>JASUAB010000013.1:31222500-32669108 GCA_037013595.1 Dicorynia guianensis
GAAAGCCAGACCCTACTGGCTATAGTTAGCACCTAGCAGCCATCCAACACTCCAACCATGGCTTTCATCCTTCAATTTTGTAGCTTCCGTAGCTTCTTGCTTATTAAATTGATGTTCACTATCCTCGGCAAACCAGCAGCAACGGGAGGGTTTCGACCCAGCCCTTGGGCTCTTGCCCATGCCACATTTTATGGTGATGAGACTGCTTCTGCCACCATGGGTATGTCATTCATTTTTTCTATCTCTTCTTCTGGTTTGTGAATGCGTGTGTGTGGAGAGTGTTTAAAGTTGGTCATCAGTTAAAGCAATGTTATTTGGCATTGACATAATCTATGTTGAATGGAATTAAAGGAGGAGCATGTGGGTACGGAAACTTGTTTCTGAACGGTTACGGGACAGACACAGCGGCTTTGAGCTCGACCTTGTTCAACAATGGGTACGCCTGCGGAACATGTTACCAGATAAAATGCTACCAGTCAAGTGCATGTTACAACAATGTGGCCTTTACCACGGTGACTGCTACCAATCTTTGCCCGCCAGATTGGGCTGAACCCTCTGATAATGGTGGCTGGTGCAACCCACCCCGTGCCCATTTTGACATGTCCAAACCTGCCTTCATGAAAATTGCCGAGTGGAAGGCTGGCATCGTCCCTGTTCTGTACCGCAGGTAAGAAACCTTCATTATATAAAATAAGAAAATGAACACTATCTTTTGAAAAATGGAATCATTCAGCTAATTATGTGATATGCAAATGCACTTGTAGAGTGCCGTGCGTTAGGAGTGGAGGGCTTCGATTCTCTTTCCAAGGGAATGGGTACTGGTTATTGGTGTACGTGATGAATGTGGGAGGTGGAGGAGATATTGCTGGCATGTGGGTGAAGGGAAGCAGAACAGGATGGATTAATATGAGCCACAACTGGGGGGCTTCATACCAAGCATTTGCAACTCTGGGTGGCCAAGCTCTTTCTTTTAGAGTAACTTCGTACACGACCAAGCAGACTATTATGGCATGGAACGTTGCGCCTTCCAATTGGGCCGTCGGACTGACTTATTCCACGAATGTCAACTTCCACTGAAGCACAGCTTCAGACCTATCTCTTCCACTGCCTTCTTGGAGATTTTGTTTTTTGTTTTTCCCTTTTCAAGTGATCGTTATCTGCTGTAAATGGATTTTCAACAAGTTCAGCAGATGCTCCTTGCTGACAGATCAGTACATCTTTGTTATTTTGACAAGCTAAAGCTCCCGGCGAAGTTCATCTTCTCCCAAGCTGACTCACATTGGAGCTTTTCCCCTGTAACTTTTCTCAATCATGAAAATTAAATTATTAGATCTCTGTCGTCTCTTGCTCTATTAATCTTACCATGCATTGGTATATACATCCTCCTTATTGATATGTTACATTTTGCTAATAATCAGACAGCAGGAACAGAAAAATGGAATGCAACCAATTTCCAGAACTGATCTCCAGTTTGTATGTCGAAGGAGACTTTTGACTAAAACTTTTGGTTCGAAAGCCAAGTTAGTACTGTGCTAACTACTCATTGGCACTATAATATGTTCTGTGATGAGTAATTAGTTTGTTTTTACTATTAACAATTGTATAACTTCCTTATAAGACTGTTAATTTCGTACCAAAACTCATTAACACTGCATTTTATAGCATGCTTTCTACGAAGAAATTTTATGTAAATGAACGCAGATTGAAGCAGTTAATGCGTTAAAATCCTTTTTTACGGGGATTACAAAAGAAAAACACACAAAGCAAACGCTAAGAGTCCCGAACAATTTGCATTCGGTAAATAATGCATTTAACTCCTTGCAAACCCACGCATTTAACGTTATCCAACAGATTGAGAAGAGGAAAAAAGGCAAAGGATCTTGTGCTTAGCTTAAATGTTGAATTCGGTCTTCTTTCTTTTTTCGGGTTTGATCTTATATTATAACATTTCTGCACTTAAAAAAACAAAAAGCAAAATAGTCTCAAGCTATTTCACAGCTAAAAGTAATAGAGCTGCACCCAATTTAGGGGAGGAGACAGCCAAAAAAAATTTTCTTAAAATAATTATGTTAGCATTTAGAAATTGAATTAAATTATACAATAACATTATTATAATATAATGAAATTATTAATTTAAGGTGCAGAGTGAATCTAATCCTAGTAAATAGAGTTGCAAATGCTACTAATAAGCATATTGCTCAATGATAACTAGTTATTTTTTATGAACTTTAATTTAAAATTTAAGGATTAATTTAAATTTAGATCTTATTAAAAAAAATAAAAATAAATAATTCATATGTCAAAATAAAAATTAATCTAACATTAAATAAATATTGGAATACCCGCGCAAAAAAAAAAAAAAACGTTGTAAAGGCTTTCCATAATTGTAAAAGAGGAGGTAGTGGAACGGTGGAGCCCGGAGTCCCCACGTGCGAGGGGTGCACGATCTGGAGCTGAGGGGCCTTCAATCGAAATAAACAAAGTTGAAGCCTCTGCTGATTTTGCCGCAATAGCGCATACCCTGGATTTTCCCGGGAAAATTAACAGCCGGGCAGCAACAGTGAAATCTCAGACTCAGACTCAGGTACCCATCATCTCCCTCTCGAGATTGTCGGATGTTTCAAGGGGTTCACTCTCTGCCATCTTCCCCATCATCGCGGCATTAGCCTCTCATGGACGATCCTACCGTTTTACCGTTAAGTGGCCAATCAACTCTTGGAACTCCTCCTTCTTCTCGGTTGAATCTGCCTTCAACCATGTCTCGAGATTCTCTCTCCCTTGACAATCTAGCCCCGTCTCGCCACGTCGACCGAATGATCAACTCCAATCAGTATAAATCACCTTCGAGAACAATTTACTCAGATAGATTCATACCGAGCAGATCTGGCTCCAATTTCGCTCTCTTTGATATATCGACGCCGACTAATTCTCCAGCTGAGGGGCGTGAAGACAGTTCCAGTACCTACATCACCCTTTTACGGACTGCGTTATTTGGGCCGGATGCCGGAGTCGTGCCGCCGGTGACACCAGAGAAAAGGAGCTTATCCATGACCACACCTAGCCGAAATATATTCCGTTACAAAACGGAAACTCGGCAGTCTATGCACTCGCTCTCTCCGTTAATGTTCGATGATGTGGTGCCGGGGGTCAATCATAGCCCGGTTAAGGCACCTCGGAAGGTTCAGCGGTCGCCTTATAAGGTAAAAATCTTGCCTTCGCTCTGTCTTACTCTTCGAATGTTATAATGTGGGTGTCTGGGGTTTATGGAGATCATAATGTTTTACTAGGTTCTGGATGCACCTGCGCTGCAAGACGATTTTTATCTGAATCTTGTGGATTGGTCTTCGCACAATGTGTTGGCAGTAGGGCTGGGTAACTGTGTTTATTTGTGGAATGCATGCAGCAGCAAGGTGAGCTTTGGTTCCTTTGAGACCTTAATCATGTTTAGTAAAAGAACATTGCACATTGTCGTGACTCTTATGCTCTTCCTGTTTAGATATCTGGCTACAGGACAATGCATATACTCAATTTCAAAACGTCAAATTTTACTGCTAATTAACCCATATACTCATGTGCTAGCTGGTGTTAAGCAAACAAATACTTCTTATTTGAGCCATTCCTCTTTGATGTACTACATGCAGGTAACTAAATTATGTGACTTGGGGATTGACGACAGTGTTTGTTCGGTTGGCTGGGCTCAACGCGGTACACATCTTGCTGTTGGAACTAGCACTGGTAAAGTGCAGGTAAGAGTTTATGTGCCAATCACATCATGCACATATGGTTAGCAGTCATCGTCTATTTTTGGATAACAATTAGGGTTTCCAAGGGAGTGCCTCCAACTGATATTGATTGAGATTGGAGAGCACCATTGTTTTGATTACTTGCTTTGCTTCTTTCTAGTTCATTCTTTTTAGATGTTTACTTGACGTCCCTATCTTAGCATTCTTCTCTTTCTTTGCTTTTGGTGAAACTTACATATAGAGGTAAAGATGTCTATAATTTTTTTCTTTGAGAAAATCTTTGCAGAGACATGGTAATAAGATGTGATGGCATGTGCCTAAGACAAACAACATAACCATGTATAGATAGTTTAAGAATGAAATGAGTAATGAATTGCGGGCAATCATTAGTTTATATCAATGGATGAAACGGGGTGGAATGGAAAGAAATCATATAGTTATTAAGAATTCTATGATGGAAGATGTAGTGAATATTCTTCATTTGTTTTGATAATTTACCTTAGTATGTGAAAAAGGTTTTAGATATATTTGTTTAAAAATATAGCAGAATTGAAAAGCAAGGAAAGAGTTTTAATAGAATTTTGCCAATTTGACCTTCCTTAAATTTTGTTTCTTTTCATAGCTAGTGTATATAATTGGAAGTTTATAAAATCTAATTATAAATCCTTCTATGCTCGTCTCTTTTTGTCCGCTTTTGGAAGCCATAAACTGTTAAGTGATAATAAGTTATTAGTAACGGGATGCAGATATGCATTGGATACTTATATGACGTGGGTTTGAAGAACACCTCATTTCCTTCTGCTTTATAATGCATCCAAAAAAGGGAGCAGATGGATTTTTTTCTTAATTCTCATTCCATCCACTTCCGTCTCATTGCTCGTGACGAAGACCTAATGCTCAAAGTACATTGACGATATATCTATGCTATACACTGAAAACTGGGTAGGTACTCCAATAATATATCACATAGTTTATATATAACTTGGAATTTAGGTGATAGTACAATTATTTGGTGCTCTTATTCATTTAAAAAGCGCTTTATGCAAGTCAATATTTGAAAATACAATGAAAGCTATTAAACGTAGATCATAAAAATAAATAGGCCAAATAGTTTTCTTTATATGTTTGAATACAAACATTGGGCAGTTTTTTTTTTTTTTCCTGGAAACTGGACAAGTGTTAGGTAGGCTATTCGTGCATTAATATTATAAGTTTATTACCTGTACCCTTCACTACCTTCGAGGTTCTAACAGGTTTAAGAAGCAAAGCCTCTTCATAAGAAAGGGTTTAGGCGAGTTTGATTCCAGATTCAGTGACTTCCATTAGTTAAATACTGTTCCATGAAAATAATTCTTAGGCATCCCATTATATTAGTCTTTCAGTATACATATCTAAAACTTCCTTTGCCCCATTGTTTGAAAATAGCCATTAGATCCATGCCCTTATGGACTAAAAAATGCGTAAAAGTGGGCAGGGAGAACTCATTTATGAGGAATTGGGCTCTTAAGGATGGTAGCCAGGTCACTGCTACTAAACATATGCTGTTGGGATGATCATCCCAAGAAAACACGGCATGAAGTTGTCTTCTTCTTGATTTTATTTTTTGGTGGCATAAAGATATATATTTTGTTCATTCCATCCCTGCAACTTGCAAAATTTACTATATACCTTCTTGCTGTGGTCCAATAACATTTATGGCTTGTAATTTTTCTTTCAATAAAATTTATGGCTTAGAGTATTGCTAAGCTGGATTATTTAATCCATGCTTCCAACTATTCTGTGTGCAGATTTGGGATGCTTCTCAATGCAAGAAGATGAGGACTATGGAGGGCCATCGTTTACGAGCTGGGGCTTTGGCCTGGAGTTCATCTCTCTTGTCTTCTGGTGGCCGGGATAAGAATATTTATCAACGAGACATACGCGCGCAAGAAGACTTTGTTAGTAAATTGTCAGGGCACAAGTCAGAGGTTAGACTTCTTTTTAGTTACTTCAGCTTCATCTGGTTAATTTTCTCATTTTGTGTTTTATCTTTGCTCTACTTTTAAATGCATCTTCACTTATAGTTCATATCGATTGGCCTTTAAATATAACGTGCTATATACCTAACATTGTATTTTTGTCCCTGAAAATAATTTTTGTTTTATTTTCTAAGGTTTGTGGATTGAAGTGGTCATATGATAACCGTGAGTTAGCATCTGGAGGAAATGACAACAGAGTATGTGATTACAAGCTTTCTTTTACATGTTCATGATTATCCTGTTGCATTATTATTCCTTTATTTCTTCTGCATTGATAACTATTTCATATAATTTCAGCTGTTTGTTTGGAATCAACACTCAACCCAGCCTGTCCTGAAGTACTGTGAGCATACTGCAGCTGTTAAAGCAATTGCATGGTCTCCTCATCTTCATGGACTTCTTGCATCTGGGGGAGGAACTGCAGACAGATGTATTCGTTTCTGGAATACAACCACAAACTCACACTTAAGCTGTATGGATACCGGAAGTCAGGTGATCTTCTGTTTCTATGTCTGTTGATTTATATGCGTGATGCTATGAAAGAATGAAGTTGTTGACTAATCTTTAGAATAAGTGCTTGTTCCTCTTGTTGGAGGGTAAATTTGGTAACTCATTAAAAGCAGAAAGAACATTGAACTGCCAAATGAAAACTTTCTTTTAGAAAGTGAGATGAACAAGAAAAGTTATATTTGAAAAATAAAAGTTGGTATTTAATAAGTCAAGGCTGTTGTGTAATCGGGAGTTTGCTACAGATCTGATTTTTTTAAGTCTGGAAATCTTTATTCGTCCAAAAAGTTTGTTTGAGCAAGACATTACAAGAAAAATGTAATCTGTCTAGTGTTTCTTGGACTAGTAGTAGACAATCAAGAAGTACTAGAATTAAACTAAATTTGTGTCGTTCTAGTGTCTATTAAGAATCTCAGCTGTTAGTTTTTTGGAGGGAGAAAGGGCCCATGGTGTTGTCATATTATAAATCAGTTGTTTGTTCCTGAAATATGAATTAATGGAAGTGATCATCAATATTAGATATGTTCTTCACATGTTGAGTGAAGGATGAAAGGCTTTCTCATTCGCCCTCCTGCTCTAACAAATGGACTAATTTTCAACCTTTACACATGGTAGGTTTGCAATCTTGTCTGGTCTAAAAATGTCAATGAATTGGTGAGCACACATGGGTACTCCCAGAACCAGATCATAGTTTGGAGATACCCCACCATGTCAAAGGTACAAATTACATATCCCGTATTAACGCAGAAATGTCTTATATTTTAGGCTTATGAATTCCCCATGTTTTTTGTTCTTTGTTACAGCTAGCAACTCTTACCGGTCATACATATAGAGTTCTTTATCTTGCCATCTCTCCGGATGGGCAGGTATTTCAATTGTCTTTCTACCCTTTTTCTTTTGCTATGATTAAGAGAATTATTTTCAATTTTCTTATGCATGCTAATTTTCTGTTGCTGATGACATATATTGATTTAGACTATTGTAACTGGAGCTGGAGATGAAACACTTAGGTTTTGGAACGTATTCCCTTCGCCAAAATCTCAGGTTAGTTATTTATTATAATGCAGTAAAAACCTTTCGCTGCTTACATGGACTACTGTTTGAATGAGTCATGAGTAAAGAAACTTTCGCTCCTTACAGGAACTTCTGAAATTCACCATGTGTGATATTTATAAAATGGATTACAGTATCATATTCTGTTTTCTTTTTCGTTTCTTCATTGAGAAATATTTTCTATTCCTCTGCATTCTAAATAGTTAAGGCAGGTTCTTCCAGAATCTTATTTTTGAGTTTAGTGCCCTGAAATTAACTGCGCATATGTTCGTATTCCTTGCTTCTACCTTTTTCTTGTATTTTTCTCTCACTTTTGTTATTACGTTTAAATTTCTGGTGCTGTCCTATAAAAAAAAAAAAAAAAAAAAAAAGCTCAACACTTCATAAATTGATATGATAATTGATGCAGAACAGAGACAGTGAAATTGGAGCATCGTCTCTTGGAAGAACCGCTATTAGGTGACTTATACCGGCATTACGAGTCAGCCATGTGGCATATTGCAAAGTTTCGTGCAGTAAAAAAAATTGTAGAACACCATGATATAATTCTGCATGTGCAAGACACCATCTCGGTGGTCCTTGCTGGGGAATGTAAAGTTACAATGTGGCCACGAATAAAAGACATCCATGCGGAAGGCATATTATTTTTTTTAATTTTAAAGAAGGAAGGAAAAGTCTATTTTCGGGAGTTGTGGCCAATTTTTTTCCTTTCTTAATTTTCAATTTTCAATAGCGTTCCCTTGCGTTGTATATTTAAGTCATGGACTACGGGGGAACATCTTTTAGCACACATGTAGCCTCTCAAATGTTGTATATAATTATTCTGTCAGGTTAGTGTCATTCTGATTCTAATTTCTGAAAGGTTATTTGCATGTGAAGTGAGAAAGGGTGTCTGATCTTGGTAGGATTTAAAATTTAATACTTGAAATTTGTAAATTTAATGATTTAAATTTTTTAAATTAAAATTTATATAGAAATAGAGGCGTAAAAATAGAGCTAACAAGATTACATTTGCCTGTTCTTGTCAAGCTCTAGATGTCTCTACATAGAGCTAACCAAAATCCATTAAATACTCTAAGCTTTTATCGTGGACGATCATATTAAGTGGAATGGTCCAACAGAATCCGAGATGAAATAACAAACGGAATTTATCTACGCATCGAGGTGCGAAGCGGTATGGTGCTACTGCTTCGGTGTCCTGCTCCCAATCCATAAATAACAATTATCTATCATGTGAGGAAAAGAGAAGCATTTCTTCCATTTCATGCAATGCCTTTTTTTCGTGAGATACGGGTTCTTAGCCAGGAGATCAGTAGAATCATTGACCCCATACAACGCTATAGCATCATCAAACAGGTTAACCCAACTTCAATTTGGATCATGGAATGATATGCAGTTAAATCAACCCTAGTTTGGTTGATTGAAACTCAATTCTGGTGCAACAATTGGGACAGAAACAGACCCCATCCAAAGTTTAATTGGTTAAAACCAATAAATTCTGATGCAGCCCCGTAATTGGCATTGGCAATATACGGAATTAGTAGGGTTTGGGAAAGACATATGCCAGTATGTTCTTCCCTGTGGTCGCCACATTTAGGGAACCAAGATCGCTTCTTGATTGAATCACACTATCGAGCATCACCAATAAATAAATAAATAAATAAAGAGTTTGTCAAGTATATTTTCCTTCTCATCAGTTCTCTACCCGAGAGATGATAATTACTGTAGTGTTGTTAACAATACGCTTTTAAGCATAATTTAACGTTACGTTTAAGAGAAGAATGAACAATAAAATACTGTTCACCCCTCTCTCAAACGTGATAATAGAATGCACTTAAAAAATGTACCGTTAATGTGTGTGTAACTCAGGTCAAGACCTAGTCTTTCTGGAGTTGAGGACGTAATTACTCTCAGGCATTGCAGCCTTCATTTTGCCTGTCTAGTTATATAAGTCCTTCAACTGTCGGGAGGGCGATGGCTTAGCCACCATGATTTCCTTTTTCTTACATATAATTTTTCATGCTGATACCTGCTGTGTCTGTCTTTTTTATTTTTCCGAAAGATACGAAGCAGCGCAGAACTCAACACCCCAAAACAGAAGAGTGAAACAATATAGCCCCACGGCGAGCAAGAAATGTTTCTGACTTCTGGGTAGGCATGCCTGGTTGCCTAAGTGCCCTTAGCAAGTAGCAGCCTTAGCATGAGCTGCATAAACAAGTTTACAGATCCTTGGATTGAACTTCTCCTAGTCAACTTGATATTATGAAGCTTGAGCCCTAACAATCTATGCGTCAGCGATCAAACCGATAAGGCCCAGGGCAATACCCCGTTTTCTATCAGATAAGGCTCTGCAGCTCTGCTGACATGTTTTTGTATTTGAAGGATTTGTCTTTTTCCCTTTTAAATTAAGACCTTATTTTGTTAATTTAGCAGTGGTTCATAAAAAGCTGAAGATAACGAAGTAGAAAGGAGAGTAAGAATGAACTGGCCTCTTGAACTGAATATAATTTAGGAACTTCTAATTTCATGTTTTGGTCATAAATTATGTTAACTAACAAAAAAGCAAACCCCAACTGAGTTGCGTGCGTACCATAATAACGCTTAAATTTCATTTTTTGAATGTTTTTTGCCAGAAGATATACAAATTCCACGGACCAAACGCTTGTGTAACGAAGTAGACAGAAGAAATTACAAGATTGTGAAACTTTTAGTACTTGATATTTACATTAAACTTCCAATGAGGAATGCAAGAACCGAATTTGTCGCCATCCCTGTACTAATAAATGATAACTAATGATCACTAAGTGAAGAAGGGAAAAACTGGTCACATCAATTTTGGTTTGCTGAGCTTACCGAAGCTTGCAAGTTGTGTTTGGTCCCTATCTCATTATATAGTTTATTGTATTGGGGAAGCTCCTGCGACCAGTGGATTAAGCCGCTACTCATGGGTGGAAAGCAACATTCACAATCTCCTTGACATGGCTGTGGAAAATCCAGGTTACTTGGACACGTTTCCTGCCTTAGGTGTTTCTGGGGCCCACCAGAGGGTTTAGGCGCAGATGCTTCTTTCAGTGGACCCCAACACTCTACTTTGTTGAATTCTGGAATGTTTGAGTGAAAGTAGACCCAGACCAAAGCTTCCTGCAATTCTGGGTAATTGTTGAATAAATTGCCGTCGCCATGAACGAAGGCCTTTAAGACCTGCACATAATAGAAGCAACACCTCTGTTAAATCAATTGGGATTTACTAGTGGAATGGAACTTGGTCAGTGGCACCAAGAGACCACCAACTAGACGATTAATTGCTATAAAACTTACCACTGGAAGCTCTTTACAGAAGATAAAGTATCTTAGCCTAGCGAACAAATCTAAAAGGAAATGACCTCCACTGATATGGCAATGAACATGCAGAGACATCTTTCCCTTAACCTTCATCCACTGTGCCAACACTTCATCCCTTTGTAATCTGTTGTACCACCCCTGCAACTGCCATTGGATTTCCCCTGTTATTTCTGAGCTTAACCGCAATCAGTACTTAACAAATATCATTAATTAATCTTCAAACAAGTTGGATGTTCCGTTGCCTTTTTTGCAACTTTACAATTTTACGTTACCCATCAGTGATTAGCTCTTATGATATCAAAGTTCCAGTTGCTCAAAGAAAAAGAATCCATTCATGGGACTTGTTAACCAATCCATATACCCTGTTTTCCTCTGTTTTGGGGTTTGGTGACTTTTCAAATAACTCATCTTCGTGACACGAGATCCCCTTTTTCTCTTCCTTACAGTTCTAATAACTTCGAAGGAACAGGAAAATAAAATAAAATTGAAATATTCAAGCTTCAATCTTTGAGATGAGAAATACCTGGGAGTTGTTGATGGTCTGAGAGATTGCCAGTGTGAGTTTAGAGGTAATATCACTATGGGTAAGAGTATAAGTCCTTGGAAGCTTTTCTGGATGTTTATTTTCTTCCACTCCTAAGAATAAAACCTTCAGCTTTGAAGCTTCAAATATCGCAGGCCCGAACAACCTAGCAACCTGATCCAACCAAACCCGGAACAACCAAAGGTCCAAAACAAAAAAGAACATAAATTTTTTATTCGAAACCCAAACGAGACCTCTCAGTCCCAAACATTGAGTAAACAAACAAATACCGGAACAATTGCTTGGCTCTTTCTGGGTCGCCTCCTGTGCGCGAAAAGAGGGACATGGCGCTCAGAAAATGAGGACCTAAGGTTAGAAGGGAGAACAGGAACAGTAGTCAGAGTACCCATTTTTGTCCAGAGACGTAAACAGAGTGATCACTCCTTGTGTCTCCAACCTTTGCGGGATTTAAAGAAATTTAATGTGCTCGTTCAAAGTTCAAAAGGTTTAGACCAGTCTGAGATTTTGGCCTTTGCTTTAACACTGATTTGCTTGAGAATCTGCTTTTGCTTTTGCTTGCGCGCTTGAGCAATGAAACTTGAGCCAAAACGGTTGGGGACGCGGTCGGCGGCTTTTAGATGCGTGTAAGGCGTGAACTTCATGCGCCAACTGCCAAGGATTGCGATTGCTTAGAGCGCTGCTATTTATACGCAAGTTTTCGATACGCTCACGGCTACGTTTGCAATCCAGCCGACCAAATAAATTTTAACTAAAATTAAAAAAAAAAAAAATTTCAGATTCAGCCACATCAAAAGACGTGGCTGAAAATATAAATGTAACGGCGTAAACATAGCATTTTCCATAGCTTAAAGTCGAAGGTGTCTTGGTTTAATTTCATGCACGCTTCGGCTTTGCTGGCCTCACTTGACTTCTTCACGCGGTGTAATTTTTTTTTTTTTTAATACTAACAGAAGGAGAGAACAAAAAACACTGAGCTGTATTTTTACAATGATTAAAATATTATGTATTATTTTTAAAAATATATAAGAAAATATATTAAAATTACATACTTCAAATGTTTAATTTTATATTTTTCATTTAGAGTAATACTATTTCTACATCATTTTTTCACTACGTTCGCTACGTTGCCGACGTGACAATGAAAAGCGGGAAATGGAACAATGCCAAATTGAAAATTTAAGCGCGATGAAAGCGAAAATAAAATACCCAGCCTCTATCACTAGCTCCCGCTCTCCCGCTCTCCAGCTCTCGATCGCCAACGTCCTTTGTTGCTCGTTTTTTCTCGCACATCATCAGCTCAGCTTTCTCGGCTCTTTCATCGCCGTCGCTGTCCAGTTAGTCCTCCTCCTGTGAACTATTTCGTGGGGTGAAAAAAATTTTTAAAAAAATGAACAGAGCGCAACTTGAAAAAAAATGAAAAACGACTCTTGTTCATTTTCATTTCAAACCTCATCTTATAGTTTCTCTCTCCCTGGGGTTTCTGTGGCTCGCTTCTCACTAGCATTTCTGTTTGTATACTACTTATTCAGGTTAGAGGTTGTGCTTTTGTTCATAATATACCTTGTATATGGCTATAATGAAGGTGAAAGCCTCTTATACATTCTTTTCATAGGTAAAATGTACCCACCATTTTGTCTTCTCTTTTTCTATCGTCATTTCTTTTCTATCCATGCACGAAATGTTAAAGTGTAATACGGCCATAGCTAACGTGTAACCTCGCCGTTGCTAAAGTGTAACGTGCCACACAAAAGTGTAACTACCCGTAGCTAAAGTGTAACTTTTAATGAAACGTTTACTTTACCTAAAAAAATAGTATGATGTATTAGATAAGGTTTTTCCTTCAAATAGAACATTTATTATGTATAAGGAAGTAGTTTTGGTCAATTAAATCCGAATTGAATCATGAAATTTCGTATGCGGAACATGGCTATAGCTAAAGTGTAACCTCACCGTTGTTAAAGTGTAACATGCCGCACAAAAGTGTAACTACCCGTAGCTAAAGTGTAACTTTTAATGAAATATTTGCTTTGCCTAAAAAAATAGTATGATGCATTAGATAAGGTTTTTCCTTCACATAGAATATTTATTATGCATAAGGAAGTAGTTTTGATCAATTAAATCCGAATTGAATCATGAAATTTCTTATGCGGAACATGGCCATAGCTAAAGTGTAACCTCGTCGTTGTTAAAGTGTAACGTGTCGCACAAAAGTGTAACTACCCGTAGCTAAAGTGTAACTTTTAATGGAACGTTTACTTTGCTTAAAAAAAATAGTATGATGCATTAGATAAAGTTTTTCCTTCAAATAGAATATTTATTATGCATAAGGAAGTAGTATTATGCATAAGGAAGTAGTTTTATCTAGTGCATCATACTATTTTCTTAGGTAAAGTAAACGTTCCATTAAAAGTTACACTTTAGCTACGGGTAGTTACACTTTTGTGCGACACGTTACACTTTAACAACGACGAGGTTACACTTTAGCTATGGCCATGTTCCGCATAAGAAATTTCATGATTCAATTCGGATTTAATTGATCAAAACTACTTCCTTATGCATAATAAATGTTCTATTTGAAGGAAAAACCTTATCTAATGCATCATACTATTTTTTTAGGCAAAGTAAATGTTTAATTAAAAGTTACACTTTAGCTACGGGTAGTTACACTTTTGTGTGGCACGTTACACTTTAGCAACGGCGAGGTTACACTTTAGTTATGGCCATGTTCCGCATAAGAAATTTCATGATTCAATTCGGATTTAATTGATCAAAACTACTTCCTTATGCATAATAAATGTTCTATTTGAAGGAAAAACCTTATCTAATGCATCATACTATTTTTTTAGGTAAAGTAAACGTTTAATTAAAAGTTACACTTTAGCTACGGGTAGTTACACTTTTGTGTGGCACGTTACACTTTAGCAACGGCGAGGTTACACTTTAGTTATGGCCATATTCCGCATACGAAATTTTATGATTCAATTCGAATTTAATTTATCAAAACTACTTCCTTATGCATAATAAATGTTCTATTTGAAGGAAAAACCTTATCTAATGCATCATATTATTTTTTTAGGCAAAGTAAACGTTTCATTAAAAGTTACACTTTAACTACGGGTAGTTACACTTTTGTGCGGCACGTTACACTTTAACAACGGCGAGGTTACACTTTAGCTATGGCCGTGTTACACTTTAACATTTCGTGCATGGATAGAAAACAAATGACGATAGAAAAAGAGAAGACAGAATGATGGGTACATTTTACCTATGAAAAGAATGTATGAGAGGCTTCCAACTTCATTATAGCTATATACAAGGTATATTATGAACAAAAGCACAACCTCTAACCTGAATAAGTAGTATACAAACAGAAATGCTAGTGAGAAGCGAGCCACAGAAACCCCAGGGAGAGAGAAATTATAGGATGAGGTTTGAAATGAAAATGAACAAGAGTTATTTTTCTTTTTTTTTTTCAAGTTGCGCTCTGTTCATTTTTTTAAAAATTTTTCCCACCCCACAAAATAGTTCACAGGAGGAGGATTGACTGGATAGCAACGGCGACGAAAGAGCCGGGAAAGCTGAGCTGATGATGTGCGAGGGAAAACGATCAACAAAAGACGTCGGCGATCGAGAGCTGGAGAGCGGGAGAGCGAGAGCGGAGAGCGGGAGCGAGTGATAGAGGCTGGGTGTTTTATTTTCGCTTGTATCGCGCTTAAATTTTCAATTTGGCATTGCTCCATTTCCCGCTTTTCATTGCCACGTCGATGACTTAGCGAACGTAGTAAAAAAACGATGTAGAAATAACATTACTCTTTCATTTACATCAATGAATCCAGGAGCTTTAGCTCCTCCAACGTCTTCACTCAAAATCTGGATCATCTCCTGAGGGGCCTCCCTGAAGAGTTTTGGTTTAGTGTTTTCTGTCTCTATTTGTATCCTATACAAAAAAAAAAACTGAATTAATAATACTGCAGATAAAGAAAAAGTTACTGCTATTGTTCAAAGCATTGGCAACATATCAGATCAGATGAGATGAGAGCGAAAGAAAGGGCATTTAAGTGAAATTAAAATGTGCAAGCCATTTGACATTGCCGTCCAGCAATAAACAAAATTTTCTCCGTCGATCGTCGTCATCTTTCTTTTTGCTCTTTTTCTAATTGGCCCGCTCGGTCCTTCTTTCTGTAAAAGGGTACGCCGGATAGTGTTTTCTGGCCCTACGCAATTGGAAACGTGCTCCACCGGGTCAAAAAGCTTTCCCAGTAATGGCGTCGTCTTCCCCTAAGGACGAACCGAGGGATCAGGAGCATAAACAACATCAACAGCAGCCACTGGAAGAGTGCATGCACAAAGCCAAAACTATTCAATTCCTTGGACGCACCACTCCGATCGTTCTTCAAAATGACAATGGCCCCTGCCCTCTCCTAGCTATCTGTAAGCGGCTCTCTCTCGCATCCTAGGGTTTCTCATCTTTATTTCTTTTTTTTTTCTGAAGGAAATGGTGTGTAATTTGTAAGAAATTGTAATGGTTGAATGGTAGGTTCTTTGTTGATGTCTATTTTTTCCCTCAATTACGTGACAAAGAAATTCAACCGTTGGCTTCAGAACAAAATGGTTTTGAGTTAGGCATGGTTCACACGGGAGCTTCTTTCAGACTTTCACTTAGATGATACTATGCAATTGATTGATTTTAGTTTACGAATTACCTGTTTCCATAATTTCTCTCTTATTTCCTGGCTTTATCTTATTTGATTTATTCGCTAGTTACTGTTGATTGAAGACCTGAAACATTGTGTCGTTAGCGTCAAGTGCTTCGACATTATGTTTTTCATTGCCATTCGTTCTCACTCAAACATCTCTTTCTTTTGTGTTCTTCAGTGGTTATTGCGTTATTTGGCTTACACTCTTCTTCCGTTGGGAAGTCGAGGGCTATTTGGTGAAGTAACTTGTACATCATTACGAATGTTAACATAAATCTGCTGCTATTTCCGGTGTAAATTTTGAGTTTGGGATGAGATGCTAACACGGAGAATGTCTGAGCTTGTCTTTTCATTACAATGGGAAGCTCGTCACCGATACCTTTGACATATGGTGACGAAAAAATTAGACTTAACTCCAATTACTAGGGGTTGGTTATACAAAACAAAACTTAACTCCAAATAATCACATGTTCTTTTTCAGGTTTTGGTATTTCATTGCTATTTAAGGTTGCCTGTTCACCTTCGCCTATTTAACCAAATATCAAATTCAGGTGCTAAAGTAAACTCTGTATTCTTCCTGTCACGTTTGTAGAACCTTATCATATGTATACTCCTGGACAATAACTACCTCAGTTTCTACTTTTTTCCCCCCAATCCTTGTCATTTATACAATCTGGTAGTTGTAAGTTGTGCAACAAGCTGATGTTTCCTATTATTGAAACCTAGCACTTCTGTCTTAATCAAATTTCATGCTCACTTGCTCAGTGCTCTGCTTAGTTGGATTGTTGGCTTACATACTTCAGGCAATTTTTCTTGTTCTTTAGCATCATGCTATTTACTAGTTATTTATGTATTGCATTGCCTGCAGGTAATGTTCTTCTGCTAAGAAACCACTTAAATTTGAGTCCAGACATTGCAGAAGTCTCACGGGAGAAATTACTTTCTCTTGTTACTGAACGATTAATTGATTCCAATAGTAATGTGAATGTAAGAAGGGAGATTAGTTTGTGGTGTTCTCTCCTTTTTGGTGCTAGTTGCTTTGACATTTTTTCATATTATCTTGTAGAACAAGGATGCAGGCTATGTCGAAAATCAACAACAAAACATTGCTGATGCAATTGATTTGCTCCCAAGACTTGCTACTGGTATTGATGTAAATGTAAAATTCAGGAGGTCAGTTCCACTTATTGCTTTGGCAATGATACACATCCATCATATACTTTGAATATCTGATCGAAGATTACATAGTAATTACAGAATAGATGATTTTGAGTTCACTCCAGACTGTGCCATATTTGATCTGCTGGACATCCCCTTATATCATGGCTGGATAGTTGATCCTCAGGTATGTTCTTAAATTACCCACAATCCTTACTGAATACTTCTATATGTTCTTGTTTGTCATCAATGATTTAATAATGTTAGTTTTCTACATACTTTTTATTAAGATCTCTACATATGGCTTATGCTATTCATTGTCAGCTCACCTCGTGTCATGAACTAAGGGACCTCATATGTGATTATGCTATGTCCTTTAGGCAAGACTTTTGAAGATGTTGATTATAAATTAGTGAAGTAGGATTTAGGAAGGGACTAGTAAGTGTGGTCACCCTGGAATTTCTTTCTCTGTCGTCTATCTGCAGTTTTCGTTAGGCTTTTTAGAGCATATATACTCTATACATAGGAGATATGTTATTAATCTGCGGACTGAGCTAGCTGTTGAAATTGCTGGTCTATTGGCCCTTCTGTGCTATAATATACCGGACTAATCCTTCAGACATTGAATTGTTGCAAATATCTTGGGTCTTCTCAATATATTTTGCTTTTGTTATGTTGGTTCTCGAGGAGTCCTTAGGTTTTGATCAATAATTGTGTGCTTTATTGGTTCCTGTAGATTTTAATGGCCTGAGGGATCTTTACTGAACTAGCATTTGAATGTTATTTAAGATGATAGCTTTATGTCTTTGTCAAACTAGGCAGAACTTATTTGGTAGCCAAAATACCCAAGGTTTACTTTCCGCAACATCTTGTTTTGTCCTAGTATTGTAGATAACATATTGGATGTTTCTTACAGGTCACAAATGTTTAAATGGATAATTAAAGTAGCTAAGAGAAGATTTTGGAGGCCATAAGGATGTGAATTTTTATTCCAGTGAGGATGCAGAACCTGAATTTTAAAGCATGGGAAAACTGTTAGTCCATGATGCCATGCATTGTAGGGAGGTTTTTCAGTATGGAGTGGGGAGATCAAGGACTAAGAAACTTTACCCTTTCCATGTTTAAATCTTTGAAAAAAAAAATTTAGTTGGGAAAAGCTGTATGTTAGCAAATGCTTAGGATTTTTCTCCGCTTTAACTTATCTGCTGTTCTCTTGATGATGTAATAATATTTTTTCTAATAAAACACTTTGGAGTACTTTCAAGCTTGCCTTTCTGATGCCAGGAAGGTAATCTTTTGTACGGAAATGCAGGTGGCTATTTTGTTCTTTTTCCTGGCTTTATTTTCTCAATCACTCTATCTATTCTCTGTATCTTGATGCCCTGATTAATTTTCTAATAGAATCCATCTACACAGTACATTATGATGTGTTAGTTTGATATTTGAGTCTTCATTTGCGTGTTAACCAGGATTATGATACTGCCAATGCAATAGGATCAAAGTCCTATAATGCTCTTACAGGAGAGCTTGTTGCTCTTGAAACACAAAACATGGAAAGTCAACATAAAAATAGTCCTGAAGATTGCATTGATTTTATTGCTGCAACAACTGCAGCTCTTGGTGTTCCTTCTCCTAGTCGTTCAAAAGCCAGGTCTTTTGATGATTCTCCACGTTCTGTTTCTGATCGCCAAGCACTAAGGAAAGGGGATCTTGAAGAAGAGGCAGAGTTATTGAGAGTTCTGAAGCTTTCTGAGGCTGATTCAAAAGCTTCAGTAAGAAATCCTGATGTAGGTCATGTAATTGGAGGAACTATGATTGTCAGTGTGGATGAAAATATGTGTGACAAGGAGATTATAGCTGTACATTCTGAAGATAAATTAGAGAAGAGCACTGGTGGTAGAAACAATGACTTTCATGAGCCAGAGCCTTCCAAACCAGATGATTGCACTACTTCTGGCAAGGATATTAATGAACAAATGCCCTCTGCATCTAGTCCAGGGGAAGCATTTAATTCATTTTTAAAGACTGAAAGGCTAATTGACTTTGATCAATCAACTCAATTGGGACCTGAAGAATCCATTGGTCCGAATGATGTGGTTGAGAAGAACATTCTTGATAGATTGGTTCAGAATGAAAATACAGCTCTCCCTTCTCCTGTGTACCATGCAGATGTCTCAGGAGGGGTTGAACAAATTCACACTAAATCTAACCTTACAACCGATTATTTTGATGCTGCATATGAATTTAATGGACAGGATGCAACAGGAATGTCATGCTTATCTGTGACCCACACAAATTCAGATTCATCTAGTGGCCGATTTCAGCAAACTGATGCCTCTGGAGCATTGGCTTCTAGTGTTAATGGGAATGAGCCCATATATGAAGGAGAGGAATGTGTATTGGATATAAGAACTAAAACTTTCGAGGATCATGAACCTGTCTATGAAGGTGAAGTGATGCTTGCAGAACAGGCTGACAAAAGCACTTTATCAGCCTCCATTGTAAAATATAAGAATGAAATTACTCCACGACAGGGTCGGTGGTGCTATTTGTCAAAGAAATAGATGTTGGATTCTTGTCAGATTTTTTTTTTGGTTAGATAAGTGTATGTTATTTTCTTTAATAAAAGATCTATCCTTATTTGATGGTTTTAGGGGAGTTAATTGGAAATTTCTTGAGGAACAATGCCAGTCAGCTGACATTTTATGGGTATGCCAGCCTTCTGTTGGTTGAATTTCTCCTCCCTTGTTCTCTGATCCATATATTTCCAGTTCTCTGGCTGTGAGGAAATGTATTTGTACACTTTTAAATATTTTTGCAGCCTTTTCTGTTTACAAGAAGGTCTTAAAGAGTGTGAGCTATGTGTTTTTTTCCGAAACAATCATTTCAGTACTGTGTTTAAGGTTAGTAGAAAGCTTGAATGTTATTTTGTTTGGTCATTTGGGTAGCACCATCTTTTTTATAGTTTGGAGAGTTTCTTTGGTTGTTTAGCATTGTCTTTTATTTTCAATGCCAAAACTAATTTATCTATCCTTATTTACAGTTTGAGGGTGAGCTTTATCTTCTAGCTACAGATCAAGGTTACATAAATCAGCCTGACTTAGTGTGGGAAAAACTGAACGAGGTAAAACATGAATATCTTGTCTTTGTCCTTGCAGGCCAATTATAAAAATTAGTTCTTTTTTTTTTTAACAAAGGAGGGGGGTGGGGTGGTTGCTTCTAGATTCTAGTCAAAACCACAGTATGATTCCTTATACTGCTGGGAGTCATTTATTTAAATGTATGTCAATATTCTACAACGTCATCAATAAATAGAGTTTTATTCTATTAGATAAGGTCAATTATATGGATTAAAGATCACCGTTGAATTTTATTTGAAACTAAGTTTTTGAAAATATCATTTAATCAAATATCTCTTTTAATAATCTTTCAAAGTGTCTTTTTTGGTCTTCCTTTACCTCTTTTTATTGGACAAAAATCCATGTGATGAACTTTTTTCACTGGATTTTCTGTTCATTGTATGTCAATATTCTAAACTAAATAAAAAATGCTGTAGACCAGTAAAGTTTGGATATGGTTTGAACTTCTTAGGTTACTTTTGACAGGTCATAGGAGCAGTTTCCTGGTTTTAATAAGTTTTTTATGTTAATTATTCTTTATATGGTCCTGTCTACCATATAGGTTTTCATTTTGGTTGTAGCGATGGGGATTGTTTCTTGTTTTATGCTTTTTAATTTTATAAACAAGTAAGCTTGTTATCTGAACCTTGCAGATATAGATGTGTTCTTCTTGTTTCAAACTTTTTCAATAATGAGTGGATTGAAAGAAGCTTATCAAGTTTGCATTTCCTTTAAATTAAAGAACTTTAGTTTGCTTTGTTTTTTGTCTTTCAGGTCAATGGTGATACATTGTTTCTGACTGGCAACTTCAAGGAATTCAAGGTAGAAAACCCTGAACATGACACGTGGGATGAACATAATGCTATGACCAGCACTAGTGTATGTATATTTCTTAAAGTTAGGCATCTAAGGATTCTAGGCTTGTGAATTATTACTATCTTTCTAACTATAAACATCTCATGTTTCAGGACTATCTTGCCAGCGTAGATAGTGTAGCACAGGCAGGCTTAGATATTAAGTAATTTCCTCAGCGTGCTACTGCCCCACATTTATATTAGTTTTTAATGCTTTCTCCAATAGATAAGTATTCATTTTAATTTAAAATATTTGACATTGAAAGCTTGTGATTATGATGTTTGTTTTCCAAAATTTATGTTCTAATTTCTTGGCTCATATTAGCAGATACTTGGGAATAAGTTGAATAATATGTTTTTTCAATTGACATGCTTGACTATTTTAAATTTTAATTTAAAATGGTTTGTTAAAATGGACCCTTTTTAAACTTAAAATCATAATTGAGTCGTTTTCAGGATATTCTATCCATAAATCTAGAACTTACACAGAAATATCGTCATTGTGACAGTTCTGATCTGCAATTAGCTATAGCCTTACAACAACAGGAGTTTGAGCAACAGCAACCACGTCATAATTCACAGCAGCCATCCATTAGTGGCAGTTCCAGACTGGTCACAGGTCCCAAGGTAGATCTTGTCTGTTCACTTAATGCTGCACCTGATATTTAGTGTTACTTTGTTTAGAGGCTATCAGTACCTTTTTTGATAATGTACTTGCCTTTCATCTGTTGCTTTTGTTGCCTTGAGGTGATGTATAACTGACTATGTTCTCATTTGTGCCTGAGTGAATGATACAATTAAGTTGAAGCTTATTGTAAAACATGATTTATTGCCCGACCTTTTGTGTCGGTGCAATATCCAATACATAAGTTATGCTTAATATGTCAATTGGCTGGCAAATTTTAATTATCAGTAGAACCCTTTCCCGTGTTAAATGGGGTCATTTTTAATGCTGACTTTGGTGTTGACATGAACTATAAAGTATTCGTATCTGAATAAAATGGTTAGACTACTTTTACTAGTTGTGGTGGCTATGATTGAGTTTTGAGACGTTGCAAACTAATGCTATTTGCAGGTGGCAAGAAACAGTGGGAGGCATCCATCTTCTTCTTCATCCTCGTATTCCAAGTCTGAAGTAAAATCCAGAGAGAAATGTACATTGATGTGATCTTACTATATCTGGTTACTGCACCCGTAATTCTCATGTTTGTTGTTTTAGCTAATTCTCCTCTGTAAATATTGGCAGTATAGTATACCACAGTGCTAGGTCCTTTGAACTTTCGATACCAACCCTCAAAACTCCTCTGCTTTTTCTTGTCTTAACCTCCCCAACCAACCTTTCTATCAGCTTTGGTGGCGAATTTTTATGCTGATTGTGCAGCATTAGAATGGAGTCCTGACCGCGCAAACCTATTGTTGTCGAATGATTTGACTCTGCCCTCTCTCGGTCACCCCATTGATGTAAAGATCCTCAGAATTTTACAGAGATATATATATATATATATATATATATATATATATATATATATATATATCATTGTTAACTTTCAGGTAGACATTGTTATTACTGGTTACGGAAAAGTGGGCATATGCTCTTTAGAAGATAAAAAATGAGTTGTTGAATAGCGATTGGACTTTTAATTTTGGAAAAGGTATTAGTAGTTTGGCATCCACTGAATCTTCCGTTGGGCAACAATTGGATGATTACATATGTCCGACCATGATGCTTCTATTCATTTACACTCGCGCACTCTGCACTTCTCTGCAAAGTTGACGATTGGATGGTCCAGTTATATTCATGTTAGTATGTCTCATTTTGTCAAGTATTTCATTACTCCCTCCCTTCGTGTTAATCAGTAAATGGGATAGGGTTGAGTATTTTTATTGTACTTGAATCTGCCAGCTATATTTAAAAAGAAAAAAAAAAAAAAGCCTCACATATTTCGTTTTGGAAGGTACCGACGAACCGAGCCATGTAATCTAGTGATATACTGCATGTTTGTTTTTTGTGAGTGGTAAAGGAATCACATTAATTTTATTTTATCAAGGTATAGTTAGTATCTGAATTGATAACTTATTAAATGAATAGATAATAACCAAAGTGTTTTATAAAATTACTATTTAGATTAAAAAAAACTTTGATGAAGTGTAGTTGTTGTGGATGTGATTATGGTAGTGATAGCTAAGGCGATGACATAACACCTGATTAGTGATTGTCAAGTGGTCTTGGCTTTGGCCTTAGGAGCAATGTTTCCATCAGTTTCTTTTTCTTGGATTTTAATGCGAAGTGCTTAGGTTTTTAATTTTCATATAAATTAATGTATAACAAATCATAGACCACTTTATTATGTACAGAAGTGTAAGAAAATCATAGAAGACGACAGCGCAACAGCTGTGAAAGTGACCCAGCTGTTACTTCCATCGACGACCGCCGCCCGAGTCCACTGCCATAATGTTCCACTTTTTCTCGGGGACTTCTGGACCTTTTTAACACTGTTGGGTTTGGGAAAGAATTGTGCATTACCAAAAAAATAAAAAATAAAAAAGATTGTTGATTGCCCAATTACCATCTTCGTGAGTAGATATTCACTTCATTGAGGTACCCCAGAACCAGGTGTAGCTAGTTTCGTTGGGACCATTAATTAGATCTCCAACTGCAGTTTATAGGAGCTCAGGCGTGCATTTTGCATCTTACCACTACCAATATGCATGCTAGCCTGAGCATAATTATGCTATAGCCTTCCGCCAAGGGTTAGAGGCTTAGAGCTAGCTAGCTTGGAGTGCTGCCTTTGTGCCTTTTATCCTCGAAATTAACACACACAATCTTGTTGCATCATCTAGGCCTGCTACTTATTTCATTTGTTGGTCCATTGAGGCACACACTTACTATTAATTTTCTAAAATAGTTTCATATGTTTTTTCTTTCTTAAAGTACAGTGAGAGATGGTTGAAAGAGAAACGATTCAACTCTTCTTGACAAAAATTAAAATTAAATTATTTTTTATGAAAATAAATCGAACATCAATTATTTATGTTGTGTTAAACAGTTTGATAGGTACATAGAAAAAGCTTTAAGCGTAATGAACAATTCTATTTGGTGTCCAATTGGAAAAGGTATGGAAAATAAGAATCACGTGGATTTTAACGTCAGACCTACCATCTTGTCACAAGGTTTTTCCATTGTTGTTGGGTTGTCGTCCTGCAAACATGCCTGTCTCATCCATCCCTATAATTTTGCAACAGATCGAAGCAAGTGTACTTTAATTACGTTATTGACAACACCTTTTGTATTAATTAGGTTGTTGACAACATCTTTTGTATTCCATGTTCATGAATTTTTACAACATAAAATGGTTCTTGTCTCCTTTCATACTGATACCCTATATTGCTTTTGTAATAACCTTTTCTTGTGGTCGAACGTAATTGTGGTTTAAAAAAGGTTGCCTAGGAATTAAACAGACATTAGCGTCCTGAAAGTTAATGACATGAATTTTGCAGTTTAATTTATGAGTTAATAAATATAATAAATTATTTTTTTAAATAATTATTTAATAAAATTTAGTTTATAAAAATAATAAAATTATCATAATTTTTTATACAAATATGATGGAGAGATTTTAAAATTATTGTAATTTTAAACGAAACATATAGATATATTGAAAATAAAAAAAAATTGGATTTAAATTCTTTGAATTTTTATTAATGTAAGTACTTTTATTTTTATTTCTCTATAAATTATTGCATGGCTCTATTTTTTTCTTATTATCTTTTTTTTCTCCACATTTTAACTTCTTTAAAAAAGTTAAAGGAAAAAGTAAGGATTTTAAAGTTATATAATAAAATAAGATAGAAATAAATACAAATTTTATAAATTTATAAATTAAATTTAAATACAAAATAAAAATGATCAAAACCAAAAATATAAAATCTAGATATCAATTTCGAAAAGCAGATACATTCTATTGGACAATTTTACCAAATACGAAACGTTGCTAGAGAAGTCTTCCTTCTTTAAGGGAGAAAAAAAAAAGAAGAAAGAAAATCGAGGCTTGTTGATAAAATGCTTCCTTGTTTTCAACGCGACATGTACACGTAAAACAAAAGTATTCTAAGAAGGAAAAGAAAATTCATGTCAGATTTTTATATATAATTTGTTTTTTATTTGATTTTTTAAGCTTTTAGGTTCAACGTCCGGTAGCCTGTTGCCACCGCATCCAATTGAAATTATTATATTTATTCTCACTTAATTTCATTAATAAGTAATTGAAATTATTATATTTATCATTTAAAATTTTACATAAAAATATAAATATTTTGTGAAAATAATCTTCAATCTAATGCAAAACAAAGAGATGAGATAATTAAACTGAGGGCATGACAGATGATTAGGTTTAGTGGGGCAGTGCCAATTATTGGACTTATATTAATGCTGCAAAAGCCGTTTAAAACATAGTTGGTGGGGACTGGGGAGTGAGTTTCCTGTTTTTTCTGTTTAAGTTTTAAAGTATTGATATGTATATATATATATACATAAATTTTATATATTAATTATATATTTTTTTGTTCAAAAATTACTTCTAAAAATATAAGCTTCCACATACTCAGAATATTTTCCTAAGTTTAATTACAGAGAGTTCAGCTGTTCAGGTGCCCTGCACTTGCAGCACCGCATTCAACTATTTTCCCTGGTACAATGAATATTAGCAAAACAAGAAAAGAGGATGGAAAAATGAAAAGCATAACACCACCAACCACTAACACATAACATTGACAGCTCAACGCTCAGCCGACCTTCTGAAGTCTAAACAACTAACAGGTAACAGCCTTCAAATTTAATGAAGGTTGGTGACACTGCACCACCATATCCTTCTTTTCTTTTGATTAGTTTGTGCAGCAACCAATTTGGTTGACGTTTCCCTTTTCTTTTTTTCTTTCCCCCAGGCTTCTGGTTGAAAATACCTTAAACTTCTGCCTGATTTTTGTAATAGGAGTACGAACGTTTGTTTAATTTTTTTAATCTAAAAACTAATTAGTCTCTCAATCATTTTTGACAGAACGAAGCTACATGCTAATCATAATATAATTTTTTTTATTATAAACAGCATTTTTGGCTCTACTGCATTATTACCTAGTAAGACAAATAAATGTTTGATTTATTAAAAATATAAAGTTTTGAACACAAAAAATGATTATAATCTCATAATCTGACATCATTAATTATTATTAAATTATGTGTTTTAATTGTACAGTTAGAGGATAATAATATATTAATGCAATGATTATTGATTATATTCTAAATTAAAAAATTTGAAATTAAAGTTTGAAATTGAGTTTGTAAGAGATCTTAAAAATAAATTAATTTTATACATAATAATAATATTAAAATATCAGATAAAGAAATCCATAAAACAAATGATACACTGGAGTAACTAACACAAAGGCAACACCAAGTCACTGTTTGAAAACAGAGTGTACCCAATTATTGATGTGTCAAAACCGTCCTCTTCCCCACAGATAACCCAAAATTCCAAAATCATCACCACCATCAGAATTAACGTACATAACCTTCGCCCAAAAAATTCCATCACTTTATAGAGAGATTTATGTAAGAATTAAATAAAAGAAAAGATAAGAACAGAAGAGATCAAAATGTCAGGCCACACAAGCAGCTTTATCTTCTTTTACCTGACCTTGTTTCCAACCCCTTTCATAGTAATGATTCTGCAGCTCACTCTTTTTCTCTCTTTCTCTTCCTTTCACTCGCAGAACCAGAACAAAACAAAACTTGAACCTCTCTTCTATCTCCCGCACAGACACAAACCGTTCTAATTGCTTTTGCTTTCTTCCTCTTTCTCCGTGTATGTAAAATCTTTGTTGCTATCAGACGTGGTGCAGAAAGCTGTTTCTCAGATCCCTATATACGCCTCTCTCTCCGCCCCTCTCTTTTGCTTTCTTTCTCTTTCTTACACCCAAAACGATACGACTGTCTGCTGCGCAACGCAAACAGAACACTCCCACCAGAGTCTACTCTCAGAGTGGTCCTTCACCTCAATTAAGTTCAGTGTTTTCCCTATATAGTCCCCTGCTTTGGTTGAACCCCTTTTTGCCTTTGCGTGTTTATCATCTTCAAACCGATTCTTTCTTTTGATTTACACAAGAAGAAAATGCAACAACCAAGCTTGGGAATGATGGGTGGCGGTGGTTTAAGCGGAGAAGTGTCTGTGTCAGCGTCTGGCGACCACCTCCACCGACAGCTCAAGGCAGAGATAGCCTCTCACCCACTCTATGAGCAGCTTCTGGCGGCTCACGTGGCTTGCCTCCGCGTCGCTACGCCAATCGATCAGCTCCCACTCATCGACGCCCAGTTATCGCAGTCCCACAATCTTCTACGCTCCTATGCCTCCCACCACAGCCATTCGTTCTCTCCTCATGAGCGCCAAGAACTTGACAACTTCCTGGTACAACCTTTCGTTACCTCTTAACACATAAGTCCTACATCCTCCTGTATTATATGGCTCTGCAATTAAAATTTTTATTTCTTACAATATTTTTCTTTGTTGATTTTAAGGGTTAATTATAACTGTACTTTCTGCCAACAATTTCATGGGATATTAATGTTACTGCAGGCACAATACTTGATACTGTTGTGTACTTTCAAAGAACAGCTTCAGCAACATGTCAGAGTCCATGCCGTGGAGGCTGTCATGGCGTGCCGTGACATTGAAAATACCTTACAAACTCTAACTGGTATAATCTCCACTTTAATTTCTTTTTGTTTATATATTAATTTCCCGATTTCATCCAAGCAAATTCTTTTTAGATGATCCGTCAGTTAAGTACTTCATAGTAGTTAATAATATCACTGATAGATACTAATTTAAAACAAATAAACTTATTTCTAAACATGGTTTTATTAGAAGAAATGGCGGTTTAGTGTTATGATCTTTTTTGCATAGATCTTGGGCATAGGTAGACTGATACATACATATATCTGGTAGCTAGGAAGCATCTACTTTATATTATTTCTTTCTTGCGTTTGATGCGTGCTGGAAGAAAGGTGAGAAGCTATACAATACAGGTTCTTTGTCAGTTTAGGTATGTGTGAGGGGATGGGATTGGTAGGGTCTACTGTTGTTATCTGGACGATAAGCAAATGGGAAGGTTTAGTTAATTTGGTGAAGACTGATGCACCCATCACCATGGCACCACCAACAACCTTTTAACCTTTATTTATTTATTTATTTTTCTCTAGAAAATAAATGCAGACTTATACCTATTACCTAGAATGCATTTTATTTCTAACACTTCTCATATATGCGTATGTCTTATGTACTGGCATTCTGAGTTAACTTCATGTATGGGAAGGAGGAAAAATAACGGGAAAAAAAAAAGAGCAAAGCCATGGTTGAGTGATTGTTCAGGGCCTTCAGGCTCTTCATGGGTTGTTAATCGTTGAACAAAAGGATAAAACAGTTGGTTATTGGCTGTCTTGTTTTGGCTGCATTGAAATTATTGAGAAGATATACCTGAAATTTTGGGCAGAATAGTACATGTACGATTTTGCTGCTGGGGACATTGATATTCCTATCCTGCCTTCCTCCATTCCTTGCCCCGCCTCGGGCCCGGGTAGTGGTGGCGAAGGAATTATTAGCTATGCTTTTTTAAGAACGAGTTCTTTTATGCCACTCTACCTACGTGTCCACTCTACAAACCTGTTTCTAGCTAGGGCTTGTGATTTGTCTTTGAGGAAGGGAAGTTGTAAACCATTGTTGTGTATGTAATAATGATATACATTAACTTGTCCATCATAGGATCCAGGGACGGATCTTTTTTTGGACATGATGTAAAGAGAGAGTGGAAGACACGAAAAACAATATATAAGACAATCAGCTTTCCCTTCTAGTAAAATTGAATCTGATGGAAATGGCAAAAATGTTCTAATTAATTAGACATGAAAAATGCTGGTGTTTTGGAATTCTTCAAAGCAAAATCCACTTTATGAGAAAAGAAGTAAGTAGTATTTGTTTGGTTTCATTCAATGATATTTGTAAATGAAACTAGAATTTTGATGATTAACCCATGATTAATGGTAACTAGAGTCAGCTAAATTCTAAGCCTTTCTTTTATATATGATTAAGATTGGTTGGACAAATAGTTTGAAAATCCCATTATTGATGCACTGAGAAAAGGGATCTTGTTTAAGTAGTACTGGCCACTATGTCTTCCACTTTTGCTTCGTATTGTCTTGCTTCGCTTGTTCGAATTCAATTGACCAAACAATTCCTTTTATCGTGAATCACATATATCCAAGAGATTCTTACAAAGCGAGAGATCTCAAAGGCCAGCCAAAATCCTTCATAATCCCCTCTTCTTCCTTTATAAAAAAAATAAAAAAAATCGGGGGAGTCCTTTCCTTTTGTTTGTGAGATTTTATGATGCGAGTATACTAAGCAGAAGTGTCCACTATCCTGTTGACTTATTTCTAGCTTTTCCCGTAGTTATATATGCCACTGATTAGTTCAACTTCGAGAAAAGACAAATTTGACTTACTGTAGTAGTACGGGTTCGCGGCTTAGTTCGAGAATAAACCAAAATTTTCAGCTGCTGTTTTGTAATGCCATGCCATGCCATGCATGCAACGACAATGGACTATGGCTTTCTAGAACAAATATGATTGTTTTCATCTTTACATGATGTAAAGTGATTATATTTCAGGTGTTAGTTTGGGAGAAGGAACCGGTGCAACAATGTCAGACGATGAGGATGATATGCAGATGGATTTCTCTTTAGATCAGTTCGGCGCCGAAGGGCAGGACATGATGGGATTTGGCCCATTACTTCCTACGGAATCTGAAAGGTCATTAATGGAAAGAGTTCGTCAGGAACTAAAAATTGAGCTGAAGCAGGTGATTTTTTAGAGTCAATGCTGTTGATAAGTGTCCTCAATTCGTTGTTGTTTCCTCTCAATCACAAAGCAGTTTTGGTATCTGCAGGGGTTTAAGTCAAAAATTGAAGATGTCAGGGAGGAAATATTAAGGAAGCGAAGAGCTGGGAAATTACCAGGTGACACAACTTCGATGTTGAAGAACTGGTGGCAGCAACATTCAAAATGGCCCTACCCAACTGTAAGTGACCCACTTCTTCATGGACAGCGAAATTTATAATTGCTGCTATATATCATGTTCGCCGGAATTTTATATTCTGTGCTAGTCACTACCAATCAGACTTACTATCTTGTGCACTCTGTGTATGTTTTTGGTATTGCTCCAGCGCAACCCAAATTGATGTGACGTATCTTAGTTGTTAGCACTGATCTTCTGGTTATTATTATGTGTATAAAATCTCATGCTCAATAAGCTTGTCGCTTTGTTAAACTTTCAGGAAGATGACAAGGCAAAACTTGTGGAGGAGACAGGCTTGCAGCTGAAGCAAATTAATAATTGGTTTATTAATCAGAGAAAACGCAACTGGCACAGCAACTCTCAATCAGTCACCTCGTTAAAGTCCAAGCGCAAGAGGTAGACAAACATGTTCCTATTAACGAACAGCAACATCTTTATGCTGATAGGGAGTGTAGTCCCACTAAGGATTCTGGTCAGGTGGAGGAAGTAGTACATGCTGTAAGCTAGCTTAAGAGGGAGGTTGTAAATTTATGGATTTTTAACATCAATCATCAAATTCTACGCCAAAATCTGTGTTACTTTGCCCGTGGTTGCCTCCATTTCTTTTTTATTTAGGGGAGTAGTGGCTTTAACTATCTCTGTAAATTGTTTGCTACGTTTCTGACCAGCTGAAGAAGAATTATTATACACAGTTGCTTGAAGAATTCAAGGTTCTTTACTTCAGAACCTCTTGTCTGAAACTTTGTTTTTGGTGTACAGCCACAAGCATATAATTTAGTCCTCGTGAGTTCTTTTGAGCAATATATGTGCGGGATGCTTAATTTATTCAGTGGGTTAGTTCTGTGCGCGACGCAATAGGTAATATCTAAGATCATTTGAATTATATGTACGTCGATTATACTTGCTTGGAGTGTGTGAGTATGTGAAAAATGAGAAGGTGGAAAGAATTATTATGCTTGCTTGGAGTGTGTAAGATCACTGCATTGAGAATAATACCTGCTTCGATTTTCATCCTAACCAAGCATAGACAAATGCTAATCACTCGCGCAAGTCACTTTATTCCAGGCTCCACCACTGCACAGTTGCACTCAACCTTCCCAGTTTGCAACCTAAAGGCAAAAGCCTTTAGAATAGAAGCAGTGGGAATTTCTAAAATCATTCCCACAACGTCTTTTCAAAAGCATACCTTAAAATAAGGCAAAGAATTTCTTTTTTCTAGTTCATGACAATTATGGAGGTTTTAACTTAAAACATTCAATCAACCATTTTAAACTTGTCACCATTAAATCACATTACCTATTGAGGAAAGTTGTTCTCTTATTAAGTGTAAGAATTGTTAGATTAACTGGTTTTGTTAGTGAAATTTAATAAGTTTAAATTTTGTTAAGTGAAGATTATATGAGAATAAAGAATTTAATACCCATTTCTTGGAAAAGTGAGAGTGCTTGGAATCGGTAAGACAACAAAAGAAATATTGATTTGGCAAGTGTTCCATTAGTTTCCCTAAGTATTGCACCTTGTAATTTATATGTAAGATATAGTATCAGAGAATCAGAGATCGGTCGATGTTAGATCATGCACTTTAACTCAAGTTGCGCTGCACCACTAGTTGCATAATAGTATAGTCGTTATCTTAAAACAATATCATAGCAAACTTACCAAAACAAAAAAGGACCTAAACAAGTGGGCCAGTTATGCCTTTCTACGGGCCTACTGAGCCCAGGTTGAAGAACGTTGAGAAACGCGTTGGGCTTGGAACGGTGACAGTAGAAATCATGGCTAGAATGCGAAGGCCATTGGCCAGGGCCATCGGCGCTTATCTTCCTCACCAGCGATTTTCGAATTCCAGTATCAGCGGCCTTTCTTTCTTCCTCTGAATTGCGCCCTTTCGGTTTCTCTCTTTGACCTTTCCAATTTGTTTCTATTTCCACTTGCTATTTATGAATAGATGGGTAAATTTAGCATTGATTTACATCATTCTCCTTCGTCTTCTTCCTCATTTTGCCATTCGCCATCGGACGAGCGCAGTGTACCTATATACGGTTTTCAATCTCATCATTTGTTCCTTCGCAGCCTACTTCCTTCTATCCAGTCAGAAATTCCCATTTCAACAAATGTGCATGAATTCTACATTCAAATTCCAGTCTTGTCCTTCCCTCTGCTACCTTTTACCTGGTCAGGAACAAACCCAGATTCCATCGAGGTTTCTTTCATATGTGAACCAACAATATCCTTCTGTAAGAGTGATTACCAGTTCATTGATATTTGAAGATAGTTGTGGTCGTTCGAGTAGCTTGTAAGTTGTTGTCGTGCTTCCTTATTACGTTGTCTATTTTTCTTTGCCGAAGATTTCTCCAGCGAAGGGACTCTTCTAAATGGCAGATAGTCTATCTCTTGAAGGCTCACAAGAGAGTCAACAAATCGTTCCCTTTCAGACTACTACGAGTTCCTTAAGCATTGTGCTTTTACATGGGAACTTAGATATATTTGTCAAAGAAGCGCGATGCCTACCGAATATGGATATGATTCATAAGACGATGGGGAATATGTTTTCCATAATACCTAAAAAACGTAGCTGCAAAACTGAAGGGAATCTGTCAACCAGTGATCCATATGTCACGGTATCGGTGGCAGGTGCTGTAATTGCGAGGACGTTTGTAATCAGAGACGATGAGAACCCTGTTTGGATGCAGCATTTCAATGTTCCTGTTGCGCATTATGCTGCGGAAGTGCAGTTTGTTGTAAAGGACAGCGACATTGTGGGCTCAGAGATTATAGGTGCAGTAGGAATTCCAGTGGAACAATTATATTCTGGTACCAAAATTCAGGGATCTTTTCCCATTCTTAATGCTAGTGGGAAACCCTGTAAGGCCGGAGCAATCTTGAGTTTGTCCATTCAATACATTCCTTTTGATGAAGTAGCCCTTTATGACCATGGAGGAGGTGAAGCTTCTGATTATGAAGGGGTCCCCGGTACATATTTTCCCCTTAGGAAGGGTAATTCAGTTAGACTTTATCAAGATGCTCATGTTCATGAAGGTGCCCTTCCTAATTTGAAGATTGATGGTGATGTAAGTTATGAGCATGGCAGTTGTTGGCTTGACATTTTTGATGCTATAAGTCAGGCCCGTCGATTAGTATACTTAGTGGGGTGGTCTGTATACTACAATGTCAGACTGATTCGGGATACCAATAATTCTAAAGTTTGCACTTTGGGTGATCTTCTCAAAACAAAATCACAGGAAGGTGTGAGAGTGCTGCTCCTTATATGGGATGATCCTACTTCTACAAGTATGCTAGGATATAAAACGGTAATGAACTTTAAGTATTTCTTATATTTCTGTTTGTCAAATTTCAGGCCATGTCTTTCTGATTCTGAATTCTTGTATAACATTGTTATGGGACGTCCATCCATTCATGAAACTGCAGATAAGAACTCTCAGATTCCTGGTCATGACCAGAGAATCTGCTCAAGTGTTTAGTTCTTTCCCATTTTATTTTTGTATCTTGTGTCCCCTTTCCAACTTCAGGTTTTCTTTTGACGCTGTGTCTGCCTCATATTCAGGAAGCTTTTATACTATGCTTTGTTTCTTTGTAAATTTGATGAAAGTCCACAACCGGTTGCTTACAGCTGTCTTTGGATAACTGTATCATGTAGGATGGACTTATGAACACTCATGATGAGGCCACTCGCCGTTTTTTCAAGAACTCTTCAGTACGAGTGATACTCTGTCCACGCGCTGGTGGAAAAGGACATAGTTGGGTCAAAAAGCAGGTCAGTAGAAATATCATATTTATGTGTCTAACTACATGCTATTGGTTTAAAAGGAATAGTAAACGTTTTGGATATTTTGTGTAATACATTAATTTTGTGAATCTACAAAAGAATTGAAGATTTAAAATGTCAAATTTGTTCATATAATCATTTTGTCAATCTGTTGTTCAAACAATTCATTGATGATCAGAGTAGCTGCTAACTGAAGATGATGTAGGATGAGACATATATAGAAGCAAGGATGGAAAATTGAAACAGGTTAACATGCAGAGATTGCATTGTGAAAAATTTATATTATGGACTTCTTTATATGGCTAGAATAATAGAGTATTACAGTTGCAGGAGAAATTTCTTGTTTCATCATATAATATCATATTTGTTATAAGTATGTACTGACAATTGCGTGTTGAGCTAGATGCTAGCTTGACTATTGCAAAAGTAAGAAATGACACTACCCTGATAGTTATAGTTGATAGTGATTAAAATAATTAAAAAAAAAAATGTGTAGTCTATGTATGTACCAAAAAATAGTATGTGCTATATTTCATGTTTTACAGGTGTTAGAAGGTAGAAACATAAATTCATCCGCTGATCTGTCTGAATTTTTATATTGTTTAAACCCAGTAGGAAATAGTTTATGTTGATTTTCTCTGATTCCTCCACTATAGTTATTTTGACGTAAATTTCTGTAAGTTCAACCCAGGCAAGTCTTATAACAAACAGAGATAAAATTATTTCTTATGATTTTGTTTCAACAGTGTAGATCTTTACCTGCATAGATGTTTGTTCTCTGTGATATTATTAGTACATATTGGTTTAAACTGAGATAATAATGTATACGTGGGCTTAATTGTTAGGAAGCTGGAACAATCTATACCCATCATCAGAAAACTGTCATTGTGGATACTGATGCAGGTCAGAATAAAAGAAAGATTTCAGCTTTCATTGGAGGTCTTGATTTGTGTGTGGGCCGATATGACACACCAAAGCATTCTATCTTCAGGACTTTGGAGACAACACATAAAAATGATTATCATAACCCTACCTTCGTGGTAAATAGTTCATTACTATTTTCATTAGAATTCAATTTTATTTTTATATAAATATCTAAGAATGTCTTCATCAGCTTCAGTACCAGTAACAGTTATTCTGGAACCCACATATCTTTTTATGCTATTCACTGGTTATGGTATATGGCTACAATGAAGCAGTTGCTTGGCATATATGCACATTACATGTTATGTTTGAATATGTGAGATAATGAATTACCATCTAATTGGTTGATTCTGTCAAAAAGTTTAGGGTTGAGAAACAATCTGAAAACGTATTTCATGTTGCCCTCTACATTGTAATGGATTTATCTATGAACAAAACAGGGGCCTGTTGTTGGTTGTCCGAGACAACCATGGCATGATTTGCACTCCCAAATTGATGGCCCCGCTGCATACGACATCCTTACCAATTTTGAAGAGCGTTGGCTGAAGGCATTAAAATTTAGTGGAACCCAAAAAATGAAAGGTTCATTTGATGATTCATTACTCAGAATTGATAGAATTCCTGATATTGTTGCTGCTGCAGATCTTCCTTGCCTAAATGATGATAATCCAGAGGCTTGGCATGTCCAGGTAGCATAAATGTAAAAAAAATTCACCCTTCTGCGAAATTTCTTCAATATCTATCACGTGTTGCAGATTTTTTTACTAGATTCTTCAAACTGAAGGTCTTTCGTTCAATTGATTCCAATTCTGTCAAAGGATTTCCAAAGGACCCAAAAGATGCTATAAGGCAGGTGAGCAAATTTTATCCTCTGGCTTCCTTGTCTAGTGAAAATTTTGCTTTGTTAGGTTGAATGAATTTGCTGACTTGTTGAACTGACTGCAACAGAACTTGGTTTGCGGCAAGAATGTGCTGATAGACTTGAGCATACATTCTGCATATGTCAAGGCAATCCGAACTGCCCAAAAATTCATCTACATTGAGAACCAATACTTTCTTGGCTCGTCATATAACTGGGATTCTTTCAAAGATTTAGGTGTGTGTATTTTAAGCTCAGACAAAACCATAAGAACTAAACCCTTGGTTTTGTCTTATATGCGATACCAGCAAAAATGTTTCATAAAACTTTTATTATATGATAATGGTGTGGGTCTCTAATATGCATATTACAATGCCCATGTCACTGGTTGAAGGCTCTTGATAGGATACTGATATTCGTACAAACTAAGACTATACAAACTTTGTACAATCTCTCACGTATTTTCTCTTCTCTTTCTCTCTCCTCTAAAAATATGTTTCACACTGTACCTTCTTTGTACATTGATTTTATGTACTATTCCCTCTCGATATGAGGGCAATTACTCTGCTGAACATAAACTATGTTGATTTTGTAATAACTGATTTATTCAATTAGATTCTTATATATATATATATATATATATATAGTTAATACATGCCATATATAGTTTACTGTTGCAGTTATTACAGCAACTAATAGCCATGCAAGTAGCAGGAGGCAAATGCTATTATGTAATTGTAAACAATAGGTAACATGAGAACAATAGTAGAAGGGAAAAAGAAACTCTGTTTACAAGTTTTAATAGGCAGCCGCTGAATATGCAAATTGCAACTGGAGTTTCAATTGTATAATTATTTTTCTTTCTGTGCAGGTGCAAACAACTTAATTCCAATGGAAATAGCTCTTAAGATAGCCAAAAAAATTAAACAAAATGAGAGGTTCTCTGTATATATTCTCATTCCCATGTTTCCTGAAGGTGTTCCCACAAGTACAGCTACCCAGCGGATTCTCTTCTGGCAGGTTTGCTTCCTTTATCATCTGAAAATTATAAGTATCTGTTATTGGCTAGACAGCAGACATGGATTTGGGAGTTTTGGTGTTCAGATATTGATCTCAAACCTGATATGAAGCTTCTGATTTATGCTTTAAGTAATGTTAGTTTCTGAAATATGGTTTATTTTTTTCCGTTTTTCCCCAAAATCAGCATTGCATATAATTGCCCTTACATAACAACATGTCGCATTGAAGATATGGCACACTCAGAAATTAAGGTTATGAAAAAATTAGGATTGTTCAATGATCAAAACTATTATTAAATGCTAAAATGTATGTTTGCAGAAGTGAAAATGGTTTTTATATGTGCCTATATCTTGGCAGTTATATCATGTTCATCATTCAAAATTGTAGGATATTATGGACAACATGATGTCAGTTGTGGGTTTATTAATGCATTATTATTGCCTATACTTGTTGATCTCTGCAGTTCAAAACAATGCAAATGATGTACAAAACAATCTACGAGGCTTTAAAGGAGGCTGGGCTTGAGAAAGAGTATGAACCACAGGATTACCTGAATTTCTTTTGCCTTGGCAATCGAGAGGCACCAGATGATGAAAACATCTTACATGCCAAAAATCCTACTGGAGCAAACACCCCTCAGGTATCTTCCTTACCCTCTTAAGTGAAGTTTATGTTGTTTTCCTCTCTCTATAAATCTCATGTCTCCTGAGCATGTTCATATCTGCAAATTGGTAGGCACTCACTCAAAAGAGCCGGAGATTTATGATTTATGTTCATTCAAAAGGAATGATAGTAGATGACGAATATGTGATAGTGGGGTCTGCAAACATCAACCAGCGATCCATGGAAGGCACTAGAGACACAGAGATAGCCATGGGTGCATATCAGCCTCATCATACTTGTGCACGCAAGCAGTCTAGACCTCAGGGGCAGGCAAGCTCATGAACTTTGAACTATTTTCTTTAAGTGAAAAGAAAATAAATGTTTGTTTTTATGATACTTCAAATGATCTGAGAGGTGTAAATCAACCATAATTAGATGTTATGAAAGTACATATATGTTTCACTCGTAAAACTGTGAAGCATGCAGTTGATGTGGAAGGGAAATCAGAAAGAAGTACGCATTTTAAGCATGACAAGCATTTCTGTGAACTTATTTTAGTTATGTAAAATTTCTGACTTTGCTTGCAAGCATAGATGTCAATGTTACTACGTTGTAGTGCTGACTAGTGGTTTTCAAGGAAATTGGTTTCTTCCTTTCGGATAAGTGCTTGAGAAGTCTCTCATAATGAACTTTGAAGAGATAATATAGTGGGTAGGCTTGTTTGTTGAGAAGGACTTGCAGTTGTTAGATATACATTATAGACTGACAGTTCTATGATAATGCTTCTGAAGGCTCTATTTCTGTGTCATGGTTTTGCAATTAAATTAATTGGGATCTATCCTCTCGAATCTAATTATAATTTTCCAGTCTAATATCTTTTTGACAGGAATGGGATTTTATTGCTAACTTGAAGAAAGTGCGGTGATTTATGTATGAATACAGGTGCATGGATATAGAATGGCGCTATGGGCGGAACATCTTGGAGCTGTAGAAGACTGTTTCGAGCGACCAGAGAGCCTTGAATGTGTGAAACGGGTAAGATGCTTGAGTGAGCTTAACTGGAGTCAGTACATGGCTGATGAAGTTACCGATATGCAAGGCCACCTAATGAAGTACCCGCTTGTGGTTGATTCAATGGGCGAGGTGCAGCCTCTTCCTGGCTGTGACACATTCCCGGATGTTGGTGGGAATATAAAAGGGACGTTTACAGTTCTTCAAGAAAACCTTACCATCTAGTTTTGATCCACATTTCCAAATGAACAACTTCATTTTAGGATTTAAAGATACGTTTTCCTGTTTTCAACGGTAGCTTTTATTTGTAAACTGGTTCGTCTCTTCAAATTTTGTAATTGTTTCTTAATTGTATAGTAATGAGGAGATTTGGAAATTTTCTAGAACCGTGATCACTTTCTTGTACAGATGGATTGAAACGACATCGTCATCCTCCCCTCGGTCGGAAAATTCATGTAAGCCAGACGGGCATTGTTGTAGAAAGAAATCTCGTACTAAAACAGAATTACTACTTTCAGGGTAACACCAACGTTGAACGTTGCCATTAGACTGGGAGTATTTAAAATTTGCATGGCAGACTTGGAAAGTCATTTTTTAAAAGTGCTTTTTTGGCTGACAGGTCGTTTTCTGTTTGATGTTTTGTGCTTAATCATTTCATGTTGCTGGGTATGCGAGATCGATGCTTGCCATCGCAGTGGTCTGCTTCTGCTTTTTGATTGAATGAAATTGCTTAACTTGAAAAAAAAAAAAAAAGCAATTCATTCGAGGGTGACTTTTCAACCAGAGTTTTCATTTTCTTGTAATTGTTGAGGGATACAATGAGATGAGAATCAATTTCTTTAAACTTCTGACAGCAGATTTTCGTTTTCCTCATAAATTTTCAAATAATTTTGGAGCATCCCAATTAAGTTGTAGGTTAGACATTTTTTTCAATCTTCAAGCTTAAAAGGAACTTGATGCCACCACCTAACATCGGACAACTGTTATTTTAGAAACAAAAAGGATAGAAGGGCAAAAGAAGAACTGAGAAGGATTAATAAAATTTGGAAAAAAATTGTTTTTGTATTTAATGTAAGATCAAAATATTGATATTTAATGTAAAAATTATTAAGTTAATTAAATTTTATAAATTTAATAATTTGAATTATATATAATAAAATTTATATAATGCTAACAATGTAAAAATAAAAGGCCGAAAATTTATTGCATGGGTTTTATTATGGCGGCTGCAAGCTGCTTTCATATGCATCCTCAATGATACCCGCACTTGTGCTTTTCTTCCTTTCACTAAATTTTATTTTATTTAAACTTCATAATACATATTTAAATTAATAAATTTAATATTTTTATTTTTATTTAACTTTTATAACATAAAACAAATACTAACAAATATATTAAATCTAAAAAATTTAACTGATTTAAATATTCACACAATAAATTTAAATATTTTATTAATTTAACATAATGAGAGCATCGTTATACTATTTTTATAGGCGGGACACCATTGTTAAGCAATCCTTGTCTCTTAAGCTATCTCAATCGCATAGAAACATGCCACCGGCTGCCATGGTTTTTTTCTTGTGGCTAAGATTTGTTTCCTTTCGATTCATTTTCGCCGAATTTGGTTTCCAGAAAATGAAAGCTCTATCAAGCATCGCAAAAATGTGCTTTTCCTTTTGAGGGTATGAATTAAAATTATTATTCTCCGCAATATTGATAATTATCAAATATATTTTTATCCTAAAATATAAATTTCTTATCTGTTTATTTGATTAAAAAAAAGGGCAAAAGGGACGAGGACCATGGGACATCAACACAGCGAGATATTTCGGAAAAAAGTGTATGAGGTCCAAGAAATCGCCGATGTTATACGGCGAATCAGGTTGTTTTTACAACCACCGTCGTCGTGTCTCAGTGTCACCGTCCAAGGTCACACTATTCACATTAATGCTTATGGTATCTGGACAACATGAAAAAAAGCTGTTTTTATTTTATTTTTAAATTATGTTAGTTATATCATTTGGAATACTACAATTAAAATTATAATTTATATTTTCTAAGGTGCTTGATAACAAATATTTGGCAGTGAGTCGATATATATAACCCACCTGGCGGAACCCCTCCCGCGACACTGTCTTCTCGCCCACGCCCACACCGACAGCCGCAGCTACAGCCACATCCGTCTTCTCTCAAGCCCAGAGAGAGATGGGTTTCCCAGCCAACGGCGACTCAGCTGACAAGCCGCTCAAGTTCTTGATCTACGGCCGTACCGGATGGATTGGGGGTCTGCTGGGGAAACTGTGCCAAGCTCAAGGTATCGACTTCGCTTACGGCTCCGGCCGCCTGGAGAACCGGTTGTCGTTGGAGTCTGACATAGCGGAGGTGAAGCCGACGCACGTGTTCAACGCAGCTGGAGTGACGGGGCGGCCGAATGTGGACTGGTGCGAATCCCATAAGGTGGAGACCATCCGCACAAACGTGGTGGGTACACTGACCTTGGCGGATGTGTGCAGAGAGAGAGGGCTGGTCCTCATCAACTATGCCACCGGCTGCATCTTCGAGTACGATGCCTCTCACCCCCTCGGATCCGGCATCGGCTTCAAGGAAGAGGACTCCCCCAATTTCATTGGATCCTTCTACTCCAAGACCAAGGCCATGGTTTGTTCGTTTCGCTCTCTCTCTCTCTCTCTCTCTCTCTCTCTCTCTCCGCCCTTCTTCCTCTAGTCTACTCTAATTACATGGATTGCTCATTTGTTTTCAGCTTTTTCGTTTTCCCCAAGAATTCCAACGGATTAGTGAATAACAATAATAAATCCGATCAAATAGAGAGAATCAAATTCTCAAAGCGACCAATGCAGCTAGTAATCCTTAATTTAGCTGTACATATACTTGGCATCAGAATTCATTTCTCAAAACCTTCTGTTTCGAAGATGTATTAGACTTGTGCTTTGCATAACTACGCATTCAAAATAACAAAAAAAAATAGCATAATTAGTTCAAAGCTAGATTCATGACGCTGGAATTGTTTGCTTGCTCTACACTGCTGGATCTGGTATTCTGATCTTTCACTTGGACAAATTTTTGTAGCCAGATCTGCTGTATTAGAATAGTATTTACTTCTTAGCCTGTTTTTGGGATCGTCGTGGGCCCAACCCTTCCACTTGTCATTTTTTTCTAAATCCATAATTGTTCTGCTGTAATCAGATCTAGTGATGACTCACTAGGGGATACACCTACTTTCCCATTTCTTAGGGAACCTGTGTGTTCAAACTTGAAACCTAGGGAATAGGATTATCTCCAAGGCTCCCTCTCACTCCTCGTAGCCTCAACGGTCTAGGCCTCTGACAGTTATTTTAGTTTCATCAAATGCAATGGCCATTGAGGGCCATCTTATTGCTTTGCTTCACATATATTTACTGCAATCTGGGATGGATAATGGCCCAGAGGCCAGAGCACTTGCTTATTTCACTGAACGACATGTTACTATATTTGCATTTACATACGCACAAACATTGTAAAAATGGAACTGGTTTTGCTGGATTTTATTCATCGTATGTGGCCATGGTTACAGGTAGAAGATCTGCTGAGGAACTATGAGAACGTGTGTACGTTGCGGGTCAGAATGCCTATCTCATCAGATCTATCCAACCCTCGCAATTTCATCACAAAGATCACTCGATATGAGAAGGTGGTAAACATTCCAAATTCAATGACTATATTAGATGAACTCCTTCCCTTCTCCATCGAGATGGCAAAGAGAAATCTCACTGGAATCTGGAACTTCACAAACCCTGGGGTGGTCAGCCACAACGAAATTTTAGAGATGTACAGGGAATACGTTGACCCCAACTTTACTTGGAAGAACTTCACTCTTGAGGAGCAGGCCAAGGTAATAGTTGCTCCCAGGAGTAACAATGAGCTGGACACGGCAAAATTACAGGAAGAGTTCCCTGAACTCTTGCCCATCAAGGAATCTCTGATTGAGTATGTCTTCAAGCCAAACAACAAGGCTAAAGCTTCAACCATTTAGGCCTCTCTCATTTTTTGGCGTTACTATTTGTCATCGTCATTGAATTCACAGTTTGTGCGGATGCCGTGTTGGCTTAATCGCAGTTACCCTTCTTCGTTAATATGCATCAGCCATGATAGTTTATTTTGAATGTTGTATTTGTATTGACTTGATGATGAATCAATAAATTAGTTGCAAGTAAACTGAAACTGTTTTCGTTTGCTCTGTCTCAGCTATCCCCAGATTTGATGCTTACAAATTTGTGAAATGTGGGAATAGAAAGACTGACTGGCTTTACTTACGTAGAAGTTTGCGCATCTGAGCTCTAGTACTAGTACTAGACACTAGGTACATGCTTCATGCTCAATAATCCGATTCATGATTGATTGAAAAGCAATAACCGTCTCCGGATTTGCAGGAATGCACTTGAAAAACAAATTTGATTTTCTACGACGGATCCGTGTCTCAAGACATGTTACATGTGTTTTTGTACATTGCGGATATTGTCTGAGAATTAACGACCGCACAGAACAAGTCGATGTATATATAAGAAAAATTTGTCCTGGAAAACAAGCGTTACTGTCTGATATATTTACCCAACTTCTGGGCCAAGCAATGAATGATCAGGCGAGGCCCATAATCTTGTCTTGGCCATTTGCTAAGTAAGCCGTCAAAACAGCAAATCCCTAAAGAAAAAAAGAGGAAAAAAAAAAATATTCGTCAAAACATGAAGCCATGAAGGCTTCTTTGTACTAACTTCGAAGGATTTTTCATTTTTCATTTTTTTATTTGATTTGACCAAAGCAGTAGACGGACGATCTTCTTGGAAGCTGGAATCAACCAAGATGTTATGGACAGCTCGGCGAAATTGTTAATGGCGGATGATGATGGGAAAAATGTTGAGTGCACGAAGAACTGTCTCGTAATTTAGTAAATAAACTTATAAAATTTATTAAAACATATTATATACATCTTATATACTAACCTATTTATGATCACATTTTCATCTTATTCGACTCAGTATATTGTATGTAGTATTACATAGATAGCTGAACAGATGGCGGTGGAGTATCTACCATAGAAATAAAAAGGAAATTACAAAAAAAATTGAAGCCTCTATAATGAAACGTTCCGATGCAATATGGAATTTGAAGACAAAAAAATATGCAATAGATAATTTTTTTTTTTTGATATAATTTTTTAAGATTTAGCTAAACAACTGAAGTCTTAAACTAATGGTTTTGGCCAGAATAGCTAAAAACAATAATGGCCAAGGGAAGAAGACAATCTAACACAGTGGCTCCACTGTGATGCAGGTCGGGCCATATTGCCTCCCCTTAGCTACACCTGTCAGTAAGGCACTCTATCTGCCCTTAATTCTGTGGGCAAAATATATACACGCATTGTTTCTGTAATCCATTACATGAACTAGTATGTATGTAAAAAGGTTGGTAGCTGTAAATGGCAAACACTTACTAGGGAAATGGCACACACGTCGGATGCGCCTACTGCCCACCGTTGCGAAGGAGAGCTCATGCTTTTGGTGATCACCTCTGTGACTCACAACAAACAAAAGAATCATTAAGGGTTTCGTTTGCGGCCCCTCTATTTTCATTATCATTAGTCTCATAAAAATTTTATTTGAAAATTTAAATTATTAAAATTTAACAAAAAAAATTTAATGTAGTAGAAATCATTTCTCTTTCGTTTAAGGCGGGATGCGCTGCCCCGAGCCAGAGGAGTAGGGATGTCAAACGGGCCGGCCCGCCCCGCCCCGCACAAGCCTGCAATTAAGCAGGGCGGGGCGGGCCGGCCCGCATAACTGGCGGGCTAGAAAAATCCCAGCCCAACCCACTCCGCAGCGGGTTGCGGGTTAGGCGGGCCAGCCCGCTGATAATTAAAAAAAATAAAAAATTTATTAAAAATTCAAATTTATGAATGATAGTAAATGAGTAACTAAATTTAATACACTAATTTTAAAACATTTACAAATGAATACAATCAAATTTGTCTTTTAATAATACACCTAAAAATATAACCTAGATTTAGCTCGTAATGAATTATAAAAATTATGATTCTACTCATAAAATTACTAATATACAACATCATTTTCTAGGCAAGGCTTCAATAATATTACTAACACACATGCACAATAAAACATGTGCCTACAAAGACATAAAGGTTATGTTCTTATATGTGACAAAGTCTAACACTGATGTTGTTCAAAATAAACTACATGCTAATTGAAAATACAGTTATGCTATTATACATTTATACCATTATTTTTATATATGCAATGCTTGAGTTTTGCACCTTAAATTATGATAATATAAAAGCTGAACAACTCATTACAAATATAAAGATAATATTTTCTGCTTCAAAAAAAATATATAAATGTGATATTAATGATAGTTATATAACAACACAAGTTTTATACTATCATCTAAATGATTCAAAATGAGTTGTTGCACAGTATAATAATTTGTCTTTTCTTTAAACTCATCAATTTTTACTTGTCTTTTAACTCAAAACCTTTTAAAAATTCTTTTGTCTTTATGATCACCTATAAAATCACACATTATACATAATATATTCAAAACATAAGAAAATTATATCTAAACTGCATGAGGATCCTGCCTAAATTGCATAATTCAAATTAGAACCAAATGACATTCATTTGAATTGCCCTCCTCTTCCAATTCATATCTATTGTTCTTATTGTCATAATAGTATAACTTATAGTAATTTTCTAAAAGTTAAAATTATTTTAAATGATATGTCATTTTAAAAAAAAATTAAAATTATGCGGGTCCAAACCCGCGGGTTCAACCCGCCCCAATCCGCATTGACCCGCGGGTTATGCGGATGCGGGCTAATTTACCCACGAATATATGGGCCACCTATATAGTAATCCAACCCGCCCCGCGCCTTATAACCCGCGAATAAATAGGCCACCTATATAGTAACCCAACCCGCCCCGCATAAGGTGCGGGGCGGGCTGACCCGGCGGGTCAAGCCCATTTTGACATCCATACAGAGGACACCAGCTTACCTGCTAAACGGCGCGCTCTGGCGGACCCTCATTTCGTCTTTGTTAGAGCAAACACGCGCAGTCTCCCGCGTCTATGGACATGAGCCATGAGATGACACTTTCAAAGTTGGCCCCACCATCCACGCGTGCCGAATCTTCATCACCGCACTCGTACCGCGTGGACTACACTCACTCAGATGTGAAATTGTACATACAACTTACCTTCCGGAGAATGTAGTTGACACGGGATTTAGATTTTTTAATTTAGTTATTTTTTATTTTTTAAACTTAATAAATAAATTTATTTTTATATATATATATTTTTTTTCTTCCACACTCTTAAAACCTTCCACTTTTACCGTAAGATCTTAATCCAGTCAACACCCCCGATCAAGGAGTGTGCAAATGGAGGCTCATCCTCACCTGGCCCACCATTTCTAGGTGGACGGTGGACCACACCAACAGTCCCCTCACCACAAAGAAAAAAAAGCTCCAACCTTTATCACACGTGTCAGTCTTGGCCCGTCACGTGCTTATGGTCAAACTCTCCCTCCGTAGTCCGCACTCCTCTCCGTCACGCTCCTTCAATGCTTCCGCCACAAGCTTTTCCTATCTCTCTCTGCTTTCTCCTTCTTCCATTCGCCGTGCTGAGGAAGAGTAAAATGATTATCAAAATTGATTACAGAAAGTAAGCCATCACCCATTCATCACGTAGCCAGCTGAGCTGCATTGTCCATTCATATTTTTCGTACGTTCTAATTATCTGGGTTGTAGTATAACAAATGTGATTAAATATCAAATCAGAAACAAACATGAGACGCCATAAAATTTTTGAAGAGTAAAACGATTGAAAATTCAAGTTATAAACAATGCAAGCTTTTAATCACGTTTTATTCTTTTCTTCAACAGTGGTCTGCTGTGCAGATTAAGCACTCAATTCCTTTTTATCATTGATTTGAAGCTTGCGCTTGTTGATTTTCAGTCTGGCCCATGCACTGCAATTCTTGCTTATCGTAAATCTCCAATGAAAAATCCTTCAACATCTGAGCCTTGCCACCGCTTCCACTACTTGTTTTACCGCTGGAACTAACACTTGGTGCCATGGTTGACTTCTTCGCCACCTTTGGCCCCACACTGCTGCTCGTACTCACCGCTGAGTTTGACGCTTGGTTACAACCCGCCGCCGAAACTTGTACGCCTCTTAGGTTATTTGTTGCTGCCACGAAAGATGAAACGGGTCTCGCCGACATGTTGAGTACGGGAGTCACGGTCGGAGACAACGCCCATATCTGAGGTTGGTGGCTCGACGAGCCAGTACCTCCAGCCGCCGGGGCAGTCGTCGCCGGCGGGATCATCAAAAAGCCGTTCGCCGGAACCATCATACTAGTGTTACCCACTGCCCATATAGGCACCAAACCTTGTGGTACTACGGGTTGGACCGGAGCCAGACCCGATGATTGTGAATCGGATTCACTAATGTCCACGAGCTCGCTATTTGACGGCCTTTTCCGCTTCTTCGTAGTTTCCGAATCCGGTTTGTTATTGGCGCTCGCTGTCGTGGGAATTTTTGGAGTTCCTCCGACAGAGACGGCGATGGCCGGGACGGTGCCAGTTCCCGTGGCCTTGATTATGGCCTGCTCGGCGTGTTCAAGAAGCCACTGTATGGTTTCTCCGTCGGACTTGTGGCCTAACTCCCGAGTCAGCTGAAAGATACGAGCTGCGCAAGTGGCGGGAATCCGGATCCTACGACCACGGCCTTCCACCTTCGTGTGGCGATCCTTGGAGGACGACCGTCTGGTTGAATTGACCGGCATGGACACGGGAATTGGCATTGGCATCTGCATCGCCACAGGAAGAACCCCAATTGAAGTAGGCGCGCGTGGCTGAGCATTTTGGTCAGGCTCTGATGGAGGGTCGGAATCAATGGGTTCCTCCTTCAACGGCAAGACTTGGAAACCCATCGTATCCTCCAAGATAATCTGTCTTGACATTCCATTGTTCTCGTTAGCGGGGGTGGCAGCAGGATCTCGTTCAGGCTCGCCGATACTGGTGCTAAGGTCGGACGTTCCTCCATCGTCGTCATGATCCATTTATTCTCCTAATACGACGTCATTTGAGGAATAGGCAAGCTGATGGAGGAGACGAAACCCAAGAAGATGTCCCAGAAGTACAGAGATTTAAAGGTTCCCACAGAATCCGGGAAGTTAAGTGCCAGATACCAAGAAAGTGCAATATAACAGAGGGAATATTGATACTGAAACGAAGATCAGGAGAAGAGAAGGAAGGAGAAGAAGGAGACGTTACCCCAAGAGGGAAATTTATTGTTATCGTTGATGTAATTATTCGCAGTGTTTCCGCGATCGGGAGACAATCTAACGGCGATTATTAGATCAACTAAGTTAGGGGAGTAAGATAGGGCGCCATGTGTGGGGTGAGATACCCCAATTGTCATTTATCTCATTCTGTGGACCACCAGGGACAGGTGGTCTCAATTCTCCACCAATAAGGCCAGAGGGTTATGTCAGAGGACCTTGTCTTCCTCACATACTTAATGGTTCTCATTGGTGGGCACCACCAATTTATGGTGGTCCATACCCCATCAGAAAAGTAGAATATTTTCTGGGAGATGTTATGCTGTTTCTTTTTTTTTTTGGTAGAACTGTTTCGTTTTTTAATTGCACCAGAAACTAATACGTTTCTGAGAATTTTTTTATTTTATAATTGTTATTTTCTAAAATCACGCCTTCATTTAAAAGAATTTTTAATTCTACCTTTATTTAACCTACTTTTTACTAAATGCTCGATAAAAAATAAACTCTCTCTTACCTCAAATATGTCAAAGGACTTTCGTCTCTCTATTTATTTTGTTGACTTTTCAATATTTGAGTTCTTCAATAAAAAAATATATTAAGTAAAAGTAATTTTTAATATTGAGACAATTAAATAATTTTTGCATATTTTTCTTAAAAGACAGTTTACTCAGAAACGGAGGAAGTAGTAAATAGCAAGTATATTCAATTTAGGTATTTAGTGGATGCCCTTCCTATTTAATGTGGTACTTAAGCAACAATATTGTTGGGTTTAGTCTAATGTTATTGTTTGCTTGGCTCTGAAGCATGCAGCGGATACTAATGATATAAGCCGAATAATCATCCCTGGTGCATCTATATATGAATAGCTAACTTAGCAGCACGCATTCATTCTGTTCTTATCATTTAACTCTTTGTAAACTAAGCGTTTAACATGTCAGACCTCAGAAGCGATACATGAAACATATGGATAAGATTAAGTTACGTGTAATCTGGAGGGAGTTACTACCAAACAGAAGTCAACAGGCCACTTCAGGTACAATGAAAAATGTTGTTGCCTGGTCAATTATTGAATTGATAGCGATACAGAGCAGTCCATTGCACGTAGAATATTCATAATATAACTGAATTACTTGATGACAGAAAAAATGAGAAAAGCAATGGTCATCACTCATCATGTAATTAGATACGGAGATTTGAGTTCAAAGAATTGAGTTTTAACTATAACAAATTGACAACAGCGAAGTCTTATTTTGCAGGCAGCAGACTGTAGTTTCTCTGGGTGAAGTGTCTTGAATTTGACGACTATTGCATTACTACCATCTTACAAAAGCAAAATAGCCTGAACAAAGGCGAAGGATTATTCAGAGCAACTGCATTCGAACACGGCTAAATCAGTTAAACAGATAATACTTCCCACTACAAAAATCATTTGCCTTCCCTTGAAAAATTAATGCAGGCATGGGTATCCTTGTTTAAGGCCAAACAATGCTGGCTTGAAGCATAGTACGTCGTCCGTGTTCAACATCAGTGACCGTTAGCAATCAAACCGTTACCTGTGGAAGTCACCCCGCTTTCACTAGTCTTCTTTGCATAGAATCTCCTATACATGTAATCGACTTCGGTGAGATAGAAGGTGCCTGGAGATAGAAGGCCATAGTCCTTGCTTGTCACAAAGTCCTTGGCACCATACCTATGTTCCATTAGCTTCATAGTTTCAACGAACTTCTCTGGAGGAAACTGCATTAAAACCAAGCATTTAGTCTTGTTCATTTGAATTGCCAACAGATCAGAATATTGTTTTTAGCATCTAATTAAACATCATAAGAGGGATAAATAAAGAAGGACTGATCAACTTTCATCCATTTATTCTCACATTAACTAGTTGCTAAATTTAATCTTCAAGCCAAGTTCTGGGGTACTTAAAGAGACAAATCTGTGTCATTAAGGTTTTTATTGAGACAAATTAAATAAACAGAATTATCCAACACCACATATTTCCATCCATTTCATACGATGAAACTAGCTAGTCATTTATATATTAGTACCAGATGATGCTTTCTTACATTTCCTGCGAAGTAATGTTCAAATTTACATTAAACAAGACAAGCACATCTGGAATTCTTTCATATTTGATCAGACTCTTAGACTTTCTAGAGATCAATACCTCATGTCTCGACTTCAATTTTCCAGCAACATCCATCACTGTAGAAATGTTTGACAAGCTAAACGGACGTCGGCCATCTTGAAACTTCAAAGAAAACATTGTGGCAGTTAAGCCACTTCCGTATGAGAAAAGTATCACCCGATTACCAGCCTGAAATTTTTAAAATGTAATTTTCATCAGAAAGCATAAACTTCGAAGTGAGGAAGCCACATATTTGACTCAGGTAGTAGCTAGAACATTTACCAATGTGCTGTATTTGATGTGAATAAGAGATGCAAATGCTGCATACAGAGATGCAGTGTACATGTTGCCAACTTGTTTTGGAATCAATGTGGTTGGCGGCACCTTTGCATCATACAGAGGCTTTGCAACTTCCTGGGTTGCCTGCAAACAAAGAACATTGCTCGACATTGGCAAATTGTTGCAATGTTGTTCATTATTGTAGAATTACGTAAATGTGAATTTACACCTTCTCTTTCCGCCCCAATTTAAATAGGACAGGATATCAGTAACTTAAAAAATAGACTATTATTTTTTTTAACTTCCTAAATTATAGAGCTCCGCTCAAACCGTTTCAAGGTCCCGGCTTTGGTAGCTTTCATCAATAGATAAGGTTGAAAAAGGTCCCAGCTTTTCTTTAGCAACCTCATCCACAGATCTGAAAATATAATCAATTTTTAAACACCTATACGTCAAAGAAATAAAAACTAAGAAAACTTTCCAGTAGATAGAGAAAAGAAGGGAACCTGGGATTCCTCAAGAAGTCATTGAACAACAAATGAGCAAAACTTTTCTGTACAAGCTGCAAGAGCCCAAAGCATTAAAGAGATATAAAAACAGACATATTAAAGTACTACAAAGTACAAACATAAAATACATACATATGTACATATATACATATTATGTATGTGTGTGTGTGTGTAATGTAAAATCATGAATGTAAGATGAAAAGAGAGAACATGAACATATTACATCAAGCATTCTGAAACGGCCAAGGCGATTATATATATGATATCCTTAAATTTTAATATACATTGTTATAAGGAGAGTGAAAAACAAAGTAGTCAGCATCAGAAATAGAAAATTGTTTTCCCTCAAGTTTCTCATATCTGTAAAAGGCAATTTTGGTTATTACTCGGAAACAAATGATCAATATGACTAATTTTTTTTTTTTTTTATGATTACAAGGGTCATACTTTGAGCTTAAGAGAAAGGGGATGGGGAAGGATTCGAACCATATAACTGGTTCAAGGAAGCAAGGCAGTATGCCATGTGAGCCAGCGCTCACCGGCCTCATTATGACTAATTTAAAAAGCCACAGTATCAGTAGAAACTTACTTTTGACTAAAGTATTTATAGCAAGAATCAAGAGCCGTAACGTAACATGTTTGAGAAAGCTTCCCATCAACAACCTACACCACATAAATTAAGTAGATTTACTGCAACTAGCAACCTTTAACGCCGTCAGTGGATTATGAATTAAAACGTTGACATGCAGAATCAAACGCTACCTCCCATAAAATATTCTCAGACCAAAAGAAAGTTTCAAGAGTGCTTCAACGATCAAGATATTTGTCACAAAAAATATATCGTAGCTTTGTCAGGTCGTGAAAGGTGCTTGGACACAGAAAAAGGAGAGATAGAAAAGCCTACTGGCTATTCACTAGCAAGATTGGGCTTGTAAAAATCGTAGGCATGAGACATATGGCTTCCCCTCAATTTGCTTTCAAAAGCAATGGGAGCATCAGGACCAATTAGCATGGCAATAGCAGCAGCTCCACCAGTAGGTCGTGCAGGTCCTTCAGCATAAACCTGATAATGGAAACATCCAAAGCATATGCATGAGACTAACACCAACCACCAAATGGAATCTAGGACATGCATATTGGCGTTCAGAATTTGAAGTTGCTCTTGGTGCGTATTCGAATCCGTTAGTGAATATAGTCCAAAGGCCAAATCATATGGGAAATGATCTTACTGCACTGTCAGTGCAGACAACAAGTCCGTGGCGTCCATCCCATGAACTGCTCTCCACCCAATTGACGCAATTGAACAAAGCAGCAGTTCCTCCATAGTATGCGTTAGTTGAATCAAACTTCTCAATGTCTGTATTTCCATATGTATGGTTGTTTCATACAAGCAAATCCATACTGTATTAAAAAGCTATGGGAAAAAATTAATCAATAATAAAATTATGCATGAAAATACACCAACCCTATCTGATTAATAAAATTAGAGATATCCTATCAATTATATCTGAAATAGCCAAACAATATACAATGATGTTATGATCAAGAGTATTCAGATCAGTGTATAGAAGTAAGTAGAAAAGAACCCAGCTAGTTATAAGCCACTTCAAGTGTTAGATCTATTTGATGTACCCAAGATTGACAGCACAAGAGAATCCAATCCAACATTAAAAAATTAAAATAAAGGTTGGAATTGTACCATATAAGTAATTTACTTAAATTGGTTGAGGTTCTAAACCACCATCTCATGCTGAAGAAAGTTACTTCTACCCCATGTAACCACTTTTGACCAAATGAATTATCTTTTTTAAGCGGATTGAAAGGCTACCTCAAAGATCTGCATTAGAAATGTCTTGATGGATTTGCTCTTGTCAATCACAGTCTCACTCCCAACTGCCAGTCGACCAATTTGTTTAGGATCAATGTTATATTTCTCAAGAAGGGAAGTAACTACTGTCAAACTGAAAATGCAATAGTTAATCTTCTAGAGTTGAGACTAGTAAAGATAATCAGCATCAGTATTTTCATGATTGAAGTACTGCTAGAACATTAATCACATTGAAAGCAGCAACCAGAGAGTAATATTTATTAATCTGGCTTCCATAGAGGAAGATGGTCCCACATGATAAATCAAGACCGAAAGGCTGAGTACTAAATTACTTATTGTCATCCAAAAGTGACAGGATAAGTTGCATAATGCAAAAAACTTATCTTTCTTGCATGGTTGTAAATAGTTGTGATGACATTAACATCAGTTTTGTTATTCCATCCTTTCTGAAAATATTTGGTAGAGCTGATTAATCTTCACTAGTGCTATTTATTGGATAATCAATTTTTATGTATCTTTACTGAGAACCATCAAACCATTATGTAAGAAAGTTTCTTCAGCAATTACAAAACATTATGCAATCTGATATCCTAACCATTATAAAATAAAAATAACTCAAGAACAAGTTTATGGGCCCAAAAGCAATGGCATCAACTATCACGGGAACATAAAAGCAGAGACTATCATATCCGAAATAGAAACCTCATAGAGATGACATCTTCCAACTCTGTACAGAATGCCATGCAATCTTGTCCGAGACCAATAGTATATTTCCCTTTACTGGCACCATCATGAGCCTCCAAGGCCTCCTGTATACATATGTGAAAAAAGGAAAAGAAGATTAAAGCAACTTCAGTTTACAAAAATACGTAAGAGTGAGATATTAAAACAGGGCCACAACATTATCGCTCGGGATGTAATGAGAGTATGGTAAAGCTTAAAAGAACCATGGGATAATACATGAGACTGATATCTGTTCTTTCTTTTCCTCCTTCTCTCTTTAAATGAAGGAACATAGAAGTAGTAATTTGGAAAGGAAAAAAACTAGAGGGATCCCATGGCTTCCTCATATTCAAGAAAACATAATATGGAACATTTTTCTAATCAAGTGTTAATTTCTTGTACATAATTATCATGAGCTATTCCCTTTCACTTGATGATATTTTATTTCAAAGGCGAAACGTAAAACACTACAAATCTTATAATTGATCGCAACCTTCATATTTTACTTGTTCATTCAAAAAAAAAAAAAAAAAGAAAGAGATTGGCTTGACGGCCATTGTCTCGGAAATGGAAATTACTGCGTCAGTCTACGTCGTACGCACTTGAGAGGTATAAAAATTTTCCCAAACGTAACTGGGTGTATCGAAATAAAATCCAATCGATCCATTTTAGCGAACCATTAATCAACAACAGCAGCTGAGCAGTCTTAATTTGGTTGAAGTCATTCAAATAAGAAGAATGGATATAAGATAACCCTCTCAAAAGATCTGTACCAAAATCGTAAACAGCAACAAGGATCAAAAGCTTCAGAGAGAGATATCATGGACCTAGTCACCACTCAACTAAACGCTAATTATGGATTTAATATGGTTAGTTTAAGCATCTTCATACATTTTTAAAATTTTACCGCCCGTGGCTCATGTTCATGCATCCACAGTCACATAACATAAAACCGAAAACAAAATATTCCTGAGCTCTTTCATGAATCAAACTCCGAAATTCCGATAGTTTTCTGGTTTGTAAAAGCAAATTAATAGTAATTAGCGAAAGCAAACGCGCCTAATTGTCGCTGCCGTTCCATTCCTCGAATTTTCCAACCACCAGCCAATACAAAGAGGAAGAAGCTGACCTGCTGAACACAGGTGGGAGGGAAGTAGATATCCATAGCGAGAATTCCCACATTCTTTGCCATTTGTATACTTTGATTTGTCAGCAAATTACAACGCAATGGCCCCTCTCGTGTTATCGGTCTGTTGCTGAGCTGCACGAAGGGAGAGAAATGTAGGAGGGGGCGTAAACTTGAAGTGCGTAAACTTGTAGTACCCAAAGTTTTTTTTAATGACGAATCTACCACAAACAGCACCACGAGGCATTCACTAAGGAAGGGCCATGTAGTCTGAATCAAAATCAGAATCAACGACGTAGAAGACTTTCTTGGCCCTTGGACAATCCAACTTTCATTGTTTGGGTTATATATATTCTCCATAAAGGACCAAATAAAAATGTTATAAACAAATAAAATAATTAAGTTGGCCAAAAAAAAATCTCTAAATGTGGACTTGATCCTAGCCAAATGGTAAAGAAAGGTAAAGAGCATATTTAAACAAACTCAGATACTGTTACAGCTGCAACTCTGCAACTATCTGCTAGGTCATTGCTCTGTTATTGTGGTAATTACTGGAGGCTAATACTTCGGATTTGATTTTCAAAGTGTGCGGGATGCACTATTAAACATATACCAAGTATTTGGTATGTTGTTATTTTTAAACTTCATATTTAATATGACCATAAGAAAAATTAAAATTATATATTAATATCTAGAATTACATAGTTCATAGATTCTGAGGCAACATTTACATGTTTAAATTTCATTAACATACTTAATATAAGCAGCTAAGATGTTAAAATGGCATTGTTCTATTTTATAGCAAAAAATAATTTATCTAAAATGCTCTGTTTTTATCTTCAGGGAACAGAGGTGGTCTAAATGCTGGGGCGAGGCCCAAAATCCCTCCCAATAAAGGAGATTCTTTAACTCCATAATTTCTAATGATAATGATAGTAACTTTTACATTCCATTCATTTCTTCAATCTAAACCGATCTAAAAGTTTCAGTTTTCATCTACAATGTGCAGGGCAAAGCAGAGTAAATACTGTTTTCGGCTCTGTTTTTTCTTCAGGGAACTGACATTGTCTGAATGCAGGGGTAAGACTCACAAATCCTTACCTATCAAGATCTTAACTCCAAATTTTCAGATGATAATGGTTATATTTCTTCATTCCTATGCGACCCAAAAGTTTCACTTTTTACCTGCTGGGTGCAGGGCAAAGCAGAGTAAACACTTATCTCTGTTTCTACTTCAGGGAACTGAGATTGTCTAAATGCAGGGTCAAGGCTCACAAATCCTTCCCTACCAAGGAGATTTTCTTAACTCCAAATTTTCAGGAGATGATGATAGTTCCTCTTACTCTGTAGGCATTTCTTTAATCTTATGTGAACCAACCATAGGTTTCACTTTTTATCGTCTGGGTGCAGGGTGCCGTATAGTCATCACTCTGCAACTTGATCTCTGTTTTCAGCTCTGTTTCTTTTTCATGGAACTGGAATTGTGTAAATACAAGGGCAAGATTCACAATTCCTCCCCTTCAAGGAGATTCTTTTTCACAAGTTCAGTTGATGATGTTGATAAATCTTTTTTCTTTGCAGACATATCTTCAATCTCATGCAACTCAAAAGCTTCACCTTTTATCTGCTGTGTGCACGGCAAAACAGAGTCATCACTCTGCAACGTGATCTCTGTTTTCCGCTCTGTTTCTTCTCCAGGGAACTGAGGTTATCTAAACGGTGGGGCAAGACTCGTAATCCCTATGCTTGTGGCATTGGCCGAATCGTACAGAACATAAATTATGTATTTCTTCACATATAAGCACCTAAATCCCGATGGGCTACCTTACCAGTAACTCAGGCTTAAACTTCTCCTTTGTTCCTAATGCACTTGAATCGTGCAAAATATGGCACCCCTGCTTTCGTTTGAGTTAAACGGAAGATCCAATAGAGTCTCTTGCTCTTCTCCCTTGTACTAATCATCATCTTCTTCAATTTTCTCTAGGGAATTCTGAGACTGGGCTAGGAGAAGTCAGCTAAGATGATCTCGATCTTTGCTTCTTGCTTGTCTCTATCATCCCATGCAAGGCCTCGCTGCTACGGTCATAAACTGTAAGGGGGTTCCCATTAGACTGAATTTGGAAGGAATCAGCAAGAACTTTAGACGCAGATAACTGGTTAGCAGTGAAAACCAGAGTGTAGTTATCTTCAGAAATATTCATAAATGCCTTGATTCCTTCCTTTATTCTAACCTCTATTTCTGATTCGTAGCCACCATACGGTACATGAGAAAGCAAATTCACGGAGTTGCAGAAAATATCAAAGGAGGGCGGTTCTAAGGCAGAGCAAGGCAATGGCAGAGGGATCAATGATGAAAAAGCAATTGATCTTTGGAGCTGAGTGAAGAAGAAAAGCCACAATCAATGTAACCAAAACAGATGTTGGAGAAATTCAAGCGGTAATATTCTTGGTGTCGAGTTTGATCAGCCTTAGAAGCTCTAGAAAATGAAGTGTATGCTTTGGTGAGGTCAATATATGACGAGTCGTGGAGAGAAGTGATGAATTGAGTAATTGAACGAGTGTGGAAGATGTGGCTTAGGCAAAGTTACAAGTTGAGGTACGAATTACTCTGCAATTATGGGAGTCTAGCTTCAATTTTCACCCAAAAGGTAATAATGGACTTCCAACTAGCTAGCTGTCGTATGTAGTTCTGCAGGGTTAACTTCACATAAAAAAGAAAGAATCTGTTGAGAGTGGGATTTGAACCCACGCCCTTTCGGACCAGAACCTTAATCTGGCGCCTTAGACCAACTCGGCCATCTCAACTTCTGATGGTTGATGACATCACAATGAAATTTATACGGAACAGACAAAGAGTTCAGCAAGTTCTCCATGCGAAGTTAAACCAACAAGCAGAAATAATGCCTCAACGTACAATCAGGTACGATGAGACACAAATTAGTCAATGAGGTCCGAATAATTAAATTTGTGAAGCTCAAGGGACTAATCTGGATCCTCACTCCTCAGTGCTATTCACATATTTTTCCACGCAAAAAGCAAATCTGGATAGCCAGAAGCTCAATTATTGGTACTATATGTTTCACACTTGCTTAATTAATTTCTCAGCTATGCACGATTTTTTTCTGCTTTAAAATGTACTTCAGTAAGTGTTTGTATATAGTTTGTTAATCCAGCTCCTGGGCACGCTATATACTGTTCTTAGATGTTCTAATTATTATTGAGTGCTTGGTAAGCAATATGGTATTAGCTTAGTTAGAGTCCACACATGTACTCCATAATCAAGTTTTCATTTTCTGAGTTAGAACTGTCAGTCCTGCTATCTTTATATACAAAATTTTATAAAATTTTCACTTAAAGAAATATAAATTAATAAATTTATATGTTCCACAAATGGCCAATATCACACAACTAATCCAGATATTGCATTTCAAGCTTCATTTTTTCTCCTAAGAAGCATTCTTTTACCACAAGAGCATGGAAAGAGGTGGTTCATACATGCATTCTTAAAACCCTAAGCTGCACTGCGATATATTGGGTATGAACGATGCAGATGATACATACCTCTCGCATGGCTACAACCGATGTTGAGATAAACCAATATAAGCAGAATCAGTCACAGGGCAACTCTCCTTTGGCGGGTAATTGAAAGTAACATGCATACATACACAGATCAACCATAGAGAATTGATTCATATATGTACATGTATATGCATGTCAGCGTGCCCGCCAAAGTAGAGGAGCCCTAGAACTGGTAATTCGCTTAATTAGTTAGTCTTTCTCATGAAACTCTGCTCTGCTGCATGAAATTACCACAAGATAATTCCATTGGCTTTTGGATGATGCCAAACCACGCAGCTCTGGGAGGCATATATAAGGAGCTAAAGATGCAGCATATTCTTGGGGATACAGGATATCCTTTCGTTCCATGACCGATGATGCCTGCTTTCTACGTATTCCATTCCATGCATTAAGAGGCTGTCTTTTTTCCCAACCATAGTTAGAGAGATGGATTGTGGAAGAACCAGGAAAAGGGGTCGTGGCCCGAGACTGAGGGCAAGGTTGTCTGATGAGGGCAGATATGCCTTCTTTCTTTTGCCTATGAGGAGTTGGCAACCAAATGTGGCCAAAGGTATATCCCTTGTCATATTCTTCTGAATTATTTTGTATCTTTTGAACTTTTCTTCATTTTCTATTATTCTATTTATCACAGATTAAAAGCTGGATGGCAATTGCAAATATCATTTTATTTCATCGGAATAATTCTCGTATCATGCTTACATATGTCTCCCTCCATTAAATGAATAAATGCACAGAGGAATAGTGGTATTTTCACGTTAAAAAAAATTTAAAGATAACTAAAATAATCGTGTTGAAACCATAATGTTTTAAATTGTATATAAAATATATGCATAAACAAATCGAATATAGATTGGAAGAATGGGTATGTCTTTGCCATGGCTCCAAATATTGAACACACTTTACCAACTATATATAACAGCATCTAGTCTTTGATCGTAATATTGCTTGAAAGATGCTTTAATTTGCCAATAAAAGCTCACTTGCTATATTTCACGATATGAATTGTGGAGCCATTAAAATATTAGTCCAATGAAAGCTCATTCCCATTAGTTATACCATAAAAAAAATGTATTTTTTTTTTCTAAATGTCCAATTCTTGAAGATATTTAATCACTTATACATCCTCGAAAAAACCTCACTAGTTAGACCATCTGACCAAATTTTTTTTTTAAAAAAAATGTATTTCTATATAAACGGAAAAGCTTGTAGTTACCCTTCATGTATGTGTCCTACATAACCAGCAGTACGTATATGATCAATGCCATTAATCTTCTACAAAAAAGGGGTTGGTTTCAACTTTCAATTGACACCTTTTCTTGACTCTCAAATGGAAGAACCAGATGACTAAACTTATAATACTCTGTAGTAAGGCTCTCCCTTAATATATTGACACCCATATACCTGCACCAAATCAAAGAGATTAGAAAAGCCAACATCAGGGGAATTTTATATATATATAGATCTATACTATATCAATGGGATGCATAGGGAGGAGCATATCTAGTACTGAAAGGTGTAAGAGGAACGCGTATATGCATGTATACCTTCCAAGCATCATAACAGTGGCTTGAGGATTAGTTCCTGGAGAATAACTAAAGGTGGAAACATCAATAACACGAAGTGTGTCAATGCCGAGAACCTTGTAGTCAGAATCAACAACTCTCCCAGCTTGGCAGCGTCCATGATAATGCCACATGGTAGTCACCGTGTTCCCGCAGAACTGCTCTAAAGATGTCGAGGAATTCGCATGTTTTGGCAACAAGTTCACTGGGGAACTTTCAGTTATGTCCAGTAGCAATGGCACTGGCGTATTCTCGTACCTGGATGGGCGAGAATGATTTGGACTCTATCACATTCTCATTGGTGTTAGTGCCTTGCACACGTCTCTCTAAATCTCGGGGGTCCTGGAAGTGGTTGAAGGTCACCGACGGGTTATCATTTGGATCACGGGTTCGGAGCTCCAAATGTCCCGTTGAGATTGGACCCATGATTTTCTCTAGAATGAATCCACCTCGGAATGCTGCCTGGTCAAATCCCTCCATGAGTTATTAGAGCTTCTGGTGATCCCGACGACCTGTATGAGGGAGACCTCGACGGGGTGAAGACAGCGTTCATGGGGTTGTCTGACATTCCCTGTCACCCCGATGGTTGGTCCAATGCCACACTCATGCTATGGGCCCTCAGGCGGTCTACCGGCCCCTTTCCTCTCAACATCAAGTCCCCATCATAGCTCCATTCACTTGTTGTCAGTACTAAAGCAGCCGTCTAAACTTCTTACGGATTGGTGGCGCTAGCTCTACCGACGGAAACCAACTAACCACATCAAATTAAAAAATATAAAATTATTTGTCAATACAACTCATATTTATATTAAAAAATATTATACGAGTAGCATTACTGCATCTTGTCTCCTCTTCTTTCGTTATTTTTAATTTATTTTTTATTTTTGGCATTTTTGAGTGTAAGAAGATCGTGCCCATTGAACTTGTACCACCTACCAACTGTTTCCTATGTATATCCTGATCTTTTTGCTTGAAAAAGTTACTCACTTATGTTGATAGATTCCATTAAGAAAAGAAAGAAAGGTGAAGGGCTCATGGCTATTAAAATTGACCTTGAGAAGGCTATAATAAACTTCATTTGTGAGGTTTTAAAGGATCTCCATTTACCTAAAAAATTGATAGGGGTTATAATGGAATGTATCACCTCTTCCTCAATGAGTATTTTATGGAACGGGGCAGCCACTGACACTTTTAAGCCTTCTAGAGCTATTAGATAAGGACATCCTCTATTTCCTTACATTTTTGTGCTTTCTATGGAGAAATTTTAGCATATCATTATAGATGAAGTCAATCAAGGGAAATGGAAAGCCATGAAGGTGGGTAGGAGGTTCGTTAATTTCCCATCTCTTATTTGCTGATGACTACGACTTATTGCTTTTTGCTGACGCTAGTACGGAACAAATCAATAGTATCCAACAGTGCCTTAGAAAATTTTGTGATATTTCAAGCCAAAGAGTCAACATCGGAAAATCTTATATTTTCTTTTCCAAGAATGTGGATGACAATTTGGCTAATGAGATAGCATCCCAATCTGGTTTCAAAATTACCCAAAATATGGGTAAATATTTGGGTATTTCCCTCATGTCTTCCAAAAGAGGAGGTAGGAAGTTTGACTATGTGGTTCAAAAAGTTAGGGAAAAACTTGCTGAATGAAAAGCCTATTCGTTGTCAATGGCCGGGCGCTTTACTCTTGCTTCTTCTGTTATGGAAGCTATGCCTATTTACACAATGCAAGTTTCTAAAATGCCAAAATCAGTTTGTCCGGAAATTGAGAGGTTTCAGCGTGCATTTATTTGGGGTCATGATCCACACGTGAGGAAATATCATCCAGTTAACTGGGAGACATTGCGTCAGCCTAAGAACGGGGGGGAGTTGGCTTAAGACATCTTCAACATAGGAATGATGCTTGCTTTATGAAATTGTGTTGGAAACTCATTTCTCAGGAAGATTCCTTTGGGTGGAAGTTATTCATAATAAGTATGGGAATTGGCAAATATTCTTTAGTTTAAATATGGAGCAATGGATCATATGGAATATAAAAGATAAAGGGAATGATGATTCTCAGTATGGGAATTGGGCACTTCTTTTTGGCCTTACTTGTTGGTATATTTGGAAACAAAGGAATAGTTTAGTCTTTAATAATATTAATGCTAGCATTGAGGAGACTGGATATGTTGTGCGAAAGCTCGTCTTTAATAGGTATCTAACAACTCAAACCTTAACTGCTACAGGCCTTAAACCACCTCATAAACATGCCACTATGATTCGCTAGAAGTTTCCAAACATTAGTTGGTACAAATTAAATGTTGATGACTCAGTGAACCAACAAGAGTCTGCTGCAGGCTGTGGAGGAGTTCTTTGTAATAGTGGGAGAAATTGGAATATAGGCTTTTGTCATAAGCTTAGAACTGCTAATATTCTGGTTGCAGAATTGTGGGGAATAATTTCTAGTCTCCAATTAGCTGGGGAACAAGGCATGAGAAGATTGGAGGTTGAAGGAGACTCCATGTTAGCCGTGCTTAAAGGATGTAGTGCAAACCATTCGTGCACCGTGCTTGTTGAACGTGCTAAGATGTTAATGCAACAACAATGGGAAGTGAAACTGTCTCACATTTATAAGGAGGTTAATGCTTTAGCTGACTGAATGATTGTAGAGTCTCATCAATATAGAACTGGTTTGAAAATTTTCACCTCTCCTCCTCTTGATTGTGGATGGGTATAGTTCAGGGACTTAACTGGGGTTGCTTATCATCGGAATACTTAATTGTTCTTTTGTTTAATTTTCATGTAATTTCCAAAAAAAAAAAGTATGGGGCTAGGGACAGGTGGCAATTTTGTGTTAAAAGCCAATCCCATGATTCTAATCTGTGGAGATATTTAGTTAGTCTCTGGAACAAAACCAGCAAACACATTAAATGGTCTTTGAGAGATGGGCAGAAGGTGGATTTCTGGAATGATAATTGGATCAAAGTTGGATGGAATCTCTCAGAATATGAGGCAGGGGACGAAAACTTCAGCTAAAGACCCACATGATGGCGACCAGAGATGGGGATTGGGATTGGACTACTCTTGCTCAACTCCTTCCACCCGAAATTCTAAATGAACTAGAAAATATTCCCACACCCCCCCCCCCGGGTGAAGCGGCTGAAGAAGCAGGTTCTGACTTGCTTCTGTGGGAGCCTTCTAAATCAGGCATATTTACTGTCAAATCAGCATATGAAGTTATCGCTGGATTGGGTTGGGATGTCATTAATCCCTTATGGATGAAAATCTGGAGAGCCAAAGTGCCTAATGAGAATCTGTTTATTTCTCTGGCAGGCTGCTCATGGCAAATTACTCACCAAGGCTTACTTGGCCAAATGGGGCAATAATGATGGATTATGTCCTATATGTGGAAATAAAATTGAAATTGTCATCCATATTTTAAGGGATTGTCCTATTGCTAAATAGGTGTGGATAGGGCTGGTCCATCCTTCGGCTATTAAGGTTTTTTTTTGACTGTTCGCATAGTGACTGGTTATGATAAATTCAAATCAGCAGCTGGGATATTCTGGTGCAAATTGGAAGGAGTATTCGGCTACCACTAGCTGGATGTTGTGGCGTTGGAGAAATGAAGAGTGTCATGAGGAGGACTTTCAACGCCCTCACAATGGGCATGAAGTAACAACTCGTATGACTTCTGAATTTCTGCAGGAATACTCTCTTTCCGTTCAGGTAAGGCAACATGAAAAGGAAAATATTTTAATAGCTTGGACTCCACCCCCTTGTGGATGGGTGAAAATTAATACCGATGGTGCTAAATCTGTTGATGGAGTGGCGAGTTGTGGAGGACTTATTAGAGACCACCATGGTCACTGGATCACTAGATTTTCTCGAAAATGTGGTAGAATTAACGTATTCATGGCTGAAGCGTGGGGAGCAATGCATGGTCTCAATCTAGCATGGAAATTGGGGTATCGAAAAGTTATTTTGGAATCTGATTCTTTGGCTTTGGTTAGCAGACTGAACAAGAGGGAGATGGGTGATGATATAGCGCCATGCAGAGAGAATGGGAAATTAAAGTTTGCCGTGTTTATAGAGAAGGGAACCAATGTGCAGACTTTCTTGCCTCTAAGGGTCAGACACTAAAGTCATGGAATTTTTGTTTTTTAAGCTGCTCCGAGAGAATTGGAGTTATTTCTCCTTGCTGATGTCTTTCAGATCTCTTTCTTGAGATCCATTGTTGTGTAGTTTTCTGGGTTTTGGGTCTGTTGACCCCTTTCTTCAACCAAAAAAAAAAAGTTACTCACTTGTAAGATCGCCACCTTGCAGAAATTCGATTCATACAACTCATCGTGCGGGAAATTCGATCTTCTTTTAAGCCTTTTTAATCCTATTACTACGATCAACACTTCTCCTAATTTGAGGCCTGCCATCTCATTCTATGTTATTCTTGAAATAAAAAATAATAATAATAATAACGTATTTATAAATGGTCTATACCTCAAAATAATTGAAATTAAAATCATGCAAAGGGCACTTGATAAATATATGCACACAATTATTAATAAAAAATAAAAAGTAAATCTAGTGTATATTTCAATAAAAATAATATATGAACTAAACTATTAATCATCACAGGAATTGATATTGAATGTGTGACAAACCCATTCAACCAAAAATTCACTTATGGATGACTTACATGAATGACGTAAGCTGGCTAGCCTATCTACATTTCCTTACTTATGGAACAATTAAGAAGGAAAAAAAATCGAATGCAGAAAGGAATGATTGAGCCTGTTTTTCTTGGGATATACAGCAACACAATATGTGAGGCCCAACAAGAGGGACAGAGACGATGAGATTGAGGCTTGTGTAGAGCAGCAGTCTCCAATTCCCATCCCGGTGACAGAAATCAAAATAATGAATTGTAGGTGTAGCAGGTGGCGATGATGGAGCATATGCAAATGAAGAGGGAAGGAAGCAGGGTGACATTAAGGAGCCTACTCACGCCCAAGTAGCCAGCCGCGGTAATGGTTCCATCTGCAATCACTCGGGCAACTGTCCCAGCCTCGGTAGAGAGAAGACCCCCATTATAGGTTCCACGAGAAAGCCTTGATGACATGACCCGAGACAGGAGTGATAAGTTGACACCTGGAGCAATTCATGGTCAGAAGCCATAAGAATCATTAATGTCAGCAACAGACAGCATACTTGTTTCTACTACAGGTAGGAGTGGTAAGGAAAGAAATACTCAATCCGTTCCTTAACCCTCTTACAACACAAAAGATTAAAGCGGAAAAGGAAGTCCCTGCAGAAAGATAACACGCAGACAGATGTAGATGCACCTATATCGATTGATAATAGCAAATCTAGTATAGTTCATTTCAAAATGACCGCTTGAACATGGTTTGTACAGTTATAATTTTACCCATTGGGGCACAACAACCTCCCTCGTAATAAATAGTGAAGCAAGTCAATGAGAAAATCATACCTTCAAGTACTTCAGCAGCAACAAACATGAGGAGACCCGAACAGATATATTGAGGCTCAGAGTATGGAAAAATCACATGGAAGCTCAGAAGTATTCCTAAGCAGACCATAATTTCGGACACCAACAAAATTTGCCTACAAATAGATCAATTCGAAGTGTTCTCTTAGCTTAAACATTTTAACACATTAAAAACCTCTCAATGGATCCTGGAAAAGACTGGGAAAGTGAAAACTCAAACGCTATATACGATCTTTCTTTTTCCTTTTATTGTTCAAGCATGGAAACACATAATTGACTATTATGCATGTTTCTGAAAGATCTGAATAAAGCATGAATCAGGTTTTAAGGGTAGCAACTAAATAAAGCACGGGTTCAATGGGATATGTTACCTGTCCTCAAACATGTTGCTTACATAACTTCCGACCACAATATTTACAGGAAGTACTGTCAAGCCTAGGCAAGCAAGAAAAATTGCGACTGAGCTTGTTGACCAATTAAAGTAGTATGTTGTGATGACACTGGATTCTGATAGCAAAATCTCCATTGCATATTTGAGCATGAAATATATCAATAACTGAACCTGAAGATGTTACAGAAATTTGGCCAGGGATCAGATAAATTTTCCTGTGTTCTATTACTTATATGTATTCATTTTTAATTGGATAGTAGTCGATGGTCATGAGTTACAATATCAATTGGAGACATAGCATCTTAAGGGATCACACAATAGAAATGAAAGAGATCTAAACTATTCAAAATGGTGAAGAGGAAACATTGTTTCTCATCTAACGCCGAGAAGTATCTGATGTCTAACTTGACAAGAATAGCTGCATGCATGTGGCTGTGTCTGAAACATACTTAACCATAACTATATATATTCAATTATATTAATGGTTGTATTCTTTGCATAAGCCAAATCCATGTCCAGCTCTAGGTTCCATATCACGGTCATGTATCAGTGTCCATCTTATGGCTCACTCAGTCATATATGGACTGAGAACATGCAATATTCAAGTTACCAATCAGTTACTTGTAAAATATTTAATATTCCAGTTGCAGCATAAATGACATGTCCCATCCAGTTACCTGTGTTAATCATATATGCAAAGTCTAAACATGAGTTGAAAACAAACACGCAAGCAACTCAAAGCATAAAAATAAACCAAGCTATGTTCTCCAAACTGGAGAGATAAGAACAGGACTCTTGAAGGAATTTTTGTGACAAAGAAGTGGGCAGGCACTCCTATGTCCTAATTCACGAGATTTGCTTCGGTCAAACATTGAATAAATGCAAACAGTTCACTTCTCTCACCATAACTTTACACAAGTAGACTTTTGATCATGCAGCAGACCTGCTACACTATGATATTAATAAATTAATCTCCCATGTTAATAATGAAATGAGACCTACATCTAACTAAATCATCATGGATTGATAGAAATCCGACAGCATATAGTTTGACAAATGAACATTAGAGTAACTCACAAACCTTTACAGAAGGCGTAAGGAGTCTGTATGCTGATCGAATTGAATTGGCTGGCCGACGAGAATCCTCTGAAGCTTCTTCACTATCGTCAAAATCCTGGTCAGCATCGTAATCTACCGTATTTTCCGAAGCGATCAGCAGCGGTTTTTTAAGGCCTTTTTCAAGTGCATCATTCTCTGCGCAGCAAAAAGGAAAGAGCATCATTTTCTAGTACTCCATTATAATGAACAATCTCCTTATAAGAATACAACTTTCACCTAGCTAAGAAAGCAAATGAGGTTAGATAGTAGTGCTTGGTGATTTTTTAATAATGTTTGAGAGATGAATAAAGAAGTCACTCAATCAACTGTATTAGGTTCTCCTGGAGCCAGAAATATAATGTATGTTTCTCCATGATTTTGACAGTAATACATTTTGGGAGCAGTTTTGCCCGGTCAATAGGTATAACATTTGAAAGAGAACTAAAGTTTAGGCCAAATACAACAACAGATAAAGAAGGTTGACAGAAGTAAGTTTAAACCTTCATACTTCTGAGCTCACCGCTCCGAAGAATTTATACTGACAAATTATATGCTTGCTAAGGGTCTTGACAAGCAAGGACTCTAAGAATGAATTAATTAGCAAAAGAATTGGGTAATGAAAAAAAAAACAAAAAGAATAAGATCTGGTCCAATATTTCAACTATATTCATTGAGTTGCATATGTAGTAATTTAACTCCTTTTTGAAGAGCAATAATATTCCTTCCTTTCCACTCATTCTCTCTTCTTGGTCCACTAGAGGCAAGAGTAGCCTATATATACCTCTTCCTCTCCCTTTTCATGTAGCAAGGTTCTGATAATTTTATAATTAGGGACTTTTCTCATTTTACAATAAATATGGTCAAATAATATATCTTAGAAGTACCGTGATTAACGCATTGATTGTATTTTTAGAACGTAGATGAATTGTAAAACTTCAGGACTATCATATCAAATTACTCCGAAAACAGGAATATCAGCACACAACAGTGAAATTAGAAGAATCATGAATCCAATAACAGCAGACCAATGATCTTCCAAGGACACAATGGTAAATCCATAATTCATCAGAAACAAAAAATGATGAATAAGTCCAGTACCGGCATTAGATTGAGGTGGTGAATTTTCCTCTTCAACTTCATGAGCAGGTTCCTTAAAAGTGATCCACAACCATATCAAATATATCAGCCAAGCAACAGCCATAATCCACCCAGGCAAGGTATCTTGGTTAAAGGTAAGCTTGTAAATCTTAAACTTGGTCTGCAGTAAGCCAGCCAATGCAGGACCACAAGCCATTCCAAGAGCACTGGCACTAACAAAACCTGCTGATGCTTGCATGCGGATTTTTAGCGGCACGCAATCACTAATATAACGTCGGTTAACAGCTCGGGCGGAACCCAATCTGCAATATAAGTCAAGTATTTGACAACATGGTCTGAGTGCGACATGAACCTCGTAATATTTTTAGCCTGAACACTATAAAAACCAAAATCACTCAACTTATTAGATCCTACCGCAAAACAAAATGGTTTGCTTTATACATACAACTCTACTAAAGTAACTCAGAAAATCTGCATGCACCATGAAAACATGCTATAAGAAGATAGCTAGTCGACAAACCTAGAGCATTGCTTTGTCCCCTCTTTACCACTACAATTAAAGTCAGCTTATGCCTTCGTCCTAAACTCCTAATTGTGAAGTATCTTATTTTTTATATGGAAATTTGTGATGAGACTGGAGGTAAGATGTTATAATTCCTTATAGAGTGAAATGCAATAACGGCACAATATCACAAGTTGTTCGTCCAGTGACAGCAAAAACACGTAGAGATAGATGACTACTTACCCACAGAGGAGACGACCAACTAAGAGAACCCATATTGAATTAAGATCATAGGCCAATGCATACAAGGCGTTTCCAAGAAAAAGAGCTATACTACTGAACACGAGAGGTCTGAAGTATGATTTATTTGACCACGCACTAAAATACACTGAAGAAAACACCTGTGCAACAGCCATTGCACCAATCACAACACCACAAACGGTTGCTGCAGCTCCAAGGCTCATAGAGTAATCATCTGCCGTAGGGACAATAATATATGTATTGACCATATACAAAAATGTATTTGCCAAGTTCAGTAGAAGTGACATAAAATGGTATCTTTGATCGTCAATTGGCTCCTCTGCAGGAGTTGGTAGCTCTTCTTGCATAATGAGTGCATGTTGCGCCATAAAATTGAGGAAGTTTGTTGAGTTGGATAACCTGTCTACAGCTGCTTTTACTGCATCAATGACGGGATCCTGCATACAAGCCCAATTAAATACAGTGGCGGAAAATAACCAAAATGATGAATGCCATCCAGCCTAAACTAAGGGACGCCTGAGAGTATTAAGAAGGAAAACGAAAAAAATAAAATCTTTGCATGAAGCAAAGTAATTTCAAATGAAACCTGAAGGGGAAGTGTAGGCTGATCATAAATTGATAAGTAGCTCCCTTGACGGTCCTGTTCCTGAAGTTCATGAAGATTGCGAGATAAGGCTCCCACAACAGCTCCTATCCCCTGCGAATTTATGCCTCTTAGACATGGTTCATTCGTACAGAAACGGTATTTGTTCCCACAATATAGAATTTTGAAGAGGTCCGAAGGAAGTACTATGTGTTTGAACTAAACTTATTACCACATGTTTGAACACTTGCTGCAGCTGGGAGTAAGGATGATTTGCACGAGTTCTAACATAGTAATCAGTGAATCTATAGCCAAAACGTTTATCAAACTTCTTCAGTATCTTACGCAAACCAACAGCATTGATCTCAACAAAAAAAAGGAGCCTCAAGAGATCTTGTCCCACAGCTCTATAAGTTTCTCGTAGTTCAGATATTTTGCTTATTTCAGGCTGCTGTTGAAGGGCATCATGCTGCTCTCCGAGCTTTGCTATCCTGCTTGCCAAAATGCCTTGTTGTTCAAGTAGAAAAAGGACAATCTTCTCAATCTGGATTGTTATAAGAAGAAAGTGAGCATAACAAGACCTCTATATTAGACAATGGTTTGATTCACTCTTCTCGGATTATCACAGTTCCCCCGTGTAGCCTACATCTAAATTGAGCAACACAAACTGATGGACAGGTCCAAATTCCATACAGCAAGTGTCACATGTCATAACTATGCATTCAAATATGAAGATAACAAACCTGATTATCCAGCATTCTTGAAAAATCCTTGAGTACATGCCGCCGATCTTGTGTTCCAAGCTGAATTTGTTGAGCATACTGTCTTACTTTTTTCTTCATGAGTTTGTAGTTTATGTAATATCTAAAATAGAAAAGAAGATTGTGAATATGCAGACATTTAACCTCAACGTATTAATAATAAAACGGATCATTAATATTTCACGTGAGGTTTGTAGCCCTGATCATATTGGCACACCCACATACCCTTGCCATTCTTGAATTTGTCTTTCTTTTAACTTTTTCCCGAAGGCCACCATCTTACGCTGCAATTTATAAACATGCAATCAATAAAGTGGAGCATAGCTAGGGAAAGATTGAAGGATGCAACTTGTAATCTTAGTAACTAAGTACATCACAAGTAGTTCACATCACGAGGAAATATATCCGCCAGACACAGCATGGTATGAATCCAACATAACAATCTTCCTAATTCGATATCTATACCTCAACAACTAATAATGACGTAACCTGCGTTTCTCTCCTTAACTTAGCATGTTCCTTCATAGCACAAATATACCAGAATATGCAAATCATCCATCTAGAGCATAACGTGGAAGTCTTTATTTATGTGAGAATACAAGCCATGTTATGAAGTTCTCTAAAGTCTCATAGGTGGAGGTTCAGAACACATCAAAATCGATGCACGCACCAAACCACCAAAATCCAACATCTGCATCTAAGTCCATGTAACACGCATAGTAAATACAGCAAGCTGTTATTCCTAATTGTCTTGACCAAATTGACATAGCCTGAAAGCGAACATATGATTCCCGGTCCATTTGACATCCAGTTCAGCAGATGAGCAACAGTGGAAGTAATTTCTAAGTTCTAACATCTGTGGCCAAACGGACACAATCTGGTAACATTTGTCAATTTCGATTGCAAAGCCCATTATGTAACCATAATGGTCAAGTCAACAATCTTGCTTATAAGAAAAAATGCCATACATGAAATCTATTGTCTCGAGCAAGCAAAATCACCATGCTCAGTTTTCACATTCAGCTGCACATTTGACTTTGGTCAACTTCTGTAATATAATTAAGGCTATGTATGCAGATTGATGGCCATGCATAAACCACTAACAGCCTACGAATAAATTTATTTCAATTTCAAATATCTCTCAAGCTGACTAAAAGTCTAAAAGCCACTACAAAGTCAAGCTATCAAAATATTGATTCAACTACAACCCCACGCCCCACGTCCATTAGAAACAGAAGGTTCCTCTAAATATTTCAGACATGATCACGTACTGCAAAAAATTTATATCCTGAAATTGAATCAAACAGCCATACCTCAGTCCACAATCTGGCCCACAACGCACTTTTTACGTACTTAACTCGTCGCGCAGAAACACGGTCTTTTCTCCGAAATTCTTAGCAACCTAACAGAGCAACAGTATATGAATCGCCGAAGATATCAAAAGGAAAGAAAAAAACAGATAAAAATATATAAATGATTACCAGAGTGAATTTAAACTTAATGACCACCGAAAAGACCAACCAAAGAAGGATTCTGAGAGCAAAATGATGGAAAGAAGAAGAAAAAAAATGATTTGGATTTATCCAAAAGAAAAAGGTGAAGTTTCTTTCTCCCAGAATACAGTTTAGAAGAGACCCAAAGCAATGGAGCGAGAGAAAGAAAAAGATAGAGAAACGTTTATTGGAGCAGAGGCAGAAGCGGGGAAGTTAGTAACAGAAATGGCATGGAAAAGAGTCCTAGTGTTGCTGCAAAAGGCTAACGAACAGAGCGGATCCATATCATATTGAAAATATATACTGGGGACCGAATTCCGGAAAATGAATTTTAAGAAAGAAATTTGAATATTTGATAGACCTGGATTTTTTTATGGGAATGTGGTAGTATTGTTTTACAGAATTAATGAGAGGTGGTACCACCAAATCTGCTTATTCCTGCGCAGATTCCGTCTACAGGATGTGTGATGATTTTTAAGCACCGTTTTAGCCACCATGTGGCAAAAATGAGACACTCATCCGTTGTTAGTTTTGGATTTTTTTTATTTTTAATTATTATCTTTAAGATAAGATCATTAATGTTGTTTCTAATTTTATCTTGTTTATTATCTCTATTAAATATTTATTAAAAATATTTTTGTAAAAATAATATTTTAACAAAACAACTAATCTTTTTGATTTTATAACTATTTAATAATTTTTTTAATTTGTTTATATCTTTCTTTAAACCACACTTGTGGCAGGTTTTTCAAATGACAGTACATGACTTATGAGTCACTGTTCCCCTTAATTATTCTTATTTTGTAAATGGGTACGTGTATTATAAATTTATACAACACTTGTTGGGACAACATTACGTTAATAAAACATTTTGATGTTTATTATTTTTCAATTCTCTATTGGATCCAATTGATCTGGGAAGAGCTGAATCTCCCACCAAAACATAAGGTGACATGCCCATAATTATTTTTTTAAACTAAATTTCAAAAAGTGAAAAGATTTTTACCGAATTGCCATGTCTCCAACTTTGCATTCTCGGCAACATTGATCATGTGGCTCTAAAGAAGTCATTTTTCTTTGTTATTAATCCACATATTATCATTAACATTTTTATGATTATATTTTTATTTAATTATTACGATACATAATTTAAATTATTATATGTATTAAATTATGCATACTAAATAATGAAATAAACAAAAAAATCAACTACTCGTGTTGTAGAAGTAGTGTTTCTCTTATGACTGTATATATCGTTGATGCTCTTAAGTAAAACAGTTCTAATAATGGGAATGGTCTGTAATTCAAATATGGGATCTCTGTCAATGATAAACTTCTTTTTAAAAAAGATCTTAGCAATGAATTGATAAAGAGTTTATAATAAAACATAATTATTAGTCATAAGTAAATAAATAACAATCATAATACATAGTAAAAATGATTGAAGTATGTCGTTATATGACCTACCTTCCTAAAGAGACACTTTGAATAAGAATGAACCAACTTTTATATATGTATGTATGTATATATTATATATAAATATATATATATATATATATATATAGAGAGAGAGAGGAAGAACAAAAGACTCGAAATAGAGATATGTTGCTGATTTGCTTCACATTATTCTGTGAATATGTCTATTTCATAAACGAGCATGTGCTCTAAGTATAGCTATATGTCATCAAACAGACAGAAATCATGATGGAATGAAATTTTCCTTATAGGGCCATGCATTATTGTGTCTGGTCCATGGATGGGAATGGCCATGTGAGAAACCAACCATCTGGAGAAAGACAAATTGGAGGAGACTGCTTGTGGGACTCCCTTTATTGGATTCCGTATGAACTTGTAATCGTGGGTAGACAGCTAGGTGAGAAAAATTCACCAATTACAATTACAAGCTAAGAACAAGTGTGGTTTTCTTGAAGAACAAAGAGTGCGTGGCCTATGTTGTTCATGTATGATAAGAAAAACAAATTTCTGATGGTAAACGTGAAGACAAGTTTCTTTAATGAACCAAAACAAAAATATGATAAGAAAAACAAATTTTGTTCTCTGAGAAATGCGTAGAGGGTGTACCTTTTTGTTTGTTAGCTGCGGCTCAGGACGAAGTACGTACCTGTGTTTAAAAGAATGGACCAGCTATTCGTACGAGCTTCAAAGGAAGCCATGCATCCTGTTCTTAGATTCTTTCATCTTCACCTATGACCCACCAAAGCAAATATTGACAAGGAGTTATAGATGCAATCAATGGATGCGAGTTCAAACTTCAAACCGCCCCATCAAGTTGCTTTGCAGTTTAAGCCACTAATTTTGAAGCCCCTCGTGAACTTTATGAACTTTGGCCATTTTACCTCTGCAGTGTAATTGAAAAAATATATTACCTAAATGGTAACTTTTAAAACATATTTACCTAAAAGGGGTAGTTTTTGCCACGTTAGACCACAGCTGCTCTAATTTCTTTCAAGATGACTACAGCTGCTCCTTCACCGCTTCGGCCACCGAAAAATCCACATGCGTGTCGGAAAACTTGACTGATTCGGTCATCGATTTGAGGCTTGGTGAACTTGCATCGGAAATCAACAAATCAGTCAAGTCTTCCGCTACGGAGGAGGAGCTGCTTGATCTTTCTCAAGCGTTCAGTGATTTGTCAGCTTGTAGCAGTGATATTTCCGGTGAGCTGCAGAGGTTGGCGACTTTGCCATCACCGGACAATGTGTAAAAAAACGAGAATGGTGAAGTCGGGCAGGAGCAGCCGGAGCTAGAGCCGTGCCATGGGTTTCTGCAAAGAGAGAATTTTTCTACTGAGAAATGACGTCAAGAGGGGCTGCCGTGTTCTGAGGTAGAACTCTGTAAGTTGAGTTGGCAATCATACGTGGCACTTTTACCCTTTTTAAAGTAAATATTGTCTAAATAATACCATTTCAGTCAATTTTTTTTTAATTACACTGCAGAGGTAAAATGGCCGACTTTATGCAAAAGGACAGCACATCAGTATGTGACACTGTTTGCTCATCACAGGCAAGACGACCCCACCTGTTGTCTCACTCTGACAGATTCATCTGCGTCCTTACGGTGCAAGCAGAAGAAGGGGAAAAAATGGTAAGCTACGGTTTATGTTTTTCTTGGTTAAATTTATCAGCAAAAAGTAAGAAATAATCAATGTTTTACATGTTTAAGACACAAACAGACAAAGCGGAGCGTCTCTATCAATCCTAATCCCAAGTGTTTCATCAAATCTTACACATGGTTGGGTGGTGCCAACTGCCAAACCTTCTGTCAGTATACAGTATCAGATAACAAATGCAGAATATCAGGCATACGTCGCTAATTAATTACGGCAACAGTATAAACGATGGTATCTTCTCGAAAATGCCAGCCGACACCAACTAATTTATTGGGTAAGGTTAGATTTATGTATTTATATTTATATTTTTAATAAAATACAATATTTGAAGTTAATCTTCAATAGATTATAAAATTTAAACAATAAAAATTAATTTTAACTTACATGTTATATTTAAAACATAACTATAAATACTTAACTCTAACGTTATTCTGATTTATTTTACTTCATACAAATGATTTAAGCCTGATTTTATTTTTTATTTTTTGAATAAATGATTAAGCCTGTTAACGTTTTAGAGGGAGAATAAGAGTTCACGTTTGTAGGAGGGTGATTGAAACAAGTGCAAAGCATAAATACCAGAATACTCTGACCAAGCAATGGTTGCACTCCAAGTTCGATGCAAGGGGGCCCTTAATAACTCATTCTCATCATGGTTACGCTGAAAAAAATAGCGAAGAACAAAAACAAAAGGTGGTTCTGTTGTTGTTGTCTGTTTTTTAGAGAAATCTTCAGGGCAATCATTGGACGAACCAATAATATATTTAAGGCTAATTATGACGAGGAAGAAAATTTTAATGGGTGGTGCTTATAATAAACAGGGTCTTGTTCACATCTATTTCCTAGAAATGATCTAAGAACCAAGCTAAAAAATGTTAAAGGTAACCGAGAGTACAAGTAGAACCTATATATTATTAACTAAGAACAGTATTCATTAACCGCGATTTTTTTCCTTATTACCAAACAACACATTTTTTTCAATTCTTCTTCTTCTTATCTTGATGTATTCGCTCTCTCTATCTATCATACACATAACTACATAACTACGTAACTAGTAATATTCCATGCATTTGTACAATTTTTTAGGCTTTATTTTTTTTCATATAATGTTAACAAATTACTTGTTCAGATGATGTAGTGACTCAGTTAGTTTTTGTGGTTTCTGCGCTGTATCTCTAAACCTAAATCGGATTTTTCCTTTCTCTTTCGTGCTAATGATAGATAGACCTAAATGATCCATCAAAACCCATCAGTCAAATTTTTTATTTCACTATTTACACAAATTAATTTAAAAAAAATTATTTAAAAAATAAAATTCATTGAGTCATATATTAAAACATACCATTCCAAGAGTTTTCCGGTTACAGTACATAAAGAATGACACCAGACCTCTTACAACTATGCGAGAACGTAAAAAGTTTGAGAGCATACAAATTGACAACCATAATATAAAAAGGTATAAATATTGCAAGTTCCAACAGCTAAGTTTTCCTTCCCCCTTTTTCTGCTACCTTTGCGTGCAAAGCTGTTGACTCAAGCATATTTGCATGTCTGCATTCCGCTACTCTAATTTGTCCGGTGCCGTAGATCGATAAAAACAGATGAAGACAATTCTGGATTAAATGGAGAGATATTTCATTGCCGCATGCATATAGACTTCATCAATACATCAGGTATGGGGTTAAACTGGCCAAGCTTCTCGTTGCTACTTCCACTAGATCTTCTTTGCCTGACGTGATCGAAGGCAAATAAAGTATAAGTGGAAGAAGCAAAAAGAAGCTACAAGGGAGGATACACTCCATAACTTTCTATTCTTACAAACTAAATCTCACAAAATCTTTCATTTAAAAAAATTCATATCATTAGATTTAGTAAGTCTCCCAAACTAAATTGTGAGACCCACAAATCCCATCCCATTCTTTGCTTGCGTGAGTTTCATCCCACACATTGTGTAGGACAAAACTTTCCATAACTTTTCTTAGGAACTCAAAAAGCAGGTTGTGACACAAAAAGTATACTTTTTTTCACTTGCTCTCAACCTGTGTACTCCCCATCTGGTGGACGGTGTTCTCTTAGTTTGTAAAAACTCCAGCTTCCCGAAATGCATAAAACTCCAAAAATTATCATCCTGATTACCTGCAATGCCTCCGCTAGACGAGCTAAATTCCTCAAGCTACATTGGTTAGCAAGTACACAGTCTAGCTCTGAGATAGCTTACAACAAAAGCAGCCTTCCAGTCACCTTTTAGCTGTATATTTCATAATTACTTCAAAGAAAACATTATTTCATATTTTATAGTCTACCACCCAGAAGAATGGTCGTCACTTATCATGCTTGGACATGTAAAGAGAGATGCCTTACATGTCACCTTTTGCCCACCATTTTTCCTTAAATTTTTCTGCTTTTTTTGGAGCAATTATTTCAAGTGCAGCAAGAATGCACTTTCGATACGAAAAATCCTCGATACTTCCATCCGTCCGTACTATCTGGAAGCAGCGTGTATTTGGGTATTTTGGATGCCATCCAACCTGTAAATTCATACATTTGACTTGTGAATAACCAACTTGAAATTGCAAATTTAAAAGCAAGATTAACAAATCTTTTTCTCAATCTTCATATCTAAAATTGTCGTCACTAATAGTAGTTTCTCCATGAAGCCTTCTTGGACTGAAGTTTTCCTAATAGAAGTGCAAAATTTAACACCAAACTTAGTTTCCAAAACTGCATAGGCATAGAGAGAAAGGATTCCATTTGACCATGCATGCTCATGAACCCTATAAAACATTTCTTTCTGTTCTTTTTTGCTATTTTTATTAAAAAAATTGGCAGCATCATTTTTTAAAAAAGGGACAGCGGGAAAGGGGATTCACTTTGTTAAGTGTCAAAAACTAGTAAACAGAAGACTTGAGGCGATTGTCTTTCAATGCAATTCCCATTCAGGGGATAGCTATAATTTGTTTAAGAATGCAACCAGCATGAAATAACGAGATCAATTATACCCCCATACTTTCCTCTTTGAATTTGTTGAATACCATTTTCCTGTTTGAAAATTCACCAACTTAAGCTAATACTCATCATGGTGCTACTACATACTGTAAGTTTCATAAATTTTTACCAAGTAACATAAACACTTGAAAGTATCAATTCCACTGATTTTATATGCAACCATGAGTATAAGCAAACAACTGAAAATGTATAGGAAAAAAGTAAGGGCGGGAGTCTGCTGAGGGTGATATTTAACGTCTTGATTGGTTACTTTAATTTATGAGTCTTTAAGAGTAAAAATCACTGCAGCAGGCTCCCATCGTCAAATTTTCCAAAAGTTTACCACTTAATGTACAGATTAGCACGAAGAAAAAACTATATTTTGAACACATATATCATTCTTCTTTTACTCTCTTCACACAATCACGCATACCTTTATGTCCTGTGTTCCAGTACCAATCTTTTCATTTTTATGAGGATGAAAATGCAAAGCCCTCATCACGGTTGACTTGTCCTTCTCACTTAGTTGCTGATCAATAGAATACCTATTTAGACAACTGGCAATGTTATACAAACAATTATCTGCAGAACATAGGCCCTCCAAAATGTTTAGATAACCTAAACCAACGAACAAAAAAACCACATTCAATGGATGTGTAACTAGAGCTTAGTAGCAATTCACAAAATGAAGAAAATTATGTGTCAAAAACCAAGCGATATTCAAAATGAATAATTTAGTATTAGACTGTAGGTGTGTGCAGCAGTCAGGTTTGGGTCAGGTTTGCTATAAAAATTGGTCGGGTCACACAATTTCAGATTGGGAAAACTCTCGCCCAATACCGACTGAAACATGGAATCGGGTGAAGATTTTCAGGTTGAATCAGGTTGCAATCGAACTAGCCGGTTGTGAAAGCTAACCTCAATCATTACCCCCACATTCATGATAGCCAAGCCCAAATAAATTCCTCTGGAGTATCAATCCCATTCGACCAAAAGATTCAAAAGCATTCACGGAGAGAGAGAGAGAGAGAATCAAAAAGCCAATGCTTTCTCCATTTATATTTGTAAACCATATACAATACAGGTACTACTAATTTTAAGGCTACAGATTGCCTCAACCCTCCTTCTGCTCAATGGAGGAGATGATGCAGTAGGAGGCACAGCAGGCACCAATGACATTTGTGAGGTGACAAAGAAGAAGTTCTTCTCTTTTACAGTAAGCTCTGCATTCTCCCCGTTGACAGAAACCTTATCCATGAACTTGACCATCTCTTCATAGTGCTTGGCCTGCTCGGCAAGTTGACATTCTCTTCACAAGGTGAGGGAGTGCCTGCCATTGTCGAATTGGGGGAGGGGGGGGGGGGAGGAGAGAGAGAGACCAAAGGGGTGAGATCTTGCTATGGTTTAGAGAGACAAGAGGGAGAGAGTGAGAACAAAGAAGAGAACAAAATGAGAACGAGAATGAAATAGATAAGAGCAAAGCAAACATCCCTGAGTTCAAGAAGGAGGTGAAGGTGGAGGTGGAGCCGTGGAGAAAGGAAGGGTGCTGCAAATCAGCGGGAGAGGACTATGGAGAAGGATGAAGGAAATAAGACTCCAAAAACGTCAAAACTTAGTTGATATATTAATAGATATAATAGCATTCGATCAGGTCGAGTTAACACTTGACAATTTCAAACCTGGAACCTGACCAATAATTATCCGGTTAAAACTTTAACCCATAACCCAACCAAATAAATCAAGTCAGACCAGGTTCGGGCGGGTTACCAGTTACTCGCACACCCCTATTAAAAAATATTTTTTGTACAAATAGTATCCTAATAAAAGAATTGATCTTTTTATTTTATAACTATTTAATAATTATTTTAATTTATGTATATCTTCTTTAAACCACACTTGTGGTTGGTTTTTTAAATAACAGTACACAACAGGGTCATTATATATCAAAGCTAGCTTCCTGACAACATTCACCAACATCCATCACAATAATATATTTGCTTACACAGACACAAGCATTTTCCAGATACAACAATTGCACCTTAAAGTTGGAATCATATGTTTACAGCAATCTGTGACAGCAAAAATATAGTATGAGCCATACTATGAGCCATACTATGAGCCATACTATGAAACTTTGGGAACTACCGGGGGATTAAACTCATGAGCCATACTATGAAACTTTGGGAAAGAGTGATTGAACAAAGATTAAGAAAAGAGACTCATATATCAGAGAACCAATTTGGTTTTATGCCAGGAAGATCCACCACAGAGGCTATTTATCTTCTACGAAGTTTGATGGAACGGTACCGAAGTAGAGGAAAAGATTTGCATATGGTCTTCATTGATTTGGAAAAAGCTTATGACAGAGTGTCAAGAGAAGTCCTATGGAAAGCGTTGGAAAAGAAGGGTGTTCGTATTGCTTATATTCGTGCCATAAAGGATATGTATGATGGAGTTACAACAAATGTGCGGACTCAGGGAGGGGTAACAGAAGATTTTCCCATAAGGATCGGTCTGCATCAAGGGTCGTCCTTAAGTCCATACCTTTTCACTTTAGTGATGGATGTACTTACTGGACACATCCAAGATGCAGTCCCGAAATGTATGTTGTTTGCTGATGACATTGTCTTAGTAGGGGAAACAAAAGAGGGGTTGAATTGTAAAGTGGAATTATGGAGAGAAGCCTTGGAATCAAAGGGTTTTCGTTTAAGTCGGAATAAAACAGAGTATATGGAGTGTAAATTCAGCAAGAGGCGAGAAAACAGAGATTTGGAGATAAAAATTGGGGAGCAGAGAATACCGCAGGTGTCCAAGTTTCGGTACCTTGGGTCCATTTTACAAAGTAATGGAGAGATTGATGGGGATGTCTCCCACAGGATCCAAGCTGGATGGATGAAATGGAGAAACGCATCGGGGGTTATTTGTGATCGCAAAATATCTACCAAGCTTAAAGGGAAGTTTTATCGAACTGCTATTAGACCAGCTATGCTTTATGGAAGTGAGTGTTGGGCTTTGAAAGGTCAACAAGAGCAAAAAATGGGGGTGGCAGAAATGAGAATGTTGAGATGGATGAGTGGACATACAAGAAAAGACAAAATTCGAAATGATTATATTCGGGAAAGAGTTGGGGTGGCACCTATTGAGGAGAAAATGACAGAAACCCGGTTACGGTGGTTTGGGCATGTACAAAGAAGACCGCAAGAGGCACCAGTGAGAAAGGTTGACCAAATGGTGTTTAGTCCTGTGAGGAGATGTAGAGGAAGACCAAAAAGGACACTTGGAGAGGTGATTAAAAGAGATCTTTGGTTAAATGGTATATCCGAAAATTTGGTTTTGGATAGAAGTTTATGGCGTCGTTTGATCCATGTAGCCGACCCCACCTAGTGGGAAAAGGCTTGGTTTGTTGTTGTTGTTGTTGTATTTCTTTGACACACAAGGTCAATTTTAAAGACAGTAACGCCATCAGATGTGCACAAGTGATATGTATAGTGGCTAACCATACACTAGCTCTGCCCAACTAAATGCATAAATTCAGCTGACATAATTCACAGGAATCAATAATCCATTCCATAATCAATTGAAGATATAGGTCTCATTGAAAAGGAACAATCAGAAGGGAAAGGCAAATGTTAAATTGAAAGAAACAAATTTCAAAAGTTATTCCATGACTGGAGATGGCATCTGCTTTGATGTAAACTGGTGTTCTGTAGAGTTCTCCTCAACAAAGGCAAAAAAGATGAATTTATTTGTCACTAAATGCATCTTATTAACAGCAATGGATCCATCTCTAAGCATTTGAGTTCAATTGAACTTTGTATCGAGATAACAGGCCAACTGCTTTCAAGCACAATTCTAGAAGATAAAAAATGCAAGACACGGAATGAACCTGTTTTAGCCTTATCATGAAAAACAAAAGGTTCAGGAACTCATGATGCAATACTTATCCATATGATCCTAGCACTTTGTGCTTGGAGGAACAACACAGCAAGACTGGAAAAAAAATGGTCTAATATTCAATCAGCATAAACTCTATCATTATAATGAACACTACATATGGTACTACTTGTAAAATATCACTACACAGAACTGACATTATTTGCTGCTACCAAAAACCAAAATAAACTATACTAGAGCACTGAAAAGCTGCATGTAAATTAACTTACTTCTTCAATATGCACCTGGAATTTTTAGTCAGATCCAAAATATCATCTACAGTCAATTTACTTCTTAATGAATTTGATATGCTTTCAAACTTCTTGAGCCCATTCAAGGCATTATCACCATTTTTCCACCTAAACCGAGCTCTGCATTTGTCAGATGAATAGCTTTGAACTTCAGGGGTACCAATCTTTTCATCCAGCTTCTCAGAACTGGCTTTCAGCAGGCTATACACATCCTCAGGCTTGGAAAGTTCATGTCCCTGATGAAATTCAACAAAACAGATATTAGACCACTAAATGACAATATGAACACATAAGATAATATTGTTCCTCCACCGTCAAGCACAGATAAGCATTTCCTTCCCCAGCCCAACATATTCACCAAAAAGATTATAAAGTAATTCACTTTACTTTCAGGGAAATGATGGACATAAAAGATAAAGTTCTATATAAACAGAAAAATTTGGCAGGTATGCATTAATAATGACAACAAACAGAAACCAAACTCCATATCTTTCAACTATCTATAAGACGATATAGAAATCAGTTAAATTTAATGCCGTGAATTACAATTGGCTACACTTGAACATGGAAACACTCAATGAAACCACTTATATTAAGATCAAAAAGGCTCGTCACTGTAAAGCTACACACCATATGCTGCATTTTTATGCAGATTTAAGACAAAATTAAAAAATTAAGTTTCCATCAAAAGGATTAAATTTTCAAATGGGGTCATATTCACATCAATTAAATTCTGATTTGCAGCTAGAAATTTTATACATAAAGAAATGATTTACTTTACCTTCTCAGAAAATATAATATCAAACTGCCCACTTGTCCCTATAGAAGGAAAGTTTCCCCAAGCCAATGCATCTAGGATCCCCTGAAGATCATCTGTGACTCCAGATTTAGCAGCTTTTATAAAGCAACTACCTGGACTCTGCAATAAAATTTCAGAGTATGAACATGTATTATATAGATATTCACAATTTTTATTACATTCAAAAAAAAAAAAAAGAAAGCATCGGACAGGAATCATAAATGTGAAAACTGACAGAAAAGCATGCTTGCACAAAAGGTGATGAAACATATGCATGTTGTCGTTGTCGTTGCCGTGCCAGGCCTTTAGCATTCAATCCCACAAACTCTCCACTAGCTGATAGACTACTCGCAACCAAAAGCAAATGCCGAGGAAGGATTGTCTTGCCAGTATCAGATATTGCAGCTTCCAAACTCTACATTTGAAACCATATGCCGGTAAAGTAAATACATATTGAGATAAATTTTATCTGGAACCTAAATTAAAAATAAGGAAAAAAGAAAACAAGTTAATATATCATACACACATGGAAAAAATATTTCCACCCTGCATCTATTCCATAGGCTGAACAGAAATGATGAATGTTATCAGGATGACTACGTGTCCAGTCAATCATATGCATTATCTTGAGACAATGATTCATAAGCACACTCCAGAATCTTCCACTGCCGCAATCACCAGACATAGTAACCCTCAAGTAAAGTTCATCAGAAGAAACATTATTTGATTTTGATACTTTTGACCGATTATTCCACATGATATCGACCTTCTTGATCTCCAGGAATCCTAAACAACATTACAGGAATTCAAGATAATGACAGCTTACTTTCCAGCAACATTTAAGACATCCTTGAACGTTGCAAGCCAGAAGTAGTAAAACTAGTGATAAAAACTTATTGTTTATATATATGTTCATAGTCACCCCATTTACATAAGTAACTTATGAAACTCGACCAGGAAGTCACCACAGACAACACTGACCAAAATCACAATAGAGATGCAAGCTTCATCATGCATTTAATCAGGGTAGCAACTATAATTAAAGTAATAAAGAATATTTACTTTTTGTAATTTGCAAACAGTACTTAAAACAGACTTATGCTAATTCCCCATTACTATAGTTATCAGGACCCTGACAGGAGTTGCCTGTCACACCAGCAAAACTGACTACCATGTCAGAAGAAACATCAGCAAAATGTTGTCATGCCAAAGGCCACATCAGCCAAATTGCTGCCATGTCAGCATTTCCTGTCAAGGACATCATGGTACTGTATAATTTGGTTCCAACTGAAAAGTGAAATTTTGCTGAGGACACAATTGAAAAATATAAATGTTTCAGGGACCTGCTTGAAAACTAATGTATTATTCAGAGACCCAAATTTGACCTAAAAACTTGGACAAGTTAGAATGAAAGAGAGAGTTTGAAAAGAAAAATATAAAGTAATAATTAAAGCACCTGAACCATGAACCAATATAGTCATCTTATTTAAAAGGTCATTTAGGCGCCACTATGCTTTACACTTTGGCTTTATATATCATGTCAAATATTGAAAGATAATGCTACTCTCACACATTCACTAATCACATACTTCTCACATCCTATGCAGGTAACCTTCGAATATGCTATCACATCAACACTTGCACAGGTATGACCCAATGGTCCCCTGTGCTAGGAGTGAGAAATGTGCATGTCAGAGCAGCATTATCCAATATTGAAAGACAAAAAAGAAAGTTGGAAATTAAAAAATTCCACACCAATACCATAAAGACCGTCAATTTTAGTAGTCCTTCAAAACCAAATATAGATTACAGAAGCAAATGCAATTAGTTACTAGACCACAATCTCACATAGTCATATTGGTAATCAACAATTACACCAACATCTCACTTTATGCCTTACATCTACAAAAGGAATTATTACAGGATATTACAGAAGTTATCGCACATTTATGCTTATTAATGCAATTTCCAAAAGGCTGAGGTACATGACTAACCATACAAATCCACAAATGACATCCCCAAAATAAATAATGATGATTTAAATGGATGTTTAGATCACCACCAACCTTTTATAGCTGTTTGTAGAAGGAAAGGTATCAACAAGTCCCGGACAGCATCCAGTTGTATAGAAGTCCTTGGGTTTTCAACAACTGTGACAGTTATGCAAAAGGTGTCTTCACCTCCCCCAGCCATGTCAGCTGCAGAACAGTTCCTGCCAAGTCATTGTCTGAGTCAACAGAGGTGGTAAAGCTCCAAGTGAAAAAAATAACAATGAATGCAAAAAAAGTATAGATTGAATAAGCAGAAAAAGTTAGAGATTGAATAAGCTAAGGATATTATATTGCCTATCACCACTTCCTTCAGGGATCTCCTATACTTTCTTTCAGTACATATCGACACATTAAAACATCCATCTGATTCTTCATTCCTTATATATAGTGGTAACTTCACATTCCTCTTCTTGAAAAGTGAATAGTCCCACTATTTCCTAATCGTAGCAGAAGCAACTTCAATGTGACCAAAGGAGAAAACGTACTATCATAATCAGTGACTATAAAAATAAAAGCTCAGGTCATTCTTCTAATACATGATCAACAGTTATAAACCCCAACAGTATAGTTAAAACTATTTTCCACCCAGTATAGTTGTTTATTTGCTCAGTTTTTGGCATTTATTCTTTCTTAACTATGATTGTAACTTTCATTAATCTTATCAGGCATAAAAAGTCTGTATAATATAGGTTGTGCACATGCATCAATCTCCTAGTTGGTCTTAAGTTGAAATTCGATTTATTATTTTCTGAACCTTCAAAACCTCATTTGTATATTTATAGCATACTTGCATCATACTCAAGAATGAATTTATCATTTTGCTTTCACTTCCAGTTTCAATCTCTCTTCTCATTCTTTTTTTTTTTTCCCCTCCAAAAGTTTTCTGAAGATAGTATTAACTTGAATCAGAACAGTTCAGTTCCATATTACAGGCTATACACATTCTTAAAAATGTCAAAATTTGCATGAAAAGTAAAAGATCATTCAAAAGTAGGTAGAATTATCAAATTTTCTTAAAAACATTAAAACACCCAGAGGTAACATTTTGACTAAATACGAATATTCAAGCACATATGAAGTAACAAAAAGGTTCCTAAATCATCCGTTACTCACTTAAAGGAATAACATGCCCTAATGCAGTTCATTGCCTATCTGGATATATTTTACAGTGCAGGCACATCAGTTAAATAAACAAGTTCTGGGATCCCGTCCACACATAGTTATTAAGTTGAGAAAGATTAAAGAATTGAGGTTGAAATATCCATAGCATTCTCAAGTCAGTGCTTCTCTCTCTCCTACATTGTGATAATTTAACTTCAAACGTCTAGGAGGCAATATTAAACATCAGAATGATGGAAGCATAAAACATTTTATGATGTCGATGAAAAAGAGAGCCATCATTAACCATGATAATTCCAGAAGTGACTATTTTGGTGAACTACTGCATAAGAAGAAACTTACTTGCTTGAAATTTTCAAACTGGGAAGACTGACTTTTGATTCACATCTCTGATAAAGAGAGTCAATGATAGAATCCACTTTTAACTTTCTTCTCCTTACAATTTCCTTAAGTATATGAAAATGACAAACCCAAGGACTGAATTGCACTTGACTACAAGTCTGTGGGGTATATATTATCATGACGGTAGAAACAATGTCTGAAAACATTAGTCTCTCCAAATGATTCTTAACTTCTAAGGATGCATATTCAAGCCCGTGTCTCCGCCTACCAAGTTTCTCAGACAAAAATAAAGACACAGTCTGCTCACCAGTTTTATTTCGTGAACCACACTCCAGTACATTTTTCAAATTCAGCAATGGTGATGTTTCAAGTAGACTAATTGGTTGATCCAAAGCACTGTATGCAGCTTCAGAAATTGCACAAGCAGAAAGTCCTCCAACCGGTTGCCCACCTATACAATTATCGAAAGACGACTCCTTAGCAGTATCATAAGAGAACTGAATAAGTTGATCACCATAAGAATTTCTGACAGTTCCATCATATGCAATGTACAAATCACGCATGAAGAACATAAGTCTTCGTGACAAAGTTCCAGGAAGATCAGCATTGTCACTGAAAGAAATATTACGACTTGTCACTGAATGAACAAAACACTCAAGCGGATTCAACCCTGTTAGAAAAGAGTTCTCAACCACAGCATATGGTATATAAGACTGAAAACAATCATGAGTATTGTAGAGCATTTCCTTTTGACAATTCCAGGCAGCACAGGACAGCTGATGAGGAATTCTGAATGATAAGCGAACCAAAGAATGTTGCAGGCCAAGACACATGGCATGTTGTACTAATTTCAGTAAATTGCCCTTGCTTCCTGCCTTAAACATTGCAAGCAAAGTATTGTCCTTACAAGCATAACTGTAAGCTAAACTTTGAATATCTCGGAAAACTTGTTTAAAAGCATCAACTGAAGCTTGACTGAGAGCAGCTGATATTTGCCTCTCATAGTTCAGAAGTTCTGCTTCAACAGCCATATCATTTTCATTCGTTTGAGCATTCCCTGAAAGGTAATCCTGATAAACATCCACTAACAACTGCTTGAAGTTACATGCATCTTTTGCTTCTTGGAGGCCATACGAGATTTCCTCCATCATAATTTTTCGTGAGTAGGAGTCAGAAGAAAGGTGCAAGTCTGAGAGTGAGACGCTAAAACCTGTCATAGACAACCACTCACAAAGAACTTTCTGTGCAGAATACAGGAAGTCTAGCGATTTCCCCTCATTATGCTGCACAAGACTCTGGAAAATATTACACTCAGTGTCACGTAACCAACCAAAAGCTTCAGAAGAAGATAAGAGCTCCCCACCAATAATAGAAACACCATTTGAAGGAAAAAAATAATTAAAATCAGGGGGCAAGAGCATGCTGAATAATTGCTTGCCAGTCCAAAAAGAGGTATTACTTGAAGGAGCTTTTACAATCGCAGGAAGTGTCACATTATGAGGACAAAACATTTGAAGCTGCTGCATTTGATAAACATTCAAAAGAATTCCATCTTCTGTTACCAAATATGCAGCAGTTAAACTGTCCTGACTAAGTGAAAGCAGATTTTTACCACTTTGTCCATTAATCAATTGTCTATCCAAAGCAACCAGCTCATTAAGCTCAACTCTTGTACCAACTGATTGTGGAATATAACCATGAAGGCAATCACCATCAAAATCCCCACGCAGTGGGGAACAACAGAGTGGATTAATAGATACAACATTAAAAATGGGAAGGACCCTAGCAGAAAGTGCAATCAGAGAATGTTGATGTATGGAAGGAGGCCTATTAATCAACACTAGATCCCCATCACTAAGAGGTCTATAAAATATGTCACCTATCTGAAGCTCTTCCTTTCTACGCAGTAGGACTGAACTACCATTTCTGCTTACATGTATGTGTCCCTTCTCTAATAGACGTAGCTCACAACAATTTAGCAGCTTATCCATATTCTGCCTGTTCACATGCTCAGAAACCTGCATATTTTCTGCAATTTGACAAGGTATACCAATTTCACAAAGCTCAAGGTCTGGATCACCAACAACCACAGTACGGAAGGAATGATCATTGCGCTTCCCCAGTACCACATCTTTTACCCATCTCAATCCAGAGGTATTGCAAGCATTATCTGTATTCTTTCTTTGCTGGATATCAGCAAAGCTATTGCTTGATGTCTTCTCAGGGTTTAACTGCAATTTTAAAGAAGAGTCATGAGAAAAAAGCAGCATTTCAGACATTTGGCCAAACAGTGGGGAATAAACTTCTGTGGAGCTTGCCTTAGAGATCCTGAGGCAATCCAAAACACGAGAACTTAACTCATTAGCTGTTCCCCTGAAATCAACCAATTTCTTGTTTGCTTTGGTCCTGTCATCCTAACCCGCTCAACCAGATAAAGTAGAATGTTAGAAAAGAACTGAAACCATGTCATTCTTTGAGATATCTTACCTAAACCAACCGATACAAGGAAAGAAAATAAGTAAGATACTGACAAAGATCAACCGATTTCCATTAGAGAATGCATGCATGATTTCTGTCACACGATGACAATTTGGAGTCACCGGAAAGCAATTGAGAGATAGCAAATCCATCCGGGGAACAAATTTTTTAATGAAATTTGAATCCACACCACTCAACAAATAATTAACCTGAAAACCAAAAGGACATATAAAATACATAGCTTAGCACAAGAAAGTCGACATAAGTATTAAGTATGAAACTAAATCATACTGAAAGCACTTCATGACATGCAGGTTTGGAAGGAGACTCCAAATGTGGTGCATAATTCATAGTATGCAATGTTACAAGACATAAATGTGGTAAGTACTTTCAAAACAGCAATGCTACCTGAGCAGGTGATAAAATCCTTTTATTTGATCTCATACAACTTTCCTCCTGTTGAGTATCACTTGGAATAAAATCCCAATAATCAGCAGGCAATTTCAGTTTCATAATTCTCTTCCTCTTTGAAAGCCTCTCACTTATTTCCACTATAATTGCAGAATTTCTAAATAGATCATTGGAGGAAACTTTGAATTTCATTGTCGGATACCGACCTATTGAACTTCCCTGTTTATTGCACAAGCCACTACTTATATACTATCATATATTAGAAGAAAGGATGGGGAAAATATTTTCTTCTTTTTTTAATAAAAAAAGGACTAGACAAAGAAGAATCCATACAAACTTACAGAACAATACTTGCAACCTTTACGCTTGTTTCTAGATAATGAACCAGCACCCTGTAAGAAGACAACTGAACTGTAAAATAAAAGCCAAACAACTAGCAGGAAACAATCCCAATAAAGGAGTGTTGGACAAATAAATAACATGATTTTCTTTCAACCTTTAGCCAAACAGCTCCTGATTCTTAAATTCCCAATGTCTAAGCATGTTTGGGTGTTTCTTGATGGAAATTTCTTCTTTCCCTAATCTTATTAATGCTCTCTTTATCAGAACTTATTAAATCAATTTGTAAAATAATAATAACAATAACAGAATTGCTGTATAATGCATCAGTAGTAGGAGGAGGCACCTGACCTTGATCCTCAGATCTCGCCGAACAGTTTTACATGCTGGACAAATTCCGTTCAAGATCTGTACAATCTCTGATAGAAAATATGGGTGGAGTATGGTGAGAGGAAATTTAATAACTCCAAAATGTCCTGAAAATGATAATTAATCTTTCAGCACCTTTTCCAGTAACTTTACAATGATGAAAGATAATCCTTAAAGACACTTTCCATATAAATGTTTATTTGCACCTTCACAGTTCTTTCTATCTTTAGAACCACATGTAGAGCATTCAGAAGATGGATTTGGAAGTCCCAAATCAGAACATGTGACCTGCCCGACTGCATTAATTTGTATAGCGGATATATTCTCCTGTAAAACTAAAACTAATTAAAATGTAATGTTTGACTGATAAGTTACAATGTGATCAGAAAAGGTTTAAGATTAATCATCTAATCTGTTCACTAGGTTCTTTTCTCTTTTCATAGATAAATGCAATCCATGCACCCAAACAAGATTCGACTTGCCACACAACCCTCCACTCCATTTCCATGTTTAAGGTTAAGTAAATTACTTTCGAGCTAATTCCACTGTGTACTGAACTGGTATATCAAACAACAATAAAAGATATAAAATCCAGAATATACTTAACTATATCTGCCTGAGTTGCAACATCAAACTTTATTCCCGTTATCACACCAAATGGCGCTTCGTGGCAGAAGTAATCATCCATGGGACTTTGTAACCTTACAATTAGCAAAAAATAATAAGTAGCCTATTCATTTACAATGTATTAAAATTAAAAGAGGATAAAATTGATTAGTCAAGAACAAGTGTGTGAAACAATGTGCACTCAAATATTCTAATTTGACCGAGTATGTTCGGTAGCTTGGCATATGTAAGCATAATTCTAATTATAATCAATAATACCGAAGAGAATGTTGATATAGTTTTCCATAAACTGTACTCCAAGAAATTCTTTCACTTCAATATTCAAGTACAAAATGCAGAATATTTCGAAAACAAATTGACAAGTGTATCCAGCCAAAAGATTAAACACAGCTATAGGAAGCAAAGTTATAAAAGTGCGGAATATTTGGATGTCAACTGCCACTAAAATGAGTTCCTTCATAATGAACAGAGACATAAATTGCAGGGCTCTTCCTTAACTAATTTATAAATCACAACAAGCACAGTTTCCAACCTTCTAATCTAGCATAGAGATTTTGCAAATGTCTGTGTTCAAAGACACATAAAGAAATTAAATGATGATATATCAGCAACCAGCATGAACCCCAAAAAAAAAGGTTTGCCCTTGTAGCAATACAAGTGATTTAAGAATGATCACCCTTTATTACACATCGATCCATTCGTATCAATCAATATATAATACACATCCCCAGTTTATTATACATCGGATATAGGAAGAGTACAGGAACCAGAAAACGGTTCAGTGATGTAAAGTTAGCTGTTAAGTTATCAAACATTACTTACGCCAAAAGCTGGTTTAATCGACCACGGTAATGAGATGTTATTCCGGTTCCATCGTCCTAGTCAAAGGGGCAAACATTAAAAATTACGACTTGAGCAGACGGGTTAGCAGTAGCATTTAACAAAATTATTACTTATCACTGGAAAATCTAGGCGCATTGCCAGAAACTCCATCCTTTGGCCCTTCAAAGGCATGATCATTTAACATGCAGAACTTGGCCATGCACATTGCAAGAACCTTAAAACCCATAACCCCTCAATAAACCCAAAAACTATCAATAGACGAGACTATTCAAGATAGAGAATGATCGCAAGAATTCAGAGAAGGTAGGAACAAGATTATTCATTGACGAAAAGCCGCAATAATGATTCCTGAAAGAACACAATCGATACTGACGTCTTTAACTCACTTTTTGAATAGAATGTGGTTCTCCAGTGCCAAACGGAAAATCGGAATGAAGCAGCTCCCCGGTGAGGTGCTCAGCAAGAAAAGATTACAATACAAACGCGCAGGGAACCAAAGAGAAAAGGGAACAGTTGGAGCAAAGAGTTAGAGAGTGAAAGTGATGACGTCGCTGGTTGCTTTCGACTAAACCAGAAGACAGAACACCGAGTTCAAGAGGGACTTGTGTAGCCCAAGGCCGAAAGAAAAGGTTCTTGTTCGTGTCAGATATATAACCCTCGTTTTCGTTCTAATTACGGCCGTAAACCTTGTTCCTCGCCGGCCGTGTAGGCGGTTAACTTGTCGCCGCTTGGCAACTCGGATACCCAAAGGTTCAGTACCTGTAAGGGTGTATTAAGTGTGAGAAAGGTAAATTTCTAAAGAGTTAAAAAGTGGACAAAAGAATATAATGAGTTTTATAGCTAGAGATTACTCTTAATATGTTAAGTTACTAGAGTTTAAAATCGTTTTTTTTTTTTTAAAGAATTTAACGTTAATAAATTTTATTTTGAAAAAGATTAATTTTTTATTTAGAAAATAAAAAGTGCTATTTAAAAAGTTTAGAAAATTAATTATAAATATAGAAATATGCCACTTAATTTATTTTTTTCATATATAAATAGAATTAAGTTTTAATAGAATAAGTATTAAAATATTTAATAAAATGATAGTTGCTATTTAAACTTGTATAAATATTACATAAAAGCTTGTTTTTATACAACATAAAATGTATGGAAATTGCACAAAATTGGATCACATCCATTTAGTTTGTAGGTTTTATTAGTTAAATAATTTTGATTAAATTATGTGCAATTCATGTTTTATTATGTCATAATAGACGAATTCTAAATATTATACTGTATTTTGCACCAATTTATTGATGGATAGTGACATAAGTATATTTTAACAATATATATTTTTCTAAGCATATGATTTAATGGTTAATTTATGATTGTAAATATAAAATTATTTTAAATTATAAAATTCTATAAACACCTACAATAATAAATTTTATAGTTCATGAATCTAAATCATAGAACTTGGATCTATTGGTAATATATATATATCTATATATGAATAGAATGTAAAATGAAAATTTGACTTGTTAATTGAGATTTTTATTTTTTGTTTTTTTGGCTAGTAGGAGGTGTAAAATATTTACTGTTTATCAGTGAGAGGACAAAGAGGTTTTAAAAAATTGTAATAAATTTAGTTAGTTTTATATAGATTAATTTTGTTGAGATGATGTTTAGGTATTGTATATAGCATTTTATTTGATAAAAATAATTTTATCAGCTATAGCTTTTCTTGTAAAGAATTGTATTTTTACCAAAGTTTTGAAGCATATTTTGCTTCCCCACAAGCTTTTTAACAATGAAGATAAATGGGGATGAGAAAAGTTAGCAACAGCTCTCATTCAATTCTATAGAATTAACACGTTTCTGACTTATTATTATGAATATAAGCAAATTTTTAGTATAACTATCTATTCATAAATTTAGAATATACAAACCTCAAGATAAGAAAGCATAATCTATTTTTAATTTAATATATAAAAGTACTTTGTGGCTTTATACGTGAATTTAAATTCTTTATATTTTTGTTTTTTTAATAACTTTTTAATTTTTATATTTTATATAAATAAAGTTAATTTATAAATCTTTTTCTTCATCAACTTGATAATTTTTTAAATAACATTTTTATTTCCCACCTAACCTTGTGCATGATTGATTTTGTAGAGTATTTTTTTTATATATAACATAAATGAAAATAAAAATATTCCCATAAATATATTATAGAAAAAAAGGAAAAGATCCACGTGACAGACAATATGTCGTGAAGTGTGAAGAGACTAAGGACTCGGGAATTAGAATGTGCAAGTTCTGATTAGCTACCCTATGATAATTTAACAATACTTTACAACTTTTCATGAAGCTGTCTTTGTCAGATCAGGAAAAGAGCGAAGTGGGCCCACATAAGAGTTTTCATTTACTTCTTTCTTTTTGGGACTGACAGGTGGCGTGCATTATTATTCTCACAAGTTCCTGTTTGCATAGATATTATTTTTAATGCATCATTTTTTGTATGAATATTTAGTTTATTTATTAATATCTTATAAAAATAATTTTTTTAATATTATAATACTTTTAATTATACAATTATTTAATTTAATAATGTATAATCTGTATCATGTATTTTTTTTGTTATTTTTAAATGTACAATTGAGGTATGTTAGGTTCTGAATGGAAGGATTCCATTCCATTGGTTGGTGGGGGCAACAGCGCCGCTAGTGAAAAGTTGAAATAAGAAAGCAGAAAGCAAGATAGGAAAGTATCAAATTGAATTATTAAATAAAAGGAGCATATATACTGTACGGGACCCGGTGGTCAATTTTTACTTTTTGTAGCCTTTTAATGTGTAGTTATATTGATATTATAAATTACATTTTATTAAATAAAATTTAAATTATTAAATTTTATTAACTAAATTATAAAATTTAATAAATGTTATAACAAAATCACTATTTTAAATAATTTACTCATTTAGTAGAATTGCATTTTTGTTTTTTGAATGTGCGGGAAGTGGGCCATCTATGAATTCGCACCTCGCATAATATCTGGAGCCTGGAAGCTAGAAATCTACTATTTTATATTTAGCCGCACAGGTTTTGCTTCCAGGCTCAATGGGTATCATGGGCTTCAATGATTGGGCCAACTATGGATGACTATCGGGCTGGACATTGGTGCTTCTCAAACTTGACTCTACATCTTTAAAACAAACAGTCTTTTTCATTTTTATATATATTTTTTATTGTTACATAATTTTATTTTATAAAATAAATTATGAAACTTATTAAATTATATAATTAAATAACAAAATTCAATAAATTTCTTATTATTATTTTGTAAAATAAAACAGATACCATCATCCGACATTTGATGACAGTTAAGGTAACCTTCAAATAGACCAAAATAAGTGACATTAGTAAAATTCAGATTATTTAATTTTGATTTTTTTATTTTTTTAAAATTTGATAAGTAAAATTTCTTTTTCTTTTTTATTATTTTTTTAATTTTATATTTATTTATTTTAAAATTTCTTCTAACTTTATCCCCTTAACAAACATGGTGAAATTCTATTAAAAAATCAGTTAGTTAATTATTTTTTAATTTTTGAATGAAATGGAGGGGCGACAGGTCAGCACGCCATGAAATCCAGCTGGAACATATGACCTTTTGGCCCCACAATCCCAACTTCGACGTAGCTCACGGCGACTCAGTGTCTCACGCCCTTGCTAGCGTGTTTTGCTCCCACATCATACAGAGGTACGCCTGATGCTACATCTCCCACCTCAAGCACTTCCCGCACCACTCGTATCAATCCACGTGGCAATGAAAAGAAGGGCTGGGACCCACCATCATCCGAAAAGCTTCCGATGATTTAATGAGCCATCCCAACCAGTAGTTTCTGTTGTGGGCCCCAACCGCACGTGTCCCACTATTCTGATACGCCTTTTTTTATTCTGTTCTTTCCTCCCAATTAACAAGCGGGGAAAGAAAAAATTACACAAGGATTTTCCCAGAGAAAGACGTCCGCGGGTTATCAGCTAGCAACAAAAGATTTAAAGCCTTCTTTGTTATACGGTCTTTGCCTATCCATGGACAGAGCTTGGAAGCCCCTTTTGGCGTTGATTACACTTGCAAAGGAAGGGATATGTATTTTAAATGTATTAACGTAAATGAGTGTAAAGAGAGAATATAAAAGGGTTAAGAAGCCAAACAGAAACAGCAGGTGGACTGTTAGAAGACTCGATCGTTCTACAATGGTTGTCCCTGTCGAAGGTTCCGAACAATGTATGAGTCTTCTCACTCAAGGCAGTTCCTTTGATGGTTTATTGAGGTTCAGAATTCTAGCTTAAATTCTTTTGTGGGGGAAATTTCGAAATAACTGCGCAATTTCACCGTACTCGCCAATAAATAGAGATGCCGATACGATACAAGAAGAAATAACTTAAAGCCTATGAAATCAATTCATGTCAAGAAACAATTTTGTTTTGGAAATAATTTGTTATGCTTCAAGTGATCGAGCCTGAACTGGGAAGTATCGTGACGAGTTCCTTTTGGAGTCTAGCTATAAAAGCATGCATTTAGAAAATAAGATTGGAGGCTAGCTACCAAAGATGGATTTTCATAATTGACAACTTTTACTCCTTGGTCATGGAGATAGCCAAAAGCGACATTATTATCAAGAACAAGCAATACCACCAAAGTTATAAAACTGCAAACTTGACCGAACAAAGTCTCAACTTTAAAGATCGAAGATTCTTGGGAAGCAATTGGGATGAGAAAGATTTGGTGTCATAAGGGAATGCAAAGATAATTTGTCAGGTAAAGTACTGTCTTGCAAATCTCAACTGATACGCATTTTCTGTAGCCGACCAAAGTCGCCTGCATTCTCTTATGGGACATAAGCAACAGTCTCTAGAAGACTAAAACACAACTTGGTCCTGCAACACAGGATCAAAACAATAACTCCTTGAAAAATTTGAGATTTCATAAGGGGGAAAATTGAAGTTGAATGAACTGTAAATTACAATTAGAGGCCCAATGCAGCATAATAATGTACGCCAATCTCTTGCATTCTCATGGTACAGGGGCATATTCTTGAATAGCTGATGCCAGTTTATTTCGATCTTCTTCTGTTTTTAACCGGATCAAGAATGTGCTTGCCACAACACCATCTTTATCTCCATCATTTCCATCAGCATAACCCTGCAAAACCCAAAGTGGTGTCAAAACCAATTTATCGACAAAAGACAGATACAAGACCAAAAATAATAAGCAGATGAGTTAAACCCCCAACTGGGTGAAAATCCTTAGCAGCAATCAAACAGCAAGTCCAGTCTGCTTGTCCAAACATTTCAGGTTTTTTCTATAGTGATTCTTTATTTCAAGTGTAGCCATATTAAACTTAATTTATGCATCATCATACAAGTCAATGACAGGTTACTTAAAATTCAGCATAAGTGCCTTACTGAAGTATGGAATATTGCAACAAGGGAGTTCTTTTGAACATTTGTCTTGATGCCTGGATATAGCAAGGCATTAAGAAGAATTTTTCCTACCTGCCATTAACAGAAATCCAAACAATTAGAAATGTCCTGGAGATCAATTACCTAAAGATACTAGCATACAACCGCTGAGAAAAATTGTCATAAGAACAAACCTCATTTCGAACAATGATTGTAGGTTTGGATTCTTTGGTAGCCTTGCTGACACCTTCTTTGCATTTAATGGACAGTTGGCCCATTCCTTTATCCTTCCATACATCCTTGTCATTTGGATCACCTGACTGAACATACCAAAGGTAAAAAAACAGAACCATTGGTGTGAACATCAAGACCCAGTTATACTAAAAAAATGTCCAGAAAAATATTGGTTAGACCGCAAACCTTTACATAAAGCTTGCATTTCACTTCATGCACCACTACTATACCCTTCTCTTCTGTTTTCTTGACTGAAGGGCTGCTAGGCTGCTCCAAGTCATTTTCTATGACCAAATGAAAATAATTTACCCTATGCTTCTTTCTCAGAAAAGTTATTCATGTTATGTAGAGACATTATCAAATGTAACACATTTTGCAGTTTTATAAACATGGCAATCAAGAGTATCAAAGGCATATTTGATCAGCTCATGCTCACTTGATATTGAAGGGCACAAATACAACCAAATAAGCAGTAAGTTTTTTGCCACTGAATGTAGGTTATAAGGATCTTAGAAGTTTATGGAGGAATTATGTATTCAACATATTCCTAAAAGCAAGAAAAAATTGTATTTTTACTCAAAGTCAACCACTACCATTTATTATAAAAAAGAAATAGTGGACAAAATTCCTCCATTTTTCCTAACAGAATCCAACATTACACAAGTCAAAACAACAAAAGAGGTGCTTTTGCTTGATAAGAAACCTTTAATAGCTTTATCTTAAAGGAAAAAATCAATCGAATGTATGAAGGCTGTACCATCCTTTAAGAAAATCTTTAAAAGGTAACCAAGAAAATATAGGTTGTGAGGTGATGCAGGCAGGATTAAGATATAAACTATCAAGTTTGATTATTTTCATCATAAACATTGTGCATATAAGAGAGGTACATATAACAAACATACAACTTACAGCAGCATATATACAACAATAGATAGAGTTATCAATACCACCTACCACCAAGCAGAGCATGCAATTGCATTTATTGTCATTCAAGGTTTTGAACAACTTGAACACCAACACCTAATTAATGAATTGCTCTTGAAAACATCCAGCATGAAAAACAGGACACAGAGTGAAATCACACAGACAGTAGAAGGATGGATGGGATGATATGTGTATATCCAATGAAACTGCTGAAAGATTTAAACGCAGAAAAACGTCAAGTTCTCACCATCATCTACATCGTCTGAAGTGACATGGTTAGAGGGCACTGGACTTTGATTTCCTAGAAGAAAAACAGAGACTTAGCCGTCAATCCCAATATGGCAGTAGGTCAGACAAATGGCAGGGAAGATAATTAATCATGACAATTAGACTTTGCCAAACTCCTTTCTTTTAGAGAAAGGTCTATCATTTGAGAAACAAAAATGTAAATGACATATATAATTCCAATTATGATATGAGTATTTCTACAGAAAAATAGAGAACTGCCTTTGCTTTACAAATAGAGGGAACAATGTATTAGTATACACTGACAAACCTACAACTTATCACTAAATTTCTAAGCCAGTTAGATTTCTGTAGACTCTCTGGCATGAAAATCTCTATTCAAAGCTACACAAAAAAATTTATCTGAAAAAGGTCAAAATTTTCTGCTCTCTACTCCATGGGGAGTAAGACTCTGGGACTAAAACTTCTATTTGAAAGCAGTATGCATTCAAGCACTAAAGGAACTCAGTCTAATGTCTCCACCAATGTGACCCCATTCCAGAGGCACTTATACACAGAAAAATCACACTTAAAGAAACATATTGGGTAGATCTTTAAAGTGTGAAAAGACCTACCAAACAAAACTGGGGCTTCACTGTTGGAGAATATTCCACGTCTCCATGAAGTTGAAAAATCTGCAGTAGTACTGAAAGCAGGAAACTCAGTTGTCTCTCCAAACATGTTATTTTCTTTGTTTGTTACTTCGGGCAACAATTTCTTCTCAGCGAAAGAAGCAGCAGCAGCAGCAGGCAAATTCTCTCCCTTGGCAACATTTGCTTTGAGCCAGTTAACAATATCCCTAAATTTTTCCTGGAAAAATACGTCAATGTTTTCCAGCTCTCTTGAAAAATGACATACACCATTATTTAACATGCTTAGGCAGTGAAATAATTGTTAGTCAAAGATGGACATGCTAGTAAGCTACTATCTCAAGACATTCAAGGTGTGTGAAGCAGTCATTAAACTGAAAGCATTCATTTAACTGAATGTCTAAACAAAGATATTTGTCCTTACTGGCTATAATAAAGAGATTCCAATTCTTGGAAGAACAGACCCAGAAGAGGGTATTGTAACAACTATTCATGCCTAGTTCTCAAGTACAATCTGTAAATTGTTTTTGCACATAAATAGTGTCTTATGGACACTATCTTAGAAGGCTACAGAACAGACTTCGACCACCTCTCAAAGTATATAATAAATCAATTATTTTTGAAGAAAAAAAGGAAGAATTTTTAAGTGAAAGAAAAAGATTGGTGGAGTACAATGAATAAATCAACATTAGCCAAAATACTATTTTTATTTGCCAATTAGAGTTGAAAATGATAACTCATTCCAAATGATAAAAAGCACATGACTTTAAAGCATTATTTATTCATTTTCAGAAAAAAATGCTTTGAAACATGATATATCTCACCATCGCATGGCTGCAGTTTAATAAATGCATGCATGCATGAGTATCAACAGCACTAAATAGCACACGGCCATTATTGGTATTATAAAAACTTATTCAATAAGTTATTACTTCTGGGTAAAATATAGTACAACTTTGTAATTCAGACATACAACTCCAATACAACCACTGACCAATAAATCATGCAAAAATTTACCATAATGCTTGAAGCATGAGCTAAGTAATCTCTGACACCATCTTCCCAAAGTTCATCAGGGTGATTTTTTAATTGTGTTTGAACCCAGCTGTGTATAAAGAAGAAATGCAGGATTACAAGGGAAAAGTTAGTAAAGTTGACAAACAATAACACCAGGAGAAAGAAGCAATGCCTGTTGGCAGGAAGTGGATAACTTTCACATGAACCAACAAGGCATCCACATGCATATAAATGCAAAATCCTTCATCCTGGAATTCAAAATATCAAGACATGAAAAATTATGACTATCATTAAACTAGATAAGCTAATTTCAAACTACAGAAAAAAAGAATGAATCCATTCATTGGGACCATATGATAGACAATTCACTTGTTGTCACTTACCAAACAATATAGAAGAAAAAAATTGAAACAAAAGACAAATAGTAAAAAACAAACGCGCTGACATAGAATAAAAGATGGACCTTGCAAACTGGGTATTTAGAGCTCTCACATGCTGCTGTGACGACTCAGCCTGCTTCATATCCAATGGTGGTGTTTCCACCACTGGTTGTTGGGATGGTTCTGCCCGATGAACATCAAAAGGAGATCCTTCCATTATTCTTTTATTCCGAAACTGCATCATGTTAAAAATGGAGTTGATAAGCTTCCACAAATAAACAGTAGTTTTAAAAATTAAAGGATAACTTAACATAAACACCTTAGCACAGGCCATAAAAAAGGAAAAACACAAACAAAGTCCTATCACCATCAACCACTAGAAGTCACTTTTGGCGTGATCAGTCATAGCCAAAATAAGCTATAAGATTCCTCTTTCTCGTGTTTGCTCCATGTCAACCTTTATGTTACAACTTACAAAGCATCTAGATATGTTTAGAAATTGTCAATTCAAAAGGTATGGCAAATCTCATCGGCTAACATTTCAATTTCTAGATACCTTTCAATCTAGGCTTTATTGCCTTCTTTTTAGCCTAATAGAGCTTCATAAAAATTAAATTGTCTTATTCCAGATGGGTGATAAAACCTTAAGAACCAAAAGGTAGACACCTTTTTTAACATTGGAAGTATGATAAGCAGAAAAGTGAAACAAAACCAGTAATGATAACTATAAAAAGTTCGACAGAAGCTTAATGTCAGAATTGATCCATTCTCAGTTTCTGAAAACGTCCAGCACTTAAAAACAAACTAATAGACTCAAAAGAGCGAATACTAACATTCTCTGGTGATTCTTAATAATACTAAGCACGATTGAAATACAATGTCGCCATCTACATCTAATATTCCCCACTTTCAAACAATAATGTTTCTCAATCTAATGACAACTTTTAGCAACTACGAAGAAGGAGAACCTCTAAGAATGCTAATTACATGCGTCACTGAAGCTTTTTATCTTACCACTCTGCGCTAGATAATTTTTTAAAAATGAAAAGGGTTAAAAAAACTATTTGAATTCTACCCTCTTAGGCGAAAACTAGAGAAATTTTGTCCTATGCAAACAAACACCTAGACATTGAAAAGGAGAACAACTTTTGCAGCCTCAGTATGTAAGTACTTAAATCAAATTAAATCCAAATAAAGGTACAATATTGGAAGTGGCGATTCTACAGCCAATGAACACAAAACACCAGTCAAATTTCGACACAACTGAAACCTCCAACAGCATCAAATGAAAACTTGGGGTTCACAGAACAAGAAGAAAACAAGAAGGCATAAATATCGTGAAACACTTACAGCCGCTTCGTTGATATCGGAATTGGGCTCGGAGACAGCCAAACGTTTTGTGCCTTTCATGGCTCCGCCTTTTGAAATCACAACAAATTGGGACAAATAGGGTTTAGAATAAGTACAGAATCTATGGCTCCGGTTTCAGGCAATGACTAGCCTGAGAGAGACAGTGGAAAGCCTCCTTTTGGAAAAGGTTGCTTTCCGAAAAATATTAAAAGCAAAATATCGAATATTGACTAAAAACAAATGCGCCAATAGGAACCGTTGGATCAAGTGGGGAAATAAATTTCAATTGGGACCGTTAGATTGAATCACCCATTAGGGTTAGAGTGGGAACCAAACTTGGAGCACGTGCTGTTCTAATTTTACGAGGACACTGATGAGGCCAAAGGCCCACATGTCGTTGACCCCAACCTAGTGTTATGGTATTGTGTGTGGATTTATGGGCCATCAATGCAAATCCTTGGGCCCTAACTCAGCGGGTCACCACGAGCCCTCAAACGGCTTAAACCCATTTATGAGAAAAGCTAGTACGAGGGGAAAACCCTTTTTTGGAAAGCATTTTCCATAATTCCATGAATATCTGCGACTTATCGATGTAGCATATAACGTGGTGAGTGGAACAACATGAAGGGGCAAAACTTCGCCGACTCTTTCTCCTGGATGGGGAGAAGACAAACAAAAAATTCACCCAAATATGGTGTCTAGCACAAGGGGAGGTCAAGCACGAACTCGTTGACCAAAGAAGTCAAGACGAGTTCTTCATTTTCTCGATCAGAATTTCTCCACTTTCCATGCCTATCCATCTCCACGATACATACTTGCCTTCTTTCCCGTACTTCCCAACCCAAATACTGTTCTTGGAGTATTCCATTTATCCGACCCTCTGCTCCCTCGCATAGTTGGAGCTTCTGTGAGTTGTTAATATTTTCTCCAATGCTCTTCTTGAAGAAATCAGCAAGTTCTCTGCCTTAGTTATCGTAAACTTTGGTGGAATTGATCTTTTAACATGGTTAAGAAGGTCCCGGGCTCTTTTTTCTGCAATATTGCCGCGAAGCAACTTGCTGCTTTCATTCTGGATACAAACTGGCAATGCTGGTTCACAAGATTTTGAAGGAGGTTTATCTGGTTCATCCTCAAGTTCTGACATTGCAAGTCGTTTCTGTGAGTCTACTGGCTCCAGTGAAACCATGCGGTCAAAGTGTCGAGTCTTCTGCCTGTGATTGTGTTTGGTTCCTCGTATCAGGTGAATCAAAATGAGTAAGGCAAACTAATACAAGGACTTTTTCATTTTGAAAAGATTTTTCTTTTCTTTCAGTTTTCTGGAGGAGAAAGATGGGCGAGAATCATAAATCCAGTAGAACATAGGCAAATGTTTAGATGTGTTTGTGTGTCAGTAAAAGATTATTGTACTAGAGAGAATGACCATCCAAGCGGATACATACGTATGTAGAACTGAAAGGAGAGGTAAAGTCTTCATCAACTTGAAACGGGCAGTCCAGGACTGATACAAGACTAAAGAACAGGCTTTGCTGACCAAACACAACTTTTGTTGTACACCTGTTATATTAGTACAAGAAAAAAATAATAATACTAACACAAAACGCATGCGATTTCCATGAAAAACAATCCGTTAGATTACAATTATATGCCACATATCACATATTACAGTTACATTTAACAGAACTCCAACTGTTGTTTCTCTTGCTTACCATTGGGTTTGTTAAGGAGTCAATTGTGGAAGCACTAGTTGTTACTCTTCCCATGGAATATCGCCTGCCGGCTGTTACGTCTACTCTTTCGCGCGACCTTCTGCTTTGGCTTAACCTGTTCACTCTCAACTACGTCATTTTCCGAGAGCTCTCCGGATTGCCGCTGGATGACCTCAAAATCTCCGAAGTTAATTCGCTCTCTGCCTAGCTGTGACACCTACTCTTATTTGAGATAGTCATGGTTATGGTGCTCTTAAAATGTGTCACTTCAAGGTATGTTAATTGCCACTAGTTATGGGATTTATTGAATTTTTTTATCAAAATTTAGGATTTAAGTGTCCGTTTATAACTTTTACTCTAAAAAGATAGTCTCTTATTCAAAAGATAAGAAAATATCTTTAAAAAAAATTTTAAAAAAAAATAGCTAGGTGCTCTGCGTCACTTCAAGTTACGTGTTACTGCAAGCCAACTTTAACTTCTTCCTATACAAAAAAATTGCGACACAATCATCACGTTTTATCTCACATGGGCAAATAGATGCAACTGTATATAACAAAAAGGTTACAGTTACATGTTTCGCTTAGCTTATATAACACATCTAATTACCCTGCTTTTATACATATCTTCTTTTCTTCTTGATTATGTACAACTTCAATACGATTAAGAGAAAAAATCAAGCGCAGTGACGATTCAGCAAAGCCGCCTATATATATATCAAATGTTAAAACTCCACAATGACACCTCAGGATCAACGTCCATGTCATTCCAGTCCCTTCCATCTCTTACGAGGGGAGGTGGAGATCTCAAAGGCTCATCGGCCAGACTCGAAAGCAAGCCCTGAAGGTCATCGAACTCTGCCACTGCTGGAACTTCGTCCAAGTCTATCCCCTCTTCTTGCACAGGATTTGCATTTCCCATAACCTCAACGCTACTGCTGCAGCAAACTTCATAGTCATTGGTAGCCTTGCCACTACTCTGCAGCAGTACTTTCTCATCCCCAAATGCCTCAGCAGCCTGGGACGCCACTCTCCTTATCTCCTCCGCATCCGTTGAAGTCGGCAAAGGCAACCTCCACGCCGAGTCTTCGAAGTTGATGCAAGCTGACTTCCCTCGCAGTGCGAGTGCGGCGACATCATGCGCTCGTGCAGCCATCTCAGCCGTTGGGTAGGTTCCCAGCCAAATCCTTGACTTGTTATTAGGCACACGCACCTCGCAAACCCACTTGTTCTTGTTCCTGCGACGCACTCCTCGATAAACCGGGTGCCTAGTCTCCTTAAATATCCTCCGGCCGGCTCGCTTCTTTGGTCTTGCCGATGCTAATATGACTTCCTCGTCAGAGTGAAGGGTTGTGCGGTTGGAGTAGCTTCCTTCCGAGGATGAAGATGCCTCCATTTGAGAAGTAAGGGCTTTTGCTGTTTGTAATGTGGTGACGGATGGAAGCTGTTGCTCGAGTTGGTAATGGAAGTAGTACGATCTGCTCTGCCGAACAGACTGCGCTGATGGAGTATTGACTGGGATCATGTAGCTTTCTGCCGCTATATATGAAGATAAATAAGGAACACGTGGCTACGATGCGGACACGAACACGGGAACGACCATGAAGTTGTCGTCTTATTTCCCAGCGGGTCTAGAAGACCATGTCACCGCTTACCTTTTTTTCAATTAGACATACGGAATCTTAGTTCCTAAGTTCTAACTTGCAACGGGCTGTTACTTTTGGTAGCGACAAGTCAGACTGTCTAGTGTTTTAAACGAGTTCTAAAAGTGATGACGCGCTGTTGCTTACTAAAGCATGCCACGTGTCCCAATTCACTGTGTTTGACTCCATTCTCATGAAGTAAGGCAGTATAGTATAATAAAAGAGATAAAAATATAATAAAGATAATAAAATTTATAAACAAAATTAAATAAAAAATAAAGATGATTAAAATTAAAAATATATAGGTCAGAAGATTCAGGGTCATTATTGTGTGAACCTTATATTACCATACGCCTGCAACTTAGGTTGGGCATCTGTGTCCATTGGCCTTGATGTTACAACTATTTGGGTCTGTTACCGGTTTCTAGACCCTCTTTATTTGCTTCGCTGTCCGAGAAGAAGAAACGGTATCTACTCGTATTCTCTGCGAAGTACTAGTATGTTATCCATTTCGGTCAACTCTTGCGTTGGCCCAATAAAAGACAAAGCATCCATCCTCTTCGCCAAGATAAACGAAGGCCCTTGTCACAGGCCCTATTTTAAAGAATAAAATATAAATAAATAATTATTTATAAAAAATTAATAATTATTATTTTTTAAAATATAAATTAATAAATAATAATTATGATTTTAAAATAATTTTAATTATTTATTTTTTATTAATAATTATTTATTTATATTTTATTTTTTAAAATACACTTAAAATCCCAATTCTTCAGTGTGAAATGCACACGACTATTGGGCCAGACGCCAAAATTAAGTGCCGACGATAAGACTGTTTGACCAGAATGTGGACTTCAGGAATTGCGTCACAAAGCGTGTTTTGGCTTGAGAGCTGAGGTGTGTCAGTATGTAATATGTGAATCAAATTATCTTGATACTGATCTAGTCTGATCAAGGTTCGGAGAAAAAAAAAATGCACGTAAGGAGCCATTTTGAAGACTCTTTGCATTCAATTCATTTCTAATTTTATAAATTTAATTTAATTTAATATTTATTTAAATATTTAAAATTATTAAATTTATTAAACTCCACAAATTAAATTATAAAACTTAATAAATTTTATAATTTAAATTAATTCCATGAATATTATTTCTCTAACTTTACAAGGGAGACAATATACTCTTCATATGAAGGTTATCGAAGGAGATAAACAACATGAAAATTGAACTAAGGGATGGAGATGGAAGTGGGAGAAGTTCAGCCACTGGATTATCCCGAGACAAAAACACACACACACACACACACATATATATATGTATAAAACCACACATCATCTCCTTTTCTTCTACTACTATTACTATATATAGGCATTCTTCTCTTAAAATCAATATTATTGATAAAGAGCAGAAGATAAACGTTTCTTTCTCATTATTAAGCGCGAGCACTTTACCATAAGATGTATCAAGTAAAATCTAATGGAAAGAAATAAAGTTGCAGTCAGAGAGTGATTAAAGACGATTAGTACGTGACAACACTTGAAAAAAAAAAGAAAAAGAAAAAGAAAGAATAATGATTAAGCTAAAAAGCCAAAAGAACTTAATCGGTGGGATCATTAGGGGGGACATATCTTTTGCGGACCACATATTTATGATTTTGCAGTCCAAACTGATCACTTTAGCCTATCAGTATCGGGGCCTCTTCAGTGAGCAGCTAGGAGACCTATCTTTTTAAGCAGGTCGAACAGAGAAAAATCATAAATCATTGTGTCTCATTGGATGCTTGCCTGTTCCCTTTCTTCCAAAATTTTCTTGGGAAACAAGCTTCTAATTTACATGCACCTAACCTAATAGCTATAGTCCCATTAAATTAGTTTCAATCTCATTATGTTGTCTCCATGACCTTGGATGAATATAACGGGTTAATTTATACGGTAATTTTGCTAAGCTAGTGTGTTACTTGCGTTGGTTTTCTTACATATTGGAATATAATTATAATTACAATGATTGAATTTGAGCTTTCACTCTTGACTCTTAGTTCATACGTATACAGACTGAATGGGATTTTAGAACAGAAAGGAAAGAACTATTGATAAAGCTGTTGATAAGACCAGTAATTGTAGGCGGTGTGGGGCAGCAAGGCAAATTTGGGACTGAATGTGATGATGTATGTGTCACATCTGGGCAACTGCGGCTGATCCACGATGAACGAATTAAAATCCCCACGTTCAAAAAGTGATCTATTTTGTACCTAAAATATATTTATATGCACAGCAAAATCATGTAGAAGAGAGGGATAGGAGAGAGGTCACCAACTAGTGATATTCGATATGTACTTGATAGCTGGGAAGAAGGAAAGCGATGAGGAAGGATAGGCGTCGGCCATGTGTGTCGCCCTAGCTAGTAGTCAAAACTCTCGTTTGTTCTCTGAAGGATTATTTTGTTTTTTTATAAATTTAAAATATTTTTTTGCTTTTTTAAATAAAACAATTAATGTTTTTATAAAATCATTAAATATCTTTAAATAAATTTTACTATCAGATTCAAATTTATCATATTAAAAGTGAAACTCCTTACTTACTCTAACTTTTATTAATTATTCTTTCAAGTTTTTTTTTGTGAAATATTCTTTCGAGGTTTAAAATTTATAAGAATCTGTACATTTCTTTTGTATCGTTGACACGGCTTGCCTGCACTGCACAGACTAAAACCCCACGTTAATGTACAGGGCTTGCTATATGTAAACACACGCTTTTCATTTTGTACATGAATAAGGTTACCCGCTTCGAAAAGAATTAATTTTTGTCTATCAGTCAGGAGATGCCCTGACTTTACCCAAAAAAATAAAAAGGTTACCCGTCAAAACTAACATCACAAAGCGTTGAAGATCACGTATCCGGCCCCTTTCTTGATTTCATGGCCGACGAGCAGCCGCATTCAATCTTCCATTCGTCTGTCCAGAGTTTCATCATTGTTGATTGATCAACATATCCATATCATGAAAATGAGTATTAGTTCTTTGAAGGATCCGGACTGCTCAGCAACGCTAGGGGAAGTAGTAGGTGATAGACAGGGACAGTTTTAAGGGAGTTGAAAAATTGGTGAAAAAATTAATGGGCTAGAAAAATCCCAAATACCAGATGTTAGGGAACAATTGTCGTTAAATGACAGTGCCTCTGCAATTAATAGAATAAGTAAATAAAACTAATACGTCAAAGAAAGAATCAGTTAACTTAAAAGTAGTTGTAAGTATGTAATAAAGCTCGGAAAACAAAAGTAGGCGTGAACACTAGCTGGCTTTTAAATGCAGGTATCCGTATGTGACAACGAGGTTTACTGCACTGCTTGTATTGTCCAGAACATTGTCATCTAAGTTCTAAGTTCTTTTTGTCTCTCCGGATTACAATACATTGATGCTAACAGATCAGTCTGCTTTTTGATTGCAGATATGACAACATATCTATGCCTTGGCCTACTTGCTAGAAGTCAGATAGGACAAGAGATATTTTTATCCTCTCTAAAAGGAAAAGATATTCCGTAGGTCCTTCGGGTTACAGTCTCAAGCCTGGAGTTCTCATGGGAAGCGTTGGAGGGTATTACTGTTGGAACATGATCCTACCCCCAGATCCTTTTTATTTTTTTGGTGGAATACCCCAGATCGTTTTACCTGTTGGAACAGAAGATATAAGAGAGAATTTGACTAGTTTTTATTTTCATATATACGCTGTTTCATTATGGCGGTGATTTGAACTGTCAAATGAATAACAATGACTTAGTTAAATGGAAGAAAATTTGAGATTTTGTTAAAATTTCTTGTTATTTCTATCTCAAATAAAAAGTGGTTGGAAGTATTTGTTTTATTTTTTTTACTACGTATTTCTTCATCATTATTAAATATTAAATTAATTCTCATTCATAAAAAACTTATAAATAATATTTTTTCCCCATCAAGAATGTCTCCACCTTTTGTAACAAGGTCAGTTGAAAATATCTTAAAAAATATAAATAACTTTTTTTAAAATGGGACTATAAAATGTCATTAATTAAATATTCAAATTTTATAATTTAATTTATTTAATTTAATAAATTTATTAATTTACATTCTTTTAAATAAAATTTATTTAATAAAATTAATAAACACAAAATTTGAAATGGTGAAAGACCTAAAATGACAACCGATGTGAGTGAAACATTGAGAGTGCCACCGGTAGCTGGGAGTATCTTTTATGATATTAGTTTTAGTTATAGATCATGACTTCGTAACAGAAATGGAAGGAGCACCTGGTTATAATCGCATGATTGCAACCCACACAATTAAACAGTGGAAAAGTTTGATCAGAAAGATGTTGACTCAAATTCCCAAATACATTATCGCTAATGGGTGCAAGTAGTTTTATAATGCTGATGGGACCCATTGAAACTTTCTTTGACCTATATTATAATCTGAAATCAAATCAGAGTCGCTATTTCTTGCTGCACCTAGCTAGTTTTTCAACTTTTCTAGTTGTTAATAGACAGCCTGTAGGTTCTCTCTTCATTGAATATAAAAATTTTAAATAACAAGCTTCTGTTTTTGTCTCCCTCCTTTTTCTGGTTTTCTGGTTTTGGCAGTAAGTTTGCTAAGCAAGATAGCAGAACACACGCGTATACCGAAATTGAATCTACATTTCATATTTTGTAACTTTGACATTGTCCCTTTTTTATTTTTTTAAATTTAATTCGGGTGTTTTTTTTTTCATTTATCTTATAGTTCTCTCAAAATATTCTCTATTTTTCTCTTACTTGGATCCTCTTCAACTGCAGGATCCACATTCCGGATATACTATATAAAGAAAATTTAAAGAGAAAAACTGTAAACGAATGCAACTAAAAGCAGATTCTCAGAAGCATAACGAAATACATAGTAAAAGGAACACCGTGATACATGGTCTCAGAAGCAAGCGAGCCTATCCTAGCTACTCTCAAAACTCTATTACATAAAGCAGAGATTTCAGGACCATCTCCTTTTTTTTTTTTTTTGCCCTTTCTATTTCTTTATTCGGATAGGGAACTCAAAAGTAGCTCCACAAACTTTCTCCCACTGATTTCTCAAGTGAGTTATCTGACGGTGGTGGGCTCATTCTGGGTGGGGACAGTAGCATTCCCCCAGCCATGTCCACCAGCAAACTCGGCATGCCGAATATGGCTTCCTCGTCCAGGAATTCCGTTTCGGACAATGAAATCGTGTTATTGCCGATATCTGGCTGACCTACATTCACTGACGCAATAATATTGCGGGTGGATTGGGGCCTCATGAGTGCTGCTGCAGCAGTGGCAGCACTGCGGATGTCCGCAGGAGACGTGGATACGGGTACCGGATACATCTCAACGGAGTCAGGGAAATTGAGAACAGCGTCGCTGCCTCTGAGTGCCAACGCCGCGACGTCATAGGCAGCGGCCGCCATCTCTGGGGCGGGGAATGTGCCCAGCCATATGCGAGAAGTCTTACGTGGCTCCCGGATTTCGGATACCCACTTGCCGCTCCGGCACCGGATTCCGTGATACACCGGGTGCCTCTTGGAAGATGATGAGGCCATTCTTTGGAACCGGAGGCCGTATATAACAAGAGTTTTGGCACGTGGATTGAGAATTAAAGAATGTAAACAAGACTTGATAGGGTGTACGGTAGAGCAGCAGCAGCTGGGAAAGGAGATGGGTTGGTGGGTCGCCAAGTGGTGGGATGGGATATAGCTAGAACGTTGAGGTGGTGGCTGCAATTTTGGGGTTTTAATTAGTTTAGTAGTTTGCTGGAAAGAAATTAGTCCGATTATTGGAGGGTCAGCCTCATTTATAGTGTAGGGCATGACTGCATGAACCTGAGCAGGCGAACATCACCTTGTTTGAGTGTTTGTTGAACAATAGATCATGGAAAGGGGGATACTAGGTTGAAGAAAGTAAATGCAGTAAAAGGGTTTTACAAAGTGCATATAAAATATATTATTTACTTTATTTATCCATTTTTATTATTAAAAAAGTATAATATATGCTGTTAAATAAAATTTATAATTTAATTTATAAAAATAAAAAATTTATTAATTTAAATAAATATTTAATAAAATTGAGGGTAAATGACGTGACTGTACTTGGTTAAAGTCGAAAGGGTAAAGATTTGAGAACGCTAAAAAGTGAAAGCGTGGGGAATTCGCGGGGATATATATATATATATATAGTAAGCGACGTACCTGGTTCATACTAGAAGATCGTGATGCCCAGTGGGTTCCAATAGGTAGTGTTTAGGAGATCTTGGACTTTGCGAATGGAACAAGATTAATTATGGAGACTGATAAATTTGATTTATGAATCATGATTGAGATCGAGCTTCTGAGATTCTATGGCACATGACGCAAATCTTGTACATGACACGCATGAGACACTGCGTAGCCGCGGCTGTAGCTACTTTTTAACTTTGTGATAACCCTCAGCCTTAAAATCAAGCTTAACTTTCTTTTTACTAATCATTAAGCTCGCAATTTGTAATTTTAATTATAATTTTCTGTATGTTTCAGCCAGCAACGAAAAAGGAGGAGTGTTACTTCACCAGATTCATATTCTATGTCTTTTTTTTTGGACATATTATTTGTGAAAATATATAAAAATTAAAAAACTGCTTCATATTATTTTGATTTTAAAAAATGACAATAACAAAGTAAAAAGGACAAACAAAATCTACAAGGACAATTAATTTGGACTAAAAAAAGCATTTTGTACGGTGGCTAACTATTGCCAATATCTAACTTACCGTGCATGTAAATATTGTTTATATATTCGTACTATTAAATTTGTTTTCTGTAACTGTAGAGTGCCTCAACTAAATTTTGGAAGCCCAAATACAATCTTCCATGCATGTTATAGATTTACATATTTCTATTTCTTGATCCATTGGTTCAATTACAAGAATTGCTTAACAATTATCTTCGAATCATTATGCAAGATCCAAAATCAAATCGCCCCCTTCCTCTTGATTGATATTAATCTCACCTAAAGTTAGCGGCTGTTGGCGGTCCAACTGACAAACAATTAGGTAGTGGCTCCATCAAGTCCCCCACAATTTAGATGCTAATAGTTCCATTTATACACTAGTGTCCTGTAAGACTTAACAAAAGCATTAAATGCCTCAGACCACACATGTTATGGCGTTCCTTTTGCCTATCGCAGGTCAGAACCCAAAGAAGGAAACTGGTTTCTTGTGATATTAAAATGGAAAAGCAGTTGCTAACAAGATGAAAAAGATGTCTGAATTGTTTACAAGTGGTATCTCTGCACTCAAACCTCCGTCTAAGCGCTCTGCTGGCTGCTATTAAATTGGTTGGAACACAGCAGGCCAACAAGGTGCCTTTTGTCCTCCACGCACTGCAAGTACTGTTACGGCCAACAAAGCCACCCGATCTCCTGTCTGATTCTATTCTCAGACATGGCTCCTGCACTGTCCTACATGCAGCCCTTCATCCCAATGTCGCTTGCTTTTCATTTACAACCAAAGATGAAACTTCACATAAACCACTGCTCTTGTCCAAATTTCTGCAAAAGGAAGTTATCAAAGTTATGTAAACATGCTCTCATGATACGAGAGTCTCACTATTATCTTTTCAAATAATAAACTTTTTACAGTTTATAAAGATATTTGACTAACTTTCAGCTCCGTCACAAATATATATCTCTTTCACCTATTGCGCCCTACAGTTGGTTACATGATTGCAATGTATTTGGACCAACTAATTTTTATTTTATCTGATTTTGATACTTTTTTTTATCTCTTTTTATATTTAAATTTGTGAGTTTTAAATTTTTTTTTCTAATTTTTTCCTTTCTTAGTTTTAGTTTTATTTCTTTTACTGTAACCATAACATTCAAGTCAACAAATTTCAACTCAATTGCAAAATAGGTGAACTTTTTCTTAGACTAAAAGAATAGGTTGATTTTTTGTATAAACATATTTTCATAGAACTTTAGATAATGTTAGTCTAATTTTTTCTTTGACATTATGTCAGTTATATTTTGTTACATGAACTATAACACTTTCAAGAAAGAATAAAAGTTTAACATATTATTAATATTAATAAGGCTTAGTATAGTTAGTAAATAGTTAAATTTTTTAAATTATCATAAATTTAATTTAAGATGTGTATATAAAAAATATTTTATTAAAAGATATCATGATTATTTTAACAATTTTTCTATCTCTAAAGAAAATAATCTCTATCTATTAGAAAGATATTCTAAATTTCACCAAAAGAAAAAAATTTAACATATTGATGAAAGCGTCGTAGAAGCGTATATATAGATTTAGATCACTTATTTTGTAAACTTAGACAATTTGTTATGTTTCAGTTTAACTTTTATAACCATTAATATACGTAATAATATTGCTTTTTTTTTTCCTTATAAGATTATAATACGAACTCACTCATATAAATTAAATAGTTATTTTCAATAAAGAATTTTTTAAAATTCTCTGTAAACTCGAGGTCTGATTTTAAAAAGATATAGACTATATGTATATGGTTGTAGTAATTAACTGTAGTCGAATTTGTGATCCGAACTCTAACAGCACAGATTAGTATATCAACACAGTTTAGATATTGAAATCATATCCAATAACTGAGGGGAAAAAAAGTTGTATTTAAAAAATGCAGATAAAGTGTTATATATGTATATATAGCATACACAAATAAATAACTGCGTGCATGATCTTTATCCGCAAGTATTGAATGGAAAGTTACAGTATTTGCTTATGAATTTGACATCCAATCATTATCAGTTATTTGGTTTGGCTTTCTCTAGTTTCCCCTATTTTTTTTTATCTCAACATTGGCAGGAAGGATCATCAGTATTGACCTTTCAAAGCGAAAAAATTTTCCGGGAAAACTCACTGGGAGGGTTATTATCACTTGCATCAGGCCTAAGATTTGGTTACGATCTTGGCATATCAGTTGCATTCCAAGCTTTTATTTCTATGTTTTATTTTTGTTGTCATCTAAATTCATACTCCATATTTTATCTTAATTCTGAATTCCGATAGAAACTAATAAATATATATCTAATTAATTTTATATGTATATATAGGTGGAGTTACGTCGATGGACCCTTTCTTGAAAAAATTCTTCCCAGAAGTATATGCAAAATAGCACAACATAAAACCATCTGACGACCAGTATTGCAAACTCGACAGCGAAATATTAACGTTGTTCACTTCATCTCTGTATCTAGCAGCTCTAGTGGCATCCACTGGGGTATCCACCATTATACTAGACTCATGGGCAGGAAACTTACCATGAATTCGCTGGTGGTATTCTTTTTCTCCTCGGTGCCCTCTTGAATGGCTTTGCCAGGAAAGTGTGGATGCTTATAGTTGGCCGCATGTTAGTCGGTTTTGGCATCGGATGTGCCAATCAGGTATATATTTTACTTATATAATAAACTTGTTGAATCAGATTTTTGGACGTTGAGATTAAATTTAGTGAATTAAATAATCTTTTGAAGACCGGTTTGAATTGAAAGATATCTGACTAATTTGTTAATATACTCTTGTAATTTTTTTAGTTACGTTGACAGTCAGTGCCAATCTACGTGTCTGAGATTGCCCCCTGCAAATACAGAGGAGCTTTGATCATGCGGTTCCAATTGTCAATCACTATAGGCATCTTTGTGGCCAATGTGCTCAACTACTTTTTTGACAAGATAAAGAATGGCGAAGGGTGGCACTTTGGCTTGGGTTTGGCAGGAGTCCCTGCTATAATGATCATTGTAGGTGCAGTTTTTCTTCCCGACTCGCCAAACTCCTTGATTGAGCGTGGCCTTGAGGAGGAAGCCAAAAATAACCTGATCAAAATTCACGGAACTAAAGATGTTGACGAGGAGTTTCAGGATCTAATTGCAGCAAGCGGAGCGTCCAAGGCAGTGAAGCACCCTTGGGCAACTTTGTTGAAGAGGCAGTACAGGCCTCAACTAACGTTCGCCATGGCCATTCCCTTCTTCCAGCAGCTCAGTGGCATGAATGTCATCACTTTTTATGCTCCTGTTTTGTTCAAAACTATTGGTTTCGGAGGGTGTGCTTCTCTCATGTCTGCTATGATTACTGGAGGTTGTAACGCAGCTGCCACCCTCGTTTCAATTTTGACTGTTGATAAGTTTGGGAGGCGAAGCCTTTTCCTTGGAAGGTGGTATCCAAACGTTCATTTGCCAGGTACATTTTTCTTTTTGCGTTGCTTGCTAGGTAACATTTTTAATTTCTTGGGAATTAATGACTAACATTTAAGCATGTATATTTTTATAAAAATTATATTCGACAAGTCAAACTATATTATAATTCTTTAGTATTTACTTTTTTATTAAGTATTTGATAAAAATTTTTAAAAATAATATTTTAGTAAAAAGTGTTTTGCACTTATATATATATATAATCATCTGAAATATTGGGCACGTAACAGATTGTGAAGCAGCAGTTGGCAGCAAATTTGGAGTAAGTGGGAACCCTGGTGAATTGCCCAAGTGGTATGCGATACTCGTTGTGACATTTATGTGTATATGTGATGGGATTTCCATGGCCTTGGGGCCCTCCAGGCTGGCTGGTACCAAGTGAGATTTTCCCACTCTTGGTTCACTCCGCAGCTCAAAGTATCAACGTTTCTGTCAACATGATCTTCACCTTTGCCATAGCTCAAATTTTTGCGGCAATGTTGTGCCACATGAAGTTTGGATTGTTCTTCTTCTTTGCGTCCTTTGCGGTCGTCATGAGCATCTTTATATGCAAGTTATTACCAGAGACTAAAGGGGTACCCATAGAAGAAATGACTGTGGTTTGGGAGACACACCCTTACTAGAATAAGTTCGTGAAACCTGATCATCAACACAAGGTTGAGCCCTAATTTTCTGTGTTTTTCAAAGCCCTTATTATACCCAACTAATATTATTCCTACCATTGGTTTTATAATTATTCCTTTTTTTGGCTAAATTATCGGTGGATTTTATCTTCTTTTTTTAATTGGAAATTTGTCATATTTATATGGTTTTCGTTTAATATGTCTTACTTGTTCAAAAGTTTTACCTAGACCGTGAGTTGAAGCTAAAAGTTAGTGTTTCACTAATGTTATTAGGAAACACAGATCAATCATTTAGATTATGCAATAAAATTTAATTAATAGTGACTCAACTAAGCTATCATCTTTTAGAAGAAAATGTCATATTAGGGAATAAAATAGGCCAAAACTGTACCTTCTTAAGATGAAGCTTCCATCTATGGATCCCAAATTTCTTTTCGAATTCCGTGAGACAATTTTACTTTGACCATTTGCTTTGGTTTGATTATAGACCAGTTCTTTAGTCGTGAACAACTCCATGGAGCAATCTCTAGAGTTAGAAACAAAGGGACTCAAAATTATGATATTTGACAATGACGAACAATTTTATAACAAAACATCCAATGTAGTGTGTAAGTTTTCAAGAAACTTCCTTAGATGGATACTTTATACAATTTCTAAGTTATTGTATTTTGTTATTTAATTAATCATTTGATAGCTACTAATTGTATGATCTTTTGTTTTGATTTAAACTTATAATCACAAAGATAATATTAAACTAGAATCTAACATAATAAGATTGTATATCATATGGAACAATTATTATCTTCACATATTGGATACATAAAATAGTTAAAGAGTTTTAGAATCAATTAGTTACAGGCTTTTAGTCCCAATGTGTTAATCTCCTCAATAAATTAATGGCTTGCTCTAATTTTCTTTTGTCAATTAAGCCAATATGAATTTCAAAAATTAAATAGCAAAAATAATAACTATTTTCACAATTTATGTTGTTTTATAAATAGTTGTGTTTTTTTTTTATAATAGGTTATAAATTTCATGATAATTTAATTATAAACTTTTACAAATTCTATAAACAATTATCAAAAAATGAAGTTATTGCAAAAATAACTACCAAAAGATGAAGTTTTTGCAAAATACAAATATTGCGAAAATTCTAAATTCAAACATTTTTTCAAGTTATGACCAAACTAAACGCATCCATTTTGTAATAGAAGTACCATTAAGTAGAGGAGAAGTCGCTCTTGGATGGAGTGCAGCCTTCATGGAATGATGTCCAGTCCTTATCCAAGTCTGCCATGGTTGGACTTGGACCAAAACAATGATATATGCAATGTTGGTATGGGCATATTCTTCGAACTTTGTTATTGCTACCTTACTTATAGCAAATAGCCAAAATTTAAAAAAATAAAACACAGCCAAATTTGAAATAGAAAAAAGTATCCAATCACGTCAAAGATATAATTAAAATATAAATTTACTAGCATAAGAATATAATGTTTGATATTCTTCTAATTCCCCAAGTTGGGAAGTTGGGCCTCCTGCTAAACGTAGGTTCAAGACTTGAGAGTTGTTGAGTTACTGTCAAGAGAAACTTCTCTCTCACGAAATATGGAAATGGAACCCTATAATATTTATTATTTTATATTTTAATACATGAATTTAATAAATTATATTTTTAAATAAAATTTTTATAATTTTTTTTTTATAAGAATAGCATAAATATATCTAGAATGAGGCTTGAAGTCCTACATTTCCATGAGCACTGACAGGATCACAAAGTCGAATGGTCCCTCTCGTAATTGATTATTGAATTGTTCTTTGCTAAGCTAAGCTTGGCGGCAACTTTAGCAATGAAAATAGTGTGAATAGCGAAACTAATGGAAGCAGCGGTCATGGCACGTTCAGGCGCAAATTTTGAGCAGATCACTTACTCTTTTGACAAGCCCACTTACTGAAGGGACGCATGCTAGAAGATTTCTAGAACAATAATTGCGGTTTACATACTGCGAAATACTAGGGACAATGGCTGAGTTGGTGGATTGGTTTCAAATGCATGGGATTTAGAACATCATTTTACTGATTAAGGGCTTGTAGTGGTCCAGTGCCACTCGAAAACAAGAAGCCTCTGCCTTTGAAGTCAAAGTGGAAAGACAAAAGATTTCTCATTGGAAGCAATAAATCAAAAGGCGGTGCCTCTGATTTCTGAGTCAACCTCTTTTTGATGATCAAATGGAAAATTCTAGGCTTTTCAAGCCATGGCTACCGTTGCCATAAGCTAATTAACGTACACTCTGGGAGATTGCATTGGGTTGCAATATATATATATATATATATATATATATATATATATATATATATATATATATATATATATATATATATATATATATTTTCCTAATGGAATTTTTGTGGTTTCTTTGATAAATTATATGATTTTTTAAAGATATTTTTTATTATTCAAGTAAAAGATTAATTATTTTTTATAATGAGAATTATTTAACAATAAATCATTTCTAATAAAGATAAATTTTAACTCCATTCGTATTAATAAATTGTTTTAAAATTTTTTTAAATTTAATTAATTTTTACAATATTTTTTTAATTAATTTATAATTTAAATAATTAAACTTGACTTTATTTTTTTAATTTAATTTTTATATTATAATTTTTTTAATATTAAAAAAAGTGCGACTGTAACACCCAATCCGCATCAGCTGCATTTCTACTACATGTAATAAACATGTCAGAGTTAAGAGAGAAACAGCATTAGACCTTTTAATTTACGAAAATGGTTGTTTTCTCTGCTTGAGGAGTTAATATCTTTGTCATAATTAATTTATGGATAGTTAATTTCTATAAGTTTTATAATTTAATTTATATAATATTTAATGATTTAAATTTTATAAAATTAAAATTAAATAAAAATAAAAATATAACAAAGAAAGACCTGTTGAATTTATTGTGATTGCACATATTAATCTTATTACCACAGTTTTGGTGAAACCACACAGGACGAGGAGAAGAAAGTGGATTTGCTATTTGCTTTGACCAGTACAGTGGAAGGCTTCGAGGCCCAGCCAATGTATGCCAACGAGAGCGTCAGGACAAATCCCTGAAGGTTCACATTCTATTTCAACACTGTGACACTGACAATCAAACAGGCCCGTCAGCAACAGTCTTAATTCATTAATTAAATATAATTATCTAGATTTATGTTCCCGTGTGATGCACGTGTTTTTCCATCTGTCGTGTCATTAATTGGAGTGGTTATCTCACCGACGAGTTCGTGTAAATTTATATAAATTTTATATTTGTGATATACACAAAGTACAAATATAATTATAATTACAGTACACCGATTTGTATTAAAATTTTTTATTTCTAAAAACTTTTAATATTCAAGAAAAAATTAACTTTAAATTTTATATATTAATTTCATATTTTAAGATTTAAATTTAAAATTTAAGGTATTAGAAGTTTAGTTTTAAAATTTAAAATTTAAAATTAAATTTTTATGTTAAAACTTCTTATAAATAAAAAGATTTGGTATAAATTTATATATGATTGTAAGTTATATTTGTGTTTTCTATGTATGCCACTTATAGAATTCATGTCAATATACTGGACTCCAGATCATAAGATTATGACTACTAACCAAAAAAAATTCAATAATAAGGTTTCTCTAATCTCATTTTTCACAATGTAAACTATACCGTACTAAACATCGACTCTAGCCTAATTCAAATGGCCTAACTTCCTCGTCTCCCTCTTGATGTCGGTAGATGTTACACCAGAGTGTACTAATCGCAAGTGCATGTATTAACTCATATGGCATCATTTCAGATATATATATATATATATGTATTATTGTATCACTACAAACAAATAATATAATTCACCGTCTCGCTTCGGGATGATCGGATCTGTATCTGCCCCTACACATATAGGAAGTGTCACCTTATTGGTCGGTTTTTTTGGATAAAGTTGAAAGATATCAAGCAAGTACCCTTGGGAGGAGGGGAAAAATCAGAACAGATAGCTCCATTGCTTAAAATGAATAGAGCCAACGTATCAGCATTTAAATATTAGCTGATCAAAGCATTTAAATATTATAATATCTATTACCGATTTTTCTATTTCGGGTTGATATGTAACCTTCCAAGTTTGGGGTCGAAAAATTGCAAGACTCAGAGCACTTTATGTGGGTGGGCTTCAGAGCTGGTGGATTTGTTTTAAAATAAAGAAATTTAAGATGAGACCAATTTTGTCTTATTTTAAAAATAGGTTTGATGATATTTTTAAAATTTTAATTTTAAATAAAATTTAAAAATATTCTTTAATTTATATAATTAATTTTATCTAATAAAATATTAAGGTTAGAATAAATTATTAATTTTAACTAAAATTACAAATGATTTTTCAGAAAAAAAGCCCAAAATTTCAACTTATATAATTATTATGAGCCAAAACATAAATTAAGCTATCAATTTCATAATGGGTCGTGCGTAAAACCGCCCCAAAGTCAATTTTAACTCAATTTTGTCAGTTTGTTTAGTACAACACCAATCCCAAAACGTTGTTCATGCTGTGAACCAGTTCATGAATTTAAAAAGGACTTAAGGTTAGATACCGAACATTACTTTTATAGGCAAACGTTGAAACGAACTTACCATTTAAATATGGTAGGAAGTTAGATGTCATTTAGTGCTGTCTTCCCTACCTTCATTTTGTCATAAGTACGCCTCTGACCTTCATTTGTGACTGCTATCTCGATCATTCTTACGTGCAATTTTAGCCTGCATCCCACCTCTTCCTTTCTATTTTATGCGGAATTTGTCTTTGCAGGCCCCAGTACTGATATGGTCGGTCATAAAAAGACGCTTAAAGTTGAAAAGCTTCCAATCCCCCATTTAAATCCCACATCCTATAATACTCTTGCAAACTGCAAATTCCCAAGATTCATCTGCACACTTTCTTTTCTATCTCTCTGCTTTTGTTTGTGAACATTAAAAACTAGTCCCAATCATGTGCAAGTTGTCATCTTCCTCTGCTTTCTCTAAATGCAATATGGACCAGCAGAATCTATCAACAACCAAAACTCAGGTGCCCGACATGTTTGCCCATTTGATCCTCAAATCCCCAGCAGTTCAAGAACAAACCCCAAAACCCCACAAAACCCTTACTGTGGCCCTCAACGAAGCAAAATGTATTGCCAACATAGCTTTACCTATGGTGCTAACTGGTCTAGTACTTTATTCTCGTTCCATGATCTCCATGCTCTTCCTTGGCCGCCTCGGTGAGCTTGCTCTGGCTGGCGGTTCTCTTGCAATTGGATTTGCTAATATAACAGGTTACTCTGTTCTCTCTGGCCTCGCCATGGGGATGGAGCCCATTTGCGGCCAGGCTTTTGGAGCCAAAAGATTCAAACTCCTGGGCATGGCGTTGCAGAGAACAGTGATTATGCTTCTGTTAACTTCAGTTTTTATAGCATTTTTATGGTTCAACATGAAGAAAATATTGCTCCTTTGTGGTCAAGAAGAAGATATCGCCACTGAAGCTCAATCTTACATACTGTGCTCACTTCCTGATCTTATAGCACAATCAATGCTACACCCTTTGCGAATCTATTTGCGAAGTCAATCCATAACCCTGCCTCTAACATACTGTGCCACTCTATCCATTCTTCTCCACGTGCCCATCAATTACCTCCTTCTCTCTGTCCTTGATCTCGGAATCAAAGGCATCGCGTTAGGCGTTGTTTGGACAAATTTCAATCTTGTAGGTTCATTAATCATTTACATCCTTGTCTCCGGTGCACACCGGAAAACGTGGAGCGGAATTTCCTCAGAATGCTTGAAAGGCTGGAAGTCACTCATGAGTTTGGCAATTCCAAGCTGCATTTCGGTTTGCCTTGAATGGTGGTGGTACGAAATAATGACTCTACTATGCGGATTATTTATCAATCCGCAAGCAACAGTTGCTTCCATGGGAGTTTTGATTCAAACCACGGCACTAATATACGTTTTTCCTTCTTCTTTAAGCTTTGGTGTGTCCACAAGGGTGGCAAATGAACTAGGTGCTAACGATCCCCATAGAGCCAAGCTTTCAGCCATAGTTGGACTCTGTTTCAGTTTTGTTCTGGGATTTTGCGCATTGTTCTTTGTGATTTCCGTGAGGAAGGTATGGGCCGCGATGTTCACACAGGACGCCCAGATCATTGCTCTGACCTCAATGGTCTTGCCAATCATCGGACTCTGTGAACTGGGAAACTGTCCGCAAACAACGGTTTGCGGCGTTTTGAGAGGAACGGCAAGGCCAAAATTAGGAGCAAACATAAACTTGGGTTGCTTCTATCTTGTGGGAATGCCGGTTGCAGTGTGGTTGAGTTTCTTTGCAGGGTTTGACTTCAAAGGGCTGTGGTTAGGTCTCTTGGCCGCTCAAGGCTCATGTATGGTGACCATGCTATTCGTGTTGGCTCGGACAAATTGGGAAGGCCAAGCCCAAAGAGCTAAGGAGCTGACATCATCCGATTCTAGTGAAGAAGAAGACAAAGAGGAGGAGGAAGAAGAAAGTGTGAAATGGGAAGATGAAGCACAGAACTTTTTAAATAAGAAGGGCTCTGATTCTCAAGTTTGATTGCATTCCCCGCCGCACCCGGTTTAGATAATCACAGGGAGAAACCATTTTTTGGTTTAATATTTTAGAGATTAATGATAAGTCAATTCTTTGTTGATTGTAATATAATTAATTGCATCTGTAAAGGAGAAGAGAAGGGGCATTAGGGAGAGAAGTGATGTTTGAAGAACAGTACAAACTATTCCTTTTTTGGTTGACTGTTGTCAAGTTCATTAGGTACAGAATGGCCATTATTGGTGGCCCTGAGGCACATGCATTTATTCTTCTGTTTGGCTAATTATGGAAACACTTGGTTCTGGGGGAGTATCTGGAGACTCTGCATAGGAGAATAAGCTTAAAAGCCTAGAATTTAAGACAAATGAAGGTCCCCTTCCTGCGGTCATTTTGAACAAGGAAAGAAAAGTGCTCTGGGCTCTGTTTGGAATCCTGTGGGAAACGTAATTCCAGCGGAAGGTGATTGGCACCCAGTGGCATCACGCGTTCGCTAGAAATATCGGTCGGGATAATACCCAAAAAAACATGTCAGTTGGGGGCTCGTGTCGGTTGGTTGGCAACGAAAATTGACCAGTCGCACTTTTTGATTATAGTCTGCCGACTTCATCAGGTGACTGTGCCCTTTACATGAGAATGCATACCTAAAAGTTAAGTGCTCGGAAGGAGACAATAGCAACGTTTCGATGAACTCAAGTAGTCATCTATAGTGCAGTTATGCATGTGATTTTATCATCTACGTTTCACATCCCAGCATTGGACACAGTAATACAGTATCCATGTCATTATCATTGTCACAATTCAGGAAAAGGGAGCAGTCAACTGAGGTGTTTGTGCGGTGAGTCTATATATGCACTTATATAAAGTTATCCGATCCTTTAATTTTTTTAATATTAATTACTTTTTTTATCTTTTTAAAATTTAATAAATAAAAATAATATTTTTAACTATTACTTCTTAATTTTTATTTCCTCTTTCACTCTTAAAATTTTCAAACTCCTAATCCACTTATCAAGTATTTTTGTTTTTTCTTTTTACAAATAAATTTATTCAAATATCTCACCGGTAAGTCACGCCTAATATTTGTGTCACATGGGGCATCGAAAGGAGAATGGTGGGACTATATAGCTTTACGTCTTCAGTTATCTCTATAAAGTGGTTGAAGATAAATTTATTAAAAAATTTAAATAATAAATTAATAAATTAAATAAAAAAATAAAAATTATAAATATAAAAATATAAAATTAAAAGGATTCGTATCAAAAACTGTAGTGGCAGCCGGCCCCCGCCAAACAGTTGCGCGAAAGTGATTTTGGAGGTAAATATATAAAAAAAATTATTCTCATAAAATAATTCATATTTAATCATATAAATTTTTATACATTCTATAATTTAATATTTTAAATTTGATTAAATAAAATATATATATATATAAATAAAAAGATTAATATATAATATTCAATTTTACTATTTCAAAAAACTAATAACAACTTAAATATCGGGAAAAGTACGCTTGACAACCAAGTAATTATGAACGAAAAACACACAAAACACTCTTTCGTATCTGTCAAGGTGGCCAACACCTGAATTTGTCAAGTACGTGGCATAAAAACCGGAAAACAGGTTGGCGCCCATGTGCTCTGCTCGAATAATCCAACTCTTGACTCAACTTACTAACTACTATTCAATCGCCTGAATTTCTCTTTCTATACGTTATTTGATTGTTCGTCTTTGAGGAAGTTTGCCAGAGACATTTGGCAACTCAGCGGAAGTTGCTTGTGCAGCAATTGGTTTGAAATTTATTTACCCACGGGATTGCGTACAGCGGCAGCATAACGCCGCCGGATTTTGCCCTGCAATCACGATCGTTTCCAGAAGACAGCGGTCTTCGGCGGCTTTATGAACCCTCTCTATTCCATTTGGTCATAGTCTATAAACATGGTACTAACTAAATAACGAATGTAATGCATGTATGAACCAAAAAGTAGTATCCACACTGAGATTTAAGAAAATGACTTGACAAACAAAGTTTATTATCGGACAATAATTAGATAAAGGATTGTGTGGGGAAAGTTGGATGAGCATCAGAAACCTGATTATTATCTTAAAAAAGGGGCCCAATTGAAGTGATTGGAGAAAGGAGCGAGGAAATGAGAAATCTCCAAAGAAAAAAAGGGGACGGCTATGGTTATGTTTGATTAGTGTTTTTCTATCACTCAGTTACTATTCATTTTTTGAACACTTTGCATGAATTGATGGATGAATGATGTTTGTTATCGTGCATGAATGTTGCCTTGGGAGGTCAAAATGTGTTAAATGCAAATTTTCTGGCCGCCCAAACAGTTTGTAGCTTAGATCGGTTTGTCATTGGAGGCAAGGTCCTTGTAGTCAACCCACCTAACTAATTCGTCTTATGAATAGTATTAATTGGTTGTGTCTTAAAAAATTTTAAAATAGTTTCTGTTTATAATTTTTATTTCAATACAGATAGCTTTTTCATCCAAAAATTAAAAATTTCTAAGAGAAATTTAAATAAAAAATATAACCTTGGTACTTATTTGACCTTCACTTAACTTTGTAATCTAATAGTTGAGATTATGTCAAAATATACATAAAAAAATTTGTATTAAAAAATGTATAAATAAATGAGCATGCCATATAAAGTAGAACTTGGTGGCCATTGTTCAAGACGCATGTCCATGTTTCGATTACAAGAGTATTAATCAAATTACAAATTGGATGGAGACATTTCGCATGGAATATTATTAGCATATGATTAAATGCTTTTGCCATTGTTTCCGTTGATCATACCATTCTCTGTGGTATTGAATAATCACAGGATGCTTGCGTGTTTTGAATACCCGTGCATAGCCTGCATTAAATTACACACGCACAAACACGGGCGTAGACCGTTGGTGAGGTCTTTGAGTCTAATGTTGCAAGTTCCTACAAAAAATTCCACCTATTTTCCGTCATCTCAGTGTACCCAAGACTTGGTAAAATTAAATATATATATATATATATCTCTTTATTTAAGTGCAAAAGAGTATCTAATCTACAAAGACTGGAATTTTCTTTACAAGTTACATGCTTGGAACAGTTGAATATGTTGCAAAAAGTTCTTATAATATCATATCAAACATAATGTTCTAATTCGTTCCAAAAAATAAAAAATAAAGTTCTAATTCAGACATGCAAAAAAGTTGCCCCCAGGATTCCGCTTACTAGGGGCGGCTGTAGGATAAATTGAAGTCGGAAAATGATAATGGGATGTTGGTAGCATGTAGACTTTTTCCACAAGCTGGAACAAATTTTTATGAATACAATTAAACAAAAAAGTAAAAGTATGAGAACATACATATTATATATAAAAATTTTCTCTGTATACATCATTATTGTTAAAGCCTTTCAACTTCCAACACGTGAATAGTTTTTTTAATGAAAATTCAATGTCTGTGTGTTTGTAATGCCGGCAATTTGGACACAAAAGAGGAAATTGAATATTTTATCTGATAAAGCCACTACACTGACTGAAAAGCTTAGGTACTTAATTGAGATTAGGTGTACGATAATTTGCACAACTGAAAGTTCCACTTTGACGAATCAAAGTATTCATAAATCGTCACAAAAATTTTATTCAAATATTTGATCTCACCCTCCAATTAGAGCGAGCATTAGGGTGACATTTATTTGAAGTTTCAATTAGGCCAGATCAGCCCAACAAGTATGGGAGACGCAATTGGGCCGGGTTAGTGTCAAGTTCAACCATAATAGTCAATGCTATTGGCTGGTAATATGACTCTGCTTTCGCCACGGAATGACCAGTCAAATTATACTTGTTGAACTGGAACAAACAATGCTTTAGTAACTTGCAAGTCCAATATTGCCAACTCAGTTCACACCATCGTTACTCCTTTTGGGTTCCAAGATTTTGAAATGGCCGCCATGTGAGCAGTTCTTGTAATGTTATTTCCCTTTCCTTTGAACTTGTGGAATAAGGAAATGGTCAATAACTTTATTTTCATGACGCGCATAGTAAATCACTCAATACGTATACAAATTTTTAAATGTTGGAATCCAAATCTTTGAAGCGAGATAGTTGATAATTAATAAATATTATTATATCGCTAAAAATACTGACGAACATGAAAAGGTTTACTTCCCCTGAATCTGTGTGACAGGAATCCAAAAAGTGAAAAGGTTTACTTCCGGAAAAAAACATCTTACATTTTATCCGAAGCAGCCATAACTGTTGCTTCTGCTTTTCCTAGTCTTCGGGAAAGAGTGTTTGCTTTTTTGATAAACAATGTAAAAATGTCAGCTGGCTTCTTAATTTTCCTTGTCGGCTTGATTCCATTTAGATAGTTATTTGGAATGGGCAATAGCTCTATCAAAAGTTCAGTTCTTTGGATATGGCAGCTTGAATAATATACATGCCAGGGGAATGTACAAGATAGAGTTGTTATAGTCTTTGAAACCTCTCAGAATCAGTAAACCTTAACAGCTTAATAATACCGAAACCACAAAGAACCCAATACAGATACGTAAACTATGAATTTGCGTGTGTAATAGTCTATCTAATTCTAGATTCCCACCATTCAAACAAGGAACAAAACTACCTTGACTTAAACCCCCACATTATAATCATAACTGGAACCCACATCTTTGTCGGGCCCTTTGACAACATTGTACGTTGTGCAATTGAATTGCACCCTTGGTGACAATTTTCATGTTTGTAGGTTCCACATAATATATTTATACGAAATTTGAATTTTTGACTAAATCCCATTTAGTTAACCATTTTCATTATTTCCTCTAAGTTAGCTGCATTGCAAATGTAAGAATTAGATCCCATTATTTTTTCAATGAAAAATTATCTATTTTAAAATTAAGGTATATCATAAATCTTTGTACAAATTTATAATAATATTTATAAATTGTCAATTAAAAAACATTGATGGTAGAAAAATTTCAATTCAAATCTCACAAATAAAATATTTTAAATTTTGTCCGTAGAACTAAACGAACTACATCCCATTATATTATAGGTGACATTTGAATCTATTAAGATCACCATAATGTTATTTCATTCAAAGCTAGGATTGCATTTTGATGATTCTTTTCAAATAAAAAAAAGGACTGCATTTTGATGATAATTTTTGTCATGATAAACACATAAATATCTTCTACTCGATTCCCCTTATCTCTGTCATACTTCTGCATTCTACACCACACGACCTCTTTGGACTCCTAAATTGATCATGAATATCTGTACTCCCTATTCTGAGGTGCGAACAATTTCTGCCAGAAATAAAGGATGAATCCAATGAGCTAATGGCCTATTGGAGGGATGGTCCCGAGCTAGCAACAGAAATCATTTATCTCAACAGAAATGATAGAGGAACGTTGTTGTGATGATGCAATTCTTATATTTTTAATTAAAAGTAGTGATACAAAAGATGAAACGTTGAGTTTTACTTTTTATTTTATTTTAAAATAAACAAAATAAATAAGAACGTAAAAAAAATATAAATTTAAGAAGGTGAAAATATCACTGCTCTTATCTCAATATTAATACGTTCAGAATATACGTAAATTAAGGGGTACATTTGGTTGCATGGTCCATACACCTGATATTTCAAAAGAGCTCACAGCTAAGCACAAACACACCACACGCAGAAGGGAGAGAGAAAAACAGAGAGGTTCAACTTTGATTTCTCTTGTTTTTTTTTTCTTTCCAACTAAAATTTACTGCTAGAAAAATTTATTTTAACTCCCAAACTCTGCAGTTATAATTCTTTTTTCATCTGCAGTGTTTGCTATACACAAATTGGAAACAGAGATCATCCCAGCAGGAAAGGCAAACAGAAAAAAGAAACACGAATCATCCTTTCCCTCATGCTAAGAATGAGCTTTTGGAATTCACAGTGGCAGGACACCAGTTTACCTAAAAGTAAATATGAATTTAATAAAAAGGGAAGAGCCCACCGAAAAAAGGGAAGAGAAACAGGAAGCTCAGACTAGATGACCCAATATGTTTCATGGTCCCTTAATCCACTCTTAATCGAATGTTTCCCATTTTGTTGTAACAACAACTGGCTCAGAATGTTTCAAAGGTTGCTGCTCCCTTAGATTTTTCTCTGCTGCATTCCTCTGCTTCCTGTCATGTCGATTTTGCTTTGGTGTAAATTTTTGGACACCCAGATGAACCCTGCTCTCTCGTGTCATGTTATTGTCAATTTTTAGGGGAATGGCGTGCGTCATCTTCAGCATATCAAGGGTTTCAATGTGCTTCTCAACCATCCTAACCGTCACATAACCATTAAGAGGCTTTTAACGTAAATGACATTAATATTAATAACTGATGTGGGTAAACCTAAACTGAAGTCAGGCACACCCAAGTTCAATTACCTGTTCTCTTCTCTGCAATTTCAGATCTCCCTCAGCCTCAGTTTCATCCAATATAATCAATATTCTCATCAAATTTTCTGTCAAGTTCTCAACATCCATCTCTGCTACAATTCCGCCCATCGAAGCAGTTTTTTCCAATGCTGCAACCTACCCAATTTGTTTCAATAAAAGCCTTTATTACAGCCTCGAAATTAGAGGCTGATTGACAATATTAAATACCTGCTTCGCCAGTGTATCGACCTCCATATTGATTTCCACCAAGGATTTTGAATTTTTCTCCTTTTTGCCAAATTTCATGGTCTCGAGCATCCTTCGTTCTCTGCTTTCAATGTCCACAAGCAGCACCATTTTTGATCCATCTTTTACCCCCTGTTCATCAAGATATGATTTGGAATTTCTCTCTTTGTTCTTAAAGAACAACTTCTGATCCAGAGGATGCATTCCTGCAGGTACTGCCAACATCTTCTTAATCCCCCCGCACCCAAAAAACCATATTCCAATAACATATTTACTCATTAAATTAAAATATCAGAAAAACCCAAGAGGGGAGTTTCTCCAGCTGCATTTACTAAAACTTGCATGAGAGCTACTGCGAATTTCATGACAGGACGAGCCATACTTCACTTTGACTCTAATGGTAGAAACTAAAGCAGAGCTTTTATTCACATCTGAGTCTCGCTTTTGCACCAACATCCCCCCTGGCCTGAATTCGCATTCCGCCGCATTTGGGCTGCCCTCATCACCAACATTACTTCTTCTGGCCCGTGAAAACACGGCATTGATCGCTGATTTCATTGTTGGCTCTCTGTGTAAGTAATAAATCCTCTTTGATTACCTTCCAAGGCTTCTAGACAATTAATTAAGTAACTCTCAGCAAAATGGTTATCTTTAGAGGTGCTTTCCCTTGGATTAGAGGAAACCCGAGAGTGAAGAAAGAACCTTGAGCTGCCCAAAATTCTCTGCATATTGAAAAGCTATGGTTGTGGAAAGGAACCCACTGAGACCCACTAAATCAAAAGCTACATTCTTCAATTGTTTATTCTGCATACAGCATGAAATATTGCTGGCAAAAACTAGCAGTCGGTGGGAGGAGAGAGGTATATCAATTTGGAAAAGAACATGTTTTTCTTTTTGAGGTTGGAAAGCACACAGTAGAGATCTCTGAGAAGCAGCAAAGCGGAGAAAATTAGGGAGGAAAATGAACAAGGAAGAAAATGAATGGCCAGCGAAGAAAGTGACTGAAGAGAGGAATCTACGAATATAGAAAGGGAAAAAGGTAAAAACAAAAATTGGAACAAGCACGAGACCAAGAAGAAAGAGTAATTATGGAAAATTTGCCCGCCATTATTACTGTTTTGTGAAACTTTATTGTGTTATTTCAGAAACAATAAAAGAAGAAGCATTTATTCAGGTTGAGAATCCCATTAATTGCTCTCTTTTCTTTTTCGTTTTTTCATTTTTAAAATAACTTACATTGCGTATAAAAGAAAAATTATCAATGTAAATATCAGGGTCTATTAACTCATGGAAATATTAGACTGTATAAGTCTATTGCGCTTCCAGGATATTTAGTAAATGGCAGTTACACCAGAGAAGAAAAACTGAAAATCAAAGATGGTTGTTCTTTATTTAATTTTTTTTACAAGAATTTTTAGTAAAGGAAGATCTATTTCATTTCAATGTCAAAGTATATCAAAAGTTTTAATAAAAACTTATAATAATATTTATATATTATTTATCTAAAAAACTAATAACAAAAAAATTTGAATCTAAACTTCCAATCTTACTAGGTGTTGCCAATTGTTTCATGAGTTAAAAGCAGACAAGTGACAAGGAGCACAAGATAGTTTAAAAAACCAGCAAAAAGACAAAAATGCAAAAAAGAAATCTGTATCAAAATCTGGGGCCAGTTGACACCCGACTGCTTGCCTTTCATGGCTCATAAGATGGTATTGCAGTATTTGCCGGGCATTTTACTACATATATGAAAATTGCCTTTTTAGTTGTCACTACTATATGATCCCCTTGAGAATCTCTATTCGTTGCGTAATCACAGCATAACATTTACGATTATTTGTAGCGTCGCGGGAAATTACATCCCAAGTGCAATCTTTATAAATCCCGTGTCTTGTCTCCAGTAATTTAACAGCCAAGATTCCCAAAAGAAAAATGCTAATTAGGCCACCAACAGAATAATGTTCCCAACCACAAACGGAAAATTAGGCCAAGCAGTGATGCGAAATTGTACAATTTAATGCCGAAGACCAAGAGAACTGTTACAAAACATAGAGTGCAAGGGGGAAGTGGCAAGCCGCTCTCTCCCATTATCCAAATCTGACTTAAAAAATTCCATAGAAGCAAATGCATTGTCTACCTCACTGCTCCTTCCGAGCCTTAGATCTGACAGGCTTTCCAGGTTTGACTATGTAACCAAGTAGAAGTAGTACAATAGGAACAATAGTTCCAATAAAATAGACGCTTCCATATGAGGCAAGAGTTTCACGCAGACTCAGTACCTATTTCAATACAATCAGAGAAGCAGCATAAAACTTATAACTTCGAATTAAAAATTGTTTATTTTTGTCTTGTGGGTATTCACAAGTAAACTGTACGTGCATCCAAGTGTGTTTGTGTCTCAGAGAGAGAGACAGAGAGATAGATGACTCACCATGAAACCAACACAGGAGTAATTCAGAACCAGAAGTGTATAGGCAAAATTCATAAACGCCAGCACATCCTTAACCAGAGCCATTGATGGAGGCACAGCTTGCTGCCATCTGTAAATGACTGGTTGAAAAGAAACACAGGAAGGATAGAGAAAGTTAATAATGGGAAGGGAGGACAATAAAGGAGTGTAATCCAAATATTACCTCTGGAACCAGCAATCATCAATGCTGACTGAGCAAAGAATATGATGTACCCAGGATATAGTCCCTGTAATAATCAAGTCAAAATATTAAGGAAAAGAAAAGGTTAATATGTCATGGGACCTTGCAGAAAACGAGTAAGTTAAACAGTAAAAAGGTGAGAAAGACAAACAAAATAAATAGAATATAATGCATCACAAATGTCTTCCATTCAATTCGCACTTTCACACGAGAAAAAACTTGTGTTTAGCAACTGTTATTGACAGCATGTAAGCTTCAAGCATTAATAGTGTAGAAATAAGATATACTATTACTAAATAAAATAATCAGATCTAAAATACAAGTAAAATTGTACTCACATGCCAAATAGCACTGACAGTCTGAGTGGTAAGTAACTGAAAGAAACCAGGCTTCTTCCCCTTCTGAACAAGCCTTTCGTAAACATCTAGAGAAACAAACACAAGAACTATTAGTTTACGAACACATGGTGATCACGTCTTTAGATAGGCAATCCACGTTAATTTGCATCTTTGCCTAGTTTAGGGGCCTGGAAAAACTGAAGAAGAAACCGTTGTCCATTGCTTGATCATGCTACCGTTATAGTAAACAAAGTGTATGTTACAATTCAAGAGGACAAGTTATTTAAAATGATCCAACAAAAACTTGTTTAAATCTAGTTACAGAGAGTAATAACCAAACACGCAATTACCTAAGAGGCTAAAAATTATTATAACCCGGATATCGCATGCCAGAGCTTGAAAATCATGCATCCAGGGCCCAAAATTAAATTTTATGTCTTAAATTGAATGATGTCTATGTGCAACTGAGATGCTAAGAAAAGTCACGTCAGAAAAGCATCAAAACTTAAAAGTAAGAGACTCACAATGGCGGAGCCAGGTGCTGACTTGTATGTTCCACACAAGCGGAATTTGAACTGCACTTTTTGCCAACTCAACGCCTAATATATCTACATTTTTGGCGCGATCCCAACGTGGCTTTGGTGGAGAAGATTCTGTCCAGCCACTGAAACCCAAGCCAGAAATGATAATAGAAGCCTCCGAAATTGACCAGATGAAATAATATTTCCAGCGTGCTGTGAAGCCAGACATATATTGGTAGCTCAACCGTTTCCAGAAACCCCATTCTTGGTATATAGGATCAGTAAACCTGGACAGAGGAAAATGTGGTACAAGGTACAAATACATGGCCATGCAAAATCCAGCTTGGAGAAGAGCTCGAATGGCTGCCCCATATGGTGATGGGGGTGGTCCTTTTGCTGATGTGCTCCAAATCTACAAAGAAGTAAGACAAGACTTGGAGTAGCAAGTCTTACATAATAGTTGAAAAAAGCAAATACGAATTGGAGGTACTATGTTCAGTTCGAAGAAATTGGCTACTCCGTTGCATTTGAGAAAAAAAAAAAAAAAAGACAACAACAAAAAAGAAATCACAATACACGTACCCCCTTTCCTCCAGTCCAATCTAGATAATCCTTCATTTCATAAACTGGACCGGCAAAGTGACTCCCACAGCAGAGGCAGAAACCGACATACTCAATAAGTGAAGGCAATTGAATCAACCGGTTTTGCTTCTGAGCCTCACGCAAGCCTTCCTCTTTCAATAATCCATCATTATAATTAATGGCACACGAGATGACCTTCAGTGTCAGCACCATTAAGGCTCCTTGTACAGTGAAAGTACAGTTAACTTTAGGGTGTTAGGAACAACAATAAAACAGTATTTCTAAAAAAAAAAATGCTTCAATAGCGCTCACCGGTGGCATCGATACCACCTTCCTTCCATGCATCTCCACTCATGTAATATACATGGCTGCACAAACGCATACAAAAAAAGTCAAAATTTTCAGAGACTAGAAATGGCTTGTATCCCTGCATGCATGAAATTATTACATACATTCACAAACATTCTCCAATAGCTTATCTGATGATAAAATTGATATAATGGAGGTAAGTGATATTGATGAAAACAGATCAGAGACTAATCAATTAATACCGAATCACTCAACTCAAATTACTGAACAGAGAAAAACCCATCCAATTTCACAGACACACACTTTGAAATAAAAATTAAAGAAAAAGAGAGAGATTGAATTGAACCCTTTACATACCAACCAACGAGGTAACCAAATCCCAAGAAGAACGTGATGATCCCACATCGGGGGCGATAAAGGACCATGGAAGCGTAACCGAGTAACATGGGAACCAAGAAGTGGAGGTTGGAAGAGAAGCCAAAGGAAAGGTAGGAAAGAAGAGCACCGGTGGCGGCGGAGTAGAGATGCTTGGGAAGTCCACCGGGAACGATTCGGCACAGGAAACCGACAGGAATAGTGGCCACGAAACAGAGAAGGAATCGAAGCACAGGGACCGAAACCCCAATGGCAGCAGCCATGGAATTCATTTGAAGGTCCATGGCCTTGGCTTCAGATTCAGCCTTGGTATGAGTTCGGTCTGGGTAAGACCCCGGAGAGTGCTTCTTCAGCTAGTTTCCCTGGCAAGTGGCAACGCAAGCTCGGAAATTAACGAAGCTGCCAACTCCCATTTTCTCAACCTCTTTATTCCTAAAATTACATACATACCCTTCTACACTCAAAACAGGCTGCAACTGCAACTGCAATTGCAATGCTGCAATTTCGGCGTCACATTGTACTCAACGCCGGCAATGTTAAGAACCAAAGAATAAAAAAAAACGCTGGAAATGTTTGGTGAGCGAAGATCTGTCACGCGCGGTACACTGCGCAACTCATCATTGAATGAATTGTCTCCTCTGTTCATCGAGAATTCCGTCAATTACCGCCACCGACGAGGCATTGTTTCGTATTTTTGTGTGCATTACTTATCAAATTATATACGTAAAAATATTTAAAAAAAACCTTTATTAATATATTTTTATTGAATTTTTATTTATTTTAAATAAAATTTTAATTTATTAATTTTTATAATTTAATTTATAAATTTAATAAATCAAAAAAATTATTTAAATAAATATTTAATAATAACATTTAATTGATAAGAATAATAAAATTAAAAAAATATTAAATACAAATTTAGCACTATTAACAATTAATTCGTGCCTAATTATTTTAATATGAAAATAATTTGATGTATGTGTGTGTGTATATATATCACACTGCAACACAATGATTCTTTTCAACGACGAATTGTGAAAAAAGGGTTAATAAATATTACAATTGAAGTCGCACCACTGGGTTTGTTATGTAATTGGGCCGCTTGTGTGGGATGGGAATTTGCCTTCGGGCCGCTTTGGATTGGGATTACTTAGGAAATTTTTTTACTTTTGGTGGTTTTAAATAATTTTTTTTTTGACAAAACATGCCGAAGTGTTTTGCAAGTTTTAAATCTTAGCTTAAGATGTGGTTAACTTTTACAACATCCACACTTTTGAAAAATCTTATTTACATGTAAATGTACACATAAATATATAAAAAAATATCACAATTATTAATTGATTATATAAGATCTTCACACAATTCATAAATGTAATGTCTTTTAAAAAATGTTTTTAATTATAAATCTGATTATTTTTATTAATACTTTAACTCCTTCAAATGATCTCTCTCACCCACACAATCCCCATATCCATTGGGTGCTGCCTTTCACCCGAATTGTTTTTCTTTCAAATTTTACATATAATATTATTACAGAAAATACAAAATAATATATGCATAAACATATTTTACACATAATTTTTTATATTTTCACTTTTTTCCTCTTTTCTCATGCATAAAATTATCATTTTCGGATATGTTAATGGTCTCGGACTCGCACTGATTCAGTAATGACTTAAAAGGTACTTATATTTATTTCTATTTTTCTCTACTTTTTTCCCTTCCCTTAATAACAGCATTACTTAGCATAGCAGAAACATAGACACGACACATAACATTCATTCTCCAAAATTTCAATATAAAAAAGTAGCATCTTGGACTAGCACAATAAAGAGACAGACATTACACATACATCGCCTCCTGCGAAATTCTGAACCTAAAAGAACCATATAAAAACTCGATTCTCCATTTCTACAGAGACGCCGTCCTAAGCTCTATGATATACAGCAGAAATTTACATGCTTGCTTCTACCTAGAAAAGGTTAAGAACTTAAAAATGCTTTAACCTCTCTGAATTCCCTTGGGTATATCAGCACAGAATCTAAACAGAGACCACCCTTGGTGTGTGTACAATCAATTTGAGTCATAGAAAATTTAATTCTTGTTGATGTATTGCCATCCCCAACCACAAAATCACCAGCATGGTAATAACTCCATTTCCCAGGTCCTTTAAGAAAACACTGGGACGCAACGTATTGACCATCAGAAGTCCATAGCTGGAATCGAGCAGGCTTTATGTCCCAACCATGAACATGTTCGGTATTGCAGACTCTTCTCCCAAACCTTTTGGAGCCTTGACCTAGATGTATTCTGAAGAATATGCTATATGTCCCTGCTGGGAATGGGAAGTCCACCTCCCCATCAACTTCAAACCACCAGATTTGCCGTAGATATGCAACACTACTGAATCTGCACAAAATGAGGAGAATTTGGCTTAATTTCAATGCTCCATTATATCACTATTTTATTTGATTAAATAATAACAACAAATAAAATTTTATCCTACTAAGTAGAATTGACTACATGACCTAAACAATGCTATTGGATTTTACTAAAAATTAAATTTTTAGAAATGTCATTTTTTATTAGATCCCTTTCAATAATCTTTGTGTCTTTTTTAATCTTTCTCTATCATTTTTTATTGGGTTAAATACTACTTTTTATTAAAAAAGAAAAGTACACCACGAACTTCAAAACTTGCACCATCAATCAGAGCCGAGTTCATTGTTCCCAATCAAGTGCCATGACCAAGAGGATTTCTCTTCACAACAGTACAGATCATGATTTGTATGTTCATAACATAAGATCTATGCGCTCATCAATCCAGAGCAATTTGAGATTTTATAATTCAAGATGCGGAGTTCATAAACTCCTCATTTCTTTTCCATCTTGACTTTATTATGCAACATCCAGAATTTTGCAGGACAATAACTTATCGAGAACGAAACTCCATCTCTACAGAACAATACCAAAAGGTACATGTGTAATGTGCAGAGGGGTGAATTAATAATATAACACGCACTAATATTATAGCCAGACGACTACTGAACATGAAAGGAGGAAAATTTCCAAAGTCACGATGGATTAATAGTTATTAAAAGTTGACACAATCCTGACTGAGTACAAGCACACCACACGGAAACATCAAGACCGAAGAAATGGAGTTACCAAAGGAAAGTATCAGCATAAATTCGCCAACAAGGTATAGGCTCATCAACACACCAAAACTGAGATATAATTTCATAATCCCAGGTTTATTTTCAGAATAATGACAATAAAAGAAGAGGGGAAAGCAAATTGGAATTGATATAAGCCACGATATAACCTACTTCGGCAAATGCCAGAGAAGATACCCTTTACAATGCTTGGTTTCAAAAGCCATCTTAAAAATTACTCCGACATGATAAGAAGCAGAACTATGCTTATACCTATAAAATATCTGTAGGACAATATGCTAAAAAATGATTATGCGGAATCTCACCTGGATTCTTCAGTTGGGATATGATTCCAATATCGTCGATCATCAATCCCAGTTATTGATAATCCCTTCGATGATATTGACAAACAAAGCTTACCCGTGCTTCTATCAAGCCAGACTTTCTGCAAATAATCCACATATTCGAATTTGTAAGTAATGGGGCTCAACAGACCCAAATTTTTTTTTTTTTTTAAAACAAGAAAATTAATTGAAGCCAGTAGCCATGTTCAGTACAAGCAATCAACCAAAGAGCAAGGGCACAAAAAAGAGCTATCTTTTCTATCCCGGGAAACGCTTTCATGTCTATGTCAAAAATTTCCATCGACCGCCAGAACCCAATGGAATTCTTACCTCTCCATCACCCCCAAAATTTTTTACACCTCAGGATCTGAGTCTTTTCAATTTGGAAAATTTGGCGAAATTGCCATATTACCTATATGATTGCCCTAAAACGTTGTGTGTGTGTGTGTGTGTGTGTATATATATATATATATATTTTGAAATGTTTCTAACTATCGAATAACGAGCCAATGGATCATTTACCTTGGTGCCTCCATCTAAAGTATTCAGCCGACAGAGTCTTGCATAGATTTCTCTCTTGCTCAAATTGCTCGGTAAATGACTGAAGATTTTTGTAACAAGAGCATCATAATTGGGGGGTAACTTGGATTCCCACACAAAATCGGCCGAGGAAGCACCGCGGAAAGTCCGATTCAACCTTGCCAACTTACAAATCTGCGGAGGATCCATGTATCCGAGGATCAAAGCCACGCAGCTCTCCGGTAATTCCCCCAAAGTCGGTTTCGACGGCACAATCGGAGAGCCATACCGGTCTGCGTGCAAGGATGAAAGGCCGATACCCATCAAAAAGAAAAGAAACAGTGGGAGATAGGAGCTCTCATATAAAGCGAGAGAGTAATAGAGAAGGAAAATGGGTGGCAACTTGGGTTCTTGAACACAGAGGCGTACCAGCTGTAGGTGGAGTTTGTTTGTTTGTTTCCGGAGAAAGCGTTCGCGACAGCGGGATCAAATTTGGACGGAAAGCAGACGATGATGAACTACCATAATATAATGGAAATGGAGAAGTTTCCATACATTTTTGTTTTTATCTTTTCTGATTTTTAAAGGAATCCCCGGTTTACGTGTGGTACGCAGTTAAATGTCCGCGTTTGTGGTTCCGGAATATCGGATTTTGGTAGGTAATAAATTATAATTTTTTTTATTTTTTATTTGTATTTTTATTTTTTTGACTTAAGATATTAGCTAAACACAAGATATATTATTAATTTTTTTTAAAGATAGATTAGGGTATTCAGGTGATCCATTTTATTTTTAAAAATAAATTAAAAATAATAATTTAACTCATTTTGATAAAAATTGAACTTAAAAAATAGATAATTCTATATCTTATCCAATAAAATTTCATTCAATGTATACCCACAGAGCTCAAAACTCATCAGCGTAAATTTGGAAACGTTATCCAGACAAAATCCTAATTCTAAACATTAAAATTTGTGTTGATTTTGAATATCATTATCACAAATCATTTATATAAGATTCATTTGCGTCTACATTGTACTACCCGAAATAATTACGTCTAGAATGTATATACTGATGCATAGACGTCTGCATGCCTCAACAAAACGTATGTAGACGCCATCTTTGAACCAACCCAATACTTTTTGTTTTTATATATATATATATATATATATATATATATTTCTTTTAGTTGGATGCAAAATCTGAATTTGCAATATGTATGGGACCCGATCCTTTTTTGGAAAAAAATTTAAGTTACAATAAAGTATTTAAGATTGAATGTTTCTTTATATTAAAATTCTAGTTAAAAATATTTTTAATTCAAAATAATAAATAAATATTAATAAAATTATACATATATCATTATTTGAATTAAAAATATAAGTATTACAATTATGTAAAATTATGGTGCATTTAATAAAGGAGACAAAGAAAATTAAGAAAGTTAAAAAATAAAACCCAAATTAAAGATCAGTCTCTATTATCTCAATCTGATCTTAAGTCATAAATTTTGAAGTGAGAGAATCAACTAATTGCTTTTAAGTTTTCAATCCCATTCCAACAGTCTTTCCATTTTCTCTATTTGAAAGACTAGTCAAATTTTAGTTCTATCCAGAAACTTGTAACACTTTCTGTAGGTTAAACTCAGTCAGTGTTTGGCTACTGCCCCTGTTAAAATATACATTGGTATAGACTTGAACAACACAATCTTTTAACAATACACAGAGCATAAACTATATTAAATGTTAGGTAATAAAAAAATGAAAAAACAAGCGAAAAAGTGAGGCTTTTGTTTTCTGGTTTTCGCCCTTTTTTCTAGTTTCTACTAAAGAAGAGAGCAGGGTTAAGAGAATGAGCAGTTTGAGTTGCTTCATGCCTCTTCAATTCAAATCATAAGGAATATTCTAGACCAATGACGACCTGTACATGTTAGCAAAAAAGTACAGCCACCTGAGCATGGTTCTGTGTCAGCTCCGAGACATGTCAACCATGTTGGCCTATAAGCAGCTGGCGGTCTTCATGGATGAGGGAGAGAGGACGGCAAGATGATGAGCATATGAGGAGGAGAGAGAATGCCTAAGTAGAATATAGTATGCTATTGAAGTTAGTGGTTGATGGAATTGTATATTAAATGCAGCAAAACAACAAGATTAAAAGACCACGTTTTTGTTGCACAATTGTAAGCCAACTTTATCAACTAAAAAATATATATTTTGCTTGGTTATGTTATGGTTTAGCTGGTTAGGAATGCTCAAAGTGGCTTATAATCTGAATTTTTGCCAACTTGATTGTAGATATGCTGAGGCTAAGCCACTAAATAATGGATTGTGTTGACTAAATATAGGAATAAGAGAAATAAGTGACCTCATTTTTTAAGTGTTCAAGGATATCTTTTTCATTAGTAGTTAAAAAATTAATTTTTTTTAAAATAAATTTTTATATATATAACTTGAATTAAATTAAAATAATATATTTAAAAAATTTAAATATAACACCCATACTAACTTGTATAGGTGAAACAAGTGGATCTCTATGTACTGTTTGTTTCAGTGCTATGTCATTCATTATCCTTCTCATGCTTATGTGGCTTTTGGACAAGTGTAAGGTTTGATGTTGATAATAATCAATCTAAAATCCGGCAACTATATATTGGGTGTCATCACTAGCAAAATATCGAATAAAATATCTTGCACTTTTCCATTTTAAATAAATAAGAGGAAAAGGATCCTCGGTCCTCAACTTGCTTCCTAATCTAATGTATACTGACCTTATCAAAAGCGGTATAACCTGCTATTCTTACCGGAATATGACAGCTACAAGGAAGGCGTGCGACAAGACAAAAGGTAACATCAACATCTTAAATCATTGGTGGTGTCTCCTTATGACACAATGTGTTTGGCCTGGGTTTGCCCATTCCATCTCATCTAAAAAAGGATCAAGGTGGAATGAGACGTTGTATCTCATTGTAAAAATGCATTGGCCCCTTGAATTAATTCACCTGGGGCAGGGGAGCGGCTCCCTTTGACTTGTCTTGTACAAAGATTTGAATAGACATTAGCGGCGAATTGTATGGTCAATTGTTGCTGTTTGTTCCTTGGTAGGCCACGCTCTGCAACTTGCCTCTAGGTTCTAATTGTTACATAGTCGAACAATGCTTAAAAGTGCGTCATGGTAGTGATACAAAGGCAGAGCCATCAAAGACTATGCAAGACAATCTCCAATGTCGTAGCCAGGTCATGTCCTTTCCCATAAGCCCCAGCCACTATAACTTCTGCTGAGATGCATCATGCATGCATGCCAATATAACGATGAGGAAAACCAGCCAATCAGTACACCTCTCTCTTTGCTGCCGGAACTCTGAACCGTCTTTACCTACCACTCTTGCCTCTTGGTGCACCAATTGACAAATATGCAGCACCATAGAGGAACAAGGATGCCAAGCATCGCAGCCCTTCACCACTAAATTAACAGTCACTCTAGTGTCCGGCGTCTATTATCACCTCCTTGAGGCATTATCTGTACGCTGCCGTTGATCTGGTTCATTTTCTTTTTTTTTCTTTGCCTTTTTATTTGATTAAAAATTTTGCATTTGCATTTGATCTAACTCTTTTTGAAACTAGTTTCAGGTAAATTTTGGTCCTTTCGATGTCGGAACTAATTTTGCCGTTGCATTGCATCTATCAATTCTTTCACACCATCGTAAGGAGTGTAAATCTCGTGGATGCATGAATTATGTTCATAACATGATCGAATCATGTTTAATTGCTCTCGGAAGAAAGAGCGGCAGTGACATAGGGAGCAACTAAATAACCCAAATTAGGCGTTAATCTGCCAAAGGATTGATGGATATTGGGGGTTGGAGAAAGAACACGATTTGAAGTGATCAATTTTCATTGTAGAACGGCAATCTACTTGATTTTGATGGTGCCCTTAGATTCATATAACCGAATATGTTTTGGTGGGCTAAGGTTTGGTTTATTGTTATTGCAAGCACACAAGTCTAATGAGTTTGAGCGGGTACTTCATCTCCGATTGGCAATTTAGAACGTTAGTGAAAAATCAAAGAATGAATACTTTCAATCATCATATTCAAATGCAACTCTGGGTGTAATCAATAAACTGGAAGTGAATAACCTATTAGGGTTTATAGAGAGACAAGTGATCCAGGGACTGACACAAATCACTGAATTCATTTCACATATAATGACCAAATTTCCAATTACACGAAAGAAATTAATGGACTTGGAAACAATTTCAGCATACATAAAGAATCAAAGAATGAACACTGGTGACTCCATATGTATCATCTGACTCCAAAGCAATGTGACTGTATTCCAAACAAATTGTACCAAGTAATGTTTGAACTGACAAATCTTATCTGCAACAAAAGAATGAAAGAATAATGATGACAATTTTCCTACCTACAAAGAATAGCTCTATCCTTTGTGTCTGTATATGAAGACTGATGGAATTGTATGAAGAAAAAAAAACGCCCTGCAATAATCAACTTGGCTGAGAGTAAGAGGATGAGCTTCCAGCAGCATCAACTGGTGCCCATGCTGAGACTGTATAGAGAGGCTGATCTAGCCAGCCCAGAGTAATTGCTGCCGCTGCTCCATGCTCCAGCTTCTTCACGTTGTAATTCTGACAAGAGAACATCTTCAACAACAGTTGGCTCTGCATCATTTCCCTCTCAGTAATTCCCATGCTTCGGAACCCTCCTTGCTCCATCATCTTCCTCCAATTCTCAAAGATCTCGTGCCTCTCGGACCGGTCGCTTCCTTCGCAAGCAATGATGCTCCTGATCTCCCTAGCATACATCTCCTCTATCTTGGTCCTGACCGGGCTGTCCAGTGGAAGGCAGTGATCTATTGAATCAAACAGAGCAGAGTAATACTTCAACGAATTGCAGACCCTTCCTTCCAACCTGGGGTCGTTGTGCTCTGCCTCTTGCTCAGCCATAAGGACAATAGTAGGATTTGTGCTACGAATGAGTCCCAAGAAATCCCTGAGTGCTCCTCCATTTCCATCATAAAGCGTCTTGTGGAGTTGGAAAACACAATTCACAGCCACACTTTCATGTTCCTTCACATGAAGCATCCAAAGTCTCACATCCTCCAACCTGTCCACCACTGGATGAAACTCAAAGGGAAGGTTCAATGCCTCAGCAAACCCAGCAAGCCTATCTCCTGTTTCATTCAGCTCTTGCTTGGATTCCCCGATCCCCGTGATTCGAACATGGCTTGGAGGGTTAGTCGTAGAAGCTAAACTCTGGAATAAGCTAGGCCATTGCAGCCCTTGCTTGATGTCGAAATCTATGATGTGAACTCTGTCTTTCCCTTCGAAAGCCCTTAACAGTATCTCATTGGATGTGAAATGAAGAAACTTGGGAATTGGGCTAACCTGGTTCAGAAGCCTTAATGTAGTGCCAATTTCATCGTCCACCCTGTCTAGCTCTCGAGGCGTGGTAATGTGAAAAAAATGAGGAAAAATCCTGGTGACCCTGACAGCTAAGGCTTCAGTGAAATAAGCACAAAGGCGGCTTATAGAACTTCCCCTTGGAGATGCAAGATCACCTAATCTCGCTACTAGATGATTGATTGCAGCAACATTCTTCGATCCAATAGCTTCTACGCAATCTGTAAGTAAGCCGACAAGCTCGAATCCACGATGCTCTTCTTGGTTATTCTGTTCCCCTGTCTCCACCTCTGTGCCTTCCTGGGGATAAGGATTCCCTGATCCGTTACCCACTTCGTGTTCCGAGGCGTTCTCATTCAATCTCAGGCTCAAGCTTTGGCTTTCTGATGAATTAGTATTGGAGACTGAGGTTTCCTTTACGGGTCGATGACTACCCTCACCGTCCTTCTCACCCAGGTTTGTGATCTCTCTTACAACAGATTCCATCCAAGGATTGTTTGATAGAGGTGAAGGTGCAGAGACCACTTCAGCAGGCACAAAACAGACTCTTTCATCCTCCCCCGAACAAGTCAGAGGGAAAGGAACAGAGGGATTAAGGCCTGGCTGAAGCCAAAAGTTCCCAGCTCCCATTTGGCCTAAACTCAAACTATCCCCACCTTCCAGAATATCATCCGAATTCCCATTATCACTGCTACCCTTTTTCCTCTTGGCTCTGTTGGTGAAGGACTCATCATCCACGGATCCCTGCTCTGCAGCGAGCCTCTTCAAACTCTTACAACCTTTCTCCCAAAACTCATCCCTGATCTCCCTTCTGCTATCAACAAATGCTGTCTGAGAAATTGTGGCCTGAGTTGTGGTTGCCAATGGCGGAAGTCGGATATTCTGCTTCAGAGAACAAGCGCTGCTCTTGGGTTCGATCGGTTTCTCCACTGAGAGGCCCACCGGCCTTAAGGGCTGCGAACGCGACGTGTCTTTTCGGGGGAAGCTACATGGCAAGTCCAGCCTCTGCGTGCTCATTGAAGGCAGCTGAAAATGGCAGACTTGAAACTGTGCAGATGCTTCACTCCTCAATCTATGCCTTGGTGACAATAATGTAGAACTAGAACACCCAGCCAACATCCTCTACAGCCTTCCAATTTGTCTCTCGTAATTTTGTTTAATTCACCCACCCTATGCTGTTTCTTTTCTTTTCCCTATCTCTCTCTATACTAACTTAATGAAGAAGTAGGGAAATGTATGGTGTTTCTGTATACCCTCCACAAATTCAGCTAAAAAAATTTTGCATGTGTATATGGAAAGAGGATAGAGGCAGAGAGACAGACTATGTGAGCGTGTGAATTTTTTTAAGAAATTCAAATCCGACAAAATGGAAGAGAAAAAAAACAAAGGAATCCGATGAATACAGCCAAAAACAAAACAACGAAGACAATCAAATAATAGTGTTTTCTTTACAAATTCGAGTATTTCCTATATGAATCTGTAAATGCAATAAAGCATATAAACTTAATTATGCAAAAAGAATATCCCCCACCCGGAAAGAATGAAATAATTGGAGACTAATTAATCACAGACCTACCACAGAAAAGGATCATCGGATTCCAGAAACATTCAAGCAATGGTCATCAGAAAGTGCTCTGTTTTTTCTTTATGAACGGAGAAGAAATAGAAACATACTCCTTCAAATGTGTAGCTGAAGTCCTGAGAAAGATTCAAACCCATATTAGCAGTTGAAACGTTCAACAAGTCCGTCATGGCTGAAACTGAATCCGCTGGAGCAAAAACCAGAAACCCCACCTCTGAATACACTTTAGACATGCATGAATTCGAAAAAACCGATTATGAACAAAAAACACCCTTCACTACTCACTTACCCAAAAGAAACCATAAACCGTAAAAGACTCGTGCTTTTATATACTAAGGCCTCCCTCCATCTTTCTTCACCACTCCAATGCTGCCTCTCGCACTCCCAGGGCTGTCTCCAACTCCATCATTGGTCTTCCTTTCTGGGCCTACGAGTGATTTGATTTACCAGCTTCGGACCAACAGAAGAATAAGATTATGACACCGAAAAGGGGGCTGCCCGAGGCAAGGGAAACTCGTTCCTCGACCGCGAGATAGAGATCAAACGGTACAGAGGTAAGGTGTCATATGACCGTTGCGGGATGTCGGTGAAATATGACCGTTATGGATGGGAGTTGGTGTACGGAAATAGAGACTGGATTTTTATTCTTCGGGGCTTTGAGAGTTTTCTCGTGCCCTTCACGCAGTCACGTGCCTGTCCTCTGTTATCCGTTCGCTTGACCGTTGGGTTGCATCATCATCATTTTCCACTTTCTTCAAACATGTTTTCATATTATGGGACACGTGGCGCACGATCAGGCCCCTAGAACCGGATTCCCGGCTTTCACTTCACAAGAGAGTTACTTTGGTTAGTCTGATATGTCATCATTCAGCAGCCAAACCAAAAGGCAAGGAAGAAAACCGTAAGGAAAAGCTACCTCAGATTTTATAAAATTTTATATAAAAAATTAAATTTATTTAGTATTATAATTTAAATTATTAAATTTAATAAATTTGAAATTATAATTTTTTAAAAAAAATTATATAATTCAATTTTTATATAAAAGATAGGGGCTTAAACCAAAAAATTGGCATTTGGTTTAATTTGGCTTAAAAAGGACAATCTTTCATTTCTCTTTACTACCGTCGTGCGGTGACAATTAATTGTACAAATTAATAGTAATGAACTTGTTTTGAAAGAAATTATAGACTCTTCTGAATACCGATTAGTGATATTAGATGAAGCGCAAATACATAAGAAAAAATATTTTTGTAACTTTATTTTTAATTAATTTTTATAATATAAAATTTGTTATAAAATTTATTAAATTTAATAAATTAAATTCTCATACTTAGCCGTGCGAGTTTTAAGGAAAAACTGTATTGTGAAATCCTCATAAAAAATATATTCATGTTTGCGTTAAATAGTAATCAGACACTTCTCTAGTGTTTCATTGCTATGTCGTGCCCTGTGTGTCAGTGGCCGTGTTTTGTATCTGGTAACTCGGTCGACAGCAAAAATTGTGAGAAAAGTAAAATTATACTACATTGTAGCTTACAAATTGTCCGTCATCCGTTTGCAGCCCCAAAAACGTCGGAACAGAGTCAGATTTCTACAACCTTGACTCGCCCAAATACTTGTTTATTTAATATCGCTTATCCAACCAACGAGGTTGGAGTGATTTTCTTTTGTTTGCTAGAGTTTGGACACAAGCCGCAACGGGAATTGAATATAGAGCTAAAGTGACTGAACCAAGTTCATAATTTTGACATATCTAAGCCCCGCACTCTTTAGCAATTGAAACAACAAATGCTTTCTCATATAAAAAAGTTAGAAACTAAAATAATAACAAGAAAACCGGTTTCAATTATTCCCCTTGGTTGCTGTTTATAACAATAAAAATCTCTCGTTTATATTTGCTTTCCTAGTTTTTCAGATGTACTTCTTCCGCCTCCTTGGTAGGGCTATTAACTTAATCTCTAAGCTTTTTCCTCTCACCAATGCCACACCCGGGATTATGTGTTCATCCCACTTATGTCATATCCACGTAAAATTATATTCCCTCTTTCGAAAAGAAAGGAAGGTGAGAGTGAGGGAGATAAAGCTTGGGCAATCTCATTAAATTTATTTTTATTTAATTTTTTAATATAAAATTTAAATTATTAAATTTATTAAATTTTAAATTAAAATATAAAACTTAACAAATTCAAAAATTCACACCTAACGACATGAGCTTTTTATGAAAATGACTAATTTTTCCCTTCAGCATGAAACTACTAACTTCTATCTCAACCACATGCTACTGTAAAATATACAAAACATTATCCCCAAAGAATTAACCACCGCCGTTAAGAGCTGTGGTGGTGCTGTATTGTGTACTTCAGTTTGATCTTGTATAACTCAATTTCGTAAATAACTTTATCCAAAGAGCAAAAACCCAGATCCAAGTGCCATATTGGTGCGTGTATTGCTTCATATTTCAACGAACTAAGAACTTTATTTGATTGTTTTCTTCAAATTCCAAGTCATGGCAATCAGATTAACTCCAAAAACAAGGCTTCTTGCTTGCTGGTTAGGCCAAGTTCACTCAGTGTCAGTGCATTTTCTCCATCACTAAACGCACGCCTAGGATACGGTCTCACCTGCCCCAAGACATCAAATAGCCACAATCACATATATGGTACAGATTGACCTCGAGTTACAATATTTAAGAGCGGGCTTGATACAACTGGAATATGGTGGGGTTACTCATATGGTACAGATTAACCTCGAGTTACAATAATTAAGAGCAGGACTGATACAATTGAAATATAATTTGTTACTCACCAGTCTGTAAGTGCCCGGTTTCACCAACCTACCGATATCTATGAAGTCAAAAAGAGACTGAAAAAACAGAGAATTCGGTTTAGCAGCAAAATAGACACCAAAAAGAAAGTAGGAAAAAACATACTTATCTCAGGCCTTTACCTGTAGGTTGTTAGATCTAAGGAATCGCCGCCCACGACGGCTGCCATCTGGCATCCTTACCAACAAGGTGACAGCATTCTCATCATCTGAGGACGGTTCTGGAGGTAGAGAAACCTCTTTGGCCGCTAACTTTGTTTCCAATTCCTGACACAATTTTGCACAAAAAGCCAATATATTGGGTTTCAAAATATTGATAAGAAGACAATAATCACACACAAAATTTTATTGGTCATAGATGTAAGGATTCAAATTCCTCTTTAGATTGAAAATTGTGAAATACAAAAAAAATATTTTAATTTTCAAAAAAATCGGCCAGAGAACTTTAATCATTCCTTCAGTTCTTACTGTTCATCAATATTCTGCAAAGCATTCTCTGATAATTTCATCATCAGTTGATCCAATAAAGCATGATAATGTTAATGATAATCCCAAGAAAATCATAAACCCACTCTGGGCGCACCCCACCTCAAAACAACAAATAAGAATTGATAAGCCCAAATTGCTCCCATTTAAGAAGAATATTTATAGCAACAGAAACAATAAATAAATGCATTCAAATCATGTTTCTTTACGAGATCAATCCTAAAATAAAAATAAAATTGAGAAAAGAATGCATGCAGCTGCAGCAGAAGCAGGAGACAAAAGAGAAACCAAGCAACTATTTCCAAAGGAATTACCTGCTCCTCCTGTAATTTCCTGAGGGATTCTTCCTCTCTCCGCCTTTGCTCTTCACGAGCAGCCTCAGCTTGCTCTATGGCCTTTAATTCCTTTTCTCTGTCCGCTTGCAACGATGCCAGATATTCATCATCCTGCAACAAATAAGCATAGACAGCAAAAGACATAGTTAGACAATCACCTACAACCTGCAATTCTAAGCAATTCATGAAATAAGTCACACCTGCTGTTCCCTTATCAAGCGCTGAGCTGTCAGTGATGGTGAAGGTGGGCGAGGTGTGGGCCAAGGATAGGAACCTCTGGTCTCCATGAACTCATGCGGTGCATAAGCATAGCGATATCCAGTCCCATCAGGGATTCCACCAAACATTGCAGCCTCAAGCATTACTGCTTCATCATGCTCCTCAGAAGAAATGCCGCCCCACTTCACTCAGAGAGCTCAAACATTAAGGATAGAGGCATGGACAAATTGAATGATATGATAAAAATTAAAAAAAAAAAAAAAGATATTAAATCCTTGTTGAAAATTCATCAAGAATGACTATACCTCATCAGAATGGAAACTATGCTGAGGACGGTTACTGCTATCCTTCTGTTCTGTGCTCGAAAGTGTGCTAGTCTCAACAACTTCAACATCTTTGGCTGATTCTGTGGAACCCAAAGGTATATGTCTAGACCTGTTCCTAACCAGAGGCTGCTCCTCCACATCTTCAGCTTCATCTAGGAATGAAGAGCTTCCTGCCTCCAATCTAGAATGACCATGTATACCCTGATCAGATTTGACAATCATATATATACAAATATAGAATTACATATTTATTAACGATAATGCTGCATTCACCACAGCCAATGGATATAAATATTTACAAAGAAATACATATCTATTGAAGAAAATGCTAAATTCACCAGAACTAATGCAGCAGAACATTCACTCACAGACATAGCAAGAAAGCGCAGAATGAGTGAGTGCCCATAAAGAAAAAGAAAGAGAATATACCTTCCATTTGATGCTTCTAGTTTCACTAGTTCGATCTCCGATGACTTGGATGGCCCCACTGTTGGAACTCCAACATCTCCTTGTGCATGCCATGTATTCTCTTGCTCAGCGGTCTGGGCTCATTGTTTTAGAAGCAACCAAGGTTCCCATATTAATGAAAAGACAGAGTAAAATAATCAGTCCCTAAAAATTCAGGGAGTAGCATACTCAAGATAGCAGATTCAAGGGATGGTGATGTAAACGAGTAAGACAAGATAATTTAAAGGTGTACCTTGAGGGACAATGAAACTGCATGAGCAAGATCAGGGTCCTCCAAGTAAGGCTGCTTTGGCTGAGGTCCATATTCACTTAAATCCTGCATCAGGTGGAAAATAATTCCTAAGGCAAGTATTCAGTAGAATAGAACACAAGAAATCCATCATGATTTAGACATACAACTTGTCCCCCAACTTCATGATTAGGGTACTTTTGCTCAACCTCCTTTTTAGAAGCCTCAATGGCAGCACGGACCATTTCTTCTTCTATATCATTGGTATAATCTGGCAAATTTACAAAACTAGGAGCACTTGGTCTAGCTGTTCTGCCAAGTGAAGTATCAGCCAAGATCTTATTTTTCCCGTCATCAGTTAGAGCAGTTGGAAAATCATCATCATCTCCCTCATCAATTATGACAGCCCCATGGGTATCTTGTCCATGGGCACTAATGGTTCCTGTGACATCTTCAATAGTTGGAACATGGCCAGCTTGAGGAGCGAATTGATTTTCATCCTTAACTTCTATAGGAATCCCCCTTACCTCCCTTGGATGTGTAACAAACGGTTCCTGGTTTGTTAAACCACGATGACTGTCAAATAAATTTCTACCAATGGTTGAATCAAGAAGGGAAAATGGATTGAGATTTCTTGCTGAAGATAAAAGTGGCAGACGTCTTTGAAGTTCAGCATCAAGTGGATCATCTACATCCATAATATCATCTTGTGGAAGAACAACGGAGGTGTCATGGGTACTGGACACAAAGGAATAAAAATTAAGACATCATGATCATAAGAACAAACAGAAGTGAGCATATACAATGCAAAGAGTAATACTAGTGAGACAAGGAAGATTTCTAAAGCATCACTTGCTCACTAGTAGCAGCTAAAGAGTATACCTAGTTGACATATTTCTGTCCCCTTCACTGAAATGGGCATTGACAGCTTCATTAAGATCACCACCATGCTCCTAACAGAAATCAACATTATTGGATGAAAATGAGAGATATTAAAAAGATACTTGACAGCACTGATAAATGACTAAATGTTTATGTCGAAAAAGCTGAACAGAGATGGTTCTATACAACATGATCAGAAACCAGATATCAAAATTTCATGAGGTATAGAGATGCCAAAATTTCTAACTTTATTGGCCCTCAATGCTAGTATCTACTGATTAGTATTTACTCTAAAGCATATTTGAAGCAAATATGCTAACTAAAGAAGAAACACTAAAACTAATACATTTGGCTTTATCACAAGGTATAGCCATGACAATTTCTTGATATTTCAAAGCAGAAGAAATGCTGAATCAGATGATTTAGACCGTAGTTTTAATCCTCAAAAAATCTTCTTAAAACAACAAAAACATCACAATATTTCCTGCATTCCTAGAAACTTATGATCGGCAATAACAAAACAATAGCAACAAATTTATTTTCCCTCCGTCAGAATAAGCAACCATTTGGTAAGTGGGATCCAAAATAAATCACATCTGCACCTAATACGGCCACCGTAAACTAGAGTTAGTATCTACAAAAGGACAGTAGCTGGTTATAAAGGAAGAAGAACGAGGTTAATCAACAGGCCCAGCACCCCACTCATATATAGTTACATTTGCAAGTATGGTTCTGTCATATGAATATATGATTGCAACTCCAAATTTTATTAGACAATCTAAATTCTAACCACAAATTCGGAAATAAAACTACTGCAACTAACAAAAAAATAGAATTGAACATCTGAATTTCACCAAAAAACAAATCTGATACATGGCAGAATCTTATATACACCAGGCAGTAGGCAGTAGCTATTTGACTATACTACCAAGACTCATTCATTAGGGTTGGCAAACAGAACATCCACATGACTAGAATCTCGGCTTTGAAGCACGAAGAAAAAAAAGAGGGATGATTATGGGCCAATGTATCTGTGTGGCAGAGGCTATAAAAATGCGCAAAACCCTAATTATGGGCGATGAAGTAGCATAAAAAAAATTTCTTGAATAAACACGACATAGTTTATTGCTACCTTTTCTCTATCAAACCCCGATAAAACCTAGAAAATAAGCTGATCGAAAAAGAAAATTAAAAAAAAAAAAAAAAACCTTGAGCTTTTGCACTGCGATTGCTTCAGATGAGGCCGTGATGCTCATGAATGTTTCAATTGCCTCTTGATTGGGCCTCGCCATTGGAATCTGAATAACCAGGCGGTTGAAACAGAAATTCGGCACTGCTCCTTCCTGACAATTTTTTTTTCTTTTTGAAAAAGATATTCCCCTGTTTCCTTAGAAACAAGTAAGAGATGCTTGTGGGAAATATATAGCGGTGGGTGGGTAAAGTTCACACTCCACAGAGGTGGGCCTTTTGGTCGAGGAGTAAACACGGTAAAAAATGGTTAGACTGCTCCAGTCTTCTAAGCCATTACAGAATTGAAAACTTGTAATCCGACTCTCGACCTGTGAGACAAGTTGCTTCTGATGACCAACAGGTAAAATGGATATCATACAAAAAATAAACCAATAACTACTTCTTTTTTTTTTTTGGTCAGAACCAATAACTACTTTGATATCAGAAAAAATTTTACCAGATTTATTAGGATGTAGTTTCTCTTGTCAGTTTGTATTATCCTTTTTGTTCAAAAGAAAAATATCAGAAAAAAAATCAATAACTACTTTGTAGTTTATACTTAACTTTCCAAACAAAACTTTCAACATTAAAAAATCAAAAATTTTCCATTCGATTGATGATAATATAGTAATGGTTGTTATTTTTTTAAATTTTAATTTCAATTCAAAATTTGTGTTTGTATTAAGTGGCCTGTAATTTAATTTTTTAAAAAATATTTTAATAGTTCAGAGTTAATTTTATATTTAAAGTTTTCTTATTTTAAAGAAATAGTTGTCATTTTAAGTTTGAAATTGGTTTGTGTATGCTGGAACCCAACGAAAATTATTAAAAAATAATTAAAAAGTCAATTAATTTTTAGGTTATGAAAATACTTTTATTTAAATTCAAACTTTGTATTTTAATAATTAAAGACAACAAAATGACCTCTTATATTGAAAAAATTAACATACAATTTAACTGGTTGTTAACATCTTTAGCCGATTAATTATATGGAGTCCGTATAACAATGAACAAAATTGAATATTAAACTTAAATTATTAAATATACATAATATAATTATATTTAATTTTTATAAAAAAGTAATTTCAAATTCTATTTTTGTTGAAGATATTAAATTATTTCATTTTTAATTATCTTTTAATATATCTCATTAGTTTGATAGGAAGATTTAGGCCTTTGATTCCAGTGAAAGTTAGGAGCCGTTTTCTCCCTCCAAAATTGAAAGATTTATAATTTTTTATTTTTTATAATTTGCTAAGCTCCGTTGGAAAAGGCAAAAACTCCAACTGTGCTAGTCGCCAACTTCCGATCTAGTGCGCTGTTCTCCGTCAATGCTTGGAGGTCACTGCCACCGTCCTTCTCCTCTATCACCCACCACAAGGAAGACGGAGATGAATTGCAGCAGGAGGAACATGCGCGGGTGGTTTTGGATTTGGGTGATAGCGTTTCAGGCTCATTCTTGTTTACTTCCCGAGAAACCTCAACCTGCCTTCTCGCCCCGAAGTCTCCACCCCTCTCACCAGCTGCGTCTCCGTAGTATGCTCTTTGTTTTCCATCACCATTGTTCTTGCATGCCCACACCTGGGCTAATATCTAAATTTTGGACGTAAGTACTGTTTATTTTTCCCTTTTTTAAACGCCAGGGGCTCAAAATTAACTTGAGATTCTGGACTAATGGAGTGCAATGACGATTAATTCTTTTACCATTTGTGTTGTAGGTGTAGCTTGATTGTGTTTTGCTAAACTGAAGAAGATTGAATATGATTAGAATTTTTGTAATAGTCTTTCTTTTCAATCCTCTTCTTGCTATACTAATAATTGTCGCTCTGGCTTTAGTGCAATGGTTTCTCTCCAATCTTCTTACATTATGTTAATAGGCTGTCTTAAATGGTTCTGTTTTTGTGGCTTGTTTATGCAGAACCTATGGCTTCATTCTTACCATTCAAGATCTGTCTCCGAATTAGGTATTTTCTGGTATGTTCTGAAGAATTGAAAAATAATATTTGCATGTCTTGAGTGATTTATACCTCCGATGGACTTTTACGCTTATATTGCTTTTTCTGATAGTTGAAATATAGGTACTTCTTTGCAAAAATTTTTGACTTCTTCAGAAATTTCTTCTTACTTGTATTCCATGGAAATATCCTGTTGATGATGGTACCTCATTAGCTTTACGGCTAAATCGCCGCCCATGCTTTCTAGCTTTTCTATATATTTGTGATTTCTTCTATGCTGAAGTCTTATCTTTCAGTGAGTTGCCCCTTCTTGCAATATTTTCTGCTTGATCCTTGGTTCTCTTAGAATAAAGCATAAAATTTTCAAATTTATTTTGAAAGTTTCATGAGTGTTGAGAGAAAAAGATTCTTATAAATTGTAAGGTAAGAAATATTATCATTTCCAAAGTTGTTCCGGTCTATGAAATTGCTATGTGGAAAGTTTACATTTTCCCATCGGAAATGTACAAATAAGAATATCCATGCACTTGCACATTAACATACACATAAATAGCAGGGGAAAAGCCAAACAACTAAGTAGTGAACTGGAGACCTGATAATTTGAAACAGTTGCTGATATTCAAGTCTATTCTACCTACCTTTTTATGACTTGTCAGGTACCGGACAAATTACGTTATATGTTTTTGTCGATTTTATGTTGTGAATTTGCATCCCATTCCAAGCTGTTTGGTCCCCCTTACTACTCTGTTTCCACTTTAATAAGATTGGTGATTCAGCTCTGTACGTGGGTTCACTGGGGTTATTTGCCTTTGAACTCATTGGTAAGTTGTCTTTTCAACTTTCCTTTTCCTTATATGATCTATTGTCTTAAACAGTCTACCTTTTATGATTTTCAAATATGAAATTTTCTTTCTTCCTATTCTGTGGTTATGTTGGTGTTTCACTTTTTAGCCCTGTAATGTACAACTTAAGGATATGGAGGGTATGTGTTGTTTTGGGCTTATCTACAATTTCAAGTGGATTAATTATCCTTTGGTTCTCACCTGTTTAATGAAATTGGCAGGGTACAGGGGATGCAAACTTCTGCTTTGCGGCTGCAATTGCTTATGCTTGCTGTCAGGTTCATTTCTTGCTTAATGATATTTTCTCGTGTTTGTGTCAGAGCCTCCAACGATTGAAAATTGTTTTTAATGGTAAAATTTAGATCTTTTACTTTTTTATATTTAATTTATTTTTTAGTGTTTGCTTTTGCTTTTGCTTTTACATTTGGGTGTTTGTGGATGTGGCAGATGACATGTAAGTAGTCTTTCAATGGCCATTTAATTATAGTGGGTGGACCTTTTTAAATCTATGTTTACCACACTTGCAAATTCTTTTTGCATGACCAGACTCTCTTGCTTATTCATATTCATATTCGTTGTAGAAGCTGAAGTTAATCTAGTTTGAATACTTTCTCTTACAAGTTCCGAGTTCTACATAAGTAATAAGTTTAGCATTTGGACTTATCTCTCCCAATTGATTGCTTCATCACCATGGAAATATGTTTTCTCTAGAAATTGGGTGCATTGGTTTCAAGGTGTAATAATTAACAATGATTCTGGTGGTTAAGAGTGTCAGTGCCATGCTCAATCATGACAAAATTCTCACAAATCTATCCACTGCAAGCTTCAAGATGTCAGATCTTAAGAACTTTAAAGTATACTTGTATATATGATCATTAAGTTTCTCTGGGTTCCCTGAGTTTCATGAAAACCACATTAAGTTTGACGATCCATAACAGTGCTGTTCTTCTATTTGTTGTATCAACCGCCTGTCTTTCTTTTGACATGAGCCTTCATTACTATGGTTGAATTTGAACCTGGGGCTCTGCCGTCATATGCTGTTTGTCAGTGTATGGATAGATTTTGTTACAAGAATAGAGATTCATCATAATTTATTAAGATGCTAAACATCCTTTTGTTCTTTTATGTATAAAAAGGCGCACCATTTTTCTGCCACAATTATCACTCACTTGCAGGTCTTCTATATGATGCATTTTATGTGTTTGATGTTGTTGATGTTCATTCAGCTCATCCATCAGGAAATGTTGATGGGTTTGTTGCTTAATTAATATTAGTGCAGCAGATGCTTAAATGGTTTATATGTATTTCAATCTGTAATTAATTGACATGTCATTAGTTGACTCAGGTTCGGGTTGATATATGAAGATAGGGAAGAATGGAGTATGCTAGATGTTTCTAAGTGACGTCATGGCTGACTATCTTTTCAATTAGCGGTAGGAGCAGGAGGGGCCCTGAGCCCCCAAATTTACTCAACAATGCACTTGCTGGTCGGAGTTTGTGGAGCATGCCTGGTAATCCGCGAGCATCTTACTGGCTTTCCAAGTAAATGGCCAAAAATCCTGCTACCTATTCTTCATTATTGATTTTTTCAGCATTCTGTAGGTCAATTTCATTGACTACATGCCTGATTAGTTCAGTGTATAGTCATGGCTCCATAGTGTGTTATCTAGCAATGAGTTAGGACCAAACCCTAGATGGGGGCCTAAATAATTAATTTATGGCCTTAGTCATGGCATGGATGGGGATCCTAACATTCATGATTTTAAGCAAATTTTAAATATTAGAAACTATTTCCTAATTGTGAGTTTCACTATTTTCTTTTACTGAATTTTTAACTCCCTCAAAACACACTAACGTCATTTGTCATTATGGGATTTGAATTCATCATACTAAAATTAGGCAATTTAGATCCGTCATGGCATAAGTTGGGTTGAAGGGCACATCATAATGAAAGAGAGGGTAATTGTTTATTAATATTTAAGGCCCAGTTTAGTAAAACTCAGTGCCAATCTATATACACATGAACAATCCATGAGATTTAAGTAAGTTTGAAGAAAAGACGCCCCTTCTGTGCAAATGGGTCATGTGCATTTCATTGAGAACGAAACAAGATCGCTTTGCAGCATTGCATCCGTGGGAAATTGATTATTTTGCAAGGAATGGAAGCCTTCTGTTTAGAAAGTTGCGGAGTCATGTTTCCCAGTCCCAAAAGTTATGACAATCTTGCATTACCGCATCTATATTCTATAGCTCACTTTTGCGTAGTCGTTCTTAATTTTATCAGATCATTACAAAATTTTTAGTAGCAGGTGAATTATAAGTTTTCCAAAGCATCTCGTTTATTATCCTTATCTGTTAAGTGTATATTTTGCTCGTATCCCTTTCTAGGGTGGATTGAAAATTTGAGATTCGCAAGACTGACTAGTTTTGCATGTCTTTCAAGATTATGTGATAAACGAATTATGGGAGGTGAATTACTTGTGTAAAAATCCTTAGGTGAGAGTAAGGTTTCTGTTCTCTTAGATGCTCCAATTATTGGACCATTATGAGGTTTTACTTACTAATCCCAAGTACCAAATAATGGATGCAAGAGGACTAAATTGCTCAGCAACCGTCAAAGTGTATAGGTTTGAACTTTGAATGAACATAGAACAAATTAGTGTGGCCTTCCCTTGAGCGAATGTAGAGAGGCCTTTTGCTCATACAATTATATTGCAGTAGTAGGGGTGGTTATTGGTCCTTAAAAAATGTCAATCATTCAGGTTGATATATATCTCAAATTTCCCTAAAATACAAACTTAGTGGCTTGTATTGTAAACAAAGTTCAATTTTATATTTGTAGTCAAAAGTAAAGCCTAAAGAGATAAAGACAAGTTGTCTCCCACGTTAAATATATTCCTGCAGAGCATTAAAAAAATTGAGAAGGGACTTGAGAAAGCTTGTAAGTAAAGGAATTGAACTTCCATATATAGAAAATAAGCTTAACGATGTCTTTATCAACGATTGGGTAATTATAGTAAAGTATTGCATTAATAATCTTCCCAACTCTTAGCTCCAGTAAAACGGGACGGTTATACCTAATTAATCTGAGCAGTTGAGCAATCCATGCTAAGACGGCAACTTGTCCAAAATGTATTGGGAAGAGTACTATTTTAGAATTTGCTTTCTGAATCTACTGCACACGGAGCAGGTGTAATAGTACTGTAGCTAGTAATTTATAATTTTATACCATCTTCTCTTGAGTTCTTCCCCTACATCTGTGTGCATGTGCACGTGTGGCTTACTCAGCAGAAGAGAGAAGCTATAACCAGTAACGTCTCCATTGCATGTGCAAGTACAAAGTATCAATTTTTGGCTGGTAAGTACAATTTAATTTATGAAATTATTAAATTTAATAATTTAAATTTTATTAAATAGGAATTATATGACAATAAAAACGTGTAATTAGTAATCAATAGCGTCTGGGTTGATTTAGATGCGTGATGATGAAGTAAAAGTGCCCATCCTTTGCTGGAAAGACGAGGAACACTGATCAGATCCGCCTAGGCTTAGCTTGACTTAGCGTGTCAAGGCGTACTTTGATTTCTTAAGGAGCAAAAAGAAGAACAAGAACACAACAGAGAACATAAACTTTCTTAAGCATGTATTAACCGGAAAATTTTAATCGCTAGCTTATTCATTTTGGAATAATTGATAAAATCGAAATGAATTTCACCAGTGATTTTTGCTTTTGCTCCATATTCACCTTTCTATACCACTCTCAGAGCAACCGCAATCTCCATTACGACGGCTCCTGTAGTCTAGGAAAGTTCCAATAGGCGTAGCTATTAGAAGAAAAAAAACATAAAAGAAAAAACAGATCTGCGTGTTTGTATCTTTAACATAGTTTTTAAAGGGCAAATTTTTATATCTTCCATTTCTTGTTCCCATTTCTTGGTTGCACAACGACATTCTCTTCACCAGACTCTTAGTAGTGAAGATCCAATTGGGTTATACTACTATAAGCTTCGTAGTTCAGAGGATTTATAAGCATCTGGATCAATAATCAAGAAAGTGAAGTCACTTCATCAAGTGGGAACATGGAGTAGGAGATCTCTTTTGAAGTGGACCAGCTGCATGTGGGTACCCACCATAAGGTTTTGTGCAGTTTCACATTCAGACAGGTAGGACCCTCTTATTCCACCCAGTTCCCACAAAACATCAGAAAATTTTGTATCTTATTAGAACAACCATGCTTTCTAATCTTTAAATAAAGCGATGAGAGATAAAAGAGAAGAATTATTAAGTATAAAAGAAACGTTTACATGACTTCATAGCAGAACCTTTCGACTTTATGCATTATAAGATGTTGTAAATTTGAATTAAGTAAAAGGTCCATTGATCTGGTATTGTTGCTCACCTCCTTGGCATTACCTTTCCAAGTTTATGCCAAACTGTTCTCCAGTCTCTCTCATCCTGTTGGAAAACACATTTTGCCAAACTTTGGAGCAGTGAAGAGAGATCAGATTTAGGGAAAGAAAAAAGGCATACTTACAAAAAAATGAGACAATCATGCCACTTTAATTTGTAATTAAACTGTTAATGATCTTATATTAATATATACTTTTTTTTACAAGTTTTATCATTTTTATAATTTTATTTTTTTATTTTTTATATCATAAAATTTATATTATCATAAAATTTATATTATTAAATTAATTAAATTTTATAAATTAAATTATAAGATCTAACTAATTTAATAAAAAAATATAAATTCCTTTTTATGACAAGGTATTTACATAAAAACCGTGTCTAAAAAAAAGGTGTATCCCAGAGCATCCAAAAACAGCACTAGCTGCTGCATCACACCGCGAATGATCCTAAAAGTGAGATCAACTTTACAGGCTACAACCTTTGGACACTTTAGTCTGTGTACAATGTGTAAAGGAATTACAAAACCTATTGACAGATATTCAGGAGTTGACCAGTTTATCTGTACGCATTTGTCCTATTACTGCCTTGAATCTAAGTATATTTTATAACTATGAAACTTCATCCAATACTGAGGTGACAACTAAAACGAACTGAGATAAATCAAAAGCAAAAATGGTGGGTCATATTTCACAGTGAACTCTACCTAAATCGTGGTAATTGCTGCAATGTGGTCAAGTCCGTGGCTCAATGGACAGATGGGGGCGGTGCTCAATGAGTAGAACTCTTTTTACCAGATCAACCAGCTAGCTTAGCTTAGCTTACCTGCTCTTAATTTTGTCGCCTAGATAGTTGGATGCACTTCTAGAACCCTCCAATTGAAATCGCTAATGACGCATGCCTTGTGATTTTAGACATGACAATTTTGTTAAAATGGTATATTATCCATTTGGTCGCAGAGGAAAGCAAGATCTAGGATAAGATCTTTCTCCACAGATGAATGAAGGAATAAGAATAGAATGTGTGTGCCTTCCCTTGTGGGCGTCAGCATCTCCTAGATTAAGAATTTAGCAAAGATATTGGAAAGATTTTTTCCAAGTTGGTTATATGCAAGTTTAAGACTTTTAAGCATTAAATGATCTATATACAAGATTTACTTGAGATGCGTAGCGTCAGACAGATTCTGTGATCCTCTACTAATCAAATCTAGGGAGTTCCCGCAAAATCTCCTTAAAAATGTCATGATTCTACCTCGTGCTTCTTCTGTTTCGTGTTATATGGACTCTACCAAAATCAGAAGAAATAAAGATACGATTTTTTAAGAAGAAGGCAGACGGGGGGAAGAGGAAGCATCAAGCAAGTTTCGTATATCATGTGGGGCTCGTAAACATTACTTCAAATATGCCCGTTGACAAGCAATTAGTTTAGTGGTCTATAGACAGATAGAAACTCCAATTATTCTATTCTATCTCCAACTACTGGTACAGCTTTTTGAGAAACCAACTGCACGAAACCACAGGGGAATCCAAAATTTATATTATTTTCCTTAACAGGTTCTAAGACGTGGCCTGCCTATTTAAGAAGATCTTCCGGGATGCTGATATGCATGCCAGCATTGTCTACTCCTTTCTGTCCATTCTTCCCCTCCTTCCCACCTTAGCCTCTCCCTCGGTTTCTGGCATTCTGAACCTGTCGCTTCCTCTTCTATCCAAACCCATTTCAGTGTTACAGTCTACATCTTCTCTGAAATTTTTTTTAAGAAAAATGTGGGCTTTATGTCTTGGAGCATTAGTTATTATATGCATTACACATTGGGTTTATAGATGGAGAAATCCCAGTTGCAATGGGAAACTCCCACCAGGGTCAATGGGCTTGCCACTTCTGGGCGAGACCCTTCAGTTCTTCTCCCCTAACACTTCTTTTGATATTCCTCCTTTCATCAAACAGCGGATGCAAAGGTACATCTATAACACACCTAAGTTCTCTCTCTCTCTCTCTCTCTCTCTTTTTTTCTCTTTGGTGTGTAGAATCCCAACTTGCAGCCTTTAGTCAACAACAACTTATCATCCATTTTGTATCTTAATTTCAGGTATGGGCCAATATTCAGGACCAACTTGGTGGGAAGGCCAGTTATAGTATCCACAGACCCGGATCTTAATTACTTCATCTTCCAACAAGAGGGGCAATTGTTCCAGAGCTGGTACCCTGATACCTTCACAGAGATATTTGGGCGACAAAATGTTGGCTCCTTACATGGGTTTATGTATAAATATCTTAAGAACATGGTATTAAACCTTTTCGGTCCTGAAAGCCTCAAAAAGATGCTCCCTGCAGTTGAAAGGACAGCATGTAGAACATTACAGCAGTGGTCGTGTCAGGACATTGTCGAATTGAAGGACGCAACAGCAAGAGTAATTTGATGCTAACATTCCTGTTTTTACTGAAATTCTACAAAGAGATTCCTTCTTCAGTGTTTAACAATAGTTTGGTATACTTACAGATGATATTTGATTTGACGGCGAAAAAGCTCATTAGTTATGACTCGACCAAGTCCTCGGAGAATTTAAGGGACAACTTTGTTGCGTTTATACAAGGACTCATCTCGTTCCCACTCGACATTCCAGGAACTGCCTATCATGCATGTCTGCAGGTAAATCCACCAACACCACAAATCAATGTCATATAACCATTTACCCTCATTGTTTTATTTTTTTAATAAAATTGTTTCTTTGAAGCCCAAGATTGGCACATTTTATTGAATGAACCATCAAATTATTCCACGAAACACTTCTGAGGATAGCTTCCTCTGCTAATTTTCCTCAGGGTAGGAAAAGGGCGATGAAGATGCTGAAGAATATGCTGCAAGAAAGACAGGGAATGCCTAGGAAACAGCGAAGTGATTTTTTTGATTATGTGCTTGAAGAGCTTCAGAAAGAGGGAACAATCCTCACAGAGTCTATAGCTCTGGACCTGATGTTTGTGCTTCTTTTTGCAAGCTTTGAAACCACTTCTCTGGCTCTAACTTCTGCCATTAAATTCCTCTCGGACAATTCCTGGGCGCTCAAGCAATTAGAAGTGTGTGAAAATATCTGATTCTGCTCCATACAACTATTTCATAGCTTTTAACGTCCTTCATTGTGATGCCCAACTAATTGAAAAGCCTTGATATTGTAATTCTCCATCAGGAGGAGCATGAAGCCATTCTAAAACGACGTGAAGATCCTCACACCGGAGTTACGTGGAAAGAATACAAATCAATGGCATTTACAATGCAGGTGGGTCATAAATTTTCTTCTCTCTCTCTCTCTTTTTTATTTTTATGGGAAAAGAGACATTTTTTATACATTTATCATTGAGAAGCCCATGATGACTAGGTTGACTACTTGCAGTGCATAAACGAAACCGTTAGACTTGCAAATATAGTTCCAGTAATCTTCCGCAAGGCATTAAGGGAAATTAATTTTAAGGGTATGTGATTACACTGATTGGCATGCCGATTAATTCATGCAATTAAAAGCAATCATTGGGTCATTTTTCTTTGTTCATTTATCATTGAGTTTACAATTCATGCAGGATATACCATACCAGCAGGCTGGGCCGTCATAGTATGTCCCCCAGCTGCACACTTGAATCCAGCGAAATATCAGGATCCTCTTGCCTTCAATCCATCGAGATGGGAGGTACGTCTAACAAATTTGGTTTTTGTTTTTCTTCAGTGCAATTTAAGCTTTCACTCACTTTATAGTTGTTTGAAAAGATTGATGTATATACATTAACAAGCATTTCGCTAGCTGCTAAAAGCATTGAATTGTACCTTCATCTACTTATCTACTATCATTACTCTCCTTTTCCAATTTAGTGACAAAAATCTGTTGCTGGCAGGGAGTGGAACTAAATGGTGCCTCTAAACATTTCATGGCATTTGGTGGGGGCATGAGATTTTGTGTTGGAACAGAGTTCACCAAGGTTCAGATGGCTGTCTTTCTTCATTGCTTGGTAACTAAGTACAGGTAAAGATTATGCATTATCATGCATGTGTGTCAGCGTGTGAATTCAAATGTCAGACACAGAATCAGAAAGTGACCTTTTTATTATCTTAAATTTTCAGGTGGCGACCCATTAAAGGAGGGAATATCCTGCGAACTCCTGGTTTGCAATTTCCAAATGGTTTTCATGCTCGGTTCATGGAGAAAGAACGAGAAGCAGGAACCGGAAATTTGTGACGAATTAGAAACCCAAAGTGCGCAAGGGTCATTCGCATATGGTAGGAGTACAATATTCAGAAGAGTTACAATCGACATCTTCCCAATCATTGGTATTTTCAAGAAGCACGGGGCCGACAAGACATAATATATCCCAACGTGGAAGCCAGAGAAGTAACCATAATGGTCTACTGCTCCGTTATGTTTAGGTCACTCAAATTTTGTCCTCTCTACCAAATTTTCTTCACAACCTGTTGAGGAAAAGAACAATTCAAAAACATTCATCATAATCCCAAAAAGGACATGCTTTGCCTTAGAAAGAGGGTGCGGGGCAGTGTAGGGGGGAAAGAGAGAAGTTTTAGTTTGTAACAAGCGGCGGAAATGTATGAAATTGTATTCCACAACACAACTTCAGACTATGAAAAGTGCTCAGTCATGTTAGTATCCTATCCTCGATATGTCTGACATGTCTGCCAAAACAGATGTGATTTTCAGGTCAACCTGTTAAGGACAAAAAAGATTTTATCAAATTCTCAAAACTAAAAGAAAACTGCATTTAAAGTATCAGTTATAAATCATAACCAACAAAAACACAGTGAGGCCATTTATACGTTTATTGATGTAAATATAAGCATGTCTTAAAGTCATAGCATATTACAATTTGCATCGCATTGCCAATGTAAAAAAGAATATACAACCATGCAATACAAGATGTCATAGTTATAAAATTCATTCTTGGGCCCATACTTAACAACTTAAGCTTTTGGGTCATATAATCCTGCACACAGAAGAAAAACCAGCATATTGGTAAAAGCTACTCCATGTATAAATCCATACGGTTTAATAAAAAGAGGAGGACAAGAAAAAAAAAGACCAGGAAATGGGGAAAATATATAAGAGGAAGCATGATTACTGCAGCTTAATTCCACCAACCTCCCAGAAATTCCACAACTGATTGTGCAAGCAACCCCAAAAAGTGAAGAGCAAACGTTTGGTTGTCCATTAAAAGCTTCATAACTGACACCAATTTTAGTACATTCAAGACCATCTAAGGTAAATCTCACTCTCTCAAGCAGCATCCACATAGAAATGTTTCTCCCCAAATCCTCCAGTTGACCAGGGCCACCCTGCCATAATGATTTAAAGAAAATATCATAGACGTCCAAGAAACTGAATTATCAAACAACATATCAGAGAGGCAATCAACAAGCTTGACTGTCAAGGAGGATATGCTCATAAAGACATTATTTGTAAAGCATAGTAGCAGGTAAAAAACAGCATGATGTCATATGATTTAATAACGCCATACATATGCCCTAAGTACCACTCTTCAGCTGATTTCAGAGCATTCACAATTACACTTGTAGCTAATTTGCATATATTAAGCTTAAAAAAGTTGTCAAGTAAACCTAATTTTCCTAGTTGATTTTGCCTCCAACCAAACCAATAATTTCCAAAAGTAATGTTCTCAATTTTTGACAGCTAAATTCCATCAGTGTGGGTTAGAATGGGATAAAGGGCCATACTCAGATAGAGTGACTACCCTAGGGAAGATGGGAGGTTTTCAAGACTCCAAGGGCCATAGTTTCCTTCTACTAGAAATAACTCATACACGTGCACCCAGTGGCGGAGCCATGTTGAAGACTATGGGGTCAGATTTCTAAGAGTAATCATCTTTGTTGACAAATTTCTGCTTATACGAGTTAAAATCAATGGAAGTCAATTGTAATTAAATCAGTAAAGCAAGCATAACTGCCTTGGTAGAACAAGATAGAAGTCCTCAAAAGATGGTATATCAGTATACCCAACAAAATCTCCAATAAGATTAGCTCTCAAAAATTTATCACCAGATAACACTGCTCTATTTTCGGGTCCCACAGTCACTTCCTGCTAACCAAGTATGAGCAGAGAATCAAATGTCAGAAACACAAAATGGGAACAATAAAATAAAATGAAGAAGTAAATTTACATAGATTGTTTAGGCCTTTTATGCCATTTTTCTCTTGGCTGTGAGCACACAATATGAAACATACAGAATAAATTTTCACTTTCAACAAGAATTGAAGACAAAGAAAACACAATAATAAATTTACTAAATGAATAGGACAACAACTTAAATAAGGACTGACCACTCAGCCAGCCAACCATAATGTCTAGAGGTAGCAGGTCAGCTAACTCAGTAATAAATTTACTAAATCAGTGTTAATTTCATACTAAAAATCACTTTAACTCTCATAAAAGTAGCATTGCTAATGCAAAGCTTATCCCTTGTGATAAAGAAATCCACCATCACGATGCAGAATAAATAGTGTATGGCAATAGTCGATTGACACAAAAGAATCTCACATGCAGATAAGGACTAATTACATACCAAAACTTTAGTTCCAGTCTTCACCTGTATTCAAACACTAAATCCCAATGTCCATCGCTCAATACCAAAAACATGAAACCTGAATTGTTAAAAAAGTAGAAAAAAATTTAAGATAATATAGGGCTTGAAGCCAACGTGTTTACAAGCTGAAGTCACTTTCACTTTTTGAAATTTCAGAAGTAATAATTTTATGAACACTAAATCATACTCCACTAAAACTCAACATAAAACTTCTTCATTTTATACCAATGTAAGAGTGTTTCCATTGAGTTCATTGCAATTGCAGCTGAAACAATTTACTTTTTACTAGCACAAAAAGCCAGATAATCTGGGAGTGTTGATGCACAATAGAAACAGAGACAATTCCAACAAACAATATGACTAGATAAAATACAATTGTAGTTTTGTATGTTGATTGTATATATCCAAGCAATCATGCCACACAAGTTCAGAAATCAAGTGTCCTACACAGCACAAAGAATCTTACACGCAGTCAACAAACCATGTAGACAAAATCACCGCATATTAACAGGGCTGGGAGAGAAGCTTACTAATCACCTGGAAAGCGCACACAATGTGCAGTGTTGGCCTTTCCTTTTGTCAATTTGTCAACCGGTTAAACCAATATTACCAAAAACAGTTAGTTCCATCTTTACTAATAAAAAATTAAAATTCTAACAACATCAAAGCACTTACAGAAGTTTCCACATGATGAAGGCATTCGATGCTGGGGACCTCATGGGCAACAGATTGGCTAAAATAAAATGACAGAAAGAGGTTAATGTTACACGTGAACCAGAGAGAGAAGTAAAAGCAAAAGAATGTAAAAGTAATCTTGCACAGAATTCTTTTGCATTGAAAGTTCTTTTTTACATTGATCATCATAAACCCCCGTAAACAAAAATTGTAATGGGCAACAAAGATTGACTTCATAATTCTTTTGTATTGAAATTTCCTTTTTACATTGATCATCATAAACCCCTTTAAACAAAAATTGTAATTGGCAACAAAGATTGACTTCACAATACATTACAAAGCAATTTCAAGATATTATGATTAAAAAACAAAAAGGGATAAATTAAAGATGAAAAATGAAAGTTCCAGCAAATCATTAATAGAAACAAAATTAGGTTCTAGTAGAAAAATCAGATATGAGTTCTACTGATAACATGATAGGAATTTACATATGATATTACATTGCAACAAAATCAGCTTCTAGTAAAAAAATAAAACATGATGACAATAGTGTAAGTAATAACTAATACTCAAAACACATGCCTCTTTGATAACTTTAGAAGGAGATCCAACAAGGTAGAAATGCCACCTGACTATTCTCAATAATATGACCTTTTCATCTTGAAGTCTACAAAACAAATGCCAGAAAATAATCAGTGGAGTCCATTCTGTTAAAAAAGTGAGGCCAGTCTTCCCTGGTCAAATATGGCTTGCCTTTTGCAAATCTTCACGACATTTTCACCAGCATCCGGCTCGCACTTACGCGTCTTAACATAATACTCTTCAGGTTTATAAGGAACATCCTGTTAAATTGTCAAGTCGCAAATTTCATGTCACTTGAGTCACAAAGAACATAAAAATTACGCCTAATTATCTTATTAACTGCAGTAGAGAAAACTACAACAGTAGCAATCCTCTCACAACCATATGTGGTATGGCAATATATTTGTAATTCTTCAGAAATGTTAACATTCCAAAGCTTTCCATCATTTTTTATTTTATTTTTTTTCATCATAAGTATAGTTGATGAGGATGTAACTGCGTATAATGAAAAAATAATATAAAGGGAAGATAAGTAGGTATAATGAAACTTTTATATATAATTAAGCCATTCTTATCACATAATCACAATTGTTGCTGTACAAGCACAACATGTCCCTTGTATCAACTGTGTACAATCAGATAGTCTGAGAGATAAGCAGCCATGGACAAGGTGAACAAATAACAAGATAGTCTCGTACTCATACATATGTTAACTCATACAAAGCATAAGCGGCAGATTTATTGACTGTTATCACAGGTGGTATCCGCAGTGTCTGCATCTTGCTGGTTGAATTTTCCTCGACCTCCACCAACTTTGCAACAATCGAGGCCTCTCCTCCACTCTGCGACATGAGAAAACAAATTAGTCGCACGTTGAATTAAACGGCTATATTCACCCAAAATCATGCGTGCAGTTACTGGCAATTATACATGACAGCACCATAAAAGCAAAATCACTAAGAGAAGAGACCGTATGAACTATGTCGGTGCTCCCGACCATAATCGCTAAAGAAGAACCATCTGGAACAGAAATGTTCAGAAAAGAGAAGTGACTTAGAATTACCGAACCCCTGGGAACAGCCATGTTGACTACAATTTTCGCAGTGCAACTGAGATTGTCGGAGTTGGAATTCTTCTCGCACTTCTTGAGCTTCGATTTGGATATAATTTGAACTCCGGCAACATCTCATGCAGTCGAATAACTAAGAAAGCAGGAGACTAAGCGGATAATCACGTTTGTAGTCACTGCCATTTTATTGGTTTGGGTATTCAACTGATTGCCCAGCGATTTCTACTTAAATCTGCCGAAATTGATGTCTCAGTAACCAGAGACGCCCATATCACAAATTGAAGGCGCTTTTGGCGGTTTTGGAGGCGGTTCCATAAGTTTTCTTTTCTTTTTTTCTTTTTTTTTGGGTTTTAAAGTATGTACATTATCATTATCAAACCGTCAGCAACTGCTTACTTTTTGGGAAAAAAAAAACCTGAATTTGTTGCTTGTTGGGACTGAGAACCACGGACAAAGATCCTTTATTTTTTTTTTTTTTTTATGACAGACGGGGTTAAGCCCCAAATAGAAAAATTATACAGATATAATTTTAGGGTAAAATATTTATATAATGTATATCAATAATTAAAAAAATAATTTATAAAAAAGAGATATAAGATAATATATTTTCGGAGAAGCAAAATTTTTTTTTTGCTAGATTTGCATAATAATTTTATTCTTGATATATATAAAAAAACAAATTTAATAAAATTTATTAAAAAGATTTTAATGACCCGAAGTATTGGGTTAGTGGAGAGATCCTCTATTTTTTTAATGTAAAGGTATAGAATAATATAAAATTAATATAAAACAATTATACTACCATAAACATTCATTACGTAATAATTTTTATCCTACAATTCTTGTAAAAGTTAGGCAAATTTAAATAAATCAATATAATAATTTTATGTTTACCTAAATATCAATACTTTGATGATCATGGTTTTTTTCCTTAAAAAAAAAAAAAAGAGTCAAGTGCGGTATCTGACTTGACTGATCGCCGCTTGGGTTGAAGTTTGTAAAATAATCAAAGGTATGGTTGTGTGTAAGCAACCTAACTCATTCCTTTTACCTTTTTCAAAGCAAAGGCGGTAATGGCAAGGGCTTTACAGTAATAATCTTTTCATCAGGAGTAGTTTATGTCATCAAAACCCAAAACCTGCAAGTTTTCGAGAGATCCAATTGTTTCTTTCACGCGCCAATTGAACACCTGTCGGCACAGAATAGCTTCCCAGCCCGGTCTATAACACGTGGCAAATACCGTTAGCTCCAAGGTTCGTACAGTCGCAAAATATAAGTATCTGCAATAAATATATAACTGAAGAGTGACCACCTCGAGAATAAACTATTACCGTACGCAAGCTAATGCGCGTTACGCACCCCTGCACCGGAGAAGCTCCGGCGACTTCAATGGCTGGTGAGGAGAGAGAAAGCCTCTTCCAATCTCTAGTTGATCGGTGTCAGAATCTGGAGGAATATCAAGCGAAGCTGAGGGAGCAGGTCGATGAGCTGGTGCAGGAGAAGAAGCTGAAGGATCACAAGGTGGTGACCGCAGATTCAAGTATGGGTTCGCTTTCGGGTTACTTCTTGTCGGGTAGCCCGTATAAAAGCGTATTGGAATGCATGGGTCATGCGGCAGATGTGTACAGAGTTTACTCAGGAGAGATCATTTACTGGTAAGTGTGCCATTCGATTTTCGTAGTTTTTTTTTCCCCGAGTTTTGCTTTTTGATTAGCTTGACTCTGTGACATTGTGTTTATTTTTCAAAAAGAGTAAGATTCCTGTTGCACTTTTCAATGAAACAGTGGCTCTGTGAGGGGTGGGGGACAATACGGTATCAAGCTTCAATTAATATTTGGGTTAAAATATAGTAGTCGCTTAATTGCTTGTGGTTCAGCTGTAAAAGTGGTTAATACATGGTCACTGAGAAGCAAGTTTCGAGTTTATGTACATCTATAAATGCTAGAGCCTTGCTCTATGAAACAGAGGAACCGAAATCAAGTATTCCCCAAACCTTTCATGCATATTGCGCGAAGCATCAATTTTTAATTCGGTGGTTAAGATTAACAGTGTCTCTATTCTTACAGTATCAAACTCACTAAAATTTTACTTAAAAAAATTTAAATCATTAAATTTATTGTATTCACAGTTGAGTTTTGGAATCTAGTAACAGCCAACATTATTTAAGTGAGCATTTTAATGAGAACAGCTTTTCTCTAAGATTAATGGTGAACCTGTGGTACTAGGATATAATTGAAGGTTTGATTAAGAAACTTGTACTTCTTATTGGTTATATTTTCCGGCTTAAAGCAATGAAAACTAATCCTCATTTGGAATTTCTGAACCATTTTTATTTGGATGTAGAGTAGTTAAATAATTCAAGCCGAGAATAATGGGTTAGAAGAAAGGACAAAAATTTTAAACTTTTGGTAATTTGTGAACTCAATTGAAACTAGGTGTCCTGTTATTGAATAACATTACTATTGATCAACCGCATTGTGTTGTATCTGCTTCATCCGTTTGGAGCGTCAATAGGTTTTACGTATGCTTTGCTTAAAGAGTGAGTAGTGTTGATCAAGTTGATTTAATGTGTATCACTCCAACACTTTGTTCCATATGTATGTTTGGAAAGCAAATGATGATAAACACAGAACTGACAGAAACTGATTTTACTCAAATCATTGTTCAATCAAATTAAAAAGGCTAAAGTACAAAGATCAATTTAGATAGCATAAGTTACATGCTCAAGGGCTCGAAGTTGCTTGCTGTAATATGCTTGTCTCATATGTCAAGAAAAGTGGATAGCCTACCTTAACAAATTAGTTCACTAATAAATTTAGATTATTTTCTATATCTTGATTTCCTGTATATCACAATCTTTTACTTTTCCTGGACAAAATTTTTAAATTTTCATAAAATGCTTATGTGGATCTAAATTGAACTGGATGATAAATCAGTATCTTGTTTGTCAAGCATAGTGTCTCAATTCCCTATGAAGTCTGGGGTTTTCAGTTTAAGATTAAACTAGCTGCATAGGATTGCTACAGTATGCTTCACTTGATGTATTTGCAACTTCACCATTACCAAATTACAAGTTATCATGTATAAATTTACCATTACAAGGTTAGCTTAACATCATTTGTTTTACCTTTTATGTAGTAAGTCCAAGGTGACCTGATTCTTAATGATGTAGAATTATTTAGACCTTTTTATTGGGTGGGGAGGTGAGATGGGTAAATGGAGATCTGTGACTCTATGCTCGGGAATAGAGTGTTGTGTAAGTTCCTGAGGATGAAAGGGGTTTAGTTTCTCTCCTTTGTCACTATTGCTCCAGTGCTGAGCCTCTATATTTCATCCCAGAAATCACTTGGCGGAAACTTTATATGGCTGGAAAGACTATGAAATCGTTGGACAGAGAGTTGCTGAGCTCCTTATCACTGAAGAATGTTATGCACCTCTCCAAAGAATTTTAGAAAGGTTGATCACTGGAGTACCATGGTCCGGGCAGTGTCCTTTCAGGAAGAGGTCTGGTGAAGTATTTATGGCAATGGTGACGAAAACTCTGCTTTATGAGGATGGTGAGATCGCTGGTGTTATCACCATTTCTAGTGATGCATCCTTATTTAATAGCATGGCTTCAGAAAATCTGAAACAATCTTTTGTCAATGGCCTACCTGGGGTACAAAGGTTAAACTTCAAAAGGATTCAGTGGCATTCACAGCTACCGATTGCACTGGTGCCACAGATTGCATCATCTGTTTCCAATCTGGTCCGTATTAGCTTCAATACTACTGTTCTTTACAACCTTTTTTTTTTCTTTCTAACTATTTCTTCCTCTCTAAATTTTATCTTATTTGCTGAAAATATAACGTGGAACTCTATTATTTAAATATATTAGGTGTCGACACGCGACGCGGGGCGGCGATCCCGAGGCGAATAAAAAAAATAGGTTTAGATTTAGGTGAGGTTTTAGAAAATGATTTAAAAAAATGGAGTCGCCACCGACTTAGATTGCAATGGTGAAGTCGGACACCGAATAATATGGTCTGCATTACAGAAAAATGGATTCGGGGGTTGGTTACATGTAGGGAAGGTATTAGCACCCTACAACGCCCTTTCGGTACCACGTTGATATTTGTTGCTTTTGATTTTAAAACTATGCTTTGTCTTTTGTTTAGATAAATTTATTCTTACATGTGATTGTGATTTAAGATTATTTATAAATGCCTCAATAGAGTCATGCCAGTTGACTGGCTAAACTCATGATGTAATTTCCCTTAAGATAGTTATATAGCGGCCAGTTAACTGACAACCATATTTATCTATTGTCAGGAGTTTATTTTTAATGCATTAATAGAACCATGCCAGTTGACTGACTAGGTTTGTAACAAGATTTCCCTTAAGATAGTTCAATAGCGGCCAGTTGACTGACAACTATATTTATCCATCGTTGGGAATTTCCTTCTAATGCATCAATAGAATCATGCCAGTTAACTGGCTAGATTCATAATATGATTTTCCTCAGGATAGTTCTATAGCGGCCAGTTGACTGGCAACTATATTTATCCATCGTTGGGAATTTCCTTTTAATGCATCAATAGAATCATGCCAGTTAACTGACTAGATTCATAATATGATTTTCCTCAGGATAGTTCTATAGCGGCCAGTTGACTGACAACTACATTTATCCATCGTTGGGAGTTTCTTTCTAACCAAGATAGTGGATTAAAATAGTTGATTGGAAACTCTTTGTGTTTGCTTACCTTCATAAGCATACTGGGAGACGAGGTTTATGGGCTCAATTATAGGATTTTAGCGTTACAACAGCTCAATCATGGAATTTAGCATTATAACAGTGTGATTATAAAAATTACAGCAATATAATAGCTTAATCACAGCAACTTCACAGTATTGCAATTTAATTACAGCATTACAGTAATACAGCAATGAGGCAGCACAACAGCTTAATTACAGCACTGTAGTGATGCAGCAACTTAATTACAACAATGCAGGAAATAATATAGCAAAATACAGAAACAGCATGCAAAACTACAGCAATAGAAACAGAGAAAATAATACAGCAGAATGCAGAAACAGCATGCAGAATTACAGCAACAGAAACAGAGGAAATAATACAGCAAAATGCAGAAACAGCTTGCAGAATTACAGCAACAGAAACAGAGGAAATAATACAGCAGAATGCAGAAACAGCTTGCAGAATTACAGCAACAGAAACAGAGGAAATAATACAGCAAGATGCAGAAACAGCATGCAGTATTACAGCAGAAACTGAATTGCAGAATTTTTACAGCAGAATCAGAAACTGTAATAACAGAATTACAGCAACATGATACAGCAGAAAGAGCTGCGAAATTCTTTTACAGCAGAAGTAGAGTTGCAAATTCTTAAAGCAGAAATAGAGTTGCAGAATTTTACAGCAGAATCAGAAACTGTAATAACAAAATTACAGCAACATGATACAGCAGAAACAGCAATGTTTCCCTAACAATACAGCAACTCCATTTATATTTCCAAGGATTTATAAAGATACAGCAAGGAAACTAAGAGCAAACAGCAGAATGTACAGAGTACAGCAGCAAGTTAAATCCAATTGCAATTCCAACGATTCATGCTTCAACAAAGCAATCCATGAGCTAAAAAGTGGGACTTAACAGATTGGGAGTAATGTCTGAATGCCAAATGCTTAGATACCAGAACATTCATCTCAATCCTAGGGAGTACAGCAACAGAAACAGAGGAAATAATACAGCAGGATGCAGAAACAGCATGCAGTATTACAGCAGAAACTGAATTGCAGAATTTTTACAGCAGAATCAGAAACTGTAATAACAGAATTACAGCAACATGATACAGCAGAAAGAGCTGCGAAATTCTTTTACAGCAGAAGTAGAGTTGCAAATTCTTAAAGCAGAAATAGAGTTGCAGAATTTTACAGCAGAATCAGAAACTGTAATAACAGAATTACAGCAACATGATACAGCAGAAAGAGCTGCGAAATTCTTTTACAGCAGAAGTAGAGTTGCAAATTTTTAAAGCAGAAATAGTTGCAAAATTTTTACAGCAGAATCAGAAACTGTAATAACAGAATTACAGCAACATGATACAGCAGAAACAGCAATGTTTCCCTAACAATACAACAACTCCATTTATATTTCAAAGGATTTATAAAGATACAGCAAGAAAACCAAGAGCAAACAGCAAAACGTACAGAGTATAGCAGCAAGTTAAATTCAATTGCAATTCCAATTATTCCTCAGAGCTAGAGATAATGAGAGAGCTGAGTATGTAAGAGAATTAGAGAAATCTCATCTTTTAGTACAGAGCAAACCAATGGTTCCTTCCATGCGAACTAGTACTCAGCTGCATGCTCCCCTTCCTTTCTCTTCCCTTTCTTTTTTCTTTTTCCCCTTCAGCCCCCTTTTCCTCACGGGCTGCCCCCCTCTCCTTTGCTCACGGGCTGCCTCCTTTCTTTACTTTCTCTAGCAGCCACCTCTTTTGACTAACCTTCCTTTTAGTTCAGCTCCTTTCCCTGAATCGTCAAGCAGCCAGCCTCCCCACCAGAAAGCTTATGGCCTTCCATTTAGACAAAAAGTCATCAAACTTCTTCCACTTGCCTTGCCGACAGCCCCTTTCTTTGACTCCTCATTTTCTTTCTTTCACACTTCTTTTTCTTTTATTTTCTTTTCTTCTTTTTTCTTTTTTTCAAATTTTTAATTTTTATTTATTTTTTATTTTTAATAATTTTTAAACAATATTATTTACATTTAAGACCCAAAAATATCTTTAAATTTTTTATTTTTGCTCAATTATTTTTTAGAAAAATATATATTCAAGTAGAATAATTTATGAATTTATGCATGGATCCACTTTAATTTTTAAGGTCCGGACAAAATTAGGTGTCTACATTAGGCATCAAGATTTATACTACGGAGACATGCAGATGACACATGTAATACATGTGAATCTTCCAGGGATAATATAACAGATGCAGAAGATGATAAGTTAGAGAAACGTACTACTTCAATATGTCATTATAACAATTGGATATGAATCTTATTAGCTAATTTAGTAAGAAAATTCAAGGAGTTTCATTTTATTTTCTTTTCACATTTTTTTTCCTGAATTCCAGGAAGCAAAACCTGATTCAAGATATTACCACAGACAAAGAACAACAGAAGGGGAAGCCTCTAAGAAGGATAAATCTGCTACTGAATTTGCTGGGCCTTCTAAAATTGTAATAGTCCTTTTATTGTGCCATTTTTATGTTGCTCCAACTGCTTAGTTCCTACTTTGAGGACAATGTCAGCAACACAGAATTTTAGTCAGCCATGTACCTGTAGTTTTGGTTTGGTTACAGAAAGGTGCTACCTTACCTGAGACATTAGATGACGTTGGATTCTTTCTAGGGAGATCCCCAAACCATCCCTCTTGGATGGTTTGAAGAAAGAATTGAAGAATGTTATGTGGGATTTCAGCATAATAATCGCTGATTTCTATTTTGTTTGGGACCATAATATACATTAGCAATTTAAGAATGTGCATAAATACTTTTTGTGTTACTCTGCGCTTGATTAAAGATATCTTATTAGCTATATGGTTATATAACTTCAGGCCACAAGAGTCTTTGCTAAGCTGCAGTTTAGGGGGAGTGGATTATGTGGGAATGATAAGGAACATGTTAAACAAATTGGTATAACTGATGATTTAGCAAGCAACAAAGTGAAGAATGACAGTGAATCACCTGAAGCTTTAGAGGCATTAACTTCACGCCAGACTATTGCTGAAAGAGAGGATAAGGGAGAAAACCACCACAAAAGCAATTCGTCTTTTTCTATGAAGAGAAAGGCTACAAAAGTTTGTGGACATAGAACTTCAAGTGTTTCCAAAGATAGTTCTGTTGTAGCTTCCTTGTGTAAGTGTCATAAATGTTTTGGTTCACCTGTTCCTGAGGATCCAATGTTAAGATTAGGCTTCCAATGTGACCCAAACAAATTGAAGCCACAAGAAAACAATTTGGTGATAGAAGATGAAGTGCAAAAGCATCCAGAAAGTATTAGCAGCCATGAAAGTTCTTCAAGCAAAGGGGATAATGAGTCCAACACAGTTATTAAGTGTGAAATACGCTGGGAAGACCTTCATTTGGGAGAGGAAATTGGACAAGGTAATCAAGTGTGTAGTGTATTTTATGAAGTTTGAATATTGAGATGTTGAAATTAAAAAAAATGCTTGTGTGTGAGTATGCCAAGCTGAAAGCTCAACTATTTAAGTTGTATATTAAATTACTGATACCTCTTAATTTAAAAAGGAAGCTCAGAAAATTTATTGTAGGACATCAATTATCATATTTTTGCTCTTAACTGCCAAAATTTCTTATACCAGAATTGCTCCCTATCTCTTTAGTTTTAGGATAGCAAATGTGTGAATGTCTACTGGATGCCTGAATCTCATGTATAAATAATTGCTTATGTAAGTGTCATAAAATTGTTAGTTTGATCTTATCTGCATATATTTTGCTGATTTAATGAGCCTTCAGACGATTCTAAATTTCATTGTTATTTCTCTACCTTGCAGGTTCTTATGCTGCTGTTTATCGTGGTATTTGGAATGGCTCGGTAAAATTTGTTTCACATTTATTCCGATTTCTCTGTGGGAGTATTAACTTGGCATCTGCCCTAAGATTTATTTTCTTGTTATTAGAATGTTGCTGTCAAGGTTTATTTTGGGAACAGATACACTGAGGAGACTTTACAAGACTATAGAAAAGAGGTATGTCAAGATATATCCAGGACGTTCGAACGGTTTTTTTGATTGTTTGTGATAGAAACCAACTGATCTTTAAATGTCATGTGCGCATACCGCAGATTGACATAATGAAGAGATTGAGACATCCTAATGTGTTGTTGTTCATGGGAGCAGTATATTCAGAGGAGAGGCTTGCCATTGTCACAGAGTTTTTATCTAGGTGAGGGTTAATACTTAAAGACGCCTTCATCTGAGAGTCGATTATTTTAAGTTTTAACTTTCAAGGTGCTGCATTTAAATGTACATCAAATTGTCTAGGGAATTTTGAACCCTATACCCGCTGCATTGTTGTGCCATAAGATGCCTAGTCAGACATTGGCTATTAATCAATGAGCTCCTACTGCGTCAATTTATGGACTTGTGCCATACATTGATTATATATTGCACGGCAGGGGAAGCCTGTTCAAAACGCTCCACAAAAACAATCAGACGTTAGACATCCAAAGACGTCTAAGGATGGCCCTTGATATTGTGTGTTCTCTCTCTCCCTCTCTGACTTGATCTAATCTGTTTTGAGTACACTGGTAGCTTGCTTTACCTCCATCTTTGCTATGTTCATGCATATATCACGGTGTCATTTGTTGCAGGCTAGAGGTATGAATTATTTACATCACAGGAATCCACCAATAGTGCATAGGGACCTGAAGTCTTCTAACCTTCTTGTTGATAAAAACTGGACTGTTAAGGTAAATTTTACTTGAGAATTAGTCCTAGGAAGATTGAATGTCAACAAGGTGATATGCAAGTCTTAATTTTTCTCTCAGGTCGGAGACTTTGGCCCGTCGAGGTTGAAAGATGCAACTTTATTGACTACAACATCTGGAAGAGGCACCGTAATGATGAAACTTGATTCTACATATTTTTTATTAAAAAATTGTTCTAACTGCATTTCTGATTATTAATATTGTATTATTTCTTGCTAACAAGCTTTCTTGTTATCAATATGCAGCCACAGTGGATGGCCCCTGAAGTCCTTCGGAATGAGCCCTCAAATGAGAAGTAATAATTTCTTGGAGTTAACAGTACACTTTTCGCCAACTTGTCCTGATGGTCTTGGACAATAGCTCAATCAGCTTTGCGTTAACTAATTTTATATTTTATGGCAAACCGATATGCAGCATTTCTTCAGCCTTCTCAATCTTTGAGTTACCTTAACCATTTATGAAGTATTATGATTTTGGAAGTTATGATGCAATTTCAGTCAGTGGCTAAAGCGTTTAAAACTGTGATATAATGACTTCATTTCCTTCTTAAAACAGGTCTGATGTGTTCAGTTTTGGGGTCATCCTCCGGGAATTAATGACTCAGTCAATTCCATGGAAGAATCTGAATTCCTTGCAGGTCTCTCTGATTCTGCACTCTATATCAGTATATATCGCTAAGAAAACTCAAGCATGAAGACAATTTGGCTATAATAGTATTTTTTGCCATAACAAAAGTATTCTTTTTGAAAGGTTGTTGGGGTGGTAGGCTTTATGGATAGAAGACTCGAACTGCCGGAGGGGCTCGACCCCCATATAGCATCCGTCATACTTGACTGCTGGAAAAGGTGCTTATATATATTCCATTTCCCAATTATTATGGTTGAACTTGTCTTTTTACTAGAATTAAAATTTTTTTTGGTGTTAAATTTGAGCAGTGATCCAGAACAACGTTCATCATTTGAAGAGCTAATACAGAGAATGATGCTGCTTGTCAGCATAGTAACAGCAGTGTCAATTAGAAGGATTTCAGACTCCTGAACTTATGTGGTTTAGGTTAAACATATAGTTGCCTTTTCCAAACTAGATCAGTCAACAGAGCAGTTCAAACTTAAAGCTGACAAATTGAATGGCAAAACAATCTTCCTTCTGTAGCAGAATGGGAACAGAAGAAAAGGGAGACAAATCGAAAGTAGGGAAGGAACAGTTGGTAGATTAATGTTGTACCGTGCCCTATTGAATTGTGTTGAAATAATGTATAGAAGGTAACTTGAGGTGATGTTGACCCACAATGTGTTCGTACTGTGAAGATGGGGAAGCCACGGAGTTGGTCTCATCTTGGGGCCAGCATTTGAATGCCCTTTCTGATTGCAGTTCTTCCAACTGAACGACTATTCATCAGTTAGACCATGGGGAGTGACTGGGTTCCACGGTAGCTGTACCTTCTTTGGGGCCATAATTGTTTCTCCTCACCGACTTTGTTCACTGATTGGCATAGACTTTTCGTGTCTCCTATTTGCTTTATGTCCATCAATATTCCTTAATTGTAATGAGGGACTGCAACAAAGATTTACCTGAATTGGCTTGAGTGCAAGAACAAATTCCGTATAACTCGCCTTCTCTTTGCCGTCTTTGCATACATTTTATAGCTTTCACATGCGCAAATGGAAGCCAGAGGACCACAATGGTCAATGATTTTCCTTCAATGCCTTTGGGATCACAGTGGACACAGCTTGTGCAGAAGTGAACAGAAACGTAAGATTCTACCTTTCCATGTTTGACCCGCTTTCTTTTTAGAAAAAAAATATATTAGAAAGTAACGTAATATATTTTCAAGGTGCCATTTTTATAATCGGCAACCACGTTAAAATGCAGTGTCATTAGTCCTTTTTTTTGGCATGATAGTGCCAAGGAAAGGAAGTCTGCTGCTACTTTCCTTGGGATGACATGCTTTGTTTACGTGACACAGTTAATGGGCACAAATTGAAGAGTGAGGAAAGGCTTTTAAATAGAAACCCAACGTCTACGTCAATTATTTACCTCTGGAACATCTTCTAAGTGTTTGATTACAAAAGACAAGTGAAATCTGAAGTCATCTACATGATAATGGAAGTAAAGAATAAAGAAGCTGTGTTTATTCATTGAGATCAGGTCATTTCGTTCTATTGAGTGCCTGCAGTTGCAGACGTTCAAAGTTCAACTATGACAGCGGCTCTCTCTGTTACGCCGTGAACAACCTTTGTCAATGGAAACAGAAACTCATTAAAGACTATGAACGAGGAACAGTGGGTGAATCTTTAAGGAAGCCATTAGTTTTACAGATTTTTTTTAAAAAAAATTAGACATATATATGTTAAAAAATGAATTATCATCCAATTTACTCTATAATTTATGAACAATATTGCAAGACATGAGGGAGGGGAGGAAAAAGGATTTCATTGGCTAACGATAAAAACAAAGTAAGAAACATGGATGAGAATTTTGACTAGAAAAGATTGTCGTCAAAGATGTAAACCCGTGATCTTGTTTTCTATCCAACCAGTTCCGGTCGGTTGTTTGTTTGTGGAAACTGCAGGGAAGCTCTCCGATGACCCCAATTCCCTGATAATTATTATGTCTACCTGTTGGAAACTCACAAGTTGTTTTACAATACCACAGGGCGTAGTGGCGTTGGTGTGGGTGACCAATTCTTGGCCTTGGTTTCCCTCTGCAGAATGGCACGTGTCCGTATCCCGAAGGAATACGATAGCGGGACCGACTATAGCCGAATTGTCTAAGCACTGCATCGACGTGAAAGGTGGAAAAAAGGAAAAAAATATAAAGTCATGTATATATATATATATATGTAAAGTGGTGGGACTTGAATGTTTTATTTTTATTATTTTTAATTTTTATAAATATTTATTTTATATTATATCATTTTTATAATTTTTATTTTTATTTTTTTAATTTTATATTTATTTTTCTTTCTACATCTATACTTTGCATCCGGATCTTGATCTAAAACGGTGATATTGCGCGCTAATTCGCACCCGTACGATCTGTACCATCTGAGGTTAACCGGCCTTTGTATCAGCATTAGGCATGTGATTGATGATTGATTATCACGAGTCGAGAGGGGAAACTTGCAACTGCAGGAAGAAGTTTTGTAATCTACTCAGTTGACGGGACATTCCAAATCAGACTCGTAGTACCCAATTCAGCTTTTGCTACCTACTTTTTAATATTTACTCAATATTTATTTTTAATCATAATTTTTAATTTCTTAAATTTTATAATTTAATATATAAAATTTAATAAAATTAATCATTTAAATTTTATATTATAATAACTAAATAAAAATAAAATTATTAAAACAACAAAACTATACCCCTTACATACTTTCTTTTTATAATTTTTTAGTCAATATTATAATTAGCATTTTCATAGCTTCTTAATTGATGTCTATGCTAATTTTTTCTCTTTTTGGATACATGCCTATGCTAATTTTAGATGCCTATGAGGTCCTTTTTTTCAGATGCCTATGCTGATTTTAGATGCCTATCAGTCCTTAATTGATGCCTCAGTTACTTTTCCTTTTTGTTTTGCTGCTAGTTTCTACTAAAATAGTCCAAGTACTGATGAGTTGTTGATTAACACATACAAGTACAGGGAGAACCATATATATTTTTTTTAGTACAGATACTAGATACATATTATTCTATATAGTATAAATAATAGATACATATTTATACTATATAAAAATAATGTAAATTAAACATTTTTAAAAATTTTATTTATTAAAATATTATTTTATTTTAAATTTATTTGTTTTAAGATTTCAAAAATAATTTTCTTAATGATAAATTTAAAATTATATCATAGATAATATATCTATTAGAATATAGATTTTAATTTTACAAATTTTTCATATTGAATTTTTTTAATAAACATTAGATATAATATTAATTATTTAAATTAGAAAGTATAACACTATTTTAAAATATTTTTAATATGTTTATTTCATTTTTATTATATCTTATAATATTTATTTATTATATTAAATATTTATATAATAATAATAATTTTTAAAAATCATATCATTTTATTATTAATTTTTAACTTGACACACGTGTAAAAGGCTAAATAGATTAAAAGAAAGAAAGATATATCAAAATAAATGCACAGGTATCACGTTGGTTGGCTCCGTGGTCCACAATGTGCTCCTGCTCCGTGCAATTTCCGCAGCCCAGTTTACTTACACATAAAGCCACCATTCACTCCTCCGTCTCTTACTCATACACGCACTCCCATTTATCCATACTCTTCTTCCTCATGTCCCCTCTCTTCCAGTCTCTCTAGTCTCTACAATGCATCTTCAATATCAAGTTGCCAGCCACAACTAAAAACCATTTGCTTCTTAAGAACAAATGGGCAAAGCATCAAAATGGTTTCGTGGTCTTCTCGGCCTAAAAAAGCCAGACTCGTCATCTTCCACCAACTCTGCTCTAAAACCACCCAAAGTCAAACGCAGATGGAGCTTTGGTAAATCCTACGGGGAAAAGGACAACCACCATGCCGCCACTTCCAAACCGACCCAACACCGCACAAGAGCCACTCACGGAGAGCTGGCGGGTACACCCTCGGGACAAGTGAACAGCGTGGATCCCGACAAACACGCGATCGCGGTGGCTGCCGCCACAGCAGCCGTGGCGGAGGCCGCCGTTGCTGCTGCTCAGGCTGCAGCAGCTGTGGTCAGACTCACGAGCAGCGGCAGGTGCGCTAGTACCGCGGCGGAGGCGGCTGCGCATGTCGCTAGAGGCATCGGGAATCATGAAGAATGGGCTGCTGTAAAGATTCAAGCCGCTTTTCGAGGCTGTTTGGTTGGTATCCGTTTTCATTCGATTCCTTTCTTCTTTCTTTTATTCTAAGTTCTGATATGTGAACGCAAACTCTGTGGAACTGACCGGATTAGTAATTGTGTCTCTCATTGCTTTGTTGTTGGTGCAGTATATTACTATATTTCATGTTTCTAAGGATGCATTTTTTTTAATTCTAATATTCAACGAGAAAAATTGTATTGAGAAAGGGTAGGAAAGAAAATATTCTTCTTTTTTCCTTTAGAAAAGAGCAAAGAGGGGAAAAGTAAGCCGTTTCCAATTTAGAACTAATCCTGCAAAGCACAGGAGTAATGATCTATTATTGGATTTTTTTTTCTGGCTCGATCTTTCTGCAAAGTGGAATCGAGTGTCGATATGGAAGAAAAGGAAGATCCTAGAGCGGTGATTCTTTCTGTAATTTACTTCTTTGGAACCGATAGGACTGCCTTGCAGACTTGGCCTGTTCGGGAGACGGTGTCGTATCCTTTTGGTTGTTGCGAAGCTGATATTTCCTTTCTATTTCTTCAGACTTGGTGAGCTGTTCTCTGGTGTCGTTTTGTTCAAGACTGTACCTGAAAAAGGGTCTGTGCAAAAAATGGCATTTACCATATCCCTTTTCTGTACCGAACTAATCTTTAATAACTGCTGCATTTTTTGGAAGGCGGTGGTTAACGTGGACCGTGAGGCGCATAGTGGCCGCTCAGCATAGGCCCCGTTCTTTTAAGCGATGCCCATCTCTTCCTTTTCCTTCTATTTCATCTGTGTCGGCGTTTTCACAATTAAATGAGCCAGCTTTAATCTTCACGCATTAGTTACTTCCACATTGGGTTCGTTGGTTTGGTGACCTTGTGACTTCAAACTTTTTCTTCTGAACATCTTTTTGATTTGGTGAGTAATTTATGTGCCTTTTTAGTTGTTGGTATTGTGCTGTGGCCTTTAAAGTGAGGGAGAAACTTTTACCATATCAACGTTTAACTTTGGTATTTGGAAAATGTTATGCACGCTGCCCCCATTGTTGAGAAGTAGTGATTCTGAGAAAAGAGAAAAAAACAAGTGAAAATACAAGAGCACGTGTAATTTATGTATAGAATTTATGTGCTATATAATTACTCAAACAAAAAGTTGTAGACTGTAGCACGACTGTAGTTTCTAGAAGGATTTGACCTGAGGTCCACTGGATGTCCAGCTGGTTAGAATTATTAGCGGCTTGGTTCCCCAATATCTGGGCTCAATTGCATGTTAGATGGTGACTGGAGTTGATTGGCCACAGTTCAACTTTACGTTGGTAAAATGTTGACCTTGGTGTTGGCCTTTTGGGTTTTGTAGGGGCAGATACCGCTGTAAGGAGCACTGCTGTGAGGCTGTGTTTCCTTGAGTGGACTCGTAGGACTTTTCCAAGGATGAATTTCGGGTAGTTGACGACTATAATACTGCTGTCTTGAGATGTAAACATACTTTAATGTTTTTTTTTTTTTTGATAATAACATACTTTAATGTTGATTTAACGTAGTCTTGTTACAAATGTTGCATCAGTGTTTTGCTTTTGTGGGGGCTGGTTTTATGTCCTTGTCTTCCTCTATGAAAAGTCAGGTCTCTCATAAATCGATCAGAATGCTTGAATAGAAGTTATTTCCTTTTGGCGCTTGCTACCTTTGAATTTGCTCAGAGTTGTACTTTCACTTGGCGCCTTTAAGCTCTTAATGAATGAAATAGCTATGTGGTCCTGAACTACGTTAAATACTGTCAGATAATTCTTGTCATGCATTCTCTTGTCGTTTTGAGAAGCATATCATTAAAACTATCAACCTAAGTTGTTTTCTTTTGTAAGGTTCTGGCTGCCAATATGTGCTTTGCATGTCTATTGTTGTTCCAGTTCATTATTACACTCCAATGTTGAAATTTTGTAGGCAAGGAGAGCACTGCGAGCATTAAAAGGATTGGTGAAGCTTCAGGCATTGGTGAGAGGTCACATTGAGAGGAAGCGGACAGCGGAGTGGCTGCAAAGAATGCAAGCGCTGGTACGAGCACAGGCACGAGTCCGTGCTGGGCGGGCCCAGATTCTGCACGCCCCAAATTTGAGTGCTAAGTCATCTAACTTCAACCTCCATGTAAGCAAAATATATTATTGCTCGATGTTAACAATAAAACGTACCTCCCATTAGTTCCTCCATCGTCAATTCAGAAGCTGATGCTTTGACGTCTGCTCTGGGTATGAACATTGATTATTAATTCCCCAAATGTCTTACGTTCACAGGTTCCAGCAACACCAGACAAATTTGAAAGCCCAATTAGATCCAAGAGCATGAAATATGATAAGTCATCAGTACTCAAGGTATTTTCTTGCCACCCTTCCCCAACAAGGGGGGATTCAGTACATTATCAAATTTGATGTGTGCTTATGGAAGCATATATATCATTGTAGAGAAATGGATCCAAATCCTACATCCAGATTAATGGCAATCAAGACAAATGTTGGAATGCATCAGATGGTCGGGTAGATGAACAATCGTGGAATTGGCAAAGATCATCGATAAGAAGTTGTGGTGTGGATGATGAAAAAAGTATTAGGATCCTTGAAATTGATTCTGGAAAGCCTCACTTCGCGCCGAAACGCAGAAACCTGTTCCTCTCTGGTAACTATGCTTCTTTTTCTGATCAATACAGTCAAAGTTTGACCGCGGACTCGACAACTCATCAATCAGGTCAAAGTCTATCTTCTTGTGAAGTTCAATCTTACAACCCACTAAAAGAGGGCGAGGTTGAGGAGAGCCCATTCTGCACCGCTGACAATACTCCTCAGTTTTTTTCTGCCTCCTCTAGGGATGGTGGCTCCAAAAGAAGTCCTTTTACTCCTACCAGGAGTGATGGCTCAAGAAGCTATCTAAGTGGTTATTCTGGCTACCCAAATTACATGGCTTACACTGAATCTTCAAAGGCAAAGGTCAGAAGATCTCTCAGTGCTCCAAAACAAAGGCCCCAATATGAGAGGTCTGGTTCATCTAACGGGTATTCAGTCTATGCATTTGGTGAGCCAAAGCTAACCGCACAGAGGGTATCTACATTGCACCCGAACTTCACCAGCAAAGTTTATCCAGGTTCTGGTCGTTTGGACAAGCTTGGTATGCCTGTGGGGTATAGATACTGATCTTTGTATTTCTGTCATGGATCTTTAATCTAGTGGTATAACATCTGATCCTGCTAACCGGTTGTACTTATCTGAGAACCTTAACCGTCATAGACATGTTATGTGCAGTTTGATTTGGGTAATGTTCGAATTCTGTGATACTAATGCATACGACTTCAAGGTATAAAGTGGCTTTGGAATTATATCAGCGAGTGTTGCTTAATTGTATGTAACAGCAACGGAATAACTCGGGGCAGAAACTTTAGGGTTACGGTTGGTATTCCATTTTATACTACAAGCATAATATCTTAAAGTCCATGGTTTGACGCTGAGAAGGACTGTTGGTGGGGAATGTTAGCAGTTCGTAGCTGTGACGTTGTGCACGCAGCGCCGGTCTGAATATGGCCGGATAGTGGTTTGCTAAATGACATAAGAAGAAACTGGGACTAACATAAGAAGAAAAATAAACCGTTAGGCAACTCACTGGACAGCGAGAACAACCTGTCTCAGTCTAGAAAACACTAAATTCGATTAGTGATGTTTTCATCGTTGAATAGTAATTGCCGTGTGCGTTGATCTGTCGATGAAATAAACTCACTTTGTAAAAGCGTTTTACATTTATCAGTCTGTAAAGAAAGGGCTGCTGATTTGCGGGCTCTGTACGACTGGGGGAGGGGGTGGTACAAAAAAATGATTGTGTAAGTCAATAGGTTGATATAACAGACAAGAGACAGCCAGGTGTCGTGGTGTAGTTGGTTATCACGTCAGTCTAACACACTGAAGGTCTCCGGTTCGAGTCCGGGCGACGCCATGTTTGTTCTTTCTGTTTCTTAAGTTTATTGCACGTCCCAATGAGTTGACTTCCAGCCCCAGGCACACACTCCAAAGTCCAAACTTATCAGAAGCGCTTTTTCATTTTTTGGCTATAGAAGCCCTTTAGGAAAGGCTTACTGGTAATTCCTTGGTTTGACCGATTATCTTTTGACTGCAGAGGAACAGTCCGATTAACTTGTTTTCTACTTGCAAGCTTTGATTTTGCTAAGTGGTCTCAAAAAAAGAAAAAATTGCTTGGGATCGTTCAATAGGTGAATATTTCAAGATCAAATAAATAAATATGAATATGTCAACTCTCAAGTGGTTTTATTAAATTGCTGAACGAGGCATCATAGTTGCTTAACGAGATGGGTATCAAGATTCCATCACTTTCAATACCATGAAAGGGGGGTACTCGACAGAAGCTGACTGACGGAACAGAGGTAGAACCAAACATCGTTTTTTGGGTGAATGCGCTGTCACGGTGTTCTCGTCGACATGTTTTCTGAAGAGTGTTGCTAACTCTATGGTTTGAATCACGTTAAGGGTTACGTCTTTTAAGAAAAGTAAATTTTAAAATTAATCAAAATATAAAACATATTATTTTAAAATATTTTATTTATTTTATTTATTAAACGTAATTCAATGCGTAGATAAATGATTATAAGGTTATCATTTTTATTTTCTGAGCGTGGTATAATTTAGAAGGCTCTGAGTCTCCCTGTTCTTTGACAGGGTGTTAGAAGATATTGTGCATGAAAATCTGTAATCGACAACCAGGGTATTGATAAGGGTAATGATGGGGTACGTTGGTATCTCAATATTTGATGTGATTTAAGATAAAATTTTTAAAAATTAAAAAAAAATAAATAAAGATGATAGATATAAGTGAAAGTGTAAGAATAAATATGTAGATATAACATTACTTTGTGAATAATTATGGCAAAGATGCACTAGCAACTTTCGGACGAAACATCATTTCTGATGATGGCTAGAGAAACTTCCACCTGATAAGTGATTTGAACAACTTGGCTCCGAAAGCTGAACATTTAAGTTGTATGGTTGATCTTACCCGGGAAATATATTCATGTGGCAAGTCTAATATCTCCAAACGGGGAGTTCTTCCCGAACCTTGTTTTAAGGCAAGGCCACATAGTTCCATCCAGTAAATATAACGTTAACAGATCACAATTGTAGTGATTCGATAGAAGCTGTTACTATGGCCCAACAAAAAGAGACGCAGGTTGTTATGTTTTTTTAAGTGAACAAAAGGGGAAGCCCCAAAGAAGGAAATTACACTACAATATCCCTAGGAAAAGCCACTTGCATGGCATCAGCTATTAATAACACATTTATATCAGCTGGCACATCCTGTGTGTTTAGAGTTCACTTGTTTAGTACAATACATACCCACAGCAGGCAAGTGCAATAAGCCGCTGAGTTCAGCAATATTCCATGAATTATTCTGTCACATTATAATTTTGTTCTAGAATTCTCACACCTTCATCTACAATTATTAATGTGTAAGAATAATTTTAGTGTCACACCTTACTTTGTCACAATTTTTTATCTCATCCAAAACTGTTAATGTATAGTTAAATCCCACACATCAATGATTATAAATGAATGTGTGAAAATTCTGTCACAATTAAGCTGTAACAATAACAGCGCTCATATTCCGTATAGCTCATTTAGAGTAAGATCTATTTTTCATGGTGACATTGACTTTTGATTAATGGTCCTATAACAGACAGAACGAAGCATGTTTTGAACAATAATTTTCTTATAAAAATTATATTCAAATAACCTATGCCTTGAATACAGAACCATATAGCCTAAAGTTAAGAACCAACACTCGAATGAATACAGCAATATTTGTAATTTGGAATATAAAAAGGGGCTATCACCGCTTTCCTCCACCACCTCCAAGCTTAGGCCCCTTCGGTGTAGCACCCTTTGGAACATTACCCTTGCCTTGTGTCTTCTGCGTCTTGGCCATTGATTCTGCTTTCTTTTCATGCTTGGTTTTCTTGATTCTCTCTTTGATTTCGCTGAACACATAAAAGATATCAGTTATAAATGGAAAAGACTACCCTTGAAAGCATAAGGTAATTTATAACTAGTTCAACTTTTTGCAAATTTTGATTCACATGAGAACCATACCGGAGAGCAGCCTCACGTGCAGCATCTCGGACTTCTTGCTTTTCAGTTCGTCTCTTTTGTATAACTTCCAAGGTGGCACCAACAATAGACCTTGAATAAGGTTTCCTTGCGGCACGATGCTTTTTCTTCACAGCTTCCGCAGCAATGTCCTAAAAGAAAGCAGCAAAGGCGTTTCTATAATTCTATAACCAATATAGCACAAAAAGGCTACTAAAAGAAAAACAGAATGCCTTGAAAAGGTCACAGTAGGCTGGAGGCTGATAGGTTCATAGATGCCATGTGGAAAAACTAATGCCTAATTACCTTCTTATGTTGCTTCCTATACATTGCTGTCCATATGAGCTTAGACGGCTTCAAGCGGTTGTGAAAATACCTCTTGCATTTTGAATTTGCAAAGGGGAAAACCTTCAATAATCAACAACTGTAGACACGTTAAGTTTATATCATAGTCCTGTCCTGAACCCCTTAAGTATAGCAACCATATAGCATAAATCGGTATCTTAACAACAGTACCATCAAATTTACTGCACTCAATTTACCTGAGAATCTGCACAAATAAATCTGATACCTTTGCCAAGGTATATCTTGGGCGCCACTAAAGCAGCAAAGCTCTATCCTGAAATTCAAAGAACACGCAACTAATTACTTGAAAAGTCAGCAGGGACCAGCAGCCAAAAGCGAAGGGAAAGTATAAATGAAAAGATAAAGCAAAACTCAGATGATTCCAGTCAATTCGATCTAATGCAAACACAGTATAATGTAGACGCAGATTAACATAAACCGCATTCCATAGAATAGAAATATAATTCTAACTATACTGGGTTCCAGAATGTAAGCACATAGTTGCCAGACCCAAGATAGTAACACATATGTTGCACTAATTAACAGTTCAATCCCGTGCAGTTACGAAGTTATCTTAATACAACAAACTCTAACGACTAGTTATTACAGTTCATCAAAAGTATGCAAGCCCCTCATCTAAAGATGTAGCAAGTAGCAACAATAAACCGCGTCATAACCTTGAAAGATCAAATTCACCAAAAGAAAATCATTCATATCTCAAGTGACTGGTATTGACGATATAGCAATTTTATGGTCATTAAATATGCCAAAAGGCGTTAAGAACATATTCAGATGTTGGAGGATTCATTTGTCAGGTCATGTCTGCAGATTAACCTAAAAAAAAAAAAAGACGTTTTATTAGTCACCACCGACGATTCTTCAATAAATCCCAAAAATCATAACCCATTAACGTAGAAAAATAAATGACACGTGAATTTCAATCATAAAAAATTTCCAGATTCAAATGTTCATATTCTATTTTCTAATGAGCACTGGATAAAAAGACCAAAGAAGTAACATAACTATGACAATGACCGTCTATTAGGACCTAGAAAGGACTCAATGATCCAAAATGTTGCAACTGTAATCCAATAAGGAGCAGGAAAAACGATAAATAGACAGGGGCCGGCTAAACGAAGGACCCGATGATAATGATAACTAAAGGAAGCAGTCTAAATAATCTCAATCTGCTCGAACTAACAAATGGTAGAGATGATTTGCGCATTTCAGTTAATAACAAGCAAAACAAGGATAATCACACGCTGATAATTGATATTAGAAAAAAAAAAAACGTTTTCTGAGAAACAGAAATTGGACGCCACAAAAGTAACGCCCAATTATACATGCCTAGGATAGATTAAAGAAGGTTACATGAGAACCATGGCACGCCGAGGCTCGTCCTCCCTCGCGACGGACTCCTTTTCGAGTTGCAGAAACCCAAAAACCCCCGCGCCCATTTAAACCTGAGCACCCGGCAACACAATCCCATTTATTTTGGGAATTGAAAAAATAAGAAATAAGAAAAACACACGAATTATTTAGAGGAAGAATGCCCAAAAAAATTGATATAATCCGGTAGAGAAGTGATCTATAAATAATGAAACTAAAAATTATGGGAAGACTATTTTTGTTGAAATATATTGCTCTTCCCTATATCAATCTTTAATTACTACCAATTTTTTATGTATTTAGTTCCTCATTTCATTTCATAATTCGTCTTTACCCTTACCTTTTTGTATATTTGTTCCATTTTTCTTCCGTTTTAAGTTTGAACTATCCAGAATTTAAAAGAACTAATATTAATAAACAACGTTGTGTAATCACGTGATCAAAAGAATGCCAGTACAGAGTTAGCTAATCATTGGAGCCAATCAAGGTTCATGATTTACTCCGGCCATAATTTTTATATTAGATGATTATTTTTTGTTTACTATTTTGTATTTTCTTCCCAAACATAATTGTGTTTACTGGGTTTGACAAGTTTAATGCTAACACTACTTTTTTAGTTGTTGGTTATTTTTATTTTTTTGACGTCTAATTGTGCATTAAATGCCGCTTGAGTCATAAGATTTGAGAGGAATGCTTGATTTTCATGGAAATAGTACCAAATGTTTGAAACGGAAAACAGATGTCAAAGATCAACATGATGAAATTTGAGATAAACTGGTGTAACTATTCAAAATCTAAATTTCTTATTTTTATTTTGTATATAACATTATTTTGCAGTTTTTCATTAATTTATTCAATAAAATATTGAATTAGAATATGAATTGATTTTAGAAAAAAAAAATTGAGACAAAAGCACAAAGAAAGAAATGCTTTTTCATTCCTCTTCCTCGTCATAACTAGCAATCACTTAATTGATCATCTCCAATCCCAGCAATGCAAGGATTACACGACTTAAATGCTATTATATATCTTCTATCATCGCTTCATGATCATAATCCTCGGAGTATCAAGCATACGACTGCATTCAACGATGGATTCACTTCTGTAACATCAGGAAAAGATTTACTTCTATGATTCTCAGTTTGAAAAGGGTAAATTGATGACAAATTCCAGTTGTACTTAGGACCATCTCATGCAGCTTTAGCTGTTTCATGAACAAGAGCAAGCTTAGCCAACAGACCACACAGCTGAAGATAAGAACCAACTCCATCACAGATTCTCATGAGCAAACCCAGTTTCCTGCAATTAGGAGAAAACCATGTTAATCACCTACTTTTTCTTAACAAAGTCACAGTAATCTGACCAAAAGGTAAACATGTACCTTCATATATTCCAGCTTCAGGTATTCAGCCATATCATAATTTTCTATTACACGGAAAAATGTTGTTATAATGACCGTGGGGGAGTATCCCAAATCATAGAGCTCAAACAAGCCTCATCAAATTTCCCTTCAATCACATTACGAACCATATTCTTCACATGCAATGGATGCGGCTGATCACAAACCTGTAACAAACCTAAATGTAAATGAAACCCAAGCTATAATATCTGTAACCATTATATATCACAAAATATTTTATTCTAACCTTAAAGACACTCTCCTGGTTCACAAATCGGAATCCACTGCATGTAGCTTGCAAGTTGTTCAATGCCTGCCTCATATCACCATCAGCAGTGAAAATAATGGCTTCAAGGCCTTCTGGAACATAGGGAACCTTACAAGAGTAACAGTTCAGTGATGCATTTACCTTGAACTTACTGAAGCCAAATAAATAGACGGTAACCAAAACAGTTTCTATTTTTTTTTTTTGGTAATAAACAGTTTCATAACCATATAGACTATTTCAAACCAGATCACCTTGCAAAGGACAGGAACCCTTATAAAAAATTGTCCATGGTAATGAAATCAAAGAATGTATACACAAAATAACATATAGTCCTAAAACTTTCAGTTGGCTTGAATAAACTGTAAGCCAAGTCAGATGAACTCAAAAGACGAAAATAAACACACTGCGATATTACATAATAGCAACACAAAACCAATAGTTTGCAACTTCACAAGCATCAGAAGATTATAGATCAAGCTTAAAATGAATAAAATGGCATTGATGGAATACTACAAGACATGTTGAACTCGTGCATTATATTCAAAAGAGTATTGATCATAAAAGACATCCTGCAAATCACTTTGTCTGTATGAACTGCTACTGGGCTCTTAGGTAAGTGAGCTAGTCTGATAAACAGATCAAAAGGACCACACTGTTTAAAGCAACTTACTGGTGGGCAGATAACCTGAAATCCCTCAATGGCCAACAAACCATCAGGTTTGTGGTCATAGGCAAATCATCGTGTTAAGGTCACAAACAACTACAAGAAATTTGTGGTCTTCAGGGATCTAACAGCAAGAATAAGACCAAAATGATATGGTAGCAGTAATAAAGAAGGATTAGCTTTAAATAGGAATGAGGCATAACACAATATATATATATATATATATATATGTGTGTGTGTGTGTGTGGAAGCTAGGAAATAGTTTTAATTCTTGGATGCACGTAACTGACCAAAAATTAATGGGATTGGGAGTTGCTCCTGTTGTTGTGTATGCATATAATTGAGAATAAAAGTACAGATAAATGCTTCTTCAAATGGAAGATATTTGTATTAAGGTTTTCATCACAGGTAAAAAAGAAGGGATGGATAGGTCAGAGAAATGTGTAATATCAGTCAACAATCTCATAAAGAAGTGTCACACACGATTACAAATTCAATTTATGTAACTGAATATAACACTTCTAATATAGAAAGATAATAAAATAATTAAAAATAGTAGAACCATAAACTGACAAAACACAATATAGACTGGACTTATACTCCTTCAAAATGGAATACCACTATACATTTGGATTCAACTTATACAGCTAGATAAATTATACAATGTAGAACTTTTGGTACCTTCTCAGCTTCAACCACTACCATGAGGCGACCAAGTATCTCTTGATCAGATAAACGTGAAAAACGAACAATGGCACATCTGCTCTGAATTGGTTCAATAATTTTAGATGATGTATTACATGCAAGAGCAAAACGAGTGGAATTTGAATATATTTCCATTGTCCTCCTCAGTGCTTGCCGAGCTCCTGATGTCATGGTGGGTTGAATCCATTATAGTGTATAAATTCCCGCTCCCCTCACCCAGGGGGAAGCAAGACAAGGAAGATGAGTATAGGCAAGCAACAGTATATAGCAAATTGCCAATGAAGATAATATAAACAAAAACTTCATTTTATGCACATTGTTCGGTGGAAGACAATCACTAAATTACCATCAATACTAACCTGTCAGCTTCATCCAGTATAACAATCTTGTGTCGCCCAGGAGGCAGTGTCACTTTCTTTTGTGCATACATCTTGATCTTGTTCCTCACAACGTCTATTCCTCTACAGTAAAAGGTAATTAGGTTATCTTGTAAGAGCCAAACGAACGGGGAGGGTACGGGTGGAAACAACATTGACTGACACCAACTAATCATATGACCAACCTATCATCGGATGCATTCAGCTCCAGAACAGCTTCCTTACAATTTGGTCCCAGAAGTTCATGCGCAAGGGCCAGTATACAACTGGTTTTTCGGGTTCCTGGAGGACCCTAAAATAGAAACATACAACGTAACATAACAAAATGGCTCTTAATGTGAACATAAGAGGCAGAGATCGACTATAAAATGTGTCATCTCAACAAAATCCGCGAGCAGCATTTATTGATTCCTGCCAACCAAATAGTTAAAAAGCAAATAAACTACAATCAAACTTATGCTCGTGAATAAGCAAACCCGGAAATGACAGGGACATCTGCTTCATTTCAAAGCTAAAACACATTAGGGTTCATTGATTAAACCGTGTAATTGGGAAGAATTTTTGAATTAACGGGTTAATAGTTAATACCATGTCTGCAACAAAATAAACTTTAAAAATAACCCTCGAAACCCACACAAAGCATAAATAGGAAATTACAGTAGAAACGATCAGTATTCGGTTGAGAGAGACTACTATATACTGAGAAGGACACGGACAGAGAGGATTAGGTTGGGCATGTTGCCGTCGCGAGCAATAACTTGGAGCCTAGAGACGGCGTCTTCGTTGCCAACGATGTCGGCGACCTTGCTGGGGCGGTACTTCTCTACCCAAGGGATGTCGTAGCTGTTGCTACTGTTGTTTGAAGAAGCGGAGGTCATTGTTGCGCTGGGAAAGACAGGTCACAAAATAGAAACGCTCTCAAGGGGGAAAAGAGGAAACACCAACTCCCAAAACTCCCCCCCACTTTGGAGGGAAATTTGAGGGAGGGGGGTGGGGGGGAACGAGATGTAAAGGCGCAAACGGTTCAGTACCCGCCAACCGGGGGCCCGGCGGGTTATTCTCTTTTTCTGCAAAATTAAGTAAAAAATTAATTTATAAAAAATATATTTAAATATATTACAGTAGCTTAATTTGTCACGTAGTCACAAGAAATATGAGTGGGTTTATTTGAGACGTTGATCCAAACAAGATGGATGATGGCTGTGGTGTTTATTTCCTAGTAATCATATTATTTTTATTTATTAAATAAAATATAAATTATAAAATTTATTAAAATTACATATTAAATCATTAGACTTAGTATATCACATAATTTAGTGATAATAGATTTTCCTATTTCACAATTATAGCATCAAAAACTAAAAATGGTAGGACAAAAATGGCAAGTATTATCAAAATTGTTCTGAAACTCCAGCATTTATATGTCAAACTTTCTTTCATCGAATCACCAAAGCGTGGTATGGTTGACATTTAGGTGGGAAACCTGATGCCGGATTAAAATGATTGCACTATCAGTCAAAGCAATATTATGGAATAAAGGATGCATATGGAATTTTAATAGTGTACTTAATTATAAATTTAAATTTAAGATATTGCATGTACATTAAGTGATTTACTAGTAATTTTAATAAAAATGTAGACATATTAATAGATAGTGCATATCTCAATCACAAATTGGGATGTCTATTACTCTTCTCTCATCAATGCTTATGAATTTTGATTATCACTTGAGTAACTCTTTATTTATATTTTTTTAATTTATATTTAAGCATGTTTTGTGAACCTTGCATTTGTTGTTTTCTTTATTTTCTATTTATATATCTTACTAAATCATCAATCTTTAAATTCTTAAAGATAAAGGATCTGTGCATCTAAAATTAAAATATTTACATTAAATTGTATAAATTTTCACATTCTTATTAATTTTTCTTTTTTTTTCTCAAAAATTGTGTTTGACATACACTCTCATATGTAACAATAACACTTTTCAACTCACACATCTTTATCTTTATGCAAATGTTAATTTTTAAGTTCAATAATTTAATATATAAAATTTAATAAAATTAATGATCTAATATATAATCCTTGTTAAATTGTTTATTAAATATTTGTTAATATGATTGTAACATGTTAAATTATTATAATATATTAATTTATTGATTTCATGATAATTTGTAAAATACATGATAATTTATAAAATATAATAAATATTACAATTCCAATTTTTAAGTAAATATAACAAATTTTAATTTACAAAAATAATAAAATAACAATTTCTATTATGTTTTGAAAGATGTAAGTATTTTTACTAATAAATTTTATGAATTTTTAATAAAAATTTTAAATAATTAAATTTATTTTTATATATTAAATTATAAAATTTAATAAATTTAACTATTGACATATTATGTGATTACATAATATTTATTTTTAAATAAATTTAATGTTTGTTGCTGAAGATTTACAATTTTAATAATTGTAATTATATTTTATAGATTATGAAATAATCTCTCATTGCCGGATATATTGTTATCTGTTACAATCTTTTCAATAGTGTCAATTATTTATCTTTCTTTCCAAATCATCCGGGGATGTTAATCTAGTACGGTAAAGGGCTTTACCTAGTTTTAAGTGTGAGTACTTTATTTCCCTGTTCCTAAAAGGTTTACACCATCGTTATTTGATCCGAACTAAAACCCGACAAACAGTCGGCATCGGGTCGAGAGCGCCCTCCCCAAAGAAAACATCTAAACAAAAGAAAGCATACGTTCGTCGTTGTCTCCACCATTTCTATCCCTAAACTCCCGTTTTCAGACAGTGTTTGAAAACCATATTCTGTTTCCACCTCCTGCGAACTTCCCTAGAGAAAATCTTTACTACTTTCTGTGATTTGTACGTTATATCGTACCGCTTTCGATTTTCTTTCAATGTTTCAAGGACTCTCCGATTTTTTTTATATGGGCAATAAAAGTTTACTGGGCTGAACCGGGTGATCAATTAAGACTCAGATTTGCTGTTTCGAATCAGCTTTGAATCTTAGCCTATTGCCTTCTAGGACATGGCGACGACTGGGTCACCGAACCGTTCCTCCGAGGACATCGTCGATGCAACGCCGTTTTTAGGGAATTCAGGTGGGTCTTCCGATGAATTTAATTCCGGCCGTCGATTTGTTCAGAGGCAGAGCCTGCGCCAAGCTGCGCGGTTCCTAAGGCAGGCCAGTAGCCGTAGGATGATGCGCGAGCCATCGATGCTGGTCAGAGAGACTGCAGCCGAGCAATTGGAAGAAAGACAAAGCGATTGGGCTTATTCCAAGCCCGTGGTGATTCTTGATATTATCTGGAACTTTGCCTTCGTGGTTGTAGCCGCTACTGTATTGGTTTGGAGCCAAAGTGAATCGCCGAGCATGCCTTTGAGGTTGTGGATTGTCGGGTATGCTCTGCAATGCGTCCTTCACATGGCCTGTGTTTGCGTTGAGTTTAGGAGACGGAGGCGGTACCAGCGCGGCTTGAACACGCTGCAAGAGAGGGCTGGCAGCAGTGGGTATTTGAGTGCGGCTTCAGGGGAGGGTTCTGGACAGTATGTGACACTGGGGCAATACGATGAAGATGGTACAAGGTGAACTTTAGCTCTATCTCACTCCTTTAATATTTGTATTAATGCATAAATGGATAGAGTATTTATGGGGTTGTCATGTGAACTTTGCAACCTTATAATACGTTATGACAATTTTTTTTTTTTTTTTTTTATGATACGTTATGACAATTTATGTGTACATTTTCATGTTAATTATACTCATGATAATATTGAAACTAACCTGATGTCTGAAATGATGTTGGGTTGTTGTGAATGATTGAGCCATATATATATTATGTGAATTTTGGGTCAATGGAGTTATTTTTTCCCAAAGCTTTAAAGCACAATAAATTAAAATGAAAAAGCCATAAACCACAATGAATGCTGTGACTAATGAGATAATGGAGTCACGAGATAATATCTAATTCTGTGTGTACAATATCTGTGTTCTATGTTAAATAACTTTCTTAATTTGCTTGTTGTATCAAGGACAGTAGTTATAATTCTTGTAAGTTCGTAAACATAGTGCTATTGTGATATTGTCTAAGCTTTTACGCGCGATGTTTTTCATTTTTTTTTACTCAACAGTGTTGCAAAGCATCTGGAATCAGCAAATACAATGTTTTCATTTATCTGGTGGATCATTGGATTCTACTGGGTATCAGCGGGTGGTCAAGCATTATCCCATGATTCTCCTCAGCTTTACTGGTTTGTGCCCTCTCTATCAGTCTATCTTTCCTTGCATTTTGTACACATATCTAACATTGATGATTGGACTTGTAGTCAAGACCCCTTTGGCAATTTCTGTTATTTTAATCAAATCTCACCTTTGGCAAATTTTACTTGCTCTGCAGGCTATGCATAATTTTCCTGGGCTTTGATGTTTTCTTTGTTGTTTTCTGTGTTGCACTGGCATGCATCGTCGGTATTGCTGTTTGCTGCTGTCTTCCATGTATTATTGCACTTCTATATGCTGTTGCAGACCAGGTAAATCTTTGATTTCACTTGTTTGTTGCTCTTGTTTTTTATTTGGCATGACTGTAGGAATTGTATGCCTCAAAAGTTCACTAGAAAGTACTGAATTTTGTGTAATTTGGGTGGCAAGTTGGTAAATATGAATCATATTTAAAGGTGCATTACAATTTAATCATTTAAATATATTATTTTCAAAAAAAGATGCAATAACTGAATATTTGTGCTTTGCAGAACACAAGAATGGAACTGTGAAAAATGCTTTTGTAGTGGGTTAGATATTTTGAATTGGTATGATGGTGATTAACCTGGATAGACGATTTAAAAGTGAAGCACATTTTAATTTGTGGTTAGTAAGGGTGAACATCAGTTTGGGTTGGTTGGTTTTGAGACCAAACCTGAACTGAGCTGATGAAATTATTTTGCTGAAAAATTCAACCGATGTCAACTGACTATTTTGCATAAATTCGAACCAATCCAAACCATTTGCAATCGATTTGAGTGGTTCGGATTGATCAGATTCATCCTTCTCCTCTGATTCTTACATTGATTTCGGTGGTGAAAATGAAATGAAGCCTCTGATCTTCAAATATGATGCGGGGCCACCACACAAGTCTTCCCAGCCCAACGAACACTTCTGTACCACACACGATTGCAACACAATCTCAGTTTCAATCCATCATCCAAAATCTGAATAGATCAATGGCAATAATCAAACCCAGACCTTTTGAAACTTCAAAAAACACAATAGGCAAAATGCAACTAATTTAGTAATATGGAAGCAATTAAAGAAAACTAACCAGAAAAGGAAATGGGACGGGTGATAGTGAGGACATGAGTTTGGACTCTGTGTTAATAAAGCTTGACGTCGCGGGTATCGAGGGAGGATTTTGCTGCCATGGCCAGGGAGGGGTGGGGGTAAAAGAAGTGAGGATAGAAAGAGGGTGGGGAAAAGGGGGAAGAAGAGTGACTGCAGAAGAAAGAATAGGGGTAGGGGAAGAGGTTGAAGTGTGGAGAAAAAAGAGAAGAGTAGAGGGATTGGAAGGAGGAACAAGAAATCTGCAGAAAAAAAAGATGGGATGGGAGAAAAGAAAAAGGTAAAAGGGAATAGAACATGGGCAAAAAAGAAAAAGCCTAGGTTAAGAAAAGGGTAAAAGGGAAGAGAATGTGGGAAAAAAGGAAAGGGGTAGGTAGACCATTACCTAGAATCAAACACAGGTTTCCAGTGAAGAAACCAGGCTTCAAACCACTACACTGGCATAGCATTTACATTATATTTGTTTGTGTGTGTATGTGTGTGGATATATATTCAGTTTGGTTAGGTTGACCAAACATTTTTTATCAAACCGATAACCAAACAAATTAAAATATAAACTGAATTATAATCGGTTTTTGATCAATTTTGATCAGTTTGGGTCAGATTTGTTTGGTTTTGTTCACCCCTAGTGGTTAGAACTTGGAAGATACGGTTTAGTCTTTTAGGAATTTTGGCTTTTCCATTTTCAGAGAAGTATTTATCTTTCTATGACAGTGGAGCCATCAGCTATCCCTACCCTACACCAGCTAGTAATTCAATTTTGATATTAATGTGTTGTAAATTATAAGAATGCCAATTTTTTTTAATAGAAGAGTGAGAAAACTCAAGCTGGATAATCTATTAAGTCAAGAGGGAATGACTTCAAGTCAAAGTGGTACAAAGGCATGGTTGTAAACGCATTATTGGAGAACATAGCCTCTGCTTAGGCATGAATGGTGGAAGGATTGTATGAATTAATTGTTTACCTGATTAATTACAAATACTAGGAACTCAGCCGTTCTTTCTTTGGGTGGGGACAGGATGGATGGAGGGTAGACTCAAGGGTATGCTTCTTATAGCTCCAAATTTTGTATATTCACGGAATTAATGAGGCTGGATTAAATGAAAGGATGAAGCTAGGGAGATATCCATATGCAGTTTTCTGAGGTTCGTGTATACTTTTGGGCTTTGGATGGGTTTGGATTTGAAGAGCCTATCATCTTCTAGCAGTGAAACTAAACATATGAAATTATTAATTTAATGTCTCTGTTATTTTCATGGTGTGACTTTAATAAAATTCTTAAGAATTAAAGAAACTAGGTATTAAAGGAAAATCAATGGGGAGATTGAAGGATTTACTGGAAGTACACAGGGCCAGAGTATGATCAGCCTCCAGAAGTATGTGTTGTATTATGACATGATATCTTATGAAGGAGAATTGTCACACTTGTTTTTATGGTAGATGAACAAGTTAAACTGTACGTTAGTTATGCTTGCACTGCAAAATGCCAGTGATGACTTTTCTGGGGGAGCAGGCACTAATGGCAGACCAGAAGTGATTGTTGTCTTAGTCATGTCTCTTGCTTAACCCCTGTTGGGGATTAGCCTTTTATCCACTATATGAGACACATTATGCTGAACACTGTAAAACTTGTGGTGCAAAATTGACAATTGAGGAGGTGTAAGTAATTTTGAAACTTTTACATTGATGATTTGGAAGGTGGCATGAGTACACACAATAAGTAAGATGTAAATTTTCAAGGTTAATTCGAGTTGTATACTTGTTGTGATGAGATGTATTGACTCGCATCTATAGGTGGCTTCCCCAAACCCTAAGAGTGTGTTTTTAGTATTTTTTGTCCTAGGACTTCACATACTTCATTCAGATTCACAGAAAACAAATCGTTACAATATTATTTTGTAAGATAAAAGAATTAAAATATTCTCTCATTTCTTCTGGGTTTGATTTGCATTTTATAGATGGCTTCCCCTAAGAGTACTTTTTTGGTGGTTTAACTTTGTCGTAGGACTTCACATACTTCATTCAGATTCACTGAAGACAAATCGTTACAATATTATTTTATATTTATATCATTAGTGAATTAAAATCTTCTCTCATTTCTTCTGGGTTTGAAAATGTTGACCTTCCTAGATCAGTGTGGAGGAATAAATTGTTAGCTCATAATTTACTCTCCTAAAGCTTTTTAGTAGATTGTCAGTGAATATTGCTACATTAATTTGTTTTTGTTGGCTACAAGCTTTTTTAATTACATTTAAGTTTGACTGAAGATGATACCAATGTTGTGCGTAGCTTAAGAGGCATTTAATTGGGAATTATTTATGGTAATAAATTAATTGCACTGTTCCTAGCCTTCATTTTTTCCCCTATTTTGATGGGTAAAAAACAGGAAGGGGCATCAAAAGAAGATATCGAACAGTTGACAAGATTCAAATTTCGAAGAATCGATTATAGTGAGAAACTTGCTGGTAATACACAAGGACCTGTTGGAGGAATAATGACTGAATGTGGCGCTGATCCTCCAGTTGAACACATTCTTTCTGAGGAGGATGCGGTATGTTGTACTCTTTTGACATGACCTTTTGGCCCTTTTCTGGCAGTCCTTTTGCTCTGTCTCTCACCATATATTTTTTCATAATATTTAAGGGAAATTTAAGTAGATTTATAAATATAGGCTTGTTTAAGCTTATTTTGATTGTTATTGTCACAAATTTGATAATGGGAACGAATTAAACACCTCCTTGCACATGAGGATGCAATAAAATGTATCTATTTTGGTTTTATGTGTGCTTGGCCCTTTCAAGTCTTTTCTGTCTGGGGTCCTTTTTGTTAAGTTTCTATTGCCTTAAGCTTCAGTACAACAAAAGGAAATTGGCAGAACAATTTAACATATGATTTGTTTTGAATCTGTTTTTGTAGTCATAATCTTGATTTGGTAATGAAGTGGTATCAGTAATGGTTGCATCCTCTTTAGCCATTCTGGCAAGTCTGAAGTTTTTGATTTTTGATTTGATTTTATTTTTTGTGTAGGAATGTTGCATCTGCCTTTCTTCTTATGATGATGGGGTTGAGCTAAGAGAACTTCCTTGTGGTCACCATTTTCACTGTGCCTGTGTGGATAAGTGGCTATATATTAATGCTACTTGTCCCCTCTGCAAGTATAACATTTTGAAGAGTAGTAACCATGGTCAAGAGGAGGTGTAGAAGACATAAGAAACCATTCTAGCAGCCATATTATATCCGCATATTATTTTGGTTCACAACGTCTCAGGTTGTTAATATACTTTTTTTTGATACAGCAGGTTGTTAATATACTTAATACAGGTCTTTACTACAGTTATTGCTGCTGTTGTCTGCTTTGTATCTAGTAGCGAAAGCTGTTGTTCTTAGTAATGATGGCTTCTTCTAACTTATTGTGTATATCGGGGTTGTTCTGTTTATATAGGCTATAATATATTTTAGAGGCTGTTTGGCTTATTAGTTTCTCTGGGATACATAAGCGACTGCGGATGCTCTGTTAGGTTCCAATATGTCCTTTGAGAGTCTTCAGCCCAACCTACCTTTGTGTTCAATGTTGTAAATTCTTACAGTGAAGATTGTATGTAGAGATTTTTCTTGGAGGTCGTGTAATGAAGAGAGCCTATTTCGTAGGCTTGACTGCAATGAATCTTTCTTAATAATCTATGATCTGGCTAAAGCTTTCCTCATAGCAGCTGTTTTGAAGCCACATGACAGCTTCACTGACTTATCCTGTATCCACAATGGTTGGGTTTTGCGTTTCAATTTCTGTGCAGACTTCATCATGGGGACCTTGATTGAAAAAGAAGAATCTTCAAACGTACGAGTTTAAGGTTTTTTATTTATAACATTTTTGTCTATAAAATTCAATTTGAATTTCATGTATGTTTTATTATTTTTACAATTAAAATTATATTAAATTTTTATTCAAAAAATTCATATAGTTAAATTTATTTAAATTTATAAATTTAACCGATCAAATGATTGCATGTTACGCCGTCTTATGACGGTTGAGCTTCGTGGTCATTACTAGTTATGTTTCCCTGCAACTATAGTGTTGCGCAAGTGAACTGCATTGACTCAGCTAACAGTAAAGGGTGATAAAGAAAGTAGTTGATATCTGACTCAAAAGATGAAACCGCCCATCAGTTCCAAAAGCGATATATGCAGTGTCTAATCCATATGGGGCCCTGCTCATAACAATTTACAATCACAGCCGAAAATTTTAATATCTTTATATTTTTTTTTTAAAAAATGATTTTATTTAAATTTTTAGTTTCAAAAAATATCATCAGTTTTTTGAAATGTCTTAATTTCTTACGAATCGAGAGCGTGACTTATGTATTATTTAAGCCTTTAATTAATTGTATATTATCGTGGTTTTTTTTTATGGTAATGATGTATTGAATAATATATACTTTTATTTTTTGAGTTTAATAAAATAATATAAGCACAGGTGTTAAGATCATGTTTATGAAAGATTATCCTAAATTAAAATTTTATTGAAAATAAATATATTTTTATTTATTTTCATTAGTTATTTTGCCCTTGATCTCCAAAAGCTGTAGACACCGATGACCTATATCCACGAAGGCGACGCTTAAAACTCAGCTGTAGGCTGTTGCGATGAGAATCTTATAACGTAATTTATAGTTTAACTTTGACGTACATACCTTTCAGACGTCGAATCAGAGCGGGGTGCTTCACTGCTTCAGTGGCACAATATTTGAGTTAGAAATAATGGAACACTTGATTTTGGGTTAGCGTATCATCATCAGAACAATTCATATCGTCTTCGGCATGGCCCATTCCAACATTAATAAAGCTGGATGTGGACCCAATTATCTATTTTTTAGCCGGTACAGATTTTCCAATCATTGAGGCAGATAGGCGCCCCGTTTCCTTCCAATGCTGTTTATTCACTTGAATAGAATTTTATTAATTTTTAAAATTTTAAATTATTAATTTTATATATTAATTATTAAATTTAATACATTTAATAATAATCAATAAATTTATAAACATTTAATACTCTTAACTTAAGAAAAATATTTTTATTTTCTTTTAATTTTTTATTTTTATAAATTAAATTTTATTAAATTTTTACTTAAAAATTAAATTATTTAACTTAAAAATTCAATAAATCTAACTAAATCATATATGAAGAGGTTGAAGTTTAAATAGTAGTTCTGCTCTCCCCTTTTAGCCCTGGTCCCTACACGAAATTGGAAAACGTCAAGGGTGCGTGGAAACCAAAATTCCACCACTTATCCCGTGGACTAGCAACATGCCGTGGGCTTTAAAATTTCATTATGAGGTCAAATCTGCCGCACCATTTTCCAATAGATCTGATCCATATGATCATGCTGTGGTATCGTAGACTTCCGGGAGTGGTTTGCCAGTCCCTGTCTAATGCTGTCCAAATGGCATGAGAAGTAGATTGAGCAGCTGCCAATTATAGCGATGCGGTGCTCTACCGTTCATGTCGCGGATTTTCCACGCTTTTGCGGCGCTCACACTCCTCCCGTTCAATTTTAAAGTAATATACTGTTCTAGATTGTCTGTCATCACATGTTTAGTTTGACACCCATAGTCATTTATTCTCATCTTAAATGAATTTAAATTATTTAATTTTTTATACTTAAATTTATAAATTTAAAATTTTTATTTACTTTTTTTCTTCTAATTTTATTTTTTTTCTTTGTTTTTTACTACAAACTATATATTTTGTTACTCTGATTTGTCTTTGTTGTTCAATTTCTACGCAAACTTACCAATACAAATTTAAGAGAATAATCAAATCGTAAAACTAAGATTATTGAATTCAGAGGAAATCATTTATTTGTAATATTAAACAAGTCAAGCAATAATTAATCAATTAATTATTTTTAATTTTAATTAAGTATTCGCAGTTAATCACGACTTTATGATAATTTTCCCACTAAAAACTCTGGCAAATTTTGCATAACAGAGTGGAAGTTCTTGTTAAAGTACTACTTGTTTTCAATCAATTCTGGAAATTTTAAACTCATTTTTGATTTACTACATAACAATACCAAAAATTTATATTTAGTGATTTTGAAGAAACGAAGATTTTTCGAAGAAATCCTTTTTTATTACGCAATTATAGATTATTGGGTCATGTTGCTCAAAAGCTATTCCATCTTCACTTTCATTTGCCGGGGTTCGAATCTACGGACATGATATTAGAAAGTGAATTTTGTTGGAGCCTAGAACTAGTAAGATGGGAATAAAATGATAATCATTGAGTCAAAACCAGATGCGTCTTCAAATGAGTATTTTTAAGTTTGGTTTTACATGAGAATCACCTTTAACAAAGAAACTATTTTACAGAATCACACACACATAGCACCAAGCGGCATCTTCCACGCATCCACATAATTGCAACTATTGATGCTTATCCACTTTCCAACAACGGACGACCCCACTAAACCACTACGCCAGAATCGCCAGATCTCTTTTGAAGGGTTACTTCTCTTTGGTCCAATTGATCCGATCCATGTCCCTGCTTCCACTTCCTTTGCCTCTCTGCCCACTTGTCAATTTCGCTGCTCTCAACATTATCCCTTACCTTACTAGATTAGGGACAACGTCACCATTCCGCCGGATAGCTGTCACCGGTATTCCAATAACAGTTCGACGCGTGTCCAGGGTGGGTGATACCGAGAGAGATGGTGATGGTGACACCGACGTTGACATCCACGGAATCAAACCCTCCAATTTAATTGACAGGTTGATGATGCCGGGCCCCCTGGAACCATCTCTGGCCCGTAGCCGGTAACTCAGGTACCCAACCGAACCGGGAGGTACGAGGCCAATGTCGGAGGCGGGAATCAGGCACCAACCCAGTTGAGCCTGGCCCATAATTCGGCGCTTGGTGAATAGCTGAAGGTGCAGGGAGGAGTACCTGTCCGAAAAGAAGCTAGAATCTACTGCGACACGGAAGCTCTGATCCCATGTTGGATTGAAACCTCCTTGCTCGTCCACCCTTGATCTGTACACGTGGCCGGCCTTATCACCGCCGGTGGCTGGGAACTTGGTGAGGGTGATGAAGGGTCTGATGCGGCTAGAGAACAGAGGCAGAGAGGAAGAGCAGTTGTTGTCGAGGCCTTCAGCGGACAAGACCGTGATCTCCAAGATCGACGGCTGGTGAGAGGGCGGTAGCATGAAGATGGTTATTTGTCAGTGAGATAATTTCACAGGAAACTGAAAAGGATAGATTAGTGGCCCAAGAGAAGACAGAGAAGTTATGGTTCGGCTACATATGCACAAAGAATAATCTGCATATGAAGAAGAAACAGAAACAGGGAAGTATACTGAGAGTGAGAGAGGGGGAAAAAAGAAGAGGAGGTTATGGGTTTGAGGGACAAACGGGTATACTACTGAGTAGCCGCATTGCAGTTTCGTGGGGCTGGTCCTGCTGGAATTTTAAACCAGGAAAGGAAGGGTGCCATTGGAATTGTCAACCAGCGTCGAGTGGTGTGGGGTAGCACATGACAACCATCAAATTTGCTTTCACTCTTTTTTAGGCAGGATAGGAGTAAACTAACTTTCCTGCAGGATCTTCCACCCAAGATTGCATCCATTTCTATTTTTTTATAAAAATTTAAACTGATAAATATCAGGTGATTTACCCTATACTTTATTATCTAAATTCTAAAGTATGTAATACTCCTGACTTATAAGAATATTTCTTTCTCACATGATTCCTCCCATTTCCTAATCTTACCTTAATCCCAAAGATGGCTTCCGACAATGACATGATGTGGGGTCTATGTACAATGAGTCGTGTTATAATATCATAAAAGACTATTATATTTTATTAAATTTGCAATTTCCAAATGCCTGTCTGTCAGCATAAATCAGGACATGAAACGTAACGCAGGGTCTGCAATTCTTTTTTTATTTTTCTTTCGGCATATTTTGGAGGGACGTATGACTTGGGAGAGTACGAGAAAGTTATCTAGAAAATTTTAGGGGGAAAACAAAAACAAAAAAAGGGAAAAACGACCACTGCCAAACTGTGCCCCGTGATTCATGAGCAGAGAAGCTGATATACATACAAATTTTTCCACAAAATGGTCAGGCTCCATACGGCTCTCTCCAATTCACGTACTTTCCACAAGGTAGTCTAATTAACAATTATTACTTTGCCACCTGTGGCTAGCTCAGGTGGTCTCGAACCGCTCACCCTTTCCCTGATGCCCCCGGTTCGAGTCTTCCTCCCTCCCTTTAGGGTAAACTAGGGCTTTAACCCTCCTTGTACTCACCAAAAAAAAAAACAATTATTACTTTACCCATCACCAATTAAGAAAATAATATATAATAGATTTACCCTAAAAAAAAATAATATAGAATAGACTCAGATTAACGTATTGTTTTCTTCGCATTAAAAAAATTATACTGTCAACTATAACAATCTCATGTGAAATTATGTTACCTTCAAAATCACTTGTGGTGTTTAATTATAAAAATACACGAATTGGATAATCACAAGTATTAATATAATGTAAGGATAAACTAAATACAACGTGCAGGCCTTTCCCCTATTCACTGTCTGCGCGTGGAATACTTTAACAAGCATCTAGATGCCGCCTACCTTCGTGAATTTTCCATGCAATCCAGTTTTTCCCTGAAGTTCTGTTCACCAAATCGCAGATTAATTTGTGTTTGACGCATGTCTATTTGATTTTTTATAAGGATAAATTAAATGAGTAATAATGATTATACAATTGTTTGAGACTGTATTTCTTTTAAATTGTTCAGAAAAATAAATAAAATACAGCTTGTATGATTAAATATATCAATAATAAAATCTTAACTATTTCTAGAAGTTGTTAATTACTATTTATTCAATGAAATAAATTTTTTTGTTGGAAAATGAAGCAATTAGGGACCAATTCTAAGTCAATATGTGCTTGTTTTTTGGGGCTGTTTACAGGCTATTAGATTGATGGCTTCCACCCATGCCCCCATTTGGTCCTCGGATAAGTTGTACAATAAGAATAACAATAATTTGTTTAAAAGAAAAACGATATTGAAGAGAGTTCAAGGAATCAGCAGAAAAATTTTTAAAGATGAATCTATCTAAATTGAATACTTTTCCTTCATCCTTTTATTTTTTGGCCTTTTGGGGTGCCAAGAATCATTTTACTTTTCACAAAAGAAAAGCAAAAGGCAATTTAGAAATGGAAGTATCGGGTAGCTAACCAGCGGCCTGCTTCTTTTCATGTTTAATGGGCCAAACTCAAGGGAAGGATCCAATGGCTAACCAGTGGCAAGCCTTACGATGGGTTAGAGCCTTAGAGGAGAAGTAAGCAACAAACTTATTCCCCAGTGAGCTTGACGTCCAGCACTCATGAAACTGAGTCCTTATTGTCTTCTAGCTACTCTTCTACCATATTGTTTGTCCTTCTCAACAATCAGAGCATAGATGGCAAATTTACTCTCTCTACCCTTACCGCAATTTAGGATTGGGTATAACCCAAGGAAATAATGCCATGTCAAACCCTTGATCCCTACCAAAACCACTGACCTGATGGAATAAAATATTATCAGTGAACCACAGTTAAATTCTAAGAAACCCTATCCTTCATCCTCGATTTCTATTTCCTTCTCTCTCCAATCTCGCCTTGCAAAGCTTGCGAGCAGTAAGAAGAGACGATGGAGGAATATCAAATTCATTTCCATTCATCACTGATTTTAGGCACTTCGAAGAGAAGGAACCGAGAACTTCCTTCTCTTTCTCTGAAGTGCAGCGGCCGGTAGAGAGGAACGTCCGCACTCGCCCGATAAATGGTTCTCCGTCTCACTCAACAGAACGAATACCACTGGTCTTTTACCCCCTTTCCTCCCAACAGATCTATTAGATGTTGTTATGGATAGAATGGGGTGAACAAGAACTAAGGAAGAGAGTTAGTTTATGTAAAAAATTCACCATGGTTACCGACGCTGAACATAAATAACATTTAGTGTCAAAATACGCTGAACATGAATAACATTGTGTCAAAATATAAATGATATGGCAATATCTTAATTGGGTGGTCACAATCATACCTGGTAAACCAGGTTCACCCAAGGAGTTCTTAACAAATATTCATATAAATTTGCAACAGAATGAATAGATTCCTAATATTCATATATAAATTCAGCCATAAAAGCTTGTAAAGCTTTCAAATATTTCCACTAGCACCGTCAAAATATGCAACCCAAATCAATTATTTGACAATATTGCATAGGCTGTACACCGGTCCGTTTCACACACAGTATCTCCAATTTGGTAAGTTGGGGATTGAGAAGCCGTTAATTCTATATGCTCTAGATGGCGGATCTCACTACAAGAAGTCGAAGGAGATAGATTGAACGGCTTGACAATCACGCTCTATTCTCCAAGTGTTCCTAACCTAGTAAACAAACGCTATGTAATCATCTTCTATAGAACAAACGCTCTTCTCCTTCTGCTATTTCATTTCATTGTGTTTTCTGGCAATCAACTTTTAAGTTTAATTACAACTGCTGTGAATAAATTTTTTTTTTTTTTGGCCTTTTTAAAGTCTCAAGCAGAACATGCCTTACAAACTTTCCACGCCAATATTGGCATGTTTTGGAGTAAGTGGTACCCTTCCGAAGCAATACAACAAGATAGAATTCAAGTCACGTGCCCATCCTTCGGCACGTGAGACCCTCGCTGCCCCGGTGGGCTTCTTTTTGCCGTATCCAAAGTCCCAAATGGCTCCCGTGGAGTAACGAAGCAACAAACCAATCGCTGCCGGCCAATTAAGAAATACATACGGGCCATTATTTCCCAAGCTCCAACCAGGGAGGCTCTTGATCATCCAAGTTATTCCCATCCAGCGGCTCTGATTTCACATCGGACCCGACATCAGGTTCCAGCGAAGAAAATGTTTGATTTTGCTCTTCTTTCTCCACTTCCTCTCCTTCTCTCCTGCATCGTTTAACTCCAATGGAAACCCCAAACAACTTCGGCACCTCCTCTTCCACCGCATTTGTCTCACACCGATCAGTACCGCCACCTCCCACGACGGCTTCCTCAGCAAAAACTTGTTTCGCAGGTAAAAGTTCCAACGGTTTCCCTTCGGGTACACTAGAAGACTCTAGTTGGCTAGAAGCATAATTTGTCATCAAAGCGAGTATGTTATTACACAGCCCCTTCAGTTGACTTAATTCGTGATTCAGTTGCATGTTCTCTTTCCTAAGCCTTTCATTCTCTTCTAAAAGCTCGGGCCCAGTGGTGCAACTAGTGGTGCGGTGCACTGTATTATGTGCAGCAATTGGAGATGAGTTTGAGGAGATTACCTGCTCGTCGCCGGAGTTGCTAGGAGACAACGCTCCACCCACAGCAGGTACTGCAGCCACCGTCACAGCAATTGCTGCCGCTGCGGCAGCCGCTGTCACAGCCGTCGATGGCGATATCTTCCGCCTTTTTATGTCTTTAAGCAAATCCCTCTCACCTCGCCGGGAACAATCATTCGCAAATTCCCAGCGGTCCGGGACAACCTTCCGAAACCCCTGACAACCCAGCAGACATAATCCGTTTGGTTGCAGAGAAGATACCGGGGAAAAAAAAAAGAAGAAAATCATACATTTTCATTAAAAAGAATAAATAAAACAGTAAAATAAGCTTACATAGGTGTTAAGTTGACGGACCAAACTGGAAAAGTTGTTGTGCTTGAAATACTTTGGAAGTAAATCTCGAGCGAACTCCGCAGGTCGCCAAACTACGAAGCTAGTTCCGTCTTCGTTCCACGAAATTAGGTCGTCTACAGAGGGATCATCCACAAGCTGATAGGTTTTCGTAAGAAACGGCGTCGGAATAGATCTCTGAGAGTCTGTCGGTACTGATTCACCGATCTGCTCGACAGGTAAGGGCGCCATGGACTTCTCTCCCAGATCTGGAACTCGGCGTTGTAGTATTTCTTAAACTCTTTGCTCTAAGTATTCTAATCTGGTGTTGCTGCAATATTTCGACAATTACATATGGGAAGAAACGGCATAGCGAACGATATCAACAACTCCAATAAAGTTTTTATGAAGATAAATTAGAAGCTCCAGCGGGTCAAGCAATCATAAGCTAATACGGCTCCCTTTTATCGTCCAAAGCTCTCCATTTAAATAATCGAACGAGAATTGTATTATTTTTGGTACGTTTACCGGATAAATGGCTTATATATTCTGCAGTTGAGTCCTGGAACTTGCTCACCTACCCAGCCGATAACAAGAAATGCAGTCGGAACCAGTTGAACCAGAAACCACGAGCGCCGGCTGCAAGCTATTCCTGTGTCCTTGCAACGGAGAGAGCAGAAAGGAGTGGCCGGGTGGTAGTATTTTGTTGTTTCTAGAAGTTTCCGAGGCGAGAGTAAATGATAGAAGATAGAGAAAAGAGCACTCGGGGGTTCGAGAAGGAAGGGGAAAGGAGAAATTGGAAAGGCCAATACTAGTGGGGCCACGTTATTGATAGGGAGAGAAAAAGGTAATTGAGGGGATAGATGAGAAGGCGCTAGAATGGTTGCGACTCGTGAGTTGGCGATCCTGTGTTCAGGCCGATGCTTCATCCGAACAAGGCTCGAGACCTTTCGTCATTTCTTTGTTCACTCTTCCCCGTTTCCAGAATCTTCCTCATCCTTCCTGGTCTGTTTCTTTGTCCAAATTTACCAGCTATCTGATTTACACCTGTCGCGACGATCATATGAGGTCTTTTTATTTTTTTTTAAGAAAAAGACAAATGGCAGACCATAATTATAAGGTGCGGTTCGTGTGGCGACAATCTGGATATATGTTCATGAAAATAGGCATATCCACGAAAAAGCAGGCCTTACAAATTAAATAAGTTATATTAATTTATTAAAATTTAAAATTTAATTTATGAAATTTAATTATTTAATTTTTAAAATTATATTAAATAAAATTTTAATTTAGAAAAATATACTGTCGTGCAGTTTTTATTAAAATTCGAGTATACATTTCTTAATAAAAATATAAAATATGTTATTTAAATGTGTACAACATTTTTATTTAATTATATTTAATAATTATGCGCTATTTAGAAAACGCTATTATTTAAGATATAGCGAGAGACAAAAACTCTTAAAATCGAGTAAGTTCAATTCATAATAAAGAATAGGCTGAATAAAAGTGAAAAGGCATTTCTAAATTGTTTTAAAAATAGTGTTTAAGATTGCCGTAGGTGGTATAAATATTTTCTTCTTCAAATTTATATTATCATTGATTTTTATTTTCTCTGCTATATTTACAAGTTATATTATGATTTTTTTGTAAAAAAAAAATAATGTTCAAAATTTATATTTTTTGTAGTCAAATTTGTGGGAAATTAAATTGCTGCATCATATAGAACACTATTTGATACTGACATAAGAGGTTCGCCGTACTTTTTGATTAATATATTTCACGAGATTGGATTCCTATATGTTATGATTAGTCCAAGAAAAGAACTCAATTTAAAAGATGGATTTATTGTATTATTTCATAATTATTTGTATAATTATTTTAGGTTTCACCCTGAATTTTATAAAGCAACAGATCACCTTTTTTCTTTATATGGTTCTTTCTGTGTTGCACCAAATTTTAAGAAGAGTGATTAGCTCAAAAAATGGACTTATTAGGTAAAAAAGTTCATTTCATAATTACCTAAAAAATTGATGTGAAAATCATAATAAGATTGAGAAGTCTTTTTAATGCTTATACATATATTGAAAAAAATATTAATCATAACAAAATAGATACACACAAACTCTTACAAAAAAATAAGTAGAAATGTATCTCTATTAAATGAAAATAAATAAAAACAAGTCTTCTATTTATTGTTTTGTGAAAAGTTAATGATGCTATTATGCTAAGTAGCAAGTATTATGGACAGCATTGTAAAGTTCAAAATATGAAAAATAAATAATTATAGAAACAATGAAAATTTATTTCTAAAGATGACGGAGGGCCTCAAAAAATGCGGGGTAGGACGTCTTCTAAAACTGAAGACAAAGCCAAGCATTTTATTCTATGAACACTTTAATCTATGTCTCAAGCTAATTAATTTGAGGCTTTCCCTTGTAGCCCCAAGGATTTTTGTTTGCCCAATTCCATTGGTCCCTGCACATCTCCTCTACACCATATTTTACCCTGCAGAAATGAACCGAATTAGTCACAAGAAACTTCAGAACGTTGAATGCATGAACACGACGATATATGATCCCTCATAAGGATATGCCAGCAAAATGAATCACAGTTTGTTAGACTTGCTTAGTCTTTGATCTTTCAGTCGAAAAAACCTTTGTCTATGTAAAAACGATTGGATCAAATACTCACTTCCAACCAAGCTCTTTCTCTGCCTTCTCCGTAGATGCGTAAACGGCAGTAGCATCTCCTGGCCTCCTCGGACACATTTTCAGTGGGATTTTCTGAGATGCAATAATCAAAGAAAAGAAAAGAAAAATCAGATGTGATCATTTCCTTATACGTGTCTATGTGAAGAAAATGCGCAGTATACCTTGCCACAAGCTTTTTCAAATGCTGCAACCATTTCAAGAACGGATGTACCACGACCAGTTCCCAGGTTGTAAGCGGTACAACCTAAGCACCGAGTCAACCCACTTTACTTTTAGCATATAATGGCGCAAGACGGAAACTCAGGGCAAAGAAGATACATCACCTATGTTCTCTGCTGAGAAAAGTTTTCGCAGTGCAGCAACATGACCATCTGCTAAATCCATTACATGCAGATAATCTCGGACCTGATTTGTATAACCAAAACGCAAAGGTTAACATTATAGTAGGGCGACGAAATATATCTTTGCTGTTAATTTTTTCCATTGGAAATAGTTATCCCCATCTAAGTGGAATGACAAACTGTGCACATTGGCTCTCATGTTTCAATTTCAATTTATGAGATTCAACAAAATTAAATTTTTTTTAAATAAGATTTTTACGATATTGTAATCCAAAATTGCATGCCATAACTAAGTAAAGCTAAAAAAATGAGCTTCATGATATGGGGCCACAGAATAAATCTGATTTGATAAAGTTAATTCATGCAAAACCAAAGCACGACGTATGTGAAATTCACGAACCGCGGTGCCATCTTTTGTGGGATAATCATGACCATATACGTTAAGCTCAGGCAATCTGCCAACAGTTACTTGCTGTATGTAAGGCATAAGGTTATTAGGGATGCCCCTGGGATCTTCGCCAATTCTACCACTTTCATGGGCCCCAACAGGATTGAAGTATCTCAGTAAAATGATCCTCCACTCTGGCTCAGCCTTTGCAATGTCTCGAGCAATTTCTTCAAGAAAAAGCTGTCATGTAGGAGAAAACAGAGCTAAACTACTAACCACCAGAAACAGGGGATTCCTAAATCCTACTCAGCAAATATCGATAGAATAGCTAATATTATCTATCAAATTATGGAATACAAATGAAAACAGGGGGGAGAAAACGTAGAATGAAGAAGTGCTTACCTTGGTCCGTCCATAAGGACTCACGGCCTGTAGCCTGAAATCCTCGACACAGGGTATCTTATCAGGTTGGCCATACACAGTTGCAGAAGACGAGAAAACCATCTGTTTCAAATTGCATGTCGATTGAGTATAGATCATGAATTGGTACACCATCTACGGAAAGATAGATCTATATGCCAAGTTCGTGAGAAAGATAAATTTCAAAATATTATTAAGACGAGATATTGAATCAGGGCCTAACCTTTTTACAGTTATATTTGGACATTATTTCATAGAGATTGATGGTGCCAATCAAGTTAAAATCAAAATACCGGCGGGGATTTGCAACACTTTCTCCAACAGCTTTTAGACCGGCAAAGTGGATGACGGCATCAAATCTGCTTCAGCGTTATGCCCAATTAAACAGAGTCAAAAAGAATTTAAAAAAAAAATATCTCTTGGCCATTGTACGGTCTACTTCAGTAATAAGAACGAAAGGACATCACAACCATTATTCAAACTAAGAAAACAGAAACAAACAAAAAGTCATGTAATCTGGTCACGTACTTTGTCTTACAGAATAGTGTCTCCAAGTCATCCTTGTTCCTGAGATCACCCTGTAAACGTATAATCAAATTATCAATGCCTCGTTTGATTGCCCGGCAACAGTGCCGAACCGCGGAAAAGATTAAATCCTACTTGGTCGTGTTAGATTTTAGAAGATTGATCCCATACCTGGTTGAATGCGAGCTTCTGAGAGAGCTCAGGACCTACTAATTCTCGAACCCGATCCACCGCTTCCATGACCGAATTGTCAAAGTTGTCGATAATTGAAACGTTAACCCCATCTTTGAGAAGCTGAACGACAGTGTGAGTGCCGATGAACCCCGCGCCGCCAGTCACCAAAATCGTTAACGCCATTTTCCCCGAATTCGAATTCAAACAAACTAGACAAAAGGTAGAAAACTTTGGAAAAGAGTGAGAGAAGAGCAAGAAAGCGAGAATTTGAGAGCAGTGGGAGAGATTCGAGGAGCAAAATAAGGAATCCAATTTCGGATAAGTTTGCTTAGTCTCGTGACATTACACGTTCAGAGTTTCATTCCTTATTCGGCGCGCGGCATTTATTTTTTCAATTATTTTCGCATTTCCTGTGGGGCCTTTCTGGATTAGTTTACCACGTCAAATGGGAGCGGGCAGAGCAGCCGTGTTGGGCATTTCCTTCCATGATGTCCTTCGTTAAGGCAATCTAACAATTTGCTTATTTAGCAATTAACCCATAGAGGTCAACGGAAAACCTTGAATTGAGAAACTATTAAGTATGAAGATGAAGTATCTAAATCTAATCTGAAATTGGAAGTTTGATACTTCATAAATCAGCATTTCAAGGCCAAAACATTACGTTTGTCCTTATCAAAATTATATCCAAGATATATTCCCATCAAGAGATAAATGTTTTACGTGAACGCAAAGTTCTCAAATATATATATATATATATATATATAATTTTTTAAAAAAATTTATATTTAATGATATGAATTGTTAAATTTATAAAATTTAATAAATTTAATTATTTAAATTATGAGTTATAAAAATTAAATGAGAATAAAATTATAGATAAAGACAAATGTTGGATTATCACATATTTGTCTGCTTGTCCAGATGGATTTCATCTCCAACCTGATGACGACGATCATGGCTGGAAGATTATCTACTTGATATCCACTGAACTAAGAATTCTACAGTGACTTGCATCATCTTTTGACGTGGACTGTGCTTAAGTTCCAGACTAAAATTACCCTTTTTTTCTTTCGATAACCCCATCGGTTAGTTGGGGACAAAATGTTAGCACTGAAGACGCTGGGCGAAGGATCCATATAAAGACGTTCTGCTTCAGCACTCGGGAGGACAGAAGATGATCCGCGAAGGTGTGTAGGAATCCCAGGAGTTTTCCCTCAAAATTACTTCTTTCCGAGTAGAATTCCCCCCAGAAGCATTTTGAGGAATCAATTCTGGCGAAAAGAAACTCTGGCCCTCTACTTTGACCAAAATACATATTGGATTGTTAGCATGCATCCAATTTCTTCTTCATTGAACAATGCCAGAAATTTTTCTTCTTTCCTTTCCCTTCCATTTTCTTGGGGGTGGGTGGGGGGAGTATAGTTGCAAGAGAAGAAAACAAACAGCACTCCTTGCAATCTCTGCCCACTGACTGGTAATATTAAGCAAGCAAATCGAGTCGAGGTGATTTTGCGGCCCAAAATAATAATTGAATGCATAGCATATTACTGCTAATATGGATGTTGGTCGGCACGCGTTACCACAGATTTCAGAACTTGGAAGCGAGCTGCCGCTCATGATAATAGTACAAAATTGGGCCTTAACTACAAATAGAGCTTGACGTGCGATTTGTTGAGAAAGACATGGGCCATTCTTTATCTTGTTGGGCTGCAGCGTGAAGCACTGGATCACATTTTTTAGAGTGAATTATATTAATTTTTTTAAAAATATTTAATTATGATATTTTAATTTATTTTTATTTAAATATAATATAATATTTTATTTATTTAAATATTAATTAAAAAATATATTAAAATATTAATAAAATATTTCAAAAAAAATATTATATCAAATTTTATTCTAATTTTATTTAAAATTATATTTTAACTTAGTTAATCATTTTAAATAACTAATATCTTAATAAATTATATTTTTTAATCAAATAATTATATTTATTATAAAATATAAATTTAACAATATGTGTGATTATGAGAAAAAATTTAGTATAAATATAAAAGTATCTTAGAGGTGAGTTTAGTTAAAAAAAAATATAGAGCATAATTGATCTTATTGTTTACTAACTAAACTCACCCCAATATGCCTCTATATTTGTACTAAATTTTTTTTCATAATCATACACATTGTTAAATTTATACCTTGTAATAAATATAATTATTTGATTAAAAAAATATAATTTATTAAAATATTAATTATTTAAAATGATCAACTGAGTTAAAGTATAATTTTTAAGTAAAATTAGATTAAAATATTAATTTAATATTTTTTTTATAAATATTTTATTAATATTAAGTATATTTTTTAATTAATATTTGAGTAAATAGGGTAGAATGTTATATTTAAATAAAAATAGAGTAAAGTGTTATAATTAAATATCTTAAAAAAAGTTAGTATAATTTATTCTTTTTTTTAATACAAATTAGTTTCTGGAGGTTCAGCTTCTGCATTAACTTTTTACTAAAAAAAGAAAGCATTATTTTTTCAACATTGCATAATAGTAATAACAATAATCAAAGCTTAGTCAAGATTCATGTACCGAAATTGAACACAAAGTCAAGGTCTAGAACGCATTATGTGTTTCTTGGCCTGCAAAATGAAAAAACTAGGGAATCCCTCAATAGACTGCTGCCTGAAGTGTCATTTTGCTATGTATCTGATTTTTGTTATGGTACGCTACGCTACTCGTTCCTCATAAAGAAGAGGCACTTTAAGAACCTAATGGAGTTTTCCCCATTGTTTGATACAAATAAAATATCTAGTCGGTATCATCCCCTCGTCTCAATATATGTAAATTTACGTTCCATTTTATATAAATATTAATCGTAAAAAATGTAGTGTATAGAATTTAAGAGAATACAATAATTACTCCTATTATATCAGAATTTGTGGAAGGTAGACGTGGGAAAGGAATCATTTGTATAAGTCAAGCCCAACCGGCAACAAGTCTGGATTTTTCTTGGCTATTGCCAAACTTCCAGAAATTGGAAGACGCTGACAGACATACATTAGTTGATCGGTAACGGCCATTACATATGAAATCATCAAATTCCCACTTTAAAATGGTTCCGGACTATGACCCCAAGAAAAAAAAAAAAAAAAATTTGAAGGGCACCTCATATATGGGTTAATTAAGATAATATAATTATTAATATAAGTTGATTTAAGTAAAAGAGATTTAAATATTTTAAATAAATTATTTTAAATTTAATTCAAATTTTATATATAAAAAATTCTTTTAAAAGAGATTTCTTTTAAATACTTATTTGTATATCAGAAATATCAATCTTTACATGTTAAATAAAATATATTTCAAAGAAATAAAGAAAGATAGTCCAATTAATCATTAAAAGTTACCAAAGGCTTATTTTATATAAAAAAATTATTAAAATATTATAAAATTAATAAAAAAAATTTTAAAATATACATTAAATTAATAAGAAATTATAAATTATAAAAATAACAAAAAAGTCAAACATCCAAATCCTCATTCCATGCAGTTGCGTTGGGCTTGTTTGTTTTCTCAAGTAACTTGCTTCGAGTGGCGGTGATCTTCTTTAGACACAGACAACAATCAAATAAAATCCTTAATGGAAAACTAGAAATATATTATAATAACTGCTTTCCCAATTCCTATCATGTAAATTTCAATACAGACCAATATCCGCACCGATCTCAATGACTGGACTTTTCTAGTTTATTGTTTGCACGACAATGGGAGATGAGGACAGCCCTTCTACACTAATTAAGGAAATTTCAAAGCAGCACTCGTCGCCACTTTCTTTTTTTTTTTTTCGGTATTTACGCCACTTCTAGAATATTATAAGACAAATACCCAATGGAACTTAGAATACACAAAATTCAAATGTGCATTTGACTTTGAGCAAATTTACTACGTGGATCCCAATTCATAAGAAAAAAGACGTTTTCTTAGTTTTTACGCCAAGCAAGGGATGACTCATTGTTAGATTGTGAGTTGGATCCATACATGAATTCATGGTTGATTAATTATAATTTTTATTGAAAATAATTAAAAATAAAATGATTTAAACCGTCATTCATTAATAAAAACGGAATGCCATCGATCTCCTTTTAAAAATGTGCCAAACACCAATTAAATTTAGTGATAAGTTATAATTGTAGAACACGTGAATCGCGGGGGAATATTTAGTATCAGGGTTGTAAGTTAACACAACAATACTCTGTTTATTATGTGACGTGATGCTAATTTTTTTTTTTTTTTGGAAATTTTACAAACTATTTTTACTATTTGAATGCGACTAATATCCGTTAAAAATAAATAACATGTTTCAATGTAACTTAACACACAATTAACTATTATTATACTAATTATTTATTAATGCTAATCTTTTAATAAAATTATATCTCTCTTCACATTTTCTCATTTTTACACACACTGGCTACATAGTTATTCTCTTAGTCATCGTGTTTGATGTGATTTTTCTGTTTATATTAGTATTATGTTATTTTTTATTTTTTATTTGCAAAGGAGATTTGGTTAGTTTGCCAATGACAAATACCCATGTAAATATATAATAGCGAACTTATCTTCTGGACTCGGTCTATGTTGCAAATTAAACTCCCGTTTTCAAAAGATGCTGGCCGTTATAAGAATGAAAATTCTAAACTCACCCGTCGGTCTAAGCTTGCCGCAATCACGGCCCAATCGACGTTTTAACTTAACCCATTTTTCTAAGCTACTCTTTTATTTATTTTTTGGTAAATCAACGTGGGCTTAGCTACTCTTTTATTTATTTATTTATTTTTATGTAATTCCTGATGCCGTTCGTGCCCATCTACAATTTATTTTCCATATACTTGACTTGTCTTCCGTTCATCAACTACATCACATCATCCTATGAATTTTCAAAATCAAATCATATACGTCTCTTGTTCTATGCATCACAGCTTGCCAAATCCTATATAGAACCAACGCTCTGGTGCCATTTTTTTTCCCAAACACAGTCATCGCAAATTTGTTAATAATATCCCAGAATGGCCTCCATCAAAAGCCTCTCTATCTGCTCCTTCCTTCTCATCGCTCTTTGCTTTGTTTCCACCCGGGCTGCCAGATTTGATATCACAAACAAATGCTCCTACACTGTCTGGGCGGCTGCCGTGCCAACCGGCGGTGGCAGACAGCTTAACTCCGGTGAAACTTGGAGCATTGACGTGGCTGCTGGCACTACAGCGGCTCGCATTTGGGCCCGAACCGGCTGCAGCTTTGACGGATCAGGACATGGGAGTTGCCAGACCGGTGACTGTGGGGGTCTCCTCCAATGCACAGTATATGGCACACCCCCAAATACCCTTGCTGAATTTGCCCTTAACCAATATAACAACATGGACTTCTACGACATCTCCCTCGTCGATGGGTTCAACGTTCCCTTGCAATTCAGCCCGACGTCTAACGGGTGCACCCGCGCAATCAATTGCACAGCAGACATCAACGGACAGTGCCCGAGTGTGCTCAAAACTCAAGGTGGCTGCAACAACCCATGCACCGTGTTCAAGACCGATCAGTACTGCTGCAACTCTGGGAGCTGTGAACCCACTGATTATTCCAAATTCTTCAAGGATAGATGCCCAGATGCTTATAGTTACCCTAAGGATGATGCTACCAGCACATTCACTTGCCCAGGAGGAACCAACTATAGCGTTGTCTTTTGCCCTTGAACAATTCTTCGCTTGTTTTCTTCTTTTTTTAGTTGGTGGTTACTCTTACGTGTACCTCTAAATAAAGGGCTCCGGTCTATCGTGGGCCTTGTAAGCACATCCGGGAGTTGTGCTCCCCTTTGTGCAATGTGAGATTAATTATTATTAATAAAAAATTACCATTAAATTAATGTTGTTAACATTCATAATGTAATATTGCTCCATTATGCTGTCATTATACGTATTCAAAATATTATTATTGCATTTCTCTCTATTAAGAAATAAATATTTGCTTCTTCCATCACCTAAAAAAAAAAAACCTGTCTACTTTTTTTGAAGGCGTTTAGCCCCTTTTTTGTGCCCCAAAAAAAAAAACTTGCTGCTTCTTGAAGACTTGCTTGGCCTTGGTGCGTCACATAGTTCTTGCGCTTCCAACAAATAGAAATGGCCCAAATCTTGGGGAATGTTAACGATACATCGCTCCTTTCATGTTCAGCCAAATTTTATTTTAAGAGAATTGAGAAAGTAGAAAGAAAATATAAAAATGTACATAGTTTATATGTAAATTATATATATATTATTACTTAAATCTTTATGTGAATGGGCCATAATTCCCAGCCAGTAACTAGAGATAGTCTAAATGTATATTAGAAGAATGTACAAAGTCTATACATATACACTGGAAGCTATGAAATTTAGAAAATTATGATTAAATTATGAAGTAAAAGTTTATAATTTTTGTGTTTGTATCTAAGCACTATGTACCTTGTTCCAACGAACATATATCACTTCTCGTAACTACTTTGACATGGCCCACATATAATCACAATCAGCCTCATAACTAGAATTTAAAAAAAAAAAAAAAGGAATCAGCCTCATAAGGAACACATCTTTTTCTTCCATCATGCTTCATGTTCATGCACAAATAAAGCCATCATAAAGGCCTCAATCCTAATTGGCTGTAACCCGCTCATAGTCCGGCTCGGATTTATTCGGACCGGTCCGAGTTCCCTGAAATTAATAAATTGCCAAAGCAGTCTCCCTCGCATTTCATTTTACGCGTAAAGGTAGTCTCGTAAAGGAAGTGTCGAGCGAGAGAGATCTCTGCAAAGAGTCTCCTTCTCCCCTGGGCTTTTTGATCTCTTCTTCTTCTCGGGATCTGTTCCTTTCCTCCATTCTTGAAAATGCCTCAGGGAATCCTTGAAGTTCTTCTTGTTAATGCCAAGGGCCTCGAGAACACCGATTATCTTTGTAATTTCCTTCTCTTTATTACTTCTTTCATTACCATAGCTTTGCTTCTGATCCGAACCCGAATCTGTTGCCTCTTCGTCTTTTTTCTTCACCTGAATTGTTAGATTGAATATTTATGCACTTTTGAGCAGGTAACATGGATCCTTACGTGATCCTCTTATGCCGTACTCAGGAGCAGAAAAGCGGCATTGCATCAGGTACAGTTTCTTCGCAATCCGATTGGTGAATGACGGATGAAAATTGTTCTTGTTAATCGTCATCGGATGATAGAGATGATGAAATTTCGGATTAATTTGTGGACAAGGATATTGTCAACAGTTATGTTAATCGTGTTAATCACCTTAAGCGTTTGATTCTTTCAAACTAATTACGGCGATTTTCCGATTTCGTATGTATTTGTGATCATAAGCTGTAAATGCAGGTCAAGGGAGCGATCCAGAGTGGAACGAGAACTTTGTATTCAACGTCTCGGAAGGCGTTTCCGAACTCAAATTGAAGATTATGGACAGTGATAGCGGTACCAACGATGATTTCGTGGGAGAAGCAACGTGAGTCTTATATTTTTTAGCATCTGCTTTTTCTGATTTTTTTCCTCCATTGATTTGTAGATCCGCCAGGTTTTTTTTTTTCTTCTATATTTACGCGTAGAATTGTGAAAGTATTGCAAGATCTACATTCAATATGATCATTTGAAACCTTGTTTCATTAAGTAAGTGAAAATATGGCATTTAAATAGATCCTTAATCTTTTAGAAAAAGGCGTAAACTGAAAGCAAAAAGGTTACATGTAAAGATAAGTGCACATTATTTCAAACTCAAAAGATCTTATATAGTTTGTGTATCAATAGGACCTTGAAACTTCTGAAGGTGATTTCATACGATAGGAATAAAAACTTCACATCTTTTCTGCAACAATCGGAAGGCTCATATATTTGTGTGTAAACCTTTGAATTAATTAGGTTTTATAAATTATAATTTAGTTTGTAAGACTTAATAAATTATTAGTATATATTTATGTGAGAATAAAAAATGTGAGAATAGAAGGAAAGAATAAATAATGCTAAACTTACTATCTTTTCTTTATAAAAAAATTGGTATTCGAAACTCACATCAGATTATAAACTACCCAAGAATTTTGATTTGAAATTTGAACGCATACTTGTCATATATGGTTTGCTGAGTATGTATTATCATGTCATCTTATGGTGAGAATTTGAAAATATATGCCGTTAGTAGTCTTTATGGATAATCTAATGAGACTCAGCATAATTTTTGTAAGTATTATTTTAGATTGTATCCTAATGGCTTGTACGGTATTGGAGGTTATATGCTGCTGGATATTCTTTTTTGGCTAATGGATAAACTGCAGAGGTTATAACTATCACCCTGATAATCTTCAGTCTCAGGTGCATGATATTTGGTGAAACGGAAGATAAAACAAAAGTTTTAATGCATGAAGTTGAAGTGAACTTTCTTCAGATCAGGGATAGATAAAGTTGGTTTCTGATTTGGTAATTTTTTACAGCATTCCCCTCGAAGGTTTGTTCACTGAAGGAAACATCCCACCGACGGCATACAATGTTGTCAAGGATGAGCAGTATCTTGGAGAGATTAGAGTCGGCCTTACTTTTAAGCCGGAGGTATCCTGTTTTCCTTAGCTAACATTTGTTTGAAGTTTATTTCCAGACAATTCAAACTGGAAAAGATCATATCTGATAAGAAAAGGCAGTTTTATGGGTGAAAACTGGACATTTTGGTGCTCAGTCAACCTAGTGGTATAAATATGGATCCATTCAGAACTTTCTTTTCAAGGAGTGTTATGCGTACACAACAATGTTTCATTTTTCTCTTCTGTTTGGTTGTACAACCTACGAGGGCAAAATTTGTGTACCTGTTCTATTTCTCTTATTTTCAGCATTTAAGTATGCACGCATAATAATTTTAGTTAAGTTCTTCAAGCTCTGATTTATAATTTGGGCGCAGTCTTTGTCGGTGGCACGCAGTATACATGCTGAGGAGGAAAGCTTTGGTGGATGGAAGGAGTCTGCGTACATGAACTGAATATTTGTTATCAACTGCCTTTCTATAAGGACTATACCAGGATCGCGAGATCACTTGGCCAGTGAAGGAATTTCACTTCTCAGTTGCTTTGTTTACATTACGCCAACTACTAGTCTACTAACCTTGGCTCAGACCAGATTCACTCAGCTTCATTTTGTTGGATGAATTTGTTGGCAACAGCCTAAAATTTACGAAATGAATATAGCATACTGGTTTCGTAGTTTCTGTTAAATCTATTATGCGTCATTTACTGCAAATTTTGTCATTCATATTCCATGTGGGGTAGCGGCAAGTGGCAATTCGTTCTCTTACAAACACTTAACCGACCAACTTTTCACAAAGAAAAATACAACAAACAAGGTTGATTGACATCGACAACTATCGAAGGAGCTAAACATTGTGCCATGGGTGGTTGTTCACACTGCTGAACTGCTTTGTGTAGGAATAAAGCAGTTTTTAATTGCCAGTATTTCAATTTTGGCATATAACTAGTTATAATCTAATTGTCACGGCCGAGCAACTATCATACAGAAAATGGATGATGTTAGCTTAACCCAATAAAGTGCAGTCAACGACAATTTAGAAGTTTACCTTCTTTTAAATTCCTTGCTGCACTCAAAATGGTTGTTTTGAGGATCAACCCCAGCGCAGCCATGTAGGCTCACTTGGGTAGGAACGATGAGCTCATTGATGACTGCTGTACTGGCATTGATTTCTCACCTGTATCACAGTGGGTTGAGGAATCACTTTGAGAAAAGTTGGGCGATCCAAAATCTGGCAATGTTGAGACACCATTCCCACAGCAACGGTTGTTAGAGGGTTCCTGGAAACATCCTTGACTTGATAAAATTTCCTCCATTGGTATTGCACCTGTAAGAGTCTTAAATGCAAAATCGAGACATGGATCTGACCAAGAATCCATGAATGGAGCACAAAACTGTGATTCAGGCTTCTCCTGCTTCATAGTTTGAGTTTCAAATTGTGGTTGCTCTGTTGGAACAACTTTGCCCTCAAGAATTCGTCCAATTGTCTTTGCTGGTTCCTCATGTATTGATGTGTTTATGTTTAAAGAATGGAAGGCATGTTGTGTTACATTCCCAGCTTCAATATCTAGGGATTCTCCTTCAGCAGAATTCCTGGCTATATTGGTTTCGTCATCCCAAGACTGCCTTGTTGCAATTTTAGGAGCATTTTCACGGGCTGTGTAGCCAGTTCTCAATTCAGGCTCCCCCAGAAGTTGTTTTGAGGGCTGACAAACCAAATTAAGCTTTTCGCTGTTCTGGGACTGGTTTGAGTCAACATGAGCTACTTCATTTATGCTCTTCTGCACCAGAGTCTCAAGCAATTCCTTATTTGACGACTTATCAACATCAGGAGTCATAACAGGCAAAATGTCGGCTGTTGTATCCACTGGCAATGCTCCTGTAAGAGTCTTAATAGCAAATTCTAGACATGGATCTGACCAGGAGTCTCCAAACACTAAGGAGAACTGCGGCTCTGCTCTCTCATGACCAATTTTTTCAGTTTGAAGCAGTTGAAGTTGCACCTCAGGAGCAGTATGGGCTTCATATGACTTCTCACTCTTGTTTAAAAATTCTCCATGTACTGTTTTTAAACTGTCAACTTCAAGCTGCTGCAGTTGCTCCGCTTGGTGTGACTTCTCATTCTTGTTTGATGATTCTCCATGTACTCCGCTTTTCAAACTGTCAGCTTCAAGCTGCCGTGTTTGCTCCTTGAGAACAGTGGCTTCACATGACTTCTCATTCTTCCCTGATGTTTCTCGATGTACTCTTGTTTTAGAACTGTCAAATGCATTAGTACGCTCTACTGCTTCCCCAGCATAAAGATGCTCCGATACCCCATTGGTCGGAGTTGCAATTTTAGTTGTTTCATCTTTGCATGATTTTCTAGTGGCATACTCAAGAGCTCTTTCAGCGGGTGCCAATTCAGGTTCTAATCCAGCAAGTCGCTTTGACAACCGGCAAGCCACCCGAAATTCCTTCTTGTTCTTAGATTTCTTCTTGACCAGCAATCTGTCATTGTTGCTTCTGGTAGCACTCTCAGTCAATTTATTTTTCTGAAGCATGTTAGTTTCAGAAGCCACATTGGGCTCATTACCAGCTGAATCCTCAACAGGCAACACACATGTAACAATCTTAAATTTCTCATTTTGGAACATTTCTGTTTCAGAAGCCAATTTAGGACCATTGCCAGCTTGATCCTCAACAGGTAGCACACCTGTAAAAGTCTTAAATTTATTGTCTTGAAATATGTCAGATTCAGGAGCCAATTTAGGCCCATCAGCTTGATTCTCAACAGGAAGCACACCTGTGAAAGTCTTAAATTTACTTTTTTGAAACATGTCAGATTCTGAAGCCAATTTTGGCCCATTGCCAGCTGAATCTTCAACAGGTAACAAACCTGTGAGGCTCTTTATAGCAAATTCCAAGGAAGGATCGGAACTAGAATAGTGAAATGCAAAGGATAGCTGGGCTTCTGCTTTCTCATCATCAATTTCTTCATCTCCAAGCTTTTCCAGCTCTTTGTCAGTTGTGACTGCAGTTTTAGGAGATTTCCTACTTTTATTAGATAATTCTTCATTTATTGATGCTGGATCTGCAAGCTTTGTAGTTGCCCCACCCTCACTTTGCTGCAGTACTGCACCAGTCTCACCTTTAGACTTTCTGCTCTTATATTCAGGAGCCTTTTCACAGTACAACGATTTGGTCATCAGCTCAGGTTCATATCCAGCAAGTCGTTTAGAAGTACGACGAGGAACACAATGCTCTTTCTTGTTATCGGATTTGTTTGAGTTGGAATGAATATGTTGAGCATTACTTTTTCCAATCTCACTCACTTGCACTTCCTTTTCTTTTAGGAATGAAGCTTCAGAAGCCAAACCATGATCATTAGGATGATTACCTAGAGCTGCTAATTCATCTGCACTGGTCTTCAATGGAACCTTGAAGCTTGACAAACAGGAACCCTGAGCTAGAGCATGCTGATATTTTGGTTTATTGTCATCTGTGTTTTCTCCTTCTGGCTGATGTGGTTCATCCCTAGAAAGTTGTTGATCTTTCTTTGGTAACTCTCCTTGCATTGGCATGTTCATGCAGGAAAGATCATGCACATGCTCAATTTCTGGGACAGCATTAAGCCGCTGAGATGATGTATTTGCCAAATCAGCGTCCAGAGTGGTTCCACTTTTCTTTGAGTTTCTCTTTGGGACTTGCAATGCCTCTTCATTGATCATGGTGTTGGCCACCTGATCAGATTCAATCCCAGCAAGTCGTCTAGAAAACCGGTGCGGCACATTCAATTGTTTTTTGTTTGTGTTTATGCCAGGATTACTGTACGCCTTTTCATTGCTACCAACCATCATATTCCCAATATAGTTTTTCTCTTGCACATTATCTGCAGGAATTAACTAAGTCCAGCTTCAGAAGACAACATTTTTTATGTTTTTATTTTGTAATTCAATTGTTGGCAGTGCTGTGTTACCTAGATCAGATTCTGTCCTTATTTCAGGAGGGTTTGGACCTGCATCTGCTGTTAGTGAATGCATCTCGACAACAGTTTCATCAGGGGGAACAGGAGCAACCATAATTTCATCAGACACCTTCACATCTTGCCCTATCTTGGAGCTGTTAGCATCTGGCAATTTTAAGCTGCTTTCACCAGTTACTTCTCTACCTGCAGCAAGAAGTGTAAAATAGAAACAAATAGATTTTAGAAGTGAATGGCGTGCTTTCATCCCTCTCAGTTTGCACTAACTTGTAGGACAATTGATCAATCAACCCAAAAAATCATCATTTATGACTTCTAACCTACAAAAAGCTGTTGTTTGGCTGCAGACTGCTTTGCTTTCTGTCTTTTGGCTGCAGATGATGGCTAGATTGAACAAAAAACAAGAATTATAACATGATCCTTGTCTTGATTGTCCAGATGCTAAAAATAAAAAATAAAAAAAGGATTTACTTTCCATTCCCCTGCATATTGCTTATTGGACCAAAGTCATACATCACTCTCAGATTTTAGGCAACTCATGACAATATGAATAGGAGAGATATAATCTAAGGATGCAGCTCTTTATAAAGAAAAGTTATCACATGCTAATATTAGGGGGAAGGGGAGGTTGACAATAAAAGGACAACTTGATTTTCTTGAATTTGATACTCTGAAATTACTAAAGGGCACTAGAGAAGCACAAAATTCAATTTCATTTTATTAAATGAAGTGAATAGTGACATTTATCAGCAGGACAGCTGAATGATAACCCACTGAAAGAAAATATGTTGAATACAGAATCTGAAAATGGAATATGCATGTCTATATATTGAGGCTGCCAGTTTTGATAGACTTTTTCTCTTTATTTTTTGCAAGAAAAAACACTCTTCAGAAGCAAAAAACTTTTAACTTCTTGAAAAAGCACCAATAAAAGCTGCTTTCAACTTTCTATAAAAGCTGAACTTTCACTTCTTCAAAAATCTTTTTTTTCATACTAAAAGCACTTTTGGAATGTGCAAAAAAAGCCAATTTAAATGGGATAGATCTTAACTATCTAGTTTTGCATAAGCATGGGTTTCTTTTAGAAGAAGTCTCAAAAGAATGTTGATGTGAATAAAGAATCATGCACCGTAGTTTAATATTTTAACTTTTAGGAGTTAGAACCAAAAGGAACAGGATCCGAAATAGAATAATCTATAAAAACCACAACAATAAGATAGTATTCATAATGACAAGCACACAAACCCTTACAGTGAAGCTGCCATCATCTTGAATTTGTCTTTTGTTAGGTTTATAAAGACATGCACTTATATCCCCAGACTCAAGATAGCGCAGTGCATCCTTCTTGGAACGGAATACATATCCACTCACTGGGTCTGTATAATACTGCAGGAAGATTCAACCATTCAGAATTTGACAGCAAATCACACAATTAACCATAATAAAATTAAAGCATGCAACTCACCTCCACTAAAGGGGAAAGACCCAAAAAAAAAAAATTGCAATTGCCATGAAGGCTCAAGAAAGATAGAATGTAAAATGCTATAATTATCCATATTTTATTACAGAAAATAGAGTTCTAATCTTTGGGGGATGGTTTGGGGCCTGGGGGTAGCAAAGCCTGAACCTCCTCTAAGCATATTGCATACCGGATCTTTCTTAATGCCATTGCTGCTCTTCCTAATCTTAAATTCCTTTATCCACCCAGGTGGTAAATCCTCCACTGTAGACTTCTGGACCATAACCTAAAACAAACTGAAAATATCAAAACTATATATAGGAAAATGATTTTACAAAAAAAATTTCCAGCATATTCAATAAAATTAATAAATGGAGGTTCATTCAATATTTTGTCTCATGAACAAAACTTTCAAAAGGTAAAATATGTCTACCATCTTTTGTGCGGGTGTGCAGCTGCCTCAAACAAGGCGTTAGCTAAGATAATAGTAATAGATTAATGAAATGTTGTACATAGTAACTTTGCTTGATCATATCTATACTAAAGTAAATTATAACGTCCAACTCAACTATCTGTTTATTAATAATCAGAAGAATAAGTAGTTGGTTTCACTGACAAGTTACACTCAAGGACAAGATAGTTCCTTAATTTATATCTCCTTTAAGACATCCACAAAAGCTCCCAGGTCTTGTCTCTCCCGCCCCCACTGATATTTTAAACAGATTCAAGGGAACAAAATACAATACCCTTTAAACTGCTTCTCCCCCCGCCCCTTTTTCACCTTCTCTCCTTTCAGGGCTTGTTTAGGCTTAATTGCACCCAAATATGTTGCCATTTTTAATCTCTTCATTTTCTACCAGCCCATTTTTACTCCTGCCAAGCACACCATTAGTGAAGGGATGTGATTAAGATGAACGAACCATTGGAAAAGATAATTCCGTTTTGGCATCCTTGATGCTCTCATGATAGGCCTGTTCCTGTGCCTAAATGATAACAGAGAAAAATAATATTGTTTTGCTCAAGGCAGCAATTCAACTTATTCTTCAAATCTCCATTTTCAATCAGAAGGGCAGAATGTTTGAACTTTTTTTTGAAGGCTGTCAGGACTAAGGAAAGAAAGCATTTGTACGATTTAAGCATCTATGGAAACATTAAAATTAAATATCTTTCCACATGTCATTCTTGGTTCATTACATAATTAACTTTCCAACTAAGTCATAAAAACAATGGCAGATAGTGCCTGCAAATTAACAGAAAAATGTATATAGCATTGATTCTTTCTGCAATTACTACTTTTATACATTTATTGTACTTGTCAAAGATAAATGTCAGAATATTTAGGATGAAAGTGGTAGCTTTAATTATGTGAAATGTCCTGAACATAACCTTGAAATGGCAGTGGGGAGAAAGTTAAGGTAGATTTGAGTTATTCCAAGTTTCCCACTCCCCTACAAAAAATTAAAAACCAAAAAAGGTAGATGGGCTGAATTTCAGTGAAACAAACACTTAAAAAGGAAGCCTTAGCTAGTGCAGCCATTTGCATTTCCAAAGTAGTTTTGTAATGAGGTGCAATTCTGTCATGGTCATACTTCCTGGTTTAGTTTCACATCATGATCCTTTATCCATGAAAATAGAGAAAACTAAAGTTCCTCCTATCATTTGATTCAAGCGTGACTATGACTTCACATGTCATAAACAAAATTTCAATTATAACAACTATCAACCATGTATGTCCCATGACAGCATACGGATGACAACAAGAAAAAAAAGCTTTAAATTTCATAATCAAATTCCAAATAACAAAAAAAAAAGAAAAAACAATGCAGTAAAAGAAGAATGGAAGTTACAGAATTGGGGGATATAGTGGGACAGTTGTTGCTTGGCGAATGCACAGTGGTATTCTTCTTGGAAGTGCAGCTGTTGTCCTTCAGAGTTTCAAGATATCGTAATACCTCTGGTTTGGAGTAGAACTTGTATCCATTCAATGGATCAATGTAACACTGCAACAGTAAAACAGTTCCATAGAGTGTGAAGCGTGATAAGATGCATTACTATGGAAAACAAAAACATAACCTTCATTTAAGATCTTTTATAAGTAATATTTACTTTACCATTAGAAAAATAAATGATTCAGAATAACTGAAAAGTGCAAAACAGAGGATAAAACTGTTTTATGTAAGTCCAACACCAGCTTTGACAAATATTAGACAAGAACTAATCACAGGTCAGACACAACGAGAGAATAAAATTACAGCTTTGTTATATGCCAAAGTCATAAATATAAGTAGGGATCAATTACATAATTTAAGCACATTTCTGGGTGATAATGCGCAATTTGGTCACTGTGGAATGGCATAAAATCTCAAAGTACGACTTTTTCCAGCAGATGATTGTACATAAAACTTTATCATCCAAGGTTCAAGGCCAGATGTTGAAGGAGTGTGCTAGTGACAATGCCAACAGTGCATTTGTGGCAATTGTTTGCTGATGACTAACAGCAAGCTAAAACTTGAGCAATAACAAGAACTTACCACAGGAAAAAGAAAAACAGAAACAGATAACAAGATGATTGGTTAACTAAGGTGGACAAGGATCTACAGCAATAATATCCAAACTGTTAATTCATAAATTTATCTAGTACCTTATACCCAGAACCCATATGTGCACCACTTTTTCGAGTTCTGAGATCCACATGCCAGCCATCAGGTAACCATTCAGGACGTTCATTTGCTTTTGCTACAATCTGAAATTTCGGAAATTAACCAAGTGGGCAAATGATAAATATTTAATCAAGTTGGGCAGCTTGATTCCATGAAAATTAGCTTATTCAAAATTGGTACTCACTTGCTCAGAATTGCATTCTGTGTTCCTACCGATCTGTCTATCAGTCGTTTCAGACTTTTCACAGTGAGTTTTTCCCATTTTCAGGTGGCTGATGGTAACATATTAGATAAATTTCTGTTCTATTTCAAGATTTGTGAAAGCTATAAAGGCTCAAAGTTTCTTCCTTCTATTATTTCTGATCATATATTCCCTTTGCTGGAAACTATGCATGCTGACGTGTTTCATTTTACTGACAAAGATTAACATTAAGCAATGCACAGATCAGAAACTATGATTGAACCTCCAAGCCAGAAGTTGAACTTGTCTTTTTCCTACCCAGTGTTACATCTCCTGAAATGCAGAAAGGGCTCATATGTCATTAAAAGCATTAGGAAAAGAAAAATAAATTACAAGGATATATTTTTGACACTTGAACAAAGCACGTCTTCATGAAATATTCTTCTATTTAGGAAGATCATTATCATATAGGATGCCGATCATTCCGCACGGTTTTTCCTTTCTAGACTAGATTCTTTTTTGTTTCTTCTTTACTCTACGATCAAGTAACTAAGATGCAAAAGACGAAGATCTTCCTCATTCATGCTACCAATGAAAGAATTAACAAGAACACGGATAATTTTTACTCGAACGAGTACGTTCAACCAGAGAATAATCTGACTCGACCATAAAAAAGCGAAGCTAATTCCTAACTCAGCTCGACTATATAACGATGGAGACCAAACGCAAAGCGATCTAGTTACCGGAATAAAACGATCGCTGATTCTAATATAGGGTGCCGCCAGAGATGCAACCGCCATTTCATCGGAAATTGACACCGCCGGAGGAATTACAGGATCCGATACTTCGGCGATCGAACTCTAGCACTTGCTCGGTGCGTAAACGGGAACTTCAGACCCTAGTAGGCTGGAAAGGATTGTTTTTATGATTTATTTAAATACAAAAATATAATAAATATAATAACCAGAGTTCACAAGGCTTCGAAGTTAAAGAGACCACCGTTTTCGAGTAATGTATTTACGGTTGTGTTATTTTCTCGATCTCAATTTTATTAGTATTTAAACATTTATTTAAAATTTTATATTATTAAAATTATTAAATTTTATATATTAAATTATAAAATTTAAATATCGCATTTTAATTATTATTATTTATTTAATTAATCTCAAATTTAGTTGGAACAACGTTCTTATGAAATTTATAATGGAATGGAGTACTTTTAAGATACCGAAGGAACAGGTGGGACTGGGAGGCCTACGAAAGAGGACACGTTATAGGAGGTGATTGGGAATTGAGTCAGTTCCGGTAATAAAGATATGTCCCCATCCGAAGGGGTTAAAACTCGGTGCCGGCAGCAAACACATCTTTACCGGAGCATTTTCTTTTTTTAAAAAAAAATTGAAACTTTTACCCGTGAGTATTTGAAAGGAGTTTTTCCCTTTAAAATTTCTAGACTTAAAATGATTACAGTATAAATTTAAGATCTATATTTATATAAATATTTCACTAAATAAGAAATTTTTTATTTAATAAAATAATTATTTATAAAACCATATTGATAGAAAAAATTATTTAAAAATTTATTAATTTTTTTATTTAAATATAATACTCCGATTAAATTTTAGTTTTAATATCATGAAATTAATTTAAATATAATTGTGTAATTATATATTACTATGACATGATGTGAATTGATATTATTATTTTTCTTATAGTTGATAGAATTAAAGAAAATTAAGAATTGGTTCTAATTATTTGATTAACGAATTTATTACATTATATTATTTTATAATCTTATCATTTACTATTTCCTAACTTATCATTCTCGTTTTATTCTTTTTTTTCTCGAGCAAAAGAATGTCCACTGCAAATTTTATATAATACATGTTCTATAATTATCTTTTTAAGTGAATATTTGCTTTCTTTTTTCTTACATAAATTATTCATTTATCTCTATTGTAGTATCAAGCTCTTTTGGGATGAATTATTATAGCATCGAGTTGAACCAGTTTTTTGGATGAACTATTATAGTATCAAATTGAAACATTTTTTTAATCATTGCTGCACAAGCAAATGTAATGGCATCGTATATATATACTGTCAAACTTGGTTTGACACATGTATCCTTAGACCTTAGGTTCACTTTAACCATGTTGTCGTCGTTTTAAAAAAATCACACACAATTATAGGTAGATCCATATAAATTATTTTTCGTCATGATATACCAATGTTTTAAAATGGGAAAGTTAAGAGAAAAATATAACAGAAAATGCTTGATTCTATGGAAAGTAGCGAAGAAGCAAACTAAATTAAGGCTTTACAAATTAAAATTGAGTTTCCACATTTAGAAAATTTTGAGATAAATCATATATAAAATATACAAAATATTATCTCAAAGATAAAGTCATAATTATTTTAGTCACTTACACATTTAATTTATTCAATTAATCCTTAAAATATAAACAAAGCATACAAAATGATTCTTCAAATATAAGGTTATGTCTAATTTATTCTCTCATAAATTTAATTTCATTAATTATTCTTCCAAAAATAAAAATCATTACTGTTTAGTTCTTAAACTTAAATTTTAAATATTAAACTTTAAAAATCTTAATTTCTAAATCATAAGTCTTAAATCATAATCTCATAATTTAAAATTTCAAAATCCTAAATTTTACATCTTAAACCCCAAATCTTTAAATTTAAAATATTAATCTATAAACATAAAACTTAAACACTAAAAATTATAAACTTTTAAATTATAAATCCTAACTCTTAAACTTTTAAATTCTAAAACCCTAAATCTCTTGTTAGGGTTTAGGTATTTGATTATGATTTATGATGTTGGTCTATGATGTTAAAGTTTCGAGTTTTATAATTTTAATATTAAAATTTTAAGATTTAGAATTTATGTTTAGGGTTTAAAATTTAAATATTTAAAGTTGATGGTTTTAGCACTTAAAGTTTATGAGAAATTAAATTAGAGATAAATTTTATTTTTGGATGACTAATTTAGACGAAGAATTAATTTAGATATAATCATATATTTAAAAGATTATTTTGTATATTTTATCTATTTTTTAACAACTAATTGAATAAATTGAATGTATTAGAGACTAAAATAATCATGATTTTATTTTGAGTGATTATTTTACATGTTTTATTTTAAATATATGATTACTATTCATTTTTCATTTTATTTATACCAAAAAATCAAGAACAAACTCTCTCATTCTCTTTTCTTTCTTTTTTCATTTTTTTAAATCCATCAGTACATAATCATTTACTTGGATCATAATACTACTTACACTTATTTTTATAACAAAAATTATATTTTTATATTTTCATAAAATTAATTAATAATTATTTATGTCTTATTTTACATTAATTTTATAATTTTATAGAAATTACTAATTAATTTTGTGAAAATATAAGTATATAAAAACATTATATAAGAAAAAGAGTGCAAGAAGGAATACATTGCTCGTTGCTACTGGTCGTTTAACTTCTTAAAATATAAGGCGCCAAATTATGAGCGCCACTAATCCTTATTCCCGGTCCACTCATTTTACGTGCCAGGATGTTTCTATATTGTTTGGGGCTTGTGAATCAGTGATATTTATATTTGCCTCACCAATTAGAGAAGCAGAAGGAGCAGCAAAAATAAAAGCACCGAAAATCTCTGCAAATCGTTCCCGCAATGCTGGTTCGACCTCAACGCTCAAGCTACTCCATTTGTGTCCCTCATCGACCCAGCCAAAGCCCTATTTCATCGCTTCCCGTGTCTCTTGACGGTGAGTCAAACTCTGCAAAAAATTTGCTTCTGAAGTTTCCGCTCGTCTCTAACGTTTTTCATTTGATTATTCTCATTATTAAACGTGGGATTAAATGTGTGTCGTGCTTGTTTACTGCATATAATGTTATAATTTCTTAATTTGGGGTGGTTGCTCTATCGAACTTCTTTGCCAGTTTTCTTATGGAATGGATTCAATAGAGCACGTGTGGGCCAACTAAAGAATGAGAGGGTGGTAATTTTAATTTCAGTTGCGGAGGAGCGAAGCTCGAGCCTCGATTCCGAGCGGAAAAGGTCATCATTTGTTATTGTTTGCTTTTTTTTAAAAATAATTTTTTCCTTTTTTAATTGTCACAAATACGAGGTGTCTGTCTTGGCAAGTGAGTTTGCTTTTCAAATATGTGTGAGTACCAAGACAACATGTTGGCATTCTTAGTGATTCATAAGCACTTTCTTCCCTCTCACTATCCGAAATGGCAGACAAAATGTATCAGATATCCATACCTTCAGATGTGGTCACCGTCAATCTAAGCACTCAAGAATAGCCCTTGCCTGTGTTCTGTGATAAAAGAATGATTGATTGTCTGTTTTCATTTCTCGTAGAAAAGTCGTGGAACACATTTGTCTGCTCAAAGCAAAGGAAGATTTATCAGATGAGGAAGAGAGGGATATGCTAGATTATTTGTATACTACCCAATATCAAATGAGCGGTATTGTGACCATTTCATTAGGTGAGTCAGTGTTAATTGGTTAAATTTAGACGCATTGCTTTTAGCTAGCATTGCATTAACTAATACCGAATCTAGTATGCTTTGACAACACTTCTATTCATTATACAGGACTATATGATGACATTGTTACTATTTATTCCTGTAGGACGTGTTGCTACTCCGAACTCTGAAAACGACACATATGCTCTATATATGCGCTTCCAAAGGAAAGAAAACCTTGCAAAGTTCTATGATAATCCCTTTTACTTGAAAGTTCTCAAGCAGCATGTCATGACTTACTGCCATGTATGAACCAACATGTAAACACCGATTCTCTGTTACTTTTTTTTTGGAGATAAATTCTCTGTTTATTCTCTACTTTATCCATCATGTATTAAATGAAATTTAATTTGCTAATCAACCATCCCTCATATTCTTCCTATTTCAAGGATTAATTAATGTGGATTATGAATCTGATGTGGAAGACGACATGCTTTCTCTATTTTGGAAAGGAGAGGTTGGAAGTAACTTACTTTCCTCATTTGGATCCATAGGCTAGAGTACCGTTCATTCAATATTCGATGTTCCTGTTGATATTTGCCCATAACCTCAGAGCCACAGATACTATGTTCATCATGGAATTCGGGAAATGCCAAAAACCATGGAATGAATGGACATGAACATAATACATATTGGTTATGGGCATTTGTTTCCTTGAGTTTTAGAATCATCAACATCTTTTTCTGTGAATCATTTTCATGCCTCGTTTCTGGTTCTGACATTAGATTTTGGGGTGGTTCAAATGAATGTTATGGCCTGGAGTTCAACTATGGGGTGGCCTCAAATGAATGTTATGGGGTGGTTCAAATGAATGTTATGACATTAGATTTTTATTTAGAAAGTTTTATCTCTTCATTTCTCTGTTGATCCAGTGGGTACTGAGATCATGTAGTGAGGATCCTTTATGGTAAGTTTTGATTATATATACGGTAAGGCATATTTGGAGGTGAGGTACATATTTTTTATATTTTATATCAAATTCTTGCAGGTCTCTTGACAATTCGTTTTATTATTTTTGAAGAACAAGTATGCAGGTTATTTTCTGCTTTCTATTTTCTCTTACGTGTTCTCTTGCCATTAAATATGAATATGGCATAGGTGACCATTTCTTTATGCAATATTCTGAACCTTATTTGCCTTAGTATAGTTATCTATGCTTCTTGTTTACATACATAAATATATTTTTGTACATGTTATGTATCTTTTCTCAGCATGTGTCTTGTCGTCTGTATGTTATGACATCTGGTTCAAATATTATGTGTAATTGGCGTTAATATTAGGCGTAAACTCACGTTTTAATTTTCCCTAAAATGTAGAAATTTGATAAAATAGTTGTTGCGGACACACTAAGTTCTAACAATCAATTGGGGGATCTTCTGGGAAGTTATTGTGATGCATGAACTTTCTACTGCAGCCCCACTGAGATTTATATGCCGTAAAATTGATTTCAGAAGTGCTTAATTCCCTTCCTTCTTGATCCTTGTCTTTTACATGAAAATTAACAAAGTTTAGGTCAGTGTGCATATTTGCTTCTGGATACTATCATCACCAGCTTTATTTGCATATATGATTATGACGTTTTTGCTGTGGAATTGTTTCAAGATATAGAGTCTGACCTTCTGAAGTCAGAATCAGAATCGGACCAAAAAACATACAAAATACCTGATCAATTTAATTTGAATGTTACGAGAGCGTAAATTCTGCGCCCTTCCCCCAACAGTTTGATTGCTAGTGACTTCAAAGTAAAGCCAAAATCATCAACATCGGTTCCCCGTGATGTTTTGAATATTTATTTACACACAAATATATAAACTCAAGAACATGATTGCATTATCTAGATAATAGTGTAGCCCCACAAAAAATAATTGATATTTGTCATTTTACGTGAACAAATTTATTTATTTAGGTAACTCTGTTTGCATACTTCATTATCTTACCATTCAAGCAAAAAAAATTACAGTATATGATCGTGATTCTCTGAAACTGTGTCTATTCTACATATTTTATGGGAAGCCAGTGAATTTTATACTAGAAGACTGCAAGAATTTATATAACTTGATAAGAAGAAGATTACTAGACAACTGATCAGTTATGGAGCGGGTTTGGACCCCCTGGAACATCACGTAGAGATACTCCATAAATGGGGTGGAGCTCATCTCGGGTTGGTCGGTGTTGTGTGTTTATATATACATGCCATGAGAACCGATGAAAATAATTGCTTTTATCTGTTCGCTCGATTTCTCCGCTCATCCATCTGCGGGCCGCACAGCAGCTTGAGAGTTGGCAAATCATCAGCATCATCGTGAAGATCACAAATGAGATCCTTGAATATTGAACTGCCATGGCTGCCGTGTTGAGAGACTGAAAATTCCAAACAACACGGTGGCCAAGAGAGGGAGTTGAATTAGTTTGTTCCCATATGCAGGACGGCCTCTCGACTCCTTTAATATCCGTCCAGTGTAGCTGAGGCGAAGATAGAGCCAAAACTAAAACTTAAAAATATTAGTAAAATGGCAGAACTGCCCTTCCACAATCAATGAGTTTCAATCAGATCCTTTGACTGAACTAGTAGTTGAAACAGATTGAGGATCGGACACTTAATGGTGCTGGGGATATGCTTCATTTTTTAAATGGGAACAACTCAAATTGGGACGCTATATTGATTCAGGCATCTTGTATCATTCTCATTCTCATTTTGATGATTCAAGTGGCTCAAGGCTTAGTAGAGATGATGCATGTTGCTGCATTAAACTGAGTCTAATTTCGTCCTTTTGGCTCTGGTTGAGTGTCAACTTAAAACAGCTTATGAAAGGACGAGACGAGTGTGTGGACTTTATTATGTATTGGGTCCATTACACTCATTTAGAGGTTTAATAATTTGGGTTGTGGTAATTATTGTGAGGACTTGTTTAACATTGTTGGGCACAGCGTGTCCCTAGATCAGAATGACGAGTGCGGAGCGCGTCCTCTGCAGCCAGATGCCGCCTTTCCTCATCTGCTGTAGCGTCCAAGTTATTAATGAATCTGATGTGATATTTAAGTATTGCAAATTCGCCATGCCTTCCGCGGGCCACTGGCTTGTGGCTACTGTCTATCACCGCCATAATCACCGTGGAGACGGGAGAGTATGCTACACAACAAAGCAACTATTGAGCAGACTCCCTTTTCGTCGGTGTTCTAGAAATTCAACCGTTAGCGAACTATTCTAGAGAATGAATCAAGGTTAGATTGGTCTAATGACTCTAATTGATTAATTAATGATTAAATTAGAGAATAAATCAATGGGATTTTACGCCACTTTAACTTTGGCTTTCGGGACGGTTAAATATGTTCTAGATATCGTAAGTTTGCTCATTTTATATTTTCTATGCACATCAAAGAATAATATTGAAGATAATGATAATACAAGCCAGCTCCGATGCTTACAGAAATTGCAAACTTATATAAATCAATACCAAAGAGTCCAGAAACTGAATTGATTTGGAGAAGCATAAACCTCTTGCCGCAAACATTGATATATCTTTATGCATCAACAAGTTCCAAAAGCAATTCTGATTTCATACTTGTTCCCTTCAAGCCTTAGCATGGCTCCTGGCAGCATTTCGTCTTGCACAGCAACCCACAAAGTAAATAATAGACTGGCATCGTAACAAAATGGTAAATGGAATCAAGGGATTAGGTAATGCATAGCATGAGAATTTGCAAGGATAAGTAGAATTGAATCCTAGCACTAAATTTTAATTTCTTCGTTGAAAAGGAATATAATTATAAATACATTAAAGGAAAGCAGGATTGAAAGCCTTCTCTAATTTGTCGTAACCAGAAGCTACTTCACTTCCTGAACATAATTGAATGAATCTTAAAAGGGGAAGGAATGTCTCACCAAGACAACAAATAGAACAATATTAAATATGGCAACCACTCTCCACTCAGTTTTCGTGTACTGTGCAACGCCAGCCCTGGAAACATGATTGAGGAAGACAATGTCAGTGAGATCCTTCACACATTCAGAAATCAAGAACATGGGGCATGAGCTAACAAATATGCTCACTTGCAGGAATCACAATCGTAGCATTTGATGGTCCAAGAATTTTTGTATCGTTTGCAGTCGATGTTAGCGCTATTTGGATGAAAGGTCAAGTCATAGTACGATGCATTTACAGCAGGATATCCACATCTGAGTTACAGACAATCCCAGGATATAAGAACATAAGTAATGTGCACTGATTTTCTCAGCCCAAAATCAACCCTAGTCTAAAAAAACATCAGAATCTTGGGAGAGAAGGGAGAACAGAACCTACTGGGAGGGTGGTCGGCAGCAGCCAGCCTCAATTGGGGTTAATTTAGCCGATTTATATTGTTTAAGAGTCTGACAAAAAATGAAAAATCAGAAAGAGGTCAAATTACACTTGTTTGCATATAACATAACAGCTAATTAAATACAGTGGAATACGAGAAATTGCAGACCTTATACTTTTTGGATAGGTTATTGCAGTCTTCAGATTTGACAAGACAGCCCCTCAAGCGCTCCCAATTATGAGAATTATTTAACTAGAACAACAAAAATAGTATCAAACATATGCATGTTGAAGTGTCACTCTGCACCATGAGTTCTGTACGTTGCTATAAGAATCCTACCTGTTTGAGAAACCATGAGCTGTAATCTTGGAGTTGATACTCCTTGTACCTAAACCAGACAAGAAGATAGTCGTTTGTCAAACAAAATCTGTCCTTGCGGCTAAGAATTAATGTAAGATGGAAGTATGGATAAGACATTCATTCCTCTTATAGCTAGCATTCATAGTGATCCACTGTAAATACCATCAATTGGTGTTACAACTTCAAAAATGAAGGAGCGTATTAATGAGTAAATATATGAAATGCTGGACTTCTTACCTCAAGCCAGCCACACTATGACCTGATCCATTATTAGTCACAATGAACCTGTGACAAACGCAAAAGATCATATAAGACCCAAAGAAGTACCCAAAAGAAAACTATCTTCGTCTCAGCAGTGCTCCTCCACACCCACTCCCCCCAAACCACCCCCACCCCTGCAAAGAAACCTGGGGGCAGGGATGACTGTCTCAGTAATCCTGAATCCAGAGAGTCAAGATTCCTCTAGGTTTGGTTTTCCAACATTTTTGTGATTTGAACTTATATTGATCCCCCAGGATTCAGAATTACCCAAGCCAATGATATGTAGTGTCATTTACTACCAAAAACAGAAGGCAACTTGAAGTTGAAAGTCCTTACTAGTGTGACTTACATCAGTAAACCAAGCAGGATATCCATCTTAAATTAAAAGTATCAGTAAAATCAGTTGATTTTACTTATGACCAGTAGATAAGACTTTACTCATGAATCCCATCAAATCGATGATTTGTGCTGAAACTGACAACATAGAAGCCAAAAAAACGAGCTAGTATACTTACGCCAACACTGTGAAGACCAAGATTCCCACCAAGATGAAGCACAGCATGATCAGATACTGCAAGCGAAGTGTCAAGGAAAGTCCCATAATCTAGAATTGCTTTTTAATTCGTTGTTTCTTCTTTTGATTGCTGAGGGTTTGAGAAGGAGAGGGAGGAGGAGTTTCTATGTATATAAACATTATAAGAATTCATATGACAAGGATACAACCCACAAGAGTATGGAGCTGTTTTTCAGGGCACCCAAGAAGCCAACTACGGATCTACAAAAGACAAAAACTTGTGTTAAAATGGCAATGGACGAGCAAAAAATTCAAAAGAAAGGAATGTACCAGAATCATAAAGATCGCAAGGCTTACATTAAGAAGATAACTGCTCCGAGGCCTAGAACTGGCAGAGCAAGAGACTTTCGACAGCCATCATGATTGCTGCTCATCCACACCCCAAATATTATAACTGCCCCAGCCAAAAGCTGCCTCAAGCAGAATATGAAAAGAGCATCAAGTAAAGAACCACAAAATACTAGAATTCTAGATTATTACCATTCCACCTGCTGTACACCTCATGAACTAGAGTTCAATTATTCATTTTCTTAATCAACCAACTAAACTACCGAGAGAAAAGAAGGACAAACAGAAGTAAAGATAGCCGCTAATTAAAAAACCGTAGCTTCAAGTATGTTCAGGTGTAAACGAAAGATATGTGCAAGAACAACGACATAAAAACATCAATTTCCATGAATATTGAACAAGCAGCCCCGACACATGGTGGAAGTAGAGAAAAAGTTGAACAAACCCAGACGAAATTTTCTAAAAACTTCATGAGCACCCTGCATATGAATGGGGCATTTCAACCCCAACAGCAGAAGAGATGAGAGCCAATGAGCTGAAAGCACATTAAGAAATGGGTAGACGAAAGAAATGGGTTTGCTTTTAGAATGCTACCTAAAATCGACCATGGCGCTTAAAAATTAGAGGAAACAACGTACCATCGTCAGAAAGTTGATCCATCTGATTACAAAGGTGCTAGTTCCTGCTCCCATTTCCCCTGTTCCCCTTCCTCACCTCGGACCCGGAACGCAACAGAGAGAAAATCTGAGTTGTCAGAAATTCTAAGCTTGAATTTTATTAAAAGGTTTTAGTTTATTTCAATATCTCCTAAAAAAGAATTATAAGAGGGAAAAAAAAAAAAAAAGGAAGCAGAGGAAGAAATAGTTCCTTCCGAGCGCTTGAAGTAGCACTTGTACTTCAAGCAAGAGAAGTGGCTAAGGAAAACCGCAGGGGACGGGTTCGTCTGTCTGCGTTGGCCCGGTTGGGATAATCAAGAGAGGGACATTTTCGTCCACTGAAGTAGAGACGCACATGATTTATGTTCCCTACGGTCTACTATCGAACACGCCACGACACCCCAAAAACATTCAAACGTAACAGAAAGCTGTATTTGGTTATCCGATTCAAAGTTGTCGTGTGGTCAAAGATTTGAGTACAACGTTGACGCGTGCTGGTTTGAGTGATGCTATTTCTTCGCTTTTAAAGCTACGTCTTCATCCAAAATTTTCATCCTCACCGTTACAAGCATCTCCGGCTGGTTTTGAGTTCTTTTCCCCTTCTTAACCTTAGGGCTTCCCTTGTAATGTAACGGTCATAACGATTGCGGGCTTTTCAATTGGTCTGTCCTTAATCAAAATATTCCACTTTATTACATCTATTTAAAAAACATAACAATTCAATCTGTTATTATTACTCCCTGCCATTCAATTTGTATGTGGCTTAAGAAAAAATATATAAAAATAAAGTAAATTATAAATAATCTCAACTACTCTTTTATTTTTAAATTATTTTTATAAATAATCTAATATTTATCAATAAATACTTTTTTAATTAAAAATATAGCAAAACATTAAATAAAAATAATAATTTTAATGAAAATAAAATAAAAATAACAATTAATATTGCTTTACTTTTAAGAAAATTATAATTAAAAAATAAAAAATACTCAAACGACAAAGAAAATGAACCAAAGAGAGTATACGTCTAATGTAGTACATACTATCAACTCCAAAAGAAAAAAAAAAGATATAGGTAGTTTAATTTCTTTCTTGGAGTCTCAAGGTAGAATCTTTTGGGAGAAAAAGGGATTTTTCATTTAGAAAAATATATCTATGCTTATATTTAAGGGTTAGACCTGTATTTAAAGTGGCAATTGTATTATTTAAGTTTGACAATAAAATAAACACTAAAAGCATGAATACAATATATTTTAATTTTGAGTAAAAACATTTTCATTAATTACGAAAATATGAAATATTTACAAATAACATAATTATTGTTAATTGATTGATTGTTTAGTGTGTAAATTTTAATAAATTTAATAATTTAAATTTTTAAATAAAAATTTATAAAATATTATTTGGGAAAATGCGTTATTTTTATAGGAGGACGCTTGGCTTTTAGGAACCTAAGAGAATGCAACAATTTCTCGGTTAAACTAAAAATTGGAGTAAATAACTTCAAGTAACTCCCCTAAAGGACGCCATGGGGAGCGCACTTTTTTTTTGTAACAAGGGACCTCACGAGAGAATAGATAGACAAGGTGAGAGGATCAAATTTGCACGCTGCAGGTTCGATAACTGCTTCATGTGCCAACGAGCCAAGGTTTTAAGGTTTGTTTTTGTCTAAGAGGGACTATGTTATTCTAACCGCCCAAAAAATCGAGCAGTTTCTGCAGCGGTAGCAAAGCAGATAAAAAAATTGGCATCACATTTCCTAAGCAAAAATAATTCCAGTTGCAAGGAAAGCGGGGAAAAAATGCAATTGCAAAAGCTAAACCACAGCAGCAATCTGATCCCAGTCACCATTTTTCTCTGCTTTAGCATTGTCTAAGAAAATGTATTAGGAAGAAGACTAGAACATGTGGAAATTTGACTTTATATTGAAAAAGAAAAAGCTCGATACTCCTGTCAAGAAAACTTTCTATAATTCCATCCACCTTCCTCTTGTATAATTTACTTGGGAAACTCCTTCGATTTCCCCGCAGGGAATGTCAAAAATAGCATGCTGCCAGCCACATTCCCTACTATTCCACTCTGTTCGTACACGTCAGAATAGCTGATTTCATCCTTTCTTTATCCAAAGATGTCTGAACAACTACCTGCTCAAGATGACTATTGATTAGAGTATGGGACAATGTGCATGATATGAGTATGAACAATGTGCTTTCCATTATTAACACTGCTTGCTCTAAAGACGAGGAAAACATGAAAAAGTAAAACAGGAAAAGAGAATGAGAGAAATGGGAAAAACCATTCTGGCATTTGTTTTCCACTTAATCCTTGCATTTACTGCTGAGAGTTTTGATTCTGTATTAGAAAGATTTAATAAAAATAAAAATGTAAGAATCCTAGGAGACATTGACGAAAAAAACAGGAACAACGGAATCGCCCGTTGTGGCTTGTTATCCCGCTAATGTTCAATTGTTACGCTTCGGCAAAGCTTCAATGAGTACCAAAATGATATCAAGCATAAGTCAGTGACAATTAATGGAAAGACAAATAGTGAGTTTTGGTGCGAACCCACGTTCAAATATTGAAGGTTCAAAATCAACAAAACAACTTTTAGTATGTTCTTTTAAACAAACATGAGAAACAGATCGTAAACTCTCATGAGTAACCAGGGGTAAAACTAAGATAAACAGATGGGGAGTTTGAAAATGATACTCTGAAGTCTGAAGGAATTTGTGATGTCACAAAACTATTTTATCGAGAATATATAACACAGTAATAAAAAGAATTAGCCGGAGGGATGACATATTGCATTTTATTACAATTAGATTCCTGCATCAAGAAGTAAAAGCAGAATCTATAACATCTGGATGACCAGCATTTATGGTCCTTACCTCTTGTATTCTATTTCCAGATCGAGCCAGCAACTTGTACTGATTATCAAAGATGGATGCCATATAAACCTAGGCCCAAATACATCAAGAACTTGAGTTTACCAATAAACCCCAAAATGTTTTGAAATGTGAATGATCCAAATGATAAAGGTGTAAAATTTCAGACTAGAACAGAAACCAAATGTTCATTAGTTTCCCATACTCCTATTGAACAAATAAAATTTTGAAAGAAAAGGAACAGGGTGTTGTTCATGTATTTGCCAAAATATATATCGAGATGACTATGACTTACATGGATATGTCTGGTAAATTGGCTGTTCAGTAAGAAAGGAGATAACCACACAAAGGAAAAATGAAAAAAGAAACCAAAACATGTTTTTGAAGGAAATGAATTTCTAGTTAATCAGCATTATTAGAATTGTACTCCCAAAAGGAGACCAAAATTAGAAGGCAAACATTTCTGACATCCATAATCAGAATACATATGACGGTTTATTAAATCGCACATCAATCTGGCCTATTACAAAACCGAAGAAAAATAATACATTGTGCACAATTTATTGGCGTCATGCATGATGCTAACTTGATGGCAAGTTCTGACACAACAAGGATTAGCTTCACATAGAGGTGTCCAAACCTGAAATGTTGGAGCTAAACCAGGACTCCTGAAAAAGCGACCTTTTGAAACAGATTGGACCCCTTCAATCTGTTGCAATTCTTGGATAAGAGATTCCACTTCAGCCCACTGTACAAAGATGAGAATTCGCAGATGATTAGCAGCCATAAACCATTACATAAATCAATCAGACAATAAGCATTAATACAGTTATTGATGCTTCATTATGTACACAAGAATTCATTCCCCACCACATCGTAATAGAAGTGATCAGGATAAAGAGAATTATGCAAGAGATGAGAGTGAAATGCAGGTTTAATCAAGGGACCAAAAGTGAGAACTAGCAGAGCGGATTACGTTGCAGGTATAAGCACTAATTCAATATTCCCATCCCGTTCTGTTAATTTTGGAGTCATGCAAGCATCAAACCAATCTAAAAGAAATCTGTTATATTTCTGAAATCATATCACATAATCAGAAACTTCTAATGCCCTTACATCGCCCACAGACTGCTAGACATTGGGATAGGTATAGGGAACCAGGAAGAGCCTACATAGGTATCCTCATTCAGCCCTACATATTCTTCCTTTAATTTTTAATCACAAATAAAGACCCACACGTTTACTACTAGTATGAGTAGATATGACCCCTTTTAATCAGGGTACTTGTTATGGAGTAATTTTCTTAAAGTTGTTGGAATTGGCTATTGCTTCTTCCTTCCAATAAAATATGCGCATACTAACCAGTCAAAAAACAGATGGCATAACTTCAATGACTCAATCAATAACAATAAGAACAACCATAGACTATATAATATTACAATATCAACGTCTACAAATAAAATTCTTTTAAGCCTGTGGTTGACTGCCAAACTATTAAGAAAATAAGCCATCCTGCAACTGCTCAACCAATACAATAGCATGTCTATGATTATATATCTTTATAGCACTACTGGTCTGGTAATAGTGAATTCTATTTTCTTAAATAAAGATTGGAAATCATTACCTCAGTATCCGATTGAGCTACTTCCAATCTCCCATCTAAGGGGTCATGATCCCCAACTACAGACTCCAAGGACTCCATCAATGGATCAGGCTGCCACAGGAAGGTGATGAACTTTTGAAACACAATATACAAATACTGCTTAATTTAAAGTAGAATTAATAAGAAACTATCTCCCTAATTTAAAGGAAACACTTGAAAAAATAAACAACTGTATAGATATACTACCATGATCTCCTTTAAAGATAAGAATATGCGCCCAAGAGTGAAGTTTAATTGGTGAACTTTTGCCTCCACAACCTGGACCGACAGATAAGCTTAAAAATAAGTACAAATAAGTGAAATCTAAAGATATATAAATTATAAGTGCTAAATTAATTTCCATCTATATTCAAATCACTGAAAATAGATGGCAATTTTGTCAAATCAGAAATTAAATTGCTCATGGTTTGCATCATTATTCTCAGTTTTCTTTTTTTCTTTTTCTTTAACAGTTGACAATTCCATTTTCCTAATTCATTATACTGTCATGGAGAAATATACCTGACCAATCTTGAAATATGATGCTGGATCCAAAGTGGCATCCCATGATACTTCTGTCTGATGAATTAGGGCGGAGACTCCTTCAACCTACATTTATAAAGGTCAAAGTTTAGACATTACTCACCTTCCTGTATGGGCACCCTTGGCCTATATGTAGAGAAGCACAAAAGTTCATATGATGCCTTATGCCCAGCAAGGCAACTCCACCAAACCAAGTGATACAAAGGTATATATGCCTGTAAAACTAACCTCACAATGCTATTATCAAATGCTTCAAATACCTCAACAAAAATTCCAAAATAAGTTATCTTCTGGATGCAGCATTTCACTATATCCCCAACTTGAAGTCTAGCCTGCCATAATATATAGCGAAGGAATATGAAGACCACTTGGCATTTCATTCAATAAACAATGAGGAATATATATATATATATATATCGCAGCTTCATGAATGGACTTTGCCGTTATATACCATGACACTTCTCTTCTTCTCAACCAACTCTTCCTTCTCTTTTGGTCTTACTGAAAATACAAGCTTTCTCAATTTTCTGTCTGCCAATACTACATTAACTCTAACTTTCTGCAAACCATAGCTTTTAAGTTATCAATCAATAATAAGAATAACGATATTCAAGCTTCAAATTAAAAGGAAAATACTTTAAAACTATGTTCAAGTCTTGGATACCAGACCTGGCCAATAAACGATGACAAGAACTTAATTTTCTCTTGGTCATAAATCCTCAAGAGATCTTCCAATTTCATATCAGATGACATTTTCACTTCAACCTTACTATCAATCTTCGTATACGGAGGAGAATTAGGAGAAAGACTCATATTTTCAGCATCATAATTTGTAATAATGCCCAAGCTTTGCTTGTAGATTGATGGATCTAAGCCCTTTTGTCTTAACCATGACTCAAAAGCTAAGAATTTCCACTTGGCAGCAAGATTACGGTATGGCAGAAATCCTACCAAAGAACCAAAAGTAACCTGTAAAATGATTTAATGAAGTTCAGAAGGAAAATGTATGAAGAAAAAGTCATCCAAGACTAAGAAAAGAAATTTTTTATTACAAACGAAAGCTGTCATACTGCTGTGTGAGTACTTACAACAAAACCTTTGGTACTACAGCTAATTAGTTCCACATCCTCCCTATCTCCTGTTTTAACCAAATCTTCTGCCCTGGTCCAATCAGCATCTTCGCTTTTCTATAAAAGTAAAGAGCATGAAGGTCATCATCACCAAGCATCTGTGAAAAATTTTGAAAGCAAGTAAATAACTTATAATATCCGTATAATCTGACCTCAAAATCAGACATAGCAACAAATTTCTCTAAATCATCAGAGTTTGCGTGACCTCCATGAGTCTCTTCTTCAGTGGAATCTGAGGTTTGTTTTGCAGACTGGTCTAATCTATAAGAAAAATACCAGCAAACAAACTATAACTGCAATCATAAACTCAAAGTAAACAACCATAAAAAGTAAATTCATTTACCTTTTGGGTTTTCCTTGCAGTGCAGCTTCCACAGACAGCCCAACTCCAGAATCAACTGAATTTATATCTGACAATTCACCTAAATCAGTTGGCTCCAGATGGAACTCTGGAAACCTTTGCTCACTTTGTTTCCATCCCTAATTAACCAAATATGAAATTAATTTTTGACTAATATTACTTAGTCCTATATTGCCATAAAGATTGATACCTCCATCATTTGGGACTGTGACTTTTGCATCTCCAAACTGCTCATCATCTGTTCTGCCTCCTGCGTTGTCTGGCTTTTCTAACAAAGTCAAGTTACCATTCTTATCATCTGGTACGTCTTTGCCAGTCTTCAATTCATTATCATTGGTTATTTGGGAATCCACATGAGTAGAAGACCCTTCTTTCTCATCAGTATTTTTGGCAATTCCTGGCTCAGGCTTCCTCAGTAGTGTCATGTCACTAAACTTTTCCTTTGCTAGCCCATTCCGCATTCTCAGTGACAAATTCGGTTTTATCCTCAACCTCGATGACATGTCTCCATTGTCATCCTCATTATACACTGTTGGCTTTCTTAGGATGATATTAGGAACACTACTTTTAATATTACTTGCTGGTCGGCTAGGCTTCTTAATCTGTGATACAACTTTGTTATTATCAGATTTGAATGTAGTTTTTTTAATTGGATCAGGCCGTACCAAACCCACATCATCCAAGGAACTTGAGGACTTCCCTTCCTTAGAGCCTTCAAATGGAACTTCCTCTACTTTGACAAGTTTACCCTTTTTTTTATAAAAGGATTTCTCAATATCAAGATAAGAAGCTTCAGGGTTTGCCTTTCTTCCCATTATCTGAAACACCATATCCAATCATTGGTATTAATAATACACAGAAACACAACACAAAGCAGTGGTCATCAAACACTAAGGGCAGAGGGAAAAAATATATGTGCACAACAATTTGGAATTGTAATTACCACCACAAGTATTCAGTTAGATACTTACCATATTATGTGCTCTGAATCCTGAAAAATCGTTATTGGTAAAAATATAATTCTCTATGTAATTCACACAGTCCAAATAGACTATCATGGAAGGGAATGAAATAGAAAACCTTGGCTAGGGTCAGCTTTGGGTCCTCGCCAAGTAAGCGCCCGAATTTGATTTCCATCTGGTCGTTGCTGTCGAGCTTAGGGGTGTCTTCCTGGGAGGCATAAACTGTGAATGCATTTGGTCTCCGATTTAAACGAATGGTTGTGATTGTTCTTCTGTCCGATGAAAATGAACGAATGTGGGTTCTGCTGGCAAAGGAGGATTTGCAGGAAGTAGCTGCGGTGGTGAGAGCAAGAACATCCATTTTCCTGAGAATTTATGATAATTCTCATCACAATTTACAGAGGGAACAACAGAATATACTACTGTCGTTCTCAGCCGCACGCTGTGCCGTATGGTTAGTCTGATTGAGCTTTAACAGGGAAAGACGAGTCTGGGAAATGGGATGTGATAAACGGCTAGCGAGACGAACCGGGGTTATCCGACACAGAGTGACGTGGCGGCAGTTTACGTGAGGGTGAAAGGAGATATTTATTTATAGGGTATAAAAAGGGAAAATTTCAGAAACACCCCTTCAATTATGTTTCCTTTATGGTTTGCCCACAAAACTTCTATTATTACATTTTACACCGCAAAAGAACAACTAAAAAGTGAAAACTGGTGTGGATATACAACCAATTTGTTTATACAATTTCTGAAGTAGTAGTAATTAGTGAAACTAATTTTTTGAATAAAACTTAAGGTATGAGTTAAAAATTAATTAATAAAAAAATAAATTTAAAATAATATATTTTAAAAAAATTTAATTATTTATCAAATAGATCAAATTTTGTTAATATTAATAAACTAATTGTAGTATGTACTGAAAAAGGTCAAAGCATTAAGCACCGTGTATTCGATTTGAAACACCGTGAAAGAATAAAATACACTTGAATCCCAATGGCATACACTTTTGCTTCGGCAAGGGCATCAACATGGCCCCAAAAGAAATATACAGGACGTTTATCGTCCTTAATCTGTCAATTTGTTACCACTGAAATGCAGAACACTCTGCAGAACCTTGCAAATTGGCAGAATGTCACCATTTAACCAATCATTCAGGAACAGTGCGTGATCGAAATGGAATTGAAGCCCAAGTGTCCCCGAAGAAATCAGCCACACAAAGACACAAGTTAAACCCCTTGAGAATCGTTCTTCTCAGAACTATTGCTCTAGTGTGACGGCATCGTCTTGTTCTTCCTTTGTTGTCTCGTCTTCTGATGTTGGTTTTGATTCTGACTCCGTTGTGTCTTGGGTTCCATTTTTCCTCAATGAAGCTGTCTTGCTTAGATAACTATAGCTTCCTTTCTCCTTGAACAACTGAGCAAAATGGTGCTTGCAATAGAGGAATCCATCAAGAGCAGCATAGGATGAACTGGTGAGTAAACATCCTCCATGAGAACACCTAAAGCAATTTTTGTGGTAAAATTCACCTTCCACAGTCACCTGTCACGTACAGAAATTACAAAGTTTGTGAGAAAACAAAACCCCCTCCCAGCATAGATCACATACATGCACAAACAATATTCTGATAGCATTGGTGGGAAACCTTTTCCAACGGGTAAACAGTTTTTTTGCAGGTTGAGCATTTGTCCTGAGTCCCAGAGAACAAGGAGGAGACTTTGCTAGGTGTCCTATTCTGTAAACAAATGAAAAAGACGTGTATTGGTGCGTGTCGAAGGCATGAACAAATTAGATTTTTAAACAATACTTCAAGAAAACAAGGAAGACGTACCAACTCATTCTGCTTTCCAGCTGATTGAACATGATGAAACAAAAGATCAAGATTAGCCCCAAAACCAGGACATAAATTGTCTGTCATACTAAGATTTTATATAGAGGAAGTAGAAGGGAAATTACATGCGTTGAATTTCTTTGTGAAGCCAGTCTCCTTGAAAAGCTGCTCAAAGTGAGGCTTGCAGTATAAGACTCCATCCATTGTGGAGTAGTTACTTATCTGTAATGAAATCGCACCACAGAGATAGAAAGGCTTCAGAATCTCAGATGCTTAAACTAAGATGACGATATATCCACCACCTTAAAAGAACAGGGAGTAGCAAAAACAAAACGGTGGAACCCGCAGTATGATTAGAAGAGGAAGGGGACGTACCACAAGAAGGCCATTGCAGTGACTGCATCTGAAGCAGGTCTTATGATAAATAGCACCATCGGCTGATAAGGTGTCGATGAAGTGAACAGTTTTATCGCAAGCCTTGCATTTCTGTTGGGTCCCACTGAACGTCATTTTCTTTCCCTTCTTTTTTAGCTGTGCGCGTAGCAGGCAACTCCGAATCGACAGCAGAAACTACTTTCTGCTGGGTCTGGGAATGAGAACGCGCAACGATGGACGTTCAGCGAAAGACCAATATTGGAGTTCTGATTCTATATCGGCACTTTGTTTCAGATAAATAGAACTCAGATTTATCTGCCACCCTCCACCATCTCTTTGTAGTTGTCATAAGCGAAATTCAAGGGCCAGCAATAAAATGGATCCAATGGATAGAGAAGGTGAAATCCATTATTAGCTACTGCCTCGTGATGCAAACGCAAGGGTTTATTGCCTTCTGGATCATGCAGGATCACAGATATCATCGTCTAATTTTAGGCCTCAACCTGACACAAGAATAGGACATTATCTGACCAATTCTTTCAAAAGTTTGCTCGGTTGGGGTGGCCCCCATCCTAACGTCTTTTCTTTGATTAATTCTATGGAATTTAAGGTTGTCAATAAATAGGTGTTTATTGATTTAATAACATCTGACCTTGCAGCTGAGTGATGAATCAGTTTTCTCAGTGTCCCATCCAGAACAACTCCGGTCCAACCTCCGCCTATAACTCCCTGAAGAATTAGCAACACTCCCACTTACACCCATATAAAAAAAATAAAAAAATACAAAAGCATCCTTCTCTCTACGATAATCATTGGAAACCATGGCAAAAAACAGTATTCTTAATTTCTTACTTAAACCGTAGCACAATGGTTGCTCGACAATTCTCTCTTTTGCTGGGGATGAAAAATAAATATCATCTTTGATCATTTACCTAACAACTTAAATTTTGGATTCATTAACATGATATCAAATTTTATTTTTTGGCTGGGGAAGGGGGAGTTCCTGTGAAGCTGGTAGAGGAAGTGGAAAACGTGGTAGATGATGTAATTAAAAAGTGGCGGCCAGGGCAGATTTGGCACGACCCATAGCAAACAGTTTAGGCGTAGATATGCAATGGTGTGTGGGTATTAGATACCACAAGTACACGGCGATTACATTCACTAACATAAGGTCAACTACCGATTTAGCAAGGTTGCAACCTTGCAGGTGCAGGGGTTGTGGGTGACGGTTATCATAATTTATTCCACGTTAAGAAGCCATAAATAACACGGTAAAATCGTTATTAGAAGAAAAATCATAAGGCTAGAGGAGTATACTCATGTACGATAACATTAATCAGGGGAAAAACGGGGATCTCTGTTTTGTTCGGAAACAGGAAAAAACAGGGACCTCTGTTTTCATCGGAAACAGGGGAAAACAGATGTCTCTGTTGTGTTTGGAAACCGGGAAAAACAGGGTCCTCTGTATTGTGTAAGTAAACGAAGAAACTATGATTTTAAGTAATAATGATAATAAGAAAAAAGAATAACACGATGGATTCTATTAGAAATAAAAGGAGATACATTCATACCATCCTGTAGAACTCGCGATCATATCGTATGTAAGTTTCCCATGGAATCAAATCCAAACTGCAAAACATCGTTTGGTTGCAGAGAAAACACGAGAAAGAGAACTGAAATGAATTTGATTGCTAATTCTCCTTTCAGTAAATGTTAGTAATTCACGGTTTGGATGTCCAGAAAAATCACTACAATTTTATTCTAGCTTACTTAATAGTTAAATTAAATTAAATTTACATCACGCGTGGATCATAAACTGAGTTCTTTCTTGGGTAAAAATGAGAACCGTAGCACAACGGTTGCTCCACAATTGCATCTGCATATTTATCTTGACAATAAGAGGACGGTGCGAAACAAATGACTCACTTGAAATTCACAATTGCATCTGCATATTTATATTGACAATAAAATTTTATATCAAAAGCAGTCCCAAACTTTGTTTATTTCACATTTTCTCGCAGCGAATTATGTATAGGAAGAAACACTACTTCAAAGCATATTTAAAAATTAAAAAAACCAAGCCAAGACAACGAAAATTTGATCTTTGCATAATATCTACCCGCTGAAGCATGCAAGAAGTTTTCTTGGAGTATACCCACTGCTTCGAAACTTTGCGGCTGTCTCCTCTGCCTTGAGGAAGTCTTCCCTTCTTTGGGCTTCAACCATTGCCCTTTTCTCTTCTGCTGACTGATGGATTTCAGCCAGTTTATTTTTCATTTTCTCCACATACTCTGCTTTCTTCTTCTCTAATGTTTCCTGTCAATACGAAAGGTTTTCATATAATCTTTCAGTCAACTAACAGACATTGGAACAAAAACCAGTTGCGTTGATTCATTATCTTAACACAAATCCGTCAATAACAAGGTTAATTAAATAGTCCAATTTGGGATGTAATTAGCTAGTTGTAGAAAACTTATGGTCTATCACCTCAATTTTCTTGAGTTCTGCCTCTACTGATGCTTTTCTGCTATCCTCCCACAGTCCAACAACAGAGAGCCTCTTCAATGCCCTGTTTGACAGTTTCAAAGTTATCAAATAATCAATTCTTCAACTAACATTTTCAGGGCCAACGCCTCGAAGTCATAAAAATGTTTCAGAAATTTCAGAAGATAGTAAAAAATAGAGAATCCCTTGATTTTCTTGCAACATGTATAAGGAGAGGACATGAAGTAAATTAACGTCTAAAGTTAAGGACTCTGGAGGAAAAACCTACTCAAAGAAACACTTTCAACTGGTTGTCAAAATGGTTTTGCCATCAAATTCGTGTGGAACAAGTTTCCAATGAAGCCAAGCCCGGACTTGGATTCTCATGAGTCACCCTCGTAATTAGCTAAAGAGTCTTTTATCTTCTCTTTAGATTAGCAGCAAGAAAAATTATGTTAAAAAGTCGTAAAGTTGACAAGCTATAAGATGGCTTCTTACTTGTTCTCTGATTTTGTCTTCTCACTTTCTTCCCATGCTTTAATTAAAGCCAATCTTTTCTCTGTTTCTACTCTGGCAAGCGCAGAGTCTGCGAAAAAAAAAAATAGAGTAAATTTTTCATCACTTGATATTCAATAACTTAACACGAAAGTTTATGAAAATAACCTCTGTCAACTGAGTCGCTTGAATTCTTTTCCGTAGCTGTATCTGCAGCCTCTGTGTGAAAAACATGGAGGGTTGAAAATTAAGAGTAGCGGGCAAAGAAACATGCATGCAAATCTGTTTAGAAACAGAAAAAACTGGGCCCTCTGTTTTGTTTAGGAACAGGGGAAAACAGGGCCTTCGTTCTGTGAACGTAACGCAATTAATTTCACTGCCATAAGGCCAAATACTGATTTGGCAAGGTTGCAGCCTTGCAGGTGTAGGGATTGTGTGGTGACGATTATCATCATTTATTCCACGTTAAGAAGCATGAATTACTTGGTGACATTGTTGTTAGGAGAAAAATCGTAAGGCTGGAGAACAGGGGAGAAAATAGTCCTCTGTTTTGTTTAGAAACAGGGGAAAAACAGGGACCTCTGTTTTGTCTGGAAACAGAGGAAACCAGGAATCTCTGTTTTGTTCGGAAACAGGGGAAAACAGGGACCTCTGTTTTGTTTGGAAACAGGGGAAAACAGTGACCTCTGTTTTGTGATAGTAAACGAAGGAACTATGATTTTAATAAGAATAACACACGATGGATTCCACTAGAAATGAAAGGAGATACTTCCATACCATCTCACTCATGATCAAATAGTATGCAAGTTTCCAAAACAAACTTCACGACATCGTTTGGTTGCAGAGAAAACGCGAGAAAGAAAACCGAAATGATATTGATTGTTGATTCTCCTTTCGGTAAATGTTAGTAATTCACGGTATGGATGACCAGAAAAATCTCAACAATTTGATTCTAGCTTACTTGATAGTTAAATTATATTTACATCGCGCGTGGATCATAAACTGAGTTCGTGTTTCAATTTTCCTTTCGATCCCTACGTGCACTCACAGCGAGAAGATTATCAGGCAGATGCATGAGAGGGAATAAAGAGAGACTTACTTTGAACAACTGGCTCTTTAGGAACTGGGACAGTCGTGTGCTCATTAGGGACACTGTTTAAAGGAGGATCTGCCTTTTCCACATCCTTTTCTATAGGGGCATGCTCCTTTTCTGGTGGAGGCGGCGTAGCAGTTGATTCCACAGTCACAGAGTCTGGCTGTAATTCAGTTTTCTTGGCTCCCTCTTCTTCCATGACGTATTGACACTTGAGAGGTCGGGTGGCGATAGCAGAGCTCCGGTTATGGCATCGATGGACCAAAATTAATTAAAGATTGAAAGAGCTAAAATAGAAGCTCTTCCTCGTATGTATTGTTGGCTATAACAAGGTGACCAGTGAATGTATGCAGATTGTAGACTCGGGGCAAATGGACCCACACAAACACGACCCTGTGCGGTGGTTATTACCGTGGAACTTGACTGTTTCTGTGGAAGTTTACTTGTCTTTGGTTATTTTCGTTTTTCTCTTATCTAGTATATAATACATTCCGACATGGTCACCTTTTTCTGTCCGGTAACAAGTAAAAAATTGTCGAGGGAAAATGTTACGGCTAGCCAGCTAGGCCAAATACAATTTTCTTTTTCTTCGCCAATGGGTGGATACCTGAGGTTATGCAAAAACCCAATATGCTAAAAAGTGGAAGTGTTGCTGAGAAGTCGTAAATGGCCACCATTAATTACTGTTCATCTGCCTTGAGGGGTCTAAAGCTGGAGGAACTCTTTGAAGGCGAGGAGGAACAGTCATGCCGCTCGATGATTTGCGAGCATGCAGGCGGTGTAGCGCTAACATCTTAAACATTCTCCTTTCATAAAACAGGGTACCACTGCAATTGTGAGGTTATATGCTATACACTATATCTTTGCAGAATTATAACGCTATTCGTATTTAAAAGAAAATTTTCTTTTTTAATTACTTCACATTTTTTTTTTTGGCTTTCTTATACATTCTGCTACTGAACTTTTTTATTTTAAGACAAGTACCCTAGTAATGAAACATGGATCAGGATCTTTTAATTTTTTTTTTAATTTTAATGACTTTTTTATTTATTTTTAAAATTTAATTAATAAAATCTATTTCATCATTAATTTGTCTATCTTAATTCTATATATGTCTTTTTCTAATATTTCTTAAAAACACCAACACGTTTGCTTCAGCTGACATGTGGACGGTTAACTCAACTGCCAGCCTAACGCGGTGCTTACGACGGAGTCACCAATCACCTTTGTCTCCACAAGCTGCTTTTGTTGCTCTTTACGTGTTTTTCTTCGCTGTGGCGCTATCATTGTGCCAAGCCAACTAAGGATTTTTAATATATATAATTATAAAATATAATATTATTGTAATTTTCTATGATGCAACATAGTATAATGTTCTTAGATTTTGATGTCACAAAAAAAATGTATATTTTTTACTTATTGTAATTTGTTTTAGAATTAGAATTGAAAATATTGAGTATCTAAAAACCAAGAACTGTTTCTAAGATATAATTAATTTCACTTTAACATTGTAAATTAGGGTTTAGTATGATAATATATTGGGCAGACGTATGATGATAACTAATCTGGGCATGCCCCAGTAAACATGATTAAATTCCAAGAAATAATACCTTAGGACTATCTCTGTGAATTGAAATTGCTATCACCAATGAAGCTAGCCCACGGCATGCATACTTAGCACACTTTAATTGTTTAGTAAAGTGGCTTTTCCTATTCGCCCAAAAAAACAGTGGCTTTTCCTTGTCATTTTGCACATGAAGAAGGCTGTAATGTGCACGCGTCCAGGATAATTCTTTCTGGCCACTTATTTGCTTCCAGAGTTACGAGTTAGAAGATTTAATTAATTGATTGATTGATTTATTTATTTAATTAACCATAATAAAACTGCATCAGCATGCCATCGTTTTTTACCACGTTTTCATATTGATTTGAAACAGATTACACGAGCTGAGTTTTTGGCTTTGGGCATAGCTAAGTTTACCTTTTTTTTTATAATTTAAAAAAAAAACACACACACACACACACGCAAGAGCTTACCTTACGTATGTAGAGAACAAGTTTCAATGTCTTCAAGAAGACACTGTAGAAGATTTGAAATTGACATCACCTAGTAACAAAAGTAGGTGAGATTCATTGGATTGACGATGGTGGGGTGGGGTAACCTTGCAGGTTGGCACCGCAAATCCAATGGGCAGTCCAACTCCGTCCGAACTTGGGAGAAAGGCTGTAGCTTGGAGGTAAACAAAGAAACCAAGGCAATCACAAAGATCAGTCGTCACAGATAGCATAATCTATAACCCGTTTGTCTTATATTTAAGCAATTACAACCCCAGGTACAGTCACAGCTAAACCACACTAAAATAGGCACTCTGCAAACCGAAGCAAACAGCGCCTTCCCCTTTCTGGAAAAGCATGCCATCCATGTGATTTGAAAGGTAGCTTGTCCCAAATCAACTTTACATCACTATGATCCGATTTCTGACCGCAGGTGAAACTTGAGCCTCACTCACCCAAATAATTAGCCGTTTTTTCTTTCCTTCCGTTGAATATTGCCATCGCACTTGTCATTCTGACAAGCATTTGGCGGTGAATTGATTATATTATCTTTAATACTGATTATCCTTGCTTCACTTGGAGAACTTTGAGAGGTCATGAGGTTAATGTCAGCAGCAAATGCTTTCTATTAATTCCATGTTTTATGACCATTAATTGTGGCCAAGTAGCTGGAAGCTAACAATTAATAGACTATACAACTTGGAACTTCAATTCCCATCCCAAAAATCTAACAATGGAGCACCATCAGGGATAAAATTGAAGGCACTCAACTCATAATTAAACAAATTCCTTTGCCTTATGTAATTTTAGCTCACCAGTCCCTGCAAATGACTTGTAACCGTAACTTTTGTTGCATACATAATTCAAGCTAATAATAATTGTAATTAGCTACCTACATAAGATAAACTACTTTTTAATCAACTAAGAATTGGTCTCTACTTTACGTTGTGTAGACCACGTAACAAGTTTTCACGCGTTTATGTGAAGAACATCTCTCATTTGACCCGTGTCTAACCTGGAAAGGAACTAGTCACTAACCTTTATAATACAAATGGCGTTACAGGGCAATAGCCGTTGTCAAAACTTCTTTCCAAAACCACAATCCACCTGGGTAACCTCCCAGTTCAGAAGTTTCTAGTATGCATTTCTCAAGACCAAATGAAAAGAAGTACTCAGTAGCCAGTTTAAGCCAAAACCTGGGACCAGCGCCCGTGGTATCCCTTGTCTCCCTCTGTATAAATGTCACCTATTTCCCTTCACTTCTTAGGGTCCACAAAACTGCAATTTTCCATCCCGCTACATCTTCTTTAGCGCACATTTCAAACATCTCGTCCCATCTTCGGCTTTTTTCTCCTCCAGGGAGTGAATATACATGATGGATGTATTTATCCCGGAAGAGTATGTTACAAGGCGAAGGCTTGAGAAAAAAGCGGCAGCTGTAATGGTCCCAGGAAAAGGGTCCGACATTATGTCTGAATCACCGAGAAGGACTCAAATGGTGGAGAAGAAAAACAGGTCCCCCTCTCATCGACCCGACAATCATTTCTTCCTGTCCGAAGGCCTAACTGATAATGCTATTTTTACTTGCATCTCGGCCTAGGACATTTGTGACTTTTGTTCACCTCTCTTAGATAATTGCGGAGTTTCATTGAGGCAAGGGTTCATATTGAGCGAAAGAAAATATTATTCGTAGATTTGCAAATGAATTATAGTTACTGGGTCTCGTCGTCTATAGATTATGGAACAACCAATTGCCCAGATACACATACAAAGACATCCATTTTTTCTGTTCCGCATTTAATTTTTACAAAAAAATTCAATTATTAAATTTTATAAATTAAATTATAAGATTTACGAATAAAAATAAAGTCAAACTCATTAAGTGATCTTTACATTTTATCTTCTTTTGGAAAAGGTTTTTAAATACTTATAAGTTAAAAAAATTATTAATTTATTAAATTTTATAATTTAATTTTTAAAATAAATATTTAATAAAATTTAAATTACAAGAATAATAAAATTATTTTCTTTACAAAATCAAAAATTTATTATGACTTTTTTTTAATTCTTTATCTAGTTTAAATAAATAATAAATTATTATTTTATAAATTAAATTTTAATAATTATTTAAAAATTTAAAACATTCAATTCAACCAATTTAATAATCTACTTTAAAATTTGGGGAACATGATTTCACATATAACAAACACATAAATCCAAACATAGGCGCAAGGCCTGTAGAGGTGGCCTACCGGACCTTTTATGTTCTCTTCTGAATTGGGCTGCGGGGCTATAGCTATTTATGATGACAATTCTGTCAACTGGGCTTGGGTTTGATCGGCGTCGAATCCCCTTGGCACTGCACTCGGTGAAACGATTAACGAACTTCGTACGATATTTTCATAAGACTGGCCGCGCCATGATTCTCGTGCAATGAAGGAAAAATTTAGACCCACTTTACACCACTCTCACCAATGGCTCCTTTGATTTTATGAATCTTACATCATCCAATAAATTTAACCATTGATATTCTTTGAAGGGAGGATTCTTTTGCAATGAATGGAGAATATGCCAACTTCTCACCTCAAATGTTATTGGACATTATAATAGCGAGAGAGTTGCTGCGCGAAATCTTGCCAGACATCCATCGATACTCAGTATTTAAGAATCAGTAATATTAGTGTTTCGGACATCTATTTACTAACAAAATAGTAAACAATATTCTGCTCTTTAATAATACAATTCTGCAAGACTAATTTATGGGTTTATCTGCGTTTTGTTTTCCATGTTATCTACGTTTGAAACCAGTAAAATATAAGTGCTTAGAGTTAGCTATACTGCTATAGTCAATTGATAGAGAGAGCCACCAGGAGCGCGCGGTCGATGAGCGGGCAGGGGTGGTGTCTGTGCTGCCCGGAGGGGTTGCTCAAGACTCCATCGTTTCCAATAGTGGTGGCGGCGACGATGGCGCTACCGGAATTGGAAACCAAGGTGATCAAGAAGTCAAAGAGGACGTGGCCTCACTCAGTGGCCATAACGGCTGAGGCCACGTCCACTTTGTGCAGGGTTCTCCTTATGGTTAATTCCTGAATAAGCAGCTCACAAGCTTTTGCAAAAACTATTGGAGCCTCGCCAGATATCATTTTTACGTCGTCCCCAGACTTCTTCACTATCTTCTCAATCCTTGCCAAGGGCAGAGGGTGAGGCCCGGTTTTTTAGATATGCCACCACAGTGTAAACCTGAATATGCCTCTGCTTGTCTCATACTCGATCAGTTGTTCAGAATGTGTGTTTTCAGTTTTGAGCTGAGTTATAGTATAGTATGGTTTGGGGAAGAAACAACAATTTGAATTTAAGAGAGTTAAGAGCCATGTTTTTATATTGGCGAGGCATGGGGAAAGAAATTTAAGGTCTACAAGTGGGCTTTCCACAGATTTATAAAATTTTATTAAATCAATCAAATTAAATTATTAAACATAATAAATTTATAAATTAACTAATATTTTATGAACATTTAATAACTTACATTTAAAGAAGCTATTTACTTTTCTACAAGTGGGCTTTCCACAGATTTTTTCTTTTGGAGTCTTGGCTTTTCAAGAAGCATAGACTACTCATCAAATAAGTTACACATTACATTGCAAAGGCAAATGATACAAATAAATAAAAAAAAAATTGTATAAGGTGTGCATAATTTAAGCAGTTTAAAAATTATTAAATAAGATATTATAAAATTTAGTAGCTTCCAAGTTATAAATTATGATTATAAGAAATTTCTGATAAAACCATTACGCCCCGTCAGAACACCTGATTGGTGGGTCTCAAAGTAAATGTTGGTCTCTTAATGCCTGTCCAACACCCATCTTGAAGGTCCAACTCCACGCATGCTTGTATTGGGCTCCTATGAATGAGCCCGTCAAACGATTTCCCCATTTGTCTCACTCGTAGATCAATGTAGTTCCAAGTTTTGTTCTTAAAATAAATATGCTTTAAAGCTCATATATCAGAGTCAGACAAAAAGCTTCAAAATATTTGTTCAAAAGATAATATCATGGGTCCAATCTAAAGGAAGTAAATTATGATTTTGTCTCTGAAATTGAAATTTCATTCATACAAGAAATATTTTTAAAAAATTTAAAAAAATCAGAAATTATTAAAACACTCACGAAAATTTATTTTAAAAATTGTAATCTTACCATCTTTATAAGAGATGGACACAGTTTTCATTTCTGACAAGTACCACTTTCAGTAACTGATCCGGACCGGAATAAGTAAATTGTAATAAAATTTGAAGTTTTCATCATCCGGTGTTACCATGCATATTTTATGTTCCATTTCTTATTTATCTAAAGCCATATTCTGCTGATATTCATAAATTCGTCACTTTGAGACATCACACCAAAGAGAAAGAGATGGCGTAGGGCTTCTTTGGTCACATGAGACTTGTACATCTTTGGCTGTCTAGCACGTGGTCTCTTTTTTTCTTCAGACATAATTTTTTTCCATTTCCTTTTTCCCTTCCATATCTTTTTTGACACTGGAATTGTTCACATCTTTGCATCTATTCTTCCCTTTGGCTTCCTCTTTTGAGCGCCACGGGCATAAGGCAGTTTCCTAAGGGAGCAAATGGGGCCGCCACAGAGATCATAGAACGTGATGGACTTTTGCTGTCTTAGAAAACGCTGAGGGACCCATTAATTGCAAATGGAAGTGTCCTGTGAGTATGCTGCTGGAGATGATGGATGGGTCGACCACGGACCACCTTCACGTGAGCACCTTCTGTTGTCTCTCATGTCCCTCATGTGTGCACACAAGCTCATCGTTCCAGCGCTATCCCCTTTCACTTATTACTCACTTGCTTTGATTCAGCTTTGCCTTTTTCCAACCGAAAAGAAAGTAAAGTTAAAGAGAGGAGAGCAAAGCTTTAATTGTTTCAGTGAACTGATCACTGATCTCCCCTTATATATATATATATTCTCTCCCGTAAATAAGTAAGACGCTGGAAGGTCACGTTACTCAAAGAGATAAAGTGAAAGATCTAAATTAAACAAAACCAAATTCACGTGAGTAATAAGAGCAACAAAGCTCCTTCTTGCATCACATCAGGTACATAGATATTTGTTAGTTTCTTCTTCTATTTGCCAGGTGTTCCACTTCTCATTTCTTACCTTATTTTTTTTTCCAAAAAATAATAAATGAAGTCGCATCAGGGAAATAACTCCAGCTGGGACACTTTAATAAGTGAGTAGAATTAGAAGAGGAGTGGGGGGGGGGGGGGGTGGTGGGGGGTTGAATATGTAGTTGCATTTGCTGATAATTTGGACAAAATACATTAAACCTTGTCAATTAGTTCTATTATACCAAGGAGGATGATCAATTCATGTACATCATTTATATTCTCAACATCCAACCTAGGAGGTTGTTGAATTAGGTTAAACTACCAGTATTCCACTAAATTATGATTTAAAATGCAATACCTTAGAAATTGGAACTCTTGTTGTATAAGGAAAGAATCCAACAAAATGGAGTCAATGATTCCCGCATGACCGTATCTCAGCATATGACAAAACCCAGGTTCACAAGTAAAAGAGTATTTGGCTCTGCATATTTTTCACAGCAGAGAATTTGCTTTAGCAGTAGTAGCTAGCTAGCTGCATTTTGATATTAAAAGAGTACATCTCATTGCATCTGTAAATGCACAAAAGAAGAAGGTGATTTATACCCTTTATAACATGATGGACTTATATATGAGTTGTAAAGGAAAAGGAACCAAACAATCTCTCAAAGTGAATACTAGCTAGAGCGATACGTTGCACTAGGAATGTACATGGTTTAGTGATCTCCTTCAAAATTAGTTCTCATGTCCAGTTTAGTTCCTACGTAGTGATATTGGGGTTCGGCAAGCCACAAAATCATCCCACGCGCTTAATTCACTTTCGTAGCAGATTGATTATTCTAAAGATCATTGCCTAATAATTATATGCACAAAAAGGTTCCCTTTGTAACTTTGATGGAGCCAAAAATGCTTATAAGATGTGATTGTGAACCAAATGGAACCGATAATTTGGGATCCCATGTAATGTAGTTTTATGGTAAAGTTCAAAAGGGGAAATAATAATGAACAAAGTGGATTAAGGGTCCCTCTCGTTGAAAAAAATCGAATTGGGGACCAACTGGCTAGCCTGTAATAATGATGCTCTGCAAAATATACATCATCATAAACTAAAGCTAGCATCAACATCTTTACGGTTCCCACTTTCGTGTCTCATAAGATGGACCTTTGTTTCCAACAATTAATTAGTCCCTCTTACCATGCATGCTAATGTTTAGGGTTCTCAGTCTAATCTTAATCGCAATCCTTTTCATCTTCGGTTAGTGATTTAGGCTTCTCCCGCGGCCATATCCCAATATTAATTATTGTGACTTCGCAGAGTTAGGCCTCTCAAATAAGCAATCGATCAGGGACACTGAAGCGTGAAATATAACCTGCCCGTTTATGAACTACTTACAGCCTCGTCTTTTTGACTGAATGCAGTAAATTGTGTCCTGCGCGGTAGACGCAACATACAATGTGATGGTAATTATAGGTAAACCTGATGCTATAAATGGCATATTCTATTTGGTAGGGAGGCAAAGTTCAGTTCGTACGGAAACCAAAGCAGGCCCAAGAGAATGAATACACATTGGTCCTCTTTGCCGAAAAAGACAAGCACTTGAGCGCCACGAATGTGTGGTGGTTTCTATCAATTATAGGGTTTATCTCCTTTTTTTAATGTCACAAGGGTAGGGGAGGAAGCGGGTTGTAATATAGATAAAATTTGGCACAGGAATAGGGTTAGGGTACGTATGGGGGAATGTGGAATGGACCCCATGTTACAGAGAGGTAGTTAGGTGGGTAGTTGAGGTATTTGAGGTGGGCTTTGTTAAGAATTTTAACTAATAGTAGACGGCGCTGCCTGCCTGCCTGCCTTGCTTTACCAAATAGAAAAATACGTCAGTGTATAAGCGTAAGGGAGATGGTGGTGAGTTGAGAGTCAAGAGTGATCGTGTGTTGTGTGTGTTTTCTGGTAGGCTTGTGACTGCAGACGCACGCTTCAATTGGTTTGGATTTGGACCCAAATGGACCGTTGATTGACTACTGACTAGTGTGGTGTTGTTATGTTAAGCTCACCTCACGAACTGTACATGACCAGCTTTAAAGCCAAGTAAACTAAAGCGCTACGAAAGCAACTCTTACCTCTCCACCCGTCACCCCTCCCCTCGATATCCCACCTATTCAAGCTTCACATTCTTGCTCCTCCACGTCTCACTGTTCTACTCCTATTTTGTCTTTTTAGGGGTTGCATTTTTATCATTCTTCTCTTCACTATAGGTGGGTTTTATGGCCTTGTATATACATAAATATACGGAGGACATGTTAGTTAGCATTTGGGTAGATGTGATTAGAGATTTGTGGGGCCTTTAAGAAACCACCCTCATCCTTTGTTACATTCTATTAACACTTAAACTAATGGGTTCTTTTGTCATATTGGCGTTCTTCATATTTTTTGTTTGTACTCAGTTGTACAAGAATTCTTTAGCTTTCGTAAATATCGAAATTAACAAAGAAAATATATTAACTAATGAAACCTTACCGTTGGGTTGGGTTTTCTTTTTGATCCTTCTCTGACCTTTTTGCTTCTGCCTCAAATATCCTCAATTCATATATACAAAAATTATTTATTAACGAATAATATAAATCCACATATGTGAATACGGTGGGAAAGAAAATCCATCATGAAAGCTCAATTGCTTATTATGTGTAGTTGTTGAGGGCCAGTGGCTGTTTAAGTCCGCAAGAAATAACACAAAACCGCATACTTTAGCGGCTTCCTTTTTGATGCATGTATCCAAGACAGTGATAATGACCCTTTTAAAGGAATCCAATAAGAATACTGTATCAGTCAAGATCTGCTAATCATTTTATGTCATTGCTTTTTCTTTTTTCTCACCCCAAATTATGCGAAACAAATATATGGAGGAAATTAACACAATGCAAAATGTTCTTTCAGTTCTTTATTTGCATTATTTCAGGAATATTAAATTAAACTTTATATAACACAGCAGGGCAAACGTGTAGTAGTTCAAGTAATTTCTATTTTGGTTAAGTATCTACATGTTAAAAAAATTTTAAACATTTTTCAGTATTTATTATTGTAATAAATATTAATCATGTTACTACCACCACAAATTATAGTTAAAAATAAAATTCAAATAAATAAAATTATTTAAAAATTTAAAATTCATTGATATTAATTAATTTAAAATAAATAAAAATAATTTAAATTTAATAACATTAACTAGATCGAAGAAATTAAAATTGACCATCATTAAATATTCTCTTATTAATGAAAAATAAAAATAAAGTTACGAATTTTATAAGTCAATTTTATATTAAACTTTATAATATATTAAATTTACTCTTAAAAAGTAATGATTACAAATGTTCTGTTATTAATAGAAAAATAAAAAGGAAAGAAAGTTGTTTATTTTATAAGTCAAATTTATAATAAATCAAATTCCCTCTTTGAAAGTAATAATTATTACAATAAATATTAATATATGAAGTTATTACAAAAAACTGTAATGAAAAAATTAATAATTAAATAATTAAAATATACAAAAAAATATTAAAACTTATTCACATAAAATATTTTTAAATAAATAAAAAATAATATTGACTAAATTTATAAAATTATTATAATCTATTATATTGATAAAATAGATACCTGATTATACCCTTATAACTGTATTTAAACCGCAATATTAAGCCAATAAGCTTCAGCTCAGTTTGCATCTATGCTGCAACTTCAAGAACCTGAAATAAGGTTTGACTCCCTACTCCGTTATTCTCAATATAAACCTACTTAAAGTTTCTTGTTTACCAAAAAAAAAATCGCAATATTAAATCTACACAAAAAAAAGACCGTGATATTATATTTTCACCTAATTATTTGTTTGGTTTTTTAAAGAGGTTAGTTTTGGTTTTTTATTATACAGGGAAGCTTCCGCTTCAATTTTAATTACTGTATGACGCATGCAAACTCAGATACACAATGTTTTCAAACCAGATGTCATCCATTTCTTAAAGACTGTAGCCAAGAGAGAGGGCAGAGGAGAAAAGCACCGCACAGATCTATTGATTCTGCTCTATGATAAGCTTTCAATACTCGAGCTTGCGCTGGAGTTTTCATATACCGAATCTGGGTTATATATATGTGTGCACTGAGTTAAACTCGCTGTCATCCATTGTGTTCTTCTGACTCACTCGGTACTCTGTCTCTCTGCCCCTGTTTCGGTCGGTGATTGAACCACCCAGCCCAACGATTTCATCAACATTGAAGCGTGGATCACTGGAATACTCCTTTCCGGCGGGTTTATGGAGCTCTGGTCAATGACGTAGTTGTTTCAGATCAAAATCCATGGGGAGCTCCTGGCGAACCTGGGTTTTGGATCAGTGAGATGCGGAGGTGAGTCGGTGGAGTGAGCGAAGATGTTCCGTTCCGCAAGATGGAGGAGCGAGAAGCACAGGATCAAGGCTGTTTTCAAACTGCACTTCCACGTCACTCGGGTATCTTCAGAGCCACAAGCATTACCTTCTCTTCGGCTTCATAGCCTTGTGCTTTTTGATTTTTTTTTTTAATTGTATAATTGACTGGCATCGAGTTCTCTTACAAGACAATCGGAATTGTAATTGCTTACAAGTTCCAAACTCAATTTATTGGTATAATTTCAATTTTTGGCTGATGAAAAATTTTATTTTTTTCTCTTCGAGAATTAGATTTTCACAATTTTAACCTGGGATAAACTAGAATTTGGAATTGGTGAGCTATCTATGATTGATGGGCCTGTGTTGGGAGACTTTTCTTTCTTTCTGTTCGAATGTTAAAGAAACACTATATTAAAAAGAAACGAATTTTGTAGTCTCGTCTTCAGTTTTCTCGAAAATCAAGCGGGAGGGTGTGGTATAATCTGCATTTCGGCAGTGTTATTCCACTCAATGTGAATGAATTGAGAATTTACATGGTAAACTGAGAATCTTTACTACGCAATTACAGGTGCTGCAATCTGGGGCAGATGCGCTGGTGTTGTCTATAATTCCGGGGGATATCGGAAAGCCAACTACGAGATTGGGAAAAACTTTAGTTCAAGATGGAACTTGTAGATGGGAGAATCCCGTCTATGAAACTGTCAAATTTTTTCAAGACCCTAAGACTGGGAAAATCAGTGAGAGAATATATCACTTTGTAGTTTCAACGGTATGAATTTTAAATATTGAGTAGTTGATTTTTGCCAGATTTTGCTAATGTCTGAATGTGAACTAATTTCTGGGTCTTGTTTAGGGATTATCTAAAGCTGCTTCCATTGGGGAAGTTTCTATTAATTTTGCTGATTATGCTGAGTCTAGAAAGCCTTCCTCTGTCTCTCTTCCAATCAAGAATTCTCATTGTGGTGCAGTTTTGCATGTAAGTACTTTCTCTATCACTCATTTACCTGAACATTTGTAGCCATTATGGTTGAACCATCTATGTTTTGATTGAAACATAAGTCACTGCAATATTCATTCTTGTGAAATTGATTTGCTGCTTAATGAACAGGTATCAATCCAAAGGCTACAGGAGAATGGTGATCAAAGGTATACTGGAATAGTGTGTTTACTTTTCAGCTTATAGAGTTCACCTCAAACTCAACAGGTTTAGACAATTGTTTTCTTTTTCTTATTGAATGAAATTTGTAGAGAGGAGGAGGAATGTGAAGATGTCAAAATTGAATCCAAAGACAGGAGCTTAAGGACCTATTTAAGCAATGGAGATATGAATGAAAGCACTAAGAGTAAATCTGCTGAAGTAAGGTTCCACTCATTTGGCTTCCTTATATGTGCGAGTCCCTGGGATAATTTTCGTCTTTTGGGTGGGATGCAGGGGCTTTGTTTGGCTGGTTCACAAGCCACTAATATGTTTTCATGTGCAAAAATCATGTTATTTCTAAGTACATAATTTGTTCATATTCTTTCTCTTTCTATTTTGGCAGTTAAAACTAATGGAATCATTAAATTTTGTATTCTGTTTTACAGGACATCTCTGCCAAAGGAATACCCCATAGAGCTGAATTGAGTGCTAATTTCAGGACATCAAGTGGATCTGACATTACATTGTCCAGCTCTGATGGCAGCTCGGGGCTTGATACTCCCCGGGAACTTGGACTAAGAAATACTAACATCCACCAGAACCCAAATGCTTTCCTTTCATGTATGAGTCACACTTCAGAGTCTCAAATTCCAGCTGCAAATGCCTCGGGATCAGTGTATGATGAGCACCAGAGATCACCCTGGGACTGGTCAGCCGATTCAGAACATGGCTTGAGCATGGATGATTCAACAAATGGTTCCCATGATGCCATTCCGACAGAAAGGTCTCAGTCAGATAACGAGATTGAGAGACTCAAGGCTGAAGTTGCTGCTTTCGCTAGGCAGGTGGATGTGTCTGACTTGGAACTTCAGACTCTTCGGAAGCAAATTACAAAAGAAAGCAAAAGAGGGCAGGAGCTCTCAAAAGAAATTGTTAGCTTGAAAGAGGAGAGAGATGCACTCAAGACAGAATGTGACAACCTCAAGTCTTTTCACAAACGTATGGATGAGGCCAAAATGAGAAACAGGTCACAGTTGGAAAGGGGTGACTTACACACTCTTGTTGAAGAAATTAGACAAGAGTTGAATTATGAGAAGGACCTGAATGCCAATCTTCGGTTACAGTTAAAGAAGACACAGGAATCAAATGCTGAACTGGTTCTTGCTGTACAGGATCTAGAAGAATTGTTGGAACAAAAAAATAGGGAAATATATGATCATTCCAATAGATATGAACAGGGTAGGAATTCCCAAGAGTTAAGGGGAAATCTCTCCAAATTTGAAACAGATGTTGATAATGATGAAGAGCAGAAAGTATTAGAAGAGCTTGTTAAGGAGCACAATAATGCCAAAGAGACACATTTGCTTGAGAAAAAAATTATAGATCTCTATGGTGAAATAGAGATATATAGGAGGGACAAAGATGAGTTAGAGATGCAGATGGAGCAGCTTGCACTTGACTATGAGATATTGAAACAGGAAAACCATGACATTGTATATAAGCTGGAGCAGAGCCAACTCCAAGAACAGTTGAAAATGCAGTATGAATGCTCATCTCCGGCTGCAGCTGTAATTGACCTTGAAGCTCACATTGAAAACCTGGAAAATGAACTCAAGAAACAGTCAGAAGAATTCTCAGGTTCTCTGGCTACCATTAAGGAACTTGAAACTCATATCAGATGTTTAGAGGAAGAACTGGAGAAGCAAGCACAAGGATTTGAAGCTGATCTAGAAGCTGTGACATGTGACAAAGTTAAACAGGAGCAAAGAGCCATCCAAGCTGAGGAATCTTTGCGAAACACCAGATTAAAGAATGCTAATGCTGCTGAGAGGCTTCAAGAGGAATTTAGAAAGCTCTCAATGCAAATGGCCTCTACATTTGATGCTAATGAGAAGGCTGCCATGAGAGCATTAAAAGAAGCAAGTGAGCTGCGTGCACAGAAAATTCTACTCGAACAAATGCTTCAAAAAGTCAAAGATGAGCTCCAGACAGCTAAATCCGATTATAAGGTAAAATTAGATGACCTTTCTATCCAAATTGATACAATGACAGTTCAGATACAACAGATGTTTTTTGAAATTGAGGACAAGTCCAAGCAGCTTGAAAACCAGAAGAAGCATGAGGAACAAGTTAGTAGGGATTTCTCTGAGGAGATCCGGAGGCTAAAAGCTGAGAATGAAAGACTAAAAACAGAAATTAAAATCCTGTATGAGGAAGCAGTGCAGAAAGAGCATTTTAAAACTGAATTGGAACTCATGAAGAAATCTGTTGAGGAATCTGAGACTCTGTTGCAGAGAGGTACCATAGAAAGAAATGAGCTTGTGACTACCATTGCTTCTTTGAAGAAGGAAGCCGAGCAGTTACTTGAGGAGCTGAACAGGATGAGGCATCTCAAGGATGAAAAAGAGACAGCAGCTAGGCTCTCACAATCAGAGATGGAAGCGCTTACAGCTCAATGCATTGACTTGAAAAAGTCTCTTTTGGAGGATGACGCTGAGAAAGAAAAGTTAAGAAAGCATGTTTTCCAGTTGAAGGGCGACCTTAAGAAGAAGGATGATGCATTGACCAACGTTGAGAAGAAGTTCAAGGACAAGGAGAGTAATGGGCGCATGCAGCTTTCTGATGGGACTAAAAACATTCCAAAGAACAGAAAATCTGCATCAATTCCTCAGAATTCAAAAGAGATTGCAAGTCTGAGGGAGAAAATAAAAATGCTTGAGGTAATTTTATAAATTTTAGTAGTCAACAGCGGTTGGTCCCTTGATAAAAATGCTTGATATTTAATCTGTTAATCTTTTCATTTATTATGCATCATTGTCACTCTTCTGCATTTTCTTAGGATAAACTAATTTAGTTCTGGCAACTGTTAACAAAAAGGATCGTTCTTGACAGGACCTGATAAAGTCAAAAGAAACTGCCTTGGAAACGTCAACGGCTTCATTTTTGGAGAAGGAAAAGGAACTCCAGTACAAAATTGAGGAGCTAGAGAGCAGAGTAGAAGAATTCAATCATAGTAGTGCTTTGCAAAAGGTTATACTGCTTTATATATTGCAACATGACATCAGCACTGTGCATACATTTATGAAAAGATTAAGCCTCTTAGTCATTGGCTCATTCATCAAAATGTATTGATGGTGATAAAGGATTATCAATTACTTATGTTCTTCAATCCTTCCTTTGTCTTAGTTAAAAATTTCATTCCTTCGTGGACATCTTTCTTCTATGAAGTTTGAATTTGGAGTCAGTCTAGCTTAGCAACTAGGTTTAGCTTTTGTAATTCATTTATGATAATATTTAAATGTATATATGCAATAAATTTACATGGCATGCCCTTCAAACAGGTTGCTGAGCATAAAAGTATTACTACTACAAATGGTACTACATTTGCATCTAAAGAAAATGGGGTTGCATTGTCACTATTCAGGAGGTCTGGCAACTCTATACCTTGCTTCCTTGTCTTTTTCTTTTCCCTGTGACATGAAGATATCAATTGATATCAATTCTGGTGGTTATTTAATTTGACTACATTACTCCTGTAATCCTCTAATTTCAAGCTACTAATTACTTGTTACTCATTATTTTTTGGCAATGGCAGTAATGTAAATTTGCCAGAGAAAGAAGCGAAAACCTCCATGATTGATAATGGAGACGTGGATTTTTATGACATTTTAACTGAGTTAGCATCATTGAAGGAAAGGAACAAATCAATGGAAAGTGAATTAAAGGAGATACACGAGAGATACTCAGAAATGAGTCTCCAGTTTGCGGAGGTAGAAGGTGAAAGACAAAGGCTAGTTATGACTGTACGGAACCTCAAGAATGCCCAGAAAGGGTAATAACTTCGTCCTGATATCATGAAGCCTGCACTGTATAGCTGAAGCAGGTGGGTGTTGCAGCTCTGGAAACACAGATAAAAATGAATAAATTAAAATGTATAGTGGCAATATATGTGTATTTTCTCCCACTTTTCTGAGCCTTTTTTTTTTTGGTGATTTCTTAGCCTTGTTTCTGCTTGCAACTGCTAAATTCCTGCCCCATTGGTTACCGTGTTACAGAAATTTCCCACTAGTTTGTTATGTCAGTGTTATTTAGTTATCAATAAGTCTCTCTTTGTAATGTTCTGATAAGAACTTGTCACGACGTACATTTCTTTTTTCCCATTTATACATATATATATATAAATATTCTTTTATTGTTTCTTTTAAATGATATAATGCAAATGAGCATTCCATTCACTTTAGTGGGTGAAAAAGCTTCTATTTTCAAGTTCCCTCCACTTAAGAAGGGATCCACAGTCACTGATCACCTCAAAGAACCCATAAAAACTACCACATAATACTATCTTAGCTGGGACTAACATATGAAGTTAATGCCCAAAAATCAACAAAGGTCTTTGGAAAAAAACCAATTACCACATAACTTGAGCGATTTTAAGTACAAGAGATTGGTAAAATCAAAGAAAAAAATATGAGTAAAACGATAAAATGTTATCTATTTGATTTGTCAGCTGACCTAAATCTGATTACCGAATTTAAAAATAAATGCATGCACATGGCTTTGAATCTTCATGAAAGTATGCTTAGTGGGTTAAGTACTATCAAATCGAATGATTGTGGCACGCATTTGACTTTATTTTGTAATTAGGTTGTGTCAAGATGTAAGTATGATCGATAAGATTTAAGATTGTGCATGCTAATAATGACTACGGATTTTGGATTGAGATGGCTGTCGCTGGGACCACCCGCATGTTCTGCATATGTCCCACAGAATATGCAGATAGCACGCCAAGGACCAAAATGCAGCTTTTTTGGATGGAAAATGATACTGAAAATCCTAATTATGGGCTGATTTGTTCTGTTTAGGAAACAGTTATCCTTTAGCTCATTCATTCTGCACTAACAGCGTGAACTCTTTGCATGTTGAAAATCGTCCAAAAAACAAAGTTATAAACAAAGAAGAAATCAAGTGTTACCAGCCGAAGCGCTGGCAATTGAGGCATTGATGACATTTGCTGTACAGTGCCTATCATCTTAGGTGAAGACTCGTAACCAAGTTCCATGTATAAGTTCAATTGCATATGCTTTAAGTTAAGGACTTTCACATAAACCTTTAAGCATGGACAAGACGCATTTAATTAATTTTCATTGTGTTAAGTTTTACTTTATTAAATTATAAAATTGAGGGGTTGCAGAGATCTGGCTCAAAACCTCTTTAATCGCTAGAGCTTTAATATTTTGTGCAACTGCCAAGTAATCAGTCAATCCAAAAATGCAAACTTTCAGCTGAAGGCTTCAAGACGAGTTTTATCAGTAATAAAAAGGACCAGATGTCTTGACTTTTTAATGACTCAATGCTTCAATTATCATAACAGTAGATAATTTCTACTTCACTGATGCTATCTTTTTGGCAAAAGTTGGTCTATAATTCATGGTATTCCACGTACGTGCAGAACAATATAAGCACCCCAAATAATGTTCAGAAATCAGAGGATGAACTCTTCAATGGTTTTGTTGAAGTTTCATGGGGATTATTTTCAGTCCTCTGGATAAAAGTTCATTTGAGGCGAGGGTGTGGAATAACAGAAACGTGATAGCTGAAAATTTTGGTAGGTAATAATTTATTAAAATTCTGTGTTTGGAATAGCTGGACTCGTGGAATGAAGTCCAGGAATTTGAACAAGTAATAGTATACGTTTAGTTGATAAACTCATTTTCTGAGAAAGTCCAGCAACAGGACTGTAGACGAATCTTATGCCAGACGGAATATTCAACCAAGTACCACTTTGACAATTTCAGACACCAAACTTCAAAAGATATTGTGGGGGTAGGAATAGGAATATAGGGTCAGTTTCATTGCTTTGATTTAGATACATTGCTCTAATCATTGATGTACCATGTTTCGTGCTTCATTTAGTTGTCTCAGTAACAACGCAGAACAGAAGCCATGACCTCCAACAGACAGGCCAGCTGTACTCATCAACTTTTTGGTCTGTGACGATTTTTTTTTTGGTGGGGGGGGGGGGGGGGGTGGTGTGCCCTTGCCCTCCTTTTAGCTGTTTGTTGTTATGTTAGTTTCCTTAATGTCTTATTTACCTTGTCTGTTTTTAGGGGCTGTCTGCCAACAAAAATAGAAAGTAACAACTCTAACTTTATGAGTTGTATGTAAAAGAAAAAAAGAAACAAATAATATTGAAAGAAAAAAAATGACAATATTTGAACTTACCCATATTTTCCATCCCATTGATAATTTAAAATTCTGTACATTTTTATGCCCTGAATTTACTTCATTTTGGCCCCATTTTTGGAGAGGATGATCAAGTTATCATGCTTCGTTCAATCATATTCCATTTCATGTTTCAAATAATTATGATAGTTATGATTTCATTTATTCTACAAATATTATTTTTTTTACGGCACTTGGCAGTCTTTACTTAGACTTGATCCTAAGACTTGTTTCTATCTTCTTAGTTTCTCTCCACCCTAATCATTCAAGCTAAGCTGCATTGGCTCATGTAAATCCCATCGATATTGTTATTTGAATGAATAAGTTTTGGAGAAAATAGTTCTCCTACCCTCAATCAAAGAGTCTCATTTTTATATATTATAGGACTATTTTTTATGTATCTTTTGTAAGATTTTTGTAATCATAAATTTCTTCTTTTAAGAGTAAAAATTTATTATATAGATCTTTTGAAGAATAATAGAAAACAAAAGAAATGATGAGAATGAATAAAGAAGGGAAGGTTCCAGATTAGCAAATGCACCATTGGCAAAACACCGGAGAGAATTAATTTACACAAGGTGTCTTTAATTTTCTGTAAAATTTATATCTACAGTCCTGAGCTCATCTTCTTTACAAACTGAGCCATGCACTAATTACAAAACATTCATATGTATGTATATATTCCTAGAAAAAGAAAAAGAAAATGATGAGAATCACATCATCAGGTGCAAGACAGAACAACCTGTGACTGAGGGGCTCCGATGTCTGAACATCTCAAATGGGCCAATGAGGCAATTATTTACATTCTGCCGCAGATTACTCCGTACACCGTGACAAAGGCCATTACGAGGGAACGATCTGTGTTGGCCTCCACATCCAACGTTAGAACATCATCACCCAGTACAGCTCCAGAGGATGACTGCTTTTGCTTGACCTGCAGAAATATTCAAAACCACAAGGAACCAAACGTTACAATCCATTACCAAGCTACAAATTTGTTAGTCATTTGATTGGGAAACCGTCAGGGAAAATCCAAAGGGAGAATAAAAGAATTACCTCTGCAACAATTTGTCCTTCCATGTTTATTATCTTAAATGCGGCTTTGCCCCTGATTCTAACTATGCAGTACTTTTGGCACCCCACTTTCATCTGACAAGCCACTTTTCCTGTAAGCATGTTATGACGTTTTTTTACTTGAAACCATGGCATCTGCTGAATATTACTATTAGAATTGCGGCATCTAAAGCCATTCCAACATCCCAAAGCCAGTAATTTCTGAAAATTGAGAAGAAAAACAAGGAAAAAGAGAAAACATTTTAGTAGTGCAATTTACAAGGCTACTGTACTATTAGCTAGCCAGCTGAACATCCTGATCATGGGATTGGGATCCCCTAAACTATAAAACATAACTAAAGTTACCTTGCGTATGGTGCAGAGTACTCTCCCTCTGAGGTCCATGAGATTAACTTCTCTTCTACCCTTTCTGTCATAGTTATCAACGCGATAAACAATCTCGCCATTTGAATCATAGACAGTACAACCATTAGAGTGGAGCACAAGAGATTTCATCCATAGAGTGTATGTTTCTCTTCTTGAGGTCTTGCAGCAAGGAGAAATAGTGGGTTCCTGGGGATGAACCTTGGACATTGTGGTAAGAAAAATGTGTATTAGCTCTTCTGCTTGTGAAGAAGGAGGAGAGGTCTAGGGCAGCTTACTTATATGCCACAAAAGTTCGCAGTTTGTTTAAACACCTTTTTGGAATGATTGAATAATGGCACATGCTGAATGTGCAAGTTTCATATCGTTAACAGAAAAGATGAAAAGGATAGAAAACCCCGTATTAATTATTTAGATCTTAGTTTGGCTATTACATCATTATATGGATGGAGCACTAATCCATCCGATCAAATTTCTGGAATGAAGTGCCCCCATTTTTTTGTGGTGGTGACTCGGAGTGATTGGCTGCCAAATTCGGTGAAGTGGGATCCACTTAAGTGCTTCCTATTAAATAGATAAAGACAGAGGGGAGGGTGGACTTGGGAGTGGAGAGGCATATGATGAGGAAGTGGAGGGAGTCGTCATCTCCCATTAAAGCACGTTTTAGGCATTAGATTGGGCGTGTGAAACTCTTAACGAGTCTATTAAGCACAGAGCAGCCCACCCAGGTGAGATGAATTAATCAATTCTGACTTGTTCTTCTACGAAATTGTATTAAATAGGCACTCTGAAATTGTTTTTCTCTTTTCTAGCATTGGCTGAAAACGTTGAAGAGCAAAAATAATCAGATAAGATTGGAATTTAAAAACAGCATTTTAAAGTAAACTGAGTTGTTCATTTCCAATTTATAGGACGGCTGATCATGCACTGCAGACAAGTGTGCAAGCATTGCTTTGTGTTCTTATCTGATGAGTGCTAACTCGAACACTCAATAGTTGGCGGTGCCTGTTGATGTCATAAACAGAAGTGACTTGTCTACTTATCCACTACGACATGAATTAATAATCATTATCCTCTTTCACTTAGTTTTATGAAACGAAATGAGAGTTAGGTGATAATTGTATGAAGGGACACAGGGGACCCTGTTTTGCAATGAACTAAAAGGCACTTATCCTTAGATTGGTTTCAGTTTGTCTCTTGGTCAAACATTAGTTGATGGGAGACAAAAATGTTAAAGAGAGGGCGCTATCGAGTTGGAAGGACTAAGGAGTAGTTAAAGTTACCTAGTATGAACGAGTCTATGATTCTCATGTTACTTCATAAATCATAACCTGTAGGTTATTGAAGCCATTTTTATTCTTCTAGGTGAATTCTATGAGAAGTGGGAATTATTAGAAACTAAATATCTTTAAAGCTGATTACGGTAAGAGTAAGAATATTGCTTGAGATGACAGAGTAAAACTTTAAAGTCTAAACCAGTTAATTGAAGAGGATTAGATATTAAATCAAACCCCAAAACAGAGTGCTGGAGATCCTGAAAAAATCCACTAGCAGTGTCACATAAACCATAACATGAACATGTTGGAAATACAATAAATAACCTGCTTGCACCGGCTCTGCATGATAGCCATTGAGGACCGAATTAAATAAAAAGGAGTCTGCCGGATACTGCGTAAAGGTGCAGAAGATTGCTTTGATCCAAAGCAATTATGTCTGACAGTGTTCAAGAAACAGAGTGTCACATAATTCACATCGTAAAACAGAGCTGTGCTGTTTTTTTGCTTTTCTGTTTCAGTTGTGCCGGTTTTTCTACGGATTACCCTTGAAGTCAAAATAAATTTTAATAGATCGCTTTAAATGCATCGACTTTGGTGAAATTGTTCAGGATTTTCATTGGTGTTAGGGAGATAGCAGAGGAAACAGGACATCCTGTGTTTCACCTTTTAGCTTGCGTTGATGTGACATGTTTGTTCGAAGCAAGTTGGGCCACTGAAGTTCTGATTAATCTTATTGCACACTGAATTGGTGGAGTGACATCACGTTGGTGTAACCATGTTCATTGTTTTAATGCCTTCAGACCAATTGCTCTGCGCTGCAAACTGAAATTAGGAATTACATTCAATATGTTAAAGACACCTTATTCTGTAGGTTCTACATACCTCTAATGTGTCGTACACGGTCAAAGGCATTTGAATCGATTTTTCCTGCTCCATTGGTTTAATCATTGGGGCGCAAAGGTTTTCAAGAAATAGAGCATCCCGTTACATAAAGAGTTGCTCTGTATAATTCATTATTTTTTAAGCAGTGCCTCGTTTTGTGTGCGTTACTGCTGAAGTCAATACTTGAAGTTTTATCAAGAAAATGGGGAAAGGAAGCAACAGCAAGTGATATTGCCTTAAGTGCAAGCAATTTGGTGAAATTGTTTTATGATTTTTGTGGACCATACTGATAAATGACCTACTTGCGCTGGCAATGCAATATTACCGTAGTGGAGCGCGAATAAAATGGAGTCTGTCGAGGACTGGGTGTAGATTATTCCTTTGATTCAAAGCAATTATGTCGATGTCGAACCCTTTTCCAGAAACAGAGTATCACATAATTCACATTGCAAAACAGAGTTGTTCTGTTTTATATTTTCTATTTCGGTTGTGCTGGTTTTCTGCACATTACTCTTGAAATTAAAATGTATATTAACAACAGGAAAATGATACAGCAGGGGATCGCTTCAATTGTATCCAGTTGGGTGAAATTGCTCAAGATTGTCTTTGGTGATATAGTGAAAGCAGAGGAAACAGAGAATCCTCTGTTTCATCTTGCAGCTTGCCTTGATGTGAAGTGTTTTGTTTTTTCAAAGCAAGCTGGGCCACTGAAGTTCTGGTTGAGCTTCTTATGCACTGAATAGGTGGAGTGACATCACGTTTGATGCAATCATGTTTATGATTTAAAACATTCAGACCAATCGCTCAGCCCTGCTCATTGAAGATGGGAATCAGATCCAATATGTCCAAAACACCTTCTATAGTAGGTTCTATATATCTGCAAATGTGTGTAAACGGTGAGGAACGTTCTGATAATTTTTTCCGTCTTGCATACTATTCAATCCATTGGTTCAGTCATTGGTGTACAAAGGTTTTCAGAAAACAGAGTATCACATTACATAACAGAGTTACTCTGTATGATTTATCTATTTTTGAGTGTGCCTTGTTTCGCGTGTTACTTCTGGAGTCAAAATGTAAAATTTTATTATGAAAATAGGAAAAGAAAGCAACAGCAGTGATATTTCCTTTACTGCAAACAATTTGGTGAAATTGTTGTGTTTTTAGTGGGACCATAATGATAGCAGAGGAAAAAGAACATCCTCTACTTCATCTTTTTGCATGTCTTGTTTATAGCTTCATAATCATCATCTTCAATCAGCAACAGAGAACCATATATAAAAGTATAGGACATGAATTTACTGCAACAAGTTCCCCAACTCCTTTCAGTAACAGACGAAGTTGTTGACCCATCATTGCAATTTTATGCGATTCGAGTTTGTACATGATTAAACGGCACCCTTTGGTTCTTGCACAATTCAATTTAATTTCATTTTTTAATAGTATGTGAGGGATTTGTTCCTCACCCTCAATAGAAACATTATATTTGCAGGGTTGGAAGTTGAACTTAAACAAGGAACTCATCGTCCACAAATACGGAGGCAAGAATCATTTTCAGAGTGAAATTATTGTTTCTTTGAACCATTTATGTTCTGATAGTTTTCCAGAAACAAAGTATCTCTAAATATACATTGCAAAACAGGGTTGCTCTGTTTTTTCTTGGGCTATGCTTCTTTTTGTGCGCATTACTCCCACAGACAATATGTATTTTGATCACGGGAAAGGAACGCAATAGCTGAGACTTGCGTGCATCCACTCTGTCGAAATTGTTCATACTTTTCTGCGGTGATACACTGATAGCAGAGGAAACAGAACAGCCTCTGCTTAATGTTAGAAGGTTCTATATATGCGTGAGTACAGTAAAAAACGTTCCACTAATATTTGGTCCGTCCTACTGTGGGGTCCAACCCATGAAGAAAAGAAGCAAAACAAGCCGAAAGTAGGAAGAAAACAAAGGCAGACAAATTCTGCTCAGCCGAAAGTGAGGATGCATTTTTCAACACGTTTTGGCAGAAAATTGTTTCTCCCTTTCTTGACTTGCAGCCCAAATATTTTCTATAAATAGGAGCCTCATTCAGCAAGCCATTGGGACAAGCAGCACGGACAAGAGAGGCAAGAGGCAAGAATCAGTGCCGAGAAAGAGAATTGGCAAGGCAAAGAATTAAGCCTTGAGAGAAATAAAATATTTCTCTAAGAGGGTGAGATAAAAGAGAGTCTGAGTAATTCCCAATAGAGTGTGGGTGTGGGTATACACCAGAAAATATTGGGTGTCATCTCTAGAGGGTCTCACTGAGTGCCACTATAATTTTAGTATCACTTGAAAGAGAGTAAAGTGTGTTGTGAGGATATTTGTAATTATCCTTATTATAGTGGAATATTTTCTCGGAGCTTGTCCCGTGGTTTTTCCCTCAATATTGGAGGGTTTTCCACGTTAAATATTTGTGCCTCTTGTATTTATTTTTCTGCTTAAATTTTGTTGTGCATAATTTATTTGCACAGTAGAAAAAAGTGATCCTGAGGTGCTTCCGCTTTTATTAAGCCTCTGATCTATTTTCCCAACAAGTGGTATCAGAGCCTCTGGTTATATTGCTGAAATTTATTTTGCAATTTATATTGGCTGGTTATACCGCCTCTGGTCTGGCTAAGCCGCCAAATTTGTTTTCTCTGTAATTGGCCGGTTTTACCGCCTAATTTATTTGTCTCACAAATTGCTGGCTTATATCAGATGGAGGTCAATACAAGCAGAATGATTAGCTTAAACGGCACAAACTATCACATATGGAGAGGAAAAATGAAAGATCTCCTTTATGTGAAAAGTTGGCATTTACCAGTGTTTGCTTCAGAAAAGCCTGAATCAAAAACCGATGATCAGTGGGCATTTGAAAATGTCCAAGTATGCAGTTTTATTCGGCAGTGGGTGGATGACAATGTGCTCAACCACATTAATGATGAAACGAATGCCAAGACGTTATGGGAGAAACTTGAATCTCTATACGCCAGGAAGACCGGCAACAACAAGCTCTTCTTGATTAAGAAGATGATAAAGTTACACTACAAAGAAGATAGCTCTATCTCCGATCATTTAAATGAATTTCAAGGAGTCTTACAACAGTTATCTTCCATGGGTGTAAAGTTTGACGATGAGATTCAAGCTCTTTGGCTGCTCGGTACTCTACCAGACTCTTGGGAGACATTCAGAATGTCACTTTGCAACTCCGCTCCTGATGGCGTAGTGACGATGGAACTTGTTAAAAGTGCTGTTTTAAACGAAGAGATGAGAAAAAGATCTCAAACTTCGTCTTCACAGTCTGATGTTCTTGTCACCGATGATAGAGGGAGAAGCAATAATAGAGGTCTGAAGGGCAGAGATAAAAGCCGGAGCAAATCCAAGCCCAAATCCAAAAATATGGAGTGTCACTATTGTGGCAAGTTGGGGCACTTTAAAAGACAGTGTTTCAAATACAAGAAAGACAAGAAAAATGGCAACACTGAGGAAGAAAAGAAAGATCAGGTTGCCGCTGCCGAACTGGTCATTGTTTGTGACGAGGAGGTAATTAATTTTGCCTGTCATGAAACAAGTTGGGTCGTGGATAGTGAAGCTTCATTACATGTTACATCAAACAGGGAGCTCTTCTCATCTTATACACCCGGTAATTTTGGGGTGTTAAAGATGGGTAATAATGGTTTCTCAAACGTTGCCGGCATGGGAGATATCCACTTAGAGACCAACAGAGGAGCACGGCTGATTCTCAAGGATGTTAGGCATGTGCCTGATATCCGTTTCAACTTAATCTCAGTAAAGAAGCTGGATGATGAAGGTTACTTCAATACCTTTGGTAATGGGCAATGGAAGCTTACTAAAGGTTCGTTGGTTGTGGCTCGAGGAGAGAAGAGTCCAAGCTTGTATTTAACACAAGCTAAAATTTCTGGTGACTTCATCAACACAACAGATGATGAGAAGACAGCTGAGATGTGGCACAGGAGACTTAGCCACATCAGTGAGAAGGGACTTAATTGCTTGGCCAGGAAAAACCTACTCCCAGGTATAAAGAGCACGAGCTAGAAGAAATGTGCTCATTGTATGGCTGGAAAGCAGAACAGAGTTGCCTTCAAGAGTCACTTTCCTTCAAGGCAATCGGATCTATTAGAACTGGTGCACTCCGATGTTTGCGGTCCCTTGAAGGTAAAGTCCTTTAGCGGTGGACTTTATTTTGTGACATTCATTGATGATCATTCAAGGAAACTTTGGGCTTATGTCTTAAAGACCAAAGATCAAGTCCTTGATATTTTCAAACAGTTTCATGTATCTGTTGAGAGAGAAACTGGAAAGAAGCTGAAGTGTATTCGCACAGACAATGGTGGCGAGTACTGTGGTCCTTTTGATGAATACTGCAGAAAGATGGGCATTAAGCATAAGAAAATGCCTCCAAAGACTCCACAATTAAATGGTCTAGCTAAAAGGATGAATCGGACCTTGCTAGAAAGAGTCAGATGTTTGCTTTCAGAAGCAAAGTTGCCAAAGTACTTTTGGGGGGAGGCTTTGCTCACAGCAGTATATGTGATCAATCTATCTCTAGCGGTTGCTCTAAATGGTGATGTACCAAACAAAGTTTGGTATGGCAGAGAAGTCTCTTATGATCACCTACGAGTTTTCGGATGTAAGGCGTTTGTTCACATTCCGAAGGATGAAAGATTCAAGCTTGATGCTAAGACACGACAGTGCATCTTTGTCGGTTATGGTCTTGATGAATTTGGCTACAGGTTATATGACCCGATTGAGAAGAAACTGATTCGAAGTCGAGATGTAGCATTTATTGAAGACCAAACCATTGATGATATAGAAAAAGCTGAAAAGAAAGTGTCTGGTGGCAGCGATGGCTTGGTTGATCTAAACCCAGTTCCTATGGTGAACTTGCCTGATCCAGTCAATGATGATACTCAAGGTGGGGAACAGATTAATGACCAACCAAGGATAGATAATGCTGGAGGTGATGATGAAGTTGTTGAGCAGGGGGAGCAACCCCCTCCACTGCCGCTCAGAAGAACAGAGAGAGAGCGGCATCCATCAACTAGGTACCCAAGTTCTGAGTATATCCTCCTTACTGATGAGGGGGAGCCAGAAGACTTTGAAGAAGCACAAACTCATAAGGATAAAGCCCAATGGATGACAGCTATGCAAGACGAGATGGATTCCTTGCAGAAAAATGATACTTATGAGCTTGTGGAACTTCCAGAAGGCAGAAAAGCCTTAAAGAACAAGTGGGTGTTCAAGCTTAAGAGAGATTGCAACAAGCTGGTGAAGTATAAAGCTCGCTTAGTTGTGAAAGGTTTTGGACAAAAGCGAGGAATTGATTTTGATGAGATTTTCTCTCCAGTTGTCAAGATTAGCTCAATTAGAGCTATACTAGGTCTGACAGCCAGCTTGGATCTAGAGTTTGAACAGTTAGATGTGAAAACTGCATTCCTTCATGGTGATTTAGAGGAAGAGATCTACATGGTTCAACCAGAAGGGTTTGAAGAGAAAGGGAAGGAACACATGGTCTGTAGATTGAAGAAGAGCCTGTATGGATTAAAGCAGGCTCCAAGGCAGTGGTATAAGAAATTTGACTCTTTCATGATGAGTCATGATTATACCAGAACTGATACAGACCATTGTGTATATTTTAAAATATTTTCTGATGACAAATTCATTATTCTCTTGTTATATGTAGATGACATGTTGATTGTGGGGCAGGACACAAAGATGATTGGTAATCTGAAAAAGGAGTTGTCAAAGGCATTTGACATGAAAGATCTTGGACCAGCAAGGCAAATTCTGGGAATGCAGATTTTGCGAGACCGAAAAGCTAGAAAGCTATGGTTGTCACAAGAAAAGTATGTGGAGCGGGTCCTAAACAGATTCAACATGCAAAGTGCTAAGCCAGTTAGCACGCCGTTGGCCAATCACTTTAAACTCAGCAGAAAAAGTTGTCCCACTGGTGAAAAAGAAGAAGAAGACATGGCTAAGATTCCTTACTCCTCTGCAGTTGGGAGTTTGATGTATGCCATGGTCTGTACCCGTCCAGATATTGCTCACGCAGTAGGAGTAGTCAGCAGGTTTCTTTCCAACCCAGGGAAAGATCATTGGGAAGCTGTAAAGTGGATCCTAAGATATCTCAGAGGCAGTTCAAAATTGTGCTTGTGTTTTGGTATGTCAGAACCAATTTTGAAAGGTTATGCAGATGCAGATATGGCAGGTGACCTGGATAGTAGAAAATCTACTTCAGGATTCTTGTTTACTTTTGCAGGGGGAGCTGTATCATGGCAGTCTAAATTGCAGAAGTGTGTTGCCTTATCTACAACAGAGGCAGAATACATTGCCATGACCGAAGCAGGAAAAGAAATGCTTTGGTTGACTAGACTTCTTCAACAATTGGGAGTAAAGCAGCAAAGGTCTGTGATTTACTGTGATAGTCAAAGTGCTCTTGATTTGAGTAAAAATACGATGTACCACTCGCGTACAAAGCACATTGATGTGAGATATCATTGGCTGCGGTTAGCAGTAGAAGAACAACAGTTCAAGCTTGAAAAGATTCACACTAATAATAATCCTGCTGATATGATGACAAAAGTCGTAACTCGAGAGAAGCTTCAAACTTGTGCCAGGTTGGCTGGCATGAATTCTATTTGATAACATCTGAGTTTATACTCCTTCCTCATGAGTTGGAGGGGGAGAATTGTGGGGTCCAACCCATGAAGAAAAGAAGCAAAACAAGCCGAAAGTAGGAAGAAAACAAAGGCAGACAAATTCTGCTCAGCCGAAAGTGAGGATGCATTTTTCAACACGTTTTGGCAGAAAATTGTTTCTCCCTTTCTTGACTTGCAGCCCAAATATTTTCTATAAATAGGAGCCTCATTCAGCAAGCCATTGGGACAAGCAGCACGGACAAGAGAGGCAAGAGGCAAGAATCAGTGCCGAGAAAGAGAATTGGCAAGGCAAAGAATTAAGCCTTGAGAGAAATAAAATATTTCTCTAAGAGTGTGAGATAAAAGAGAGTCTGAATAATTCCCAATAGAGTGTGGGTGTGGGTATACACCAGAAAATATTGGGTGTCATCTCTAGAGGGTCTCACTGAGTGCCACTATAATTTTAGTATCACTTGAAAGAGAGTAAAGTGTGTTGTGAGGATATTTGTAATTATCCTTATTATAGTGGAATATTTTCTCGGAGCTTGTCCCGTGATTTTTTCCTCAATATTGGAGGGTTTTCCACGTTAAATATTTGTGCCTCTTGTATTTATTTTTCTGCTTAAATTTTGTTGTGCATAATTTATTTGCACAGTAGAAAAAAGTGATCCTGAGGTGCTTCCGCTTTTATTAAGCCTCTGATCTATTTTCCCAACACCTACTGTGTCAAAAATTTGGCAAGAGTTGCCCCTCTTCGCTGCTTTGTTGCTGTGATTATAGTTTCATTTGGTTTCTAGAAATTTGGATGGTCGGCTCCATTTCCAGCTGGCACTGTCAATGAGTTAAAGTACTACTGTTCCAATGCCTTTCAGGTCAGCATTGAGAAATTGATCCATTGATTCTCAACTGCGGGGCTTATTATGTTCCCAAGCGTTGTTGAACCATGGCTGCCCACCACCACTCCGTTTTTGTTAAAGAGTGACTTGCTTTCACACAGTTCACGGAATCTACAACCAATCCGATAATGAATATTGATATCCAATAATATTTTGTTGGAATATTGTGAGAGCGTGCTTCGCATTTAGGTATTATATAATTATTTTGGGCTTTCTTTTTATCTTTGCAGAGTCGTCATCAAAGAAACGTCTGGAACTGGGGGACTTGTGATGGGTATTAAATGAAAACAACCAATAAAATAGGTAAATAACAGATTTATAGTATTCAAAAAACGAGTGGACAATGTATTTTAAAATTGAGTACTTAATGACAAAATAAAGTTATTTATTATAATCATTAAATGAAATTATATTTTATTTCTAGATTATGTGATCTTAAAAACTCAAGGTCAATGATTATATTAGAAAACTACAAGTAGGGAACGCTGATGACAATTTCTCTTATCCTGGCTCATAGATTTATTCAAAAGCAGCATAATTCGTGGATTAATAGACAAGAAATGTCATACATTAGTGGTATGCATGATTCTAGCAGCTGCTAAATGCAAGAATCATGATGGAAAAAGCAATGCTTTACATTATTTGTTTTCCTCTTTGTTCTCTTCTTTCTTTTCTTCCTGAGCAGGGCCAACTGATAAGATATCTATCTTGCCAATCTTCTTCTGCTTTCTGGCTAATGCAATTGTGTCCATATCTACAACTATGGTTAACTTCTGCTCGGGTAGGTCAGCTGCAATGGAATCAACTCCTGTTGCTCAAAAGCAACCGTTATATACAAGTTCAATATTAAGGTACCCATTCACTAAGCGAGAATGAACATGCATGCGCCTGATGGGAAAGTCTGTGCCATTACTGGCAGAAAAGCAGTAAATTAAGCTGGCTTACCGAAGACATCAGCTACAGCCTCTATAGCTTTTTTCTTTGTTTTCTCATCCGCCATGGTCATGATCTTCAGCACCACTTTCTGCTTATGAAAATAGCAAAATTAAGACAGGATTAGAGCGAGAAAATACGTACCAGGAATTGACGAAGAAAATGAAGAGCGAGGTAGGCAAGTACCTGGGCCATTAATTACGATTTTTATGCGTTTATGTACCACACAAGACCAAAACTTGGAGAATAAGGCGATTTACATATGCTTTTCAGTGAGGAATGGGGTATTTGTATTAGCCTTAGCACCGACCCCATCAACTTACGAGAAGTCGTAGTCAGTGTTGTTGGCCACCACTAAAAATAGTTGCCCTTTCTTATGCCTTTTTGGTATTGATTTTGTGGCCAATCAAGCTTCCATATATGGAGAAAAGAAGATGACCCCACTAACGTACACCTTTTTGTTCACACCCACAATATAAAGCGATATATATATTTGTTATAAAGACAAGGTAATTAGCGGCATATAAAATTTTGCAGAAGATCAAAACAAATGTCTATATTTCGTGGTGAATGGAGCTTCATACCCAGGTTTCGTTTCTTACTGGCCTTCAGTGGAATCCTAAGCGACCCTACTTCTGAGTAGGATGACAGAGCCATGATCCACCCATTCTCCCCTAATGTGTTCAGAATAACAGCACCAGTTGATGCCAGCTGAACCATCTTTTGGGGTAAAAGGCTCCATCCACATTAACCCGTAAGTTTAATCAAGAGGGAGGGAGGTGGCCTAGTAGAAGTATGGCTTAATTGCGTAGTATGCTGGAATGGAGTCACACCACCTCAACTCCACTGGACTAGTAAGAACTAAGAAGTCCTTGTTGAAGGAAAGGTTTAATGCACTCCGCAAAGGACAACATTAATTGCCTGTTGATTGTAATGGTTAATGGTGAAGAAAGCAGACGTTTGAGCGCAAGGGCGTGTCAGAAGAATATATATGCTCTACTGTTTCATCATCCTCTACATGCATGGCACAAGGAGGCTATTGACAGGACAGCTCCGGAAAAGGAGATCATCCTGACGGAATTGAGGGAGGGGTGAACCAGAATAGCGTTCTTTTCAGGAAAATCCTGCACCTCGACCGAATAAAAGTGGCCTGTTAAATAGAGTGACTTTTATATTTAAATTTGTGAGACAATTTAAATTATTTCAAGTGTCAGCATAGCAGACCCTTCTTTTCATTAAGAAATGTTCATTGGTCAATCTAACCCAGCTTCCACGTTCTGTGTTGATCAGAAATTGCCACAGACCTTAAGCACTCAATCAATACATAGTAAATTCCCAGCTAAATTACTATGACTGAGCTCATTCCGCCTTGTCAAATAGTTGCAGAAAATTAATGAATTGAAGATTAACTGGTGCTGATCACAGACTGTAATATGGTTGACGAAATTTATGCCAAAAATAAAATCTGCTAGATAGTAGATACAACCCAAATGATTTAGTTTTAAGGATAATTAATTATAATGTAACTAGAAATGATCGAATTTTTTTTTAAATGTTGGAGTTATTATAAAACTGTTACAGTTATAAGGGAACGTTTGAATTAGGCATAATACTATAGTTTTATTATTTTTATAAGTTTATTTTTATTTAATTTTTACAATAAATAATTTAAATAATTAAATTTATTAAATTTTATATATTAAAATAAATTTAAAAACATATAATTAATAGTGTGAGCTTTTTGTAAAATTAAATTTAATAAAAAATAATTGCTAGGTCTCAATTTCACAATTTATTATATATATATACGTAGATTTTAGTGTAATTAATGATTTGATATTTACTTTATTTTGAGAAGGTCATCCTTTGATCAGATGATAAAATTAAAAAAAAAATTATTTTTTATTTTTTTTTTAATAATTAAGGAGTCATAATGACTTTAAAAGAAATATAGATAGATAGGATTTGAACCGGTGAATGAGTGCAGAAAAAGATACATTATCCCATATGAATTACTGTTTATTGGCAAAATATTTTAAAATCTTAAAGTCGTGAGAGGAAATCACAGAAGTTGGCACAGCTGGTAAATCCTCTTACCAGGAGTTCGATTGTGGTGGCCGTGGCAAATTCTGATTGGACATCCTTCTCAAGGTCCAGGATTATTACATCCCCAGGTAAACTTGGAGAGACGACATAGACGTGCTATTTCGTCTAGCACGCTCCCATACAGCAATTCCACGTGGTCGGATTTACCATAATCTAATTATTTTTTTGAAATTAACATAATCTAATTGTTAATAAATAAAAATTCCCTCATTAAGGCATCGAGCTGACCTATCATGTGATAGAAGACAACTTCGATTCTACTTTCCTATAAACACTCACTTGACCAAATTAAATTGACCCAAACACCCACATAAAAAAAAATCCCCTCATTTTCTTTCACTGCAATTAATTCACAAAATTCAATCATTGCTGTCGGTAAGTGAAGCACTTGGCCAAGAAGCTTGCATTATTAAACCCGTTTTGTTCCCATCAACATCCAAAACGGCGCACATCCGACGCTGTTCATTATTCAATGGTCCTTTCTTGTGTTCGTGGGATAGAAATTAAGCTCTTACCACTATCATACATACCACTCTTCTTCTTCTTCTTCCTTTTCTTCTACGCTGTTCCCTTAAATCACGCAGCAGAAACTGGTTTTTAACTGAGATTACAATATAGCCATGCAGCGGTTATCCTCGCTCATAACACACAGATCTGGCGCCAAAAAACCTTTTACAGCAGTGCCCAACCTATGGCGTCCTCTTCTCAAAAGGGGACCTGCTGCTGTTTATTCTGCTGTTCTCTTCTTCCTTATTCTCGTCTCTGCTGCCTTCGTCTCATCCCTCTGGCTCAAAACAGTAAGTTTTCTCTCGAAAACTAGTTCAAATATTTCACTGCTCTTTCGTCTTTCTGGTAAACGTTTGTTCTTTTCTTCTTTTGTTATTTAATTTGGGTTAGCTACGGAGCTTAATTATCAGCATCTTTGCGTTACATCAATTAATGACTCTTAGTTTCTTTCTTGTAGACTACGCTTCCTACCAATAATCCCACGAACACGATCCCGAACCAAACTCTAGTAGTTTTCGAAAAGCATAGTGAAGGGAAAGAACAAGAACCCAAGAAAGCTTCAATTGAAGTCCCGCTCAACTGTAACATTACGGAACAGCCTCAAACATGTTCAAACCATTACCCGACAACATTCGAAATCAACGACGACGACGGCCGGTCGTCATCAGAACATGTGTGCCCGGAGTATTTCAGGTGGATCCACGAGGATCTGCGGCCATGGAAGGCGAACGGCATCAGCAGGGACATGGTAGAGAAAGCGAATAAGACGGCGCATTTCCGATTGGTGATAATAAAGGGAAAAGCGTATGTGGAGAAGTACAAGAAATCGATACAGACACGGGATGTTTTTACCATATGGGGGATTCTGCAACTTCTCAGACGGTACCCTGGTAGGCTACCCGACTTGGAGCTCATGTTTGACTGTAATGATCGCCCTGTCATCCAAGCACGTGACTTCCGTCGATTGAACATGTCGGCCCCACCGCCGCTGTTTCGTTATTGCGGTGATCGGTGGACGGAGGATATCGTTTTCCCTGATTGGTCCTTCTGGGGTTGGTAGGTTCGTAATAACGCTCACTTCTTTTGCCTATGCTCCTTCTTATATACTCCTTCAAGTTTTCAGTTTATGCGGTCATGATTCAAGCGTGCCATTAGTGGGTCCAGGATAAGCCATTTTAACTAGCCTAAACTATGTGCACTTGATTAGAGCTCTCACCACTCTGTGTTGTTCAAGAATAACAGACCTATAGGAATTCAGAAATCTGCGTGAGATTTGAGAAACTGACTTTTCCCGGCGGCTGTCACAGATTCAGGATATACAGCTAGCACTTGAAGTTGGAGGTGTCGTGTCTTGAAATTATTCAATTTTGTGAATAATTTAATACTAAGTGGTAGGATTTGATTGGGAATTGCATGAGTATGACCCGCCACTAATTGGCATTAGCTTGTTAGTCCAATTCCCATTAGATGCAATAATTTTTGCGAATTGAGAAGAGAAAGTCCCAGGCATGGGACCGTGAGAATATTCTTTCCCTTAGCTTGCGCCAAACAAGGCAGATTGAGTACATCCTTTTTCCAGATCCCATTAATGAAGCAGATATAAAAATTTTCCTTTTATCCAGAAGTGAACTTGCTTATAAATGTGCTTTGTTTAAATATTATCTATTAAGTTCATTGAATTCAAAATTTTCCTTCGATTATTGCACTTTCTTATGAAGATCGTGTGGGAGTTATTATAAGAAAATAGCACCAACTTTTCTTGCATAAGTGATAAATTAATGAAATTTCTGTAACTTTTCTGTGGGAACGTGAAAGCCTTATTACTCTGTTACTTAGGTATGAAAGTAGGAGAGAATATCTTAATTATCTGTTTTTAAGCTTTCAGCTCCTCCTTTAGCATTATATATATATATATATATATATAATTGAAGATGCAATGATGTGAAAGGTGTTTTGGTGATTCAATTGACCATCCTGCTAATTGCTGCTTATGTATATAAAGGGCTGAGATTAATATAAAGCCATGGGAACATGTGCTGAAAGAGATTAAAGAAGGGAACAAGAGGATTAAATGGTCTGATAGAGAACCGTATGCTTACTGGAAAGGAAACCCTTTTGTTGCTGAAACCAGGCAAGATCTCCTCAAATGTAATGTCACCGACGCACAGGATTGGAATGCTCGTCTTTTCGTGCAGGATTGGATTCAAGAGTCTCAACAAGGATTTAATCAGTCAAACTTGGCAAGCCAATGCACGCACAGGTACAAGATTTATATAGAAGGATGGGCCTGGTCTGTGAGTGAGAAATACATTCTAGCCTGTGATTCTGTTACCCTTCTGGTAAAGCCTCTTTACTATGATTTCTTCGTAAGAAGCCTACAGCCACTGCAGCATTACTGGCCTATACGAGACAATGACAAGTGCAAATCCATCAAGCATGCAGTTGATTGGAGCAATAATCACAAGCAAAAGGTCATTTCTTTTGTTATTTTAATGTCACTGTTAGTTTAAATTTGTTGCATTCAATTATCTGTATATGATGTATAATATTATGGATCATTCATCACAGGCGGAGGCAATAGGAAAAGCAGCGGGCGATTTTATTCAGGAAGAGCTCAATATGGATTATGTGTATGACTACATGTTTCATCTGCTAAATGAATATGCCAAGCTCCTCAAGTTTGAGCCAAAGGTGCCAGAAGGAGCTGTGGAGTTGTGCGTAGAGAGCATGGCTTGCTCAAGGAGTGGCTTAGAGAAAAAGTTCATGGTTGAATCCATGGTTAGGAGTCCTTCCAAAAACACCCCATGTTCCTTGCCTCCTCCATTCGAGCCCACATTGCTGAGACAATTCTATGGGAGGAAACTCAATTTAATCAGGCGCGTGGAGAAGTGGGAAGATAACTACTGGAAAAATTTCACTGTCCAAAAACCCACAAATGCGTAACTCTCAATAATATAATAATGCGATTGATCCTAGCCACTCATGCCAGCTATAAGGTTTCTCACACTCCTTTATTACCTTTACTGATGCCTAAGCTCTAAACATGCCCACACGTAGGATGTCTTGTTTGCCATTTGATTGTCTCGTGTCCAAATTTTTCTTTCCCCATTTTTAATAAAATAACATGCGTTTACCATTTGCAGGTGCCAACAAAAATGACACTATTTCTATCTATCTATCTATCTATATATATATATATATATATATATATAGATAGAAGCTAATCAATAAGCTATTACATCGCAATTTCTTAACCAACTGCATTTCTACCTAAATGTGCTTTTTTATTTTTTATTTTTTGCAATTTATTAAAAAGCGGTGAGCTGTAAGTATGTGAGGAACAACCAAGGATCTCCATTGTCCACAAAAAATAGAGGCAAAGCCCAAAGACTCACGGGCAACTGAGGTTGTGAGTATTGTTAGACCGTGTCCCACACGTGAGGTTAGCCCAACAATTTTGACTAAAACAAACGAAGAGAATTGGTGATGGCGGTCACAATAATGATAGTAGCAGGATCGCGGCGGAGCTAGTGAAGGTGGTGGAGCCGGTGACGGTAGTGATAATGAAACGGTGATGGCAGAAGTAATAAGAATGCGTATAATGTTGCTTTTAAAAAAAGTTAATCCCAAAATGAGAGTATGGAGATTGCTTCTAAGTTAAAAATAAATAAATAAATTACCATATTCAAAGCATTTCAAATAAAAGAAATTTTATTAAATATTTATTTAAAATTTTAAAATTATTAAATTTATTAAATTAACAAATTTAACATCTAATTCTAAACCTAATGAATATTTAATAAAACTCATTTTATAAGTATTTCTTTTTCTTGTTTATTTCAAGATTACAACCACACATATTTTTAGAAGATTTCCTCTCTTGTTTGGAGTCCATCACTCATGATTCTATTCAACCAAACGCCTTGTTAGAATAATTAAAGAGGAATATAAGATTCTGACCAAAAGAGATTGCGTTACATCAAAAACTGAAACTGGGAAAAAAAAAAAAAAAAACAAAAGAGATAACGACAACGGAAAATTGGATCCGGCTTGAATCAAGTGCACTTTATATATACTCGTTGAATATCTCAAATTACTAAAAATTAGGGGAAAAAAAGTTGCACTCTACAGTTTGAATTGATAGGCGAATTTAAATCTTTTAATTTTTTTTAATTTTAACAATTTTTATTTTCTTTTTGTATAATTTAATACAAATCTTATTTCTTTTTTTAATTCTGTCTAATTTTTAAAACCTCTCTATCTTAACAGTGGAAAAACCAGCGTCACCCTAAGATTCTTCTTTACAGTGGTTTTGGTTGCTCTTAAATAACGTTACACACTGGCATTTAGTGATGTATAATGAGTACTTTGGCAGATTTGGAAAAAAAAGAAAAGAAAAAGACAGAGAAAGGGGGACGATGCTGTTGCTGGCCAGGTTGTTCATTATAAAGGTAAGAGAGTCCGAGGGTGAAACGGTGCAAGAAACAAAGCTGCTACATGACGGACGGTGACAAAATATTATGCTTGTGGTCCTATTAAGTTTTGAGTAGCAAAGCTTGCCATCAAGTCCAGAATGGTACCGGGCTGGAATAGTTATTAGAAATATTGGGCCCTTCATGTTCGGACAAATATCATTTAATGAGTCAACCTGTGCAACCTTTGGAGCCATGAATCGATCCATTAATTTTGCCAAGATTTGATGCTGCCCACTTTTCCTTCTTTTTATTTGAGTGACTCTTGAAAGTCTCTATGATCTCTCATCCAACCTCGTTTTCTTCCTGATGTGTAGCTGTTAACTACTTTTGTCTGCAATTAATAGGAGTAGTATCATCGTATTTGTTATTTTGTACAGTAAAAAATGGACATTTGAAATTAAAATCTCCAACAAACTATCCAAAGTTCTCACTGTCAACCCAACCTTAGAAGCCCCATCCATGGTATGTATCATGTCAGTGTGTTTGACGAAAAATGGAGCTGAGAAAATTCAAACTGAGAGGAGCGTTCAGCAACTAATCAGAAACAGACACAGAATAATGACTAGCTAGAGATTCACTTTCGGCCAACTTCCTTAATGCTAATTAGAAACTTGTGCTGGTGGGATAGAATTTTTCGACAGCCGTAAATTACCTGAACTTCATTTTAAGTAACATACCCGTACTATATAATAGCTACTTGTATGAATGAAAATTAAGTAAAAATTTTGTTACAAAACTTTGATAACAATACCCATTGCCATATTTATCCATACTCTTACCGTATCCCAATCCACACAACTTATCACTTTGTACCATCAGTGATCAGCATCAGTACGACAGTACTAATCGTAGCTTTTAATACTGAGTGGTTAGACTTTTCTTGTAGTCTCCGAGCACCCGCAGCTTAAGCTGACGGTAATCTGTCGCTGTTTACCAGTGATTAATCGAGCCCTCTCCTGCCCCACCAGCCTTCTTGAGCAAGTTGTTTGCTACAATGGGATCATTCTTGCTTGTACATTTATATATGTATCCATTTTTTAAATACTTTGATGCTATATTTTATTTCATCTGCAGGGAGAGCAAAAGGAGCCAATTGTGCCAGAAGGGTCTACCTCTGGTAGGGCCTTTTTGGTGTTGTTTAATAAAGTTAGTTCAATAACCATACTTAAGCGCGAAGCTACATTATCATTATCAATTCAGTGATTGCCTACATTCTTGTGTTTGGGATAAGTTAAAAAGAAAAAGTTGCAGCAATGTGATTTGGAAAAAGTATAAGACAATTTGACTAGGAACCCACGAATCATTTCAGCAAGCTACTTTCAAGCTCACTAAATGATGGTGCTCTTCCTTTCCTAACCTCCTATTATGCCAATTATGTGATCAGCCAAGCTTCCAATTTCTTGCTCTATAATTTATTTTGATTGTGAAGTAGACAGATAAACTAAATCCTTAGGGCAAAGGCAGATGTTGATTAGCATCTAAATGAAACAGATTTTAAGGCAAAAAGTGCTGTAAAAGATAAGATTAGGAAGCAGTGCCTTCCATCTCATCTTTGCCACGTAAATTGCGCCATCTCAGTGGCTGCGGAGCATGATACTGTTGCAGAGAAGAAGAATGATTGTAGATTATAGGCATACCATTTATTATTCCACTGTTTCCAAGAAAATTATAAGCAGCGTAACAGTTTCAGTAGGACCAACTTTTTTTTTTTTTGTGTTCAATAGTAGGACCAACTTTGCCATGTCAAATTTTTGCCACATAAATTTCACAGGACGTCACAAGTTTCATTTGAGGTGTGTAATTGATTGAGATCACCCAAAATAAAAAAAAGAAGCAGAGGAAATATAAAGGTGCAACTGATGGGACTTTGGAGGCAACCAATTCAATGCAGAAACCTAACACAGAACAGAGAGAGTACGTGGAGGAATTGCCCTCTCCTTGGGCAAAATACGACATGAATTAATAAAGAATGGCATGTGGGAGGTCCTTATCACGGAGGGCACATGGGGAACTCTCTGTGCCAAGCCAAAGAAGAAGGCCGTTGCCTCCATCCAACATGGATGTGGATAGAGCTTTTACAAATCAGTAATATAGACTTTCAAAGTTCATCGGCGGACCCAACCTGTCCAAATGCCCTCATCTTCATCTTCAACAACTTTTAAAATGTGAAGACGGAGACTGCCGTAACAAAAACAAAAATAAAATTAAGAAAAAAATTAATAAAAAAGATAAAAATAAAATTAAGAACAAAATTAATAAAAAAAGACTTAAATATTAAATTTAAGAAATATAAAAATTACTAAAATTATAGAATTAATTAATAAAAAATATTTTTTTGGTTCAAAATCACAATACCTCTCTACATGAAATTAATTTCATTAAGCATAAAGTGAAATAATCTTGCCCTTCTCTAGAAACTAACTCTAAAAGTTTAATTCTTAACATATGACATATATATTAAGATGACTTAAAATATAATCCGTTTCTCTACTTTAATCATAAGGTTAGCAAAAATATATTTAACTAAAGAAAATCAAATGTTTTTTCTTTTTGACAATTTATGCTCGAAAGTTGAGTCTTTTTGAAATTTGTTAGTAAGAATTTGGATCAATTAACTTCCAATTATTTTTATTTTAGTAATTTTTTTATATTTAAATTTGTAAATTTTAATTTTTTACTAAATCTTTTTAATTTTAATTTTGTTTCTCTATTATTATACACTACAGTTTTTATACAAAAAATTCACATAATCCACTCATGATTAACTGGGTTTGAGGGGATCTAAACGTGCAAACTTGATTCAGAATCGCGACGCTTCTCCTTCCTTTAAATGTACTCCAGCTCGAGTGTCTTGCTTGGAAGCATTGTTAGAGAGGGCGGCTTAAATAATCTCCACGTGTCTTCGGTTACCCCTAACCTAAGAGAGATCTGCCCAAATGCTTTTTTAAAAATAAAATAAAATAAAATAATTAACAATTCACGTATAATGGGTTCGGCTTTAATGGTGGGCATTTCTTTTTCGTTTTTATACCTAAGCCCTGATAAAGAAATGAATACACAAGTACATAAGGACAGAAACATGGAGACAGAGGTTAATTTAAATATTGATACTGAACTAGCTGACTTCACCTTGCCGATGTATGCAATTTTTATTGGAGGATGGATATTTTTTATTTTTTAAAAAATAAATTAATTTTTAATTTTTAAATAAAATAAATAAAATATTTTTATAATTATAATTAAAATAATTTAATTTTTTATTTATTAAATTTTTTAATACGATATAATCTATTAATAATAATTTAAATTTAATTTTTTATTATAATGTGATATAATTTTTATATAAATTTTTTTAATTAAAAGAGTTATAAAAATATATAAAATTATAATTTAAAATTTAATAAAATATATATAACTTTATATCAAGGAATGGGTGTTAAAATTTTTATAATAAAAATAAAATTTAAATCACTATTAATTAATTATATTATAATAAAAAAATTAATAAAAAAATAATTAAATTATTTTAATTATATTTATGAAATAATTAAATTATCTCAATTATATTTGTAAAAGAATTAAAAATATCTTTACTCTAATTTTTATTAAGTAATATTTATTTATTAGGAATTTTTTTAAAATATAAGGAATATTTTATAAAATAAAGTGCATAATATAAAATTATTATTAATAAATGAATTGTTAAGGTTATTAAATTATTTTTATTTCTAAATTTAAAACATTTATTTTAATTATTTATTAATAAAGTATTTAGTAACAATATTTTTGTAAAATGTGACTGCACAAGCAAAATGCCATTCAAAAACGCAACCCGCAGAGGGAGATAGAGATGGAAGAGGGTGGGGGTTGTTACTCGTTACACATCAAAAGCAGGACGGTGTTTGACGCGTCACAGATGCTTTAATATTGGTTTTTGATGGAGAACAACTGTAAAATGTAGAATTTTGGAGCCATATCTTTCCATTTTCAAACATCACTTTTGCTTAACTAATAATATTACCTAACCAAACATCAAATTACTATAGAATATTAATAATTTATTTAATAATTAATTATAAGCTAGCTGACGGCCTCACACTTAACCAAATGACCTATTTCATTTTTTTTTTTTAACGAACGCTGATATAATATTCCTCTTCAATAATGCTAATAAGTCAGAATGATGATTGCTACAATTACCTGAATTTAAAAGAGAGAGATAGGGAAGAAGGGATGGGACATACAAAAGAAACAAACCCTGATAGAAATATCACCAATTTGTGCTTAACAAAGACCATACAGTTATTGCAAGGGTTTTACTTCTTTTTGGATACGTTGTTGACCGTTGAATTTCAGACATGAACGCAGTAAATCTGCGTCTTACCGGAAGTATTAGCCATAAAGCAAGTCAGCATAGATTTTCAAGTGGCATGCTATCTGAATCCCGCAAATGACCGAACGCCAGATATTGAATTCTCATGTAGTAGTAATCACCGAACAAACCCCACAGCGTGGCCAATTGGTTCCCAAAAATTCCGAAAGCTACTGCGCCAATGGTGACGCTAATCACAGTGATTTGAAGAAGAAAAAAAAGGGTTTTTTTTGCTTTTTTAATAAACCGCCATCCAGATTCATAATGACATTTCCTTGATCAAAATTCGATTTTGGCACTTAAATAACAGGAACCTAAACTGTCTTTGAATCCAAGTCTCACCCGCTTGTGGGTTTTCTTCACTTGAGTATAGTGTTAGTGTGTTACCCTCAAAAATTGAGTCTTTATTTCTCTCTCACTTATCCAGCTGGTGATTCTTTCTAGTTGTAATTGCCAAATCTTGGATTTAAACTTTTGTCCACATCGTTTTTCTTTCTTCTTATCTTTTAATTCTTTTTTCTCCAACTCCTTCTCTTGATGTTCTTTGTTTGTAAATCTACGCATTCCTGTTGTGGATTGCAATGTTAAAAACTTGTGAACTTCGCGTACCTTATATTTTTGCATAAATTCGACAAGCTCAGAGATTTGCTGTTTTTCTTTTCTTTTCTCGGGGCTTCTACTTTCTTGGAAGGAGTTCATTCGCAGAGCATTTTGTATTTTGCTACTGAGATAGAAGTCACTAGCAGGCCGTAGAAAATTCTTGGAGAAGATGAAGTTATGTACTTCATTGTTGTTTCTTGGTCTAATTTCCACGGTCTCTTTTGTGGCTTGTGATACTATGGCTTCAAATGAAGGTACATGTTGGCTGCGAAATCGGTTTCCCTTTCAGATCTCGTCTTTTTTGTTCTGTTGAACTCTTTTTGGCTGCTGCTAGAATCTGAGAAAAGAATAAGAAAGCAACACGTCTTCACCTGGCATTTGTAGTAATGTTGTTCATATTTTTTGAAAGCCAATAATTTCTTCCTAGTTCATGTGTTTAGTGTCGCTAAGTAGCAAAGATTGGCGTTCTTGTTTCATATGTGAACTTTAGAGTTTCGAGATCGCGTAATTGGTTTTCCCCCACCTTGTCCCTTAGTATTTGCTACCAAACAGAATTATGCTGTTCAAGTGGCGAAGGACTTGCAGTGCTATTTTTGTTAATAAAACAAAATTTTATGAGTTCATTTGCCAAAATTGCAATGGAGCAAATGTTTTTGAGAGTGAAAATTCTTTCTGTGATTCCACAGTTTGGGGCCTTACAACTTTCAAAGAAGCTATTTTTGAAGACCCATATCTAGTTTTGTCCAACTGGAATACGTTGGATTCAGATCCTTGTGGCTGGTTCGGCGTTTTATGCACCACGAATCGAGATCATGTCATCAAGATGTAAGATACTATCCCTCCATGGCTCCATCTGCGTACTTTTCTTTGGGTTGTTGTCTTTCTATTTTACATGCTTAAAGGATGGAATGCTGGATGAACGGTTGGCGACATATATTTCTTAGTTAGCACATTCTGATACCACAAATCGGAATTTTTCCTTTGCAGAAACATTTCAGGGTCATCTTTAAAGGGATTTCTTGCACCAGAATTGGGTCAAATCACCTACTTGCAAGAACTGTATGCTCCTTGTTTCTACTATCCATACCCCATCCTGAAAGCCTTTCTTTTAATCGTTTGTTATTACCATGCACTAAAGTTCAAGGATATCATGCCTGAAGCTAATTTCCGGTTCTTGTTTGTAGTATTTTGTCTGGCAACAAGCTGATTGGAATAATACCTAAAGAATTGGGCATGTTGAAATCTCTCAAGGTCTTGGATTTGGGGATGAATCAGTTGACAGGACCGATTCCTTCAGAGATTGGATCTTTAACCCAAGTTGTGAAAATGTAAGAGGAATATTCTCTTCCTGTATAGAAAAAGTTACTTGCTCTCAAAAGTCATTATTGACTTTTGTACTTGTTAAATTTTATTTGTGTCCTTGAAGAAATCTGCAGTCCAACGGGTTGACTGGTAGGCTACCTCCAGAGCTTGGAAATTTGAGATATCTTCAAGAACTTCGGTTGGATAGGAATAAGCTTCAAGGACCTGTTCCTGCTGGTGGCAGTTCAAATTTTGCTTCAAATATGCATGGAATGTGGGTAAAATATTTATAGATGCATTGTGTAGTTTGCTTAGGGGATTTCTTACCCACCTTCATGTTGTTATTTTCTCATCAGCTTGATAGAATTTTTCTTTTTGAATGAGTGTATGCTATATTAGTATAGGTTATTTTTATGTTTTTTGTGATAGCCATGTTCAGATGGGATATGTCTTTAGGCTTGATTCAGGGCTACGTCAATTGTTACAATGCAAAAGGGTCAGCAAACAATTACTGTGCTCTTCAAATGCTAATTACCTGTTTCATTCTACTCAAAAGCAAACAAAATTTTTGGTGTTGTACGTTTTTTGCCTATAATTATGATTTAGGTAGATTCCGCCATTCTGGCATCATTGTTTCATTCTACTCAAAAGCAAACAAATTTTTTGGTGTTCTACGTTTTTTGCCTATAATTATGATTTAGGTAGATTCTGCCATTCTGGCATCATTGTTTATGCTTCATGTTAAGGAAATAATTTGAGCCTGTGCCATAGATATGGGATAGGATAATCTATTATAGGTAATTGCAGTTGTCAATATGTTCGGAAGACAGTTTAGGTAGACTAAAATCAACTTTGACATAATGATTTAGCTTAGGATTTCTGTAGCTGTAAACAATTGATTGTGGGATACTATGTTAAACAAATCCAATTGGACTTTTGTTAACCTGTCTTCTATTCTTCTTGTTATTTCTTCAGGTATGCCTCAGAAGCAAATTTAACTGGCTTCTGTCGTTCATCTCAGTTAAAATTCGCAGATTTTTCATATAATTTCTTTGTTGGTAGCATTCCCAAATGTTTGGAGTATCTTCCAAGGTACTTTGCTAATAGCCTGGTTATATTGGCTTTCAGCTCGAACATCATATTGAGTTGATTTATACTCTTTCCATACAGGTCAAGCTTTCAGGGAAACTGCCTCCAGATCAAAGAATTAAAGCAGCGCCCTGCTGAGCAATGCGGTATGTATGACATGACTTTCCTAGCATTTAAGATTTGAAGGTATGAACTAGGAAGTCTCTTCATGGATCTCCAGTAAAGTTGGAATCATCCAGAGGACTTAAATTTTACTGAGTGCTGATTTCTAACTTAAATAACTTTTGCAGGATTCTCTTTACCTTAAATTGTTCCTTGTTATTGTTTTACCTAATAGTGTTTTTTTTCCTCAGCTGGCGCTTCACCTGCCCAGAGCCATCAAGTGGTCAGTCAGAAGCATCGATCTGCTGAATATATGACCAATCATCAGAAAGCATCAAAACCTGCTTGGCTTTTGGCTCTAGAAATATTGACAGGAACCATGGTTGGTTCTCTCTTTCTGGTAGCGGTTCTCTCCGTTCTTGTGAGGTGTAACAACAAATCATCTATCATTATACCTTGGAAGAAATCTGCAAGCGAGAAGGAGCATATGGCTGTATATATAGGTTTAGTTTCTTTTCTTTCTACTGCCTCTTCCTATTTTTTTTTTTTTTTTTCCTTTTAAATCTGGAGCTTTATTTAACATATGTAGTATCATCAAAGTGCAGACTCAGAGATATTGAAGGATGTAACAAGGTACAGCAGACAAGAGCTTGAAGTGGCTTGTGAAGACTTCAGCAACATCATTGGGTCCTCACCCGACAGCGTGGTCTACAAGGGAACCCTGAAAGGTGGGCCTGAAATTGCAGTAATTTCCCTCTGCATCAAAGAGGAGCATTGGACAGGATATCTTGAGCTCTATTTTCAGAGAGAGGTAAATAGAAACCCATCTGACAGCATGAGAGAATTGAAAGATAAATAATCACACAAGTCTTTACATAATACTTTTAAATGTTGTTCAGGTGGCAGATTTGGCAAGGCTAAATCATGAGAATACAGGAAAATTGCTGGGCTATTGTAGAGAGAGCATTCCATTTAGAAGAATGCTGGTGTTTGAGTATGCTTCCAATGGCACACTTTATGAGCACTTGCATTGTAAGTTTAGTTTGTTATCTTGAGTCCATATTCTATGTGTTTCATATTCTTATAACACGCAATTATGACCGCAGATGGAGAAGGGTGCCAGTTATCTTGGACTAGGCGTATGAAAATTGTTACAGGCATTGCTCGTGGGCTCAAGTATTTGCACTCAGAAATTGAGCCTCCATTTACCATATCAGAGCTGAATTCAAGTGCTGTATACCTTACAGAAGATTTTTCCCCTAAGGTGTGTATGCAACCTAGTTCAAATTTTCTTACTTAGCAATTTTGTATTTGTTAAATACTTTATGGCAGTAAAGAATGAACAGCAGTAGAGTCATTTTAGGCTTAGTTATGTTTATATGCTGTATAGATTCTAAATACTGTTTATATGCAACCTATTAGGACTTTTGCACCTCTATTGTTCTGCTAGAACTGTTCTGTTAGAAGCCCAAAAGCTTGTTTAAATTCTAATTGCGAACAACCTTAAAATTGCAGCTGGTTGATTTTGAAAGTTGGAAAACAATTCTTGAAAGGTCAGAAAAGAATTCTGGTTCTGTTGGCAGCCAAGGTGCCGTTTGTGTCCTTCCAAATTCCATGGAAGCACGCCGTCTTGATACCCAAGGAAAAGTATATGCTTTTGGTGTACTTTTACTAGAGATCATAAGCGGGAGACCTCCATACTGCAAGGACAAAGGGTGCTTGGTGGATTGGGTGAGAAACTTGTACTGAAATTTCAGTTTTTATTAATTTGTTTTTCAAATTCAGCACCCTTTACTCTTATTAATTTGTTGATGTTAAACGAATTTTATCCACTGCAGGCCAAGGACTATCTTGAATTGCCAGAAGTAATGTCATATGTGGTGGATCCCGAATTGAAACATTTTAGATTTGATGACCTCAAAGTAATATGTGAGGCAATAAATCTTTGTATCAATGCAGACCCCACTAAGCGTCCATCAATGCAAGAACTAAGTAGTATGCTGGAGGGCAGAATTGACACATCCATAAACTTGGAGCTCAAGGCGTCGTCTTTGGCTTGGGCTGAACTTGCCCTCTTATCGTAATTGAGTCAAAAGCTAAAACTAACAGTCACATACACTAAAGCAGAAATATACACCAGTAATACTTCTCTAACTCATTCCTTCTTTTTCCTTCTTTTTATCCCCATTGTCATCCTATTACTTGTAAATGCTAGAAGATGGAATGTAGGGTTTAATGTATGACAAAATCTTGTTGTACAACACTGGGTGACGAGTATAAGTTCAGTTAAGAAATTGCTTAATTGTGACGATCGTGCTGGGCATGCGTTTTCCTCTATGTAATATATTGAGCACTTTTTTCTATGTTCTGGGCATGTTATTGAATGGGAAGGCTATGGGATCTAAAATGACGTCTTTATAAATAATGGGGAAAATTGAGCCATTAATACCTTTTTTTTTTCCCCCAATTTAGATATTTGTTGGCCTGAAGATTGTTCTTATGAAGATACCTATATATTTCGTTGTAAATGTTAAGAAGTGACCCTCTGTTCAAATATGAACTTTCAGGTTCACTTTTGACCAATTACTAAGTGAACCCTTGAGCGAAGTCCATTCCCCATATTCATATTAGAATAAAAAGATAGTCATTATATTTACCAAAAATTTAAAAAAAATATTTCTCATTACAAGAGAAAGCGGAGGCGAAGAATTGTGCGTGACTGAGGCCAAGAAGGAAACAGGCACCATCAGACATATGTACCAACCTAACCTAACGCACCTTCCGTTGTCGAGTTTTTGGAAGAAAGAGAACAGCAACAATTGCAGAAAACTCGTGACAATAGTTCCATGCAATTGAATCACAACAATAATAGACGAATTCTCATTGAGGGATGACCAAGACCACCGACCCCCATTACTTTCCGAAGGACTTTAGGACCGGGGGCTACTAGTAGGCCATAATAAGTACATCTAAACACACAGGATAAGGCCACCGACCGACACCGCGGCCACATATCTCTACCCGAAAATTTCCTACATATTTTTTTGGTGAACGAAAAATTACTACATTTAATTCATGTGACACCATCTAATACCCAACTGTATCACAATGAATAGATACTATTGTAAACATGCTGCCCGACGAGTATCCGCAAGAATCTTATACGTTACTAACTTGGGATGCCTCAAAATGGTTTCAACAACACATCTGAAATAATCTCTCACGAGGTAATCTGATCTATAATCAAAGATCTCTAGAGACAATGAATTATGCTTTTAATCAAACTTTCATAACAAAACAATCACTTGTTCCACGAGAGGAAAGGGGAAGGGGTCAAAAAATGGGGAGAGTAAACTCAGAAGCATATGACAACATTTTTGTATATCCACTACTTACGCTTAGAGCGTGAGAAGTGATTGTCATTGGGATTTCTCCTTCCACTGAAAACTGCTAATGCTTTCCTTACAGGAGGCTGGAAAGAAGCTTTCTTATCTGTATGATGGCTGAAGATATTGTCTGAAGTGAAGAATTCATCGTCCTACAATGCATAAGCAGCTCTATTTAGTGTAAAACTAATTGGAATTGATAAGGGGAATAAAATAGCACCACATTCCATGGGAAATGAATCACTAGCTATAATGATTTACATAAAATTAACCTTGTTGGCTTTCTTCTTAGTCTTAGGATAAAGTAACTTTTGAGGAAGCTGGTCTTCACGTAGAATCAGGTTTTTTGTCATTCCATCCCTTCCACCTTGGGGTAAAGGCAATGAAAACTGCATAGAAAGGAATGTCAAAATGCACAAACAGCAAAGTCATAGAAGGATTCAAAAGAGAGAAAATCCACAGTGCAGATCGAAAAAAACATTTTTACTACCTTAGTGCCACGCAAAGTAATGCGCGGTCGACGAGCTGCTAACACTATTCCATTTTCACCAATAGTAACAGCTACCTTGCGTAAGGTGCCACCGTTTCCACATTTTGGACAGAAAATCCTCCCAATTTCAGCAGTAACAGTGTAGCAGGCATGACACTTAAGTATCCACCTGGAATACAAATCATTCAATGATGAGCACATGTTACACAGTTATCATATCATGCTACATATGATGGCATGATAAAGATTAAAAGCACCAGACAGATGTCATCACTTATTAATCACAACTGAAATATTACAGTTTAGTTCCTTCATAAGTCACAAAAACTTCTTAAACATAGCTTCACTCATTGATTGTGAAGGGGCTGCAACAGAAGACAGGTATAACATAATCAAGATAGGTAATATGTAACAGTAGAGTGAAGAGGCTTTTGACACATACCTGTGCAGCTGGTGTATTCGTGCTCCTCCAGGTGCCAGCAAGCGTAAACCCATCTGGAGAAGAACATTTTGCATTGCAAAATCACCAGTTACACAGGCCACACTCGACTCAGACAAAGATCTAAGCATCCAACTTTGCTCACTAACATCATCATCATCTGCATACGAAAAGTCAGCAGCTTCACTGGCCTGGCTTGCAATCTCCAAGTGATTTGATGGGTCATTGACTATATCCTCCTGACATGATTCGGTGGCAATAGCTGGATTGCAATCAGATGTGGTTTCCAACAGTCTATTATTGTTTGACTGTAGTTCTGCAGAAGATGTATCAAATTTCTTTTCCTCATGAAAAACTTCTAATAAACCTTCTTCCAGCCTCACTGGCTTCAGAATTGCAGGGAGATTTTCACTGCCTTCCTCATCTTCTATAGTCTTATCATCCTCAGAAACACCATTATCAGTATGTCTTTCTTCATCACTTTGATGCACAACCTGATTGGAACCTCCAGCATCTTCAATAACACTATCATTGATGTTTTCCTCCACATCTTGCTGGTCTTGATTTTGGGATAATGCATCGTAGTACTCGCGTCTAGCTTTCCTTCTCAGATATCTCCTATGCGTACTTCGACTGACAGCAGGCATCCAATCACTGGCATTATCATCAAACTGTCCTTGTGATGCATCAATTCCATCAGCCACCATCTTCTTCCCTTCAATGTTTATCTCCTTTTTCCTAGGTAAGTATTTCTTAGGCTTCCTTGAAGCACCTTCACCACCCTCCAAATTTTCAGAAGGTGCTTCAGCGTTATGCCCCGCTGAACCATCTTCCGATTGATTATCTTGAGGAACAATGTTCAAGTTCAAATCTTGCAGAGGTAGAATTCTTGAATTGAAATTTAATTTGTCCTCAAACTCGTGTTCTAATGCTTCCCACTCTTCCAAATTAGGCACATTGGAACCCCATCCTGGCATGTCCTTCTCAGGTAACCTCTTAACATTTACCAATTGAACAGGAGGTGGGCTGTCCCTAAGATGTTTTGTTCCATGGATTTGAGCCTCCAACGTGTATGTTAGAGCTATGAGTTTGAGATCAACATCTGAGAGAGTCTGCAGGTCACCCGTAGCCCTTGCAAATTTGATAACTATGAAGTCCCATTGACACATGAGAGCTCAAGTTAGAAGTCAATACAGAGTTTAAGCTACAAACATTAAAAGACATGATATCACACGGATTACTCTCTCACAGTATCACATTCTCCCACAAAGAAAATCATATAACCCACCTTCCTAAATACAAGACAGCCTATAGAAAAGGACGCAAGACTCAGGAATTTCATGGAACAAAATCATGTCATTCCTTTCCTAATGAATTCAAGATCATTGGATTCATATTATCATAGACATAATTAAGCATACCTTTGTTGATGGCTTCTGGGGTGGGTTCCATGGTTTCGACGGTGAACGGAATGAAGGAAAGCCTGTGGCGTGAAACGGGGTCGCGGATTTCCTGCATGACTTCCGGGACAGAGACGAACCTGTCGGCACAGTTATGGAGCTTCTCTCCCCCTTCGATAATGGCGTTGGCGTCTACAACAGCCACTGATATCCCTTTGGTGGATTTGCAGCTCTCCACAAAGACTCGGCCCGTCTGAAGTGGGTTTTCTTGAGGGGCCTTGGGAGGTTGTTGGTTCTTCACAACGTTGCTCCAGCAAGGAGCTGGGGATGTGGAAGTTGCTGAAACTGTAGCTTCCTCCATGATTGCGCAGCTCACACACGAGAAGGAGGGTAGAGATAGCGCAGAGAAAAGGTGTAAATACTATGAATTTCAGAACTGTAGCTAAACCCTAGTGACTTCAAGTAGTTTTTTATTTTATTTTTTGGCATGTTTTTCATAAATTAAAAACTCTAGTAACTTAATTAACCAAAAAAAAAAAATTCTAATAACTTAACGTACCAAAACATAACTCTAGTAACTTATACTGTTGTATTCTTCATTTGAGAAAATACGTTTATCTTGGTTTATTTACTTTGTATGCATAACCTTTTTTTATCCCAGGTAAAAAAATTATTATTCTTAATTAAAAACACTGACCCACTTAATTATAAAGCAATTTCAGTTATATCTTACTAACAGTTTTTTATGAAAAAATTTTAAATACCTCTCAAGTGATTTTTCAACTGTCTTTAGGAATGCAAATTAAGTATTAAGTAATCTTAAACTAAAGAGAATTATTATTGCTACAAGAGTCTCTCCACACCAGTATTAAAAGGCCTAAGTGGGAGTGGTGAAAGAATTCCATAAAAAATTCAAATATCAAGATAATAAAAAAGAAATAATTTTGAGATCCAAAATCCATCGTTATAGTTACCAATTAGTTTGATAATTTGTGCTTTCGTATCTTTCACTCTTAAAATAAAACTTATCCTTCTTGTGTTGACAAAAATTAAAAAGCAAGTTATTGCACATTTTAAAATTTATAAACACAAGGGTAGAGTCACAAACAAGCATATAATTACATGAATTTAAAAAAAAAAAATGGTATTCAAATAATACTTCTCACAATCAATGTAGCATTTAAGAAAATTTCAAACCGGACATTCCTACAAAGAAGGCCATGCCATAATGATATGCAATTCCATCTATCTTGCATCGCCATAAGAAAGTGCACGCCAAACCTTGAAGAAATCCACTCTTAAATTAGTCAACAAGGAATATTCAATTGTTTTTAATATAAATGTAGAGATTTTAATTAAAATTTTTTAAGTTTTAACCCTTATAATTGACTTTCCCATTTGTTTCTATCAGTATAACATAATTACACGCTGTTTTGTTTTTTATATATAAATATCAAATATGTACCGTCCGCTTTGAATAAGAGAAATTTTATAAAAGAATATATATATATAATGGGGGAAATATTAGCATTTCATCCTTCTTTCAGCAGCTGCTGCTGTCACAAAGAATCCAACCCATGTGAAAAAAAAAAGCCTAGTACATAGGATGGGAACACAAGGGGACAAGGATTATTTTGCTACTCAACATAGTAAGCATCCAAGACATTTGCTCCATTTGCAGAGAAGCAGCCTAGCCTGACGGATTCTACCAAATCTTGGAGCAGCCAGCCATGGACTTGAAAACTGAACAAGGATTTTGATTTGAAGGAAGAATGATGCAGTACGATAGTACATGCCATTTGGATAAGTGGTTGAATCCAAGCTACAAGAGGCAAAAACAAGAAGGCTCCCAAAGTTTGACAAACAGTTAGGAATTAATTTATAACTCTGAAGGAGAGCTGAGAAAGCAAAAAGGGAAAAACCAAAAAACAGAAGGGGCTCTAAAAGGCCCTCCCTTTCACAATGTCCATGCTCATCTCGCTTGGATCAGTTGCTTGCAGTTCAAACTGAATACCGTCCAGTTCTCTCTTGAATCTATCCTTGGAACTTGCATAAACCATCTTCATCCTCACCTTTGATGAATCCGGTGACCTGCACCCAATGTTAACATCAACTTAATTCTGTGCAATGCGAGTAAAGAGCAGAGCCAAATCTCTTAAACTAAAACGGGAGGTTGTGGGTGTTTAGTGCTCACCATGCAATGAAGAAGATCTTGCTTTTCTGGCAATTCTCTTCGGTTGTGAAATCGAAATCATAGACGGCATAACGGCACTCACCAGCTGGCAAACTGGCCTGAAAGTCATCGTAGCTTTCATTGGGCCCCCCTAATTTCTCGACCACTACTTGCTGTTGCTCGATTTTGAAAACAATGAATCGGTAGCTCCTCCTTGCTTTAAGCTCCTGGAATTTCAATTTGCAGTCATCGTGCACAGCCATTCCGGACGCTGCGTTTGCCTGCTTTCATGTTATGCAAATCAATATCATTCTTTAAACTCATCAGTTCCCGTGCTATATACATTCCAGCTATATATACTAATTTTTCCATATTAAACCATCTTCTTCACATTTTCTCACAGTGATTGACAACTGCTAGAAGAAAATGTTGATCTTGAGGGCTCATTTCAATATCTAAAACAGAGAAACTTGACAGATTGATAATTCTCTTTGTCAGAATCTGAGACAGAAATGAATGTTACTCCATTTGTTTTGTGACAGAATGAGTAACAAGCCACTAAACAAACCTAATTTTAGGTTTAAACTCGAGACTAGGAAGAGGAAAAGCCCGAAGACGTGTCATTATAGAGTTAAGGTTACTGGAAATGTTACTCAATTTTTGAAGTAACTTAATTTCATTTGATTGCATACCATCATTCTAGGGTACCCAATGGAATGGTTGTTCATTCTACTCCAAGATATATCAATATAATAAATATAGATTGTCTTATTTTCCCAAAAGTTGATACTTGGAACGGTAAAAACAGAGTGCATTTTCTTCTGGGTGATCCACAAAACAGCAAAAACTGTAACTAAAAGCTTGTTGCGCAATAACCGAATTAAGGAAGATACTAGAGAGAGAGAGAGAGAGAGAGAGGGAGAATACCATTTTGCCAGCAATGAAGAAGAATTAAGCGCCCTGCGAAATATGATTGAAAGAAAGGGTGGGGAGCAATAGAGAATGGAAGATGGGAGCAGCAGACTCAATGAAAACTATGGGGAGAAGATAACGAATTGGAGATCCTCGTTTTGTGGAGCCATGAGAGGTGGAACTTCGAGGAGACTGAGATAGCGGTTATATAGAATAGAATTTGAGGGAGAATTTAATGGGGGGTCAGTGGCAATCTATTTTACTTCCTTGCCAATGTGTCCACTCATCTATTCCATGCTTCCACGTTAATTTCTACGAATATGGTCTAAGATAGGAGATGCGAGTCCCATAATTAGAGATATGCTCTCCATTCCTATTCTGCAAAATGGTGATCGAAAACACTATTTTCACGCATAAATACATGGCATTCTATTTTTAAACAATTTATGGTAAATATGGGTTAGGATTATTTTCTTTTTAATGCACGGGGTCTTCTTATAAAAAAGAATTCATCCAAATATATTGAATAAATCTCTTTATTTTAAGAAAAAAAAGAAACTTTCACTAAATTGAAATGATTAATAATTTATGAATTATTTTTTAAATGATTAAAATGGTATGTTTTAATAAATTTAATAATTTAAACTTTTTAAATAAATTTTTTATAATATTTAATTTGTGTAAGCGAAATGATTATTATTTTAAATTAACGCAATAAGTTTGGCAGTTGTGTCTTGGGTAGAAGACCATGAGCAGAACAACATTGCCTCCTGGAAGTATGTTTTCAATCACTCCAAGTCGGATTTTTCTGGAAAGTATCAGATAGAACAGAGCAAGATCAATCTCTCCACTTGGTTTTGCGACAACTTTAAAAATCTCAAAACAGAGTTTCTTGGCTTTTATTATCTCACTGTCTTCCGCAGTAATAATGTCTTCAACAAGATCTCGTACTAGAGGCCTGCTCCATAAGAAAAATGGTACATGAGCAATATAACCAAATTGACTAGAGAAACTGGAACATAATTCTATATTTATTAGGAGAGGCAAACATGATTAAAATCAACATGACAACTTGAAACAAATGCCAACAACACAAAGGAAACCCAAAATCTTATTTTCAGTTCATAAACTTGATTATCAGAGATTTGTCCTTACCAGGTAAATCCCCATGAAAAGGTCGAGGCCCAATAGAATTGGCCTTAGGTAAAATATTATCCTACCAGCTGCTTTAGATTGTGCTGCACCATCAGCCCCCTTAGGTTCAGTAGTCAAAATACGAATAGTAGGATTGATGGACTTGGCAGCCAATGCTACTCCTGATATTAAACCGCCACCTACAGGCTCTCTTTTGTTAGTAAACCGGGAAGCCGATGCTGAACTTTTTTTTGATAGCACAGATGCTGAAATTGTTACAAAGAGTTAAATACTATTTTGAACAACTGAGCAGCAGAAAGTGAACAAGCCACTAATGGGAACTGCAGCAAGTCATATCCATTATTTCAACCCCTACTAGCATCAAATGTATTACAATAAATGATCTGATTGATAAATTTTGTTTTTTTATTAAAATTATTTTCACCATAATTACTAAAAATAAGAAATTTTAATCTTGCACTTCAAAATACGTCAATCATTATATGGAAGTATAAAATTAGAACAAGTCTCTTTCCACACTCTGGCTGTGGACTGTACTTCCGCTCCGCCTCAAGAAAAGGAGCATTCTCCCGTTAAAGAAAAGAATGGAAAACGCAGACCCTCCCAACGGTGTCCCTAAGGAGCACACCACTATGCCAGTTCTTAAAGAGCCAGATGTTCATAGCCAATCTCTCATTGTTCCCTCTCGTGCCTCTTCCTGATCGTTTTGAGTGTCGTTTTGCGCTACATAAAGTACATACATTGATTGAAAGGAACATTGAAAGACGAATTTTTGCAGCTTATGATCCAAGCGCGATGCAAATTTAATTTGAATATTAAGTAAGCCAGAATGAAATTCTTGTGATAGTGAAGTCACCCAAACCGTGAATTACTATATCGTGCTTTATAAATTCAATTACATGTACTTAAAGGAATTAAGAATCAATACTATTTCAGTTCTGTTTCTCGCGTTTGCTCTGCAACCAAACGATGTTTTGAAGTTTGGTTTGGATTCCATTGGATATTTACATAACATTTGATCACGAATTCTATTGTATGGTATGGGAGTGTATCCTTTCATTTCTAATAAAATTCATTGTTTGTTCTTCCTTTTTTTTTTTCAAAGTTACTATCACTGCTTAATCATAGTTACTCTATTTACGTTCACAAAACAGAGGTTCCTGTTTTCCCCTGAAACAGAGATCCCTGTTTTAAATCAAAACAGAGATCCCTGTTTTACATGAGTACGCTCCTCTGGCCTTGTGAATTTTCTCCTAGCAACAATTTCATCGTGCTATTTACGCCTTCTTAACGTGGAATAAACGGTGACAACCATCACGCAACCTTACTGGTATTCACTTCTTTTTTTCTTTTCAGAGTTCTATGCAGTCTTCAAGGAATTTATTATTTATTTTTTGAATAAATTCTATTAGATTTATTATTTTCAGAGTTTATCATTGAAAATTTCTATCACAAAACGAATCAAATGATTGTTTTCCATGCTTATTTATCAATTTATGGTTTTTAAGTAGCTTTGTCACTCATACAATCTAATCGTTCGCTCCTGTTATTTGTCCAAATTACAACTGCGGGTTCTGAGATCAAGCTCCAGATTTTGACTCCTTAGCCGCCGGAATTTGAGCAAGGAAGTGTTGTGCCACAACTTGGCGCTGTATCTTGCCAGTAGCAGTTTTAGGTAGATAGTTAGCGATGAAGACCCTCTTGGGAATTTTGAAGCTTGCTAGATTCTTTTTGCAGAACTCCATCACCTCTGACTCCTCAAGGCTGCACCCTTCTGTTGGAATCACAGCACAATTAATCTGCAAAAGCGAAAAAAAAAAAAAGACAAAAAGAAGAGGACATTATAAATTTAGAGCTTGAATTACAGCTATGGTAATATCCACTAAAATCATCTTATGAATTGAAAAGAATTGAGAAAAGTAGAACTAGAATGCCCACCTCTTCACCATACTTCTTATCTGGAACTCCGAAAACAACCGCCTGAGCAATCTTGGGATGTGATAGAAGTACAGAGTCAACTTCTATAGGTGATATCTTCTCCCCTGTCAAATTGAAAACCCCACCATTACAAAAGGAACCAAATGGAAAATCGGCAATTCTACCAAACTTCACGTTTTCGGCTCCTAAATCTAAAATTTACCTCCCCGATTAATTAGCTCTTTGATCCTGCCCACCAGGTGCAGATACCCGTCCAAATCAAAAAACCCGACGTCCCCAGTGTGGAACCACCCGAACCTGAATGCAGCCTCATTAGCCTCGGCGTTGTTCTTATAACCCTTTGTCACACTGGGTCCCCTGATACAAACTTCCCCCCTTGCACCCTCTTGCTGTGGAACCCCGTTTTCATCCAAAATGGCCATCTCTATGCCTGTGGGTTTCCCAACCGAACCAGGTTTGTGCGGGCCATCTTCGGATAATGGGTTCGTCGCCACTTGATGAGAAGCCTCCGTCATCGCGTAAGCTTCGAGAACAGGCGCGCTGAACACCTCCTCCAGTTTCTCCAATACCGACGGTGCCAATGCCGCGCTGCAGCTCCGAATAAACCGGAGATTCGGATAAACCGCTCCAGGATTACTGAGGTGCCGATCCAGTATGATTTGGTGGATCGTAGGGACTGCAGTGTACCACGTTGCGCCGTACGTGACCATGTCTTGCCAAAACGTCGAGGCTGAGAATCTGCCCGTGGCTGGCAGAGTTACGGCCGCGCCGGCGGCGAGCGAACTCAGCAAGGCAGCGACTAATCCATGGACGTGGAACAGAGGGAGCACAAGAACGGTCGAGTCGGTCGCGGTAAGTTTGTACGCCGATTTTATGTTTTGAGCCGACGATGCCAAATTGAGCTGAGTGAGGGGCACTCCTTTCGGACGACTCGTGGTACCGGAGGTGTGAAGAAAAAGCGCCACGTCAGACGGGTCATTGACGAGTTTGGAGACCGCGCCAAGATCCGATTCGGTCTTCGACGGAGAAAGCGAGACATACGCATTGGCGCCGGAGAGAGTGGCGGTCACATGAGGGAGGTTGAGTTTCAAGGCTGCAGCTTGAGCCGAGGGAATTCCTTCTGGTAGAGTTATGAGAAGCTTCGCTTCGGCGTCAGACAAGTAGAACTCAAATTCTTCAGCCGTGTAAGCCGGGTTGAATGGCGCTGCAGTGGCTCGGCATCGGATCACGGCCAAGAACAGGACCACAAACTGTAAAACGAATTGAAGAAGCAACACAACAACCATCAATTGAAAAGCGACAGAATTGGCTGTTTGGTAGCTGAGAAAACAGAGTAACAGACGAAAACGTACAAATGGATTGATTCCTGTAGTCTTTACTAATAAAACCAAGCCTATCCCACAAAATAGAAATAGATCGTTTAAAGTAAAATTTCATGTAATTACCTCGACGGTGTTAGGGAAGGCAAGTGCGACGACGTCACCGGCATTGATGCCGTGAGAGAGTAAGAGAGAAGCAGCGTGATCAATTAGATCCTGCAGTCGTGCGTGACTCAGATCAAATTTTTGAGAAACGGAAAGTGCCCGGCGGCTGGGAAGTTCTGATGCCGTGTTCTTCAACAAACTTGTGATGGTTAAAGTTTCCATCTCCGTTACACTATTTTCCTACTGAATATTGTGATTGAAATGAAATTTGATAGAAGACATGCGAGGCACAAGAGTAAAAGGTTAGCCTATATATATAAAAGGAGAGAAGATGAGATGAGATGCATTTTGACTTTGCCTTTATGAGGAAGGCTATACTTGGGGTAACGCATGTATCATGTTCTGATTAGAAAGATGTCACGGGTAGTGTCAGTAGATGAAGAGATTCACCAATCTACGGTGCCGTCGTGTCGTATTAGAGGTTACGTGATCAGTGAGTGGTTTGGAACTTTGGAGCTTATTTGACCACTGGGTCCAACTAGATGCAATAACGTGAACAAGTCCCTGTCCTCATTCCATGTCCATGGGGAAGGTTCGGCTGGCGATATAGAGTGAGGCAAGTCCGTAGCTAGCTTGTGGGCTAAAGTTTCAGAACCAACCGCGCGCCGTCAGAAACGACTTCAAGCAACGAAGAATTTCCTCTCCTTGCATACCTCTACTCTTTAAGAACAATTTGGTAGCCAAACTCAGCTTGTTTCCTCACTTGTGACCCAGACACAGTGCACGCCACCAGTCGCCCCTACTGCTGCTTTAAGAAAATAACTTTTCTTAGAGTTCTTTTCAACGATTAAAGACGATGCCCACTAATCACCCAAAAAAACAAAGACGATGCCAACTGCCAAAAAGTTGACAACTGCATCATGAATAACATCCCATGCCACTTTTTTGGTTAAATTCAAAAAAGCCACCTTGGTCGTCTATAATAAGCAGCAAACCTGATAGGAAAAGGTTTACTGCGTCTGCTAAATAGTTTGGCCCCGAAACTGAGCTACGCCTTTCTTATATTCGACAGTATCCTCTTCAAGTTTTTGTTCTATGAAATTCAAGAAGACTAAATCTGAAAGCCTACCAGAAAATAGTAATATTATGAAAATTTTTTTTCCTAAAATAGAAACTATTTTGTGGTCAAAACATTAAGCTGACTATCACAGCAATCGCGTAGGATGGTGTTTTCGATGATTTTCAGCCTTGGCGTAACCAAGTTCCTTCCTTCAATTAGCAAATCACTTCGGCATTTAGCCAGTGAGTGGAAGTTGGCCTAAAGTAGACAGGGTTTTACCTCGATTCCTCAAAACTTTGGTTCAAGGTTTGGTAGGCAGAAAGCCCAATCTTGGTCATCCTATTCTTTACCAGTGTGCATTCATTTTGGTTTAGAGCTGGACCTGGACCTATTGGTAAAGTTGCCAAGACAATTCGTGGAAGGGGAGATTTCATTCACTATTTTATCTCATTTTCATTCAAATATTATATTTATTTTAATAAATTAATTAAACTAATAAATTATATTTACATGTAATAAGTATTTGCAAGAAAAAATTAAATAAATATCTTATTTTAATTTTGTTTAAAAATTACACTTTAATTTAGTTAATTATTTTATATCTTGACAAATTGTTATAGTTTGAATCATATAATTATATTATTATAAGGTGTAAGCTTAATAATGTGTATGATTATAAAAAAAAAATTAGTACATGTATAGAGGTATCTTAGAGATGAGTTAAGTAAAATGTATGATTGTGAAGATGTTTAGTTAATCTTTTGTTCAATTTCAATTTGAGGCCTTGGTTTAATAAGCAAGACTATGGACAAAACATACAAAATGATTTTTTAAAGATAAGATTATATTTAATTTAATCCCTCACATATTTAATTTAATTAATTAATCCTCAAATATGAAAATCACCTATAATTTAGTCTCTTTATTCGTTTTTTATCAACCCAATCTTAAATCTTTGACCTTAGCCCCTAAACACTAAATATTTAAACCATAAATCATAATATATAAAATTAAACCTTAAATCCTAACTCATAAATCATAAAAGTTAAAATTTTAAATTCTAAAATTTTAAATTTCTAAATCTTATAACACTAAATATTAAAATAATAAAACGTTAAACCCAAAAATTATAAACCTAAGTGTTAGGGTTTATAGTTTAGATATTTAAATTTTTAGGGTTTAATTTTAAGAATTATAATTTAAGGTTTCAAATTTTAAGTTTAAAATTTAAACTGTAAAATTTATAAATTTTAAAATTTTATCATTTTAAAATTTAAAATTTAATATTTTAAAATTTGTAATTTAGTAATTAAGCCTTTAGAATTTTAGAGTTTGCATTTTTAATTTCAAATAATTATTCTAATCAAAAATTAAATTATAAGTAATTTTTATTTTTTAAAAATTAATTAATTAAATTAAATTTATGAGACACTATAAATAGTTCAATGTGAATGAATAAAGCAGTTGCCAACCAGCCCTGCAAATGTCCAAAACCAACCCGGAATACGTGGACATTTCTAGGCTCTTCCAGTGCATAATAAAACTAGTAGCTATCTTGCTATTTTGAACTTTGAATCAAATAAGAATTTGATTTCCGAATGGTAAGGTGTTGAGGGAGTCCACGCGGTTTACAAATTCGATTTGGGCTCCAAAGGATCAGACCCCACTCACCAAATTCTCACTGCCAGAGGGGCGATTCTAGAAAAGTCCATGTCGGGGGAGATTATGGGCGATCAGCACCTAACATGACAAAGGCATCTAACAGATATAGCCCAATTTTTTGTGAATGGAGCTTCCTCCATGGACTTGTTGGATACTTTTGTTGCCCTAAAGCCAACTTTGGACGGCCGGCCTTTAAACGTAATCCATGAGAACGGCATAATCATTAGTTTTGATTCTATGGCGACCCAACCCAATTATTCACTCATTGCCTCCCAGAAAGAGCTTGTGCGCATATTAGGCTACAAATTTATGTTTAGTTTCATTTTTAACTACAAATTTTATGAATTTTAAATTTATTATTTTTTAAATAAGCTATAAAAATACAAATCTATTTATGTAATATTATTCTTGTATTTATAATTATTAAACTGTAATTTAAATGAAAAATTAAACTCTACAAATCGATTTTTATTTTATAACTTTTTACCATTTACTTTTTTACTAAATATTCATATAATATTAATTAATTTTAAAAAATAATTTTTATTATTTTTTAAATTCACATGCAAAACATGTATTTAAAGAATAATAAATCTAAAAATGCCAAACCAATATGTCTATACACTCTTTACCCAAATCCAGAATATATATTATTTTTCCTATTATTTAAATTTGAAACCTCTTATAAACTTCTCAAAAATAAAAATTACTTCCTTTCATTGCTGTAAAAGTTTTGAAAGAATTAATGGACCAAAAAAAAAAAAACTCATAATTGTACTGAGACAACATGTATGTCAAAATACATAACAAATTTCGTCTTTCTCTTATTATATTAGTGTCAAACGTACGCTTGGCTCTCCAGGGTGCCGTATACGACCACCCCGTCTTCGGGATGCTATACCGTAATGGAATCCAATTGTTCGAATTTCCGTTATTTGAGCATTGAAAAGAGGGACTTCTTTCCCACTTTGGTTGCAAGCCCTACAAGGTGGGACTCTTACACACCCAAGGTAGCTTGGAGCCTACGCAACTCGGACCTACCGACTCCATTTGCTATAGAATATTGCTTTTTTTATTTTTTTTTCTTTAACATTAACTTTATAATTTTACATTCACGCTTTTTCTATGCGTCCGTCTAATTTTAAAAAAAAAAATTAATTTTTCCACATTAGCACAACCTATCCTCTAATAAAAACGTTGACATTTCGCTATTCTAACACGGCCTCCAAATTTGTAACCACGTTGTCATACTAGACGGTGCACGATTGAGCAATTTGAAAGGTTGGCGCTGCCCGGCAATCTGCTCTTCCATTAATACAGAGTTTTTTAAAAGTTTTTGCGGCAAAAGCTTCAACGATCACGCTCATGTCGACCAAGTTATTAGCGTTAACGTGCTTTCGCGATGAGGGGTGGGGTCCCCTCTCGCCGCGCCCTCACTACCCGTCGATGCCCAGATACCCAAAGGGCGTCACGGTGGAAGAAAGCAGCGTGGAGGGGTCAGAGTCCAAGGCCCTTTTCTCCGTCATCGGAATGTCTTGCTCCGCCTGCGCCGGGTCCGTCGAGAAAGCAATCAAACGCCTTCCTGGGATTCGCGAAGCCGTAGTCGATGTCCTCAATAATAGGGCCCAGGTCCTCTTCTACCCGAGCTTCGTTGACGTAAGTAGTTCCTTTCTCAAGTATTCTCGGTCCTTCTGCCGGTAAACGGATTGGTGAGGTGGTTGTTGAGTATGTCTCTTGGTTTGGGGGAAATTTTTTATTGAGAAACCGTGTGTCGGCAGTAAGTCTTTTAACTTAAATTGAATGGAAACTTTTTTTTAAAATAAATTTCGTAATAAAAATAACAATTTTCTTTTCTTCCGGCCGTTTTATTAAGGATGTGCTTCCTCTGGCGATTGACAAAATAATGTATCCGTGGTTAACTTCCTCTGCTATTACAGTATAATTGTTGTTGCTTGGTTTGTGTTTATGACGCGAAATGATCATCTGGGAATTTGAAAGCTCTTCTTTTGCTTCCCCTGCTTTTTTTTCCGTTTTTCATATTGTTGTTATGGAGATATGAATCGTTAGTAATAATCTTGATGCTGTTTTTATTGCTGAGTTTGAGATCTTCTGATAGTCTAATGGACTAGAATCAACTTTTGAAAACTACTCTCATTCATGGCCTGAATTTCCATTACAGTACCGTCTTGGATCATGCTCGCTATGGATCCAAGATGCATCTGACGGTCTCAAATTGTTTGTTTAGTTTTCTCCATTTGTTAGTTCTAGGCTTTTCATTGAAGACTTGAAGTCATAGCTGAAGGCTTCACCATAATAAGTCGGGATGCCTTGTATAGCATCTGCTTGTTCTTTATCGATAGAATGTCAGATTATTGGGGAGGTTGATTCCTCGTAGTTCTCACTGAAATTTGGCTTAAGTCTTACTTATTTGTACCTAGACTTATCATTCTTGATATTCTTATTCTTAGGAGGAGACCATTCGGGTGGCTATTGAAGATGCTGGGTTCGAAGCCACGTTGCTCAGAGACGAGATGAATGAAAAATCTGTTCAGGTATGCCGCATACGCATAAATGGAATGACTTGCACTTCTTGCTCCTCTACTGTCGAATCAGCTCTGCAAGCAATTCAGGGTGTACTGAAGGCCCAAGTGGCCTTGGCAACTGAAGAAGCAGAAGTTCACTACAACCCCAATATTATTGGCTACAATATGATCCTTGAAGCCATAGAGGACAACGGATTTGAAGCCATACTTATAAGTTCAGGTGAAGACATAAGCAAGATAGACCTCAAGGTTGAGGGAGTACGGACTGATAGCTCAATGAGACTCATTGAAAATTCTCTTAAGGCACTCCCGGGAGTCCAAACTATAGAAGTTTTCCCTGAAGTGAACAAAATATCGGTTTCTTATAAACCAGACTTAACAGGACCTAGAAATTTCATCCACGTGATTGAGGAGACTGGTTCTAGGCGTTTCAAGGCAAAAATATTTCCTGAACAAGGAGGACGAAGAGATACTCATAGAACGGATGAAATTAAACAATATTATAGATCCTTCTTATGGAGTTTGGTGTTTACGGTTCCTGTCTTTTTAACCTCTATGGTGCTCATGTATATCTCTGGGTTTAAGCATGGACTGGACACCAAAGTCGTTAACATGCTAACAGTTGGGGAAATTATAAGATGGGTGCTTTCCACACCAGTACAGTTCATTATAGGCCGGCGATTCTACTCTGGTGCCTACAAAGCATTACGCCATGGCTCTGCTAATATGGATGTTTTGATTGCCTTGGGAACGAATGCGGCATACTTCTATTCGGTGTACTCTGTTCTGAGAGCTGCTACCTCTCCAGATTTTAATGGTACAGATTTCTTTGAGACTAGTGCAATGCTTATCTCATTTATTCTGCTTGGGAAGTATCTGGAAGTTTTAGCCAAGGGGAAGACATCCAATGCAATTGCCAAGCTCATGAACTTGACCCCGGACACAGCTCTATTGCTAACTCTGGGCGATGAAGGCAATGTTATTAGTGAACAAGAAATTGACAGCCGATTGATTCAAAAGAATGATGTGATTAAAATAGTTCCTGGTGCAAAAGTTGCTTCGGATGGATTTGTTATGTGGGGCCAGAGCCACGTGAATGAAAGCATGATAACAGGTGAGGCACGTCCTGTGGCAAAGAGGAAGGGTGACACCGTTATTGGAGGAACTGTGAATGAGAACGGAGTGTTGCATATCAAGGCAACACGGGTTGGGTCAGAGAGTGCTCTTTCTCAGATTGTTCGACTTGTCGAGTCAGCACAGATGGCCAAGGCTCCGGTGCAGAAGTTTGCTGACCGCATTTCAAAATACTTCGTGCCTCTGGTATTTATACAATATAAATTTTTTAACGTCTTTCTTTATTTAACTCGCCCCTAGACTATACTTCCTAAGTTATTATGTTATAGAGGCCTTACTGTAAAGGGACATTTTTCTGCAGGTCATTTTAATTTCATTTACAACTTGGCTTGCCTGGTTTTTAGCTGGAATATATAATGCTTATCCAAAGTCTTGGATACCATTTTCCATGGACAGTTTTGAGCTTGCTTTGCAGTTTGGTATCTCTGTCATGGTCATAGCCTGCCCTTGTGCTTTAGGTCTGGCAACACCAACTGCTGTTATGGTTGGCACTGGAGTTGGTGCATCTCAAGGTGTACTGATCAAAGGAGGGCAAGCATTAGAAAGTGCACACAAGGTCATTGTTTGACGTTGGATTTGCTCTTTCCATTCTGGATTTGCTTTGTCAATGTTGATGGGCCTTTAATTTAAAGTTTAAATCTGAACCGTATTTTAATAATATTAGAGTAAGAAGAAAATAAGCAAAGGAAGAACCACCAACATAGTGGTGCTTCAGGACCACTTTTGCTAATCAACATGACATCGAATATATTCTAGGTCCAAATTTGTTTCGGTCATGTTATCACTTTATACTGCTTCTTTTTCTTTTTCTTTTTTTTTTTTCCACGACGTATTGGCATATTTTGTTTACTAGAGTTTGTCGTGGTGGGTGAAGGGATATAAAGCAGATCCCTGGTATATGTTGTAGCCTCTCTAGTCCTCTGTTTTATTTTTCTAGAGTACATGGTAGCTAATATTTATAAAACCTTTAATGGTTTTCTATGTCAGTACTGTTAATTTCTTATTTGATATATTAAGACATATAAACCTTTAAGCATCCCAGACATTTGAATCTGTTTATGACTTTCTTGTAGGTGAACTGCATTGTTTTTGACAAGACTGGTACTCTCACTGTTGGGAAGCCTGTGGTTGTAAACACAAAACTATTGACAAATATGGTACTTCGAGAATTCTATGAACTTGTTGCTGCAGCTGAGGTAGGCGTTTATTTTTTTTTAAAGGCTTGGCCTCTAAGTTAGTTGCAGAAAACAGGAGTTGTTTTCAAAGAATTTTCAAGGGTGAAGATTACAGTGTATGCTTTTAAGCGAACTTTGTAGCAAGGCAATCCACTCTTTGTTTCATGCTTGTTTAATTTGTACATTGTTAAATGCTTTTACAAATTATGGATTAGAACTGCATATGCTTTTCCTGAACAATTGCCAATTATGTTTTGTTACATATGTATGTCAGGTGAATAGTGAGCATCCACTGGCTAAGGCCATTGTTGAGTACGCCAAAAAATTTAAAGATGAAGAGAACCCTGCTTGGCCAGAAGCACGGGATTTTGTCTCCATCACTGGCCATGGAGTGAAGGCCATTGTTCGGAACAAGGAAATAATTGTGGGTAACAAGAGCTTGTTGTATGATCACAATGTTGCTATTCCTGCTGATGCTGAAGATATTCTGGCAGAAGCAGAGGAGATGGCTCAAACTGGAATTTTGGTATCTATAAATGGGGAAGTTGCTGGGGTGCTGGCAGTATCTGATCCGTTGAAACCGGGTGCACAAGAGGTCATTTCCATTCTCAAGTCTATGAATATTACGAGCATCATGGTGACTGGGGACAATTTGGGAACAGCTAATTCTATAGCAAGGGAAGTTGGAATTGAAGCTATCATTGCTGAGGCCAAACCAGAGCAGAAAGCAGAGAAAGTGAAGGACTTGCAGGTATTTATGATCACAACTTTGTTTCAAGAAATAGTAATTCGTTCAATCTTAAAATATGAGATTATACTTTGACATTGAAACTAATGTCTGTATTTATTCAAGTCATGATTGACCATCTCATTTCTATGCTGGAAAGTGAAAATCAAAAAATCCTATGTTCTGCTTAGAATCGTTATCTTTTCAAAGTCCCAATATCAGTTTGGTTGTTGGTATTCGATGAAGAAGTTCAATTCAGCTTGACTCAACTTGATTCTCACTTCTAGTATTCCACAAGAATGTGCTAGTTTTTCTTACATATTGGTTTCCCATGTTTGGTTTTTATTTAGGCTTCTGGTTACACGGTGGCAATGGTGGGGGATGGTATCAATGATTCACCTGCACTTGTGGCAGCAGATGTTGGAATGGCAATTGGAGCTGGCACAGACATTGCTATTGAGGCGGCTGACATCGTACTCATGAAGAGCAACCTGGAGGATGTGATAACTGCCATTGACCTTTCCAGAAAAACATTTTCCCGTATCCGCTTGAATTACATTTGGGCTTTGGGTTATAATCTGCTTGGCATCCCAATTGCTGCCGGAGCTCTTTTCCCTTCTACAGGGTTCCGATTGCCGCCATGGATTGCTGGGGCTGCAATGGCAGCCTCTTCTGTTAGCGTTGTTTGTTGTTCTCTGTTGTTGAGATATTACAGGAGACCCAAGAAGCTGGACAGCCTTGAGATACGGAGCATAAGGATAGAGTGAATTATTAAAGGGTGTTTTAAGCTTTATGTGCTCAGTGGGAGTGGCCGGTTCCTATGAATAAACCTTGGCAGTTGTTATGCCACGTGGGCTGACCAAATGAAAGTGTAAACATTAGAATTAGATTTTCTGATTTTTTTTTGTTTTTAATTTTAGTATTTTTTTTCTATTTACATTTAAATTTCATATATAAATTTTATTTTTCATTAATTTTTCATTTTTAATTTTATCTCTAACATTCCCTTATTTCAAAAACCCTAAACTCAAGATATATTAGATTTGTAAGTATTGCAACGGTTGTTGAAGGTTGCCTGTGCATTACATGAGAAATGATAAATCTACATTGTTAAAGCTATACATTTTTTACACTCCCTCACCAAAAAATAAAACAAATCGTTTCATTGTAATTAATTGTCACGGACGTAGCCCATCATTTTCCCATTACATCATGTTTTGGCAATGTTAGATAAATGGACAAAATGGCTTTCTTGTGAAGGCTACTTTCATAGTAGACAAATTTATTTCACTTTTTGTAAATAGAGTTTTAGATGAGTATTGTTATTTGTATATAAATGTTATAGATAAAAAGTAAATATTTTATAATCTTATAAATTTGATTTGTAAAATTAATAAGTTATAGAATTAAAAAATATAAAATTATTTATTAATTTTATAAAAATACAATAATAAATGTAATTTTTATATATAAAATTTTTGTATAAATAGCATTACTTTTTAAGATATGCTCCATCACTCGTGAGTTGTAACGAAGGCTTTTGGTCAAGGACTAAATTCTAATTCTAGCATAGAATTATGAGAACTAAGACGACGACACGGAGATCATAATGACAAGAGTTAAAGTCGAAGATAAATCAGTAATTGAAAGTCTAATTCCTCTTCTTAGGTGGCGCCTTTTGTAAAATGAATTAAAGAAGAGGCAAAGTGTTATTAAAAAAAGGGTCCTCCTATAGCTATCCATGTTCAAAATTCAAATGACAAGGTCACGATAAGCTTTTGAGCAATGGTTGCGAAAACTCTAAGAACACGAAAGAAAAGAAAAAAGATATAAAGGAGATAGAATTATACGTGCAGAACTGTTCTAAGAACGAACACGAAAAGCTTTTGAACAATCGAAAATGGTAGACTCATCATCATAAATTAGTGTGATTTATTAAATATTATAAGTTTTATAATTAAATTTGTTCGAATTAATAATTTAAATTTTTAAAATAAATACTTAATAAAAATAATAAAACTCTTTGAACAATAATTGCGAAAATTCCTTTAGCACGAAAGAAAAGAAAAAGGTAGGTGCAAAACTGTTCTTCGTGCATCTACCACTGGCTGTCCCCCCAATCACTAATCTATCAAGGCGTGGATCCTCAGATGATTTGTTGCTTTTAGCGTCAAGGCACTCTGGTTCTGCTTTCTATGCATCTTCCGGTGCCCCACTCATCTTAACCAAAATAGGGGTTTTTGTTTGTTTTCTTCACTCGCAAAGGAAAAATTTAGACGGCGGTGGAATTCCATGTCAATACGATCTGTCTGATGCACCAATATCCTACCATTCACTCATATACTGCTAAAATATAACTTTCAATCCTTAATCTGTGCATTAAAATATAGTTTTCTGGTCATAGTGCATTTAATTAATTTTCAATTTGCCCAAAATTAATAATAATAATAATAATAAAGATAAAATTGAGAGAGTCTTGGGAGTGCACTTTAAAATGTTAATTCAGTGTAAACTGTCATTGATGGTGATTAAGGAAGAAATACAATTTACTTTTGGTTATCATAAACAAGTCAATCCATGTCTTATCGCCAAAATATTTGAACTTGTTATGTAGTGAGTATGATGGTATGGGACTACCAGACCAAAGCTTTTTGTAATTTTCCCCGTCCCAATAGAACCAGATGAAATTATGATTTACAAATGAGAAAAGTGTTATTTATACAACTATTTATTTATGATTTGTATACATTTATACTTAAAGTAAGAGAAAAAAAAAAGAAATAAAGTACAAAAATGACAGCTAAATTGATAAAATAATTTTTTTTGGTGAACTCAATAAAATAATTCTATTCAAATAAAATTAATCATAAGTTATAAATAACTTACAAAAATAGTATTACACCTAACATATATACCTCTAAGTAAGAGCATTAAGAACTCAATGTTTTATTTGATAATAAACAATAAAAAAGAAATTAAAAAATAAAATAGAACTTTTCATCAAACACTATTAGAATTTATAATTTTTCTATTCTGATATTTTTATTTTTGTATACTTTTTAATTGATAAAATTTATATTATAAAAAGAAATGAGAGCCAAACTCTTACACATAAAGATATGAGCTTTCTTTTTAAAAAAAACAAAAAAGTGGAAACATCTTTGTTGAATTTATAAAGCCAGTGTTGCTTAACCAAAAGCATTTTTGATTCGGTTCAATGCCACATTGCTACTGGAACAAGTAATGGTAATTCCACTTGTGGAGCGTGAAAGCCATTATTAGTACTTAAATAGCGAGAAGGTAGGGATTAGGACCCGCACTCAAAAATACTCACTTGGCACCCCACTACATCATATCTCACTTTACCTTCCATTGGATTCTATAAATAACTGAATGAAAGAAGCAAGTTATGGTATTAACAACCACTAAGCGTAACCTAAACCAAAGGCCAATAGTGAAGCTCGAATCTGCAGATCGCAAGAGGCTCACTAGCAGAGAGAGCTTGAATGGCTCGCAAGTTTCAAGCATGGCATCGCATTAGCAATCTGCTGTGCTGCGGCAACCTGTCACCGCAGCCACACCATCCGTCGGTGACAAGGTATCCGAAAGGCTCGCCGTTGGTGGCGGAAGGGTCGGAGGCCAAAGCTGTATTCAGCGTGGTGGGAATGACGTGTGCTGCCTGTGCTGGATCGGTGGAGAAGACCGTGAAGCGCCTCCCTGGGATCCGACAGGCTGTGGTTGATGCCTTGAACGACAGAGCACAAGTTTTGTACTACCCCGCTATGGTGAACGTAAGTTACTTCGTAACTGGTGTCTGCTTCCTCAGAAATTGATGTTCATGCATGCCTTCCTTCTGATCATCGCATATAAGTAATTGACATTCGTATGAAGTTGCGGCCGTTATGCTGTCTGTGCTATATTAGTTTTGATTTGAGTTATAAAAATGATTTTCAACAAGGTTTAATGTTGTCTCAAATTTTATCTCATCAATTGGTTAGTTTTTTAGTATGTTATTTTACATTTTCCTTGTTCGTGTCTATACATTGTGGCTTTTGATCCTTCAAGATAAATGAAAAGGCTTCTTACAGCTCAATTTTTCCGATGTAAAAATGAAGTTATTGATGATATTCTTACAAAATGATATGTTTAGTATTGGTTGTAGAAGTGAACTGTCACTACAATATATATCATTAAGTCCTATGAATACACGGTGTTATAATAATGGATTAAGTAGAAAAAAATTCATACAAAATAATTTATAGGTTACTTAAATTTTATGTATAACAGTGTGTATAATTTAATAAATTTAATTTATATTTTTAAATAAATATTTAATAAAATTTAATTTCTAAAAATAGTAAAACTGGTTGGCAACTGGCTATCAACCGCTGTCAACTTGCTGAGTGCAACCTAGCCAAAAGATTATCCCGATTGGGCATGTGAGCCGGGGACAGTGGAAGTGGACTAGTCAAGGTCTTAAAACTGTGTTTCGTGCTGAAAAATGGATAAACGTCAGTTGTCAGTACCAAACCCAATCAAACATGAGTTAATTATTGTTGTTCTTAGTGTGGTTATTATTGTTATCTGTTCTACGAAATCATCATTAATCATGCATTTTTGTGTAAGTACTATGTAGCATTATCCCAAACCAGAGTGCAGGCAGCATTACTGAAAGTTTTTCTTTATTTTTTTCCCATTGTTACGTGTGAGAACTGCTAAGCATTATTGGAAAGCACAGTACATGAGGTGTCTTCGTTAAAAGAAGTTGACTGCAAACCAAATTTTGGACATCGCTTCTGAAGGCAGGCAAGGCATTGCCATTCTTTTGTTCAATGGAACACGCATACCATATCTGTAAAGTAGGCGCATAAGGTCGCATCTGATATCTATATGCTACGTAGTTGGCTCCATTCCAGCTTTGAGTTTCTCATGAAAAAGTAGAACAGACAAAGACCACTTCTGTTTGCGAAGATCATGTTGAGTCACTACGGAATGATTGTCATATACCAGAAAATTGCTTTATTTTTGCATCATGATTTTTACTTTATTCTTTTTTATTCTTACTTAATTATCGTCCATCAATTTAAAGATAGAAAGCTGTTCTTAAAAGCAAATATAAAAGTGATTCGCATTTACTACTGCATCATCCATTAACATACATATATATATATATATATATATATATATATGGCTACAAAATTCGAAGGCATGGCCCTTCTCTTCCACTTATGCTTGCAGGAATATGCTTTTATATTTTTCCTTCGTGGCTTCAGAAGGGTCATGACTGGCAGAGTGGCAGACGTATCACCTTTTGATTTTTGTTGATGAATAGATATTAAATTATTTATATATATTTCCTGTCAGTGTGCCTCATATCAGACATGATCTCGTTCTTTGGCTGATTCATGTTAATGGCTGTCCTTGTAGCACTTACAATAATTGATGCTCCACTACTGTCTTCCTGTTGTCATTGGTTAAATTTTCAGAATTCAGATATCCTTTTGATTTTCAAATTAACATTTTTAATTTTACGTAATACTGTTTACTCAACTACAATAGCACTTATTAATTTGTATTTGAGTAACTACAAGGAAAAGGGTTAATTTTAAAATCTGCAAATATTCAAGGAGTGATTTTCTTGCATGAGCATTGTTTGATATATTGTTGCTCACCTTCTGAGGTTGTTGAAAGAACATTATGCATTGTGTAGGAGGAGAAAATACGAGAGGCTATTGAAGATGCTGGATTTGAAGCCGAGGTAATTGAATATGATACCAATGAGAGCCCATCTCAAATATGCCGAATACAAGTGAAGGGCATGACTTGTACTTCTTGCTCCTCCACCATTGAATCAGCACTGCAAGCCATTCGTGGGGTGCAGAAAGCACTTGTGGCCCTAGCAACTGAAGAAGCAGAAGTCCACTATGACCCAAAGATTGTCAGCTACAATCAGCTATTAGAAGCTATAGAAGACACTGGGTTTGAGGCCATACTAATAAGCACAGGAGAACACATAAGCAAGATAGAACTTAAAATTGATGGCATTAAAAATGAGCGGTCCATGAGAGCAATTGAAAAATCTCTCCAGACACTCCCAGGTGTTGAATATATAGACATTGATCCAGAGATTAGCAAGATTACCGTTGCTTATAATCCATGTACGACAGGACCCAGAACCTTCATCGAAGTCATTGAATCTACAGGGTCTGGGTGTTTCAGAGCTACGATATTTCCAGATAACGGAGGAAGAGAAAAGCATAGACAGGAGGAAATTAAGCGATACTTCAAATTCTTCATGTGGAGTTTGGCTTTCAGCATTCCTGTATTTTTAACATCTATGGTCCTTATGCATATCCCCGGAATTAAGCATGCTTTGGATCTCAAAGTTATCAACATGCTGAATATTGGACTGGTCTTGAGATGGGAATTTTCGACCCCGGTACAGTTTATCATAGGCCGGAGATTCTACATTGGTTCCTACCAAGCTTTGCGCAAAGGTTCTGCTAACATGGATGTATTAATTGCCTTGGGAACAAATGCAGCCTACTTCTATTCTGTTTATGTTGTGGCTAGAGCTGCCTTTTCTAGAGATTTCAAAGGCAACGACTTCTTTGAGACCAGCTCGATGCTTATTTCATTCATACTCCTTGGAAAGTATTTGGAGGTTTTGGCAAAGGGAAAGACATCCCAGGCCATTGCCAAGCTAATGGACTTGACCCCTGAGACAGCAATCCTGTTAACTCAAGATGACGAAGGAAATGTAACAAGTGAACAACAAATTGATAGCCGGTTGGTACAAAAGAATGATGTCATCAAAATTGTTCCTGGTTCCAAAGTAGCATCAGATGGCTTTGTCATTTGGGGACAAAGCCACATAAACGAGAGCATGATAACAGGAGAGGCAAGGCCTGTGGCTAAGAGGATAGGTGACATGGTGATTGGAGGCACTTTGAATGAGAATGGGGTTTTGCATGTTAAGGTGACAAGGGTTGGATCAGAGAGTGCCCTATCCCAGATTGTTCGACTTGTTGAGTCTGCCCAGATGGCTAAGGCTCCCGTTCAGAAGTTTGCAGACCACATTTCCAAATATTTTGTGCCTCTGGTGAGTGTAGATCATTACTCTGTCTGTCATCTCCTTACTCACCAAGGTATGTGTCAGATAAAAGTCAAAAAGGTTAGATTTTGCTCACCAAGAACTCTTTTCGCAGGTCATTGTTCTTTCTCTTTCAACCTGGCTTTCCTGGTTTTTAGCCGGACAGTTAAAGGCGTACCCAGATTCTTGGATACCATCATCCATGAACAGGACCGAGCTAGCACTTCAGTTTGCGATCTCTGTAATAGTCATAGCCTGCCCTTGTGCCCTAGGCCTGGCCACTCCTACGGCTGTCATGGTTGGTACTGGAGTTGGTGCAACTCAAGGCGTGTTGATCAAAGGGGGCCAAGCATTAGAAAGTGCACACAAGGTCAGTCTGAGACGTTTCCACTGTTTTCTAGTCCCCTCAGCATCGGCAATAGGAATTTCAATTACAACTTAACAACTTGCAGGTGAATTGCGTTGTGTTCGACAAGACAGGAACATTGACAGTTGGAAAGCCAGTGGTCGTTACCACAAAACTCTTCAGAAAAATGGCACTTCGAGATTTTTATGAATTTGTTGCTGCAGCAGAGGTAGGCCTTCCTCTAAGAGCGTCAGTTTAATCTGACTCTGAAATTACAAAATAATTTACTAATAATGTAGTGCGGTATTCTTATTAGGTGAACTGTGAACACCCAATAGCCAAGGCCATCGTTGAGCATGCCAAGAAGGTCACAGAAGCTGAACAGAAGCCTGCTTGGCCAGAAGCGCTTGACTTTGTTTCCATTGCTGGTCATGGAGTGAGGGCCATTGTTCGAAACAAGGAAATAATGGTTGGCAATAAGAAGTTGATGCAGGACCATAACGTAGCCATTCCAGGGGATGCTGAAGAAGTACTAGCAGAAGCGGAAACCTTAGCTCAAACTGGGATCCTAATATCCATAGATGGAGAAATTGCCGGAGTTTTGGCTGTATCTGACCCGTTGAAACCAGGTGCAAAAGAAGTTATTTCCATTCTTAACTCCATGAAAATCAGGAGTATCATAGTGACAGGTGATAATTGGGGAACTGCCAATTCCATTGCCAGACAAGTTGGCATTGAAACTGTAATAGCAGAAGCCCAGCCTGAGGCTAAAGCAAATAAAATCAAAGATTTGCAGGTACATACAAAAGCATGGTCCCAAACAATTGCTTAATTCTGTCCAAGGAAATATGCCGAATTCTATACTGATTTCATTTACTCACAGACTTCTGGGTACACTGTGGCAATGGTGGGGGATGGTATCAATGACTCACCGGCTCTGGTGGCAGCTGACGTTGGAATGGCAATTGGTGCTGGCACAGATATTGCTATTGAAGCAGCTGACATTATTCTCATGAAGAGCAACTTGGAGGATATAATAATTGCCATTGACCTTGCCGAGAAAACTTTCTCTCGTATACGTCTAAACTACATTTGGGCTCTGGGTTACAATCTGCTGGCCATCCCAATTGCTGCTGGCGCCCTTTACCCGTCCACTAAAGTCCGGCTACCACCATGGATTGCTGGAGCTGCAATGGCAGCCTCCTCTGTCAGTGTAGTCTGCTCGTCGCTCTTGTTAAAGAACTACAAGAGACCCCAGAAGCTAAACAACCTGGAGATAAGTGGAATAAAGATTGAATGACAAGCAATCAATTGATGTAGTCTTCATTCGGTGCATATAGATCAAATGTAAGTATACTTACTGTGCTGGCCTTAAGAGTAATGAGAAAATATGTACATATTGTAATGTTGTAAGGATCCCCATGTCCATAAAGTGATAACATGCTTCAAAGGGTGAAGATTGTGGTGAAGGATAGATCACCAACTACAAACAGTTATGAACACAATTTTCATTATTAAAACACATGGTTAGTTGCGCAAAGGAAGCATGATCTTGTTATTTTTATAAATATTATTTATAAAATTTTTATGTAAAAAAATTAAATTACTAGATTTATAAGTCATGAGAGAAATATTTTTTTAAATTTATTAAATTTATAAATTAAAATATAAGACTCAATAAATTTCTTCATTTATTCCGCAAGATATTGGTAGCTCATGGTGAATACTTTTCCTCGTAGCTAAGCAGGAGCAATTCAGCAAAAACAAATTCTGTTCCATTATTCCTTGTTTCCTTGCATTTATTTAACGTAGTCCATAAACTTCAAATCGCATGAGGCCTTTTAAGTGGCTTCAGTGCGAAACCATGAAGGATCTGCCCCAGCAAGGTGGCCAAGTACTGCTCAGCAGCAATACTTTCAACTTACATATACTAGCTTTTCACACTTTCAATTACGGTGAAAATATAGTCTGCTGTAAAAGAAGCAACACTGGTGATATTTCATTGAATATCGAGCGGAAAAAATAAAAAAATAATAATAACAATAAATAAAATTTTATTTTATTAAATAAATCTATTACGTGCATTAAACATCACCTTATAATTACAATTTCCAAGCTGCGGCCACATGCATGCACAAGAAAAAGCTCAGAAGTCAACGAAGCCCATGCTGTTTTGGTTTTGCTTCTTCAACGTATGCCATGTCGTTTAGCCCATAAGAATCCCCTGACAACAATGGGCTATGGGCCATGCACAGATGCATTAAAGCACGCTTTTATGATCTGCGTGTTTTCACCCAACGGCACCGCGTAGGCATGAACTATTAAATTTTTTTAAAAAAATATTATTTGTACATTACTTATTATATATAAAAATAATATAAATATGAATTAAGCTTCAGATAAATTAAATAATTTAATTAAATTTAAGTTTATCTAACTAAATAATTAATAATTAACCTTTATAAAAGCTAAAGTAATATAGGCTTTCATGTATTAATTTAATTATATAACTAATGGAGTTATCATTTTTGTTATATGTATGCATTTATTTTTATATATTTTGTATATATCATAATAAAATATTAATATTTTATAAATTTTAAAATTTTTTAGAATAAAATATTAAATTTATAAAATATTAATATTTTTATAAATACATACAAAAATGTATAAAATTAAGTGCGTACACTTCAGAATTTTCGGTTTTCATTTTCATTTTTTTGGCCTTACGAGACCGACGTGCGGGCAGAACTTATTTATTTGGCTTTAATGGGGAACTGGGAATCCCACTTCGAAATTGCGAGGTGTGCGGCCCACTCTGGCAGCTCACATTAATCAGGCGAAAGTAACCCACATGGCATCGCATGGTTTCATAGAAGACGAAACTAAAAACGGAAAGGACGAGTCAGAAATTCAAAGACCGGGGACCCTTTGTTCTTGCACTCACCAATGGAGATAGTGTTAATGTTCAGTACTCAGTGCTAGCAATAATGGCATTGCGATCACCAAATCTCCGTTTCTAGCACTTCCTCTTAACACACAAAACCAGAGTTTCACAGCCACGATTAACTTTCTTGTTCTCTTCCTGAGCCTGGCCTAGTTTCTCGTGCCCAGCTAAGCGTCCAACTCCTCTTATTTTCCCCTTTTCTTTCTGGCTGAGTTGGTTGCATGGCTTTGGCTCATCAGAAAAGAAGATTTTTGGAAGCTCTTGAGCTTCCAGCAGTAGCAGCACTTTGAAGTCCATCGTTCAAGAATGGTAACTTTGCTATTTTTGCTTGTAATTTTCATAGCATTCATTTCTATGCGGATGAGCAAGCAACCTCCTATAATAAAGAATCGCAGACCTTTGAACTGTTCATTATCGTATATTCACTTAAATCTCTCAACTTTAAGTCTGAAATTAATTTTTGAAGTTGAAGTCAATGGTCTGGTTCAGATTTCAAATATGGTAAGGATTTTTTCTTATGTGAAACTTGCAAGTCGTCCCAAGCGAAAGTTTAATCAGTTAAAGTCAATCACATTGATATTAATGCTCGTTGACTTCTCTATGTTGTCATCTTCCTCATGATGTTTAGTAAGCTTCGACAGAAACTGTGTTTGGGTGTTGAGAAAACTAAGGAAAATATAATTTTGAAGCCTATATCTTTCTCTCACCTTAAACTTTTAGAACGATCAAACGATCGATTCTTGACAGGAAGGATAACCTTTTATGTTACAAATTTGTGTTTCTTTCTTTTTCCCTATCATTTGTGTAATTAATTTCTTATCTTTTTCTAGGAACCAATTGTACAGCTCAAAGAAGCCCTGAACAATTTGTTTCTTTCCCTTTTTCTACTTGATGCTATTATTTCATCACATTTTTCATAAAATGCGTGTAGGGTGAGTAGATTCATCTGCTCAAAGCTTGTGTGTTTGCCGTGTTTAATGGATCACTAACTTGAAGCGCAAAAAAGTATCACTGCCACATGCCAATTTTTTAAATGCGCGTAGATCCTTTTACGAGGAAGTTTTGCACATGCGTGGATTTAATAAAGAGATCATTTCTGATCCCATTTGCTCTATCCAGCAAATCCAGAAGAATTTTATGATTTACCACTCGCCTTGACTGCTTCATGGTTTAGTGGATTGGCATGGATCTATTACTCAGCCATACAAAAGAAAAGAGGACTAGGGAAAGATATTCTTAAACTTATCACTCTTTTGGATTCCCCTCCGATTCTGCTATTGAGGGTGAGCATTTAGTTCAGTACATGGATGACTTGACCCTTTCTGTTTCTTTTCCACCTGAATTGTGCTGATATATGTCCCTGACGATTTTCTTCCCTTTTTCAATATAGCTTTGATTCTTTTTTGAATTTTACATTAAATTCTTAAGCAAAATTATGCTTTTGCATTGTTGCCCTTCGCCAAAGAAGTCTTCTTTAATGCATTTAAAGATTAAGTCTGCTTTAGAATGACGAGCTACGAGTTAATTTTAAAGGGAACATTATTTGGTTTTAGAAAAATCAAATGTACTTGGAAGGTGGGTACAATCTGAACTGTTTTCAAAAAAGTTAAGTACGATCCAGTAATGGTTCACAAAGGATGTTTGTGGAAAGATTGTGCAAAAAGATTGTATATATGTTATTACTCTGATTTTATACCTTTCTTTCATGGCTTTAATTTTGTGGAAAACCTGATAATCTTTTATCATGCATAGTATTATTCAATTTGTACATGTGCCTCTTTGTCTGCTTTGAACCTTTTATGGATGTACCTAGTACCTAGTTTTAGCTGGGCTCTTTGCTTTAGAACTATCAGAAGGTCTTTCAAGTTGACATTGAGAACAAGATGATATATGGATGTGATATTATGACGGTGATGGTCCAAACCAAAATGTCCAACCTCCTGTTCTCTTTAGCATGAGTCTGTTTGCCCAGCCACGCGCCTCTTGTTTGAAAAAGCAACTTGTTCACTTCTCATTTTAGGTTTTATATTCTCTTTTGGTTTCCCGTGATTTCTTATCCCTGCAAGTGCAAATTTCCTTTATAATTGGCGCACTTTTTGCTTCGAAGCTCACACTTCAGGGATAATATAATTGGAGTTGCAGATAGGTATTAGGTACAATCTATTCTTTTTGACCAGTATACCACCACTTTTCCTGTGCTCCTGCTTTTAACAAACTCAGACATTTTGCAGTTCTTTTTGTGTAGAAAGTGTTTCTTTTGTTGTGCGGAAAATTAATTTGCACGCTCTGTCTGATGAGCAGCAGTCATTAGGTGGGTTGATTAGAGATTAATCTCTGGTTCCATGCATGGATTATTGTCTTCAGTGGAACTAGCAGTGTGCTAGTGGATTACAATACTTACCAAGGAATTGAAAGTCTAGCGATGGAAGCAATAAGAGTGACAATTTTTTAAATTTCAATGTCCTTGGCTGTTTTCACCTGCTATATGGAGTTTACCATTTGTATTGAATTACTTTTCTAATAATATAGTTTATAGTATGTAGTTCTAATGCTCTTGGGTGTTTAAATGAAAGACTTAACTTTTTTTTGGTTTGGTAATGATATACTGATTTACCTGCAAGTTTACTGGCATGGATTTAGGAACATACACCATGTCCACTTTAGTTCTAATTTCTTAGTGAGTATATTTATGTGATTCATGGAGAGAAAGGAACTGTGTTTTTTATATTCATGCATGCATTTGTGTAGTTACTGATTTATTGTCTATTTGTTGCTTGTCAAAAACTAATAATTCCTGTCTTTACAGGGATCAGTAATTATCTTTCCATTCTCACTGCGTCAAATTTTCTTCAAAATCAGAAATTTGACTGCCAGTTTTGATAATGAACAATCTTAAGCTAGGGGTGGACGTGGTTAGTGCTCACAATCTCTTACCTAAAGATGGGCAAGGTTCATCTAGTGCCTTTGTGGAACTTTATTTTGATGGCCAGAAGTTCCGCACGACTATCAAAGAGAAGGATCTTAGCCCAGTTTGGAATGAGAGCTTCTACTTCAACATGTCTGATCCTTCTAATCTTCACTATCTCACACTGGAAGTATATGTCTACAACCATGTAAGAGCTTCTAACTCCGGTACATTTCTTGGGAAGGTTAGCCTCAATGGGACTTCTTTTGTCCCGTACTGTGATGCTGTTGTCTTGCACTACCCTTTAGAAAAGCGTGGTATTTTCTCTCGTGTAAGTGGAGAGATTGGCCTTAAAGTTTATATTACTGATAATCCAACCATAAAGTCTTCAACTCCAATTGCAGCAGCTGAGCCCATCCCAACAAATAACCCCAGCTTAACACATACAGAAGCTCCTGCACCTGCAAACCCCATAACAAACACAATGTCCAATGAAAAGGTTAAGTCAAGACACACATTTCGTCATCTCCCTAATCCAAACCATCACCGGCATCAACATCATTCTTCTACCGTACCAGACACACACTATATTCCAAAGTATGAAGCTGATGAAATGGAGTCTGCTGAACCACGGCCTCTAAAGTTAGTCCGCATGCACTCTGCTACATCAGTACAACCGGTTGATTACGCACTCAAAGAGACAAGCCCATTCCTTGGTGGTGGAAGAGTTGTTGGCGGTCGCGTTATTCATAAAGACAAGACTGCAAGTGCTTATGATCTTGTTGAGCGGATGTATTTTCTGTATGTTAGGGTTGTCAAGGCCCGTGAGCTTCCAGCTATGGACATTACTGGGAGTCTTGATCCATTTGTTGAGGTGAGAGTTGGAAACTATAAAGGTATTACTAAACACTTTGATAAGAACCAGAATCCGGAGTGGAATCAGGTGTTTGCCTTCTCAAAAGACCGGATGCAGGCATCTGTACTAGAAGTTGTGATAAAGGATAAAGATCTGGTCAAAGATGATTTTGTTGGCCTCGTGAGGTTTGACATCAATGAGGTTCCACTGAGAGTGCCACCAGACAGTCCTCTGGCACCAGAGTGGTACCGCCTCGAGGATAAGAAGGGAGAGAAGATTAAAGGCGACCTGATGCTTGCTGTCTGGATTGGTACCCAAGCAGATGAGGCCTTGTCTGATGCGTGGCATTCTGATGCAGCTACACCTATTGACAGCACACCTGCTGCCTCCACATTGATCCGTTCAAAGGTCTATCATGCACCAAGGCTATGGTATGTGCGGGTTAATATTGTGGAGGCACAAGACTTGGTTCCAACTGAGAAAAATCGATTCCCAGACGTGTATGTCAAGGCACAGATAGGAAACCAAGTGCTGAAAACAAGAACAGTTCCAGCGCGAACTCTGAGCCCACTCTGGAATGAGGATCTTATGTTTGTTGCCGCTGAGCCATTCGAAGATCACCTAATCCTTTCAGTTGAGGATCGGGTTGGTCCTGGAAAAGATGAAATCATTGGGAGGGTCATCATACCGCTGAACTCTATAGATAGGCGTGCTGATGATCGAATATTACGTTCCAGATGGTTCAACCTGGAAAAGCCCATTGCAGTGGACGTTGATCAGCTCAAGAGAGAAAAGTTCTCTAGCCGAATTCACCTCCGTGTCTGTCTAGATGGAGGATATCATGTACTAGATGAGTCAACTCATTACAGCAGCGATCTCCGCCCCACAGCAAAGCAGCTCTGGAGGCCACCAATTGGGATTTTGGAACTCGGGGTGTTGAATGCCGTAGGACTGCACCCGATGAAAACAAGAGAAGGGAGGGGAACTTCTGACACATACTGTGTGGCAAAATATGGTCACAAGTGGGTCAGAACACGAACCATTGTTGATAATTTGTGTCCAAAATACAACGAGCAATACACTTGGGAAGTTTTTGATCCAGCCACGGTCCTCACGGTAGGCGTTTTCGACAATAGCCAGATTGGGGAAAGGGGTTCAAATGGTTCAAAAGACCTGAAAATTGGTAAGGTCAGAATTCGTATTTCAACTCTGGAAACAGGCCGTATCTACACTCACTCGTATCCATTGCTTGTTCTTCATCCAACTGGAGTTAAAAAAATGGGTGAACTGCACTTGGCAATCCGGTTTTCATGCACTTCATTTGCAAACATGCTTTACCTCTACTTCAAGCCTCTGCTGCCAAAAATGCACTATGTAAGGTCTTTCTCGGTTATGCAGCTTGACATGCTCCGTTTCCAAGCTGTCAACATAGTGGCAGCACGGCTAGGCCGAGCAGAGCCTCCACTCCGGAAGGAAGTGGTGGAATACATGTCTGACGTGGACTCGCACCTTTGGAGTATGCGGCGGAGCAAGGCAAATTTCTTCCGGTTGATGACAGTTTTTTCTGGCATATTTGCTATTGGGAAGTGGCTTGGGGATATCTGCTTGTGGACAAATCCTATAACAACAGTTCTAGTTCATGTGCTCTTTCTTATGCTAGTTTGCTTCCCAGAATTGATTTTGCCCACGATTTTTCTCTACATGTTCCTGATAGGGGTTTGGAACTTCCGGTACCGGCCAAGGTACCCTCCTCATATGAACACTAGAATATCACAAGCTGAAGCAGTGCATCCAGACGAGCTAGATGAGGAATTTGACACATTTCCTACAAGCCGAAGCCCAGACCTTGTGAGAATGAGGTATGACCGGTTAAGGAGCGTGGCTGGTAGAATTCAAACAGTGGTGGGTGATGTGGCGACCCAGGGAGAGAGGATTCAGGCAGTGTTAAGCTGGAGGGATCCTCGTGCTACAGCTATCTTTATAACGTTCTGTCTGGTATCTGCGCTGGTGCTATATATTACTCCATTTCAAGTGGTGGCAGCTTTGGCAGGGTTCTATGTTATGAGGCATCCACGATTTCGCCACAGGTTGCCTTCAGCCCCAATCAACTTCTTCCGTAGGCTGCCCGCAAGAACAGACAGCATGTTGTAGAACTTCTTGGTTTTTAGTTTAGGTTAGTGCTTCGCCAATGTGTCAAAGTCGTTTTTTCGTGTTGTATCTGGACACCATCACCATCATTATAGCAATCTGTAAAAGCATGGGGAGGACATAGAATTTGTATGTGGGTTTTGTACCAGCAAGTTTTCTAGTTCTCACGTTCTATCTTTTATTATATACAAGAACTTCCCTTGCGCCGAAGGAGAATGCTTTTATCCACTTCAGCCTAGGTCTGGCATTGAGTACTCTGCATAAACCAACTCAGGCCAAGCGTTGAAATTCATTACTTTATTTTTATCGTTCTTTTTCAATGCATTTTTGCAATATCACTGAATAATTTTTCTTAAAAGATTATATAACCACTACTTAAGTCTCCATTAATCATGCATGTATCACTAATACAAAAATAAACCAAATCTTATTCCAAGTGAGATGCATTTATATTGATCATGCGTCACTATTGAATTTTATTAAAAATTAAATTTTAAAAGATTTATAAGAAAATTCTTTATAACTATTAATTCACTAGTTCATCAACGACTGTTGTGGCACATATTCAAAATTTATAAGAAAATCTCTTATAACCAGCAATTCGGAAGTACGTCAACGACTGTTTTAGTACATATTCGGAAGAGATGCAAGTGTACAAATATCCGCACCACATTCCTTTTTTTAGTTAAGATCGCCAACACATTTCTTATTCATAATAATAACATTCTAACTCGTTATTCATTTGGCGGCAGCTGCAGTGATTCATTCCGTTCCCAACAGTTTCTTTACGTCCTTCTGTAGATGTCAGAGACATATATTCTGTTAGTGAAACTAATTCAAGCATATCAAGGCAAGATTATAGATGCCATCGTACAAATTGTTTTACCTCAATACTAAGGGGAGAAGTTGTGGGGGCATATCGTTCCACAACATTTCCATCTTTATCAACAAGGAATTTGGAGAAGTTCCATTTGATACTATCTCCAAAGAGTCCACCTTTTTGTGATTTTAAAAACTTGTACAGTGGAGCAGCTTTGTCACCATTCACATCCACCTATATTTGAATGCACGGAAACAGATTTGATTATAAATTCAACTGAAAGGGAAAGTTGCAAACATATGGTAGGTTCATTGTTTGTACTATCTCGACACCAATTTGGTTTCTATCTTGGGATTTTAATCAATGTGTTTTTTTTTATAACAAAAGATTAAGATGAGAAGATGATATCCTATTCTAAGGATAGGCATACCACAGGCATCAATAAGAGCTTATAGTAATACTTTCATCAATAAAAACTTATAATAATACTTAAAATCACTTATTATGGGAGACTGTAAGTAAAGGAATCCGAATCTATACCTCACAAACAAAATACTTCAAACCTTATCAATCGATTTAATCAAATTTAAATCCTCAGCAGCTGCAGACACCGAACCCCGTGATAACTTAATCTCCTTATTCCATTTCAGTAATATTCCACCCGACTCAAACTATTCACAAACAAACAGGAGTTTCAGATTTTTATTTTAAAGAACCCTGCCACCTCCTCCTCACTGCATCCACAAACCAAGTGGATGCCTAAACCAGCCAACCCAAGTTAGAACAGACTTCACAAGACAATAGGGTAAAATTTTTAGCTGGACTAGATCTTGCTTCCCCAAACTCTAAGGCCACCTGATCAATCTGGGATCTTGGAACTTCAAATAACATATTAAAAAGAGTCACTGATACATTAGCTAAAATTTGCTGCAATCTTGATAAAAACTTGACAGAGAAGCAAGCAGGACTACAGGCTTATGAAACACCCAACATTAGGCATCTCATCTTAACACATCACAGAACCACGCCAGAAAGAAGGGGGAATATCATAAATGGAATCAACTGCTCCAATTATCCAACCACTTGAAAGATTGACAATTCAGCTTTTTTTTAATCTCAATTTTCAGGTCTGGATTTTTCAACATTCTCATTAAATGCTTGAAAAGATGACCAAATGCATTTTCCAGCTAAACACTTCGAATGAATCATAAGCCTAATGTAAAATTTTCAATTTTACCATTACGTAGTCAGTAGCTCCTAATAGGTACATGCTAAAAGGAACCTGATTGGATGTTTATCAGAAACAAGTATATGTGCCCAACAGAAGATTTGAGTAACAATCCAAATACTATTATTCGTGAAGCTAACCTCAAGATCACATACTTACCTCGAAGCAAGAATATAGACAAAGGAAGAAGGTGATATCTATCCATAAGAATTAAACCACAGGAAGTCACAATAAGCTCCTACCTTGTCGAAAATGGGAAACTCGGCTTTAAAGCGAGTGCAAGCAAACTCTAATATCTGTTCATTAGTTCCAGGCTCCTGTGCACCAAACTGATTGCATGGAAATGCCAGAATTTCCAGACCTGCAGAGAGACAAGCAAATATTCACAGAGAGATGAGACAGAAAGACGGACGGACCCCTCACCAATAGCTTGACCTCAAAGAAAATCGTATTATGAACTTACATGTATGTGCATACATACATACATACATACATACATACATACATATATACATGTTTGTGTGTGTGTGTGTGTATAAAATCAGGTCGATACATTTATAACTAAACATTTATTCTTTAATTTAACTGACATTGTGTTTTTTAATTTGCATGTCACTATCTTCTCTGTATAAAAGCATATAAGTAACATAGTACTGCAAAGAATAAAGATAAAAAAGCGATGGCAGGGACAAATAGAAAGAAAGATATGACAGAAACAAACCTTTAGTTTTGTATTTCTCATAAACCTGATTCAGCTCTGTGTAGTTCGAATTAGTCAAGCCACTGCATCATACATCAAACATATCAAAATATGTAGAAGGAATACAATAGGTAGAGAGCTAAGGGCAAAAGGGCATCCAACTCTTAGCAGATATATCCTCTACCTCTAGGATCCCTTTTAAGCACTAAAGTCAAACTGCATTTTCCCATGCTATATGCCTAACTGTCACAGTCTTAGAAAAAGGTATCTTGGCAAGTGTTCCAGTACTTTTTTTGGTAACAAGAAGTTTAGGGTGAGAGGAGACTATCACGTTCCAAGCATGTCGTCACAAGCCTCAATGATAACTTACAGTTACAGATAGCCCGTCAAGGGGAATTGCGGTTCGGGTAACAAGTTCAATGTAGCAAATATCATCCAAGGTCTGTCTAACCTATCGAATTCACCTAATCTTTCCTCTGGCAGCAAATTAAATAAATGAGTAAATGGAAAAAGAGCAAAGAGGGAGTACCATTGGGAGGCAACGTTGACAATCAGAAGGACCTTTCCTTTGTAGTCGCCGAGATTAACATCATTTCCCCTGGCATCCTGCGAGCAAAGCGTAAAAAACATGGGTTAAAATCTCTCCAAAGTTACCCATCCAATTAAAAAGCCTTACAGATTCTTATCTCAACAATCCCATGCAACCTCAACCACTCAACGCCCCTTCACCCTAGGAATGAAAATTGAAGGACAGCTAACTACGGAAGACTAGAATCTTTCAACTCCAAAATTTAAAGAACATTTGATCCAAATGACGCAAAGATTTAAAGTGACTTACTGTAACGGTGAAATCGTGAACTGATCCAGTCTTTGATTGGCTAGCCATTGTGTGATCTGTTCTCAAAGTGAATGAACTCGATAGTTCGCCTTTAATTGGAACACTAAACAACGAATTCTAAGAAAGGCTCAGGAGGTGTACTTGGGATCGAAGGAAAACCGCTTTGACAAGTGAAGAGGAGCAGAAAGAGCAGCTACTCTAATTTTCCGGCCAAACGAGATGCGCGTTCAACAACCCAATATCGGGGACGCAACATTGGAATAAATCCTATTTTATAGTGTTAGGATTCCGCGTGCGGGTATAGGCTGGTGGAGATAACAGGTAAACGTGGAGACTTTACATGCGTACAGGTGGAGAACCAAATGACCATGCGCCACCGCCGTTCGGAAAGCTTTCAATGGACAACTGGTCATCCGCATCAGAGGATACGTCATCAACGCGCTATCCTAATCTCGAAGCTTGTTTTTTTAATGTCGACGCAACGTGCAATTGTGCTTTTCACGTGTGAATCCAATTGGCTCCTGGGTGTGAAAGCGGAATGACCTTATCGATTCGGAAGCCCGTCTTCGTGGCGGAAGTGTCTAAGCAAGCGTCTCGGATCGTACGGTTAATATTCGATCCTGCAAATTGGTCACATAAACCAAATTTGAGTTCTGTAAGTATCCTAGTTTCTAGACCGCTTATCCATATCAATGTCATTGGTATATTCGTATTGTTCACCCTGTTTTTTTGGGTTCCAGACAAACCCACTAGGATGAAGATGGTGATGGTGAAGATGGTGATGGTGATGTTTGTCTATGGTAATCCATAATTTGAGAGAAAGTGACGTCCATACGAGTCTTCTTTGGAAAACAAGCAGCAAAAATCAAACCTTTGTTTATTCATTCAATCTGACATCGAAACTCTGACGAGAGATGAGCACCTTTCAATTTTGTCACAAAAGAGGACAACAACTTTGCAGAGCCATTTAACAACAGCAATTGTACAGTTAATCTTGGATTGAATACTCGTCACAATCGTGTGATTTTATTGTAATGAACGGATTTTTTACTTTTCTGCTATATCTGATCGATGGAATATAAATAGCAATACTCTTCGTAAATACAGAAAACAGCGTAGCATGGTTTAGAAAATGAAGAGTTTTTTCCTTCCTTCCTTTGAGAGAGACATCGGAGATTTTGAATACTGACTCGTGACTGTAAAATGTGGCAGTCTGTATGATACAATTCCGAGCATAACCATAATACTATAATTGATCAATCATCAGCTTCAAACATTCTGAGTAAACCGTTGCCCAATTGCAATTCGTCAATCACGGCACGCATTTAAGAACGACAATCAAGATTTCACTAATGCCAGAATTTAAGTCAGATTTGCTAACCTGTGATGCATTATAAACTTACGGGGATATGAAGTACACAAATCAACAAAGGCCAAATTTGAGCAATGGCGTATTTCAGAAGTAAACAATCTAGGGTCTCAAAGCGGGATCCCAGAACTCATTGCACTCAACTATAGACAACACAATTATCGCTTAAGTTTACCTTCACTTACCAAACATTTTTTCATAAGTCAAGATTGTTAATTAACCCTAAAATGGTTGATTTGTTACAGCATACGTTAGTGCAAACTTGTCACCCACCAATGAGATAACTAGCAGAGTTGCAGGAGTAACAATGCCCGCCAATCCAGTTCATTTACAACAATAGATATATACAAAACTGCAATGTCTCTTCCAATATAAATTATCATCCCCGCGTCAAGTCGATACCAGTGTGTGAACTCTTCATATCTGCAGGTCGTGATCCGGGCCAAATGCTTGTTGAGGATGGCGTGTAGTTTTGAGTAGGTGGAGCACTAGCTGGAGAAGTACCTAACTTATCACCACCCTGAGACTCGGCACTTTCATCTTTGGACTCAGTCACTTGCTTAGTCTTGGTTTTGGAGCCTCCATATACAAAACTGCACACCACCACCTGCAGCAGGAAACTTCGTTAATGAAAGGCTTCACTCTTTTGTCTTTTTTTTTGTTATTTTGTTTGGGTTTGCATGTGGAACCTCCAAAGAGACACCAGAATGGAAAACATTGAAGATTCCTGACCACCCACCAGTATACTGAACCAAGAAATAGTAGGTGTATAAACAGCCAAGGAAAAAGCAAGCCATGCTGGGCATCATATCTCCACTGCCCCACCCCATTCAGAATACCTCGTATTTGTTTAACTCGTGGTTCCAACATAACAGTATGAATGAGAATTTAAAAAAGGATTAACAGGAAGAGAAGGCTACAAAAGAACCTAAGGCAATTAAGAATCTACCTGCACTAGGCTTGCAGCAATAAGCGTAGCAACACCACCACCGATCACATGACCATCCGGACTGGAAAGGGAAACACTCACACCACCTGTCCTATTGCGTGGCCCACCATCTTCAGCAACAAGGTAAGAGCCAGACAAGCACAATATTTGGAATCGGCCCTGAATGAGGTGAAAATCAATTAAGTTTCTCAATACTCCAGAAGATTAAGTAACAGCTTTAGGTACCTTAAGCAGTTATTTTTTTTTTTTTTTTTTGGGTAGTTGAAGCAGTTTTAATTTGCTCTAAGAAACATATGCAATTCAATGGACGCCCTGAAATATGAACACAATGGTTCATTTTAAAATACATCAACTGAGGGGCTCCGAACAATCTTTGGCAACTTTAAGAAAGAACACTCTGAAAATATTTGCTCTCGCACCAAGGCAACTTTGAAGAAAGGGGATTTAGACTCCTTAGCTGTACTAGATTCAGCCTCTACCAATGCCTTCAATCATCAACTATCATCTCAAAACTACTTCAAGTTCTTTTTCTTTTATCCGGATTTTTCTTTTTTCAGCACTCAAATTAAGCACAACTTGCAAATCAACAATTTTCAGTGTAGCCCACAGACATAAGTAAGCCAGTATCCTCTGCTTCAGAGAATTCACATTCACATGAGATTTTTTATGAGATGTCCGTAACCCTTAGACATATGATCATGCAATTAGAATATATTCACAAGAATATTTGCAATGTAAAACCACTTACCAGCTGGATTTTTTTTACAGAGTACAATACCAGTGATTAATAAAATAAGCTGCAATAACTAGCCTTCTTTTTTAATCAAAACAGAGCCACAACTCAACCAGTTAACTTAGTGCAGCAAACCATTACAATCACCTCTCACATGTCTTTGCAATAAGTAACGTTTATAATTTCCATTCACAAGGCACGAATACAGAGCAATACTATCATAACATATAAAGGAATAGAATATGACAGGACTAACCAGTCCCCCCTCCCCCCCAAAAACACACACACACACACAAAAGGAAGAAAAAGAAAAGACAAAAGAAGGGGGAGCGCAGAGAATAACAGTTTAATCCATGAACTTGGGATTGAGATTTGAGGCCAACTTAAGAATTTAAGATGGATTATAAGGGTCTTTCTATGTTGCTATGTGTTGAAAAAGGAAAAACACGTGTTTAGTTCCCAGATTCAGAATCAATGTATCAAACTCACACTATATTTAGTAATTTAAATTCGCGAAAGAGAGAAGGGGGAAGGGGAAGAAGAAGGGAGGAAGATACTAAATACCGTCACAATAGCTAGTAAATAAGAAGACACAGATAAGTGGTATGGTTTTGACCTCGTGAGTGACACTGACACCAGCGGAAGCAGGCTGACGCAAAGTAACTGAAGAAACTGTCCCAGTGCCCGACAAGATGCACAGCGCCCTTGGTCTCTGCTGTGAAAAGGATAATAACTTTGCAACAATGTCCTGAAACAAAGAAAATTTATCATTTTAAGAACAAATTGACGTGCTTCAAAAAGCAACAATCCTGAGGGTTACTGTGATGAATAGATTAACCATGCTGATTATTTGAAAACTGAGATTCAAGAATGATTTTCTCAAGTATCATCAGAATTGCACGCAATCAGCTACCATGTTTATGCATGTCAGTGACCATCTTCTCCAATCAGTACTCTGCTGATGAATTCGGTCTATGCCACTACTACATTGGTATGTTCATTCAGTAAATTCTGATTATATAAACCATCCACAAGAGCATCTCATAATTCGTAAGGTACCATATCAATCAACCTGAATAAAAATGGTGAAGCAAACATGGTAATAGAATTACTTTCTCTCCAATGATAATTTTTTGCAAGAAATCCTTTTGGATGCACACGGACTGCAACTTCTCTAGAGTCACTGATGGTGACTTTCCTAAGTTGGGTAATTAGAAAATCATAATAGTTTTGTTTATTTGTTGGAATCAACAATGATTTTGATATCAATAGGCCATCAAGCATTGCCCACCAGAACAATTTAAGACAAATTTATTTTCTTGCAGATGGTCAAAGCCTTATGTCTTAATATTCAGGATTAAAAGAAAAGAATGATCATAGAACTAATACTTAAATGCATCAAATCTGTATCTCTTACATATTGGAATACTAAACTACCTCCCCAACTCCAATGATAATAACATGAGGTGCAAAAGCAAGTCCCGCTGAGCTGTTCATCCAATCACCTGGAAAGAAATAAGTAAAAATGTTAAAAGTTTACAAACCTCAAAAGAAAATTGTGTAAGAATATAATTAATTGTTATACCTAGAGTTACCATTAAAACTATCAAGAAGCAGTTACACTAGAAAGGTAAGGGAAGATTGGAAACTGCATTGTCTAATTTATCATAGCTTTTATGTCCAAAAATGTGATCATGGATTGCCAAGGGATTAATATTGCTTACTTTTACAATTATGTTCACCTTGGTAATTTCTTCAGCAGAATACATGACTAACAAGTAATATCAAAAGAAGCTGGACTATAGAATACCAATAAACATGGCATAGGCTAACCACCAAAATAAAACACGGAAGTGACAGCAACGCGCTTTAACATATTTAATTACAAAATAATCATGATAAGATGACAGCCATCCAAACCCTTTTCTTCAGAGAATTATATTTAAAAAAAAAGAAATATAACAAGAATAATTACCAGCTTCTGCATTGGAAGCAAATATATGTGACACAAAGTGTTGCTGTAAAGAAAATTCATGTCTAAATTAAAACCATCGCTCTAGAGGAATCAATAGTTACTGACAATTGCCAAAGATATATACCAAGGGAGGCTAGCTGTTGCTTTCTTCCACTTCCAGGAGGCCGCCCTCTACCTCTTTTCTGGGACGGTGTGCTTGAACCTGGGGTATAATTACCAGCGGCGGGCATTGGAGACAGTCCCAAAGAAACAGGTCCATCAGGACCGTATTTGCGGGGCCTCCCTCTTTTCTTTTTCGCAGGCTCACCTGAAGGTACCCCCGGAGAGGCACCCATGCCAATGCCATGATTAAAATTGGGACGCGGAGGTTCTATTGAATATGTAGAATCAACAGAACCATCCCGCACATTTGACTGAGCAGGAATGCCGGCGTTCGACAAAGGCCTGAACCCAGGGGGTGCTTGGAACCCTCCTGTCTGTGTTCCAGAGCCAGACCCAGCAATCCCCCCTCTATGTATGTAATATGAAGCAGAGCCACCAGAGAAAGCCATAGCTTCTCTCCCATCCATGCATTTACTAAGAGATTCGTGACAAAAGCACCAACTTTCTGATATTTGGGTTAAAATCCTCCTCAACCTCAAGTATTTTAGTTGAGCCAAATTCCTCAAACTGAAGAAGATAGAAAAGGGGTTTCTCTTAATGGTCAAAAACAAAAAGGTTGAAAATGATAGAAAGATTAAATCTTTAACCCAAAAGTAAGGAAAAGTGAAAAGGATCTAAGACCCAGTAACGCCAGATATTCAATTTAGTGGCTCCGTGATTTGTCAAGCCTATGCTAAAACAAGGGTTTTGCAATGGTTTTGTTTACCTTCAGAAATTTAACAACCCCGCAAAAGATAAGATACGATACGCCTGGCCAAGTAAAAGGAAAATGTTCCCAGAACTCAAATACTGCCACCACCAAAAATCCATTACAGAGCTCACTGAAGAATAAAATGCAGAAAAATCAACCCTAAAATTTAACACATAAAACTCACGCGTGCAAGCTGGAAGTTGCCGAGTTATACCAGCGAACACATTGAGAAAACAAAACCCTAGATTTGATGTAAAAGAAGAAGAATGCAGGAGGTGAAAAAGAAGAAAGAGAGGAAGGAAACGACGGAGTGAAAGTTGTGACTTGGGAAGGGAAAAATGAAATAAAAATAGGAGCTTTTGAATTAAAGTGCGCAACTATGTGAAAGAGATAGCTGTATATTGAGTAAAAGACGTTTATTTATAGTTTGTATAGTAGTCAGGCTGGGGCTGGTGGAAGCACCTGACTTGGAAGGAAAAAAATAAAAGAGAAACAAAACAACAAAAGAAGACCATCGGAACGGCAGACTAGTGGCGTTGGAGGGACAGTGCGGCCTTCCAAAGTACCAAACCCTTGAGAGTACTTTTCAGATTGCCAATTCTTAGGGCAATGGGCCTCGGGAAGACATGTATATGAATATAACATGCGTGTATATATATATATATAATATAAATTGAAAAATATACAAAAAATATACACACCTATAAAAAAAAAACATATACATAATGCCCATCGGGAGCGTCTGCTGAAAGTCCTGCCCCCACCTCAAAGCCGTCCTTTTCTATTATCTGTTTTGTTTCCCGCGGTTAATTAACACGAAGGAAATTTGAGATTTTAATAACAAAAGTTCACTTTCCAGGCAAATTATTATGAGGTAATTTTAAGTGCAGAAACAAGAATAACAGGTTCTGTACTCGTGTTATTTAGCCCGTTAGAATGTGTCAAAAATTAGTAAAATAAATCAGGATGAAAAGGGACAATTGGACAAAGTATCAAGGAGGTCTGTTCTGTTGTTCTTCGCAATATCAGGCAACAGGAAAGGAAAAGTGTATAAAACAATGTCTTGCCGGTGCTAAAATGTTCTAATGATTTTGCAGGAAGAAATGAAACTAGTAAAGACAATGAAAGTCAGATGTCTTTAACGATGTTCTATTTTCGTTAAACTCATGACAAGTAAACCCAATGTTTAACCAACTATCTGTCGGCTCTCCCTCACGGAAGTGTGGACACTCAGGTTAAATATTATTTTCTATTACAAACTTTTCTCATACCAAAACGTTTTCTTACTTTTGAAGTTTAGCTGCTTACTCTGTACAATTATTTTGTATACACCAACCTGGTGTGTAGTTCGTTTATACCAATTAAATATATATTTGATTAAATTATCTAATTAATGCCCTTAAAGCGTTGGCCTAAGTAATAGGTTAGGGTAGATTATATGTAATCATCATTATAAGCCTTCGTTAAGATTGATATTCTATCCTGATTTTAGAGTAAGATAAGTTTATCTTTTTTTAAACTTTTTGACATAAAAAAAAATTAAATTAATAATTAGATATTGCAATGTATACATACATAAAATGATGAGTAAAATAGCTTGGCTGGAGACAAAAAGATTCTCTTCCGTTGCTCCTACATTGTCCAATCGGCGATGCTTGTACACAGTTCTATATTATGTAGTCTACTTTGTTAAAATCATGAGCAATTTCAACATCGAAGATGTATTTATAGAGACAATCACCAGGTTCCCTTGATAAATTATGGCAGTGAAAGATTGCGAAAAGATACAGACTATGATAATAACATCAGTTGATATGAGAGACTCAAAAAAACAATTTTTTTTTAATTTTTATACATTAAATTTTGTAAAATATTTGTTTAAATAATATAAATTATTAAATTTTTTATAAATAAAATTTTATAAAACTCTTATTTAAAATATTTAAATTATTAAATTTTTTAAATTCTATTAATTAAATTATAACATTTAATAAATATAACGACTAACTCATAATTTATGAATATTTAATAAATCAATATTTAGTGAAACTATTTGTATTGGAGAAAATATCAGGTTCCCTCGTCAGCTTTTCCTTCAAACAAATGTTCGATTAATTCATGGATCACACAATTAAAAGATGTTTGGAATGGACTGTGCTAGAGACAACCAAGCGAAATAGCAGTCCTTGATTAGTTAAATTATAGATTCTTAGGCGACCCAACTATTCCGATGATAGAAAATGGAAAAAGGGCCACAAAATAACTAATCTCATTGGACCTTCGGAAATATATATCCAAGTTCTTACCACCAGATAAATGGCTATTCATTGATAAAGAATACAAATTGTAGATTTTCTAATATTACGGGGAATAAAAACTGACTTGCATATATAGAAATAGAAAAAGACTTCGAAGCTGAACACGTTTCTCAGCTGCTCTCCTGAAAGGCTGACGATTTTCCTACCTAAATTTACTATTTTTATCTTGGGTCGCACACATCTTGCGAGACAGACTGGGTGTATCTCTCTTCCGTTTCTTGGCACTTGTACTCTGCAAAGCATCGAGATAATAAAGGGGAAAAAAAAAAACACATTGTATAACAAAATAAACGGAGCAATAGCTTCAGCAGATTAAAAATAAAACCATACGTAGGGATGCTGTATAAATTAACCAACTATCATAAGTTCATAACAAATAGGGAATACATACAATCATGAAAAGGCAAATCGAATAATTGCTGGAAAGCATTCACGAAAACAAGGAAAAATTTGTAGTCCTCGCATAGTACTGAGTGTTCACTGCTTCTCATACTCTAACTGTAGCATGTCGATTTCTTTTCACATAATTATTATATAACATGGCAAGTGAATGCGATGCATGTTTGACAGCGGGTGCATGCATTACTTCGAACACAATTCTTACTTAAAAGGCATGTAATCATAATTCTTCGCATGGTAGTTTCATGCCATTTAGTAATTTAACCTAGCACAAAAAGAATCATATAGGTTAATTATGTCGCAATATTATCATCAATAGGGTAAAATTAAACTATCTCACAATGAACTAAACCTAGGCTCATGTTTTCTATTGGTGAGTGAACAATTCAACATTAGGTGAATTCTACTTCACAATGATAAGAAGAGCTGACATTGAAGGATCACAAAAAGCAACATTATTTTGAACGCTTGGCTACTATAAACTAGTTATCTATGTGTAACCTTTCTAACACATTTAGCTTCATATTCCAAAAGACTAAAAGATTGATAAGCCATGCTTTCACAGTTCATATTAGTAGAGGAAATTATAATCAAACAAGGTTGTATCCTTTTGTTCCACATGACACTTCTATTCTCGTTAAGCTTGTTTTAGAACAAATGCATTATTTTTTAATAGATGTGTTGTTCAAACCAAACTCTTCACTTGGCAATTTCTTTCGTTCAGATTAGCCAACTGAGGATGTGGGTCCAAAAATAGGGAGTAAAATAATGTTAAAGGTAAGGGTACTACACTTTAGGTCATTTCATAAAGTCATTATAGTCAAACTCAACAAAAGTTTTCTCTGCTAATTCTGCCAAGCACCCTTGGATATGTTTTTGTTGATTGTCGATAGAGCCAATGGGAATCTCATTTATTTATTCATGTGCATTACTAATTTAGATGACAAGGCATTTGGTTACCATAAGAAAGAGTCAATTCTTCTTCACTCTGACATTTAGACCATTGGGTAGAAATCACAATGCTTTGAACAGTCGATTTCCCTTATTCATACCAATTTTGAGGCAACTATTTGACACCAGAAGATGGGACCCCAAAGGTCCCATTTCTAGTTTATCCATGCTGCAGAGTAGCTTGAGATGTCCACCGATAGCCAACTCATTTAAGATCAAGACCCCTATGCCTAACCCTCATAACCGATCTTTGTTGACTTCTCTTGCCTACATTATTCCATTGACTAAAGGTTGTTTGCCTTTGAAATTAGATGGGTTATGAATACAATCATGCATGGGTGGGCACTTAGTCCTCTAGATTTGCAACAGTTTGCCAAGATCACACCCAACACCATGTGGTGCTCTTCTAGCCTTGGACCAACCCTACCTCTAATTAAGTTATTTTTAGGGTAGGCTGGGTGGATCGATCCGTCGACATCTTTGGACTCCTTAGCATTATCTTCTTGCCACATTTCAAACAAGAATTTTAACCCAATGCCCTTTTTGAAGTACATGTGTTGCACGTTATCAAATGGGCTATTAAACCCATTGCAAATGCCATCCACATGAAACACTTTCCTTCTTCAGCCTTCAAAGTTCTCATTTGAATCTTTGTTTCTAGTACCAATGTCTGCACATATGTGTGCCTCAAGGTTTTACATCGACCATCGTGTCTTCTTACTCATTAGTACTTACCTTGATGATTGAGTATAGGTCACATGCTTTAACACCATTCAAATTCAAAGCTAGTTAATTCGACATGTAAGTATCACACACTCCTTAGCGAATTTTGACTTCCATGACAACCACTGTCTTACTATTTTAATTAACATCATTTGTTGTTAGCGCATAGTTAGGCATGATATCCCAACTTTTGATTAATCCCATATCACTGGTTTTGCTTACCAAAAATAGTTCACTTGGAGATCTCGATTATGTGATATAGCTCCATTGTTTAAGAATAGGTCAAGTGTATTGGAACCCATTACCTCTAATCACTGGCTTTACCTAACTTCTTCCAACCCGACACCCAAGTCAAAGAAAATGACTACGGGTATTTACTAATGTTTTTCTCTAGCAACTCCCCACCAAAGCTTTCTCTTGTATGCCCTTAATCAATCCATCAGAGTTAATTGATAGTGCATTCATGAGGGGATCTTGCCAATTGGCTTCCTTGCACCTTACAAGTTTACTTACCCATTAACTCACACACATATTAAACTCATTGGTTTGTATTTAAAGATGAGCCTAATTGGGATCCTTAACCTTTAGGTGTATGTCAATGCTAAAAGAGAGCAGGAGTATACTATTATGGCGCATGCTGCTAGCCTGATTACAACGGCAGCGTCTTCACGAGCAAATCGACAACTCAGGCTTGTAGCTTCCATTCACTTTTCTTTAAACAATTTTAAGCACCTTTTTACTCTCTTTTCAAATTCCTTTCCTCTTATGTTAGTTATTCGTTATTGGTCTCTTACTTGTATAGGGCTACATTCCTATGGTGGGTGCCATGAAAGGTTCGCTTGGGCCTGCTATGACTATCCAATGTCCATAGCATTACTTGGCATGCCTACATGCACTGCCCACTAGTGTTTAACATTTATAGAGAGGCCTTCACTCTATGTGGCTCACACTACTAGAAAGTCTTGGTGGGGGGTCTTCGTAACTCCCATCATGGGATTTTTCCCATAATGCCACTCATTCCCTTAATTGTGCGATTTGATTGATGGCTAACAAAGCCCACACAATGCTCAGCAATCACATTCTTATACATACAATATACGGCTTATGGCTTGTGTTACATTACTAGTGTTATGGGTTTAGGGTTTAGAGCAACATGCTTAGCTCTTATGCATCTTGCATAAAAAATGAACCACCCAGCTTGCCTTCAACTGACACAATGTTGCTCAACGCATTAGTCTCACATGCCCCCATGCAAGCAGGTAGTGATGTGTTGGGTAATATTGTGCTTAGTGGACGCTTTAGTGTTCGAGCCGCTCTTAACACTGGTAGGACAATCGTTGCCATGCGTGCTCACTCAATACTGCCTTGAAAATATTTTTAACTTTTAAGGTTGATTTAAGGAAGGTTAGGATTTTAAGGTTGTTTAGGGTTAAGATTTAGGTTGGTTGGGATTTAAAGGCTTAGCAGGATTTAGGGTTTGAGATTTTAAAGTTTTAGGCTTTTTAAGGCTTAAGATTTTAAGCACTTTTAGGCATTTAGGACTAAAAGGTTTAGTTTAAGACTTTTAAGGTTTAGAATTCAAGAATAAAGATTTTAGGGTTTACAAATTAAGGTTTAGGGGGTGTGGAATTTTAAACTTTTAGGGTTTATGATTTAAGATTCAAGGAAAGGTCTAGGGTTCATAATTTTTAAATTTAAAATTTAGGGTTTTAAGATTTTTGAGTTTTAAGGTTTGGGTTTTTTAGGGCTTTAGTCTTTAAGGGTTAGCATACAATTTAGCGTTTATGGTTTTTGGATTTTAGGATTAGAACTTAGAAGGTTTAGGATTTTAAGATTTAGGGTTTAAGATTTTAAAATTTAAGGCTTTGGATTTATGGTTTTTAAATTTAGGATTTAACATTTTAGGGGTTTTAAGGATTTTGAGTTTTAGGATTTTAGGATTTTATAGTTTAGCATATTATTTAGGAGTTTAGGATGGGGTTTAAAATTTTAAAGTTCAGAGTTTAGAATTTTTAGAAGGTTTGGATTTTAAAATTTAAGATTTAAAATTTTTAAAATTTTAAGATTTAGGGCTTAGGGTTTATGGATTTAGGATTTAAGGTTTAAAGAGTTTCAAAAATTTTGAGTTTTAGGGTTTTAACCTTTTAGTATAGGATTTAGAAGTTTAGGCTTTATAGTTTAGTGTTTATGATTTTTGAGTTTTGGGTTTTAAGGTTAGGATCTAAGGAGTTTATAAGTTTAAGGTTTTAAGGGGTTTTTAAGTTTAAGGATTCGGTTTTTTAGGATTTAGGGTAAGGTTTTATGATTTTAGGATTTAGGGTAAAGGTTCAGGATTAGGTTTCAAGATTTTAGAGTTTTAGGATTTTAAGGTTAGGATCTAAGGAGTTTAAAAGTTTAAGGTTTTAAGGAATTTTTAAGTTTAAGGATTAGGTTTTTTAGGATTTAGGGTAAGGTTTTATGATTTTAGGGTTCAGGATTAGGTTTTAAGATTTTAGAGTTTTAGTATTTTAGGATTTAGGCTTAAGATTTACGATTAAGATCAGCTTTGAGGTTTTTGAGTTTTAACATTTTAGAAATTTTAGGATTTAGTGCTTTTAGGATTTAAGAGTTTAAGGTTAATTTACAACTTAGAGTTTATGGTTTTTGAGTTTTGGGCCAGGTTTTTGAGTTTTAAGATGTAGAGTTTTTAGGGTCCCTTTTATATTTTAGAATTTAAGAATTTAAAGTTTAAGATTTAAATTTATGACTTAAGGTTTTAGATTGTTGAGTTTTAGAATTTAGGATTTTTTTTTTAGTTTTAGCCTTTTATAGTTTAGAATTTAGGAGTTTAAGATTTACAACTTTAGATTTATAGTTTTTGTATTTTAGGCTTTAAGGAATTTAGGATTTTTAAGGTTAGCTTAGGATTTAGTATTTAGTATTTTAAAGTAGGTTTAAAGATTTTTGTATTTAGGGCTTTTAAGTTTTAGAATTTAAAATTATAGTTTGAAATTAAGGTTTAAGGTTAACATTTAAGATTTAGGAGGTTTTTAATTGTTTATGATTTTAATGTTTTACATTTAGGAGTTTAAGATTTACAGCTTATAGTTTAGGGTTTTTTATGGATTTTAGCTTGATGGTTTAGGATTTAAGAGTTTAAGGTAGTTTAAGGTTTATGGTTTTGGGTTGTAGGGTTAGGAGATTTAGTTTTCTATGGTTGGTTTAGTATTTTAAGGTTTTAGGGTTTAAAGATTTTTGGATTTAGGACTTTTAGGGTTTAGAACTTAAAGTTATAGTTTTTGGATTTAAAGTTTAAGATTTAGGGGATTTTAAGGTTTTTGAGTTTTAAGATTTAAAGTTTTTTAGGGTTTAAGATTGAGATTAAGTTTTACAGGTTTTTGGGTTTTAAGATTTTAGAGTTAGGATTTAGAGGGTATACTTTTGTAAGTAGGATTTTAAACCTATTTTAAAGTTTTAGAATTTAGCGTGTAGCATAAAGGTTTAGGATTTAGAGGGTTTTAAAGGTTTTTGAATTTTAGGGTTTAGGGTTTAGTCTTTTAAGGTTTAAGATTTAGGAGTTTAGGTTATGATTTTTGGGTTTTTAGAGTTAGAATTTGGAAGGGATTTTGGGATTAAGGTTTTGGAGTTTTAGGGTTTAAAGTTTATGTTTAAGAATTTAAAGTTTTGGGATTCAGATATCATTGGCATGAGAGTGTTTCTCTCCTACCTAAATTATTTTACTTTCACAAATACCATGTAGCTATACGTAAATTTCATAGAAAATTCATACCTCAATTAACATTGGTTTTTCAATCTCATCAAAGGAATAATTACTTCAAGCAAGCAACTACTTAAAAATTGAGTAAACTTGGGCTACTACAGAAGCTCTTCATGCGACAAGATAGCAGATTTGTTGTAACACTAATAGTGGTTAGCTCCAAAATTATCCGCCTCTGCATAATTTCGCCCTAAAAACACAAACAAGTCTTGGGTGTTATCCTTGCATATAAATCTTGACATACATTGGATTGTATATAAGCTGATTGTGTTAACACAACAAAACCACATACCACGATCGAAACCTCCACAGTAAGATTTGGGGAAGGTAATAATGAAATTTTCAAGCTCCCGCCAAACTTTAAGAATGAAAGAGAACACGTCAAAGATTCATGATACTCAAAAGAAGACAATGACCAGTATTGTTACTGTACATCTTTCTTAGCAAACATGCCAAGAAAACACAACTCAAACGATCAAACTCCAAACATATGACACTGAGTTTGAACCATATATGATGCACTGGCAATAAACTCAAAAATCTGATCTTACTTGCAACTTCCATGTAATTATGTAACTTCAAATAGCACCTTTCCATTTGCCAGCAAATTGAAATATAAATGTCCACTATTATGGTGGAGTGCTTATCTTGTGTTTCATACCATTATCAATTATAGCAATCTAACACATTTTTGTTCTAATTCGTCAATTTCTACAAAATCTTTCACTTCTAATAGGAAAACCAAACAAATTTTCAATATAATAAAAGAGGTCATTGCATATAAGACCTGAAGTATGCTGTAGACTGGAACTCCATTATCTTGCAAGACAAATGGGTTTAATAGTGACAAGCTGAAAAAGCAGATCTGGATGTGCATCAAAAAGATCAGGAAGATTACTTCTCATCACCTACAAGGAAGTGGATCAATTTCTTCGCCAAAAATAAAATTAAGAAACAAAAAGAAAAGGAGAAAGACATAAAAGCTAAGTTGAAAAGAAAAAGGAGAAAAAGAAGACAGAAAAAAATCATCGACAAATATAAAATACATCATATGAAGTAATAGAGATGACTTTCAGGAACATTTAATTGAAAATTCTAAAAGGATCAAACTTGAGGCCTCAAACTAACCTACTTTCGCGAGTGTATTGATTGATGGCATGATGCATCAAAGGAAAGAAAGATAGTATATAAGAATTTACCAAAACAAAGGTCAAGGATAAAAAGCAAGAAATTAAATAATATTTGTACGATAACTATACAAATATATAGAAGTACTCCCAAAAGAAATTAAAGTTTCATATTTTGACTTTCAACATAGTAAGTTATATACAGATTACAAAATACATTTTAAAAATATACATTTGCTTAGAATGAGGTGCAGCGAATATCACTAAATCTTTAATCAAAAATAGTTTCACTCGCCATGGGTGGAATCAGCAACAACAGATTTAAAGAACAATAGTTTTTTTCTTTTTGGAAAGAGATTTAAAAGTCACTAGTTGCATGAAATAACAGTATATATTTCTCCTTTTCTGGACAAATGGATAAAGAATATATGAATGCGAGAAAATCCAAGGCCTCCTTTCTCAAAAAGCAATAGTTTCCTCACTGCCAGGAGTGCCGACGTTTTGGCTCTCCCCAAGAACATTATACAAATCAGAAACAAATTTGTTTCCAGAATCCAAATATTAAAGGAAAACAATACCCCAAAAGCATAAAATCACTGAAGTTGGAGGTTAACATACTATAAATAAAAAATAAGCAGATCAAGAGAATTACTTGGAAGCCTGAATTTGTTTCCTTCTAGTCAGACGCAAGATATTTCGTCATTCTATCTATTATGTCTTGCTTCTGATTATTTCCTAAGAAACATCTCATGCATGATTGTCTATGTAGTTGGGTAATTGCTTTACCATACAGGGCTTGGAAAATGGAATGTTAATAAGAGGCAAATCATTGAAGTTGTGTTACAATTCCCTTGATTTCCAGGATGAATAATTAATAACCCCAACGCAACCCCAAAAATAAATGATGAAAAATAAAAAATTCTTATCATTTAGACAATAAAAGAAAAAGATAACAGGCAGCAAGCATGGAAAAAAAAATCTAAACTAGAGCATACCTGTGTAGATAATTCATTCAGTTAAAAGCACTGATCCTCAAAATGCCAGCGAAAGGATGAGATTATGAGAATAGCATTCCAATAAGCGAGGTTTTCATAACGCCAGTGATATTGTGATGAACAGCTCGAAGCATTGACCATTTTCAACTTAGGCAAGTTATTAAGATTCTACGGATTAGCAGTGTATTCGTCCCATGACTTTGCATCAATTGATTGTGGCGGAAAGCCACTCCCATAGACAGATGTATCCAAGTCGCTTCCATACCAACTGATCAGTCTGAGCCTTCCACAATCTCCCAAAATTTTTTCTCTATTTGCACTCTTAAAACAGAGCCTGGCCCAAACCACTCCTCCATGGCCGGTCAGCCATGCGTCTAAAAGCTTCCAAAGAATAATGGAGGTTTCCAACTCTTTCGCGGTACAATCCTACATATCCCATATGGCTCAGCTTCAGGTCTAATTTTATAAATAAATTCCAAGGGGTACTTGTATACATCCTCAGTGGGACAATATACGGGTCCTGAAGGAATATCCAAATACCCAGATGATGAACCAAAGATTTTGCCCTAATACAGCTTTTTCCACACCTTTCCCCAACAGAACCACCACTTATGTTAATTTCACACAGAATGTACCGATAAACATACAGTTTTTGCCATTGAAACAAAGTGGATAAAGAGTGATTTTCAGGGATTGCAACTTACCTTCACTGACGAGATGGGTAATATGAGCACTGATACGTAGAACTCAGACTTGAGAGGGGCAGATTCCTAAGATGGATAAGAAGAACACTGAAATGCAGAACTGAGACTTGGGGGGCAAGATCTCTGAGATGGATAACTAGAACACTGATGTACAGAATTGAGAGGCCTGAGGTGCAAGATTCCATTGGAGAAATAAGGTATAAATGTGGGGCGAAAATGTTACCGTTAGAGGCACGCGTGTTTTTGACAGTTTCCGACACTCGCGAGAAATCCACGCTCCCCCTTTGTTACCGTTAGAGAGGCACACGTGTAAGAATCCAGCGATGGAAGAGATAGATGAAAGCGGATGGCTAAGATGGCCCCTCTTTCTGATTTCTTTTCTTTATCAGGAATTAACTTCTAAACTAACTATAATAATAACAAAATTCCAAATTACAGGATGTGATCCGACAGACAAACGGCAAAATTTATTGGGACAGCCAACTCTAACCGAGGGGAATTTTCTAACATGACACAAAATTTTTTATGAGTTATTAAATATGTATATTTTATAATTTAATTTAATTAATATAATTTATTAAATGTAATAATTTAAATTTTATATTTAGTAAAATTAAATTTATTAAATATATAATTAGCATGATACAATAATTTTACTTGCATAAAAATTATACCTATTTTATGATTTTCATAAACTTAATTATCATAATTTTTTTTATAAATCTAGTAAATAATTTTATGTTTTTTAATTTATAATTTATATTAGATACTGACAAAATATAAATTTGATAAAAATTACAAGTCACATATAATTTTTATAAGTAAAACTTTTGTGTATAAATAATATCATTTTTGTAGATGAACTAAACATATTACAAATTAAAATATAATAATTTTGTTAAAATTTTATAATGACATAATATGTTACAAGCAGGTAATAATTACATGTAAAAAATTTTACTAAAATTTAATGATAGTTTTATCAAAAGTAGATAACAACAGTGAAAATTTTATAAAAAAATTGTAATAACTTTATAAAAATATAAACTTTACCTTACTGTAATTGATTTTTGCTTTTGCCCACTTCGTATGATATGGTGCTTTGTGTTGACTTTGGTATTTTACTTGTGTACATCCATTTGATGGGGCTATAGCTGTGAAAAGCTTTAGAAAAAGGAGCGATGTCGGCGGAAACAGGGGAACGGAGAGCCAAATATGACTGCACATAGCAATATAATGTAAATATAATTACTATTTAATTATAGTTATATGATTATTTATATTTATCTCTCAAAATTCCAATTCGGCGAAGAAGCACTGGAAGGCGACGACCAGTACATCAGACTCAAGTTGCTTTCTGAAACATTTTTAAATTCTAATTATAATACCAGTCCCTAAAATCAGAACAAGCAAGCAAAGTCCTTTCACTTTCCGTGCCTTTTGACTGAATCGAGGACGAGGAATCGCTCGGCTTGTTGGGGTACTAACTACTTATCGGTTTTGTTCTCTATCTTTTCCCATCTAGTTTTTCTTTGTATTCATTTTGCTTCGATGTATCTGCTTCTTGCTTGCTACTTACGATCTTTGAATTTTCAAAAACGAGTTCATTGGCCGAGTCTAATCACGCATGCTTGATTTTTTGTTATTCTAATGGTGGACTAAACGCGTTCTACTCTTAACAAGTATTTAGGAGCTGCACTGGGGTTATCGTTTGCTAATTTGATTATTGGATATTAAGAATTCAGGAAGCACTGTCGAAGTGAATTGACCCAGTTGAGATTCGCCTCAAAGGTTTGCTTCGATTTTCTGTAATTCTGAATATTCAGTTCTGTTCCACTTATCCGCCGCTTGTTTTTGTTTCTTGTTTTCGGGAGCCATAATCACTGTCAATTGCTAGTAATTTTCCCCCTCCAAGCGGAAACAACCTTCGAAGTAATGACATTCAATTATAATATTGTCTCACGATTAATTACCAAGGACCATGCAGAACCAGCTGCCAGCTGGGGTTTTTCTTTCCTTGGTGATTCTATATGATGTGAAATATTTGGTGAATGAAAATGTAATTTTGGTAAGTGAAACCCTACCAAAGGTTTTGTAACGTAATCAAATGAGTATTGGGCATTGTTCAATTGAAAGTCATGCTAAGTCAACTTATGTTTTAAGCAAAGGGAGCGTGGTGAATTTGAAGCCTCTAAACTAACTAGCATTTGCTAATGTATCGTAGGATTGGGATGGGTTGTGAGTTTTCCAAGTTCTCGGCATGCTGCTGGGGTACAGAGCAAAATGGTCCAGTTCCTGAAGCCCACATTGATGGTTAGTGATTGAGATGTTCTTCTCTTTCTTTTTGTTGCTGCTATGCGAGTGTTCGCAATTCCTGAGTTTCCATTTGCTGTTCAGAAAATGAAGAGAAAAGTGAAGCCAATGATTTGCCACCATTTCATGAATACACAATTGATCAACTTAGGAAAGCTACATCTGGATTTGCAGTAGAAAATATAGTTTCTGAACATGGAGAAAAGGCTCCAAATGTGGTTTACAAAGGCAAACTTGAAAATCAAATGCGCATTGCTGTCAAACGATTCAATAGATCAGCCTGGCCTGATGCCCGCCAATTTTTGGTAAGCATATGTGATTATATGTGCACACTCTTCATAGATTTGATCTGTGCTTGTGACTAAGCTGTCTTGTACTCTTCTGCATATACTATTTGATTTTGTCCTTTGTCGTTTAGCGTATGCTTGTGTTCTGATTGGGGGCACATGGAGGCCCTGTGCGTGTTGGCAAAATGGCTGAATAGAAAATTTAAACATTTTGTATGTCTCTTTTTGTCTTTAAACATTTGCATTTATTAATCTGTAACTGGTGAATATAACATGATTTTTGTTAAATGGTTGAATGCCTTTTGGATTAACAATGACTTTTTGACATTTCTATATTTCTTTTTTGCATTGGTTTTCAATGTATTTATCTGGATCTCTTTGTTATTAATGTGTATGATCTTGCAAAATAATGAAAACTTATGCAAATATTGTTGTTGTGAAATTTATGTTTAATTTACACCTAGTGAAAACCAAAGTCTCTTGCACCATTATGACCAAAATTTCTTGTTTGTTCACTTGATGATCAATGTGGTATTTTACTGTCTCTGAAGCATGACTTTTCCTTATTAGCTCATTATGTAACTTTGTATTACCCCTTCAGGAAGAAGCTAAGATTGTTGGTCAGCTTAGGAACCAAAGATTGGCAAATCTACTTGGATGTTGCTGTGAAGGAGATGAGAGGTTACTTGTCGCAGAATATATGCCTAATGATACTTTGGCAAAGCACTTGTTCCATTGTAAGTACATAACTGGCAATAAGTTTATTTTCCATACGTTAGCTTTTACATTTATTTGGTTTCATTTTAAATTCGATTTTTATCCAAGCAGTAGCCAGGTTAAAACATGTATGCATCTTAAATTTGCAATCTGTGTTGTGTTATGTGTAATATGATTGAAATCCTGCCAAATACCAGTTGGTTTGATGCAGTGCTAATCTTTTTGTGGTTAATTTTTGACAATCTGGCAAGGATTTTCTTGATGGATATCCGATATGTTATAATTCACTAGTTGTTTTTCCAGCTTTGAAATTTATTTAATAACAAAAGGTTTGGTATTTTATGCAAACCGTCAAAACCAATCTTCAACATGAAATGCAATAGTGTTGATGCTATTTGTTGTTCTTTTTCCTCCTTCTTGTGTTGATGCTATTTTAGCTCTAACTCTGTAACAATCAATACAAATGAAGCCATAGATGGCTTGTTTTCCCTGTAGTTCATTTTTTTTTTTTTGGGGTACAATGATGGTCCGAAGGTTTGAACCTATGCCCTCCTGCTTAACTACTCAAATCCCTCACCACTAGCCCACTCCTAATGGCTTAGTTCATTTTCAATTATAGAAACTTTGTTCAGTTGTTGAATTACTTTCTTGTATTCTTTAAACGCTCTACGGTAAATTGTGGTTATGATTATTTTGTATGATACTATCTACTCGAATACTGTTTGCTAACCTTTCCATTAACATTTGTCTCCATGATTGTGTAGGGGAAACTCAACCTATGAAATGGGCAATGAGATTAAGAGTTGCTTTATACCTTGCCCAAGCTCTAGAGTACTGTACCAGTAAAGGGCGTGCTCTATATCATGATTTAAATGCTTATAGAGTTCTTTTTGACGATGTAAGTTCAATTCCTTGACCTCTGTATTACTCAAGGTCATGAAAATGCTTGACATTGTTGGAGGCCAGGGTACTTGATGGTGAACTTTTATTTTATGTTAAATATCCTTAAAAGATGTATATTTGTAATTAGTCTTCATAAAATGATATGGTACTCAATCAAATTAATGCAATCCTAGAAAGTTGAGTTCCAATTGTTCGAGTGATATTATACAATTGAAATCATGCTATACGTAGAATTTTGCATTAAAATCAATATTAATATTGATAAATAACTTCCAATAACATGTCAATGATTTAATATATGCTCAAGTTTCACATTCTAAACACTTTGGACTTCATTATGTGGATTCAGTTGAGATTGATAATGTAAAGGCAGCCAATTTTTATTTGTTCCCATTAAGGTTGGTGACAATCATAATGTGGTAAAATTGTATAATTTGCTTTTCTTGGAGAACTATAACTGAAAAGGAAAGCTAATGAGCACAAATAAAGAGATACCCAGTAATAACGGATTAGAATTGTACTAATTTACTCATAAAACTGAGAACCATCAGTGCCCAAAAGAGTATACAACAATAACAACAACACACAGAGTCTTGTGCCACTAGATGGGGTCGGCTAAGTGCCAAAAAGAGTATATAGTTGTAAAAATGTTGAAGCCATCTTCAAATTAAAGAAGAATCAGGATAATTTGAATAACAATCTGAACAAGAGAGAGACATGGTCATATAGGATGATTTAGAGGGAATCAAATTTAAGATTTCTAAAGGACTTAAATAATGGTTTTAGGATAGACAAGGCCACAAATTGAATGTTCATTTGTTGGAAGATTTGTTAGGGTAAGTTAGCTCTGCTAGTCTTAGAAATCTCAAACTTCCCTTTAAGCCCAAATGGCTATTATGTAGAGGGGTGCTAGAAATATAAACAAATCTAAAGCCTACTTATAACAGCTTAAGCTAATGGGTGATTTGGTTCTTGACAGCAAGTAATAGGATGAGATTAAGGACCCTTTTTGTGGAGGATATATTGCCGCTGGTTGAGTTTGAAAGTTTTAGGGTAGATTAGAATTACTTGTCAGTACCGATCATGTCAAGATCTATTGTAGCTCCTAATTCTCTGAAGACTTTCTACATGCTAGACCTTTAAGTAAGATGAAAACATCAAACTAATGCCAAATAAGACCTAAGTAGCTTTAAACCTAAGCTGAAATGTAGTTTCTGACTGGGGACTATTAAAATGAATCAAATATTGCAAAAAACTGCCAAAATAACTTTGAAGTTGAAAGTAAAGAAAACTGAAGAAAACAGCTTCCTTACACCAATACATACCATGAGACCTAGGAATCACTGCTGGATAGCCTATGGAAAGATTGATATGAAGCCATATACCAAAATGTACCTTGTTTCACATTCCATTACCCTTAAAGAGTGTATAAGACTAGGAGACAGGCAGCAAGTGGCAGTATATACCTGGTTCAACAAGGGAATGGGCATGCCATAGACTTTCATGTTCCAAACACTGACTAATAAGTTCTGATTTCTCATCTTTGTTCCTATAATTCAGGAAGGCAATCCTAGACTTTCATGCTTCGGTTTGATGAAAAACAGTCGAGATGGGAAAAGTTATAGTACGAATCTGGCATTCACTCCACCTGAGTATCTGAGAACTGGTACTCCTTTAAACTAGATATGCATTCCATCAAAAATTTATGTTATTTGGTGTTCTATATCTGTGCCTGGTGATTAAACTTAGTAACAAACTTACAAAATCTGATATTTATTGAGTTATCTTCTCTCCTTAAGTTGTATCTGTACTACCTCCTTTTTCATGTTGTTATTGCCAATTTACAAGGCATTGTGTTGTGAAACTGATAAAAGAATCCTATGTGGTGTAAATGGTAAAATGTTTATTGAAGATTGGGGTATGGAGTTCTTATGAATCTGTTTAACTGTCATACCATTCATTGTCACATGGGGCTGAAGACTTCCTCTATAGAATTCCTAGAGATGCTAATGGAGCTTTTGTTGTTGTTGTTTTTACCTTGTATTCTTCTATTTTTCCTCCTTCAGCCTTTTCTTTTCTGTTTTTAGTAACGAACCACTTGGGCTTAGAAGCTTAAGCCGTTCAACTTGTCTCTAGAATGGTTTTTGGAGATCTTCCAAAGCTTAGAGTTCTAATGATTGAAGTGTCCCTTATCATTGGGTTGTGTTAAATCCTTTTGGCCAACTTAATTGTGCACTATATTGGTTGGAATTCCCTTACCTTCCTTCTTGTTTAACTATCTTCTTATTTTTACCACTCTCTGAAGGAAATAAAGAAGAAAAAGAAATTAGAAAAGAAGTAAGCGAGTAGAATGTGTTTTACATAGTACAGTCTGGGTATCTCTCCCAGCTTAAGTCACCAGCACTTTCCGTGATCACCTGTATTTGACAAATTTACTTCTGGGCTATTACTGTTAACGGGGTCACTATCTTTAAAGTTTTATGTCTGTTAAGGGCAACTCAAAAATCATGTCGTGGGAACTAGATCGTTCCCATGCAAAAAATCTTATCAAACTAGTTGCTCTTATTCTTAACATTCAGAAAATAAAGATAATAGTGATAATGACAACAAAAATATTTTGTGTCTGTTAAGAGCAACTAACTTGGTAAGACTTGTGCTTTGAGTCTTTGACAACAAAATTAGTATTAGACAATAGAAAATAGCTCTTCACCAGTAAATTTTGTTCTTAGATAAAATTAATGGTTTCATAGATCATCTCTCTAACCCTTTGATCCAAAGTTTCGGTTACTTCTGTGGAGGCTCCTCTTTACTTTCATGTTAGTGATCTTTGACCATCCCTGGCTAGAACTAACAGTGCCATGGCCCTGTTATGTCTGTCATACTGTATCTTCTTTCATAAGTAGGTTGATATCACCTTTCTTGGCATGTTACTTAATGTGACTGAAGAAGATAATAGTCTTGCACTCCTCCCTCCCCCCCCCCCCCCCCCCCCCCCAAAAAAAAAAAAAAGAAAAGAAAAAAAAAGGAGGAGATATGATGATTCAGTGGTCATTATTGTAGTTTTTAATGTTATTTCCTTAATATATGATATATGATGATCATGCAGGTAGAGTTACTCCAGAAAGTGTAACATATAGTTTTGGAACCCTTTTGCTTGATCTTCTCAGTGGAAAACATATTCCTCCAAGCCATGTAAGTTTAATTTATTGATATATGGCTCTGTACACCAAGCATACTGTGCTCTGTTAGACAGTTTTGTTCACCTATATGCTAAGTCGATATTAGCTTATCAAACCTATTGCTCGTGACCCCATCACCCCTCCTCTAAATCAATCAGAAGAGAAAAGGATAGGTGCATGATGAACATGAGCATCTTGACAATGGTAGGGTTTACTAAACATGCTGACAAGAACATATAGATTTTTGCACTGTACATTCATATCTGGTGACAATGCATGCTTGCTATTCTTCAATGTGGAAATACATACTATATCCATTTCTATTATCTGTAATTGAGTTTTCTCTTTTGATTAATTTTTTTCTTCCCTTTTAACTAAGTAACATTATGTAAGTATTACCTTGTTCTCTGTATTGAGAATATTAAAAGTGCTGCAATTTTTTTCCCAAAAACATTTTGTGATTGACTATGGTAGTTTTTTGCTTGTGGTTAGAGCACAGTACTGATTTGATTTAATTGTATGTTTAACTCTTACCATCATATTTTTTCAGGCACTTGACCTGATACGGGTCAGGAATCTTCAGATGCTGACAGACTCTTGTTTAGAAGGACAATTTTCTAATGACGAAGGGACTGAGTTAGTGCGTTTAGCCTCGCAATGTTTACATTCTGAGCCACGAGAGCGTCCTAATCCAAAGTCATTGGTTACTGCTTTAATACCTCTACAGAAGGATGTTGAGGTTAGTTGTCCTTTAAATGGTTCAGCATATTATGTTTTTTCTAAGACATCATGATTGCTAAATTTCATTTTTTTAAATGAGACTTACCTGTTGGAGAATGCTTGAAGACTGGTTTTTCTAGGGAGCTTCTCTTTTTTGATTCAATTGCCATGCTCGTCAGCAAATATTAGCAATTCATTGGATTTGGTTCCATATTCCTATAAACTGGTGTTAACTTATGGTATATTTGTTTTGCAGGTTCCTTCTCATGTCCTAATGGGTATACCACATGGTGCTACTGCCTTACCTCTATCACCACTGGGTGATGCTTGTCTAAGGAATGATTTGACTGCCATACATGAGGTCATTGAAAAGATTGGGTATAAAGATGATGAGGGTGCTGCAACTGAGGTTTGTTTCTTATATTGTGGAACTTGGTTCAAACTTTAATGTTATGATAAGTCATTTTAATCTTTGGTCCTTTAGTATTTATTTTTATTATCTTGTGTGTGTGTTGATTGTGGTGTCAACGCATGGCTATATTTGAGCCTTAAATAATTCGTCTGGTTTTTGTTATTTACTTTTGTGTATTAGGAACTTGTTAAGTCCTTTGTTTTGACTGTAAGAAGACATTCTTCAGTCTAGATTTTAGGTTAGAATTGACATCAATGAAGTACCTTTCTGCAACTCCTTTTGTCTATGTTAGCATTTTGGGCTGTCCTTATGACATTGTTAATGGGTGGAGAGTGACGCTGTTGGGTTGTTTCTTCCCATGGTTACGGTTTAACTGTTGTATACTTGTTTATCTTTGAAAGTCTGAATGCTAGTATTCTATTTGATATAGCTTTATATTGAATTTTTTTATTTATATGCATGAGTCCTTTTATCATTGATATCTTTTCCAAGTAGATAGGGTTGTCCACTCATTGTCCTTTTTTTCTTTGGTAATTTTCCCCTCTTATGCAGCTTTCATTCCAAATGTGGACCAATCAGATGCAGGAAACATTGAACTCAAAGAAGAAGGGTGATGCTGCTTTTCGGCATAAAGACTTCAAAGCTGCAATTGATAGCTACACTCAGGTTAGTAAGATTCATGGCTCTGATGTACTCAGAAAATCATGACAAACCCCAACCCCCCCCCCCCCACAGGTTTCTCTCTTTCTGGGGGAATAAAATGGCAGAAAATGAGGAAAAGGTTCAGTGTGTTTATTATCCATCTTGTTGCAACAGGAAATGGAACAGAAGTGGTTAAAGATGTCAACAGGTTTATTTTGGTACATGGATAAGTTTTATGTTGGTTGTGTTTATATGAGCCAAAAAATTATCGGAAAAATTAACAAAAGCTCACTTTATTTTAATAACCTTCCAGCTGGATGGAGTCAAGATGTTAGTAATTAAAGATATATTGGACACTCTTATAGATTTGCTAATTACCAGTTGATGGGTTGTAAGTTAAAGATATTTTATATAAATATCAAAGCAGTTACAATATGCAGCTGATGTTGATTGTATAATGCAGTTCATTGATGTTGGAACGATGGTTTCTCCAACTGTTTATGCACGTCGTAGTTTGTCTTATCTCATCAGTGATATGCCAGAGGAAGGTCTTGATGATGCATTACAAGCGCAAATAATATCCCCTGTATGGCATATTGCATCCTATTTGCAAGCTGCTGCTCTGTTTGCACTGGGCAGGGAGAATGAGGCCCAAGTGGCCCTCAAAGAGGGTTCTGCCCTTGAAAATAAAAAGAACACAAATTAGTTGAGGTTATTAGAGAATTTTTGTTTTCCTGTTTATGAAGATGACTTACATAGAACGCACACTGGTGTCTCAATGTTTGGGCAAATTGATCTGGGACTCCAGTTTCATATGGGACAATTATGTTGCGTGGATAGAGAGTATACTCGGTTCCCAAAAAGCATTCTTTTGCACTGACTGGAATTGCTGCAGAAACATACAATGTTAATTTACACAAGGGTGCCCCTATTGCAGTTTAGTTGCTTATGGTCGTACAAAAATCTTGGGAAGATTTTGATGTGCTTTTGGAAGAAATTATGTGTTTGTAAAGGATTCATCTCAGTTGAAGTCTGAGTTTGTTGGGTGAATAGCAAATGCGTTGCTGTGCTTGTAATTTATGTACAGGGCAATCGGTTATGACTGCCATGTCGACCTAAAATAGGCTGTTTTGTATGTTATTGATTTTACATCTAATAAATTCTTTTAATCTTTTCTATGTTTTATTCTTTGGCTTCTCACTCACTCTGTTTATCTTTGATTGTGTGTAGCTGTTGGGGATGCCAAATAGAAACATTTGAAAGCAATTCCGTTTTGAAGGGTCATTGGTTTCCTATCGATGATTATATATACTTTATAGAAGGTTTTTTTAAAAAAAAAAAAGTCAGTTATTAGCTCTTTCACACATCAGATGTGACATTGTATGTATTCCAGTCGAAGAGATCTGCCCGGGCAGTGCGTGTGTAAAGGAATAATGCACCAATCAAAGGAATAAGCAATCAGCAGTAAGTTGCATATGAATATTGCCATGCTGAAAAGTGGTTAAAGCTAATTGTACAAAATTTTTATGCACATTGTACCCAACAAAAAATTTTATGTACAAATATTTTTTGGTTTTATAATTTATGTCAGTACTAATGAATCATAAATTTTATAAAAATCTTATATAAATAACATTATTTTACAAAGTTGGGTGGAGAGGGAGGGCTTTAAATACTTTCTGTTGAGTTTCATAGACATGACATTGAATAAAACAGACCTATACAAAGAAATAAGCTTAATAAATAGATGAAAGACGTGTGATTTGTGTAGTTAGGGTAGGGTACCCCTGTCCGAAATCAGGTTTTAGCCTGACCCTTAAGGTAGCATCAGAACGAAATGAAGAAATGTTGCATAAAAGCTTTTTCAAAAAAGAAGCTAGGGCCCAACCGGGTTCGAACCGATGACCTCTTGATCTGCAGTCAAATGCTCTACCACTGAGCTATGGACCCTTGCTCTCTGGCTTTAATATTTCTATCCTACAAATAAAATATCTAGCATATTACCGAAGCCCGTCTCGCACGGCATCGAAGAAAATGGCCAGTAGATAGAAAATATATGCTTGTATAATTATTTGTGAATAATTTTACATAAAATGAAAGAGAAAATTAGGTAAAATGAAAAAGTTAAGACAACTAACTCAATGAAATATATTTATTTAGCTAAAGTTTTATGTAGTTTATGAATAAATAATTGTAGAAATATTGTCATTCTTAAAATAAAATTTTAGCATTAAATGAAAAACCTTTTTTTATATAGATTTTGGGACATAAAGAGAAAAAGTTATCTTAGGGGAACTCTCCAATATTTGAATACAGGAGTTTAACATCTCAAAGTTTGGAGGGCATAACAAGAGAGAGAGAAGGAAAGAAAGCATAATAGAGAGAAGCCATTGAAATTAATTTACAGTACAATACTAAACAAGCTTGCAAAAAAGAGCAAATATTCATCAAACCCGATGACATTAACAATCAATTTAGCCCTCTATTTTTACACTATTTTTTTTTTTATTACTTTCTCTATTTCCACACCTTTTATTTCCTTCAATGCTCGCATCAATTACTCCCAAACAGAGTATCACACGTCAATGCGTCACCCACTTTCAAAGCACAGATCACAAGCCAATATACAGTGACCATGACTGACCTTTTCAGTCATGCACCCCTTCCTCCTCATCAAGCTCGGCTTCCTCTGCTGCTGCGTCTTGATACTGTTGGTACTCTGCAACCAAGTCATTCATATTGCTCTCAGCCTCGGTGAACTCCATCTCATCCATACCCTCTCCAGTATACCAATGCAAGAAAGCCTTTCTTTTAAACATGACCGTGAATTGCTCCGAAACACGCCTAAACATCTCTTGAATCGAGGTTGAATTCCCCATGAACGTGGAGGACATGGACAACCCAGTTGGTGGAATATCACAAACACTTGATTTCACATTGTTTGGTATCCATTCGACAAAGTACGAGGTATTCTTGTTCTGCACATTTATCATCTGCTCATCCACTTCCTTGGTGCTCATTTTGCCACGGAACATAGCCGACGCGGTTAGGTACCTACCATGTCTTGGGTCTGCAGCACACATCATATTCCTGGCATCCCACATTTGCTGAGTGAGCTCAGGAATGGTGAGGGCTCTGTATTGTTGGGAGCCCCTGGATGTTAAGGGTGCAAAACCAACCATGAAGAAGTGAAGGCGTGGGAAAGGGATGAGGTTAACAGCTAGTTTGCGCAGATCAGAGTTGAGTTGGCCCGGGAATCGGAGGCAACAGGTTACTCCACTCATTGTTGTTGAGATCAAATGGTTAAGATCACCAACTTCAACGCAAATATGTAACGTCAGTTAATTCTCACCCAATTTAACTAATCAAGGTTTAATTTTTTGAAGTAACATAGCAAGATCGAGGATACTTACAACTTGGATTTGTGAGCTTGAGGGTTCTGAAGCAGATATCATAGAGGGCCTCATTGTCAAGGACCATGCATTCATCGGCATTTTCAACTAGCTGATGAACAGAGAGGGTGGCATTATAGGGCTCAACCACGGTGTCAGAGACCTTGGGGGATGGAAAGACTGAGAAAGTCAGCATCATCCTGTCAGGATACTCTTCTCTGATCTTTGAGATGAGCAGTGTCCCCATTCCAGACCCAGTTCCACCACCCAGTGAATGGCAAATTTGGAAGCCTGTCAATAAGTAACGCGTCCTGAATCTAAAGCCATTGACAAATTCATAGCATAATAGATTGAAGAATTTTGGACCTAATATCGACATGGTGTTTGTGCATCACACACACACACACACACATCTTAATGCATAAACATAAAATATCTCATATTGCTGAGAAGTTGAATTGATGGCACTACGGAAGTACCCTGCAAGCAGTCACAATTCTCAGCTTCTTTACGAACAACATCAAGAACAGAATCAATCAGCTCTGCTCCCTCGGTGTAATGCCCTTTAGCCCAGTTGTTTCCAGCTCCATTTTGCCCAAACACGAAGTTATCCGGCCTGAAGATTTTTCCAAAAGGACCAGAACGCAAGCTGTCCATGGTCCCTGGTTCAAGGTCCATTAGCACCGCTCTAGGAACATAGCGACCACCACTTGCTTCATTGTAGTAAACATTAACTCTCTCAAGTTGAAGATGGGAGTCGCCTACATAATTTCCTGTGGCATCTATCCCATGTTCATCGCACATGACCTCCCAAAACTTGCCTCCAATTTGGTTGCCACATTGACCGGCTTGAACGTGAAGGATCTCTCTCATTTTCTACAAATAACCAGTAGTATAATATGAAAACTCGAAGGGAATTTTTAAATAAAGAGATTCAGAACTATACAATATATTAGAAGTTGAGAGGCAAATGGCTGTGGGAGGAATGAATGGGAGGAGAATGCTATGGCCTTTTGTAGATACAAGAGGGATAGATGAGCAGACTGAGATATTTGTACCTAGTCTTTCTGTCAAATGGAAATAAAAATTTTGATAAAAGTTCAAATTAGTAAGTTCATGTGGGTTTGTTGGGAGGAGGCCATGTCAAACTCCAAGATAGACTGCTGAACTGGAAATCGAGTGCATGATTGTTCTTATGGCATTATGCCAAAAATTTTGATAAAAGTTCAAATTAGTAAGTTCATGTGGGTTTGTTGGGAGGAGGCCATGTCAAACTCCAAGATAGACTACTGAACTGGAAATCGAGTTGCATGATTGTTCTTATGGCATTACGCCAGCTTTCTGAATTATCAGTCCTTCCTACCGTTTGATATCCCATCTGTCAGTTAGATTCCAAATTGTCCATTACTTGGTTTCGTAAACATCATGCATTTCCAGTGATCTGACGAAGAAATTTCTCCTCACTTGGGTAATCATCCAAAGATAGAATTTTCATAGGGAGGTGATAGAGAGCAGTGAGTAAATTCGCAAGTATTGAATTAAAAAAAAAAAATCCAGTTGAGGATTTCTTTTACTCTGATACACTTGATTGGTGGAAAAATCTATAAACAAAATTCATTTACTTTGAAAGGTATTACTATTATCTATGGTTTTCCTCAGCCAGAGGTTCAACTGAAAGGTTATTTACCAGTTTTTGGCTTGTTTTGACTCACATTATGTTAGCATGGAAGCAGAGTAGCTAAAACATGTCGAAATTTAGTAGGTAGCATAGCAATTCATAATTCTAAGCCACAAATTGTTACACGATTTTATGCAGTACTAGAAATCAAATTATGTCCTTAATAGGTCACATAAGGCCCTAGAGGACAAAGAAATTTGGGATCAATTATTGGAGGCATCCGAGTTATATGGCCGCCCGTCTCCTAAAGACAACTATTTTTGCACACAATAAGGCAATAGTGGGCTATTGATATCTATTGACGTTGAGGGAATCGTAAGTCACTCTTCCTTTAATAAAAGAAATTAGAACAATCTCATCTGTTCTCAAGGGTAATGGTAAGTTATGCTGTTACCTATGATTATCAAAACATTAGATGAAGTAAATATGGTAGACTGTCAATTTTTTTTATTTTTTTGGATACATTGGTAGACTGTCAATTTTTATTTATTTTTTGGATACATTGGTAGACTGTCAATTGCTATTTAATACGACTGACTGAGTTATAACGTTCTTTTTAACAGCAATCATTCCTCTCCCACTTCAGTATCCAATCACATACGTTTTTGGACATTCACTTGCTCGAGGTTTTATTCAGAAGCTTGCGAGTTGCAAGCACGGCTGACAGCGCTTGTTACACTGGCATATCATGTTTGTATGCATTTGGGCAGAAACATCAATCCACTAGCATTTCATGTGTCAGTTGAATACACCTCAGTAAAGTAATTCCTCAAATACAGGATCTACAGATTGCTCCCACTTTCCGTGATACAAATCCAAAAGCCTCTCAGCCGGTGTAACACCTTCAACCACAAAGAATTAAAGTGGTATAACTTAATAAGGTTTCAATCTGATTGAAGGAAGTAGGGAATGAAGGGTCAAGGAGAAACACCACCGCCCCCCAAAGAAAAAAAATACAACCCACAAATTAGTTACCTGTTCTAACAACCTCAGCTACTTCGTTCAAGAATCCTGATTCCTTAAACCCTCTTCTGTCCAAGCCATCCTGTAGCAGCATGCACCAAAGTTCTTAACAACATAGATGACAACAGCAAAAACATAATTAATGACAACTTACCCTTGCCAACTTTAAAACATCTTCAGCAACATGCTTCAGCAAACCATGTCGGAATGGCGTCTTTAGACCAGTTATTGGAACCTGTCGGACAGAGACTCTAATTGTCAGAATTGACATCTAGAATAAAAAATAACCATCAAAGAAAGAAATTTTTTTTTTCTTAATACTAAATGAACTCATGAATAGTGGATCTAATGACATCTATTAGTTCTTATGAACCAAGCAGGGGAGCTTCTTATAGGCTGAAATCCTAGCATGTATATGTGTTTCTGTGTGAAGAGAAAGACTTAATTAAATCAGAGAAGGAACACTTATTTCCACTATCCAGTTTCAACTGATATTTAGTGCTACACAAATTAAAAATTGAACAACAAAACATGCATGATAGTTTTCTAGTCTCTTATTTATAAATATATTAAATTAAATAAATTTCCTAATCCGGCACATACAGATTCACACCAATTACTAAGCCAGTGTATAAACCTCCTGCACCATATGGTTTAAAACTTGTGGAATCTTGCTCTAATCAACCACATTCAATTCAAGTACTGTCCTGGCCATTTAAATCAAGCAAACAAACAATGCCACTTTACAGTTATGAGGCAAAGAGATAGTCAAAAGCCCCTTAGGCAACTTATAGTCAAGTGTTCCCATCATGATGAGATTTAGGTACTTAAAAGTCCCTCCAATCCACATAGTAAACCCATTTTCATTCGTGTCATTTATGTTGCACATTTCTTTTTTTAAATTTGTCAAAGAGAGAACCACTTAATATTTAATAAAATGACTAACTTTTTTTTCAAATTTTAAACTTTTGATATCACATATAAATATACAATTTTATGTTTTTATCCTACAGTGGCATATCTCGCCAGTAACTGAGCACAATCGGTCAAACAAAGGAGACAGGAAGGACACCAAACCCTTTCTAATAAATTTTTAGCTTGGGCCCGTGAACGCACTAGTGGGGGTGGGGGAGAAGGGGGGGGGGGGGGGGGGGGGAATGGATAAGAACGCTGAGCACACTAAAATTTGCTTCTCATGATCCTATATTGAACCTAGCAAACCACTATACACAGTGGGCACTACTTGATGCAACTGTAAATGTTTTAAAAAAAGCAAAAGTGTGCTTAGGAACCAAGTATAACAGCACCAGCTTACTGGGAATATCAAAGCATCCCATAAACTGTCAACCCCTGCCAAAATTAAGTATTTCTTTTACAACTATTTCAACCATATTACTTAAATATCTGCCCGTTTTTATGAAACTCTAACATATACACATAGAGCAAGTAAAAAGTAAAGGACGAGAAAATCAAACAACCTTACGATTGATAATGTGAGATGAAAACAAAAAACCATTCTAGGGCCTGCAACTAATAACTTAAGCTTTTGGGTTGAATTGATTCTTCTTAGAGCCTTTTCAACCAAGTAGTCGAACATTCCTAGGCTTGCACTTGGCACCTTAAACATTTTGGTGATTTTGGTTCTTGATAGATAATAAGCAAATTTATAATGGCTTTGAGATTAATGTCCTTCGTTATTAGAAATGTCACCTTATTCCTTAGCATCTGTCTTTCTTCAGAGGTCCAATCAGCCGTCATATCTAAAACACTTTGTAGTGAAACCTCATCATACAATAACCCTACCTGATACAATCAAGAACATCACAATGAGCTTCTGATGCTGAATTGAATCAGTTGTTGAGTTCAAAAATGAAGAAAAGTATTACATAGTGTGCAAGAAAAAGTTAAGGGCTTAAATATCACAAAGAAAACATGAACAAGTTTCCAAAAATCATTAAATATCATTACATTATCTTTTTTAAGATCATAGTCATCAGACAGTCATACAGAAACAGCCTCCATGAATAGGCTATGTAAGTGTCATAGGGAGAAAGTATAATGAATATTACGCTCAACAAACAAAATGCCACCCACCCAAAATGCTGGTAAAGCACATAACCTTCTCCAAGGACCTCCATCAGCGCCTCTCATCTCCAAATACCTCTTCAGCCTGACCTGAAAAAATTATGGTAAAAATGATCATAGCACAACTGCATGAAGGCTGCAATATCATGGAAAAACATCAGATACCAGCAAAACTGTGAAATCAACAAGAACAAACCTCAGGAAATATAGTTGTTAAGTGGTTCTCCCAATCATTGAGTGTTGGATATTCACCAGGAATACAAGGAAGCCTTCCAGCCATGAAGTCCTGCATTGAAACATAATTAATTCTATGTCCTGAACAAATTGACGATTGAATATTAATAGTGTTTAAAAATAGAAACTTTTGAAATAAAAAATGGCAGGTCTACATAAAATAGCCTCAGATTACAAGAATATTAAAGATAGATGGAAACCCTGAAGGTCATTCCAGTACAGTCAATGTATTTCTTCTTCCGATAGACAAAATACATGGGAACATCGAGAGCAAAATCAACGTACTGCTCAAACCTGCAATCAGAGAGTTAAAAGAAACAATTGAAGAAAAAAAAATACTAACTCATTGCATCAGAAAACATTAATGAGCAATTAAAAATCTAAGAAAAGAAATCATCATTGATCATGCAAGAAGACATGGGGTACAATTGCAGTTTTTTTTTTGGTAAAACAATTGCATTTTTTATTTCAACTAAAAGACTACAAAAGATAGAAAATTATCTATATTCTAACTGCATATGAATGTAATTTCCCAAAAAGAAATATGATATAAGTTAAAGATAAAATGATATTCAATTATGATCTGAATTCTTTCTTTGTATAGAATGAAAGTCTCAGATAGCGTTCCAGGATGCAAGAACCAAAAAGCACACGAGAAGTTTCCAAAGTTCAAGGAAGAAGTAGGAATAGGCGTGAATGAAAATTTAACAAAGGCAATCTGCATATGCAAGATTCATATTAACCATCTGGCACCTATATAGCAGAAAAAAGAAGGTCAACGTTCAACTTTTAAATACATCCTACCATATCCAATATATGTGAATGTGAATTCCAAATACATGTATTTTAAATTATGAAAGATCAATATGAATGATCAGCAAAAGGCTTAAAATATCTTACACAATCAAGCAAATGCCTTTTTATTTTCTCTCGTATAAAATATATGAAAAGAAACAAGAAACTCAAAGCCAGATCACTAGCAATAAAAATGTATATGCTCATCATAAACAATTTACAAATAATCTAGCTTACCCAAAGGAGTCATCAAAAACAAAGGGCAGCATGCCTGTGCGGTCGTTATCAGTATCAGTCCAAATATGACTGTTTCAAGCATCAGAAAATAAGTGAGATAAGAATGCAAAGTCTTAAAACTAAGAAAAAACAACTGCTGAAAAACTTCTATGCACCTTCTCATGCTCACAAAACCATTTGGCTTTCCTTCTGTGAAAGGTGAGTTTGCAAATAGAGCTGTTGCTATCTGTTGTACATACAACACTAATTATATCTCATAGCACTGAACAAATTCCCAAATGAAAAGCAGGTAGGATTCATGTTTCTTACAGGCTGCAAAGCTAGACCAGCACGAAATTTCTTGACCATGTCAGCTTCAGAACTAAAGTCAAGATTGACCTATAAAAGTAAAGCCCAAAGATATTATTGTTTACCTAGTACGAGTGCTGGTTGTATATTAGTTTCAGAAAATTTGCTTTTCACCATTGAAGTCAGGAGCTCTTGAAATAGTTAGCTGACTAATATTATAGGATATCTTACCTGTACAGTGCATGTCCTGAACATCATGTCAAGTCCTAGAGAACCAACTTTGGGCATGTAATTTCTCATAATCTCATATCTTCCCTGAGCCAAAACACAGTGTCAGAAAGCAGGTAACTGAAATATAAAAGCCAAGACCATAGCACCGTCATTGTTCTTTTACCAAGTGAAGATAGACCTAGCTATCACACCTACCCCGATGTGAGTTATGAGACTAGCATATAGACCGCAAAACTAAAGCAAAACAATTACAGAGATAGTTGCTACAGTATTAGAAAAAAGGGTTCTGAATAATCAACAGCTTTTATAATACCTACTATAACTATATATCCAGCGTAGATTTGACAATGTTCCTAGAAGCTTAACCAAATATGAAACCCCAAGTATATGAAGCTTAAAAAGCCAAAAGAAATGAATGAAAATTGCCAGATTTCATAAGACAACCACTAAAACATAAAGACATACAAACATCAAAGTTCAAACATCTGTGACACAACGCAATAACATAGACAAAATTATAGGTATTAGCATAAATTTGTATCATGCTTCCTGTACAGATTCTGTAGACACTCATGCTCCAAGTCTTTAGGTCATTATACTTTTTGGATAGACTTGACTGTGAAATTTGGCAGCCATTGACTTCAAATATCAAAAAACGTAGCCAAACTCAGTGGCAAGGTGCCCAAAGACAGACCCTTGTATCCTCCATACAAAATCAATAAGTAAGAATTGGTGCAATTAGCAAGTGTTATGTGATAATGTTTGAATCTCTAGAATAACTTGAAGAATCTGTGCATCTTCAATCAGTTCAAGGACTTAAAAGATAGGGAGACTATAAATATACCTTTGGCATTACAGGTATGTCTTTGAGTCCCCACTTTGGCTGGAAACCAATTCCTAAAAAGCCAATTCCCATTTCCTCAGCAACAGCTTTAACCTATCAAAATAAGTATACAGAAATGGTTAAAAAGTTCAAACATGTACCCAAGTCTGTCATCAGATTCCAGAAAAGCCAAGCCCAATTAATTAGTACTTATATTTGGTTATTTATTATGTTAAAACATTCATATAGAGAAATTAAGTTGACTATAATGATGATACCAAAAGTATTAGAACAAAGATTATATTTGCTAAAAAATACAAATCAATATATTCTCTCTGATACACACACACATTTTGAACAAAATTATTCAACTGACCTGATAGAGGTGTGAGTTTACTTCAGCACATGTCTGGTGCAAAGTTTCGAGAGGGGCACCGCTAAGCTCAAACTGACCGCCAGGCTCCAATGATATGCTCTGCTTCCCCTGTTCCACATAACTTGTGAGAAAAAAACTACTAGTCTCAATCAACAACGATGAAATTCATTGATGCTTGAATCAGCGCGCATTTTAACATCTGAAGATAGTTAGAAATAGATTCCTCTGAAACAAATGTTTTAACATTCTAGTTGACACACAGATAATTAACTACCTGTTTGAGTCCAATAATGTTATCACCTTCCATTACTTTCTCCCAATCAAATCTCTCAGCAATGCCGTTCAGCAACTCTGCTATTTGCTCATACTTCATAGGACGTAGACTTCCAGACTCAAAACCAAACTTCTCATGTTCAGTACCTATCCTGCAAGAACATGTGAATAAATTAACAGTCTATAGCTTCGTAAACTAATCAATACACACAAGAAAAGGTTCAATTTTAATTAATTAAAAGAATCTTACGGAGGAGGTATTGAAATAGATCAACTGAGGCAATTAACAAGGAAATTGATTCTCGTAATGAAAAATAAACACGATAACCTAGGAAAATATGGTTGATAAACCAAAGAATCCTAAACCATTCATCATATTTTGAATGTAAATAAAAACATACAAAAACATGTAAAATCAGATATGACTGCTATGAACAAAGTGAGACAAACCAGAGACTGATCGACATTGAAGCCAGTAACTATAAAGCGAAAAAAATGGACTTGGTAATAATCAATGGTACTTCAGTTGGGACTGTGCAAGAACCTTTGCTGGTTTTGAGGTGTATGGAATATATTTGGACATGTCTAAGTACCCTTACATATGTTCAAACTAAGTGATATTCAACTAATTGACAAATAAATAGTACTAATACTAAAATTAACTAGAGTTTAAATAAAGAAGAAAATTTTCAAGAAATGTGCCTTAGTAAATTTTAAAAAAACAAAGATAATCAAAATTTTGTGACACTAGGAAACATATTATAATGAAGAAGTAAAATGCCACCTCCATTTTTCCTTGGGTTTACAACCAGAAGCCAGATATTCCACAAGATCCTCCTTTGTAAGCGGGTTGGTAACAACTACAGCATCTTCTGTAGGAGGGCTAGCAGCAACAATCGCTTTATGGCCCCGTTTACATCCAACTATAGTAAAAATCCTCTTCTTTGAAATCTGAGTCTTCCAATCTGAATCACATGATAAAGAAGAGAAACCAACACAAGTTTTCTTTACACCGGATCCATCAAACATGTGTCGTCCGCTAGAGACCACATTGTTCCTGGATTTGCATTGAATTATCTCAGTGTGCATATAGTATGATGAACCAGTTCGGGAAATGAGAACCATGGTAGTCTCCTGAAGAAGAAACATATGCTGACTTTCAATGTCAGATTTAAAAGCAAAATTACCCCAATTACTTAAGAAAGAAATAACTATAAAGAATCAGAGCACAAGTCATTCTGCTCTGTTTGCCAATAGAAAAATATTAGTTTTGTTATCAAACAAGTCTATGAACAAATATCAACAAACTTTTCTCGTGTATAACTCACAATTCATCAAAATTGTAAAAGTGGTTTCCCCCCTCGTATTAGAGAGACAATCCAGTGACTAAAATCAAATTCCAAAAACTTTTCAATGCGGTCATCTTCAATAGAGTCCCCATTTATATATTCAAAAAGGAGAGAAAAAACCAAGAAGCACGTATACGGTGGTTGAATCATAAGACTAAAAGCAAATATATATATATATATATATATATATATATATATATATATATATAAACACCCGAACAGAATATAGTGATTCCAACTAAAGGCAAAGCAAAACCTATAATTGCGGACATATTTCGATTTTCAGAAATAAGTGTGAACATAAGACTTGAACAGGCAAATATACATAATAAGACACAAACGTGAAAGCAAAGAAATATATATAAATGAGTCTCTTAAAAATTTAAAAACTAAAGTAACAGAAGCATAACCAAAGTTAGAAATTTCCTTCCAAAAATGGTCTAAAATGATTACCCGGAATAATATTTCAAGAGAAAAAACAAATTAGGGTTCTGAAATGCTGAGAGGGAAGTTAGACAGATAGCACTGGCCTCGTTATTCCCCTTTCTCTGAAAATGAAAATGGCCGAGTAATTAAAGACAGGCAGAGGAAGAAGGCAAAAGACTCTGCTTTTCTCTTTCCACCGAAATAGAAGGAATGGACGTTCGAGAGCAGGGTTTACAAGGGCAACAAGCGTATTAGATACGATCCACTTCTCGATAGTCGATGAACGTTTGCTCAAACCTCTTCCTTCTTATAGGATGCAGGACAGGAGTACGACTTCCTTTCTTTGTCCCTTCTCTTTTCTGTTTTCATTGCGAAAACTACTTTTTTACATTATTTTTATTTTACAAAATTTAATTTTAAATTAATAAATTTTTAAATCACACTCAATTATAAAATTAGTTAATTTACTAATTTTTATATCAAAAATATTTTATTCTTATATATCTTTTACTAAAATTTTTATTCTTATATTTCGTGCAAGAATCACTCCGTTTGTATTATACATAATTTGTTCCAAGTCTAAATAAAGAAATAAAATTATATTAAATATTCAATAATTTATATAAAATTTTATTTAGTCTCTTATAATATTAATAAATAAAATATTTATATTCAAAAAAATTAATATTATACTTATTAAAAAAATAAAAATTTAATTATAATAATTTTAATATGTATAAAAAAAATTATTAAAGACCCTATTAAAAAAGTTAATAAAATAATTTTTAATTTAATAAAAAGAGATAAAAAAATATTTTTAATTAGATAATATTTTTTATATAAATTAAATAAAATTTATTAATTTTATTTAATTTATATAAAAAATATTATTTAATGAAATAAAATTTTATTTATTATTATATATTTAATATAAGAAGAAATTTTCTTTTTAAAGTTACACACAATATTAGAGTAAAGCACTTTTGTATTTTTTTTATTATACAATCAATGCATTAAAATGTATTTAATGTAATAAAGAATTGACAAAAGTCTGTCTGTCGCGCTTAAATATACTTTAATGCACCAATTATACTCGAATGCTGACGTGAGCGATGAGCTTTCACGTAAAAACAAGTTTCTGTACATCAAACCATGAGTAATCATTACCATAATTACTAACTTTGCTCAAACTTTATTTTATTCTTTGTAGGAGGCGCCATTGATTCTTATTAAAATAATAATAATAATAATAACTTTCACAATTTTTTTCCATGAATATATTGTAGGTTTGATAGAGCGGCTGATGTAGTCTCCCGCTTAGCTTTCAGCCATTATGGGCAGTGTCTGGCTGGAGTTTTCTACTCTGAAAATCTCTGGTTCACTAGCCTTCGATGAATCTATATGAAAAACACCAAATGCACTCGTTAAGAATCTATATACTTAGAGTTTATTATATCAATGATTTGGGGACGAATCCACCCATTAAAACGCATCGCATTCATTACAGTGAATTGAACACTTGAAGACCATCGATGATGATTGAATAAATAAAGAAAATCCAAACCATAGCAACACTGAACCTGACCAGCTGGTAATTGTCATGGACAAAATCTAACATTTATTAATCGCATTATCGTTAACCAAAGAGAATCAACTAAGAAGATCCCGGCGGCTGCTAACAGGTGGTGGTCATGTTTGGCACACTAATAAGAATAATGATTTCATATACATGAACTCTTTCATGGGCCACATAGTCTCCCACATTACTTTCATATCATTTCTTTCTCCTAAAAATATTTTCAATTTATATGTAATAAAAGCGTAGACTCTCTACGTGCAATAAATATTAATAAATATTATTTTTAATGCTTATTTTTTTAAAAAAGTTAATTTCTAACTGTTAATTAAGAAATACTTTAAATTTCATAAAAAAAAAGAACAGCACTTTTAATGACCTTCAATTTTGGAACAATTTTTATTTTGCACAATGGACGAATAATTTGAAAAAGTGTTCCCCCTTTAACACACATGAGCAACACTTTTAGTACTTAACGCAAGATCATCCTAAGAAAACAAATCCAATTTGGATACATGTTCTAACCACTTCTTTCAATGAATCCAGAGAAGTAGATTCGTTGAAGCGCCTCCTCTCCAAGCCATCCTCCAAAATAAGAGGTGCTTAACCTAGTTCCTCAGAAGAAAATTCAGCCAAACGGTTAACATCTTGCTGATGAAAGGGAATATATTCATCTCGCCCTTCCTGTGTCAGTATTATAAATGATTGTTAATTCTTTCACCAATTATTATTTATTTATATTTTATTACCTTACACTTTAAAGGATCTTAATTTTAAAATAATCTTAATTCTAAAATAAAAGTAAAGCTGACATACAGACCTTAATTACTTGCAATAACAACGAACTGGATAGGTCAAGCCCGTTACATCAATTAAGACCATCATAATTTGCCATTTCCCACTGTTTGGATAATGTTTCTGCTTCCGAAGAATTCTCCGATACACTGAAATTTAACTCAAAATTTTAACAACTTTAATTGTTTCTTTATCTAAGCACACCCCTATTGTTAAATCCTTAAAGATCGTGGGAGGGACATTTTGGCTAATGAATGCCGTGTCATTTCGTTTTAAAACTGTTTTTTATAAGAAAACAGATTCAACTTGTGATTTTCCACTTCTAGTTTTTTGTTCGTTAAGTAATATTTGATGCGCAGCGCAAGATAATCCCTTGACTTTCAGTTTTCCCAGAATATGCGATTACATTTACTAGAAGTAGTCCAACGAAACCCAAGTTGTTAATTTCCAAATAAAGTCGGTTGTTGAGCGCAGAACAATTTGACTGTGATATTTACACCAGGACGGCTTACAAAGAACAAATGAAGTTCGATATTCCGATATGCACAGAATCAATGACAAGGAACAAGCCGATAGAGCTAATATTTGAGCCGGTATACACCCTACATTATTTAGGATTAATTTAACTGATAAAATTTGAAGTACTTTACTTTTAAGGCTCATATTCAAATCCTACTATTAATACGTTTGACAAGTAACTAATTCTGATCAAGTCCAAAGAAATCCTATAGAAGCCTTTGTTACACAATTTGTAAGTATCACTTTAAACATCATTAAGACTTATAATATTTTTATGATAATCTCTCTTCATCCTAAACTTTAGTATCCCAAAAAAAGGTTACACAGTAAAAGGAAGTATTTTGAGTCTAAGCTCATAGTTGGGCTATAACAGGTCTTCCCCACCCCAGAAAATAGGCAGGATCAAAGCACCTATTGCTCTGTGTATACACCATAGCATCACGCTGGTAGGGAAATAATTACACTTCCAGAAAGTACCAGCTAATGTATTGGCTGGATATCAGGCTTCAGGCATCGGCAGTCTATAAGCATTGATCAATCATGACCTTTTGAAGTTCGAACTTACTCGCTTTTGCGTTGACGAGTCTCTCACTGACACTGTAATATAACAACTTTACCTTGGCTTACGCTGATATTTACGTGTTATATGTGCTGCTTTTAAAAATCTTGAGCTTTGTTCTACCCAAATAACTGGGAAGAGAAGAGGTCGATGTATCATCCTACAAAATTTGTGAGATTGACATTTCCTATCTCCTGTTAATTTCCTCTTTCTTTCTTTCTCTCATTTTCAATAAGGACACCTAAATACTACCTAGATCATCTCACTTGGAGCACCGCAGCAGCAGCAAATTATAAAGTTTGTAGAATACAACTGGAGCATGTAGTATGTACAGTGAAAATTGATGGCTCATCACCTAAGATGATTTTCCTTGATAAACCTACTTCCAGTTAGCTATAATATACAGTTTCACTCAGATTATGACTTTAATAAAATCTCAACTTTCCTTCTGTCTCTCATCATTCTTTTTGATAGATGTAATGAATAATCAAAGAAAATATAAAAACAAAACAACCAATTTTAAAGTTATAGATGGGAGCACCACCAAACCAGTTCTGATTATCTAGCGCATGTATATAGTACAGAAATAGTAACAACATCATTCGATGCAGAACATTTATCATTTCTTTTTTTACTTATTCTGTTTTCCATATACACAAGTGACTAATCTGTAACTATAAACCATCAAGAATCAAATGAAGTTCAATGAGCTGTACATTTACAGGGTTTACCAGAAACTGTCATCAAAAGATTATGTGTCTAAATCTTCTTCCTCCTCCAGTACCAACTCAGGCTCCCCAGACCCAAATTCAGCTGATTCAATGTCTGCCAGATTCTTCAAATCAACCACTGAAAGCTCATCTAGGTGCCTCACAACCAAGTCCGCAGCCCCAAGCTCATAGACAGGGTGCTTGCTAGCAACAGCCACACACTTCATCCGTGCATCATGTGCAGCCTCTACTGTTTGATTTGAGTTCCCAAATACAATGCACCTCTCAGGTATAAAGTTTAGAAGCTGTGCTGCATACACAAACATTTCTGGATCGGGCTTCCCCCTGTGAACATCCTCTGCTGCTACAATAACACTGAAACTCTCCTCAATTCCAATTGTCTCCATAGCAGACTCAAGATTTTTTCTAGGACGTGTAGAAACCAATGCCATTGGTATCTTGTAATTCATCAACACATTTACAAACTCTTTTGATCCAGCCCTTAGCCGATATACCCCACCTTGCAAAGCTTGGTAAATTTCTTCCTTTCTACCGGCCATTCTTCTTAACTGTGTTGGGTGCCTCGACCAGCATAGAACTTCAGATATTGCCTGTTCATTCTTCATCCCTTCTATTCTCTTAAGGATAAAAGCAGGAGGAGGGGATTTTCCTTCTTCTTCAGAGAGGGCTAGCCAAGCTTGCTTCTCAAGATCAAGGTTATCTTCGATGAGAACCCCTTCCCACTCAAATATGGCACCCAACCAACCACATCCCATCCTTTCTTGTCGAAGTAATGGATTATGAAGTGCAGGTTTATCTGCTTTATTTGGTGGCGGCCACAGGCCAGGTCTTCTATCAAAGCCACTATCAATTATGTTATTATCTTTCTTGGGTAATTTATCTTCTCTGTATGAGTATGCCTCTTTTGTAAGTTCCATAGCCAGAGCCTTAATTGATGAAGAAGAGAAGACATGTGCTTTTGATTTGGGCAAAGGTAGAGCAACAATAATCCTTCCACCAAGGAAATCTGTCACCGGGAATCGACAATAATTGAAAGATTTACGTTTACTGCATACCTCCCTAATCAGATTTCCTCCGCAGACAGGATGATGGCCGAGAAGTGAAGTTGCAGCAATTGATTCAACCATTTTTCCGAGAAATAATTTCTCCTTAATAGCCAAGTAGAATTGACTTGGTAATTCTCCTTTAAAGCCACGGACCCTTTCTAGGCCTCAATAAATTGCACAGGACAGGAGCCAACTTGGCCAATTTGACTCCAATTAAACCAAGCTGATTAAGTATTCAACGCTGAAGCTCAACCTTTGTCAAAAAATCTTGCGTTTCCAAGAGCAAAGTGCAACACGACGCTATATCCAACTGGGGTGAGAAAAGGAAATAGAAGCAGACTTCTCCCAGCTAAATCCAACTTCATAAAAAATCACCATACAATTTCCTTCACAACAAACCAAGCATACCCATTACTCAAATTGCCAAAATAGCGAACAAAAACCACCAGAAAAATGCATATAACCAGAGATTTGAACACGAAAAAGACAAAATTTAACGGACATAGATACCGGACTAATCACAGAAGAAGGACTACAAGTGTTTGCAGCCCGAATCAACCCAGTTTCGCTCATATACAACTATCTATACCTCATACAAGAAAGGACGGAAAGGTACCGCAAACGCACACAGAAAAAAGAAACAATGGATAAAGAAAAACCTGGGAAAGAACCAATTGATCACCAACAACTTCACGGTTACGGTTGAAGAACGAAAGGGAACCGAGAGAGGAGAAGACGACTGGGTTCTGTAGGGAAGAATCGATGAATCTTGGAGAAGGTGTCTTCTGCACGTTTTCTTTCTTTCTTTCTTTCTTTCTTTTTTTTTTTTCCTCTCTCTGATTTTGAAGGCAAAAGTGTGGCTTATAAGTCATAAAGGATGGGAAAAGAGAGAATGGAGAAGAACGCACGCCACGGCATCAACATTCAAGACGAAATCATCCACGCCGGCGAAAGCAACCGACCAATTAGCACACGTGTCGGTCAAAATCAATTGTACCACGAAAAGCTGTTTAAGTAACAGGTCATTTCTTTTGAATAATTATTTCTATTTTTCTTCTATCCATTGCTAATTGCAGACTAAATATTTATATATTTCTAGATAACTAACAAGGAGGTGCATGATTCGCGTGGAAACATATGCTCTTGCACTTATATGCATGTGCTGATCTTCATTAATCTTTTTATTGCAAAAATTGAACTCTTATATGCAAAACAAAGTCACTAAACATCAATTTGACATATGCAAAATATATTATAACATTCTCCGAAAACAAAATTGTTATTTATCTATTTATATATTAATAAAAGTTGGGTTTCTTGACACTGTCATATGTCATTGTCTAAGTAAAAAGTATTTCTTTTAGAAGGAGTAGAACATAAACTGGGAATTCAACTAGGCGTTTTAACCAGTATAAGTGTAGGGTACAACCTCATAAAGCTAAATGATGATAAGTATAATAAGGCTTGATGGACTCTCTCAAATCCTTTTAAGGCTGTAGTCGATCTACAAACAGTGTAATAATTGTTCTTTCCAAAATAAATAAGTTAATACATTTATTATTTATATATTACTTATGTACTTACACACTATATTTATTTTAATTTTAAATTATTTATAAATTATAAATATATGTTTATTATATTCTTGGCGCATAGACTTACAGTTTGGTTGGGACATTAAAATTTAAAACATCGTTCTCCGACCATAACCACCACAAATAATAGTCAAATTTAAGCAACCTATGAACGACAGAACACGAGGAAATATGTTAAACGTGACAAAACTATTAGTTGATGAACATTCATGGATCTTTGGGCGGGAATTCGCCGCTAGTAAAACGTGTTGGCGGCTGTACGTGGTGGAGCCGATGCCCGATAGACGCCAAGGATGAGAATGATAACAGGAGTGGTGGTTCCGCCGAGAATCTTGGAGATCCTGAACCTGCCACCTGTCCTCGTTATGGAAGACAAACCGAGATTCTTCTTTTCCAATCAAAGGGCAGATAGTTGCCAGGTAGACAAAATTCAATTACACGCCTTCTGGCCACGTTACTTGCATACGTACCTGTCATGCCTTGTGCAGGAACTGCGGCCAAGTCATCTGCTAACTACAAGGCTACCATTGAAATCTGAATGGGGATTTTTTTGGACCGTTCGATCGTAAATTCATCAGTACCTGCATTTTTCTTCATATTGTTTTATCGCATGAAAGTTTAAACCTGAAACTCACCTGTAAAACCACCATCTTACACACTAATTTATGATTGAAAAGTAACTCACTAGAAATTTGCGGTAGATGTTTCTGACATGTGAGCTTTCAAAATTGATTGAGACTACTCAATTTTTTTGCTGGAAATGGGTTGATATATGCAATAATGCAGGGGGACTGGAACCCTAAATACAGTATCTATACACAACAGTAGCTCAACGAAATTCGTAACAGAGCATACGAAGAAAGAAAACTGAGGGAAACATGGGAAAGAAACGGGGAGCGAAAAAATTACCAAATTCATCATCTGGGTCTCACACTGCTATCTCATTGAGACAAGAAGCCACGTGGAAAGTGCAAACAAAGCCAGGCTTTAATATCATGCCTATCTTGAAGCTTGAGCATTTGAAAAAGCTAGCGGTATGGGCCAGTAGTGAGGCTTCGATACCATCTTTGGGTGCCTTCTTCGGGCAACATTTGGCCACCTTTGATCCTTCTTTAATAACTTGCCGAAGGTTTGCTTATACGACTATCCCTTTGACTTTATGTTTGGTTTCTGCTATTGCCTTAATTTTCTGTATGGTTTTCAATCATCGTGTTAATGATTCATTAATTTCAGAAGCTGTCCAATTGATTAGATTATTAGATATCTGGACTTCAACCAGCAGATGAAAAGATTAAAATATGTTTGCAAAACCTTTCATTATAAATTGTAACACGAGAGGAATATCCATACATTGCTTGAATTCTGTGTGTAGTTTCAAAATGCAATGCGGTATGTGAAGCTGCGTATCGTGAAGACAGCAGTAGGCTTTTTTATGTCCTTGTGTGTGCCTGTATGTTAACGTTATATGTTAGACATATAGAGAATGCCAATTGCAAAGCAGTGGTTCTCCAATTCCCATGTTATTTCATGTTGCAGTAATATTTAAAATGCTGAAAGTTAGTACGTTGCCTTCTTGGCCATTATTCTCTTTACAGTATACTCATCTGGTTATCTATAATCTATTCATAAATATAGCCAAGCTTGCATCCACTTGATATACTATGGAGGTATTGTGCTAGTGCTTCTGGTGCTAAAAGCCTCGTTTACAATCTGATATGGGTGTTGTTTTGTATCCCTTATCAACAAAAGCCTTCGCTTGATTATTAGTGGGGTGGAACTTACTATATATTCTTTTTCTGTTGATGTCTGCATCGCTTCTATATATATGTTATTTCTGAAGACTAGTTGACAGTGAATTCTTTCCACTTTGGTTGATTAAAATCATATTAAGTATCTATATATTAGTCTGCGATTAAGGTGTCAAAAAAATTTTTTCTTGTGACGAACATTATTTACTTATCTGTCTATTAACATGAATTAATTAGTTTTCAATAATAAAATTACATGGTATCATGGAACATGAGATCCGATTTGATTGGTCAAATTGTTTAAATTTGCTTTCCAACATACCGATGGTTTCTACCAGACATTTAGTTGGGTTATGTGTCGGATTTTTTTTAATGTTTGATTGGACTCAAAGCTGGCTTATCTCTTACCAGTTAATGACTTGTCACATAAGAAATAGTATTATACGACATAAGAAATAGTATTATGCGTACGTAGAGCAGCTGTGATAATAATTTGATTGCTCTGCAGATGTGAAACAGTTCTTCATCCTGGCATTAACTGCACTGTTCTAATTGAGAAGAATAGAGCAAATGCTAGGCATAGGCGCAAGAAGTCTGCAAATGTCACTCAAAACAATGTGGTATACAAGTGCCATTTTGCTCGCATCAGAATCTGAAGAGAGGGACCCCCAAGAGACATATGAAAGAGATATGCCCATCGAAAAAGAAATCAAAGCCTCGAAAAACCATGGGACATGAGTCTGGCAGAATAGAGAGAGGCATTACAAGCAAATATGTCGGCAATGAAACAAATGTGTCTGCCTCACGTGCTGCGACCAGTGATGCTCCCATCACAAACAGTCCAGCAACTCCGCCAGTTATAAGTGTTAGAGCCTTGTTGGAGGAAAGAACAGAAAGAGAAATAGATGGATATCCAAGAAAGCAACTGAACCTACAAGAGCAGCTGCAGAAAAAATTATGAGTACATCAAGCAAAAGAAGAAGAAAATCTTGGACTAGTTTGAAGGAAATTGCTCAGAGCAGCGAGCATGATAATATTCAAATTATTAACTTGACAATCCCATTCTTTTAAAGTAGGATAGGGAAATGCTTTGCATACTCTTTATCTGGCCGTTGGAGGTCGAGTTGAAATTTGTTAGCTTTTTTAAGATTCAAAGATTATGATGAAGGTTTGCCCTTTTCCATGCTAATCACCAACAGTTTCTTTAAATTATGGTACGATTTATAGGTGAGGGCCATGGGACAACATTCAAATGCGTGTCTTTTAATAATCAGTATGAGAATAGGAGTTAAACAACATTTTGATTTGATTTTCAATTAAAATACTATCTTTATAATTTTTTTTGGTAATCATAGTATTTTAATAATTAAATCAATAGTAATAAATTGGGAGAAGGTTCGAAGGAGGTGGATAAAATATAGTGTGAAGCGTGGATAACAAATTTATTGAGTCCCAACAAGGTTTTAGATTGCAGTCAGCAGCTCGAGTGGCAAATCAGTCATTTCAAGAATTCGGGCCCGAATTCTTGTTATTTGTTTTTGGTACAAGGCCCTAATTCGTTATTTCAGTGTGTATTAAGATCAATTCCAAAAAGGAAATGTGTTTTAAGATCCCCCGACTGCAGCGCTTGGCGGTTCATTTCCACTCAGAAATGTCATAGTGAGAGCAATTGAGTTCGTTCTAGCACTAGCATTGTAGCGCAGCATCGGAAAATGGGGAACCGACGGTTCGCTCAGGTCACTGTCAGCGACGATGAAGACGAAGCGCAGCCCTGTCCTCCGCCGCCGCCGCCGCAACAGCAACGGCATCAACAACAATCTTCCGCTTCAGAAGATAACCCGTCGAAGCAGCGCAGGAGGAAGAGGATGAAGCTTCAGGAGGAAGAAGACGAGGAGGAGGATACGGACAAGAAAAAGAAGAGGAAGCCAAAAGACAAGGAACAGGAAAGGTCGCACAGTGGTGATGAAGAGCAGGAACAGCCACTAGAGGACGCCAAGCCGATTGGTGATCCCGTTAGGGTTTCAGGAAAGGGAAGAGGGAGGAGAAAGCACTTCGAGTCGTTCGAGTTCGATGGGAATCAATATACACTTGTAAGTTTTATTGTTGGCAATTTATACGTCTGCATTGCCCGCTATACTTTTGGACGAGCATTTTGCTTTTGTTAGTTGGAAGATGAGGTGAAAACAGAAACCAACTGGGTCCCGTACTATTTTCCATTAGGATATAAGAATTCATGGTTGTGACAATTTCTTTTTCTTCTTAACTGAGGACTTTCCAAGTAGTTATCCGAGTTTCAATGCTCTTGCTTCAATCAAATGACTGGCAGATAGTGAACTAGTTGAAAACATGACGAGAAGAATTGGAACGGAAGGTTGATTTTCCTATTATTCAATAAACTCACCCGTGTATCGTGTAATTTAAACTTGTTACTTGTTATTTACTTCAGTATATTTAACTAAGAAACTAAAGATCATATCAATATTTAGCGTGGACCAAAAATGCACTGATGTGGAAAGAATTTTCAGTCCTGAAATTTCATTTTATGGCATGTGAGTTTCGGTTTCTTGAAATGCCTACTTCTTCTTTTACGATGGCTGCACCTCACATTGTGAAGGTGCATCTCTTCATGCTGCTTGGCCGATGGCTTCCTTTGTGTCCACTCTTCATACTTTTGGGCAGCTGCAGCTTAGTTTGAGTCATGAAGATGGCTAAGCCATTGCTTGTGCTTACTTTTATCTGCAATAGATTGGAGCTTGATGGTTGTCACTTGATTAAGGGTTGTAAGACCACTTTTTATTTGACCAAGAGATTTGCTGCATTTTTGTCTTGATCATAGGAAGATCCTGTACTTCTTGTGCCCGAGGATAAAGACCAAAAGCCATACGTAGCAATTATTCAGGTAATTTCATTGCCAAATATTTAATTCTGTTCTTAATTGAGGATATTGTTGTAGAGAAGTTGGGCTGGAAGATAAAAATTTACCTGAGCAGATATACATGATTGTGCTGAATGCCAGTTGTAATGGAGATTATGCTGGGGTATTGATTCATGCAGTGATGGAGTATTTATGACAAGGGGCAAAATTTATAATCTTCCCCTTAAATTCATATATTTTATGCTTTAATTGGGTTGCCAATTTATCTCTTAGTGCATATGCAACATGATGTTTTCAAGTAGTTTGGGCTGCATTCGGATCATAAAAATTTGTGTGCCCTGTTTCTCTTTTCTCCTCGTCTGTCCAAGTAGGTAGATTATTCCCTTCTCTTGTAGTACAAAATATATACCTTACTCTTTCTTTCTTTCTGCCCCACTGATTTATTTTTTTCTGCTTTTAGGACATTACTCAGTCCCAAAATGGCAGTCTGATGGTGACAGGGCAGTGGTTTTATCGCCCTGAAGAAGCAGAAAGAAAAGGTGGCGGCAGCTGGCAATCATGTGATACAAGGGAGCTGTTTTATAGTTTCCATCGCGATGAGGTTCCTGCAGAATCTGTTATGCATAAGTGTGTGGTGCATTTTGTTCCCGTACACAAGCAGCTGCCAAACAGGAAACAGCATCCTGGGTTTATTGTGCAAAAGGTGTATGACACTGTGGAAAGAAAACTCTGGAAGCTAACTGATAAGGACTATGAGGATAATAAACAGCAAGAAATCGATGATCTTGTTCAGAAAACTCTGCAACGTCTGGGTGATCTACCTGATATTGAGGCTGAAGAAGCCCCTGCTGATCAGGAAGATCAGATGAAAAATAAAAGAATCTTCAGGAGAAAGAACATTTCACCTCTTGACATTACAAGGGAGGAGGATGCAGGTCCCAAAACTGACCAACAACTGAAACCTGAAACACCAGGAAGTTGTGTAAATAATGCCTCTGAGCATTATCGCATACTAACAAATTTCAATGCACTAACTGGAGATTCCTATCGTGACAAACGGTTAGAGTGGTTGCTTCAAAATGTTCAGTACATGTGTAATTCTGATGACATCATTCGGAAGGATGACAAAGGAAAGGACAATTGTGACGCAGTCAACAAAGGAAGCGATAGTAGAAGTTCAGAAACAACAAATGAATGTCAGGACATGGTTCAGAAGGTATTTAGTGATTTTGTGGTTGTGTGATTCCATATGGGATCAGTCATAATCATCAATCTTCATTATCGCATTTTGATTCTGTCTCTCTTTGCTGATTCATGAGTATTTTGATTCTGTGTCTGTTTTTTGCATTTTACAGAACTCAAAGTGTTTCATCTGGCCACATGATGCTGTTCCAGCTGTGGTTACCTTGGAAAAAGCTTCACATGATGCTTATTCATCAGATTTTCAGAAGTATAACCAAAAAGTACGGTCATTGGGATTTAATCTGAAGGTCAGAAGCTGCCCTTCTACATACGGATTGCTTGCTTGGAAAACGTAGAATTAGAAGCATTAGCATCCATTTGTTGGCATTACAAAGTCTTTATTTGCATTTTGAGCAAATGAAAAATTATATGTTTTTGCAACATTTTATATTAACTTGTGGACAAGGCAGAACCATTACACTTGTATGGATATATAATCTATATAGGGTAATTAAGGAGTTTAAAGTCTGATATAAATCTTTCAGCTGGATTGGTGGTTGATTATGTTTTTGTGAACTAAATAATCAGTTCTTTGCATTGATGCTTTCACAGTGTTAACATTGGCTTGGTTGCTCAAGCATGGAGTGTAATGGTTCCTAATAAGGTGGCAACCTTAACTTGGTCATATATATAGGTCATGTGACTAGTGAATCACTGATTATAGTCGTAGGTTTTGGTATGGATGCCTGCTTTGTTTTTTTATCCTTTTTAAAACATTTTTTATTTTGTTTTTGTGATTTTGTGCATCTGTTGTTACATAATTATGCTGCTTGGTTTATTTGGGAAGGAAAATGAAATAAATTTTGAACATTTAGAGATGATGTGTCAACTTTTTCTGGATGACTTTGAGTAGTGTCCCATCAATTGTATTGGTTTTTTGTCACTTGGCTCACATCAGCTAGGTGGTATTTTCTATGGTTATAACATGAAGCGATTTGAAGAAGATCAGAATTTTGATTCACTTTGGAAAATGCTTGGGTGGAATTAGTCTTGAGACAGAGTATGGAATGGGGGTACCAGGGTAGTAAGGGCCTAAGCGGAGTTCCCTGCAACCCCCTCCCTGGCCCTAAAGGTAGTTAGCTCCCCAAAAGCTGGACTAAGAATGCGTCTGATTGTTGATACATTTTGACACTGAAGGTGACTTCTACATGCTTATCTATCAGATGCTTGTGAAAACCTTATGTTTCAGATGCATTTTGAAAGAAGTTGTTTTGAGAAATTCTATACTGTCTGAATCTCAAAATTAATTTTTCCTTTGCTGCCATTAAGTAATTAAACTAGAAAAAAAGTCAACGAATTACCTTTCTGCTTTGAGTAGAAGCCAGGTGGAGTCCACTATATTTGTTGTAGTGATTTAATCACATAAATTTTATTAACATTTCCTTGGTTTGTGCTCGGGGTTGGGCAGGGTAGGGTTGGAAATCTATGTTTATATAGTTCTCAAGTGATAGTGATGGTTTGCTTTCTGTGTGTGCTTTGCAGAACAATGAATTGCTAGCACGTCGGCTGTTAAATGGGGAGCTGGAATCTTCAAAAATATTAATTATGTCACCCAGTGAATTGAAGGTATGATATTTATCACACTTTGTTTTCTAAAATTAATTTTATATTTCAGCTGAACTTTGAGGCAGCCTGCACATGATGATTTGATTTAAAGATTTTCTACAAATCATTTCTTTGATCAGCCATTACAATTGGTTCATCCTTCTAATGTGGTCTTCCATATTCCGTCCATATGATGAACTTCCCTTAATAATAAAAGAAAAGAATGCACTTCTTCCTTGGATTCTATCTACATAGATTAGGTTATTGTTGTATAGTTTTTATCCATGACAATAGCGAAATGGATTATTCAATCTTGCTTATGTTATCTTTGTGCAAAATTTTAGATTAAGTTGGAATGTTCGGACTATTAGCTGAAAGAAAGGGGAGGATGGAATTGTGGGCAACTTGTATAGATATCGATTAGACTCTTTTGGAAGATGTAGAAATGTTTTCTTTGAATACTTCTGCAATGTAGAGCACCCTTTTTTAACCCGTAGATTTGTTTTATTTGTGTTTTCATAGAGGTGTATATTTATTAGATAATTTTTGTGTTTTTCTACTTATTGGGTTAAATGGCTCTTGCTATAGTGAAATTTGTGATGACAATTGTAGTTTCGTTGCTTATTTCTGGGTTCATCTGTTACAAAATTTTGACGTTTCGAAAAATCATTACATGGTAATTTGGTCTTCCTTGTATAAATTTACTTTGGAGTTTACTATTTGTAGGTGACTTCGCCTTAGTCCTTATTAAAAGCATCGGTATTAAACATAAGAGCCTTATAGGAAATCAAATGTGGCAAATTGCTCTTGTTGCTTTCTGTAATATGCTCCTGCTTGATCAGGGGTAGTTTTTGAAACATTTAAGGAGAATTTTTCATAAAATTTTTGCCTTCTCTTTCTCCAAACATCAATAAGTACCAGTACCCTTTCATAAGTTACATTGAAACACCATCATATTTTGTACTTGTAACTTCTATTATTAATTTCTAAAAGCAGTTTGTGGGAATCACTTGCAATGCCAAAGTAGCCTTTATGTGCTTCTTGATTGTATGGTCACTTGTGGTTCTCTACTAAATATGAACTTCAGGAGGGTTTGACTGCTGAGGAAATAGCAAAGAAGGAGCCTGACGAGTCACAGCACATACAGGTATTTTTCCCCGCCATAATTTTATGTTATTTGTTAAATTGTGTTAAGGGATTAGTTGACTATCAACTCAGTCATCCCTGAAAACAGATGACCGATGCCCGCTGCTCAAGATGCACGGAGAATAAGGTGGGCTTGAGAGATATTATCCATGCAGGACATGGTGACCGTTATCAGGTTTGTTCCTCTTTACTGTAGTTGCGAATTCTAAAACATCTCCTGCACTCATTATGGCTTGGTTTGATTGCTATTGCTGCTCTGCCGTTTCAGTTAGAATGTACTGCATGCGGTAATTCCTGGTATGCCTCCAGGGATGAGGTGTCAATGCTGACCATAGATGGATCAGAATCAATCAGAAGTGTGGGCACAGCACCATGGGCCACTGCCAAATTTGAAAACGTTGAGAAGAAGCTGGTGAGTCCCAGAGAATCTGACAAGTCAACCAATGACGTCTTTAAGAAAACAAGTGAAGCATATATGCCTGTTTTGGATACTCAGAAATCATTTGGCAAGTCTAAGAAAGATGACAATACTGAAGTTACTAAACATGCAGATTAGGAAATATTCAAGTCTGTGTTGTGTTTAGTGGTAGCAACTGGCAAGAGATTACTTATGTATAGTTTCGCTCTTGTTAAAGTGCACCAAGAAATGGTTGGTTTTATGCATAGCTATAAACGATAGGTGCCATTTCGTACATCACAAACGTTGACATGATAATCTTAGTTGACAAGCATTAACGTAACGCGTAGTGTATCCCGTTGGTCCTGCAATGTCTCTTCCATTATCAGTGAGGACGGTGCCTAAAATCAGCATCTAGCTAAGGTGTGCAAGTGTCATGATTTTAAGACTGGGTTTGTCCCGCCGAGCACAACTTTGCTTAATGGTTATCTGGCGGTCTGTTAGCGTCCTTGAGCTTGTGTCCAACAGAGAAGGGCAACGGCGCTGCATATGGAATCAGACCATTTCGCAAGAAGCCCCTCTCTGGCCCTGGCCTCCCGCCTTGTACAACAATCGCATATCACATGGTCTCTCCGGTTGGGTAGATGGCAGCGGGTTCACGTATGTAGCATTTTCTTTTCTTGTTTCACTTCAAGTTGTTCTATTATTTGATGATATTATTGGAAGACCAATTTGCAGAGATCGAACTCGATTATTATATCTCACCTTCATTTCTTCCTTATTATATTACCAATAAGAGATCAATATAATGATTGCTGCGGCCATGCGTTGTTTATTCCCATTTCTTTAATTTCTCCTACCCCGGATGTAGTAGTTTTGATGATTGTACACGGCTGGAAAATAAGGTCTACGTCGTTGAGGGTTATAAATACTTCTAGTAGAGCTATAGATAAAGCCTAGGTTCTATGGAGAATGTTAAGCGATGTGTAGTATAGATGAGGAGCTCTGCTATTCCTATTTGATCAAATGACTGTCCCAAATTTTGTAGGGAATTCATGACAATCAGTTACGTAAACAGAGCATTATTTCATAGTTGAAAGTAAACAGAAATATTTTTTTTTTGGGTGTGTTTCTTTTTTGATTGAGAGTTGAAACTGTTACAGTCACATAGGAATACAAAATCCCCCTCAGCTTGTTAGGCCGAAACCGTCGCGTAGATGACACCCAGCCCAACAATTGTGTACCGTATTCGACCAAAAACAAAAGCGTAGATCGTGTGAGTACAAGATTCCGCGTGTTTGATGTGACCGACACAGTCATTGAAGTTCGCTTCCCGCCCGGCCAATCCAATCGCACGCAGCTATTTTTACCATATTCTCCTTGTCCCTCGCCGTTTTGTCTATCATTTTACACTTGTACCCCTGCATGGATGCTGAGAAACAAAACTAAGTTATTGGATGTAGTAAACAAGAGATTTGTATTTCTATTTTATAATTTTTTGTTTTTAGCAATTCTTTTTTTTTAATTTGTGGTAAAAAAAATATTTATAAATTTTTATTTTTAAATTTCATATCTATTTTTTAATTGTTCTCTTATTTTTAAAATTTTAAAATAGAGAATTTTAATTTAATAAATAAGAGACATAATAAAATTAAAAAATTATAAGAGAAAAATTTATTAATTAAATTTAAAATTATAATGAAAATAAAAATTTTCAAAAGCTAAAAAATAAGAAACACAAAATTTCAATTTCGATTATCATATCACCTAAAAAGATATATTTATATTAATATTTTTATTATTTTATATATAAAATATTAAATTAGTTAATGTTAAAATTTAATACACAAAATATAATAAATTTTATTATTAAAATTTGTTAAATAAGATTATGTATGAATAAAAATGTGGGAATTAAAATAATGTTAAAATTTAGTGAGATTGCACATAATGGAGGGGCATAATTGTCAACAAATTTCAGTCATAGAACTCGTGAGCAGTGACCAATGAGTTTCAGTGAATCGAGGGTGCAGCAGATTTGAGTCGGACAAATACTGATTAAAATCTCATTTACGGCAATTAATTATGGGATTCAGGTCTTGATGTGTACCGCTCCCGAAACATTAAGTTAATGATTTGTCTCAGAAATCCAGTCTTGTGCTGACTAAGAAAACTTCCACTCTTAACTAGCACTGTTTCAGCTCCCGAGTTTCCACGATTACCCTTCGATCACAGAAGGGCACAGGTCGTCGCCCTGGAGGGTAATTCGTCTTTTCACAAGGGGTGCTCTGTCTGTTTTGCTTAGATCAGTGGTCTCCAGGTGGGACAAAAATAAAGTGCAACAATAAATGAATAAATAAAAAAGGAAAAAAAGGGCCCTTTGCATATGATGGCTTGAAGGGCATGGCATTGTTTAGTAGACATGTACAGGAGATGAGCAGCTTGCTGTCTCTTCTTTCTACGCTTACTCGTGTGAGAGAGATAGAGTGACCTCACTCTCTATTCTATTCATATTCTGTTCCTCTCTCTTCTTATGTCTTCCAGCTTCCGTCACTGTTTCTAAGATCACTTTTTGCACTTATTGTGCTTTCCTACAGCTTCTCTAGGTGACTAACCTTGCTTGTAGCTTCTGCTTTTTCGTGGATTATATGGGAATTCTGAGCTGCCTTATGGGCTAGCAGCATTGACTCTATCGAATGAGTTGGTTTCATAAATTATTCTCATGGAGACCTTGTGCTCAAGTTTGGAGAACACGATTGCAGTACCTTGACGCGCAGTTCATTGGGTTTTTCTTCAGCTCACTTCCGCAAGATCTACTCCAGTATGACCTTTTTCCTTCTCTCTTTTTTTGTTTTTTTTTTTCATTGCGTTTTGCATTTTCCCCTTCCAATGGTTTGGTATCAGAGTGAACTTTTTTTCCCCAGTAATTATAACATTTATGCAGCTCTCATTGTTGTCACTTTACTCAAATTTGGGCTTTATAGAGATCAAACAGCGTTCTCTCTTCCTTTTTCTTTCCCTTTTGTAATTTTTTAAGCAACAGATCATATGGGATTTCTTTTCTGGTGCTTGGATTCAAGATTAGTGATTTGAGAATTTTCTCTAACCTCCAATTTTGAGATCAATCATCGGTGGGACGCGACCTTTCAAACAATGGTTATTTGCAAGGTTTAAATATTGCAATTGCGAAATTAGATGTTTAAGACATTGCAGAAAACTGCTTTGTAGGTTCTGTCTCAATTGTAATTAGAATTTTGTTTGTACATATAGCCAAGACTATGATTTTTAATTTTTGTGTTTGTAAAGTATCAAACTCTGCTTCATTTGTGATTTTCATCTCTGCTTCATTTGTGATTTTCATCTGTTGATTTCGATAATTAGGAGATGAACTCTTCTTGAGTATCAAATGACCCTATAGTCATTGCATTGTTTATGGTGCTAGTGCGGAAGTTCTAAAATTTTTATGAAATCATGAATGTGATGTTATTAACTGTCCTTGTTCATAGTCAACCTAGAATTCTAACTGGAATGTTTCTTCTGGCGTTCTATGTTTAGGCTACTTCTACACTGATTGGGAAGTCCAGCAAAATACTTGCAGCATTATAGCAAGTGGATTTGCTCAGTTGCCATGAACTAATTTCTGTTTTCTATTTTTGATAATATTGCAGGGCTCTGGATGTATTGATGGGATAAGAGATGGAGTTGGATCTCCATGAGAAGTCTTCAGTGGGTCTGAGTCCCAACACTGTCCTTCTATCTCATCAATATGGTATGAATGTGAAGAGATATAAAAATGGAAAACCCACTGGGAAAGAAGATTTTTTGACCCTCAAGGGGGACTTCTCTGAAATCAAATTTGCTCGCTTCTGTAGTGCTTCATGTAAGAGCATTCTCTCTAGACATCATAAACCGGGTGGTAATATAGAAATGAGGCGAGGTTCCATGTATCAGAGTTCGGAGGAAGTTGAAAATATACAGAAAATGGGCACCTTGGGAGGAAGGAAAAAAATAGAGATTTCAAGTAGGAGTGACACCTCTTTGTCTTGTAGTATTGTTGATTCATTATGTAGTTCAGATGATAAGGACCCCTGGCAGAGATCTTCAGTGATATCTCAGGATTCAGACTTGAATTTACCATCTATTTCCAGGTCATGTGCTTGCATGGAGATGAAAGATGGCTTTATTGAAATCTGCATAAATTCTGATGTTAGGGATAAATACTATAGTGCAACCGTAGGAAGAGATACTATAGATTCAAAGGTGAGAAATGGTAAGGTTAGTGGCTTTCTAATTGATGGTAACCCCTCTTTTGAAAAGGACACAGTTCACAAGTTGCAAAAGTCACTCTCAGCTAAGGTGGAGGTATGTCACTTGCGATCTCCATCAGAAAGTGGCTGCTCATCAAGAGACAGTCCAAGAGTCCGATTCACCCCTATCAGAAAAAGGTTCAATCCTTTCACAAAGTCAAAATCTTTGAGAAGTCCAGTAAGTCACATGCTGGAAACTAGTCAGGTCAAGTCAACTGGGACTGCAAACATTATGAGAAGCAGGACTTATCAGAACTCTTTGCTGAATGACTTGTCTAGCACAGCAAACCATTCTGATATTATTTCTGAGTTTATCAACAGAGATATCGAGCATTCAGGTATAGCACGTTCACCAGTCCACCTGCATGGTAACCTCAAGTTGGAAAATAAACATGGAGTGCCATTTTTTGAGTTCAAGGTACACTGCCCGGAAGATGTCTTTGTGGCCAAGACGTGGAGGGTAGATAACGCTTGCAATTGGGTATATACCTTTCACTCCATCGATAGTAGAAAGAAGAGCAATGTCACAGGCTTGGGATCCCATGACTGTGACAAAGATTCCTCAATAGTAGCACAGATGCTAGTTTCCTGCAATTTATGTTCAGAACTAAAAGACGGAGTATTGGGTAACTCTATGATAACAGAATTTGTGTTGTATGACCTTGCACCCTCCAGACAAAGTGGTTCGCTTATAAAAGCTTCTAACCGTGACCAAGACGCTTCCAAAACTATGAAAGCTTCCCATGTAGGGTTTGAAGGCGAAACTTTCAAGCTGGATGCGGAGTATCTTGCCATTAAGAACCAACTTCAACAGAAGCTTTCATCTAAAAATGTTGATTTTGATGATTCAAATTCATACTCTTGGTTTTCCTCAGAATTACACCCAAACCTTGAAATTGCTGCCATTGTATTGCAAATTCCAGTTCATAGAAGAGAAAGCATAAAATATGAGAGAGGGAAAAGAATAAGTGCTAAACCATATCCCAACCTGATTGATCTCTCTGTTTTAGATCGGAGTAGAAAAAGCCTTCATGACAGCAAAAGCCAGGAACAGGTGAAGGTGGTAATTCCAACTGGCAGCCATGGTTTGCCGAATGCTGAAGGCCAGGGTCCCTCATCACTACTGGATCGATGGAGACTTGGTGGAGGCTGTGATTGTGGGGGCTGGGACATGGCCTGTCCCCTTATTCTTTTAGGCAATCCTGGCATCCAATTTGCTGAAGACCACTCTCTCATGGGGAATCATCAACCACTGGAACTATTCCTTCAGGTACAGCTTGCATCTGTTTCTAAATGGACTTGCATAGATGAAACACTAACAGAGCAGTTCTGTAATTTTGATGACTTTAGGAGAAAAAGTGGGGAGAAAGAAATGTTAGAATCTCACTTAAATGTAAATGTGTTTCAATATCTTTTGAAACTACTCAATGTAACTAACAGAAGAAAGATGTGTTCCGGTAAACATTAAAATGATATGCGTGCATGCTGTAAGTTTTCAGGATGTTTTTAAAGTGATTTAGGGAACTGAAAAATTTAGTAGATCGATATTTTCCATCTTAGACATTTACTCAACCTTTTCATACTTTGAGATGCATCTTGCTTTTCACATACGATGATCAAATTCCATGAACATGTCTGCATGAAAAATCTACTACTCTTTTGTTCATGATTAATTATGCTTCGATTTTTTTTATTTTCCTACTCCCAAATGGGGCTAGATGCTTTTATGCAAACATTGTGCAACCCACTACAGAGTAATTGTGTCACAGTAAGTAGAAGATTCCTCAAACTAATTTGAAGAATTCTTTTCACTTATATGTGTTTGGCAGGATTTGGATCCCTGACTTTCCCTAAAACTGTATTAGTGCGACTTTTTATTTATCTCTCTCTTTTACTTGATGGAAGGACCCAACAAGTAATAGAGAGAAAAGACAAAATGATGAAGAGAGAGAGAGAGAAAGTTGCACCCTGCAGTTTTAGCGAAAGTCAGGGGATCCTAATGTGTTTAGCAACCATTATATAAACAAAAAATACACTATGCACAAGCAAATAAACAGAAAAAAGTTACTGACTGCAGGATTCGACTTCGAAAAAATGTCAGAAGTACATGCATCAATCCATGCATTTGAATAGCATTGTGCTTCTTATTAGAGCTTTCTTTGTTTCCTTTGGTGTTTCAGTTTTCACATGCTATCTTGTGAGATTTTAATTGTTTTCTCTCGTACTTACACTTGGGTTTTTGAAACACAGGGAGCAAAAGAAAGCACTCCTACTTTTAGCCTGAGAGTAGTTGAAGAGGGGCAATATTCTGTCGATTTTCATGCACAATTATCCACATTACAAGCGTTCTCCATTTGTGTTGCCATTCTGCATGGCTCTTCCACCTTGAGTGGTTCTGGGCAGGAGAAAAAGCAACAATTATCACAATGCAATTCATTGAAAATGCTTATCGAGGAGGATGTAGAACTGTTATTTGAACCAGTCACAAGAGAGAAGACAGTGCCCAAGACTCAAAAAGGAATCCCTCGGTCTTATGTGCTGAACCCACCTTTTTCTCCAATTGCGCGAGTATAGAGGGTAGTGAGTGGAATTCACGAGCCTGCTTGGCGACGGAGGTATAGTAACTTCAGTGGATAGATATCTAGTACTCCATTTTTCCACCGGCTTTGAGCCTATAATGTTGCATGACCTGAAATTTTGGTAACAAGTGAATAGTGGGCCATGGTGAGGAGGGGGTTCGCATCAAATAAAAAAGGTGACACAGGCTGCTTGCTTGGTCTGAGCTAATACTCAATGTTGAAGTTCTTTTCTGCCAGACACGTTGGTATGCTTACTGAAGCTGAAACAGACCCTTATATAAACAGGCTGCTGCTAGTTCCTTTAAAGCCTGCAGGGATATCACAGTGGAGGTGCCATAATCATTCTTTATAATAAATTCTTTAGTCCATTTACTGAAAGTAGTGGAATAGAACCAAATATTGTCCATATTGCAACTAGATAGCTAGGGGAGAACAACATATATTAGTACCATCAAGAGATAGTCGTTTTTTCTCTCTTCCATTTTGTATCAGAGATAGTAGCTATCTTGAATAATAAATGGAATATTTTTATTTTTACATACTTACACTTATAATTTTTACTCATAATTTTTATCTTTTTCATTTAATTTATTTGTTATTTTTTTTAATATATATCTCTTCAGTTATGTGACAGAAGGCCTGAGGCTATACCTAATAAATGAATTGAAATTAATATAAAAATGTATCTTCACTCATCTGTCTGGCGTCAAAAGTTACTGATCTTAAAAAATTCAAGAAATATTGAAATATCAGCTCAACTAAATATATTTTCTGACATCCAATTTTATTTTCTTTTGCGTAACTTCAAAAACACAAATGCGCGCTATTGTCGGGGATCATATCCCGAGAATAAGTTTAGAGTGCTGCTACACTTACACACTTTTTAGCTACGATTACTATGCAAATTAATATTATTTTTATAAATTTTTATAATAAACAGTAAAAATTATTATTTTAAACAATAATTTTACTGTTTATTATAAAAATTTACAAAAAAAATATTACTTTACATAAAAAATATAAAAAAAAATTACATAAGACTATCATTATTCTAAGTTTATACCTATATCCTTAGAATTATAACTTTTCTACAATACATATATGACAAATTTTTAAACAGTCTATTTCACACGTGAGGTGCAATGTTTAAAAGTTTATCTTATATACATTATAAAAAAGTTGTAAAAATAAAAGATTGGGTTTAACACCACTCTACCCGAGTCATACTCCAACAACTTTGCATTTTGGTGGCAAGATTTGTTTTATTATGGTCTACACTACTTGCGCCCTCCGCTGATAGACACGTGATCTGTTATTTTAGAAACCTACAATGGAACTTACCTCGATCGGGTCAATGGGTGATCAAGAAAACTACAATGGAAAAACTGGCCTTTCTCGTTTTTTACGAACTCCCAATTAAACGCCGGATGCATTTTGTTAGGATCGCCAACAAGAACTCAGTACAGTGGTGCAATTGCAATATTCAGGATATTCTTCACTTCATTGCCGATCTCAGAAAGATATTGAAGAATTAGTGACATAAACACATCCTATCGAGAAAATTAATTATGTTTGGTATATTGTACATGAAATGGTATCGGTGAGTTTGCGGACTTGAATAGCGGCAAGTGCGTTGGAGTGCCGAAGTATGAAACTCTGTTGTCCGAGGCAGAGGTAATGAATTCCTAGAACCAATTGCAAATGTTAACTAGGATGGGAGACTTCGCATAGATTCTATATGAACCATATAAAAATATATTAAGTGGTATACCATATCCAAACTCAATTAATTTTTGAAAATAATGTATTCAATCACAATCAATTCAAAAATAATTTAATTTTTAAGGTCAATTTGTTTTCCAAGTAAACTTTTGATGTAAGATCTTTCTCCATTTTTTTTTTCTTTTTTCATTCCGTGACTATTTTGCCAAGGCTTGATTTCGTGAATAACATCTCTCTACATCCTCTTGACTACATGGATTGAACAAATTCTCATAAATACAATATTTTTTTTGGGGCCAACCTACGATACACGTTAAAGAATTAAGGGGGACGGGCCCACTATTGAGCAGCCTTCAGATCCAGGAAGCCACCAATGGACCAGTTGTCCTTGCATTAAGTATGCAGTTCATGATCCTCCTTGCTGCTCGTGGCGCTGGAAACATTTTCCACAAATTCTCTAGTAATCAAGACTGCAAACTTTCCAGACCCGCTGATGCTACTGCCGGCACTCCTGACGATGACACTTAAATTTAATTTTTTTCATTAGTCTCCATTCCTTCATCAACATGGACCTTCAAAGCAGTGGGATGTGATGCTTCTAAAGAAAATAAGCTCTTGAAAAATTCATATGAAGCAAAGAACAGTGATCCTTGAGACATGTACATAATCAACCTTGGTGTTAATCCCCTGATGACACACAAGACGCATACTTAAGAATAGTCTTTATGCAGCTCTCACTTGAACAGAGCTCCAAAGATAGAATGTATAGCACTGGTTCATATTTTAGTAACTATATAAAGATAATAATGGGTAAAGTCAGCAAATAATACCTGTACAGGCCCTTCAGACCTTCATTCTTGCCTATGTTACAAAGGGCGTGAAACACACTATCGTACTGATTCGAAGACCCGGGAATCTGCAGCATACTCACTATCAGAAGCAGTCTAAGGTAAAATCACAAAAGTCAAAAAGAACAAGTCAGCTCCAATTATGACAGAATGCGTGCGAAAATTTTGTGCAGGACTCAAATATACACACAGGTGGGTCTGAGCAGCTTTACCTTTAATCCCATTAACATACACAAAAAATTAGGAAAATTGGCATCGATAGACATATCTAATCATGCAACTTGCATAACAAATATTCAAAATTGGCCTCTTAAGTTCTTTAATGGGTTCACCTAGTACATTGGCAATCCAACCACAGAATATACTACTCCAACATCATACTTCTTTAAATAGTTCCAGAAACCTAGTGTTAAGAAACCTTGTCCTCCAGGCTGCTTCAGATATATGAATTAAAAGCCGTATGTCCATATTCTTCTTGCATTGCAGACCAACTGAGCAGTTGTAAGTATAAATACAATGGAATGTGTCAATCATCACTAACCTGTGTCTGTAATCTCGTCTTGATCACATCAAAAGGTGTTGTGAATAAAGCAGCAGTAGATCCAGCTAATCCTCCACAAACTAACTGCAGAAATTGCAAAATCATCTTTTTCATAATATTAAATTGGTGGCTGCCAGAAAGAGCCTTTGTTTGGGGTGAAAGGGGGGGGGGGGGGGTTCTGGGGAAGCCATATGGGAAACATATATATAGATATATATATATATATATATATTTAATACTCAAGGCAGAGCAAGGAACAGAACAAACTTACAGTCTGAAATGTGCTGGATCGTATGCTACAAGGCAAAGATGACATCTTTTGCTTCAAGCTTTCGTATGTATAAAACTGCAATTGGTCACCACAAACAATAGCCATAACTCCATGGTTTCTAAAGAACACAAGAAAGCAAACATAAAAGAATAACAATTATTAATGGCTGTTACCATCAACAATCATAAGAGGCTAACTTTACATCCATATGTTATGACATAAAAATTGCCTGTTCATACTATTTTTACAAACTGAATCTTACTAAATATTTATTTAAAAAATTTAGGCCATTAAAAAAATTAATTGGATCTATTAACTGAATTGTGAAACTTAACAGATTTCATGACAAAGCCACTATTTGTGATCATGTAGTATTCCACTTGTTAGTAAGACTACAAATTTTCAAAATTGCCATGGTCAAACTTGGAGCCGATATGGAAAAATAATTAATCTTTAGCATGAATGAATTTTGGACAGACACCATAATTTCATACACCAATAACCCCCTTTTGCCTTGGGGATGGGCAGGAAATCTATTACTACATCAGTTACTGTAATGTAATTGATGAATCCTGTACTGAATGTTAAAACACCAATAAACCTTGATAATTGAATGTGGAACATTCCGACACAGTACAGCCCCCCAACCAGCATACAGTGAACGGAAACCACCATTTCTGATGATTCCAACCAATGCATCCCTGCAAAAATGTATTCATGAGATGCATGGTGAAGTAAAATTAATATAAATACAAAGGTCTTGCATGGGAAACTATTCAACGGTAGAAGTTGGAAGCTGATCAGAAATTATAATTCGTAATACAAATAAGTGCATACTCTCAAGCTAGTAGTTTGAGTTATGCGATTGGTACAGCTCATACAAGGAACTGAAAGGCATACCAACAGTTTCTATAATGGGACCTAACTTGCATCTGCTGCTTTATGCGCTCACTAGGAGTAAAAATAAAAGAGGTGGCAATGCTTGCAAAACCACCTGCCATACAATGGGCAGAAGAATAAAACTCCTGCACAAAACAATGTTGAAACCTCAGCAATGTTGTTAAAATGTAGTAAAAACAGGCTCAGTGTAGATATCCAAAGCCAATAGATTGACAGCCATGTTCAACCTTTCTAGTTTCTCTCCCCTAGATGATAACCTATGTAAATATAAAGAAACCACTAATAGACAAACACAAGAAAAGAAGAAACAACTTTTAAGTTATTTCACATACAAGTTAAAGATAAGCTACCTTTGGAAGATGAGGAAGCAAAGCCGATTTTACTGATTCATAGGTGAAAGTATAAACTGCAGAAATTGGAGCTGAAGATGCGATATTTGTAGTAATTCCTCGATAAAGTCCAGGCAAACCTGTAATTAGTCCATGTGAACTCCAAGAAGAAGCCATGTAGGGAAGTATTTAGTTTGGAAGAGAAAGTATTTGTAAATTAAACAAGACAAATAAACTACATATGCCAGAAGAGAAAGCATTTCTAGAAGGAGTATTTTTTTTTTTATTATAACAATAACCTCTATCAGAAACAATTGATTTGCCAATGTAAAAGATGGACTTCTGCTCTGCACAGCGCGATTGAATCACTGTCTTAATTGTGTCAATGGGATGTAGACAAAGGCTAACACATATACCAGCCAAAGCCCCAGAGAATGCATGCTCTTGCTTGGGCAGGGAATAAAAATGTTTCTGATTTGTTGAGGAGAAGACCTCAACCTTACACTCTTCATCTTTAATGGTATGCAGGAATTGTCCTCTTTTGGTCTTCAGTAAATTATTCTTATCAATCATACGTTGGCAACCCTCAGAAACACTATCACAGTCAGTTAAAGAGTTAATATGATAATCTGCACAGATACCAGCAGATATGGTCTGACTATCGCCAATGTCTGTCATTGTATCATGCACAGCTCCAAGAGAATATTCCAAAGACAGAGAGCTAACTTTTCTCATGTCAAGCATTGCATTATTAGATGATGGAGGACTACCATTTGTGATTAATTCATGATTAGACTTGTGACCTTCATTAACCAATGCAGGGGTTCTTGTAGTTGTATCTGCTGAAATGCAGCTCCCAGCTGCCAGAGCAGGAGGTTTTGTGTTCTCGGGCTCAGTAACCTTGACTGGATATTTTAGCCTGATAGGAACAATCCTACTCAACCACCAATTTTTACTTCTCAATTTAAATGAGATTTCCTCAGTCACAAGCTCCTTTGCTTTCCAAGATTCATTTGAATTGTTAGGACTGGCGTGTAAAAATCTGTCCAATAAAGAATATATATTATCTTGACTTTCATTACAAGATTTAAGAACTAAAATCTTATCTATCACCTTAGGGAATTCCAAGTTCTCCTGCACAATGCGCGGATCTGTAGCTTTCATATCAACAGGGAAGTAGTTAGTTTTATTGGAAGAATATGCCTTACTATTTCTTTTTTCACCATAACTATCCAGAATTTTCTCTTTCTGGACGCCTTTATCATCTTGATTGTCATTTTCTTTAGGGAGAAAAATTGAAAAAGGATGATTTGCGGAATCCCATATCTGACCAACTGCAGAGATAAGCTTAGCCGTGCTCAGTAACTCAGGGGACTTCAGTTCAGAATTTTTGTAACATTGCTTATTCTCAATCTTGGAAAGTGAGGGTTTCAGATCTACACAAGAAATATCAGCATTAAAGGAGGGCCCTCCATGCTGATTCCACCTATATTTGATTGAATGTCTATCATTTTTAGGTGATTTACTACATCCGGACATTTTCAAATCTTCTCTGTGTTTCCTTGAAGAAGCAACTAGCCTGCCAATACCTTGATTAGAAAAAAAAAGCAACTGCTGCCTGCAACAAATCCATCATGATATGCAAACTAATCAGTAACTTGCAACTGTTTAATTTTTAATTATTTGACCCCCCCCCCCCCCCCCCCGGGAAAAAAAGAATCTTATAAAGACCAGTGGTATCAAATTTTGCAAAGAAAAAAAAAAATTTAAAGCAATTATGCTGGATTAGCACAAGAATTCATAAGAACAGAAAAATGAAGATTCCACATAAAAGTGATTCTAATTTCCTGTTGTGACTATAACAACTAACAAGTTCAATTCCACTCAATAGGTCAAAAACAACTTCAGAGTAACGATTATGATCTTGTATAGCAATGTACGTAGGAAAAAAAGAACAGAACCATAAAGTGCAGATACTCCAAAAACCATGATTCGCCATTATTTAAGTAGTAATCTATAGAAGTATATAATGCCAGAACTACTCTTTATGGTCTCTTCATAGGATAAGTACATCCTTAAAATATGAAGTCATTTGCAATGGGTATATTTGAGACTTCCAACTTCTTATATGCTCTCCATTTTTCAGAACAAAGAAAATAATAAACAAGTAAAGTGGATTGTCATTGTACTCTTAAAAATAGGTAATTAGCTGAAACTTCAACTTTTTATTTATACTCTCTTTTTTTTGGTAATTATTTGTACTCTTATTTATTCTCTACTTTCAAAACAAAAGGGAAAACAAAGAAAGTGAATCGACGAGACGCTAGTTTGGACTTTGGACTAATATAAAAGCAGGTCAGTTCTCCCGTAGTTCAATCAATCAGTTTCAGATTGAAACTCCAACCACCTGATCCTCCCCTTATGATTTATGTTTACCATGGACGTTGTCAAACATGTGGTTTATACATAGAAAAGAAAATTTTGCAAAAATTAAAGCTCGTCGATATTTACCTGTTAAACCTGCCGCATTTGTGTCATAAAGGAATGAAAGGAATGGCACTCAGAAATCTCCCCACATCAAAGGTGCACATGAAGCCAAGTGAATGAAATTCTCTGCCGCAGAAAGAAGACTCAGAGCTAGACACAATCCACGCTAATCAACTTCTTCAGTCATTGACACATCTGAAGTGACTTCAATATAAAGTACAGAGGCTGCGCAATATAGTCAAATATGACATAGTTCATCCAACCATCGTCACTGCGAGAAGCTTAAATTTACAAAAGTGTGTATCTAGTATTTTACAGGCATTTTATTTCCCATAAACTAGACAGAAACGACACGAGATAGCCTATTGCACAGGAAACAGAAGATAATCAAAGAGATTGGAGAAGTAAAACCTCGAAGAAAGCGATAGCTGAGAAGCCAGAAGGAGAGCGTCTATGGTTCTGAAATTCATTTTCTCTAGAAAACTGCTGGAGGAACTGCTAAAGAAGGGGATGAGCTCTGGTTTACGAAGGTGGAGTTCATACAACGAAATTTGCAGACTGCTTCACACGGAGCTTTATATGCACCGCACTCTTCAGTCTTAAAAGAGGCGGCGCAGTCCTTTTTGTAAATCCAATTGAATTTTTCCATAGCGTAGAATCTGCCAATCTGGCACCGAAGGGCTTTGTGCGAACGGGAGGCAAGGTCGAAGTTGCTCTTAGTGTAATATAATCATTGATTTATAATATAGCTTTCAACATTTTCTAATTTAACTAGCATACAAATTTTAAGGCTTTTTAAAGTGTGTTTTTGTAATTATTCTTTACTTGCAATAATTTTTATATCATTTTCTTTAAAATAAGAAAAGAAAAGAAATAAACTAAAAAATAAAAAATAATTACAGTAAAATGTATATAAATTATAAATTAATATTACAAAAATATCATTGTTCTTTTTACAAAACTAATTTGTTCTCTAATAATTATTAATTGAAATCCTTACAAGTAGTTAATTAGTACAGACATTACATACAATTAAAACTGTCGAAATTGAAATAGCAAAAGACAAATGTCTGAGCCCGGGTTCGAACCGGGGACCTCTAGTGTGTGAGACTAGCGTGATAACCAACTACACCACCCAGACGAGGATATTTTTTAGGTGGAATAACACCAAATATTTTTATATCTATCACCATCCATTCAAATATCATGCCAACCCCCACAAGTCTTGTTATTTTAACGTTAATTTTTTTTTTTCTTTTTTACATTCAATTCCATCTTTTACACAAGCAATGTAACATAAGACGTAAGTCTGCCCACCCCCCCCCCCCGGGCGGTGTGGGGGTTCTCCACAATCCAACTTTCTGTACAGTTTTCCAGTTGTAATGTCCATGGCTTCCATAGCATCTCTTCCTAAATGTGCCCCTAAGATATAATTGCGCATGTGTTTGCCTTTAAATTATTCAATTTTCTTTTTTAGCATTTTTATGAGTAATGCTGCTTGTACAGTTGTTCAGGCCTCTTTCATAGTGTTATCACCATTAATTTCACATTAAGAAGTATATCGCAGGTGAAAGAGGCAGGAAACAATATATGAAAGACATGGCTTGCAAATAAGATCACCCTACGATAGAGGAGCCAGTTTCATACTACAGATATACCTCCCTTACTAAATCCCAATGAACTATTGGGTTCAATGTTTGCATTTCTACATAAATGGTTTTCAGCTTAACGTAGCTGAAAACACTACTGAAAAGAAGAAATAACTACAACCTATCGAATAAAGTTAGCAAACTAAACAACTACGATGCTTAGAAACTAACTAATTACCAGCTAAACTTTGCGATCCCCGCCTCTAATAACAGATTGAAGCAGAAGTGAGCTATAACTCTTAACGCTATAATAGACAAGAATAACACCTAACGGGAACCAAAAAGTTCCTATATAGGCACTCTACGGCATACAACCACAATCCTGACTATTGCCATCGTTTAGGGGGCTTCGCTGAAGACGAGCTACCCGCTGTGGTTTTCTTAACGCCTACATGCAGGACAAGAAGAAACAGAACAAAGAAGGGAGAGGATGGAGGTGAGGTCAGTACACCAATTTATAATTTGAAGTTTAACAGCTAGCTGAAAGTTTAACTTGGAGATCAAAAGGAATTGACAAGATTTAGATATACGTACCTGAGATAACCTTCGAGGAGGTTTTGTTCAATGACAACCTAGATGGTTTTATTTGCACTTTTTGCAGGACTTGTGGGGCCTTGGGAATTTTGGATGGTGCAAAGGGTCTGCATTCAATCAAACACAATTTCGTATCATGTCTATTATAAGTGAAGATGGCTCGGCAGTAGGTCAATTAAAAATTTAATTTTTTAAACAAAAGCGGACGAACAGTGCTAGTAATTATACAATGTTTTGCACTATACATTACACCCTTTAAAAGAAAGCTGAAGGCTTCTAGCTTTAAAAATTTTTAAAAACCAAAAAGAGAAGATTATGTTTAGTTTGTAAAAATATTTTTTATTTTTATTTGAATTTATTTTTATTAAAAATAATTTTTTTTAAAAAAAATAAAAATATATTTTATTTACATCAATCAAATTTTATTTCTAAAAAATAAAAATGCATTTGATTTATGATTTATAATTTAAATTTTAAGGTTTAAAGTTTGAGTTGAGGATTTAGAATTTAAAACTTGTGTTTTAAAATTTAAAGTCTGAGATTTTGAAATTTAAAATTTTGAATTTTAAGATTTAGAGTTTAAATTTTGAGAGTTTTAGGTTTTGAGTTTTGCATTTGGGATTAGAATTTAGGATTTTAAGATTTAAAAATTTAAGAGTTAAGGTTTAGGATATAAGATTTATGATTTAATGTTTAAGCTTTTAAGATTTAAGTTTAGCGTTTAAGCTTTTAAAATTTTAAGATTTTAGGGTTTATAATTTTAGGATTATAGTTTGAGATTTAAATTTTAAGTTTTGAAAGTTTAGAGTTTAGAATCTAAGATTTTAGAATTTTAGATTTAAAATTTAGAATTTTAAGATTTTGAATTATAGGATTTAAGATTTAGAATTTAAAATTTAAAATTTAAAATTTAAGATTTAAAATTTACGTAATAATTTTAAACTTATAGTTATATTTTTAAGTTACGTTTTTTATTTTTAAAATTTTATATAAAAAATACTGAAAATATCTTTTTATTATTTTCAAAATTTGCTTTATTTTTCTAGAAAATATTGTTTTTTTTGTTTGCAAGTAAATGTGTTTTTACTACTATTTTCTTTTTTCACTAAAAATGAAAACAAAAAACGAGTGAAGCAACCGGCAGTGAAGAGACTCACTTCTCCATGTTCTCAGCTGGAAGGTTCTCTGCTGTTGTGTTTTCAATTGGTGTAACTTCAGCTGGCTTCTCCACTTCAGGGAAAAGAGTGTACTCCACAATGCTGCAGATTGAACCATCAGTTTCTGTTCCCATTGATAGACCACCGTCAGATATGTCACTTAATCTCTCTTCCGAATCAGCGTCCCTAATTCCTAAGAGTTCAATGTCCTCATTGAAATTCTGACAATTATTGTCTCTTGAAAATTTAGACCCAAGGGAACCCGGCTTGTTCCTGAAATCATCTACTGACTGATGAGAACCAGCTTCTGAATGCTTGTCACTATACTCTGAGCAGTTTTCCATGTCAAGAGCTGCTTTTTCACCAGCTCCAAAGCTCCTTGATCCTGACAGTCTTTGGCTATGTTGGGGAGTCCCTACGGGATGCCCCTTTGGAGATGATGACCCATATCTCAGCGGGACCATACCATGCTTTCTATCATTGAGTTTAGCCTTAAGCATCTGCAACCGCTCGATCTCTTCATCCTTCTTTGCAATTGTATCCTTGAGCAACGCTAGCTGCAAGAACAATAGTCAAGTCAATGGCTACTTATTTATGACTCTGAAGCAGATCAGTTTTGAGCCAACTCATTTCATTTCATAAGTAAATAAAGCTGAACGAAAGATTTGCTGATGCTGTTTCCATTTTTGTCCTGGTCCATTAGAGGCATGAGGAGGGTAAGCCTATTTCACTATGAAATCCACATTTTGCTTCCTAAGAAGTCAATTCCTACCAGGATTTGTAAACCCTCGCCCCCGCCCCCCTCCCCCCAAAAAAAAAAAAACTCAAGGAAGAAGAGTGTAGACTAGCATATTGAGGAAGAGATGCCTAACTACAACAAACCAACACTTGATTTCAAAAAAGTTGGCAAGACGGTTCAAGTCAAGAGTAGGTGGGAAGTTAAGACTGTAAGTATTTTTTTTTTCTTTTGTGATTACTTTAAGTTTGGTTTTAGTGCTTCATATGCAATACTAAGATATAACAGGTGTACCATCTTTAGCAAGAGTAATAACGCAGAAATGATCAAAAATATACATCCTAAAATCTGTCATTTTGACATTGAGCCCATTTCCATCATCTAGAATCTCTAGGTAACATGCAATGAAACATAAAGTAACCTGCTCCATGAATTCTCTGACATCCTTTCCCTCTTTGTTACTGCGAGCAGCACCCAGCTCAACACCAGAAACCCTCTCAGCAAACTTCAAGGTACTAATGGTTTCAGAATATGAAGCGACGTCAGGATTAAGTTGAACAAACATAAGGGTTTTTGCTTGACCACCTAGAAAATAGGAGGAAGAACGAAAGTAATGTTTAGTAAATTTTGACGAATATATGCTCCAAAAAAAAATTGTGTACAATAAGCTGATACCGATAATGGCAACCATTAAAAAGTAAAAGAATAACATTACCTAATGAACTCTGAAGAAGTTGAGTCAATTTACTATTTCTATATGGAACATGTGGACTCTTTTGAGCCAGAGCAAAAATCACATCTCCGAGTGCTGATAGTGATTTGTTTATATGTTGTGCCTCCTTAAGCCTGTCCCCCGTTGCTTCAGAGCGATCCACTCTTTCACTTCCAGCAAGATCTACAAGATGCAGACAACCGCGCAAGAGAGTATTGCTCTTCAAATCCGTCCCGCGAACATGAACAGTGAGAACACTATCACATGATTATACAAATGAAATAAATTTTCATGTCTTAACGATTGGGAAAAAGATAGATTATGAAACAATTAACTAAAACTATAAATATAAATACAACCTATGTGATCTGCTACTTCTTTCGTTTAAAGCAGTGGCACCGGTTGCCCGGTTTGTCAGCCCAATATTCATTAATTCCAAGACATCAGTCATTGAATTTACAGAATGCAAGCCTGCATCAGGGACAGCCAACCCACTTGGTTGGGCAGTATTCCAAATCCCAAGTGTGTGCAAGTCAAAGGAAACAATGTTTATTCTATTTTTCCTTCAAAACAGGAAAAAAAAAAAAAAGAAAAGAAACAAATAATAGACAGTGTTGTGCCTAATTATACTGACATTGGCATACAAGATATCAAATAAAGAGGCATGAAGCAAATAATAAGCAAAAGCATGTGAGTCAAAGTACTAAAAGAGAGGGAGTTCCACAGCATTATCTAAAAATTAATATGCAAAAGTACACAAAAGTTGAAAGGATATCTCTTCTGAGGACCACTGCCTGATAGCAAATCACGAACTTGTTCATTATATATTTCAACCATTTGAACACCAATTTCATAAACAATAGACTCTCCCCTACTCTTGGAGATATGGAAAAGATCATGAAGTGCTCGATAATTGACTCCCCAATCTGCTTTTGATGACAAGCTAGGTCCACTCTAGTACAAAAAGGATTACATAAGTAAGATACAGTACACTCGAACCACACATGCGGTAGCAATGCTAATAAAAGTACATAATGCATACCATCGTGTGTGTCTTTCCCGAGCCAGTTTGACCATAGGCAAATATACAAACATTGTACCCATCAAGAACAGAACGAATTAATGGCTGGGTGTCCATGAATACTTCCTCTGCAAATATATATATTGATATACAAGTTAAATATAACAAACATTTTTAAAAGTCCTTAACAATTAAAGATAACATAACAACCAAGGAATAGAAAAATTCAAGAGGTGAACTACCTTGACTTGCTGTTGGACTAAAAACCTTGTTAAACTTAAAAAGCTTACGACTGTCCTTTCCTTGTCTCAGAGGATTGTTAACAATTAATTCTCCATTATCACCAACAAATTCAATGGTTGTATGGTTTTGACTTTGTCCTGGAAGAAACGGTCTGATTCGACAATATACTCTGATATTTCCTGTTTAGAAATGATGTTTGTGGAAAAAAAGGAGATCATCCAGTCAGCAGTCTCACAAAGCTACACAAGTAGGACGCCTCTAGTATAGACCAGAATACAATATTAGATAGGTAAGTTTAGATATATACCTTTCAAATCTTGAACTTCATTATACAATTTTCGATTTTCAATAAGAACAACATGATAATTTTCAGCAGCCTCAGCAAGACTTCTGAGTTTCATTCCTATAACAAGGTGATACACATTTTCTAAATACATTAAATCCATCATAAACCAACAACTTTTTTTTTGAAAAATTTGAAATTTGTCCTACCCAAATATTTGAATTCCTCTGAATAAATTCTTTTTGTTTTTAGCATTTCATGTTTCATGGAATCCGTTGCAGCTCTCAATTCCTGTATTACATCAAGTATTAAATGCTATACAGCTATAGGACAAGAAAGAACTTGAAAATTACAAGGCAAGTAGCATGAACAAATAGGCAAACCTTGAAAGCTCCCAATTGGTAACTTATGAAACTCTGATAAGTATGCTCCTTGTTTTTCCATTTCAAATATTTGGATTCTGAAAAAGCCTCCAATTCCCTCACTTGCTTCCTTGCATCAGCAAGATAACACTCAAGTTCCTCTATCCTTTTCTCATACTCAGCTTTGGATTCATTAGCATGCAATTGTAGCCGCAAACAATCCTCTTCATGTGCCCTTTTGGCCATCTCCAATTCTTGCTTTAAGGTAGAAATTTCAATTTCACAACGAACTTTGTCTTTTTTCAATCGAGCAACATCTTGACCTTCTTGTTTCTTCTTCTCCTCCAATTTAGTTTTCTCAAGCTGCAAAGCAAACTAAAATACAAATGAATTTAGAAAGTTAGTAGCTTATATAAATCCTATTCCATTTAAAAAAGACTACTCGTATCAACTTTTCAAAAGCTTCAAATCATATTAGAAGTTAAAGTAAAATAACTCTTTATTTTTCCACAAAGACAAAAAGTCATGCTGCTTTAGCATATAAACAAGTGCTTATAAAGGCAATAATTACCCATGTAATTTTTATCAACAAGTTAATAAAACGAGAGTTCCAAGATCAATGGTCTCCCTTTGCTTCATTACAAGACAAGAAACATAGGCACCATGCTTATCAGTTTGAGTTATATTCAGTCATTACAATTACTAGTTGTTACTTGACAAAAGTTGAGAAAATCACTCTAAATTATTTGAGAATTTGCATGATAGAACATAAATAAGTTATGTCAAGCACTTAGTTTCATTGAATGAGAAAATTTTCCAAAATTTGATCGGTGAAAGTAACAATCATAATTTTTATCAAAAAGCAAGGATTTGTAGTGATGATTTGTTCCCTCATCTTCAAATCAAGATAGGGCCAGGATCGATGTGCACCTTCAGCTGCTGAAACAAACTTGTAACAACCTGCAGAAAGTAAAGATACAACATAAAATATAATTTGGCAAACAATAACTAAGATTAAAGTAAGACATATATCCAAGTCCATTGACAAAGGAAATACCTCATTCTCTTCATGTGTCCCCACTACAAGGGTTTCTAGTGCATTCATTCTTGAGTGGTACTTTGCCTCACGAGCCTTGAATAGATTGTATTGCTGCAGGTTTGCAACTATGTGATTACTTCTTCAAGAACAACTAAAAGATAAATTTTGTCCAGACAAAACTGCATCAACAATGTCTAACTTACATTTTTCAGACTTTCTGCTTGATTCGAAAAGCGCCACTCAACTACTTGCAGAATTTTCCTCAACAGGCATGCTGCATGCTGATACTAGAAATAGAAAGCAGAAACATATATGTTAAAACAGAAATAGAACATTTACTTAGTGGTACAATGATAATTTATTCCGCTAGAATAAGAAAAGGAATGGTACTATGCATGATTTAATGTAGAATTCATACAGTCCTCTTACCTGAGGTACATCTCCATTCTTTTTCTCAAAGATATCACCCATAATCCTATTTCCTATGCTAAAAAGTGATTGAGTTGAGGCATTCTGCCAAAGAGATTTCTTCAATGTATGAGAATCAGATATGAACAATAGCAAAAACACAAAAGTCCATCACTTCTATTATAGAATTGTTTAAAAGTATATGCGACAAGAAAAGGAAAGACAGACAAAGACAGAAAAATTAAGTAGCTCATTGGCTTACATCCAAACCATTTGATTTTAATAACCCCATAATTTTAGCATCAGAAAGATCCATATGTGATCCTCGCTTCAACTGGATCTGTTTGTTAGACTTAAATCCAGTATGATGTGCAGAAGCAGCTGCATCTAGAGACAGAAATAAAGATAAGAAAACAAATAGCATAAAAAATTTGGGCATAAATAGTAGCAGCATAATTAGACAGGACATAAGATAGGACTAAACTCCACCATTGTCTACCATCCACTATGGTCTGTGCTTTCTAAAGTTCATTGTGTGCTGTGTGCATCATATATGATCAAACAGGTAGCTTATCAAGAGACTGCAGAAATCTGCATGCATGATTTCCATAATGGTACTTGTGTTGGCACATTTATACTCTAATAAACATGAAAACAGAAATGCTAAATGAAAAAACATTCACACATAAAAAACTTGGCACTTCAATTTGTGTATTATGTAAAAGCATTCATTCTGAAATCCAAATTGACTCCCAAACATAGATCAATTTGTCAAAATTCAATGAGTCAAAGGCATACAGTTAGGACATGTGATGATAAATGAAATTGAAAACATTCTGTGTGCTTAATATCATAGCATTAAAGAGCCAAATGAACCAGCCTTAAGCATAGGGCACCAACAACATCCAATATTGAAAAGATAAGGCCCCGGTTCACAAGCTGAAACATATATAAAGCATCTATTTCTGTTCCAACTAAGTTCTAATCAAAATCTATATTCCAATCTACTGAATATCACTTATTCCAGACCAACTTTGGAGACAATCACAGAAATCTGCTCCATATATGCTTCCACAACAGACCCAGTCAAGCAATTGGCCAGGGTTCATAATGAATATGCATAAAAAGGAGTGAGATGAACTAAATTCAATCATAAATGTAACTGAAAATTTTTCCAATTCAATTCATATGTCAACTAATCCGAATTTGACCAAAACTTGGAAAGAATAATGCAATTAACAAGCAGAAATCAGCAAAAGATGCATTTCAAGGTAATATTAACAGCCCAATTTACTAGCCACATCTCAGACTATACTTTTCTTCCCATGCCAAAAGAAAAAGATCATAATACCTGGAAAGGAAGAATCCTCAACAGCATGTTGGAATTTTGAATCAACCAAATGTTTTAGCCTCTCTTCATTTCCCAAACCATCTCTAAATCTGGAAGAATCCATGAGATTATAATCAGCTTCAACTACAGATGCTAGATCTGATTGGTGCCACCTCTTTCTCGAGGAACTTTGGATATTTTCTCGCCCAGCATTACAAGCAAAATGAGATTTCAGAGTCTCAAGGCACTTCAACACAGGCACCATGGATCCCTGCATATAATCTCAGACCACAAAATAAAAAAGTTAGGAGAGAACTTACAAAGTAAATATAGTAAAGAAATATGGAATTTCAGTTTGATGTTTTGGACAGGGGCTACCCAATTTTTTTAATAGCCAGAGTCCCTCGGCTAGAACAAACCAGAGTAGTAGTTTCAGCATTTAGATAGAAACCAAACTGAAGCAATAATATGCTTCCAACCTTACAAAAGAGAAATATAGCATCTGTTGGCCGGTTAAAGACACATGAGGTTTTTATCCAGCCAACTCTCCAGTCAAGTATGACCACAAAGACCCAGAGCCCAGTTGGGTCTGCAGTCTCTTACCCTCAACAGACCAAAGTTATTCACTATTATTGTTCTGCAATTATGTTGCACTTAAGAATCTTCTTATACCTGCTCTAAATCTGACAATTCAAATCGAGGCAATCCCAATTCATCCATAGCCATCAAAAACCTTGTAACATCCACTGGCTCATTCGAATGACCACTTCCCTAAAGTTAAAAAGGCAGGACCTTGTAAGAAGGAGAACACCAAAGCCAAGCACTAACATGATATCAGTGGCAGTGCAATTAGAGAAAGAAAAAAAACTGTTCGTATTATGAAACACAAAACAGTTTGTAATTAGAAGAAGCTGTGCAGAACTCTAAAGCATCATGGAAAGTAAGTCCCACTATTTTTGCTGAACCAAGAACTAGCTTATCCAAAATGTTGCATAAAACAGATCCATCACTCAGCCACGCCCTCAATTCCTCCTCTGAAATTTCTTTAGGCAGATTATATTCAGGAAGCAGACCATTTATCCACTTCACCAGAGATGCCAGTTGGCTGCCTGAAACCATATCCAAATCTAGAATTGTACAAAGGGTGGAAGAATATTACAAATAAATAATTTTAAAGGGCAGAGGCCAGTAATTTGGTTACCTTCAGGCATGCCTCTTAAATTTTCCACTTGCTTAACATCTCCATCAGGTCGATCATTTCCGTTCTTAGGCCCCCATTTTCTCCCTTCCTCCTGTCCCAACTGCATGTTCCTTCTAAATTCTCAGACACTCGTAGTCTGTTTAATTAACTTCGCCTACACTGCTACAAGAAAACAATTTAATAAAGCTTAACTTAAATCAAAGAAATAAGCAGCTTGAGTGGAGAAGAAGCTTATCCAAAACTAATGAACAATAGGTTATACGAAAATTGTACCATCAACATCAGATACAAAGAAATTTAATGAATTTAGAAAAGAGCACATTATGAAGAAAAAAGTAACAATTCAAAGCACTAAAGAGTGCTTCCCTTTTAATACCCAGAAAACAAAGTTTATAAGGGAAGAAATTTAGGGGGAAAAAACGTTAGATGCACCAGCACTACCCAAACTTTAGCTGAAACGTTTCACTCAACATACTTAACTAGATAATACAATGGAGTCTAAATCACCCAAAAAAAAAAATGGAGTCTTAGTTGCGCTAAAACATGGCTTTTGCAAAAGAGAATAAAACGCACTATGATAAAAATGAATTAAGATGAATCTTTCAGCCCCCAAACTCCTGTTTTACATGAACAAACGAGAGAATTGGGATAGGAGAAGAATTAAAAAAAAACCCCATTTTGAAAAAATAAAGACTTAAACAATTCACGTGTCATATTGAACTCCAAATCCCATCAGCATTGTCAATTGACACGTATTATTATGCACTGAATGACGAAAATAAAAGAAGAAAAAGAGAGAGCCAACTAGATCGGAGCGAACCTGTCTTGGGGAAGAAATGTGGGAAGAACCTAAGGAACGGGGCGCTAGAGTGCCCCGCTTTGGATGCCTGGAAGCCGAGAGATCAAACAGAACGGGAAACAGACGAAACAAAAAGATTCGTCCAGAATGTAGACGTTGAATTGCTCTACACCTGGAACAAGGTGGTTTGGGATCGATCGAATTCAAGAAATATTTCAAGAATTGGAGAAGAAACCATAGTTTAGGTCCGAGATTTTGGAGAGAGTGGGTGGGAGGGACGTTAAAGTGACCGTCCCTTGTTCGTTCGTTCGTTGTTTTCAAATGGGTTCGTTGTTTTCAAATATCTTTCTGATGAGACAGCGTCGGGACTTGAAAGATATAAAGTAGGGTAACTTAAATTCTCAACCTTTGAACTTTACTCCGATTGCCACAAACTACTAAGTTGTCCTGAAATTACACTCCACAAAGAAATGTTTCTGAAACTAGTCTTTGATTAGCTGGGTTAAAAGTTGAGTTTATAAAATTTAATAATTTATTAAATAAAATTTAATAAATAATTTTAAAAATAACGAAATTAACTTCTTAAAACCGGCCTCCCATTTTTATTGACAAATTATTCTAAACAGAGTTAAGTAATTTTTTAGTGGTAGCTCAATCCTCACCCACTCACACCATGATAGCATGATACCTCTTCGTTGAACTGTTCGGGTAACTTAGGTCTTACTAAGTCTTCATCAACTGTTTGGCACACCTAATCAAACCATTAATTAAAGAGTGCTGCTAAATGAATGTATTTTGACCATACACATTTTGTACATAATAAAAAATGTAAAATAATATATTTTATATTTTATTTCTCTCTTAACCTGTAAAAGACGATAGTATAATTTTTTTTTTTTCTTACTTAAAGCCACCAGTGCGTGGATAGATTATTGGATGGAAAGGCTACAAAGAAAAAATAATAAGAGATCTTTAATTTTTAATTTCTTAATGCAATAAGAAAAACACTAATTCATCCCAAAAAAATGTAACACTTACAAGACTGGGTATATTTGATTATTGCAAAATTTTTAACGAGATTCAACAGTACCATATTGGCCCAACCTCATCGACCAACGAGTTATTTGATGGCCACATCAAGCTCAGCACCGGTCCATCGTAATCTAATGCAATCTTTGATTTTCTGTTCAAGCCTCTGGAAGTTTTCAGTTTAACTTTACATTTTGAGAAATAAGGGAATGGCCCCTTGTTTCCGTAGAATTTATATTGTTGACGCCAAATTATTTTGGAATTCCATTCCCGCCTGATAGGCCTGTCCCTAGGGAGTTTAAAAAACCAAACTAGGGAGAAAAAGGATGTCGGGAAGTTGAAGTGGCCCGGAGGCCAAGTACAGACCGAAGCGCTTTACTCTTTACTTCACACCCCAGTAACTGGACGTGGCGCACGCGCTGACTATGATAGATGCCGCATCTCGCTGTGGTGCAGATCGGACAGAATTACGAAATGGGAGACAGAGGAGAAGGAGGTCATTGCGACTGTTCAAATGATTCAGAAACCCGAATTTCAAAATCACCCCTCGATCCACCTGCCGAGGATAGTAACTACTCATTACCCACATTCAGCCGGAGTGAAATTTTCAGGGTTATTCAAGTTGTTGAGAGAGACTCCTTCGCTGTAGCTCAGAGTTTCGCTTCTCTTCGCGTCGCTCTTTCTGAGGTCTGTCGCTCTTTTTCTTTTATTTTTTGTAAATAAATCTCTTTCAAGAAACTGTGTTAGTCTGCGGAGTGGGAAACTGAAAAAGAGCTGATTAAGTTTGGTTACCAGTTTCTAGAAGTATGCCTTGTAAGTTTGACCTTATGTTTAGGAACGGAGGCAAAAACAACCATGAATTTGTGTGAACATTCTAATACATTGTTATATTCATTGGGAGTCCAAAATCCATCTGCTTAATTACTACAATTCTCTAAGCTAATTATCTCACGAAAATTGCCAGCTTGTAGGTTACTAGCAGCTGAGTTGATCATATGCTATGCTTCAGTGATGCTACAGGGCCCCTTCAGGAATCTGATAAGCATTCATCTAAAGTAGAAATTTTATTATTGTTTTTGTGCGTTATGAAAAGGGGAAATGTTATTCCGCTAAAAATCATTAACAAAATGTGAGGTGAGGTGCTGATTTATTTTGTTTCACATTACTAGTCTGAATTATTTTTGCTAAATTCAATTTGTGAAAATAGATATGAAAGCTAAATACCATGCGGCACTCTTGTTTATTATTTTTTTCCATTGATTGGATCGGAATTATGGTTCCTAATAACCTATGTATAATGGAAACATCTACTCATTGTTGTGATAGAAGTAATGTGCAATGGGAAAAGCAGACATCTCGCGGATAGTTTCATATAACCACTGTTGTCTGATTACACAAACTAGGATCATATCCTACTGGATGTATTTCTTACTTGACACATTAGTAAATAGCTTTGTTTCTCGCCTGTTATTTTGTTCCCTGTGTACCTGGTAAGTTGTTTGTCTCAGTCATGTTATATTTGTAAATTGCAGTGCTTGATGCACCAACCAAGGGGAATCGGTACATAAATTCATGTCTCAGGTATGATCTTAACATCCGGTTTGTCATCTTCATATTTAAATGACGTTCTGACTATCAAGTGCCCAAGATGTTAGCTGTCAGACTGGTAGAAGTCTTTAAATGTCTTGATTACTTTTATGTGTTTTGAAGTTGCTGTTTCTAGCTGTTGCTAGAGCATTTCTTCTCTTTCTAAGTGGATGTTTGTTGCTCCAGTTTAATATGAGACTAGAAATAAGTTCAGCAAATGTCTGGTTCGACAAAAAAGAAGCCTCATGGATCATTACAATAAAGTTGTCTAGTTGTTATCCTGATTTTGTGTTTTTGTTTTCTTTTGGTGCAGATTGAACGAGGAGATGAAGATCATTGATGGTCTAGCCTCTCAACTGTATCCTATTACTTTGCTATTTTCTAATATATTATTTTACCTTTCTCTTCTTTCAGCTGGTCAGACTAAATACTCATCTCACAATCTTTGACATACCAAAAAATAAACAATCTTTATAATTTTGCGTCATTTCTCTTGTTCTGGGAGGTTTATGGATTCTATATCTGGGGCAGTTGTAAATACTCACTTATTGTTTTAAACTTCATTAGAAATCCTCTTGAAGTGTTTAGATAGTCTTTCTCTTTGGCTGCCTGTCTTCTTTTATCTCAGTTTCCACTTTGAATCCTTAATGCTTTTTAAGAAAAATCCTAAGAAAGAATGACGATGCTCTCGACTCAGCTGTTAACAAGCTTCTTCATGTCCCGTGACGGTGAGGATTCAGTCTTCCATAGACCTACTGTCCGTTTGTTTTCTTTTTCTTTCCTTTTTAGTGGGGGAGGGGTTGGGTTCTGACATGTTTCTTTGGAATCAAGAAGTTGCAAGATTTATTTTATCAATGACTTTATGGTATGTTATAGACAGTGCAAACTAAGCAACAGAATTTCTTCCCTTTTGACAGATAGTTAGGAGATAGAGAACTAAGGATAAAGTTTGCTTCTGTTTCCGGTAACCAAAAAAAATTTTCTGTTTCCAGAAAAGAAGGGTACACTAGTTTTCTCTTTTAGTTAGCATTGCAAGTTATTACATGTCTTTCCAAAGGTATCATGGTTCAAGACCAAAGAAATATGAAGAAATTACAGTTGTAGTCAGCTTGGTAAACTTATTTACTCCTATAAATATAAATAACAATATGCCCATTTAGAGTTAAAAGATGTTAAATTATTCTGGTTGCAGATAATGTAATATTTAACAATTGATTAAATTATTCTCTCTTTATTGTCAAATTCTGCAGAAAAACTAAGAAACCTTCTTTGTCTTTACAATTAAAGAAGATAACTCTTAATTCCCTGCTGAAGCACAAGAAGAAAATTTTCCTCTTACCTATTAATTTGCCAGCACTGTACGCATACATGTTCAAACTCACCCAGCCATCCTCCATTAAAGTCCCAGCTTCCAAGCTTCCCCCATCTTCAACTTCTCTGTATCAACCATTTCACATGCATACATAACCAATCCAAAATTTTAAGTTTCTCACATGTTTTACATAGTTTAGCTTCAATCAATATGATTCTGACAACTTTCATCTCTTCAATTTTTTTCATCATAATTCTCTTTTTTCTTATCCTTCGATTTCTCCACAAGACTTGAGTTCCATACATTCTTAAAAGGAAAAATCTATTCTCATAACTCAAATTGTACATAACCAAGGTGTGAGCTTTCAATCTAATGGTGTAGATCTTGTGTTATGAAAATTAAATGAGAATAAATGTATAAAATTATTGAGACTTCTTAGAAAATGGTGGCTTTCCATCGAAAAACAGTCTTCATGTTTACCAATTCTTCAAAATCCCCCTTTACAATGAGCACTTACCAGGAAAATCAACTTCACAAGAAAATCCTCATCTACCTCTAGTCACTACCTTTCGATGAAGGCTCTGATTTTACAAATTTCTACTCCTGTTGCAAACCTAGTGAAATTTTCCTACACCTCGATGCTAACCAGACGGCCCGCGACATTTTCCTCGATGCAAAAGTTTCCTGGAGGAACGAGAAATTCGAAGAGGAAACAAATTCAGCACTGGTTCTGAAATCAAAAAGAAAGACAAAATTTCCCTTAGTATTTCCAGCGCGGAAGGTGTTTGTTAGGGACAAAATAGAAAATTAAAATATTTTGAACTGGAAGATAAAGTTATTATTGACTTTAAATGGATTTTTTTTAAATTTCTAATCAATACAATAAATAATTTTATGAAGCTGGTTGTAATTGTAATTTTTTCAAGAAAAATTGTATGGTTTGTTCGCCATGGTCAAGCCCTCAAATCATGCAGCCTTCATCATGCGGATGGATTTGGGTGTTAGACCCCTCAGTGGTCAAGAAAAGATGGTAAACCATACGCACGAGACATTTAAAAACGTCGCCCAAAGAGATTGAAAAAGGATTATAATACCATCAAATGATAAATTACTTGTTTAGAAGCATATAAAGTTATTTGTTTAGGAGGCCTAGTCTTCCGCATCGGTTGCATCCAGTTGTTGCGTGATGGCCATAACCGTGCTTGCTTAGAGAAAGGATAATCATGCATCTAAATGTTACTGTGCTTAGATTTATTTTGAACTTTGGCCTTCTTATAGTTTTATGGAACAATGTTAAGTGCACATATAAAGGTAGCGTGTTAAAAGAGAGTTTTTAGACAAATAAAAAATATAAAATCTATGTGTATAACTATCATTGTTATTTTTTTCCATTGATTTCATGCATCATCAGTAGAAACGTTGGACTCATGCTCATAGAGTATCAGAGCAAAGATACAATTTGGTAACGTCAAAGTACTTTTTTTGCGGCGTAACAGAAGGTGCCGCCACAGGACATGCCAAGCGAATTTATTCATTTGAACAATATGTAAGTTATTGGTGCTTGGTGCTGTTAGAAAGCAAGATGAGAGTTGAAATAACTTTTTGGGAAAATGCTATTCCAAATAGAGACTTGCTCTTTCCTCTAATAAAAGAATTAAGAATGTGATGAAATTACAACACTCAAGAAAACACATACTTAATGAGTTTATGTCAACAAAAATGCTACTTGTACTGGAAATTATTGACAGCAAAGTTTACAAAATGGCCTTGGAAATTTTTTTGAAAAATACAATTTTACTGATAAATAAATTATTAAATTATTATAAATAACAATTTTATTATAAAATTTATTAAAACTTATAATTTAATTGTTAAAATTAAAATTTGATAAATTTAATTTTTAAAATAAATATTTAAATATTAATTTATAAAAGTAATATGATTGAAATTTTTTTCAAACATTATTAATCTGCAGTAATTACTTTTTAATGTATAATTATGAAATTCTCGGATTAAATGATGTGTGCACTGCAGAGGCGCCGCCGCGCTTGGTTTGACGGTTTGGTAGCCAATTATTAAATGCAATAATTTGGTGGGGCTATAAGCTACTGGCCCACGTATCACTATAATCCTTTTTCCCATGGATTTTAGTTCTTTAGAGTTTAGTTTAACTTATTTGAGACATTTTTATTGGACTGTGAAAATTGCATGTCATTCCCTGAAATAAGTTGGGGACCCAATATCACATGCTCTCTATCTGCAATCTGCATGTGAATAAAGCCATGTATTTTCTGGGCAAGAGATTCAAGATTTTTCTCTTTCTCTAGGAATTGCTGGGCCTAAATACATCGTTTTCTCATGCTTCAGCGGGAATTCATCCCAAGGCCTCTTTTTCCGGAGAAAGGCTAAGCATCTGTGTGTGTGCTGTGTTTCTGAATTTGTTTGCCAGCTTAATTTGACAATTTTGAGCAATTCTGATCCTGATATGGCCACGCAGTCCGCAGGATAATTATCATTTGGGGAAATCTACTAGTGTTTGCACATTGGTCAACATTGTGGCTATTTAACGCGACTTGAAATTTGAGCAACACGTAATTTGCAAGTCAAAGTGACCTTAATCACCCAAAATGGCGTGGAAGGAATCTTAAGCAGCCAAAGTGATCAACTATTTAATTCTTTTGAGATTTCGCGAACTCCCTTTCGGACCAGTCAGGTTTATCACAACTTAAGAAAGGCAGAAAAAATGAAAGATACAGGGAAGAATGAGGAGGAAGAACTGGGAACAGGGAACAGGAGAGCTACCAACGATTTTCATATTTCCATATTAATCAAAGCCTAAAGGAAAATTAAGATTGTCTAACTTTTCTTTGAAAAAAAAAATTTTGATTGTGGTGAGAAAAAGACAATTTTCAATCAAAAATTTAAGAGTAATATAAAAAAAATAATGGTATCTTTAATTTTTTTTATAAAAAATTTATATTTAATATGACTCTTTAACTTATTAAATTTTATTATTTAGTTTATAATATTTAATAAATTTATTAATTTAAATATATAATAACCCTTGAACTCTTCTTTATTAATTTTCACCAACTCCACCATCAACCATATGCCATGGTCATAGATACATCGTATTACGGTTGCCATTGCTTATTCTCTTTCTTTCTTCTTTTGTCGCAAACTTTCCAGTCAGAAAAAGAAAATTACAGAGGAGAATATTACCCCTTTATTCCCTGTGATTTGGACATTGATTTCCTTTAGTTTGACTGTGGTTATGTGGTTACAATTAGCATGTCCAATTATAGAACAAGGTATCCTGGGTGGTAGGGTTGTAGTAGGTCCCAGGTATTTGGGTTTTTTGGGTCAGTAAAACCCAGATCTCGAGCGAGAAACATAACAACCCTGACACACCTTTCATCGCGAGCAAAAGAAACAGAAGAGTACGTTCGTTGATGAAGGTATAGCTAGCCTACGTCGTCCCACCAGCTCACCACTAAAGCTTCAAACTTTATTGATAAGAGGATCTAATCATTTCATTTCTAAGATTGAAAAGCTACGAAAATACAAGTTCCTACCTTTTTTTTTTCCTCCTAGTCCTACATCGTGAAGTTGTAATTTAAGGAAAGTATTAGAATAAGTAATCAATTATGGCAATCGTTTTCTAAAATTAATCAGTGTCAGCTCTTGTTTTTCTCTGGATACTATGCTGTTTGAAGACAGAAGATTGCCGGAATCGCCCCTCAACGTATTTGCTATCATAGTGTGTTTGGTTCTTTAGTTGGGAAATTCCTGATATTGGAACAGTACGGGTACTTGTTTTGGATTCTGCGATGCCGGGAATCCTGAAATCTAGCTAAACGCTAGCTTTTGTTGCCACTTCGGTGAACATAAAAATCTTCAATCAAGGATTCTTTAAGCTTTGGTCTTGGCATGTAGAGGAGTCAAGTCAAACAAGCTTTTTTTTTTTTTAATTTGTTTTTTTTCATCTGATCGAGCATAGCGGAGGGTGTGTTAATTTTGAAATTTCGATCTACATGATAACTTGTGGCTACTGACCTCCGAAATCAGGAAGAAAATGGTGCCAGAGAACATGAAAAAACAGCTTTCTTTGGCAGTGAGAAGCATCCAGTGGAGCTATGCAATCTTTTGGTCCGGTTCAGTTAGCCAACCGGGGTACCAACAGCTCCATTCATATAAACTCTTACGGTTTTGCGCTTTCCCCTTCTTAATTTGAGTATCTTTTTCAGTACTTTGAAAGGTTTTATGGGAGAGATATTGACTTAGTCTTCTGCTCCTGGTTGTTTTATATCTAAGTTATTTGCTTCAAATCTGCGAATAGCTAGTTGGGTATTGTTCGATATTCCGAATTACTCTTGCTGCTTTCTTGGTCTTTGCTCAGAAACTTTTTTGTTCCGAAACGTAATGTTTACCTGTGAAATTTGCAGGGTGTTGGAGTGGGGGGAAGGGTATTACAATGGGGACATAAAGACGAGGAAAACAAGTCAAGCGGTAGAATTTAATTCTGACCAAATAGGCTTGCAGAGGAGTGAACAGCTAAGAGAGCTATTCGGGTCCCTCGTAACTGCAGAAGATAGCCCACAAACTAAAAGGCCATCAGCGTCACTATCCCCTGAAGATCTCACAGATACAGAATGGTATTACTTGGTTTGCATGTCTTTCGTATTCAACATTGGCCAAGGGTAAGATTTTCTCGCATTTTCCCTATATATTATAAATCTTTCAATTAATCTGTCACTATCATTTTGGCTACTGAAAGCAGTCGCCCTTTTCACTTACAAAACGGAGCAGAATCCCAAATTATCATCTGATTCTGTGTTGCCCTGTTATCTAAAATGTTCGTTAGTCTTATCATTCTTAATGGTTGCTACGCTTTTGCTTTAGGTTACCAGGAAGAACTCTAGCGAATGGCGAACCCATTTGGCTGAGCGATGCCCATGTAGCCGATAGTAGGGTTTTTATTCGCTCCCTTCTGGCAAAGGTAAGAGGGTTTTGTTTGTTGGCTTAATCTGTTCTTTCTTCCGTCTTTGGCTATAATTTCATTTGTTGTGTGTCCTCTAGCATGCTGTAAATGACATTAAGCCTGAAACTTGTCTTTGGTTTTTGTTCCATGTCGGCGCCGGCGACAACTGTCTCCTCTCACGATCAGAGTGCATCTATTCAGGTACCATCCTGATTTCTCTTTATCTGTCTTAAAATAAATTCACCTAGTAATTAACGGTTCACTTAGTGCTATTGAAAGACATGTAAATAGATGTAGATATGTTTGAATAGGTGTTTGAATAGGTCTTGCTTTTGAAACTACTCTTAAGTCAGTGTTTGCTTTAGGCACTGAGATAACAGTCTGCATTCTGATTACAACAGATAAAAGAGAAAGGAAAAATACGTCTTGCGTAGGTGCATGAGAGTTCACTGAACTAAACCTATAGTTTCTGTAATTGGATCTCATTGTCCTAAACACAGCAGGGCTGCTTTGTCCTAAAATCTTGTGATTTGTTCTTTACAAGTAGTTTTTCATAGACAATTAAGATGACACTTCTCATCCAAGTCCATGAAGACCATTAAATGTAGGTTGTTTTAACTTCAGTAAGAGAAAATCTAACCAAAGCACCGTGTAATTCACATATCCTTCATCTTAACTTTCAGACAGTGGTGTGCTTTCCTTTTCTGGACGGTGTTATTGAACTAGGTACAACTGATCATGTAAGTGTTTCCCTTGATTATAACCTTAACATCACTTTTAGGTTATTTGCCTCAAGATTGCATGGCATTCTAAGTTGTGTTGCCCAAATTATATTTAATTGATGTGTAGGCCTCAGAAGACCTCAGTCTCATTCAACGTGTTAGAACTTCTTTCTTGGATATCTTGGACACCAAAGTTCCCAAGAAGCCTGGAGCTGCTTCAAACACCAAAAACGACAAAGATGTTACTTGTGTAGCATTTGACCATAATTCTTTAGCATATGGGATGTCAAATCCAGCATCTCCCAATAGTAGTTCAAATGCATTTCAAGCCAATCAACCAGTGGATGAGACATTTATGGTTAAAAGGATGATTGGTGGTGCGTCACAAGTCCAAAGCTGGCAAGTTATGGAAGATGAACTGAGTAACTGTGTCCACAACTCCATGAATTCCAGTGATTGTATATCTCAAACTTTTGCCGCCCCAGTAAAGATTGCCTCAGTTCCCAAGGGTGAAACCCCCGTTGCCCATTGTGTGCAAGACCTCCAGGAATGCAAAAACACAAAAAAGACTCTAGCAAATCATCGTAGTAATGATGGCCATTATCAGAAAGTTCTTTCTACCCTTCTAAAAAGCTCAGACCAGTTAATTATGGGAGCACATTTTCAGAATTGTCATCAGGAATCCAACTTTGTCAGTTGGAAGAAAGGAGGATCAGTGGGTTGTCAGAGGCCAAGAGGAGGAACCCCACAAAAACTATTGAAGAAGGTATTGTTTGAAGTTCCTCGGATGCACATGGATGGACTGCTCGAGTGTCAAGAAGAAAATGACTATAAAGAGGGAATGAAACAAGACGCTGATGAAATTGGTATGCACCATGTACTATCAGAAAGAAGGAGAAGGGCAAAACTAAATGAAAGGTTTTTAATTCTTAGATCAATTGTTCCTTCAATTAGTAAGGTAATTTATGTTTAATTCCTGACCCTGAGAATTGTTCACTTGGATGTCACTGCTCAAATAATCACAAACATCATTCTTGCAGGATGACAAAGTTTCAATACTAGATGATGCTATAGAATACCTTAGAAAGCTTGAGAAAAAGGTCAGAGATTTGGAAGCACGCAGGGAGCGAGTAGATTTAGGGAAAAGGACGAAAGCAACACCTCAAGATATGGTGGAGAGGACTTCTGATAATTATTGTAACAACGAAACTGATAATGGCAACAAGAGGAAGGCTTGTGACATTGATGAGCAAGGGAGAGAGATTGATTCAGTTGCTCTAAAAGACAGCTACGCTAATAATGTAGCTATTAGTATGAGCGACGATGAAGTTCTTATTGAAATGAAGTGTCCTTGGAGAGAAGGAGCGCTGCTGGAAATTATGGAAGCAATCAGCCGTCTGCACTTAGATTTTCATTCAGTTCAGTCCTCAGCAGCTGATGGGAATCTTTTTGTGACAATTAAATCTAAGGTAAGCACATGGAGCACAGTCAGGATTTGACCTTCTGGTTTTATAGAGTTTTTAACGAAACATCCTACAATGGCGATGTTCTGTGTTTCACTCTTCTCCATGATCATCTAGTGTGGACGTATATATGTCCTAACAGGATCGTTTTACAAAGTTTCATTCTGTTAACACTTGATTACCGTATGGTTCTTTTATTTTAATTTGAGTACTCTTTTATGTGCAGTTCAGAGGACCAACTCCTGCATCAGCTAAAAAGATCAAACAAGTACTCCACCAAGTGGCTTGGAAGTGTTGATATTGTATTAACCTCAAAAATTATAGATATGTTCAATTTGATACCTGCCATTGCCGTGTAACATAGCAGGGTCCTTTAGATTGTTGTAGTTACAAGTTATTGGAGATTTTTGAGTTCTCATAAACCAAAAAAATAGTTGTTGGGCTCCATAGTGAAGTGTAAGGACTTCCCCCCTCCCCCGAGAAGTTGGAAACTGGAAATACGGCTTAGTTGGCTAAAATCTGTGTAATATTCTTAGCGAGTCCTACATAGTTAATTTATGCACATTGAATTACCATTAAGAGAGTGGAACGGTCACTATCTTTATATTTCAATATGATACATCTCTGCCTCTTTGAAAGTTCGAAGAGGGGAAAAAATAAAGGTGAGGGCTTATGCCTGCAAATGTGACATTGGCCATGAACGCTCCAAGATAACATGGCTAGAGTATTATACTGAAGTGCCGTGTTATTTTGACCTTATTTTTGTTCCCAATATCAAAAATTTCACTTTATTGTTTGGTTGTGTGCATTTCTTCATAAATGTATCCTATTACGGAAAATGGATCCTTAAATTTGGGCATTCCTTGGTTTTAGCAACTCTAAGAGATAAGAAAGTAGTTACTACTTACGTGTTTTACCTCTTTTTCTTATTATTTAACTATTTTATTTTTTCTCTTTTTTCTCTATCCTAACTTTGAATACTAAAATTAGGAATTCAGTCTACTCTTTCTAAATAAAGGCATATCTTCATTGTTACCTGTGATATGCATTAGATATCAGAGTATATAGATTTCACACATACTTAATCAACTTTAAGAGAAAGAACAACCTTGTCAGACTAAAAACTATGTTAAGCAAATATGAGATTATTAGTCTTAATTTTATTTTTGCTCGCGGTGGATACATTGTTTTATTATAAAAATAATGTCGTGTGAAGTGAGTACACAGTGCATACGTCCTCCCATGAGACAATAGCACTACAGCAGAGAAATGATACTGTCACGCTACTACCTTCACATTTTTAATTAGGTTGATAAACGTGACTGAATCTTAAATTTTTTTTAATTTTAAATTTAATTAAAATTTATTTTATTAATTAAATTTAAAATATAAACAAATGAATAACAGCACTTGCCACGTCTTAACGTGGGTGAAAGAATAATTATTAAAATATAATATTAAAAATTAAATAAAAAATTTATAAATATAAAAATATAAAAATAATATTACCTATAAAATTTTGACATTTTTATACAAGAACGTGCACTCTATGTAATCTCCTCATTTGAAAGTGGTCAAATCTGGCTAGACATTCTTTCTAAATTATGAGATAACTTTATTGCCTTTTTGCGTGGACATCCATAATGCGGGCATTCCCTCACTTGAAATTATCATTTTTTACAGTTATGACAACTCAATGAAAATAGAAAATTATTCAATATGTTGCTGACTTTTTTACCAAACCATGTGAGAGAACATAACAAAAATTTTTAAAAAATAAAATAAACCTTAGCCGGCGGCGGCTCTAAATGGAGATGAAAACTTGCTTTTTATTTGGAGTCAAGAATTGTACCTTGTCAAATTGATTAAAATGCTTGATTATGTCGCTCGCGCTGTTTAACAACCCTGACTCCCTGCGAGTGAATCCATATGAACTTCTAAACTATGACAGGGAATTCTACTTCATAGGACAAAATTTATTCGTAGTTGGAACTAAGAATAAGACTAAAACTTTCTTTTGATCCTTTAAAGATGAACAAACTTTTATTTTAGTTCTTCACTGTTAAATTTTTTTATTTTGTTCCTTCAGAGATCAATTAACTTCTATTTTAGTCCCTCATTGTTAAAAATTCTTAATTAAGTCCTCTAAAGATTGAAATTGATATCAATCAAATTTTTCAATTAGGATGATTACTAATAAGGTTAAATTTATTGACGTGTCATGATGATGTAACAGAAATTGCTGATATGTCAGAATTTAGATGACGTGGCATACTGACAAGGCAAAAGTTATTGACGTGGCAGGGTATTGGCTGACGTGTCATGATGACGTAGCTGAATCTGGCTGATGTGGCATGCTGATATCAGCAGCCACGTCAGCCGTTTTTGCCACGTTAACATGACCCGCTAATAATTTTGACCTTGTTAACAATCATCCTAATTGAGAGATTTGATTGATATCAATTTCAATCTTTGAAAGACTTAATTAAAAATTTTTAACAATAAGGGACTAAAATAAAAGTTAATTAATCTCTAAAAGACTAAAATAAAAAAATTTAATAATAAAAAATTAAAATAAAAATTTATTCATCTTTAAAAAATCAAAAAAAAATTTTACTCTAAAAATAATAAAGCATATTGTAGTGAGCACAGCAAAAATTAAAAAAAAAAAAATCGCCGCCTTTGAATTGCAGCAAACAAATCGTAGTTTGGATTACATATTTTAGATATTGTGACGTGCATGATGACACATTACCAAACTTCTTATCCAGACCAACTTTACATATGTCCATCAATTTGTCAATGACAAGGACTTCCAGCAGCTACTATACCGTTTACAAAACATTGGTCGACTCTTTGAAAATTGACCAGCCATTTTGTCCTTCTACAGTGAATTTTTAACTGGGTGCACGCGTTAAACCATGTTCTCCTAAAAACTTTTTCTGAGAAAAATTACATCATTAAATTTATTTAATCACATAAACTAAATTATAAAATACATCAATAAACAAATCATGCTCTCAAATTTGGTGGGAGGACGTTATTCTGTAATATATCCATTTTCAAACGCTTAAACAATAAAACAAATTACTACAAACTCATTCAATCGTATATAACATTAGAATAAACAAACACATTGTAATCCCACCTATTACAATTTGACAGATGGGATAGTACGGAAAAAAGGGGAAAAAAACAAAAAGAATAGTCCGCAACACAGAAATTGTGAACCCACGAGCGTGGCTAGAAGTAGAAGTTTGCTAGGGCAAGAGTGCAGAATTCCTCAGGGACAATGTCAAATTCATTCTACTACAACTGTGGAAATATATTAAACAAAGTAACCACTTCACGAATTATAACGCATCAAAGCATGTATTTTATATCCAACACCAGTTCCATAAATCATCATATGCCAGACGTAAAATAAAATCTAACCAATAATTGCTTATGGGTATGATCCATTCATGAGAAACAAATTAGAACTAGTTATGATCCTTTCAACTCAATCTATTATTATAGTCTAAAAAATTATATCTATCAGAAAGGGGAAGGCATGAAAATTGGTAAAAGTCAATAGCTCATATCTTGGCGCATATAGTATATCACAATATTCAGTAACCAGAAAGTGGGGTACTATTCCCATTCAATTGTTGATGGAGGCTTTGACGTAATATCTTGCACAACACGGTTTACACCGCGGACACTGTTACATATCTTTCGTGCAACATCGTCAAGAAACTTGTGCTCAAAGTAGTACCTGAAAGTTAAAAGATAATACACAAAACTTAAAATTCTATTGGTCGAGGACAACTGTAACCCAACGCTAAGAAGACTTGCATCACAAGTACAACATAAAAGAAACACCACTTCCTCCGAAGTATTCCAGAATTTGTTATGTAACAAATGCTTCACTACTCTACTAAATATGTAGAAGCCTCCAGCTAGTTTCCAGAGAAGTAATTCTCCTAGTGCGCTCGTCTAATGGCATCGGCATTAACAGATAAAGAAACTCTCATATGTGGAAGGTTCAAGCAACAATAACAATATTGTAAAGAAAGATTTCTTGTTATAGGATTTGAATTCTGTCTTTATTATTCTCTGACTTAAGTGACTTTTTATCAATTTCTGTCTAGTTTATATTAAAATATACTTTGTGAGTCCCACTCTTTTCTCTCTAACTTTTTCTCTCTCTTAATTTTGTATCTATCTCTTTTACTTCCCTTTGCCTGTATATTCCCCAATGGCGAAGGATCCTTATCCCCTGTTACAAATGGGGAATCTTGTCACATGCTTACCAAACTTCATTTGTGCTATTCAAAATGCTTAGCTAGAAGCCAATTTGACCTTCCAGATGTTATTAGTTTTAAAAATATATATATACAGCAGCAGAGCAAAATTATACCTGCCCCAAATTTCCAAAATTACATGCTGAATATGGAGCAGAAGTGGATGTGATATGGAAACAAAGCTATCTAGAATCAAAGACATACATACTACAGCTGCAACCTTACCAGTCTGCAGTCATTCCATCTTGACTTGTAACAGCTCTGAGAGCAACAACATGAGAATGTGTTCTTTGATCACCTTGAACTCCAACAGATCTTACGGGCAAGAAAACTGCAAAAGCTTGCCATATTGAATCATAAATCCCAGCATCCTTGATTGACTGAATGAAAATCTCATCAACCTGGAAAGTAATCTATGTAGTTATACACAATCGGAAAGTCAAACATTATAGGCCCACATAGATACAGAACACCATATACCTGACGAAGAATATCTAAGGCATTGCCTTCAGTGACATCACCCAAAACTCTCACCGCAAGACCAGGCCCAGGGAATGGATGGCGTTTTAAAAATGCCTCAGGAACATCCAAGATCCTCCCTAATTGACGAACCTTTATACATGGACATAATATAATAAAATATCAATGCGTCATGCATTCAGACACACATGTGCATGTGTGTACTAAGAATCCAAGCACATGCAAACAAGTAAATAGTTTTAAACTGAAACCTCATCCTTAAATAGAAGTTTGAGTGGTTCTATAAGTTTCAACTTCATGTCCTTGGGAAGCCCTCCAACATTATGATGGCTCTTGATAGTATGGGAGTGAGTTCTTCCACTTCCAGGTGGTGGACAGGACTCAATCACATCAGGATACAAAGTCCCTTGAACCAAGTAAGAAGGTTTCTTTCCTAGTTTATGCTCCAAATCTACCGCAAAAGCATCAAAGATGCAGATGAACTCTTTCCCAATAATTTTCCTTTTCATCTCAGGATCAGTTACACCTTTCAGCTTTTCAAGAAATTGCTCTGCGGCATCAACACATGTAACTGGTAAATGAAGATCCTTTTCAAAGGTTTCCATCACACGCTCTCTCTCCTTATATCTGTATGTAAGAAGAAGCATATCTAGTGAGGGAAGCATCATAGATACCCATACTTAGCAGTTGTGTTTTACAAATTTATGATCTCTTTATCGCTTTTGGCGAGGGGGTTTGTTTAGGAAGAAACTTCCTCACCTAAGTAATCCATTGTCAACAAAAACACAATGAAGCCTCTCTCCAATTGCTTTATGGACAATAGTAGCAGCGACTGTGGAATCCACACCCCCTGACAATGCACATATAACATGTTCTTCAGGCCCCACTGTATCTTGGATCACTTTTATTTCTTCATCCAACACATTTTCCATCTTCCAACCTGCAGTGACTCTACAAACCTCAAATAGAAAACACTGCAGCGTTTCCATTCCTTCATGAGTATGTGTCACCTATAAAAGACTCTTTTATTATGGACTACGGAGGAAATACTAATAATTACTCAAAACTTTCAATTGAGATTAATTTTTCAACATACTGAAATTCTTCATCTGCTATACAATTTTGAAACCATAGTTTAAGGACATACTAATTGATTTACTTGATAATTGTCATGTTTAAACCAGCTGAAATACATTAATTACAAAATAATATGAAGCAGAAACTACAAGACACACACTTACCTCAGGGTGATACTGAAGCCCATAAAACTTCCTTGAGGGGTTCTCAATAGCCGCGACTGACCCCTGCTCGCTTCGTGCCACCACCTCGAACCCATGAGGCAACTTTACAGCCTCGTCGCCATGGCTCATCCAGACGACTTGCTTATGCGCAACCTTCTTCGACCCAAAGAGACCACAAGGTTTTTCCACCAGAATTTCCATTCTCCCATACTCTTGTTTCTGCCCGACCTTGACTTCACCACCTAGCCTCTGTACTAACAACTGGAGTCCATAGCAAATGCCGAGCACGAAAACGCCATTCGACTCCGCCCATTCAATGAAGCCATCAGGAAAACAGGGGGAATCGGGGGTGTGGACTGAGTGGGGCCCGCCGGATAGAATGACAACGCTGGGTTTGAGGTCGATTATGGATTGGAGAGAGGAGGTGCCGGAAACGCAGAGGGAGAAAACGGAGAGGCTTCTGATTCGGCGAGTGATGAGGTGAGTGTATTGGGAACCATAGTCTAAGATCAGAACCAGGTTTGATTTCACGGCTTTTGGGTCCATAGCTGAGGGCGCACGGAGGTGGTGGCTAGGGTTCGGTGTTCTTGACCCCTCGCTCTGATTGGACTTTGTATTTGCTTATTTATAAGGCAAGGGTTTATGCAAGGAAGCAAATAATAAAAATTTCAAGAATTCTGAAATTAGGGTTTTAGGTTTGGCGGGAACAGCCGGCAGTGTGACCCCGAGGTAGCTTTTGCCAGGTTGCCATCCATCGCCGTTACAACCGTTATCCTTCTTTTATTTATTTTGAGAAAATTACCTAAATTTTTCTTAGGCGTTTTTGACATAAACTTTTTTTTATTTTAAATCCGACACTAATTTTCATTATATTTTAAAAATCAACAATGTATCAACAAAAAAAAAATCAACAACACATAAACCTAAATCCAGTAAACATTTAACAGATTACTAACACTCTGTATTAGTCAATGGTCAACCATGATAATATAAGTTAAATTGTCAAAAATACCCTGAACGATCAATTAAATTTCATCTCCCATGAACACTGTCTGCTCCCCGCCGGCACATACGAGATAGTCAGCAAAAACTTTCATCCAAACAAGAGAAAAATGCTTTTCTCTAAATAAGTGTTTTCCTTTCTACAATCAAATAGAAAAATATTCTGCAGTAACAACTAGAGATAGTTAGCACCAGATGGATATAATAGAAAAAGATGAACTGGATGAACTCGAACCTTCAAATTACATAAGCCATGCCTTCTTAAGTAATTGCATGTTCCGGAATCATACATAGAACAACTTAGAACGGAAGAGGATGAAAAGATTCAAGGAATAAGCATTGGCATCTCAATTTCCCATCCAAACAAACAGATAACACAGTCCAACAATAAGTATGCAACTGTGAGGTTAGACAGACAACTTGAAAACTTAGAGCTCTGCATACCAGAAAAGCAATGACCTATGAAACAGTCAACTAACTCATTCTGTGGGCCAGTTCAGAACCACATACATTTCAAACCCAATCACAAAATCAGAAAAATTCAAAACAACATATCTAACAGCCATACCTGATGAAGCTTACTCCCTTGGTTCTGAAACTTGAGAAGGTTCTTAGATGAGTCCAAAGGAATTCTCAGAGACTCAATGGCTCGAAGCTCTTCATCGCTCAGGGATTCATCACCATCCTTCAACCCAGTTAAGAGAATCAAAGATTTTCTGGGTAATCATTAAAGATGGGAATGAATAAGAATGATGAAGAAGGCAAACCACCATAACTTGGAGCAGAAAGACTGATCCTGTTCGCAAGAGGGCGTGAAAGGGTGTTCGGGTGTTTTTGGGCCATTTTCTTCAAAGAAAACAGAATAAAAAAATTGAAAATCAAGAAAATAGAAACTCATGGTCGGGGCGAGAGACGTTTTGACTTCTACTTTCTAAAGCCAGTTTTAGGATTTGAATTTTTTTTGTTCCTTAAACTATTTTGGGTACAAGTTGTCACCGCCGTGTCAGAACTTTAGAAGTATCTCATGGTCTATTCTTGACAGGCAGATGGGTTTTTTTATAGGATTTAGAAACAGAGAAGGTTTATGTTAAGAAGTGTAAAGTAGAAAGGATGTTACAGTAATTTACTTATTTTTCTTTGTATTAGTGGTAGGGTTGACTGTTTTTTTTTTTGCAGTGAGATTTTAATTATAGAAATAAACAATAAATAATAATAAGAACACATTCTAACAAGAACTCACTTTATTTTCGTATAAGAAGAAATTATTTGGAATATTTTTAAATTATATTTTTATTTATTTGACAAAGTTAGGCACATAAAAGGGGCAAATCATGCCCTAAACAAATTAATTTTAGTAAAATAATAATATTTTAGAATGTCAAGTGTCTGTTTAGAATTATCATAAAATTATTGTTGTTCTGAAGCCATTTCAAGAAAATTATTTATAAAAACCTTAGTTTATTTCTGCGATCAAGAAAAGTTATAAATACTAAATATTTCTATAACATGAAATCATTTTTATTACAGTTAAATACTACCAAAAATATCAGTTTGTGTACTTGCTGTTGAGAAGTACAAAATAATAGCTTATAAAATTTAAGCAGACTTTTGATCATTTAATCACATATACTAATTAAATCAACGTGCTTGCCCTACCTCAATATATTTTGAGTGAATAAGAGACGAAATCTGGAGCATATTTTTATTTGTTTACCTACTAATAACATGGTACTATTGCTTCTATGCATTAATTGCTATTCATTAGAGGACATGTACTGGTGATTAAAAGAAATTTCTTGCCACAATCTTAATTTCTAATTAATGGAGTGCACAATCATACCAACACTAAGAGTAATCTTGGCCATGATCTTTCTAATCAATGAAGAATTTTATTTTTATATTTATTATGATGGGTTCAAAGTTTGTTTCTCAGAAAGTTGAATTTGACTCCTTTTTAGATGGAATTTGGCATTTATTAAATGGATATGATTATAATAATGTACACTACAGCGGTGGCGGCTAGACTCGGGGTAGGTGTTGAGGGTCATATGAAGCAATGCATCATGCTTCTGACATCCATCTCAGATATGATTTCCAGCAGCAGTTCTTCGAGAACGTCTTCCTCCATCTCTATGACAATATTCTCGATGTCAATTTGGGTATTCAACCATGATCCACGGCTTGCCAAGTCTTTTTCCACAAGCTGCTCTAATGTTCCTGGTAATGGGTTTCGGAGAAGGTGCAAGTTAATAAGTTCTGTAACCTCATTAACCAGAATTCTCTTTACAATGTATGCTTGGACGTTTGGATTTAACTTTGAAACTTGGGGTGGGAATCTGCATAGCTGGAATGCCTCCATGAAGACTTCTTTAACGCAGTCAAACAAGATTGCTCCGCCGGAAAGTTGGTTAGTAAATCCCTTTAGTTCATCAACGGTGGATGGGTCCATCAGTTGGTTTGATGGCTGGTTCATCATGATATCATCCCATTTGAGACTGAAAGCCTGCAGAATTTCCCTTACATAGTCTGATACGTTTATTGAGGAATTTATATTATTTACTGCATCTGAAGAGGATCTAATAAGTCCAGCATCACAGTCCTTTTCTTGTTTGTCATCTACTGCTGGAACTGGCGACTCAGCTGCATATGTACTGAAGTGTCAACTGGGACTCACAATAGAGTAATCAGCAAAAGGCTTAAATATCTATATATTTAAAATCATACCAGGCTGGGATATAGTGTTTGGTGGGTTGCTGACATCTTCATCGATTAATTGCAGTAGAACTGATTCAGTAGTTGCGTTGTCAATGCTGTTTATGTTAATAGGATACACTCCCTGACAGAATGAAGGACTAGGGGAAGTAAGTTCTGGGGAGGTCAAAGTCTGGATGTCTGGAGGTGAAACCTAACCAACTCCAAATTTCAAGATTCACATTAAGGAGAAAAGGAAAACAAAAACAAAGGGGCGTATGTGATTAAATAGAGAAAATGAAAAAAGGTTTACCCATAAGGATTCAAATGTAGCAGTTGTATTATTTATCTCAAACCTCTGAGTAGGACTATCTTCCAGGCTGTTGTCTGGTTCAGAAGCCACATTCACCTGTCTACTTTCTCTCATATGTGTCTCATAACTAGATTTTATGTGATCCTCAGACCCTGCTGAAGTATTGAACGAAATAATTTGTCAATGTGTGTGCTGGGAGAAGGTTGAAAACCAAAATATTAGCATACCTCTAGGTATCCCATAACTTGCATGCAGATAGTCACCGGCGGAACTCTTTCTGATATTAATCTCTGTGCCAAATTGATGCAACTGATCACTAGGTGTGTTAACAACAACCCCAACGTTCTGGCCTGAAGAACCAAAGCAGCTATTCTTCCCTTCTTTCTGAAGCCCCAACTTGGTTCTGAGGACCATTTGATAATTGTTGAGGGGAAAATATCTGATCCCTTCTGTCAAAGAACTGTGCTCCCTGTATCTCCTAGAGCTTCTCAGCAAGGAGTCAAATTCAGGAAGAGGAATTTTTCTCCCTTCAGTATTTGTCCGCTGTTTACATTCCTCATTCCTGCAGTTTAACATCTCAGATGGATTTTTCTCTGCCTCAGCCGGTTTGTTCAGCATATTTGGCTCAAAAGGGCTGATTGAAGTACAATTTATGTTCCTACAACAACTTTGGCCATATAAAGCACCTTCTTCTCCTATACATGTTTCAAGATCTTTCACCTTGATCCTCTTGTCTCCCTTCTGCAAATCAAGTGATGACTTCCCCTTTATTTCAGTGCCAGAATGGACACTACAATGCGAATTTTTTTTAACACCCTCCAACAATCCTATTACTTTATTAACATCTTCTAAGCCCTGACAACCACAAGAAAATTTATGCAACACACCACTAACTGTTCTCCTCTGCTGTTCTTTTTTCCTTCCTCCCATGGCTTGCCCGAGCTTTTCCTTTATACAAGCAAAGGGAAAAGATGAAGGCTTGACAGTGCGCACATTATGCCTAAAACTATTGCGAGAAAGCAGAGAAGGACAGTGACTGTCGGTATCTGCAAAACTTTGTACTTTGTTTGGGCTAGGATTTAAAACTACTGCTCTACTTGAAGACTGGTGGTCACAACTTGAACATGAATTATATCTATCAGAGGACTCAAAAAGCTTTTCACATTGTCTTCCATTGCTTTTTTGAGATTTATTTGATCTGGATTCATGGGCAGATGTGGTCAACATTTTTTGCCTCACCTGATATGGTTCTTTACCTTGGGAATTATGCAAGTCATGGATTTGCTTTACTAGCAGGGAGTTTGGGTCGTGGAGAAGTTTTAGGAAAAGCTCCTTGTTTGAGTACAAAATCTGTGAAGCATCGAACAGTTGTTTAGGCTCCGAGCCTGCCCCATCTTCGTTGAAATATTTTCCATTGATAATTTTGTCATCAACAATCATCTTTGTTGCTTCATTTCCTTGATTTGCAACTTGATCACTCTTGCGGCAGCTGTAGTCTCTTCTCTTGGAATTTACCTGTCGTCAGAATCATTCCATCAATATCACTCAGCTATCCACTATACCAAGGAGAGAGAAGGGGATGACACTCCATATTTGCTGCCTCTTTCCTACTATACCTGTGACAAGTCCTATCTTCTTTTTTCAGATATTCTTGTGTATTGATAAAATAAAATCATATGAGAAAGACTGCATATTTTGATGTTACCAGAACCATCAGCCCAAGACTCTCTTCCATTTAATCCAGAATAGTCAAAAGTCAAAACCAAGATATGAAGGTGACTGATTATCTGAATATAGGAAGGAAGGACACGATCATTGTTTCTCTTAGGTCATTATTCATTATGAAGGCTAAGAAAGCCTATAAATTTTAACTTACCATGATCTAAAATACAGTGAGTGTTTTAAAATGGCTTCTTTGACAAGTTTTTGTTGGCAAACTAGAAAACAAGGGAAGTTGTCTTCTTGTCTCCAAACTTAGATCATATTTCTCTCTCTGGAAGAGAAAAGAAGAAAAGGGGGGGGGGGGTATGTAATCATTGCACAGAGTAAGGTTGCTTATGTATAGAAGATGCTTTTCTGCATGACTTTAATTAGCATACACGGCTGAAAACAGAAGTATGAAATATTACAGATAGCTGGTAACAGAATCATGAGCAAAACTAGGCATTATGATGATCATCCACTCTGAAATTTGAGGGGGAAGGGGGCGGGGGATTATGTGATTGAATAAGGGTAGATAAAAGTATTCATACCAAGATTTCAGGGAAGAAAAATGCTTCTCGAAAGCAAGTAGAATTACTATAATATCAACCTCGGAAGCATGTTTGACGAACTTACATCAATGTGAGGGTACTTTCCATCACCTATGGAAAGCACATCATGCATACTTCTTGAGTTTCCATTCCCTGCAGCTTGAAAAATTTAGTGGTTTTTAACTAGTTGAATTAGAACGAATATAAAGCATAGTACAGCTCAAGCTGTACTCTATAATGCAGTCTTTTTGCGTCCCATTAATGTCGAAGAACTCTTACCAATGACATGTGTTTTCAAATTCTTCCTATTGGAAACCAATCTTTTTCTGGAATGGCCTTCGCGATAATCAAAGATTCTGTACAGTCGCCACGTGCAACCTGTATCATATGTTTGGCTAACCGCAAGAGCAGGGTCTTTTAGAGATCTTCTTGCCATGATGGAGAGAAAAGCTGGTTTCCAGTTGATCTTCAGCCAAATTTAACTTAAACAATGTGGCAATATGAGCACCAGAACTGTCTGTGCAAGCACAAATACGAAAAGCTAAGCACCAGAATTAAAAATGACTTTTGCTCCACGGAAAGAAAACTAATATCATCCACGCAGGAAGAAGACATTGTTGGGCGTGAATGGACCCAAGGTGGGTTTAACGGTGGCAAAATAATACGTGGACGCTTTAAGAAATTGCTTCATAGAAATTATATGTCGGCAATCGACCATAAATAGTGAAGATGTCCAGAATAGAAGAGCGGAGAAGAAAGGGACCTGGATTAGCCTATAACTTGAAGAACACGTACAACAACACAATCAAATTTGCAAAGACCCATGCAACTTGTCTAGTTCAACTGCTCAAGAGCTTAACGAATGCGAGATGTATCTCCAGAATCCAAGAGATCCAAATGTTGAAAGTAGAAATATATAAACATGGGGAAGCCGGGAAAGGGGAAGATAGAGAGGATGAATCTGAACAGGGACAAAAAAAGGGGATATGACAGTAAATTGTGGGATTTGGAATGGGACATTTAATGTGACAATGACTGGTAATGTGCAAATAAGCCAATGGTTGAGGAAAGCTTTCAAGTGAAGGCAAAGTTCGGTTGCTTTCCCTTCTCGTTTTCTGTCTCTCTAGCAGCAGATAAAGGCTTCCTCCCCCGCAAATTAATGCAAATCCTAGGTCCTTTGCTTTATGTTATCCCATCCCGTCCCCGTCCGTATTCAACTGTCACCTACGCTGACCCGCTGTTCGTTTTCAGTCTCTCTACGATGTCTGACAATGCGTGAAACTGTGTCCTTGGCCGTGAAAGTTTGTAGTTTAGCATCCTGTACGCCAAGGCATCTTCCTTCCGTCGCGCTGCGCAAGGAACGTCCCTCCCTTCCTAACATCTTCATATTAACAACAGCCCAATTTTAGCCCATTTTCATGTTGTTTTTGTTACGGTCTTCGTATATATCTTACTTAATGTACGTCAAATGATGCACAAATAGCCTTTTTCGGGTAATAACATTTTTTAAATCAAATCAATAGCAATCCTTTTGGTGCAATCGCATTAATGCCCAACGATCACTATTTGTGGCCTTTTGGACTAGTGACGGGGTTTGAAAATGTGGTGATCATGATTACACAATTGCATATATAGAACGTTTAGTTTGATCCTCAAAATTGGGAGATCGCCAAAATTAAACTGTATTTAATTTGATTGTTAGTCTGTTGTAATCAGACACAATAAATTTTTAGTTTGATGATTTTTTTGTGTGATATAAGAGGATTGAAATCCTATATATAAAAAGAAAAAATAAAAAAAGAATTAAACTTTCAGTAACAGGGTCGAACGTGCTTCCTATTACTGAAAGGCAAACCTTCTAGTTGGGTGGTGTGATGTAAAAAAGACTTCTAGTTTGGTGGTTACTCGCCGTTGCACGTCATCATGAATGTGAAATACGTGGTACAATTTGCTAATTGGTTATGCTTTTACAAGAATTCTGTTATCAGTACAAACCCGCAAGGGAGAGAGAAAGGGAAATGGTGTGTATCCACAAGGTTTGTACTTCTAGCATTCTCCCTTTCACAATGGGCATTGTTTGTCACATTGATCAGGGTGCCTGCGGGCAGAAGACTCGCCTATATCATTTGCTGTTCCGTATCTATGACTTTTAATTTGTGAAATTTTTTATTTTGGTAGGTCTTGGCTATGGCTGTAAATGTAGGTCGCCCTTTGAGCTTTTTAATTTCACATCAGCTCGTAATTAAATGAAATATAGAGGGATAGGGTGAGTCTGATCGGCAGGTCAAATTTGTTTTTACAGTCTTAATTTTATTTATTTTCTACTCATATTTTAGTTTTTTATTCTTTTAAGTTTAATTTTATTTTTATTTAATATTTTTAACACACAATCAAAATTATTATATTTATTAAGTTATAAATAGTAAAATTCAAATAAATTACACACCAAAAAACTTTTAGCATTATGTAAAGAGTAAGGTGTAAGAATAAATTTTTTATCATTTTTTCTGTATCTCTTTTTAGCTATGCTCCTATTTTTATTAAAATTTTTCTATCAAATATCTCAACACTATTATTATATATGAGATTTATCTTTATTTTAAAAAAAAATTATAAAGAGTATTCTCATCCTAGTAAAAGCCTTTGCAATACCAACTCTACCCCCACTTTGAATCAAGTTAAAAGATCCAATTGTGTTGCTCCCTACTTAAGTAATGCATAGAGGCATGCTATATCCATATAAAACACACAATTTTTACGAAATTTTGTTTTATTAAATTGTGCACCAAAAGGTTAGGCTTGTTCTTTCATTAAAATAAAATCAATGGTTGGCATTCCAAATCTATTTATTTGTTCTTTTTTAATCAAGACAATTTTTAAATTAATTTATGTTAATGTCATTTATAGAAATATAAATAAGTTAAGTTGAATTAAATTATGATTCAAAAATATTAAATTTATTATAAAAATTATTAATTTAAATTAAGTTACGAATTATAACAAATAAAATATTTAAATTTACTTAATTATATTACGAAACTAAAATGAAGTGATTTGGCTTGCTTGTTTACCAATTAAAAACCGGTAATTAACTAATTAGACCTTTCATAATTCTTTTATTTGGCCTCGGGGAGGAGGGAGAGGTTCAAAGTTCAAGCCCCTATCTTCTCCGGAGCTTAAACTCATCTCTTTCCCGGCAACTTGCACACTTCACCCAACAGCAACTGAACTGGGGCTTTCATGGCTTTGACATTTCTATCTCTTCCACTGTTTCTTTCTTCTAAAGTCTGCTTCGTCACTGTAAATTCTCGACCTGTTCCTTTCAGAACTTTCCCCCATACTCTCTTTGCTCAATTTCGAACTCTTCGAGCTCCTGCGGCCATTGGCTCCGATGGCAAGTTCTATCCGAACCCTGCAGACGATGACCCACCAGAGGCCCTTGAAGATTCTGCTCATGGGATTTCCAAATTCCAGCAAATCGAGCGCCAAGCTGCTCGTGCTCGAGAGCTCCAAGAAGAGGACTTCAAAAAGAACCAGTCAACATTCCTCGCTGCCATTGCCGATGTCGAAGATGCTCCCGAAAATCCTGGTTTTATGGATTCGGAAAATTCTGGGGACGATTTGTTCGGTGAAATTGATAAAGCCATCGCCATGAAGCGTAAAGAATTTGTGAAGCAGGGACTTCTCAAGCCGAATCCTAGGAAAGAACAGAAAATTCCTGATGAAGCTGTTGAGGGGCTTGATGAGCTGCAACCAGAGGAGCTGGTTGATTTGGAGGAAATTGACGAACTTCAGGGACTCAGGATAGTTTCAGAGGATTCGGATGAAGAGGATCCGGTGAAATTCGCCGACGGGGCGAGTAAAATGGACAATGACAATCGCGGTTCGTCTTCAGATTCTTCTTTTGATTTGGATTTTGACAGTTATGGAAAAGTTAAGACTAGAATTGTGGAACCCAAATTTAAAATGACTTTGGCTGAGCTTTTGGATGAGAGTAAAGTCGTACCTGTGTCAGTGTACGGTAATTTGGAGGTTGAGATCACCGGAATTCAGCATGATTCCAGGCTAGTGAGTTCAGGTGATTTGTTTGTGTGCCGTGTTGGGCGAAAAACTGATGGACATTTGTACTTGACCGAGGCTGACAAGAGAGGGGCTGTTGCCGTGGTGGCTAGCAAAGAGATAAGCATAGAAGAGACTTTGGGTTGTAAGGCATTGGTGATTGTGGAAGACACTAACGCAGTTCTTTCTGCGTTAGTTGCATCCTTTTACAAGTACCCATCAAAAAATATGGCAGTTATTGGGATAACTGGGACAAATGGCAAAACGACCACTGCCTATTTGATAAAAAGCATGTATGGAGCAATGGGATTACGAACTGGTATGTTGAGCTCAGTTGCTTATTATGTGCATGGTGATAACAAATTAGAGTCACCAAAGACAACCCCTGATGCTGTTTTAATTCAAAATGTGATGGCTCGGATGCTTCACAACGGAACTGAAGCGGTAGTCATGGAGACTTCTTCTCATGGACTAGCTCTAGGAAACTGCAATGAGGTTGATTTTGATATTGCAGTTTTTACGAATTTGACAAGGGACAATACGGATTTCCATGGGTCTGAGAAGGCATATAGAGATGCAGAGGCTAAACTATTCTCAAGAATGGTGGACCCTGAACGACACAGGAAAGTTGTTAACATTGATGATCCAAATGCACCTTTCTTTGTTTCACAGGGGAACCCAGAAGTTCCTGTTGTAACCTTCGCAATGGAGAATAAGAATGCCGATGTTCATCCCTTGAAGTTCGAGCTTTCCCTGTTTGAGACACAGGTCTTGGTTAATACACCCACTGGCATACTAGAAATTTCATCGGGTTTACTTGGAAGGCATAACATTTACAACATTCTTGCTGCCGTGGCAGTTGGAATTGCTGTTGGCGCACCTTTAGAGGACATTGTCAGAGGGATTGAAGAGGTTGATGCAGTTCCTGGTAGGTGCGAGTTAATTGATGAGGAGCAAGCCTTTGGCGTGATAGTGGACTATGCTCATACTCCTGATGCCTTATCTCGATTGCTTGATTTTGTGAGAGAGCTTCGACCTCGGAGGATTATAACTGGTACGTTTGTATTGCTCTTAATTGCTATGGAAGATTTCCTTATTGATTTTTACTTAAGATGACGCCAAAATAGAACATCCTTTGTTAAAACCGCGGCACAGTTATTTGCTCTCTACATGCGGTGTTCATGTTCTCCGCAATTCAGAAGATAATGCCGTGCCTGTGGTTAACCATTGCTATTTTAAAACTCCATTAATTAAGGGTGCTTAACTGCATATGTTAGTTACAACTGTTATTAGTACACATGCCTGAAGCTTACATAGACTATATTATTTGACTGAAATCAACTTTTATTGTCTATTGACGAATTCTTTTTCCTTTTGAAGTTTTCGGTTGTTGTGGTGAGAGTGACAGAGGGAAAAGACCCATGATGACCAAGATAGCAACAGATAAAAGTGACGTGACCATTCTGACATCTGACAATCCAAAGAATGAAGATGCGTGTATGTATTTTGATTGTTGTATATACGATAGACTAGTTACACAGGATGTTAGATATTTTTTCACGCTCTGATTTTATGTTTCTGTATTTTTTTTCAGCTGCTAGCATTGTCTTTCTAGTCTCTAGTCTTGTTTTCTTCTGGTGAATGATTTTGCATATTTATACCATAATTCATCAAATAGTTAAATAGCGAGGTAAACTACCGCTAATGTTGACATATGGAGTTCTATTTATCCAGTGGATATTCTAGATGATATGTTGGCTGGGGTCGGATGGACAATGCAGGACTACCTGAAATATGGGGAGAATGACTACTATCCACCTCTTCCAAATGGTCATAGGCTTTTTCTGCATGACATTAGACGGGTAGCTGTTCGAGCTGCAGTTGCAATGGGAGAGGAGGGTGATGTGATTGTAAGTTTTTGAAGCTCCATTCTACATTGCACTCTCTAATGCATATGACTGTACTAAGATTCGGATGGTATGGTTAGGTAGCCACTTGATTGGAAGCAACCTTGTGCTTGAAATTGCAAAAAAGGAGATATGTTCTCTATTTTCTTAAAAATTTTAGAAGATTAAAGTGTGTAAGAAAGTGACCTTGCAAGGAAGAAGTGGAATTTACTTGAAGAGGTTGCAGAGGAAACAAACAGCTCTCTTTAAATCTGTTGATTTGGAGACAAAATAGCGAAAGGCTTACTATAAACACAATGGACAAATACAGAGAGACTTGCCATAATTGTTGTATTCATAACAATATTGTCAATTTTATCTATGGCATTTAAGTGATTACGAAGGGCTGACTTCCTTTTACTCCTGCTTGGAAGTGGGCATTAAAGTTTACTTAATTGTAATGGCATTGCTCTCTAGGAAAGCCCCCTAATTAATCTTTTACAGTTCTCTTCATCTCATATATGATTGATATAATTCAGTTCTTGTGCAGAATGTCCTAACTCAATTTGCTTAATGATTTATATTGATTATCAATCTACCATGGGTCTGTCCTCCATGCAATCTTGAGTGACTGTTTTGAAAAATAATATACTGAAAGACTTATAGGTGGAGTTTAATAACTTCGCTTCTCTTCTGGACAAGTTTTTATTTGATATTATGGACTATCATATATAGGTTAATATAATGAACAAACAAACTATACAGAAAAGGAATTGTTAATGTATGGGTTGTGATTAGGGGCATAGTTTATCCTCATTGTACAGGTTGTTGCTGGCAAAGGCCATGAAACATATCAAATAGAAGGTGACAAGAAGGAGTTCTTTGATGATAGAGAAGAGTGCCGGGAGGCATTGCAGTATGTTGATGAGCTTCACCAAGCTGGAATAGATACAAGTGAATTTCCATGGCGGTAATGACAATTTTCCTCAATATCTTTTATAACTTGGCGAGGCTAGTTATTAACATTATTAATTTGAGCCCTACAAAAAAAATTGTGATCTATGGTGTAGACTGTAGTCAGGAGGAAGAAAAAAAAGGAAGAATTGTTATATGTTTCTATTTATAAATTTGATTTGTTTCTCTTGCATTTGTTGCTGCAGATTACCGGAGAGCCACTGATAGTAATAGAGAGGTTGCTGTCTTGAGGTATGACTTGCGTTATTTTTAGAGTACAATCTGATAAAAGATAGAACAGGGCCTCGCTGTTATTAGATGGCTCTTTCTCTACAGCGGCAAGAGAAGCAAAAGGTTAAGAGGCCCTTCAGTTTGAGCGACGATGTCCTCTAGAGTCCAGGGGAAGAATTGAAAGTTAGGCAGGCTACAGCTCTACCTAACAGTTTAATTTTGATTATACACGTGTAATCATGTTCTTTTTTTCTTTTCTGTTTCCCTTTCTTCGCCCCCATTTTCCTTTGCCAACATCTGTAATTATATATCCTCTCTACTCTGTTCTTGAAGAGTGTTAGCTTCTTCATACGTAAATAATTAATATTTTGTGAACATGATTAAAATAGTGTGGTTGATAAGGTAAATTCTAAAAGAAACAGATGGCAAGGTAAATTTGTGACCGGCGAACGGGTAACCTGATTGTTTTCTGTTTTGTAATTGGTAAAATACACAAAATGGTGTGGCTACCAGGGGTCAGAAGGCAGAATCTTCTATTCAACTACCCGATGGTATGCTCTCTTCAATTGGGCTGCCCAAAAGTGGCTTTTACTGGTTACGTTCTTTTGTCTTTGTCCAGGTGCGGGCCATGCATCCTGCTATCAACTCAATTCAGACTCCAGAGTTATTTACTTATCCTGAAACCTTTTGTCAGTTCCGACAGGAAGAGTCTTTTAGGCTGAATAGATGCTTCAGGCTTTAGCTACGCTTTGAAAAAGATTTGGTTGGGGTGCATATTTCATTTGAATTGAGATTTCATTATTTGCAATTATTCCATTTCTAGTTCTCTCTAGTTCATGTTAGTGAATGCGAATGTGAATTGAATGAATCTTGCTCTCTAATCTATTTTATCTTCCGACAAGATGCAAAAAAATCTGATTCCCCATAATAAGCCAAAATGTTTCATGCCCAACTCCGTAAGATATGACACAAAAAAGAAAGATTTACTGGCTCTGAATCTTGAGATCAAACGTGGGTGAGATCTTTCAAGGCTTTGTCAGCCGTCTTGTTACAGTTTTCACTTTTCTGAATACCACAATCATGTATGTATCATGCATGCTAGTTAGTTTTTACTAAAATAAAATATTAGTTTTTTTTTTAATTTTTTAACAACATTCAAATAAAAGATTAATTTTTTCAAATAAAAATTATAAATTAAGCAAATTATCTTAAAATTTTTTAAGCATATTCAATTATTGCTTCATAATATCTTATTAATTTCAGGTATTATTTTCTGTTATGTTCATTGGGCTGCCAAATATTGTAAATAAATCATCCCGAATGGTCCTAGCAAGGGGTTACCGTCAGTATTAAATTTGGCCATCATTTATTTATTTTTTCTTCTAAAAATATAAAAACAAGTTGTTTTCTATGAGTCAAAGTTGGTCACATGTCTATTCACCAAAACAAAAAAGTTGGTCAGATGTCTTGCTTGAAATGGGGAAATCACAATGTCCAATCAAGCTTTTTTCAAACTTTTATTTGATGATTTTTGAGAAAAGAATTGATTAGTTGGGGCACACTTTTTAAGAAAAAAGTATTAATTTTATTTAAGAAAAATTTATTTAACGACAATTTTTTAAACTGTTAAAAATAATTAATTTCATTAAAAGTTATAATAGATATTTGACAGAATTAATTATGAGATGATATGTTATGTTTAATAAATTTATTAATGTTAATTTTGTTAAAAAAATTTTTATTAGGTTTTGAATAATAAAATATAATGATAAATATATAATGATCTATTTATCAGCACCAATTTGGTAAGAAACAATTTTTACTGAAGAGTCTATTTAACTTTTTCTTTTTCTTTTTTTGAATAATGGGGCCTATGTTCATATTATTTTTATTTTATAAAATATACATCATTAAATATAAATTGTTAAATTTTTAAAATTTAATAATTTAAATTATAAATTATATACATTAAATAAAAATAAAATTACAAATATAATATTTGTCTTCCACGTTTATGTTACCTGACAATTGAAACTACCTTAGACGCCAAGACGCCCGTGTAACTGACGTGGCCTTGCCCTATTTTTCTTTGGGTTTGTTTTATTTTTCCTCTTATTTTAATTTTTTTTGTCAAAACTGCAGCCTACAATGGATCCATCGGTGCCGTGACAAAAATAATAAAAAATAATAATAATATGCTTTTTCCGGGGAAATGTACATCTACGGAAGGTTCATTTGGCTGATACATTGCGCCAAGACACTGCGAAAGGGCTCCCTCTCTCTTTCTGCCCAGAGTTGGTAATGGATTCATAAATCTTTGTGGAGCAGTTTAGAACTCATGGCTTCTGAGAGGATTTGTTGGATTGGTTTAGTTTCTGCTCTGATGCTTCTGCTTCACAGTACTTCTTCTGTGATAGCTGGGGACATAGTTCACGACGACGATTCAACTCCCAAGAAGCCCGGTTGCGAGAATCAGTTCGTTCTGGTATATCCACTTTCGATCCGTTTCTGGTTGTAGTAAAATAACTGCTGACGCTGCTTGATTATTGGTTATTTCTTGGATGTTCTGTAGGTTTCATGTTGAGTTGATGATATCAGAAAAATAATTTTTTTGGAAATAACTCGGATTAGGAAACAGTACTTTCACTAGAAGTAGAATATGGACCATGAATATATACAATCGAAGCTTATAAAAGCAAGGCTAGTTGCAATAGATAAAACCAGGTTTTGCACAATGTGCAGTGCAAAATGAGCTGCCTTTTTTTTGTTTCTACTTTCAAATTGTGGTATGAGACGCAAATTAGTACAAATGTACTTCCAATGGAGTTCATTTGAGTGTGGCAGTTTAGGGAATAGTGATAAAATGGGGATTCTATAATTGGCTATGCTTTTTTGCTTTCTGCATTAAATGATAATCAAATTATAAATCCAAAATCCCAAATTACAAAATAACTAAACACTACATAAAACGTAATTAGTAATTAAATTTATCCTATTCTGTATCACCTTTTTGTTGTGATTGTATTTGTCTTGCTTTTACAACTAAACATTTGAGATCAAATGTTGGTTCCTGATTAATTTTCAAGTTAAAGTTGTAGATATGGACAATTTATTCAACCTTAGCTTTTACTAGGTCAAAGTGCAAACTTGGGTCAATGGCATAGAGGATGCTGAATTTGTTGGTGTGGGCGCCAGATTTGGCAAAACCATTGTGTCAAAGGAGAAAAATGCTCGGCAAACTCCCCTTATTCTTTCAGATCCTCGTGATTGTTGCAATCCACCAAAGACTAAGGTTTTTCCTTTTTTTTTTTTCATTTAATACTGTCATTTGCACTTTGGTCAGGAAGGTAGCAAAGTGCTAAATGTTTAGTAACAGAACTGGATATAATCTGTGTTCTTTTAGCTTGCTGGAGATGTTATCATGGTAGATAGAGGCAATTGCACATTCACAACCAAAGCAAATAATGCAGACAATGCTAATGCTTCAGCTATCCTCATAATAAATAATCAAAAAGGTAAAATTCCTTTTCTTTGTTTTCTGGTTGTTCTTTTTCTTGGTGATGCAGCATGCTAGACACTGGGCTTTGCATCTGCATGATGACTGGTCATACATAATTAGTAGACCACTGTTTCTCATGGCATGTATAACGGCCTGAATTAATGTTTTATGAAGAACTGGGTCATGAAATCTTGTATTTAAATGTACAAATTGAAATTTCAAGGTAGCTTGAAATGCTAGACAATGAGATTTGCTTCCATTTATCATTTTGGTATCAAATTTATTTCTGTTGTTGGCAGAACTTTACAAGATGGTTTGTGACCCTGATGAAACTGATTTAGACATACATATACCTGCTGTCATGCTCCCAAGAGATGCAGGTGCAAGATTGGAGAATATGCTTATGAGTGCTTCATCAGGTGAGCTTCCTTTTAGTTTACGTTATCACCCTTTGGGATTTGAAATAGTTTTAACTCAATTTTAATGATTATATGATTGTCACAACATCTTTAGAACTTCTGTGTTCATATTCTTTAATTCTGATGCTACTTTTATTTCTTTCTTTCACTGCCGGGGACAGTGGCAAGATAGGTTCCCAAATATAAATTTTAGTGGAGTCATCTAAAAAACTTTGTCTTTCTTCAGTGTCTGTGCAGCTCTATTCTCCAGGTCGACCAGTGGTTGATGTAGCAGAGGTATTTCTTTGGTTGATGGCAGTTGGTACCATATTGTGTGCATCTTATTGGTCAGCATGGAGGGTCAGAGAAGCAGCTATTGAACAGGATAAACTGTTGAAGGTCTGTTTTGCCATCTGTTCGCCATAGAATTTTAGCCTTTCTGCAGGATTCTTCCTTTGGTGCTTATAAATAGTTGCTGATCCAACTGCTTGCTGCCATATATTTTTTTTATAGGATGCTGCAGATGAAATCCCAAGTGCTCAAGATGCAAGTGTTGGTGGTGTTGTAAACATAAACATGAAAGCAGCAGTCCTTTTTGTTGTAGTTGCTTCGTGTTTCCTGTTTATGCTTTACAGACTCATGTCATCATGGTTCATTGAGATTTTGGTTGTTCTGTTCTGTATTGGTGGCATAGAGGTATATAATACCCATCCAAAATCAGTCTGAAGTTCTTAACGCATGCATCCATTTGCTTAAAGAAATTTTATATGCATGTATATCATTGTAGAAAAAGTAGGCTGCATCAATCACAATTTATGAGCGCACTTTTTGAAAAATTTTAAAGCATTTGTCATCACTCTATACAAATTCTGTGCATTTAGTTAGTTGTTGTTGCTTTTTCCTTTAAATCCTCCTTCAGTGCAACTCTAACCTCTTTGTTTCTTGTTTCTGCAGGGCTTGCAAACTTGCTTGGTTGCTTTATTGTCAAGGTGAAGGTTTTCATCTTTTATTAGCATATTACTTTTACGAAGCTATGAAATTTGTGTATTAGCATCCAGCTACTTCATAATCGTTCACTAGCTTTTGGAAACAATTCCTGTGTTGCTTTTGGGAAAACTTAGATTGGTTATTAGAAATAGTTGAGGTGTTTCTTTCTGATGAAGTACTAAACCCCATTGGCTTCAAGAATTTACTTTCTTTATTAAGTGATCAGTTTGGGCCCTTAAACATTCGAAGTAATTAGTATGCATATTTATTTAAATGGAGATTTCTTTTTTGCTTGCAGAATTTCTTAGATTATACATTTTGTGAAAGCAATTATATAACACTGCTATTTCTCTCATAACCTGAAGTTGTTCTGGAAGTATATACTTCTGTTGAACATGATGCTGCGGTAGAGGACCTGAGACGAGTTGGCAGAAGATTAACTGTAAAGCCAATGGTAGTCAAAAAAGCGAGGACTTAGCCTTCATTTCCTCCATTTATATACTGTTCTGTGGGAAGGGAGTGTGTGAAGTGCTGCATTATTTTAACCTTCATAGCCTGAGGATTTTAACTTTACATCACTGTAACTTGCATACAGGCATAGTGACCAAATGGTTGGGAAGAGGGTTTTTTTAGGTCTAACTCACGTTCTTAGGTTTGAAGGCTTCATTTTATTTTGATCTTTTGACAAGCCATGGAAAAATGTTGAAGATGCAGACCATTGTGAAGTAGGATTGCAGATGCAGTTCTTGTTGCCATATGCTAGAATGACATGGGATGTTATGATCGTATTGCATTTAGATTCTTGTAAACTATAAATGCTTGAAATAATAAAGGATCAGGATACTGATAAAAGCTTGTTTTAGACTCTTAAAATAATATCTCTGGGTGCTCAATACCTTTTTTCCTTATATTTGAGAGTGTTAGAGTAGGTTAATAATGGGCCTAGCTAGTGGGCTTAGTAAATTTGGGGATTAGGGTTTCAAAATTTTGATATTGGGGGTTTCAAAAATTGGGGTTTGAACCAGGTTTTGATACATTGTTAAAAGAGGAGGAATAAGAATTTTGAAAGTTGCACTCAACAGAGTTACCAGCATGCATATTTATACTAGAACAAAGACAACAGTACAATGATGTACGATAGTACAGTAATACAAAAACTCTAGTACTAAGCCCACTAGCTAGGCCCATTATTCACCTACTCTAACAAAGAGATTCATTTTCTGAAACTTGAAGATTGCTGATGATGTGTTTTTGAGCCATGCATCTCTTTTTATGTTCTTCATTGAATGTTCTGTTAATTCATCCCTCCATTATGTTAGGTTCTTACAATGTGCAGATGATGTTTTTCTCTCGTGCAGGTGGTTCAAACATGCTGGCGAGTCATACATTAAAGTCCCTTTATTTGGAGCTGTTTCATACCTGACTTTGGCTGTTTCTCCATTCTGCATAATGTTTTCTGTTCTTTGGGCTGTTTATCGCGGTGCCTCCTTTGCCTGGATTGGTCAAGATATACTTGTATGGATAAATTTGCCTCTTCACTCATATTCTCCTCCTTTAAAGATCACAAAATATATAGACAATCAAGGACCAAAAGTTCTGCTTCTTGTCTCCATTACATGCTGCTAAAAGGAAAATTAACTGATGATCAGGAGAGTGCTTCTGGTCTTGAAAGTGTTTGTCCTAAAGGCTTCTTTCTGATTGCCACTATAGTTATTTCATAATTCATACATATCTTTATGCAGCTGTGCCAAGGATCATAATTTTATGCAAGTGCTGCATATGACATGAAGTTTCTTCCATATTATTGATATGGCATCTGCATCATTCATTTAATCAATATTTCTTTTTCATTGGTTAATCAATCAGGGAATTGCGCTGATAATCACAGTTCTCCAGATTGTGCACATACCTAACCTCAAGGTAGTAATTTGAGCTCATATTCCTTTTATTGGTCAGTGCGTTATCTCAAACATGTGAAATCATTCTTCAGTTTTAACCAATGGTCACTGGCACAATGACTTTTTAATAATAGCCATTATAAGTACTTATTGATTTGACAGTATTTAAGGCACCTATATTTTAAAGACACGGTTTATCTAGTGATAACCTTTTATTTGTTTTGTCTGTGTATCTGGTGTTCCATTGCTTCTATTTCACCAGTCCTGTTTGTTTAGTCCATCCTAAAAGTTGAATCTGCAAATTACAGATTATAGGTTGTGTGTGGCAATTTAACTATTGGTTTTTTGTTGTATCTATAAATTTTAATCTCTTTTGCTTTCTTCAAATAACTGTGGTGAGATAAGGAATTGGTTTTACACATTTGACTTACTTCTGTCTTTGTTAAATTTAGTATTCTCTACCTGGTAGGCCATATTCTGGTGTCATAAATACTACTAAATAATTAGTTCATTCCCATAATGATGGTTAGCTTGCCTTACCTCTTATGCATTTTGGATGCCATGCCGAAGATATGAATTCAGTATATAACCCAATGTTGGTTGAGTCAAGAGACAATTGTGGGTTAGTTTCTTTCTGTCCATATTAATATCTAATAAGGCTTTTAAGAAGTTATTTAGCGCCATTTTGTGTTATAATTATCAGATTGTGTTTTACTTTCGTCAGTCAATATTCATAACTTGAATTTGTCACATTAGAGTTTGCATTAATATATTTAGAGTATGTTAAATGTTTCCTTATGAAAAAAGGAAAAAAGAGAGAAATAACCATCTGATATTATGAGTGTTTTGTATAATAGGTCGGTACTGTTCTTCTCAGTTGTGCCTTCATGTACGACCTCTTTTGGGTGTTTGTCTCAACGAAGCTGTTCAGTGAAAGTGTGATGATTGTGGTTAGTCTTCTCTCCTTCATTAAAAAATGTGCCAATCAATAAAACACTAAAGTGCAATGTAACTTTAATTGCTCGTTATTTTTAATAGGTAGCTAGAGGAGGTAAAAGTGGGGAAGATGGTATTCCAATGCTACTGAAGTTTCCACGTATGTTTGATCCATGGGGTGGTTACAGCATCATTGGGTTTGGGGACATCCTTTTACCAGGATTGCTGGTAGCATTCTCACTCAGGTTATAGCTCCTCCCTAAAATTTTCCTTTGCAAGTTTTAAATATGCCTTCCCAAACTTATTATATTTTGTGCCAAATGCCCTGCTTTTACATGCATTTAATTGTCTATATGTAATTTCATTCTCTCTTGAAATCGGTCAATTTTCATTGACAATGGTGTGTAAACATTATTGATTGAAAATTGCCTTGGCTTATGGGGGTGCTTTGAGAGAGAAAGAAGAAAAAAAAAAAACCTTGAAAAGTTATGAAAGGGAATGGAATCTGAGTTCTGAAAACTATTTATAAGTCCTGCTTTTAATGTTTACCATGCTTCAAGGAAGTGGAAGAGCGTCGCTTTTTCTACAGGGCGCTCCTCTGGCAAGATTTCAGTTGAAGAAAAAGCTTTAATTATCATGATGTGGACCGTTCTTGCAGGTATGATTGGCTGGCTAATAAGAATCTTCAAGCTGGATACTTCTTGTGGGCAATGTTTGCATATGGCTTTGGTGAGTATTAACGAAGAATCACTTTCTCTATTATTGACTTGATTTGATAACTCTTTCTCTAATGATGGAAACATGATTTGACAGCTGGGAAAAAGATGCATTTTTGTTTATTGTCTTGCAATATGTTGATTGACAGACAACATACATATGATTCCTCTCTTTTATAATGTTGGCAGGCCTCCTAATTACATACGTGGCCCTGAACTTGATGGATGGGCATGGCCAACCAGCACTGCTTTACATTGTTCCGTTCACCCTTGGTAATTCTGATGGAGCAATTAATTTGAAATTATCCACAAAATTTCCTGACAACTAAGTACTTAACAGTTAGATGCTCATGGTTCCATGAATTGATGCAGGGACCCTTCTGACATTGGGACAAAAGCGAGGGGATTTGAGGAATTTGTGGACAAGTGGAGAACCTGAAAGACCCTGCCCACATATTAGACTCCAACAGAGTGAAGAATTAAACTCTGAATGATAATATAACTGTGACCTGTATTAATATATCCAGTGTATGTAATGCATCCCTGATCTTTAGGAAATCTGGACGGAACTAATCCGTCAAAGGCTTAGCTTGTATGAAAGCAATCCCGTTTAAGTGAAGCTGGGGCTCTTACATAAAATAGTCTGCATATTGTTCAGAAAATTTATACGTACAAGATATTTTTTATTAGTTACTGGGTTACGAATAGCCTGGTTCAATCCTTACTTTCACCCTGTCAAGGTTGATTATGTAATCAAAGCTTTAGTTGGTGTATCGTTTGATGGATGAGTTTGTTCCTGCAATTTCAATCAATGCCTAATGCTCCTGGCCTCAAGTGAGAATAAAGTGAAAATAAAACAAGTCTGGATTCAGGTTTGAGTCAACAGAACCCATTTCGTATTGGTTATTGTCAATGGAACAAACGCAGTTTGACTTAAATCCAGTTAAATATGGGCAAGTTAAAGAAACCCAAATGAATTGATCCTGAAATTAGAGAGTCATGGTGGACCAGGGTCCACGTTATTTGAAAGAGGCAGAATTAAACCCTGCAAATTCTCATTTTATCTGCTTTCTGCTCTAGTGCTCCTTAACAATGCAGAATTGAAAGTATACATACAAAACATCAACATCACCAAGGCTTTACGACTTTGTTTTAGCTCTCTATTCCCTTCTGTCTTCTTGGAAAACAAATCGTGGAACTTCTTATTGCCTGGCGTAAGAAGTTGGCAGAGAGGGTCAAAGGCTTGCGGGTGGGGCATAAGGCTGCTTGCTTGCATGTGAGTGGACGCAAGATGAACAGGGTATCCCATGAGTGTTAGCTGTCCAGCATTGCTGGGTATAGTCCTAGTAAGTTGTTTGAAGTGTGCGACTCCTTTCTCCATCAATAGCCAAACAAGATTAGAATGGGTGCTCAAAAAAGTGTAGGCCCAGATAACATCGGTAGAATATTTGCAGAAAGTAGCTGCAAATCATTATCTATCAGGGTTGATCATGAAAATAACAATTATGTCAGAATCAAGATGAATATTTTCTTTTCTACTTTTTCATCACAAAATAAATTTAAAATTATTGAAATTTCGATGGTTCTGGTGAACGTTGGCTTGCAATTGCCACCTCATTTCCTTCTATCATAATCGTTGCCGCATGCTGTTGCCACAGTAATTACCGTTGGATTTACGGCAGAAAACTGGTAGCCCATGTGCTTGGAAGGGTGCTGTCACTTTCCCAACGGTCATCAAGCGGACATTTCATCTCGGCCGTCCTATATTTTTCGGGCGGTCCCAAGTCCTGTGGCTGTGATTATCCTACCGTTGAACTGGCATTTGGAGGTTTGGAAAAGCTGAAGCTGAGTTGTCCGCACACTTGACCAAGGAGGAATGAAATTTAATATTTAAAATATAAAAAGAGGGTGACCCTGTCTTCCTTGTTTGGAAATCTATTCTTCCTTACTGTAGAAAAGTAGAAGAAGAGGGATAGCAGGCCTCAGTCCAAACATACACAGAGGATAATAGTCATACGTGCTTTTCGTTTTGGCCCCGCTGATATGCAACGTATCTGTTCACTTCACGTGACTGAGCGCAAACATTTTTTCTATCTTTTTCTTTTTTCGGAGGAATCAGATGGCACCAAACAGCTAATGAAACGGCTTAAAAATTTCAAACAAATGATCCAAAGACAAAAGAATAAAAGGGATGAGACCCTGTGGTCTACGGAGGATAAGAACAAGGCAAAAATACCAACCAGAACCAGTCATCATCGTCTGTACTTTCCAGAACAATTGTCAACTTTAAATGTTACCCTCTTCTTTTTTGTGTATTCAAGATATGCTCAAATTCAAGACAACATATTTCATAAACTCAATTACTTACAAATTTAACTGAAACTAGGTTTTTAATACTTTTACAGAAAAACTTATTATGAACAAATAATAAAAGAAAGATGAATTAAAGCCGTCAGTCATTATCATTATTATTATCAGTATTATCATCATCCTCTTTCTCGTCGTCTGTGAGTAAAGCATATCAGGGAGTCAGGGACTTTAATTTCCACTATATAAACCACCCTCTAAGTTTCCCTTTCCTAACCACGAGAAGGTGCCCTGATTTTCTTGAACTTGAAAGAGAAGAGCTTACTTTTCTAAGAGCAAGAAAAAGAGAGAGAACTTTGTGAGGAGGTTAAGAGTAAGTAAGCATGGACAAAGAGGAAGACGTGAAGGTTGGAGCCAACAAATTCACAGAGAGGCAGCCATTGGGCACAGCAGCTCAGACGGACAAGGACTACAAGGAGCCACCGCCAGCACCCCTGTTCGAGCCAGGGGAGCTCAAGTCATGGTCTTTTTACAGAGCTGGGATTGCAGAGTTCGTGGCCACCTTCCTGTTCCTCTACATTACCGTCTTGACTGTGATGGGTGTCAACAGGTCCCCTAACAAGTGTTCCTCTGTTGGCATTCAAGGCATTGCTTGGGCTTTCGGTGGAATGATCTTTGCCCTTGTGTATTGCACTGCTGGAATTTCAGGTACATATGCTCCCCTTTCATTTTTTGTTTTCAATGACTTCAACGTGGAAATTGTTAACAATCCAGATCTGTATTTTGGTTCTTGCAGGTGGACACATCAATCCAGCTGTAACCTTTGGTCTCTTCTTGGCAAGGAAGTTGTCCCTCACAAGAGCCCTGTTCTACATAATCATGCAATGTCTTGGAGCTATCTGTGGTGCTGGTGTGGTGAAGGGATTTGAGGGCAATGCTCGGTATGAAATGCTCAAAGGCGGAGCAAATTATGTGAGTCATGGATACACCAAGGGTGATGGCCTTGGAGCTGAGATTGTTGGCACCTTTGTCCTTGTCTACACTGTTTTCTCCGCCACTGATGCCAAGAGAAACGCCAGAGACTCTCACGTTCCTGTATGGGTATTCTTTGTGCGAAGATCTGTTATTTTGATTAAATTCATACTATAATGTTTTATCAGTTCGTATTTGTGCTTGTTATGACGGCTCAATTTAAGCGAATATTTACGAGGCGTTAGTAAATGAGTACCCTTACAACAATTGTGCAAACGGAACCGTTGCATGTCTCTGCTATGATTTGTGTTTATTGCCTCGTTGTCAAAAAAATAGCAATAGTTGAAATCAAGTTTTGAAATGCTCCCCACTTGGATGGATACATCATGCATACACCTTGGCCTGCACAACTCATATTTTGACGCCTAGCTCATTTAACCCCTTTTTTCCATATCTGGAACGAATGTTCTAGTTTAGCCCATTTGATTAATGAAAATGCACTAGTTCGTACAAATGGTTTCTTCTTCCTCGACCATAGATAGTGGAAGTTTCAATGTTTTTTTTTTGGGTGTTAGATTTTTTTATTTGTAGAACAAATCAGCTTGGGAAACTTTGAGCTGTAATCTAAAGTAGCAATACTACGTATGCTTTTTGTGAACTTTACAACTATGTCTGGTTTTCAATTATGATAGAAAATGTGCTCTTTTGTGGATATGATTGTAGATTTTGGCCCCTCTTCCCATCGGGTTTGCTGTGTTCTTGGTCCACTTGGCCACCATTCCCATCACAGGAACTGGCATCAACCCAGCCAGGAGTCTGGGTGCTGCCATCATCTTCAACAGAGACCTGGCATGGGATGACCATGTATGTTCTACTTTGACTTGGAACCTTTTTGTTTCTTTAATTCCATAAAGGGATGGCTAATTTAAAAGTGTTTATGCTTAATTGCAGTGGATTTTCTGGGTTGGACCTTTCATTGGAGCTGCCTTGGCTGCTGTGTATCACCAGATAATCATCCGAGCCATTCCTTTCAAGACCAGGGCTTAAGACCTTACACTGGACCCTTTCTTCATCTGCTCGCTTTGTATTATTTGGCATCAATTCCATTTGGTCTATTCATGTGGATCTATTTGTTTTAATTATGTGTGTAAATTATGAGATTAGCAACTCTGTTTTGTGGCGACTTTGAATGAAGAATTCTTTTATTTTGTCTTTATATAGTGTGTATGATTTTCTTTGATGCTCCAATGCATGAAAACCATACGGGAGCTCCTATTCAGTATGCATAATGGAGAAGGTCGTCAATAGACGTCTTGACTCAAAAAATTCCCTTACAAATGTGGTGTTCATTGGTATCATAGCGCAGTTCTTGCAATTTGCACTCAGGTTTAAATTCCTCTACAAAATCAATTTTCAAAGTCAAAATCAATTGTAAGACTAACATCTACCTCACTACGTCAACTTTTTTTCACATTGTCTCCACTGGAATCTTTCTTAATTTTGTTGTTACTAATAAAATAAATAAATAAATTACATACGCATTACGTTTCCATATACATTTTTATATTTTAATTTTGTTAAATTTTTATAATTTAATATATAAATTTTATTCTTTTATTTATTATTTATTTATTATAATTTTTTATTCTCTTAATTGTATTATATGACTCCTTATATTCCTCTCCCTTATAAACAAAAAAACTATACCCATGTGTCGTAAACCCTTCTAGTTTTAGTAGTTTTTCTTTACCGTTTTTACTTTTTACATCCATAATTTTTCTGGGTTGGAAAATTTTTACAATATTTTATCTATGAAATAATACACAAGCAACTAATCTGCCATTGAAGTTTCCACCCATTAGTCGTCAGTGTCTGCAAGTGCGCAAAGTGTGTCGAAGCCTTAGTTTGAGATTGTTAATTTGTTTGGCGTGATCGTAACCCTTGCGAAGAAATTATGTGGCTTTGGGGTTGGAGGGGACCGTCTGGGTTCTCAGGCTCTTCCACGGCGGAGGATGTTACTCACGGAATTGATGGAAATGGTCTCACCGCCATCGTTACAGGTTTTTCTTTTCAATTTGCTGGTCCATTTTTTGTTTTGTTTTTTTTTTTTTTTGGGTTCTATTTCCATTATATCTTCGGATTCGTTGCTGAGAAAATCGAAAGGGAAGAAGAAAAACGGAATCTTTTCCACTCGAAAACAAATCAACATTTGTGGGGTTTCTCATGTTGTGTAAGAAGATGTGATCTTAAATATAATTGGAACAGATTCACTTGTAACATGAGAAATTTCATGTCCCCATCATATATTGAAGACCTTGTCATACGAAAATGCAATTCATCTACAGAGATTGCACTTCTTCCTGTGATTCGTAAGCTGACTAGTTAAGCAGACTTGACTGATGATACCCGTCTGGTATCTGCTTAAATTAAATGGACCCTGGAAATTGCATTGCTATCAATCCTTCAATACTTACATTATTCTAGTTTATTTTCAGGAGCGTCGAGTGGTCTTGGTCTGGAGACCACCCGTGTTCTTGCATTGCGTGGTGTTCATGTTGTTATGGCAGTAAGGAATGTGGATGCTGGTAGGAAAGTCAATGAAACAATGCTTAAGGAAATTCCCACTGCTAAAATTGATGTTATGGAGCTAGATCTTAACTCAATGGCATCCGTAAGAAAATTTGCCGCAGATTTTATTTCATCTGGTCTTCCTCTCAATCTCCTAATGTAAGAATTCTAAATTTTTACTTGTGTATATGTCTTAACTGCAGCTTGTTTCTGTTAACTTTCGCTCATTTGTCTCTCTCTGTCTGTGCTTGTGTCTCCAAGTCGTTAATGTTATTAATTGATGCCTTCTGACGAATGCATACACATTCATTTGTGGAAAAATGTTAGTTGATTTTACTAGTTTTATCTTATGTTTGCAGTTGTGTCTGATAAAAGCAATCATGGCCAAAATAAATATCCTTTGCCCTTGTACTATTTGTCTTGTGGTAGAATTACTGGGGAAAATGGTTAAGAAAGGATATTGCACAGAATCAAACTCCACTGTGGGTCATTGTTCAGTTTTATTTTATTTATTTTCTTTTGGTAATTGTTTAGTTTTAAATTTTGAAAATGAAGAATATGCTTTTTTTCTTTCTTCTGAAGTAACAATGCAGGAGTGATGGCAACCCCCTTCATGCTTTCCCAAGACAACATTGAATTGCAATTTGCAACTAATCATTTAGGTATCATATCATGTTTCTTTCACATAATCAGTGTGATTCTTCCAATCACATGTGCTTTGTATTATTTAATTGTTGATAATCATTTACTCTCTAATAAAACATAATAAGGAATTTTAAGCGTTCATACAACTTTTCAGGTCATTTTCTCTTGACAAACCTTTTGTTGGAAACTATGAAAAAAACTGTACATGAATGCAACCGAGAGGGAAGGATAGTTATTGTATCATCAGAGGCACACAGATTTGCATATCGTCAAGGGATTCTTTTTGATAAAATCAATGATGAATCAGGGTAACAGTTTTGCCTGTGTTTATTGTTCTTTTCCTTTTCTGATCATGAGGCTAAACTTGTGCAATTACATTTGCTTTCTTGATGTTCACCTTTCATGGATAGTGATTCTACTTCCCAAAAGTGCATAATTCTCTCCTTTGTATTTGATAAAATATAGATACAACAGTTATTTTGCATACGGACAGTCAAAGCTTGCTAATATTTTGCATGCAAATGAGCTTGCAAGGCGCTTGAAGGTATTTTACTTTTGAGAAGTCATCACTGAGCTGTTCATTTTTTTTATTAAATTTTATATGAAGATCTCTCAGTAAACATAGCAGTACTATGGTTGGTTTGGCTTAAACTGCAATTACTGTATTTGCTGAATCCATGGCCTAGGAATCCATTCACAGATTAATTAATATAATAACAACAACAAATAAATCCTTTTTCTACTAGATAAAGTTAGTTATATGGATTAAACATCGCCATAGAGTTCTATTCGAAATCAAATTTTCGAAAATACTACTTGACCAAAAGTCTCTTTAAATAACCTCTTCAAGTGCCATATTTGGTCTTTCTCTACGTCTCTTCATGAGATTAAAAACTATTTGATCAACCTTTCCACTAGTGCCTCTTACGGTCTTCTTTGTACATATGTAAATCACTGTAATCGAATTTCCGTTATTTCTTTGCAATAGGTGTCACACCAACTCTCTCCCCAATACAGTTATTCCAAATTTTGTCTTTTATTGTATGTCCGCTTATCCATCTTAACTTTCTCATTTTTGTCGCCCCTATTTTTTGCTCGTATTGACCTTTCAGAATTCAGCACTCACTATCATAAAGTATAGCTAGTCTAATAACAGTTTAATAAAACTTTCCTTTAAGCTTACTAGATATTTTGCGATCATAAATAACCCTTGAGGCGTTTCTTTATTTCATCCACCCAACTTGGATCCTATGTGTGACATCCCCATCAATCTTTCTATTACTTTGTAAAATTGATCCAAGATACCAAAACTTGAACACCTGTGATATATTATGCTTCCCAGTTTTTCAAATCATTATTTTCTCACCTCTTGTTAAATTTACCCTTCATGTACTCTGTTTTACTGCTGTTTAAACGAAAATCTTTTTATTCCAAGGCTTCCTTCCATTTCTCCAATTTACAATTAACCTTGTCTCTTGACTCCTCTATTAGGATTATGTCATATGCAAAAAGCATATATTTTGGAATTATATCTTGGATATGTCTAGTAAGTACATTTATTACTAAATTGAAAAGGTATGGATTTAAGGATATGTCTTGTGAAAATAGAATATAGTTGTTGAGTACTTTTGAGGGACTTTTCATGTGTATATTTTAAAAATTTATATGTTAAACGTAAATCATTTTCCAAGTGCCATCAGATTTTATTGTTAGGGCAAGAAGTAATGAAAGGTGAGGAAAAAGGGTGCTGATAGAAGAAAATATATCTCTACCTTTTGCTTGGATTGTAGCATGTGGTTCTTTCTGTATTTAAATAGTTGGTCCCTTTGAGCCATGTGGATATGGAGCTAAACCAAGTTGTCGTATTAAACCACTGCTAGTTGCAACTTTATGGTTTAACTTTTTATTCTATTTATGGTTGTGATGATAATGGTGTTTTTTTACTTACAAGTTGGTGCCACACTGCAGTTAACTGTACAAATAGCATACCATCACTCCTTCCAGGATTATCTTTCTCTTCTTTATGGAAAAATAATTTTTATGATCTCCACTATTAATTGCAATCTTAAAAACCTCATGTCTATAGCTGCTTCAATAATGGGTTCATCTGTCCATTAGTTTGCAATTTTTCCATCATCCCTCGTTTGACTAACTTGAGGAACTCATTTGCTGATTTGACAGGAAGAAGGAGTGGAAATAACTGTAAATTCTCTTCATCCTGGATCAATTGTTACAAATCTTCTGCGTTACCACGATTATATTAATGGCAAGTATCTACAATATTAAGCTGATGTCTGAGTATATTTATGGAATTGAAACATTCTTAGTTTTAGTTATTGGTGTGACTGTTGCATCCAATTCTGAATGCCAATAAAATGTTGTGTTTAAGATCAGCGTAGACATGATTATTAAACATGACCAAATTCATGTCAACATGCTTGTCATAGTATGTACAATTTTATCTGTAAAAAGGGCATAGAAAGAAGGAAAACAGAAAGAAAGCATTGTCTAGAGCTCTCTTTATTGCATGCTTTCTCTCAGACAAACCTTACAGGATTGTATAATGTCAGTCAACTGCCATTTTATTTAATTCTGAAGTTGTTTTTGGGAAGATAGAGTTCAAAGTTTTAATCATGGGATAAATAAAAAGTGCAGGGTAATATTAATTAGATTCAGTACAGACAACTAGTGGATAGAATTGCTTTTTTATTTGTATAAATTATCCCAATGCTTATTAATGAGGAAGCTGGGCATTGTGTAATTATCCCTAGAGGTCACGGATTTCTCCATTTAAACTTCAATTGAACCTTGGACAAACTGTACTAGCCAGTTGTTCATATATCTAATTTCTTGCATTTGAAAATTTTCGTTTGATGTTTATGTATCTACCACTTTGGCTTGTGCAGTCATTGCTAATGTGGTGGGGAAGTACTTCTTAAAAAATGTACAACAGGTACGCTAAACAAATCTGTGAAATTTCTGGAGCTATATGTTTGAGTGACATGCATGTCTTCTGCTGCTGAATTGCTTGTTAATTATCTGCAATTGCAACCAGATCTGCTGCTGCTCTACTCCAGTTTAATTTTCCAGTTGAAACACTTTTTCTTATATCATTGGTGTGGCATAATGGCATTTTGTTAGGGAGCTGCGACTCAGTGTTACATGGCATTGCATCCACAAGTCAAGGGAATATCTGGTGAATATTTTATGGATAGCAATAAAGCAAATCCAAGCTCTTTGGCTAGAGATTTGGAGTTGGCCAAACGACTTTGGGAATTCAGCTTGAGCCTCACCAATTCTATGTAGCTTGTAGCTTTGACTGGGTTGTAGAGGATGGAGCAGTCCTTTTTGTTAGTGGAAGAACTGTATAGAACAAGCCTTTTTAGCAAGTAAGAAATTTGTAGTGGTATAATCTTTTGCATCTTAATCTTGTAAATAGAAACGTCTCAGACAATTTGATACTGGGAGAGAGTTACTATGAAAAATCTTGCAGTAGTAAATTAGTTTCAGACTTGATTTATCATCCATTTTAAGCGTTGCTGTAATATATTTATCCTTGCAATAACAGTGAAAGGTTTCTGCCTCCCTCCGCTCTACCCAGCATCATCGAACCTCTCCACACTGCTGCTTATGGGTGGTCCATTGTCGACACCCAAGATATGAGGGAATATGGGTAAATTGAATTACAGGGTAACCCATAAAAAGAATATCCTTTCTATTAAATTTTGGACGGAATTTAAATAAAAGGGTTTTTGGCTGACTTTTACCAATTCAGGAGAATTATTTGATAATTTATAAAAAAAAAATTAAAGACAAATCAAAAATGGAAGAATCCATTTTTCTTGGGACGAACTATGGCTGTGGAGCTTAATGGGGCTACTGTGATGACATTTTTACAACGAGGATAGAAGACAATGCAACGGCCATGTAGGAAGTTGCTGCTGCCGGCATTCATAGCGTGGAAAAGCTTATAACCATGATTTCTCAACAACAACGGCACCACCAAGAGGCTGGCGCTTCAAGCGTGGAAAAGCTACTGCTGCTGCCGGCATTCATAGCGTGTGCCTCATAATCACCAACAATGGAACCAATATCCCTTCTTTTTTCGCCATAAATTTGACCTGCAACATCAGCTCCTGGCAGGCACTGCTTCCACGCCACTGAATCGTACACCCACTTGCCGTTCTTTTGCTTGACCCCTTTGCCGTTCTTTGTTTTCAAGCTCAAGATCATAGAGTGCAAATTTTGTTTTAGGGACATATCCAGCATCCCTCATTTTCCTTTTTAACTCTTTAAGTTTCTCATATATTTTCTATTTTTTTAGGTGCAGATTGATTTCTAGCCACAAAGACACGAACACCATCCTTCATGATGATCCATCTATATCTAGTCTCCTTCTTCGTTGCCACTTTTCTCATAAAGCAATTCTATGGAAGGAGAATTCTGCAGTAATTACCTGAGATAAATAATTGATAAATTATGAAAATTTAAACATATTTTAAGGGTATTTTGATCAATTGATAAAAAAATATATAAAATTTAATAAAAATTTTAATAGAATGGACTTTTTGAAAATTTTTTTATTGTTTAGGAGAATTTTTTAAAAATTTTTAAAGTTAAGAAAATTTTTTTAAAATTAACTTAAAATTCAAAAAAATTCTGTATATTTTAATTTAAAAAAATTAATATTTTAAAAAAATCAAAATTAAATAAAATATATGCATTTTAGCCCAAGTTAAAATAACACAAATCCAACTGCCAAGAAGCTGATGGTTATCTTCTCTGAATTTTCATTATTTCGTGGTCGCCACATGACCTCAATTCCTGGGTACACGTCTCTTTTCTCCAATCAGGCATGAAAATGACTTAATTTCGTACTCTCATGTTATTGATTAAAAACAAGCAATCAGAGAACAGCATGAGTCGACTGTCGGCCTAGCCACTAGCTAATACAATAAAGAAAAATTATAATTTAGTTATTTTCATAATCATAAATAAATATAGATCTACTTCAAAGTTAAAAGTATTAATTTATTTCACTTAAAATTAATATAATATTATTAATTGATTAGATTATTTTTTTATTTTTTAAAAAAATATATAAATTATATCTTTTATTTTATCTTTATCATTTAATAATAATTTCACGTAAAAAGAAAAATATAGTAAAAACTTCAAAAGTCTCCTTCAATAAATATACAATCGGCAACAATTACTATGGCGTATTTTCATCAATATATTTAAGTAATCAAATACAAATTTACATTATCCAATGTTTTGACTAATTTCTAAGATAACCCATTTGATTTGAAGGTGGGGATGATTTTCTCAACCTAATTTAAGAATAGGATCAAATTTAAAATTAAAGTTTATCTATATAACTGAGTATGTGGGTGAGATTTATTACTGACAAAACAATGTTTCCTTATCTTTCCATTTAGAATGGTAGAGTTAAGGACACATATGATTTTCACCTAAAAATTATCAAACAAAGAGTCTAATAAAATAGAACCAACAGTAGGTGAACTAAATTTTTATACGAATGAATCGAATTCTTTATTGAAAGAGAGTTTGAGAGATTTTGTGACATCTTTTTCTTGTATGAATTTATTAAACATTTTAAATGGAAAAAACAAAATAGAAGATACTATTTTACATACTTCTCTAAAAGAATTTGAGAAAGAAGAAGAAGGTAATTTAATAAATTACTAATGTTATATTAACTTTAAGTGAAATGAATAAACACCTTTAATTTTAAATAGGTGTTTTTATTACTTATAACTATTAAAGTAAATAAGTTTAATAAGTCAACCCAAATTGTAATTTTTCCTACAATAAACCTATGGATCCTCAATATTATATTATTGATTACAATGATAATTTTTTATAACTTTTATTTTTATAGTATAATCTTGAAAGTATAAAAATTATACATTTACTTTGAATTTGAGAAATGTTATGTTTATGTACATACTTTACTCAAGCAATATAAGTAAATGATATGAATTTTATTTTCACTGTCAATACATCAATAATTTAAAAACTAAAGAAAAAATCTTAATGTTAACATGTCATTCACGTGTAATGCTTACTTAGAGTATACACAAATAAATTAGGATTCTTTAGTTATGGTCCAAAGTCACAAATAGAGTAAAAGAGATGAAGATAAGATTAAGAGAAAAAAATTATTAAAAAATATGAAATTCACAAATTAAAATTAAAAATAAAAACACACTGAAATTAAGAAAACATAACTCTATAAATCCAAATTCAACATAAACATAACACTTCTCCTAAATTTCATTTTGTTTTTTTTCCTTAAAAAAGGCAGTGATTATGCAAGAGGGTGAGCATAACCCACCTAACCTGATTCAACTCGAGCCAAACAGCATGACAAAAGTTAAATGACTTGGGTTGCGAGTAATGCTGAGTCATTAGTCAGTTGTAAATAGATAAAGTCAGACAGTCGGTTCAGTTTGGACTAAAAAATTCTCACCTTTGATAATCCGTCCGACCCGAAGATTGTACTTTCATTATTTTATTTACCTTTTCTTACATTTTCTATCTATTTGAACCCACCAAATCTGCAATAACCTTATTAAACCCGACATTCTTTTATGCGCTTACCAACTCAATTTAACTTGAGACCACTTCAACCTGAATAATTTAGTTTTGGTTAAATTATATAGTGAATTTTTATAACTAGATTGAATTTTTAAATAGATATTTATAATTTAAAATTATATAAATAGTTTCTTATAATTTTTATAATTTATATCTTAGATCTCCAATATTACTCTATGTTATAATTTTTGTAATTAATATCTAAGGTCCATACTTATATAAGTAGGTTCTTATAGTTATTATAAAAATTTTAATTTTATTTTATCAAAGTATAATTATTTAATTAAATGCTACTTAAAATTTTAAAAACCTACTTATATTTAAAGTAAATTCTTATATTAATTATTTTAGACATTTTTATATGGGGTCATAGACAAAAGTAACAATAGCAACTTAAAACATAAATGATATAAATTATAAAAATAATTATTTATATAATTTTAAATTAGAAAACCCATTTAAAATTTTGACCGAACGTGCTTGAGCACAAAATAATTTAACGCTAAGTTTTTTTATGATAAAACCGGTCAAGTTTGAATTGATAATCACTATGTTCGAAGTCTTCTAAATTTACTCATTTGAAACCTAGCTTGACCAATGATCACTACTGTTAGGCAAGCTACGACACCGAAATTACATAATTAGAAAGAAGAGTATTATATGTACATAATTTTACATATTATATATATTTTTATAAAAACAAAATTTATATATTTAAAAATATGAATATGACAAGACATAACCAAAAAGTAGGCAATCAAAGATTGATTATCATTGCCAATGAACCTTAAGTTCAGTTGATACTGTTGCTTATCAACCTCGACCAGGTAGTGAGTTTCAATCTCTCTTAATTTCTTTCTTACGTATGCCCTAAAATTGATGGGACTGGAAACATCACATCAAAAGTCATAATAATAATTTGCTACATATTTAGGCTGCAACTAAATCATCGTCCATGTAGACTTGATTCGACTCGTGACTTGTCGGCTAATTATTGCACATGCTTTATTTTCTTTATTTATTTAGTGTAACGGTGATTTGGGCCATTTGGCCATGCACGTCTTGTCAGAAAACGGAGTTTCATGCAAATTAAATAAAACACATGCAAGCACTCCCTACGAATAATTGACAAACACAATAACTAGACAAGTAACAAATTAATGGATCCTGTCAGTAAATTAAGTCATTCTCTTGTGGAGGGAAACAAAAATGCTGAAGGGCTCAAAACTAATTTATTAAGAAAACTATTATTCAAAGTTTGAATATATATATATATTGGCATCCCATTAAAATATAAATAGATATATAAATATATATATATAAATCTTTATATATTTCTTGCGTCTTCAAATCCATATGTATATAGGCGCCTAAAGCAAGCATCCTCCTAAGATTGGAAAACTGCCAGTCGTGAAAGATGTTGAGTCGGTGACCCCCAATCTCATGGCTGACTGCTGAGGCCCGAATCAGAAAACTAACCACTAGCCCTTAATTTATTGGGAGCAACAAATAGTTGTTGGAGTTATGAAGGCAACTCCGCCATGATTCGTATGCATCATATTCGTATTCACAAATTCAGTAAAGTAACCAAACAGACTCTCTCGTTTAAGCGACGGCAGCTAGCATTTCAACCCCCTCACATTTGCCATTACTAAGAGCTTCTTTCCCGCACGTGGCACTCTTGCTTATGTTGTCCAATATGGGCCTCAGATCCCGGGGCTGCACGTTGACCTTGAGACCGTACTTCATGAACAATGTGAGTGACATCTTCTGCTCCACACGGTGGCCTGGCACCACCGAGAGGCGGTGGCGCAACAATACTGCCGCCGCGATGGACTTCATTTGCAAGTAGGCTAAGTCTTTGCCCAAACAAATTCTTGGGCCTGCATTGAATGAAACAAATTTGTAAGAGTGTTGGAGCTCAATTTTCTTACCATCAGCAGCGGACAACCATCTCTCGGGCTTAAACTCTAGGCAATCGTCCCCCCATATGTATTTCATTCGTCCAATTGAGTAAATTGAGTATGTGACAGCTGAGCCTGCTGGAACGAAGGTTCCGCTTGGTAAAACGTCGTCGTTGACGATGTGCTTGGAATCCTGTGGCACCGAGGGGTAAAGTCTCAGCGTCTCCGACAGTGCTGCTTTGAGGTATACCAGCCGGTCAACTTCCTCGAACACCAGTGGCTCCTCCATCCACTTGGAAATGTCGCCACCACGTGTCTCCATCAGAACGGTGCAAAGTTCGATGAGGATTTTTTCTTCCACCTTTGGGTTTTCAGTGCACAACCAGAAGAACCAACTAAGGGCAACCGATGACGTGTCACGTCCAGCTAGGATGAAGTTGAGCGCCACGTGCTGCAGGAACTCGTCCGAGTAGGATTCCTTTTTCTTAATGAACCTGGAGAGCAAGTCATCGTGGGGGACCCCACTGCCATCCGCCTGTTGCTTATTCAGCAACTCAAGCTTGCGCGTGTTGATGATGTTGGAGAGGTACTGATCAATGTTTTCAAGGCTTCGGCTCAGTGTCACTTCCATTCCAAGCCGGAGCCACTTCTTGAATTTCCACACTATCTCTGGCAAAATGAAACGCTTCAGCGAGGCTTCGGTTGCTCGGTCAAAAGCCAGTGCGAAGCCGTTCTCGGGAAGCCCAGGTGAGAGAGTTTGTGGATCCTTACCGAAAGCCAAGCCACATATGTTATCGAAAGTGAGCCGAAGCAATAAGTCTTGGAGATCAACCGGCTTTTTCTCCTGCTGTGCCTTGGCCAGAATGGGGCAAAACCTCAGTTTGATGGCTCGGCTCACCCATCGTCCCATGGCCTGGCGCAGCGTCCGGGTGGTGAATTCTAATGCGGCGGTCTTCCGCTGGAACAACCATGTGTCGCCGTCAGAATTGAAGATCCCATCGCCCAGTAAATCATGAAACACAGCTTGCCAAGTCGGGCCCTTGGGGTAATTATCGAAGCGGATCTTCAGGATGTGCTCCAAGTTCTTGGGATCGCACGTGACCGTCACGAGCCCTTGTCTCCTAGCCAGGAAAGGAATCGCGCAGATGCAAGTCTGGTACGTGCCGCCACAAGCACGGAGATTGTCTGCAATCCAATCATGCATGCGATTGGCGTTCTGGATGAGATCCGGAAGGCTCCCCAATAAGGGCCAGACGCGTGGACCATTGAGTGACCGCGAGATGATCCTGAACCATATTAAATATGCCGCGATGGCTGATAGGATCATCAATGCCGTTGAAGCATCCATGTGATCAAGGGACCCGCCTTGGCGATATACCTTAACTGTTAGCACCCTTCAACACCTGTCTGACACTCATTCACCGGAGGAGGGAGCGCCAAAATAGCTAAACCAGCAAAACGGATAGTAATGGAAGGAAAATTGCTGGAAAGGTTAAAAAGGGATGAACTTTGTAAGTTTAAAGCCAAAACCCAGAGCAAAGAGAAGACCGGGCTGAGATCGGTGACCGGTGTTTTTGCATGCAAACAATGTGCTAGGGGGAGAGAAGGGAAGCCAAGAAATGAAAGGGTGAAGCTACAGGGGAATGAGTGAGAAGGAGAAGATGAGTGAGTAAGAGTGTGGGTGAGAGCAGAGAAAGAGGGGACAAGTTGATTTATAGAAAAAGAATAGAGGAAGAAGGAGAAGGGGAGGGGACAATCAATAAGCGGGTAGAAAGTGTTGTTGAAAATTGAGTAAGGTGCAAATTTTCTGTAGAACTTAGTAGGCAAGGTAGCTTGTGGATCCACCGTCATTAATGGCCACAAGAGTCGTTGGGAGTAATAAGGCAGAATGAAAACATGAGCACCACAATAATGATGTGAAATTTGTAGGTGAAAGGTTAATAAACCATATATATCATAGAGAACTTTCATCCACATTCACTAATCTAAAGAATTGTTATTTTTGTTCAGGTGTCAAGGGAGTTCTCAACCACTTACGCTGGAAATCGCTGCCCCACCTTAAATTCTGGCAATCAACGAAGACAATGAGTTGGTTGAGTAAACTAAGTATATTGAGTTTGTGCATATGTGGAGGTGTCCTAACAACACCCATGTGCCGCAATAGCTAAGCATTGGGACGTGAATATAGCTTTCATGATTTTTTTTAAAAGATAAAATGTTTAGAAATAATGCAAATATATGTATACTTTATTGTGTAAATTCAAATTATGTATTGAGAGATTGATGATTTTGTATCATTCCTTTTTTTTTTTTTCTATAAGTTTGCGTTTGGTTTAAACTCAAGATATATTTTAAAGAGGAAAAGTTAAAAGATAACAAATGAATGTGATTCTACCATTAAAGGTATTGTCTTATTTAAAATTAATTTGATTTGTCTCAAAAAAACTATTTTTATTAAAACTTCTTGCATTTTATTTAGAAAGAGTTATCAAGCTGAAAAACTGAAATAATTTGTTGGATGAAAAATAATTTTTCCAAGTGATTATTCAGATAAAAAAATAACTATTGTAAGCGATAATTATTCTTGCATTTAATTTAGGAAGATCTTTTGAGCTAAAACTTCTTGTTGGATAAGTGAATCTTCTTTTGAGCCCAATATTTCTCATTAGTCTCTGGACATGGCTATTGTCCTCTTAATTTGTATTAACATATGACTCAAAGCAATAGATCCATTTTGTTTTGTTTGAAAAAAAGATAAATCCACACTCTTTCATCTATAATTCATTCACAATTTAAGAAAAAAAAAGAGAGTCAAATAAGAGGGAAAGGAGAGAATCAAATATTTTACTCTCTCCTTTCCCTCTTAAATTATAGATAGAAGAGTATATACATAACAATACTCGTTTTGTTTTGTGCATCAAAAATGGTCGGCTTCGTTGGTTCAAGAAGTGGTGCTTGATGTGATTGGTTTGGAATTGTAGAGCCAGCCACCCATCAACATTTATTTATTTCATAACCGTTTTCATGGTGTGGTTTCTTGCTCCACCTCAGTATTTATTCTGCGGAGAGTGGCCAGATTCCAGCTCCCTGATTGAAACAGCAATTAGCTGTACGTGTAAAAAACCATAATTGTTATAATTGGACGGCCTCATAACACCGAAATGTATAAATGTTAGGGTGAAGTTAGTACTTAAATTTATTTTCATTTAATTTTTATAATATAATATTTAATTTATTAAATTTATTAAATCTCACAAAATCAAATTATAAAATAAAATAATTATAAAAATATCTTTTTTCCTTGTAAATTAATGAGACTCTTACTGCAAATCACAGTCACGAATTGTATGAGGTGTTTTGAATTGCAGTAACAAAATATCATTCATTAATTTTTTTAATTCATAGATGATATTCTGCAAATTAATTTTGAGTCTCAAGTTAATAATATGCCACAAATCTGATAACTATATCCTCGTTACTATATTTTGGCTCAACATTCTAAGATTCATGTAACAAACACAAATAGTAGGTGGTGTACATCACCTTCCACTTCCACATTTATATGCCAAACAATATCATTAAGCTGGTGCCTGGAAATTGCGTGGGACACTCAGCGCAAGGGCTCCAGAAAGAAATTGTTACCACTCATGGTATAACAATTTCGTATGCACTTAAATCAGCCCAAACACCATATGCATTGAGGTCAGTTGCCCATATATTCGTCCAACTAAAATACCCATTATTCTCATACCTCCTATATTATACCATATTCCTTCTGATATTATCGTATATTCTATCTCAGAATCTATACCTCTTTATAAAAACTTACTTTTATCAGTTAAATTTTTTTTTTTTTAAATAATGGCTTCAAAATTTGTTTCATCACAATTACATTCGAGAAAATAGCTGCAATCTCAAGAAGCAAAATGACAGAGAAGGCGGACCCAGATGCTCACCACAACCTCCAGCAATTTCCATTTTCCATAAAACGAGGAAGAAAAGGGTTCCTGACATACGTACGTCGTCTGAACAAAACATCCGCTTGTCTTTTGTCAGCCAAAATATATAGAAATAAATCTGGTTATGTTTAAATGTTCGTTTTGTCTTCCAAGAATTACTGAATGAAACACCGCTAATTGAAGCGGTCGAACGGGGATTTCATTTGCTCAAAAGAAAGATAATGGCTTTAAGTCGCGATGAGCAGGTTTGTAGGGACACCATGTCTTGTGTCCATGGCATCAACATGCCAGACCTGCAGACCACTGTTCACTGATAGTAAGTCTAACTCCTATTGGGTCCCTTACAAGATAAAGTAAGACCATATCCATCAAGACACGATCAGTGAAGTTGTCAAACTGAGTTAGGCTGCCAGACCAACCCGTTCTCTAGCTTGATTTACAGCCTCACTTTGTTTAATATATGAATTACAGCGAGCTAAGGGTGGGGTAGGATATATAACATATTAATGTATAAAAATGTATTAATTTATTAAATTAGTCTGTCTTACCTTATTAAAAAGATGAATTAATTTAATATATTTTTTTAATTTATTAAAATTATAAGTTAATCTATTTTATCTTATTTAATTGTATATTTATTATAAAGTGACTTACTTTAACGCCTATAATAATTAGTTAGAAGTTTGAAAAATACGTAGGTAGAATTCACACAACGTCACGGTCTAATTTTTTGAAAATGCTGTTTCTACATAGCATCTCCACTCTCACTTCACAATTGTGAGAGAGGGAGACCTCTCAGTGTTGTATCAATAATAATAACACTCAATTTTTTTTTTTTTTTTTGGAAACATTATTACAGCCAGAATTGTGCTATTACCTCTATAGCCAATTAATAACTATGGAGGTATGCTAATAAACTTCTCGGATAAAGTGTTGTGAAAGTATTTAATAAAGTTTGAATGAGTTAATAAATAATTAAAATTTTTAAATATATTATTTTAAATTTAATTTAATTTATATATATTATTAAAACAAATAAAATTTATTTTAATAATTTTTATACTTTTACAAAAAATAATCTTTAGTTAATAAAAAAGTATTGTGAAAGGAGAATCATCTAAGTCAAATTACGTTAATATCCTGTAGTTTCCCAGCGCTACAGCTCACAGTCTTGGCTTTCAATAGGCTGTAATATGAAGCTAATTTCTTATGTATGAGCTTGAAGTAAATCCGTACAAACTTCTTTTTTGTGACAGGAAAAAGAGAAGCTGGAAGGACAAAATCGACTAAGCTGGTCAGTCACGAAGGAATGATCTATATACCACCAAGAAAGAACCATTCCCTAGTTTCAGATTTTCAGCAAACAACACAACAAGAGGAACTGCACATCATTTACGAGGAACTATCTCAAGGGAAATGATAAACACGAGGAAAAATAACACTTGAGCTCCCGTTGAGATCATAGTCCCCTTGCTGAACTATGCCAAACCTCAACGTATTGCTCCTCCCTCCTAGTCAAGAACATTTTGTTCCCTCCAAAGGCTAAATTGGTAATCGTCGGACCACCCATGTCCTTTGCTCTCCCCAACAAGTTCTTCTTGAAGATTCTCTCCTTTAAGCCATCTTCATTGCTCTTTGAAGAGCCCCTCATAACCTCTGACCACATCTCTATATCCCCTCCCTTGGTACAGAACATTTGATTTCCATGACTTTCAATCTTGCAACCAATGCCTTCCTTCTTCCCATTCTGCACTTTTCTTTTATCACCGAGACAAATCCAAGGAATTTCAGCACTTAAATTACGCAAATCCACAAAAAAAGCCTCACCAGAATTCACCCCAACCTTGAAGATAACTGACATGGTATCTGAAACTGTAACATCAGCGAAGCAGTCTATCTTCTCTGTCAATTCCCAAACAACATTCCCAGACCGAACATCCCACAATCTTATGTTACCCGAGACACCTGAAGGACCACTATGTGACCCAGATGCCAATAGCAAATTATAACCTGGTACCCATTTCAATTTCGTTGCTGGGATTGCGGAATCAATCTCAGCACCAAAAGTCTCATTGTGACCAATCTCTGTAACAGGGCTTAAACTCTTTAAGTCATATACCGTAATTGAATTCGAATTGCGATGACCCGATTCGAAACTACCAAATAGGTACACGGGCGAAGATTCAATTGCTTGGACAGTGGAACCAGAGTTGGTCACATTCTCCCAGTATAGAGTCTCTCTAACAATCCCGTTGTCCAAATCAAGAATTTGTAACCCTGAAAAGTCATTCGCACAGGCGGCCGCTACGGAAGGTGTCAAAGCTAACAGAGAATCGACAGCAGTGAAATGGGTCAAAATCGTAGACTTGCGTTGCAGAGACCAAACAAAAGATGTAATCTTGCTCCCGTGCGCGACGTGCATAGATGAAAAACGAGTAGCGGCAATTGCCGAGGGTGAATCTCGTCCATTTAGGGGTAAAATCAAGGACTTCTCGAGGTTGAGCGCTTCGAATTGAGATGGGCTCGATAGGGAATTCATCAAAAGGCTTTCGATTCCATAGAATTGGGACTCCGAAATCAGGTCTCGAGGATCAAAAGCTTGGGCTTTGGATGGAACGTTACCGGTTCTGAGAAGAGAAAGAAGGATAGAGAACAACTCAGGGTCTCTGTCAATAAAGGGGGTACAGAGTTGGTGAGATGCGGATCCGGACTATTCTTGAGAAGGAGTTGGGGCCGGCTGAATTTAGCGTTTGATTCGTGGTTTGGAAGAGTTGTCCGCCCACATCAATGGTGACTATATTGGAATCTGGTTTGGATTGAGGAAACCCATCGAGATGTGATGCTGCAAAAGTCAGCATTTTTGTTTGCCCCGCAACGCAAGTCCGTCCAAGTTTGAGAGGTAAGTTTGAATTTATTTTATGGATATTTTATCTTTTATTCTTTCTTTTATCTTTCATGTAAGGTAATAATCTTTTTATATCACAAAAAAAAAAAATGTAGGATGTCATATTTGTTCTTTGTCATAATGAAAATAAAATGATTTATTTCAGTTTTTTTTTAAGTAGTGTAAAGAAATTGTAAGTTTAGGGATATAGTTTTAAAACCGTTCTTATTCTTTTTTCGGAAAGAAGATGTAATTAGTTGGCCGTTCCAAAAAAACCACTTATATGTTTAGTTCTATAAATAAAGGACAAATAAATAATTATTAATTAAAAATGTAATTGTATAAATTATTTTAAATTTATAAATTATTTATTTACTTATATTTTATAATAATTTTAATTATTATTTGTTATTCATAATTATTATTTATATTTTATAAATAAAATATATTTTTTACTTTAAAAATATTAATCTAATAAAACAATAAAAACAGCTCAAAATTGGCTTTTACTTTATATTTAGGCTAATTTTTTTGTGAGTAGTAATAGTTATATAAAATAATTATATATATACTTTATACATATTTTCTTATTTTGATTTTTAAATTTAAATTATTTTTTAATGTTTATTTATCTATAAATACTTTATAAATAGTTATTTTGTGTGACGTTACTTTAATTAAAATTTATAATATATTTAATATAATGTATTTAAATAAAAATGGTTGAACTTTTAAAATAATTTTATGATCAATTATTTAATTATGTAAAATAAACTCATTAGTTTTTAAATTAATTTATATAAATATGAATTCTAAATTTATGGTATAATTATTTTTAAATTATAATATAAAATTAATTTCAGTATGATAAAAACCTCCATATATTTATATTCATAATATTAAGTTCGTTTAATAAGAAATATTCTTTTAGAATATGTTTTTGATAGTATCACTGTTTTTTATTTTTATTTAATTTCTATAATATAAAATCTAAATAATTATTTTTATTAAATTTTATAAATTAAATTATAGAATTAAAAAATCATTAATTCATATGAGATCATAAAAATATAAAATTTAAGTGAAAGAAAAATTATAAATATACCATTTCCCAAATTTTGATATGACATTTTCTCTGCTTTTATCAAAAAGATTTTAGAAAATGGAAAGACGTGTATAACCCATTCAGAGGGAACAAAAAAGTTGGATCAGATAACAGGGCATGTTCAGAACATTGAAATGAATTTGCTGACTAATAAATATATTCCTAAAAATTAAAAATTAATATAATTTAAAAAATTCAACAGACATCAATGAAAACAATTCAATATTAGATATAGAAGCATTTTCCGAAACTTATAATTTTTTCAAATTTTATAAAATGCACAGATTCAAATGTAATAATTAGGCATACTCAGTTGTTCATTAACTGATGATATCTCAAATTTGCTTAACAATTTAAAAATTAGACAATGCTATAATGTCTAAAAGGATATGTATGAAAGACATGAGTGGTTGGTAGTGAAATATTATTATTTGTTGGGCAACAAAGTTGATTTAGTTAGTAAAATTTAGAGTACTTCTATTAACAATTTCTTGTATAGGCAATATATAAATATGACAATAAATACTCAGTAAGAATAGGATAATCACCCTTCATACTAAATTTTTTGTTAAAACAAACACATTATTATTGTTTGGGTAAGTAATTATCTTGGTTAAATATCCTAAGATCAATCCTTCCTTCTCTTCCTTCCGTTGCACAACATAAAAAGGAAAAGAAATTTTCGTCCCATGATCATATATAGTAATTGATAATAACAGAAACACAGACAAAACCACAGTATAGTGGCAGTAGAAAAACTCGAGCGTTCATAATTTTATTGGTTACCTTAAGAAATACATGATTTTACTAAATGACGATCAACGATGAAAGGAAACGTATCCACAGGGATAGCTGGGACATCAAAGTCAAACTATGGGGTAGCTGGCCGAATGAAACAAGAAGAATCACACTTGCTTTGTCTTCATGGTCTTAAATGCAATGTTGAAGAATTGCGACTGGTAGTTGGATGGTCATGTTTGACTGGAACTGCAGTTGATTCGGCGATTTCTATTCTCTAGTCACAGCAACAGCAGCAGGGTTCGTGGAAATTGGGACGTTTGGGTCTTTTGCTTTCATTTCATCCTTGTGGTAATTCTACTGTAATGTGCTGCTGTCCTCGGCCAGCCAAACAGTGACGCGCTATCTAGTCTGTTCAATTTACTATAGAGAATCTAATATTAGTATGTCAACTAAAATCTATTCTGCCAAAGAAGGTTGCATTCTGTATTGCCAGACCCTCATAATTCTTCTTTTAATCAACTTTTCTGCTCTGACCTATGTACAGGAATGTTTATCCTGCTCTTAATCCTCTCCAAGTTGCTTTGCTCAAGTAAAATAACATGTTGGGTACACATGAATATGAAAATGCTTGCAGACGAACAGTTCTTTCGGCTCTTTGTGGGGGTTCTACGAGCTCCATATTATTATCAATGTCAGAGATTCGAGGCAAGTGACCTGCTAGCTGGTTCTAGTAATTAAACTTGTTTTTATTGATCACTCTAAAGTCTAAACAGCAGCTCAATTAGTCTATACTAAAGTGAAATCTAAGAACATTACTGTGGTTGGGTGAATAATCGATGCTTCATGCAAGATTTTTCTTCCTCTTGAAAGCACAGTCGTCTCACCATGACAATCAACGCAAAAGGAGAAAAAACCCAGACTTACGTCAGTGTTCAAAGCCAAACCATCATGACGATTACTTATCACTATTTATGATCAGTGCCTCACTGTTAATGATATATTACATTAAATATGAGAACGATAAAGCTTAAAGGATGCAGAATCTGCAGATGCTAAAAAAATCAAAGCATTTCTAACCCATATTGGGAAAGAACTTGCAAAACTTCTACACTAGTCTCCGTGAAACTTACCTCTATTTTCGGGGCGATGAAGTTCAAAAAAGAGCCCCATCACTTTGGTGTTAGACCTCCCAAGTAAGGCTATAACTTTCCAATTAGTCAATTTAGCAGGTGTGCATGGCACAAAATTAAAAACCCGTGCCAATTTCCAGCAGTCTTTGTGAACAAGAAACCTCTTGAGTCTTCATTTGTTAGCTGACACCGGGTTGAATCATTGGGAAGAAAGACCAATTTTTGGAGGACCCTCTCTCCATCCCCACAACTTTCTCATTTGCCCACCAGTCAGCAACTATATTGGACGATTGGGAATCCCCTCCATCTGCATTATCAAAATTGAATTCTCTAGAAGAAGAAAGGGCTAAGGATGGACGCTTCTGATGACCTGTAGCCTCGTCTCCATTCTCAGTGGTGTGCTCTGGTGCATCGTTGGAAGTTTCAGCAATAACGAACTTGTCATCATGCCCAGCTTCTCTTGAATCCTCTTCTTTGTCTGCCCTTCCTACGTCATTTTTTGATTTTAACACGGCTTTAGTCAATGCCACTTGCTTGTTTTCAACACATCTCAACACTTCTTGGGCAGACAATTCAAACGAGATCCTATTATTTACACTATTCTCATTCAGGCGATTAATGGTTGGATTTGTGGGTATTCTCATCTCAGGAACCCAATGATTTGGAAGAAAACCACCTTGAGTTTTGGACCTTGCTGCATCTGGGGTTAGGGATCCAGAACCTTGATTTGACCTTTGATTTTCATAAGCAGACAGTTTATCAAAGTTTATAAGCTTGGGAGGATCTGCTGTCTGAAAGTCAATAATGTGGGAGCCACCAGCAGTGAACTCACAGTCAGGGAAAGGAGATGAGGTGCCAGAAGCTGAGATGCCAGATCTTGGTGATATAAGTTGACCAACTGGGCTCCCAGGATGAAGTTGATAACAGTGGAAGTCATAGTGAGATATATGAAATCTTTGATATGTCTCACCATTCCTGAGATTAGGGTCAAGTAGCTGAGCAAATGGTACCTCGGGTGAGGAAGGTGTAGTCAAGTGGACAGACTCAGGAGGCGGAGTGAAGGAAGCAGTTGATGGTTCAGTAGTGAATGTTGAAAAAACAGGTGGCGAAACTAATTGTGTTTCGTGGGCATAAGGGCCAATGGCAAAGATTGAGGCAGGGCCACCTGGAGAGTACATACTGGCAGATACAGAAGTGAGTGATACTATACCAGCTGGTGAATGTGCAACGGAAGGAGGTTCTGATTGAAGGAAAGACGCAGGAGAAGAGGGAGGTGCAACAAATGGAAGTGCTGTACCGGTTGCCTGGGTTGAATTTACAGCTGCAACAGCCTCCATTTGAGGAGTTGTTGATTGGGGAACGACAGCATGCCCAATGCGCTTTCGATTTTTAGGATATCCAAAACACCCAGATATGCTGAAGCAGCTTCCCCATCTTTTGTTCTGCAAACAACAGAACCGGACTTAAGTTTTCAATCGTAGAAGACATCATCAGTGTCTCCCTGATGAACTCAGAAGTTGCAATTACAGACACAAACAATACAAAATATATCTCAGACCATAAGCTAAATATTTAGCTAGACAGCAACATTAAGATTGGATAAGAAACATACGCAAGTGAATTGAAATAGAACATCAATTCTCGCAAGAGTTTCTCATTGCTTGCATAACCAAGGATGGATGGGAAAAAGTAAGAAGGAATGTGCCACACATTGCACGGAAAACTAGTACAAGCCATTACCTTATAACACGGAGATAGAAATAATCACTTAGGAAATTCACTCTATAAGCAAAAGATCCAAACAAGTAAGTCCACCTGGTAGTTACCTGTAATTAAAGTCTGGGATTCTGTTTTTGTTGATGTTATTATAAAAAAAAGAAAAAATGAGCCAGTAAAGCCTCTGATTATGGCTCAAATCATCTTTATAGTGGTAGAACATGCGAGTATATGCGCTCATAATCTTCAAAGATCACATTAGTTTTAATAAATGAAAACTCACAAATCTAGAAAAATTATGAAAGATGATGATCATGATAAAAAAGTGTATAATCCACAGCTTGTTTCCCATTACAGGTATCCACTTTGCCGTGAAATCATCTCAGGTATAACTGCAATTAGAAATCTTATGCAGTGAAGTTCCAGTCGTAGGGTGAGGAAAATGCATAAGCTAACTAATTGACAATTTTCTTTCTTAAAATCACTAGTTCTGCATAAAGCGTATATCTTTCTGGTGACTCAGCCTCCAGTCCGAGAGACAAACTTACAAAATTCTAAAATTGTAATTCCATTTGATAACTAGAACAAGAACAGTGATTGACATAAATTAAAAGCAAAAGCAGGGTCAGAACTATTGAGTTTCGCAGTTACACACTTCCTTATCAGAGAAGAACACGTTGCTTAGGTAATTTTTCATGAAATATCGTTTTAATCTTTTAAAAAGTAAAGTTTGCTACTGGTATCTGTTCATATCCGCAGTTCCCTCAACCCAATAATAATAATAATAATAAAGAAAAGGAAAAAGGAAAAGGCCTCTTCTTTTCAGAAAATAGATCGATTAATCAATTGAACCGAAACAGTGACACGTTTAGCATAAAATGAAGTATATAACAAAAATCGAACAAGGAAAACAAAACCAAGAGAACCTACAGCTCTTGAACATCGAAATTATCACAAAAGTGTATCAATTACCACAATCTGTTCAGCTGAAAATGTCCTTCTTCTTTTTTTTCAGAAATAAAAAACCATCAAATTAAAGCAGTGAGCAATCAAAGAAATTAGATAAAATGAAAAGAGGTTATACCTGGACGGTAGGTGGAGGAACGCGATTCTCAGCTGACGCGATCGCAGTGGCAGCAGCGTTTATAGTCTCCAGAGTGTTGTTCGGAGCTCTCGCATCGCCATTAGCGCCTCTCATCTCTGTTTCTTCCTTTGGCCAATCAAATCCTACCAGAAAGTCTTCAGTTTTCTCGGGAAATTTAACAGCGAGCACAGATACAAGAGCAGGTAGATATTCACATATGTCTGTATCTATAGTAACAGCAAGTCGTGCCGATTTGATTTCGGGGCAAGAAAGTTAAGAAGATGGATTTGTTAGGACTTGGGAGCCAGAAAATGTATTGGAAATCAAACATCAGCTTCTCTCTCTAAGATTTTCTTTCTCCATTCTTTGTGTTGTGCGCTCAGCTCCCGTATCCGTGTATTGCAGAGAGAGTTACGCTCTTGAAGTCAAACACGGCAATGACTTGCTTGTCATGTGATTAAGGAGGACCCGGATGTTCGGTACAGCCTTCATTTGGATACAATATTTTCCAAAGAAAATAGTATACAATATTTTCTCTTATTACTTATTTTACACATCTAGCTACAGTAAACAAAAAATAACAGTTAATTTTTTATTTTATTAAAATTTATTCTCAATATTGGTGTGTATTTATCAATTAATTAGAATTTATTTTAGAAAATAAAGTTATTAAAAGATAAGAAATTGATTAATTGGGTGCATAAATTAGTTGAAATTAGATTTAGGGTGTGGAAAAACTATAAATTTGTATGAATTTGCGTAACTACCCTTGCATTTGCCATTAGTTGTCGTGTAGATTGGGGTGCTCTTGGAGGGTAGGTTAGTCAAAAAAGATAGTTACGTTTGCAGTCTAGTAAATTGCCTTCAAGCTGTGGCCGAGGGAGACACAGAAAGGGTTGGTTTTGTATTTGTCAAAATGAAAAAAGGAGTATCACCAAAAAAATAAAATGAAAAAAGGAATGTGCACGTGTGCACATCCAGTTCCCGACGACTTTAGTGCGCAGCGCCACCTCACTGACTAGGCTTTGGGGTCCACCGCCTCCCCCAAATATTCTTCCCCTAAATCGGCACTTTAAACTAACTTGCACGGATGGTCCATCTCTTACTTAACCCCTTTTCATTTTTTTTTTCTATGATTGATAATATTAACAACTCTTACTCCCCGAAATCCTTCCCCTTTTGTTTACCTTTTCACACCGCTTGATTACAATTCAACTAGCCATCATGCCCAGCATTGTCTCTTCATTTTTTATTAGAAATAAAAAGAAGTCTTCATATCTCAGTTGTTGAGGTCTGAACTTTTCCTGCTTGTTGAACTACATGCTTGGAAAAAGCCAAGCATCAAACAACTCTCAGTTTAGTGTAGCCATGTGTCGTTACCCTGATTTGCATAAAACAGGATTTCTACTATGCTTTGTTTTCATGTTATGAGCTAACAGACTTGACCCAGAGAAAATAATCTCTTTGGACTAATATGCAGAGCCACTACTGATGCACCCCATTAGTCCCTTATGACAATTGAAATGAATTTTGTACATTAGTTTTCTTTACATAGTCTACAACGTGCAAGTAAAAGTCAAATAAATTAATAATATGGGTGCCAGCATCATCATTCAAATTAAAAGAACAAAAACGGGATGTAAACCTAAAGTTGGTTAGGAGACAATGATGACCTCATAGGCGAAGGCAGAACTCCTCTTAATAAGCTATGTCACTCTAGAGTTTAGCTTCACAGCATATTTCAAATTTGTTCGAAACTTTGAAGCACAATGTTGATTGTACATGCTTAATATTATAATCAATACATAATGAATGACTATTTCACATTATTATTAATATTTAAGGGATGATATTGTGTGTTGGTTGTGTAAATTAAAATTGTACGGTCAATATTATTTTTTTGTGATAAAAAAATCATAATTAATTTTTGAAAAAAAAAAGCAAAATTCAAACCTTAAGTCAAGTTAAAAAAAATAGAGTATGATCTCAATTGAATCAAAGCTCACCAACATAATCGATATTATTTTTATTTAAACAATTATGGGTTGAATAGGATTTACCTGTAAAAAGAGATATGATCTGTGATAATTATGATTCTGGCATCCCAAAAAGCAACCTTCACTTTTCTAATTGCTACTTCCTTGTGAAATGTACTCCATTGATTGCTAAAACTTTTCAGCTATATTACCCAAGTGGAAAGAGAAGAGTTGAAAGTTGAGGGGGACCAAGGATTTTACCCACTTTTTCTCCTCCCCCATTTTAGGGCAATTGTTTCATATAATTAGGTCATGAATACTAATGTTGGGAACTAAACCAGAAAGCAACTACATATCTTTTCCCCACTTTCTCCGAACTTTCGCCAGAGGCCTTTGTATAACTGTCGCTATGAATTGTGGTGGAAAACTGGAAAGCTTGCAATCAGTGGACCAGGGTAAAAGCCAGAAAGTCTTCGAGCTTGCTTTTCCTTTTGCGTCAGCTCTGGGGCAACTGTAGTAAGCACTAGATTGATGACTTTTTAGGCCATAATTAATCTAGTTTTTTTTTAATGTATTATAATACAGTTTTCGATACTACATACACATGTATATTGAGCAATGCTATTCATCCATTTTTAGAGTTACGCTTTTTTTACGTTTTACCAAAACTTTTCATTTTCATCATTGATTTCATTTTGCTTTTTTAATCTTAAGCTTTGAGATTCAGAGTGAATTGTAATTCCACCAATGTAGAACAAGCATTTCCTATGTATATTATCATTGGCGAGGGCACCTTTCATGCTTGGACAAACAGTAACCAATCAAGTCATTAGTAAAATTGAAATATCAAGCCATCTTGCTTCTCCACTTTCTTGCATCCTGTCTGTTTGACTGCTACGAATGCGTGCAAAGCGTTAGAAAGATGACTTTCTGGGTCTTAACACAAGCAAAAATCCAGCTTGGAAAAAAATTAAACAAGAAAAATGCGAATAATTCTTAATAAAATCTTATAAAAGTTAAATTATTAAATTTGATAAATTATGAGATTTAATAATTTGATAATTTTAATTTGTGTAAGTTTATATGAAATAGGTGATTGATTAAATAAAAAAAAGTTTATATTTATTTTGGACATACAATTTCTTATTTGTTGTAAGACAGAAAATATATAGACAAGAGAATATAAAAATATATGTAAATTGTATATAAAATTTTTGTATACATATACTTATTGTTGTTAAACGATATAAAAAAGTTATTTTTATAATTTTATATTTTCACAAAATATTAGGTGTGGGATTTTGAATAGGAGTGTGAAAATAGAAAGAGAGTGGATTTTATGCCATCGAACGGACGTTTGAGAGCTGCAAACGGAGTAAGGAATAGAATCAACAGACCCTCAGGGCGTTAATGGTTGGGCAGTGGGATCCTGCAAATGGACCCCATCGCAATGGAAGCAATTATTTATTTTTCTTTCTTCGGTAGGATTAGTTCTTCTGAGTCACAACTTGTAGGTTTGGCTATGACAGGCGCTGTAGCACCAACTGATTCAATAGTAATAATCTGTTAGTGCATGTGAACGTCATAGACTAGTTAATATTAGGTTAAAAACGACTCTTCAACTTGACCAAGGGGATGGATGATGCTACATTGGATACCTTGAGCTCGACCGTTCATGGATTGAGTTCAATCGATTGCTGGTCTGATAATACTACGTGAGAGTTTTTTTCAAAGCAATGACTGCTAGTTCCTGTGTCAGGACAAACTGCTAGATCAAGCAGTATCAGGTGTGAAGACTATAGGAAATGAAATTCGTACAATAAAATCTCCACAAAATTTTTAATATGTTAAATTTCATAATTTAACATGTAAAATTGATCATTTAAATTATTTAAATAATTTTTTATGCATTTTAATCTAAAAAAATAAATCTGGAACCGAAAAACTTGAGCGACTTCCTCTTGGGCTTCTGCCCCTTTGTCTCGCCAAAAGAAAGTATGCCTTAAGCCACAAAAATCAGCCATGCATAGGCATGTTGACTAAACCAACTTGGTTAGCCACGTGTTTGAATGTATATGTCCCCGGATGAGAGTACTAAAAATGAATAGAGAGCTGAAATGATTTCACCTTCACGGGCCAACAGCTAATGCTCGGACTTTGAATTATGGGCATTTAAAGTTTTGAACATTAGTGAATAAATTAGCAGTGTTTTTAATGCCAACAGCTAACGTCAATTCAAACTCGAGAAGGTAAAACGCCTAATGACCCAAAGCCTCTACTGTTGTGAGAATGATTTTCTAATTATTACACCAATTGTGATCGTCTCCAAAAAAAATTTAAATCATGTGAGCTTTTTGTTAATTATGTATTGTAAAAATAATATTTTTTTAATACAATCGTGATAGAAACTTTAAACTTATTTGATCTTAAAAAATTTAAGGTAAAGAAAAACTTGTGAGCATCCCACTAACCTCTACGAGAATCTACAATGAAATTATAAATTACTTACTAACAACAAATTTTTAAAATCAAATTCAAATCATACAATTTTCATAAACAAAAAATCGACTAAAGAGCAAACCTCCGTTAACGAATTTAAACTTAAATCCTGTTGTAATACTCTTCAAAACTTTTACCACTAAACCACACCTAATGCTAGTTGGGAGCAACATTTCTGTTCTCCTACTAACATGCCAACATACCAAACTTAAAACGGTTATATCATAACAAACACCATTTATGTTAATGTGGCAAACTTGTTACTATTTTTTTTAATCATACACCGACTAAATAGATAAACAGATCAGATACAAGAAATCACCTCACGATAAAACATGCTTAAAAGCCACACATCTTGCGGCAGCAAGATTGTACAGGAAACTGGAAGCTATGGATGGTAGGAGTTCGGCAATTGGCATAGGCAGAAACAAACAGCTATGCAGTTTCTCATCTAAGTCATTAATCATAAGCACGTTAAGCAGCTAAGCTTTTGGAGGCAATCTCAAACACATTCTCTGACAATCCATTGGTAGACATGATCATCTCCAGCTGGGCCTGCAGAACACCACCCAAACACATGAGATTTGGAACAGCTGATAGCTAGAAACGAAAATTTTAATTTAGTAATAGATAAATACAAACCTATAGTCCTCAAACAAATAATTCGATGAAAATACTTCAGGATGTAATGTTGGCAAACATAAAAATTTAAGTGTTCTTTGCACAACCCTCTTACACTGCTTCTAACGTCATATTTCTATAACATGCGACTTCAATCAATTATATAAGAATTCAGGGGACGTTAATGTAAGTCTCCTAGGGATACTGTGAAGCAAGTGGTGTGCAGCTATCATGTTCTGACTAAAATGAATTCTCTTCCTTGGACATGCGCATGCAATCAGTCTAATGTAGCGAAAGGACAGAGGGAGTAAAAAAAAATTTCAACGCATGAAAATCAGGCAACAAAAATAACAGTAGGTTACCTTTGCAAGTTTTTGTCTGTTTTCATCATATCGCCTCCATCTTGAGAAGGCCGACACCATTCGTGATGCAACCTACATCGCACAAAATAAAAAATACAAAGATTTAAACAAGGATCACGTAACTGAGAATACACTCATATATAAAGCCATAATCTAGAGACGGCTCATGTCTATAGACCTGAGGATTAAGTTTGTCAAGTTGCAGCACAATTTCTCCCAGAAACTTGTAGCCTGATCCATCCTTTGCATGGAAGTTGACGGGAGACCCACAGAAACCTCCAATGAGCGAGTACACTTTGTTTGGATTACGCAGGTCAAATGCTGGATGGTTCAGCAGTTTACGAACATTCTCAACATTACCAGGAATGTCAGACATTGCCTGAAGGGAGAACCATTTATTCACCACCTGAAAAGGAAAAGGAATATATGAATTTTTTTTAGTTCTAAAAGACTTCCACCAAGTTATATCATGAAATAACAGCTAGGAGCAAACAAGGAAGTTGTATTCAAGACTTGGATATATTGTTAGATGGATGGAAGCAAACAAGCTAAACAGCATCAAAACAATGTTCATTTCCGGCAACAATAAGCTATAGAGAAGGAAATCTACCAAGAAGTCATGCTGCCACTTGCTATAGAAGTCAGCAAGAACATCATCCCGAGTTTTACCAGGATTCTGGGCTATGGCCGCCAAAGCTGCAAACTGCTCGGTCATATTTGTTGCACTTTCATACTCAAGAAGCGCACGGTTGGTGAGCTCTGGATCCTCAAGGCATGCAAGATATGCTATGGAAAACACAAAACATTAGTGAAGAATTGCTACCACCAATCATGTGAAGAAGTGCTTGTATAAAACAAAGGTATACCAAGAGCAATATTCTTCAAAGCACGCCTAGCCATGTTAGGGTGATTAAAAACATATTCTTCTGAGCTTTTATTGTGTTCTACCTACAAAAATGGTAAATAATCATGTTCATTACTCATAAGATACATACAATAAAAATATAAGATATTTCATTAGAAAATGCCACGTGACTCTAGGAAGGGTGCATACTGTGCTTAGGAACTCTGTTCTCAGTTCATTTGCTAGCTGCTTCCTGATGAAAGTCCGAACAGCATGAACAGCATCGGGATCTGCGACTTCCATCAAGTCCATAATTTCTCCCTCACCAGGAAGAGTTATAGCTTTCGCTACGAATTCCTATATAATTACATATCATATATAGTTGAATCAATACAATCATACAATACCCCAAACCCGCTTCCCCAAAAAAGAAACAAGAGGTGAAGATAAAAGAAGACCAAAATATGAAATATCTCCAAAAAGAAATAATGCTTGTCATAAACATACTTTGTCCAGACTTGAGTCGCATAGTATACTTTTAAATCCATCCACAAACTTTGGATTCAGAACTAATGGTTTGTTATGTTGGAAATCATCAACCAAGTTGAGCATCAGCTTACGTGCCAAAATTTGTCCAGCCTCCCAACTAAATCATAAAATAAGTCAGTAAATCACATTCCACTATGTTCTCAAGTTAAAAAATAAAATAAAATATTTAAAAAAAATTCAAATCTGAAGAAGACACACCGGTTAAATTCATCTGAATCATTAGCTAATAAGAAAAACAGGTCACTGTCAGAGAGATCAGATTCAAGACGTATGGGACAACTGTATCCTCGTAACAGAGATGGAACAGGCCTTTCAAATATATCAGAAAAGACAAATTCTTCTTCTTTCTGTAGAGCATAAGAACAGAAATACAAGTTATTGATATAAATAGAATTGTAAAGTTTATTAAATGAATAAAGAAAAGCCCAAAGCACTATAATAATCCAGTTCAACAAATGCCTGTCTTTATCCGCATGCCCAGAAATTTAGTTTATTGATTTCATCATTAGATGAAGTTATGCTTCATAGGTAACACTAGAGCGTAACATACTGACATGGTTTCAAAATTTTTTACTCTTCCATTCTTCTCTTCAAATTTCAACATGGAGGGTCATGTTTGAGAGAGAATTGAACATTTATATAACTAATATAATCATAATATTATTGCATAGCATAATAATTTTTCTTGATAGAAACCACAAACTCTCAGCCTCTCATAGGGGATTGGGCAATGAATTTGGAAATTGGAATCAAATGGCACTTCAAGCCCCCAGAAGTGGAGGGTCGAAGCTGCAATCACAAATTATCAACCTGCCAGGATTTTAAAAATCTGCTGAAAATGTTTATCTGCCTTCAAGAGATCAACTTAAAAACATCTGCACAAGAGATAGTGTCAGATAGAAGTTCTAAACACCTTAGTGACTCGAAGTACAGTAGTGTAGACTGGTTGACTATTGCTTGAAATAGACTGCAAAGTTCCATCATGATAAATAGTCGAAAGAGGAATATCTTTGCCAGTTGAATCCAGCAAACCAACTGCCACAGGAATGAACATGGGTTCCTTAACTGGTTGCCCTGTGGTTGGTGGTATCTCTTGACTGCATAAATGCTCCCATCAAACATTTTCAGAGATAAACAGCCCAAAAATAAATTAAAACTTAAAATCACCCAATTGAAAAAATGAAGCTGTTATACCTAAACTTTAAAGAGAAAGTATGTGCTTCCGGATTGTAAAAAGAATTTACTTTGACAAGTGGGGTCCCAGCTTGAGAGTACCTGCACATTAGTTGAAGGGTTAAAATAAACTTAACATGAAAAAGGTTAAAGAAAACCCAAACCAAAGATACAGACCAATGTAAGAAATTTGCAAATTCTGCATCATTTGCATCTCGCATGGCAGCAAAAAAGTCTTCACACGTTACAGCTTGCCCATCATGTCTCTTAAAATAAAGATCCATGCCCTGAAACATAAATATTTTTCATAATTTGAATTCCAAAATTGCAATTTCACATCTCTAGTAACAGAATTCTGAGAGAACAGTTTTCAGGCATTGGATAAATATGCATTCTTACTTTTCGGAACCCTTGACTTCCCAGTAAGGTTTTGTACATTCTGACAACTTCAGCCCCCTGATACAGAGAATCATAAGAATAAACTGCCAGGCAGACGCAGACATGGACATATGGAGAAAATAAGTTGCAAGGGTCAAACCTTTTCATAAACCTGCAGAAAAGTAAAGATGTCATAACAAACAATTAGATACTTGTTGAAGAAAAGATAGTATCAATGATGAAATAAAAGTTGCTAAAAAAGAAAAAAAAAAAAAAAAGTTAATCCATACCGTAACTGTATGATGACAATGACGATAGCCCCACATCAGAATTTAATCCAGAAGGATTTCCACGACACACATATACATCAGTGGCAAAGCACAAGAAAATATCATGTAACGAAGTGCAATTTTAAATATGACTTTTGACTCAACCAAAACATCAAAAGTAAGGAAACTTGCCTGTGTAGAAGTTGTCCATCTATCAAGGAATATGAAAAATAAATAAATACAAAGTTACAATCCAATAGATTATAAAACTCAGTTTTAAAGACAACTCCATTAGAGGAAATGGTATTACGTTCTAACCTTGATGTAAGAGTGTGGTCTCACAGGATGAGCCATGGGACCTGCATCCTGGAAAATCAGAATAAAAATAATGTTAATTTTGCATTCCTAAGAATAGTTAAAATTTAAAACAAAGTACTGATGACATGACAACTTATAATAACATCAAACAAGGAAAGCTATCATCTCAGAAGTTTCATGAACTAGCAAGTTTGGAATAAAGAAAAGAAAAGCAACCTGTGGAAACTGGTAATTCCTAAGTCTTGAAACATCAGCAATCCTCTTTACCGTGCGACTTCCCATGTCAGAAGAAAATTCCTGCCATAATTAATACAGGCCATTACAGTGAAGAACTAAATGGAAGATAATACTTTTGATATCTCAACTGAAAGATGATAACTGAAGGAAAGAGCTAGTGCCTGATCACGGAAAACAGTAAGGCCTTCCTTCAGGCTAAGCTGGAACCAGTCACGACATGTCACTCTTATTACATGCAATGTTAATTTTTGTCAGGATATTATCAATGGATGTGGTGAGATATAAACATTAATAAATAATTTATAAAAAGGGTTTGAAGTACTGGCATATAATCTCTGAAATTACAGGAGAAAAAAGAAACAAAGTAGAACATGATATAAATGGCAATAAAGAGCATAGAGGATCCTTAGTTTGGAAGGATAGCAAGGTTTTTGGTATGCAAGGCCACCTGTTGCCAGTCCAGTTGTGGAAATACTGCATATTAGACAGGAAATGAATCATAATCAATAACACATAAAATAAAATTCATCTTTAAGACAGTTAGAACCATTAGTACAGCGAATATATCATAATACAAACCTCATGTCCAATAACTCCCAATATTGCAGCATAATCTGCATCAGAAGCGGTTGCCGGAGATGCCAAGACAAGCTTAGAATTGAAGATCTGAAAAGAAAGAAGGGGAAATTAAAGTTCTTGAGAGTTGAATATGAAAAATAACCAAGATAAGCTGAGGAGGAGGAGGATACATACGTTCAAACTCTTGTTTTCCATAGCTCCCCTGACAGATATAGACATAAGTACAAGAGATTATTTACATGCTACTATTCTTTCAAGTTATCTCATCACATAAAAGCGTAATATATGTAGAATCGAAAGATTCATCTTTAAAAAATAAGGTGGACAAAACTTACATGTTGAAATCTGGAACAGCAACAATATTGAAGAGATCCAGGTCATATTCAAGACCGAAGACCTATTTCCAAAGCATATGGCAAGACAGTGAAAATCTTTTATATCCAAAACAAACATATTTACTATCAGACTAAAATCTAATTAAAATGTTAATTTAATAAATTTAATTTAACAATTAAATAAAAAACCAACATCTTCATCCCACTTCATGGCTGCCTTTAGAGAATACATTGCGTGTGCAGTCTTGGGTACATCTTCTACAGGAGTCCAGATCCTTAGAGACACCTTCCGCCCTGAACGAGTGATAAATGTATCATCCCTGCTCTGCAACTGTCCAGCAACCAACGCAAACAAATAGCAAGGTTTCTTGAAGGGGTCCTCCCAAACAGCATAATGTTTGCCATCCTGCAGTACAGCAGAAATAACAACCAATATCAGTACAGTAACACCTGGATAATCATCATCACCAAGCAGTTTAAGAGCAGCTCACCTCCAAATCACCTTGTTCAATCAGGTTTCCATTTGACAACAAAACTGGATACAGTGATTTGTCTGCCTCAATGCGGACTGTATATTTTGCCATGATATCAGGCCGATCCTGTTGACCATTGGAATCCATCAATTTTATAAGAAAGTTTTAGTTGCAAACAAACAAATATTAAATGAACTATGTATGTTAGCTGCCCTAAGATACCAACCTGATAAAATGTAATTTTACGGAAGCCTTCAGCCTCACATTGAGTACAGAAATTCCCAGAAGACTTGTAGAGGCCCTTCAGAAATTCAAATTCATCATAAGCAAATTCTCACCCTCTACCCCAAATTGAGAACGTTGAATGGGTACAGAAGAAACAATAAGCACAATGAAGAAACAATCTCCACAACAAAAGAAAGTCTCATTTACCTCTAACGATGTGTTTTTCTGTGGGTAGATCTCAGTAATAATATCTAGATCAAATCTACCTCTAGGAGGTGATTGGATCGTTAGATGGCGTGCATCCAAACAGTAATCTTCTTCCTAGAAATGAAAACGAAGAAAATTTTTATAATGATGCTAGACAACAGTCCAACTTCCCATCATCAGCACACACACAAGCATTTTCCAGAGCAAAAGGGCAAACAACACCCAGAGTTTTATTTAGAAAGTAGAAATATTACTCCCTCCATTTCAAATTAACTACCATTGTAGAACTTTTTTCTTGTTTCTTTTTAACTGTCACTTTCACAAAATCAAGACTACATTGATATTGTTTTCCAACTTTACCCTATTTGTCTTATTATCTCTATTAAATGCTCAGTTGAAAAAAGATTCTTACTCTTTCTTCTATACAAAGGGTATTTTTGTAAGAGAGCTAAAATCTTTTCAATTCCAAAACTATTTAATGATTATCTTAATTCCTGTGCATCTTCCTTAAAAGACAAATATTTTGAAACAGAGGGAGTATGTTGCAAATATATGGCATTGGATAGTTATGATCAGTGTTATCAATAGCGCGCTATGACTCGCTATAGCGCATAGTATAGCGCTATGGCACTTAGCGCTTAGCTATGCACCATAGCGTAGCGCGATCACGATAGCACAGCTTAGCGCATGCTATGCTGCGCTATAGCACATTTTAGCATGCACTATAGCGCAGGAGATGGATTCGACGGTAAGAACGGCAAGAAGTTTGTGCTACGTTGGGTTTTAAGTCCCGGCCCGTTAGAATTGTCTCGAACATCGCTGGTCTGGTCACGATCATGATCGCCCCTTGCTCTCGAACGTCACCGCTCTTTGGTCTGGTCACGATTGCTCCCTGCTCTTGAATTTCGCTGCTCTCTGGTCTGGTCTGCTCACAATCGCTACCGCTGCTGTGATATCATCGCTGCCTTCTGGTCTTTGGTTGCTGCTCTCTGGTTGTTGGATACCGTCCCTGATTGCTGCTGGTTGGGTTGCTGGTCTCTATCTCTGATCTCTGTTCTATTCTGTTCTGGTCTCTGGTCTCGCTAGTCATTGGTCTCTGGTCTGGTTGCTGGTTGCTAGTGGTTGGCTTGCAGCTCTCTGTTCTGTTCTGGTATCTATCTGTCTCTAGTCTCTGTTCTATTCTGTTCTGGTCTCTGGTCTCGCTAGGCATTGGTCTCTGGTCTGGTTGCTGGTCCTTTTGGTATCAAACTTGTTGCTTGGAACATTGAATTGTAATTGCAAATGAAGTTGCATCATGTTTGTTATATTTTTTAAGGTTATTTTTTATATATTCTTGTTATTTGGGTTATAATATATATATAAATATATATATATATATAATAAAATTGCGCTATAGTTCAAATATCAGTGGGCTATGCGCAACGCTGTGCGCTATGTCGCAATGACCCCAAGCGCTATTAGTGCGTTATTCGCTATTAACAACTATGGTTATGATACAGCCAGCTTAAATTGAACTTCTTTGCCTCCTTCTTTGCCTTATAAACTTGCAAGGAGGCATAGAAGTTTCATCAGCCATTATTTCAGACAAAAAGGACTTGACAATAAGCAATAACCAGGATATGTCTCTATACCTTCAGTGCCTTGCCATTCAGCTGAATTGAAACTAATTTCAAGTCTTGTCCATCCAAGACCAGTGGGGGAGAAGAACCTGTTCCACAAAATAGACCAATTGTAAATAAGGATAATACTCAATAAGGACCTGTAAATTACTTAGAAACAGTTAAGTATCAACAATGCATATGATTCTGCGAACCAAATAAGATCAGGAAAGAACAACTAAAGTGTACCTTCGATGCGAGGAAACACATTAATTTTTGAACTAACCATTGTGTTCTCCTCACCCAAGGAAAATTTCAGATCCACCTGTTATAGTTCCATGCGTACACATGAACATAAGAAAAGTTGGAAAACTTATATTAGCAATGTTTAATTGAAAGAGAATCTAATAACTTCTAAAAGAAATTACTGTTTCAAAGTAGTAATCAGGCATCTTGTAATCCTTCAAGAATATTTCTCTTGGTGTCCCCATTTTAGATTCTTCAACTTGCTTTGCTAACTCCTCTGTGGCAACAGAACAAATTAACCTCCGGCTCACTTGCTTACCCCTCTGAAACAAGACACAACATTGCAAATGATCGGATAAACAAACAAAATGAAAATCCACATATGACCATGAAAGCTAAAAATATATGTATGCCAAACAGACAGACTATATGTAACCGTCAAAACTGAATGTGTCTGCTGACATACAGGGAAGTAGAATAACTATACACATATGAACAGACAAACAGGTAAAATCTAGGAATATAGTTCCAACCCGAAAGATGCTAACTTACTGATAGTGAAGGATACAAAGGGCAACACTTTTGTCTAAAAATCACCTACAATAACAATTTTGAACAATTCAAATATCAGATGACATACTATCATAAGATGAAATTAAACTACCAAATTATTAAATAAAAATTATGATCCTCATTCTGATGTATGTAAGTGTAGACAATGCTAACACACCTCTGAAGCAAGGGAATGCCTAAGTCTGATGCTACTTTTAGCTGTATTCTCAAAACAATTAACACGGGAAGTAGCCTGAAGCTGCAAATATGCCAAAGCAATATTGAAAGAGTTAGATGCAATGAAATTTAATCTTCTAAAGATATACCTAATTAAAGAGAATGGAAAGTCTTCCATACTCAAGTATATCAATCAAAGTAAACAGATAGTGAGTTGACTATAACTCAACTGAAGACAGACAATCATCAGCATATACTAAGGCCTGGATGAACTGGTTTTACAGTGAGATAAATCATTAACTCAAAGAAGTTAAGGACCTTCTTTAACATCTGAGTTTTAGATTACTGATTGAAGTCCAATATCACAACCGAAAATTGGAGAATGCAAACGTCAATGACTGAAGAAAATATTTGTAGAAAATCGATTCAAGTAAAATTCGGCGTATACGAGTATAAAAACGAATACACTAAAGACCGTCCCAGGAAGGCAATATCCATTACAGGAACGACACGTGAACTTCTATAGGAGAGGTTCCATCAAACCGCAATGTACTATTACTATAATCGCAACTTTTTAAGCTTTCATCGTTAGCTGAAACAGCGTCCGTCGCATAAATACACAGTTTATTTCTTCAAAAAATAAAAAATGGATATGGATAATCACAGGAGCAGTGGAGATCAAACCCAGTAGACTCTTCCTTGACAAAGCCAAAGTCTTGGATGGCAGAAGCAACCGCGCCATTGGAGTCAATATCCTAACCCCGAAACGGGAGCGATGGAGTTCGACAAGAACAAAAGTGTGCTGATGGTTAAAAACCAGTTGACCCAACCAAAAGAATCGCTAAAACCCTAGATCCCTCAAGGAAAACAGAGTTACATATAGCCATCACACCCTCATTCTTAAAAAGGAAACGGATAGGTGGAATTGAGGATAATCTAAATTATGGACATGAAAAATCACAAATAAAAATAAATAGATAAAAACAATTGAATAGCTTGTTGCAGAAAATCATATGCAGACAAAAAAAGCCTTTGACCAATCGATTTCAAGCTTTACCTTCTGCACTGATCAACTGCGGAGAACAGAGAAACAAGATAGAACGAGGAAAGACATAAACTGCAACCAGAAGACATTTATTTATAAGCTTGAGGATATATAATAAAAAACAAAATTGTGATTGGACGCAAAAGTCCTGCGGTAGCATTCTTGCTTTATTGGTTACCTCGTTGGTGTGCCTAGGTAGTGTGATTGAACATTTTTTCCTGTTTCCGTAGTTAACTAATAATGATATTTATTTATTATTTATAGACTTTTATCATTCCCTCTAATATCACATATTCTCTTATGCTTTTATATTATCTTATAAAAAATTATTATATTATCTCATATTTTTTTTATTTCATCAATTACTCATCTAAACTCTCTTGTAAATGTCAATAATGTGGTTAAGAATTATTGCTATCACTTTTGACCCAAATCATTGAATTGAATTAAAACAATCAAATGTTAGGTTTAAAAAATTTTAGTCTAAAAATATTTAAGTTCTTTTTTTACTCAGTCTATTTTAACTCAAGTTTGAATTGATTTAGAATTACATAATTTTTTTTATTAAATTATTTTAAATTATTTATATCTCAAAAATTTAAACATAAATTATTAATATATGTCTTAATATGATTTTATAACCTATAAGTTTATACTTTATTAATAACTAAATATATAATTTATTTTATATATACAACTAGATTTATATTCAATTCGTAAGGTTGCAATTCGTTTGAATGTATAACTTGTAATGTTATGACTAAGGCCAATTTTTTTTTACTTGAAAAAATTTAGACTTTTCTTGACTTAAACCGTATTAGCTTATGATTAGTTCAGCTTGTTTCATAACTTAATTAACAATCTTCTCTTATAATGTGGATATTTTAAGGTAAGTAAAGAAATAAGAGTTAGCATAACAACGAGTCTTGCTATGCTTCTTCTTATGTCCTTACCTTTACGCCATGCCATCCACTTCTATAGAAGAGCATGAACACTTGAAGGAGTGGTGAGATTGAATGAAATAGGAGGATAGCATAGTAATATACTTATAAGATGACATCAAAACAATAAAGAAAAAATGGGACAAGGGCAGGATTAAAGCTGTTGTTTGGTCTGGGAGCGGGCCAATCCAAGCTGACTCAAATCAATTCCTATCTAAATTTGGTCCAAACTGAAGAAACCCAAAATTTTGTAGATAGGTTGTGAGTTGAAATGAGTGAATCTTGTGGGTTAACTTAAAAGCTGAACTTAAATTTTATTTAAATTATAACTTATATGTCAATATATCATGTATATATTTATTTAATTATTATAATGTAATAAATTACATGTTAATTATAATTTAATTACTAATAAAATATAATTATACATGCCTATAAAGTCCAACAAGTATTATTTTGGTTCACGGAGAAACATTTCTATCGCAACCAGCAATAATGCCGATATATTCAGAATCTCCCACGTGAAAACAGCTAAAGTGAAAAGAAAAAGGAAAAACAAAGCTTTTATATACTTTTTATTGCTTTTTTCTTAAATTCTTTCACTTGGCCATTGCTTTCATGGAATTTACTCATATGGGTTCTTGTAAAGAACTAGAGTTAGTAATAAGTACGTGTCAATTCATGGACCTATCCTTGTAGGCGTTGGATCCTCAAGATTAGTAATGGCAGCTTGCCTCTTTGAACATGGAATGCCTTCTTTAATCTTTGAGAGGTATGATTGCATAGATTCTATTTGGAAACACAGAACGTATGATCATTTCAAATTCCACCTTCCCAACACAATTTTGCGAGCTCCCACTTATGCCATTCCCTAACAATTTTCCAAAGTATCTTACTTATGCCTTTCCTTAACAATTTTCCATAGTATCCCACTAATGCCAAATACAATTTAATGTCTAATATAGTTGCAAGGAACACGGTAAGTTTTATGTTTTCCTCATCACAAAGTTACAAATTCGGAGGAAATAAAAAAAAAAAACAAACAAATATACAAAGATCCATTTGAACCAAACTTGGTTCAAGCCAAAAACACTCCATTTGTTTGAACTAAAAATTAAATACCCTAACCCTACAAAGCAATCTTTGATCCCAAACTAGTCTATTGAACCAAACCAAAAACAAAATCTCAATTAAGACTGTTAAAATAAGCACAGCCTGACTTGCATAAGAAGTAGGATGCCCATCCTTAGGTTGTGTGTGTGTGTGTGTGTTTTTTTTCCTGAATTGTTTAGCTCCCTTCGCTTTTGTAAATGGCTCGTTTTAGTATTGGGCGCTGAGGTGTTGTTGGGCCTGTGTCTCGGACTCAAGTGGACTAGTTCATTTTGACTTTGAGATCGCTACGAGCCTGATTTGCACTGCAGCAGTGTACTTCGCATCAATCGTACGGGTAAGCGCAATTGTTCTTTTAGTGCCATTTTGGGCCCAATATTTTGCAGGCTAACACAAACTACTTTAATTGAATGTTTTTATTTTCTGTTGACGGAAAAAAGTAAAATATTTTCACGCAACAAAATTTGAATATTATATGTATATGACATGCATCAATTTCTTAATCAAATCATTTATGAAATTGCATTAATGTAATATATATAAGCAATGTTGTTTAAAAGTTTAAGTCTCCCATGCTTTTAGGTTTATGAACACTTTACAATTTTGGGTATTTACACAAATTCATGCAAAAGTGAGGAATTTACGAATAAATATTGATACAGAACTTGAAGAACGTCTTTTCAATTGCTGAAATGATTAAGTGGGAAGAGACACAAAAAAAGAAAGCGTTTTGGGAAACAGTATTCAAAAAGCAATTTTGATCCCCATGATTTGTCCTCCCCTTTTGATGGAAATATGACTTTCACCTCTTTAGTACACTTTTTTTTTTTTCTCTAACACTCTTTCAAATGACATGGAATGGACAAAAAGATGGTATATATAACTATTACGAGATTTTGGTTCCACAATATAGCAGCAAATTATGCTTTCTCTATTTGGACTGATAATTTTGTGTGATTGTGTTGTTGTTTATCAGCTTGCATTTTAGCATAAAAACATGTTGGGTGGACATGAGCAACCTAATTTCAGCCGACATGCTTCAACTTTGGCATAAAAGGAGGAATTGGTCAAGCACGTCTTTTCAAGCAAAACCAATCCACAATTTGTTAATTAATTTGCATAACCCAATTAAATCAAAGCTTAGATTCTTTTTTTTTTTTAAAAAAAACTTGTGTGCCTAGCTAGCTAGTAGCCAATGGCTTTGTAGCATTGATTATATATTTGAAGTTCATTGTTTTAGTGGGTTTCTTCTCGATGAAACGGTGATTAGAAGTGTTAACGTAGACAGTAAAAGTTAACGATTAAATAAAGTAAAATAGATCATAATTTTAATAGATTAATAAAATATTAATTTAACTTATTTTTAAAATAAAATAGGAAAATTAGTTTTTAAATTAATATATTTTTTATATATAAAAATATGAATTAATTTATTTTCACATTATCCTACCATTATTTATAAATTAAATAGAGTAAGTCAATTTATTTATATTTTATTAAGTCATATATATATATATATATATATATGAATTCATCTTACATTTTATGAAATCAGAACAGCTTTAACGGTGATTGCTGAGTTTGATAGAAAAATAGCCACTACAATAGCCACATGGGTGCGAGGAGAACTGGAAATTGTGATCAAATTTAGGGGTTAGTTAATTGATGCTTTTGTTCTTTTTCGGGCATAATTAATTAATGTTGGAACCAAAGTTAAGAACATGATGGGATGAGTTGTTTAATAAAGGGGTAGGCGCCTCGGTTCTTAAAAAGGAGCATGCACAGTTTGGTGGAGGGGGCGTTATAATGACATACAACCAATGGCAATGTAATGGGAGAGTGCGCAGCCACTAACGCATTGCAATCCAGAAAGCAATGCTGCATCCAAACAAGTGTCACAGCATGCATTTTTGTAGACTGTTTAATTAAATGGGATCCAAATCAGTTTTAATGAATTCCTTCGCATCAAATGGCTCATAATATTTTTGTGACATTTTTGCATTACACAAATTTTGCGAACCGAAACTTTCCCAATCCAAGTCCAACCCTTTCCTGAGCATCTACCCTCTGCCACCCACGCCCACCCCCAACACCTATAACTACAATTCCATCGTCACTAACACTTTTGATACATTTTAAATCCAAGAAAACTTTACTCCGGCACAAGTTTTCTTATATAATAAAATTGTACACAACAAATTAATAAGAAAAAAGTTAGTGCAACAAAACTCATCCCACAACCGGATTCGACTCTCTACGGTTCAAAATCAACCGCAGGGAATAATATAAGAAAGAAAGAAAAATTGAAACTTTAGAAAAAATTGTAAAAAAAAATTATTATAAATAACAATTAAAGTTATTGTTCTTTTAAAAATGTTTGAAATTATACGCAAATGGATCAAGCAATTTCAATTCTTTTGCAAACACTTTACAAAATAATTAGAAGATATTAATCATTAAGTCCTAACATTTAAACAGTAAAATTTAATAGAATTAATAATTTAAATTATTTTTTATGAGACTTACATGAATTTTACTGAATGAGTGAAATTAAAAACACAATTGTATAAGAAAAATAGTCTCATAATTTTTTTGTTATAAAATATTTATATCTAATAATGTATATTATTAAATTTATAAAATTTAATAAATTTAATGATATAAATGATAAGTTATAAGAATTAAATAAAATAATACGACTTTAATTATGTATATGTATATGAAACTAATAAAGAATGAGAATATATATTCTCATATTTGTATAAAGTTGAATAATTTAATTTTATAAAATAAATTAAATAATTTAAAATTTAAATTATATAAATAAAAATATTTAAATAATAAAACCTAAAATAATTATAATTTTTAAATATTATTTTAAATAAAAATGTTAATTAAAATTAAAATACTGTCATATCATTAATTTGTGGTACTTAGATAATTGCAATAAACGTCGGTCATGTTCCCTCGCCCAGTAAACAAGAGCGCCACCACCGTTGGTATGCTGCTTGTGGGACCAACGTAAAAACCAAAAACCAGAAAAAACATAAAAACCCTATCGTTTTGACTTGTTGACCCCACTTACGATGGTGACCATCCCCTTTTCAAGGACCCACTTTGAGAAACGAGGTAATTTACAAATTGAGAATTTTTAAATTTTAATTTTAAAAAATTAAAATAATTAAAAAATTAAGATAAAAATTAGTATAAAAATTAAAATTTATAACTTAAAATATTTATATAAAATAAAAAAAGAAACATAATATTCGATTCCGAGCATCTACCCAGATAATTGTGGTACTTTCTTTTTCATGTTGGTTAGAATCTTTTATGCGGGCCACGGAATAGGATTAGAATTGGGGTTTTAGAATGATTCCCACTTTTTTATGGTATGAATGAAGCTCGAAGCAGTTTTTTATTTTGGATGGATATGACTATTCTATCAATAGATAATGTGTTTATATGTAGAATTTTTATTATAAAAATAAAAAATAAATATAAAATTAATAAAAAAATTAAATTTATACATAAAATTATAAAAAATTCTTAAAATTAAATATTCTGAGTCTGTACATATATGCTGTACGAGTCTATTATCAAAGTAGAATATAGTAAGTTCTTTTTCTTTTAAAGATAGGAGAGAAAATAATTGAAAAAGAGTGATTCAATCGAATTTTGAGTCACCTTATATAAAAAAATATTTTTATTATTTATATAAAAAAATTTTATCAAATTTTGTATCTTAAAAGTTTTAAATATTAAATTTTATAAGTTAAATTATAAAATTTGAGACTTAAATATATAATAATTCACGAATCATTAGAGATAGTTTAGTCACTGGTGTATTTTATGTAAACAATGTTTTTCTATGAAGAAAACGTAAAATAGCAAATGTTCAATAGAGGGTATGATTGTGAATCTTTTGATTAATAGCTTTTGGCTCGGCCCCTTGAATCATAAAATGTGGCTTTCCTTCTGGCCTTAAGGCGGGGGACATACTGTACTTAAAAAAAAAAAATGGGCAGGGGACATAGTTCTTGGTAGTTACGGATTTGGATTCAACTCAAATTCAAACATGTTTGTCTCTTTCTCTCCTCTGATAGTAGGGTGTGTCTCAATCTAGGTCATTGATTGGGCGAGGAACTGTTAATGCCAACAGATCAGGGCCGTACCTGGTCTCACATGGGGGCATGTGCTTCCAAGTATTAAAAGGAGCCTTTTGGACTCTTGTTGAAAGAGCCTAATGCCATTGGCTTTTAAGTCAACACAACGGTTCTTTCGTAAATGGCCATATTCCTTACTATTCAGTATTCACAAACAATAACAAAAATGTGAGAAAAATCAGACAGCTGGAGCTACGCAAACAATTCATTCTAGATTTTACAATTTTTCAGATAAAGTTTCAGCCTTCGAGTTTTCCTTTCACTTTTATCTTTCTCCTTTCCACTTATTTACATTTTCAGCCTACTGTTTTCTTTGTACTGTTGATATTATCTCTCTAATCAAAATCTTTAGGAAAAATATGGTTTAATGTGAATTACAAAAAAAACTTAAAAATAATTGTAAAGTGTTAAATTAAACAAATTTTACTGTTTAAATTATAAATTATAGATTAATAAATATAATAAAAACTAATAAAATTAATAATTTATAATTTTTTGAGGAATTTTTTTTATAAATTTTACTCTGTAAAAATAAAAATTCTGAAATCTTTGAACCGATAAATTCTTCCATTACACTTCATAATCTCCGTTCCCCTTTTCCCTTTTTATTAGTAACAGTAGAAAGTGGTGTAATGTAAGAAACCCAAAGGAAGGGGAGGGGAGGGTAGTGTATAATGATGTCTTCCTTGGTCAAGTGCTGCTTTTGGCTTGGGGCTCGGATGATGTCCACCATCTCTTTCCTCTTTTGTTCACTAAAAATTGTTGTTACTTTCCCAGTCACTGACATGAACTTGTTCCTATCAAATCATTGTCTGCATATTGCAAATCAAATTTCCATTACATAATCAACATGCCCTCTGTCTTTTTCTTCATTTATTGTTATTTTCTTTTGTTTCACACAGTGAATATCATTCCCTGTAATACTTAATAGACGAAGTGTTGTATATAATTACTGCACTTAAATACATTTTGGTATACCAGTTATGTATAATATCTGGTACACAGAGCATTACTCATTCTGAATGACTTTAGTTCCCATTCTTTTAAATTGCTCATGTCTTAATTTGGGCATCTCAGCATTTCTTACCTTTAACATGAAATTTGAAGTCACCAAGAACTCTGGGTTAAGTGGCGAATGAACCAATTAGGAATTAAGAGTAAAGTATTTTAAGATTAGGAAAATGCTTTATGAAGAAACAAAATAAAAGAGTTTGATTGGAACCATAACACAGACGAAGACAAAATAAGAGGAAGGAAGAAGGATAAATATGACTTTGGAGTAGCCCAGACTCAGACAGCTCTTATTACTGGCAGGAAAGGGAAAAAAAAAATAAAGGAATGGTGGCAGATCAGGATACACCTTAGAACGTCAAAACGTCAGTCGTTATGTCACAAATCCTGCAAAGTACAAAACACCACGTTTTGCCATCGACTCTGTTAATCTTTCTAAGCTTCACTTTAAACAAACACCCACAGATACAGAGAGGGCAAAAAAGCCAAAACCTTTAACAATGTGAATGTGAAGCCAAATGCCCAATTCATACCGGATTCCTGAAAATTTAACAGTGGTATAAATGGGTGTGGAGCCTACTGCCATTCCCACCATACCCTAGTCAGATCCGTTCTTTGGTCCCAATACCTTCTTCCAACGGTGCTCCTTCCTCTTCAGACCAGTTTCAGAGGCTTGCAGACAGAGAAAACATGCATTGAAATTCTAGCCAAAACACAGATAGAGCGAGAAATGTTTAGAAAGAGAGAGTCAGAGACAGGTATATAGTTAGACTTTAGAAAGGAGCGTGCTTATCAAAAAACAGCTAGAGTTTCTGAACCCTGAAGACTTGCCCTCTCCCCATCTGAAAAGGTGGGAAATTTAGCGTTCATCTTCAATCAATTTCTCCTTTTTCCGAAATGGGTGTCTCTCAAATGCACCAAGACCATAATTTCTCACTTCACTGGACGCTCATCGCAATGTTTCACTAATTGTCACTAGTTGCCTCCATTCTGGCATTTTTAGTAAATAGTCATGATTAATTCGATGCCTGAATGCTATATATCTATCAGCGCATCTTGAAATGTTGTCTTTCCCTTGCGTCTGTTTCAAATAATCGTTGGTTGCTCGGATTGTTTCTTCTCACTTTGATAGTACTCCGAAATTTGAGTGGTTCCAAATTCTCAGCATGTATTGACTTTCGTCAGCCGTTCACAGAAGCGGGATTGATTGGTTGGAGGCACAATAGTGAATCTACGAAACCGTGTCCCCCTTTCGCAGCCCAGTAAGTATTCAGATCTGAATCGAAATGTAGTTCTCTCAATGCAATTTTTTTTTTTTCAATCTAAAAGTGTTATTTTATTTTCTTCCTGTGCCTTCGTCTCTGCACATTAGTAATCTTTGTTGCCTTCTTCCCTTACTGATGGAAAATTGCTTTAAATTTAGTTGATGAATTACTTACTCACAAGTTCTAGTTTGAGGGATTGAGGTTGCGTTATTCTATATGCCCAGCAGGCAGCAACCGTATCTGTCCCAAACAGATCCCCTTATGCTGCCTTGTCTTCACTGTTCGTATTCTGTAACCTAAGTGTCCCCCATTGGTTAACTCTCTGGCTACCTACGAATGATCATGATAATCAGTGCGTTGACAAGTTTTAATCTTCTTTCTTAACCCTTTGTTTTCCTTTTTTTTTCACTTTGAGATCTAAACAAGTACGAAGCCACTCTTAACATTTTCCTTCGGAACTCTTTCTCATGTCTGTCTTCTACTTTCTTTCTTTCTTTGGTTCTTTCATATTTTCCAGCTCAAGAATATTTACATTAACAGTTTAAGTACCGTAGACATGACAATGCAGATCATTCAGTTTTGCTGGCATGTATAATTCTGCCACGTTGGAATAAATAGTTACTGACAAAGACATTATCCCCATTTCAGAGGACTTCTTCCTATAAATTGTGCGTGCATCGGATTTGTTATCTCCTACAATTGAAAAGATACAAGTATGGATATTCAAGAAGAAAGCTCCACGCTTGGGTCTCTTAAAGCCATGACTTTGAGAAATATGTCATCGTCGTCTTCAGCATTTTTTTCAGCACATCAGTCACCCTTCTTTTCTCCAAGGTCATCATCATGCCATTTATCTGAATCTACGCGGCCTGATGCCCCGAGTGACAGCATTCATTTAGATGTTGCTCCCCCTACATCCAGTTCGGGGATTCCAGAACCAAAATCTCTAGCGAATGTTGGATGTGTCTTCTCAGATGAATCTGCATCTCCAGCTGGCTGTAATTCGGGTGATTTGCAGAAGCTAGATCGTATATCTTCCTCAATGGGCATCTCAAGCAGTACCATATCTAGTTACAGCCATGCCCATGATGATGGGTATTCTGGACGGAAAGAGAAGCGAAGTAAGCATGGCAGAAGCGGCAGAACGTCATTAATTCCAGGTTCCATTTCACTTTCTTCTTACAGATTGAGGAGTTGTGATGTATTCGTTGGACTACATGGCCGAAAGCCTCCATTACTGCGATTTGCCAATTGGCTTCGTGCTGAGTTAGAAATTCAAGGCATCAGTTGCTTTATATCTGACAGGGCTCGATGTAGAGACTCTCGCAAGCATGACATAATGGAGAGGGCTATGGATGTTGCTTCCTTTGGGATAGTAATCATAACAAGGAAGTCTTTTAAGAACCCATACACCATTGAGGAGATGCAATTTTTTTCTGGCAAGAAGAATTTGGTCCCAATATACTTTGATTTGAGTCCAGCTGATTGTCTTGTCAGGGATATAATTGAAAAGAGGGGTGAGCTGTGGGAAAAATATGGAGGAGAACTTTGGCTTTTGTATGGAGGCTTGGAACAGGAGTGGAAGGATGCTGTTCATGGCCTCTCTCGAGTTGATGAATGGAAATTGGAAGCTCAGGATGGTAACTGGAGAGATTGCATACTGAGGGCCGTCACATTATTAGCAATGAGGTTAGGAAGGAGAAGTGTTGCTGAGCATTTGAATAAATGGAGAGAGAAAGTAGAAAAAGAGGAGTTTCCTTTCACTCGAAATGAGAATTTTATTGGCAGAAAGAAAGAACTTTCTCAACTGGAATTCATACTTTTTGGTGATGTTACTGGAGATTCAGAGCGGGACTATATTGAACTTAAGGCTAGACCTAAGTGGAAGAATTTGACTATTGGTTGGGGCAAGAGTAATGCATTACATGAAAAATGGAGAGAAAGGCGAAAGGGAAATGGCAGCAAGAAGGAAAAAGAACCAGTTATATGGAAGGAGTCTGAAAAAGAGATTGAAATGCAAAGTACTGAATTTTCTCAGAGGCACTACCATTCAAGGCTCAAACGTGGTGCAAAATATAGTAGGAGGAGGAGAGGAATGAAGATTTTGTATGGGAAAGGAATTGCCTGTGTATCAGGGGATTCAGGAATTGGCAAAACAGAACTTATTCTTGAATTTGCTTACAGATATCACCAGAGATACAAGATGGTTTTATGGATAGGAGGGGAGAGCAGGTATATAAGGCAGAACTATCTGAACCTCCGGTCATTTCTAGAAGTTGATGTGGGAGTTGAGAATAGTTTGGAGAAAACTAGGATTAGAGGCTTTGCAGAGCAGGAAGAGGCAGCAATTTCTAGAGTTCGCAAACATCTTATGAGAAACATTCCATATCTGGTAGTCATTGATAACTTGGAAAGTGAAAAGGATTGGTGGAATCACAAACTTGTTATGGATCTTCTCCCTCGTTTTGGTGGAGAGTCCCATATAATTATATCAACCCGCCTTCCTCACATCATGAACTTGGAACCTTTGAAACTTTCATACTTGTCTGGGGTTGAAGCAGTGTCCTTAATGCTAGGGAGTGGCAAGGACTACCCATTTGCAGAGGTTGATGCTCTAAGAACTATCGAGGAAAGAGTTGGAAGGTTAACTTTGGGCCTTGCCATTGTCAGTGCAATTTTGTCCGAGTTACCGATAACCCCAAGCAGACTTTTGGATACCATAAATAGAATGCCTTTAAAGGATATGTCATGGAGTGGTAAAGAGGCTCACTTGTTAAGGCAGAATACTTTCCTTCTTCAACTCTTTGAGGTTTGTTTCTCAATATTTGATCATGCAGATGGCCCAAGGAGCTTGGCAACCAGAATGGTTTTGGTAAGTGGATGGTTTGCACCCAGTGCAATTCCAGTTTCCTTATTGGCACTTGCTGCTCACAAGATACCAGAAAAGCATCAGGTAACCTGCTTCTGGAGGAAATTACTGCAATCCTTGACATGTGGATTTACCTCCTCATACACCAAAAAATCAGGACTAGAAGCATCTTCTCTGCTGCTAAGATTTAATCTTGCTAGAAGTAATACTAAGCAAGGATGTATCCAATTCAATGAGCTAATCAAAATTTATGCTCGGAATAGAGAAGTCGCAGGGGGCGCACAAGCAATGGTTCAAGCTGTTATTAGTCATGGTTCAATATCTCAAAATTTAGAGCATTTGTGGGCAGCGTGTTTCTTGTTATTTGGATTTAGTCATGATCCTGTCGTGGTTGAGCTCAAGGTGTCTGAGCTTTTATATCTTTGCAAAAAAGTGGTTCTGCCTCTTGCAATCCACACATTTATGACATTCTCTCGGTGCACTGCTGCTCTAGAGCTTCTGCGCCTGTGCACCGATGCCTTGGAAGCTGCAGACCAAGCATTTGTTACCCCAGTTGACAAGTGGCTGGACAAATCCCTTTGCTGGAGGTCCATCCAGACTAATGCTCAGTTGAATCCTTGCCTTTGGCAGGAGCTAGCTTTATGTAGAGCCACTGTGCTTGAGACCAGGGCCAAGTTAATGCTAAGAGGGGCACAATTTGACATAGGGGATGATCTAATCAGGAAGGCTGTATTTATCAGGACTTCAATCTGTGGGGAAGATCATCCGGATACCATATCTGCTCGTGAAACATTGAGCAAACTCACTAGGCTTGTTGCAAATGTCCAAGTTCATGCTTCAGCTTAGATTCTGTATCTTGTAAGGCAACTCTAGATTCATACAAAAGATCTCTAATAAAACTTTTGTATACTATTTCAAGTAACCTCATAGCATTTTTTAGAAATTTAAATGACACTCCTTCCATTTTAAATAAGGAACAGAGTATCACTTACCCACCGACTTAGCTGCTTTCACTTGCTGCGAGTGTCTTTCTCTCATATAGTTGCTGTACCTAGAGCTTGTATGGATACTTCTCATTAATTTTGTCATAGGCCGCTGCTACACTAATGGCACGCAGGAGTAGGACCAAGTTAATAATCATGTTTTCATGTGGATAGGTGAGGCAACCGGATGATCTATCTTGTGATACGTGGAGTTATCAGGTTGATCCCACTGTGTTGTTGGGAATTTGGGATTAAATATGTTTCTTAGTATTTCCAATGCCCCATGGCGAAGTTTTAAAGACCTTTTACCATTTGCAATATCTTCATGCATTCTTCTCTAACAATTTACTTTTATTCAAACTTTATGGGAATTTAAATTTTCTCGTGCTTAAAATTTCCCTTTTTTCTTTGTTTGTGGGACACTGCATGACAACTGTTACTCTTCACACGATCAACTGAGTAGAGTAAGTAGACATTTTTTTCCAAGGTTTTCAAACATAATAAATAGTGGGGGAACTATAACTGACAATGTTACTTGCTAGCCATGTGATTGTCTGTTGTATGTTGAACTGCAATGAGGTGAAGGTCCAAAATTTCCGTTCATTCATTCAGAAACTTGAAACAGTTGACGAATTGAGAACTGAGAATGAGATGAGATGGCATCGGTGGCATGACCATGCTATTAAGTTCATGAGATGGTAGCAGTCTTCCTTTTCGGAAAGTACGTGGGAATGGTGGCTGTTTTGCCATGCCTAGGCTCGGCGTTAGGGGACCTCCTCCTCCTTCCTGGGCCACTTTGGCTTCGCTGCATCTTACTAAATGGGTATTTTGTGGGCCCCTGCACTCTGCCTAAGCGGCGGCCTTTTTCACTGTTGCCTCATCTGCAAGAAAATTTGATGACTTTGAATCTTATGATGGGACTGGTTGTACTTGAATTATCCCTGCGTACTTCCTGGTAGTCATAGGCCCTGCCACACTACAGGTAAAAGACAGGGAAGCAAAAGATGATTGCTGCCCCCACGCAGGATCGAACTACGGACCTTCAGTTTACAAGACTGACGCTCTACCACTGAGCTATAGGGGCCGTTTGGAGAAGGGTGAGTAAACAATAATATACAATACTATAGATACAGCGTCCATATTTCTCCAACCCCCCTGACTGCCTTGGCTATTTGCAAAAATAGATTGGATGATTACTTAATCTATCTAGGGTTAAAAAGCCTCTCCAACATCTCGGATGTCTGTTGGTTGACCTGGTTTGAAATTTGTTTGATCTAGTATTATGTTCTTAACTGGCTTCGGAATTTGGAAATTGTCGTCCACTTAACCACAACGTGAATATAAGCCAGTCAGTCATCTGGGCAAATAGTATCTACCAATCACAACAACATATAGAACCGTTGAAAATGAAATGCCCCTTTAATTTTATTTCATACACTATCAACGAATAAATAAAGAATAAAAAACAAGTTAATTTCATGTTTTAGTCCCCTCTCCTTCTGCCTACTCCATCAAACACAGGATTAGGAGTTAAAACAAAGATCCTGTTTGCTCCCAAATATGTTTCCCTTATGATGAGTATAAATAAAACAAGAAAAAAAAAAAAAAACTTTGACCTGGAAATCCTCTAAATAAGTTTTCGTTCAAAACCAAGCAAGGAGTTTTCATCCAGGCGACAAGACACGGCCCAAAAGTGTAATGTAAATAAATTATTCATATGCAAATCTATAAATTAGCTTTGGTTATACCAGTATTTATCTCAAACATTTAAATCGTAAATCCCATTGATTTACACAACCACCATGGAAAAAGAAAGACAGAAGAGCGGGAATTTTTCCTTGAACCTTCAGAATTTGTTTCTCTTCCAATTCCAGAATCTGATATCATGTACAAGCAAGACAGCAAGCAAACGAAGTTGGCAATGCATAGTTAAGAACCTACGGATCAGGTTGACCAGCAATTGCTTCATCACTAGAGGCATAATCATCTTCACTTAGCTCCTCATCACTAGATTTTTCCTCCTCGGCAGCCCCAACATCTTCTGGTTTGGCATATTTTTCACAATATTCTGCAAATTGGCAGTACAAATGTATAATAAGTAATTACTTGCATCTTATATCTACAAAAGAAATACAAATTTATACAGGTATATGGAACAGAACAACAGATTGATATATGGTTGACATTAAACTAATATATTTCACCTTCAAACTTCAAACCAACGTCTTGCTGGTTGCTGTTTTTAGAATTATACTTCCTGAGAATATATATGCCACAACTTCTAGGTTTCTGTGAAAAGATGTACAATCTAGGAACAAATATCTCTACATGTAAGCGCTAACTTTATCTAGGTGTCTACATTTGACAAGTACTGTGCATTACTTACCATTATATAGTGAAACTCATTAGTGCCTAAAGAATCCAATGCAAATTAATCATGGAATTAATTCCTTTATCTACACAAATAATGCAGCAAGAAAGTCTCCAAATAGATCCATGCTGGTAGCTACACTTCAGAACTCGTGACATCTGTGCGATATCAGAGTCTCCCTTACAGTAACTTGAAATCCTATCATCAATGGTGCCTGGATGAGTTGATGAACTTGAGATATTATGCAAATCATATGCCACAACCTAGAACCTTGTGGTTTGTGACCAAATTATTTCATCAACAAAATGACGAAACTCTTACCCCCATCAAAATTCAAAGTATTACTGCATTAGAGCCAGTGATAACAATGAAAGTCTCATGTTTCAAATAGATGACCCAGGAACATACGTGGCATTGTAGTTAATATCAAAGACACTTGATCAAGATTACTACCTTTGACTCTTTTTTCATATGCAGCATGGTCACGCATAATCAAGGCGGCAGCCTCACCATTCAATGGATCTGATGGATTGGGGTACAGAAGAAGTTGAGGAAGGAACACCTCAAATACATTAACAAGGTCTGGAAACATAAAAATTGCAAATAAGATCACCAAAAGTCAAATTTGAAGGGAGTGGAACCAACAACCAATAAGCTAACTCAATTGCGTGGTTACTTACCAAACATAGGACTCCAGGTCTGGTTGATAACATCTAAGCAAACAGAGCCAGACCTAAATGTCAGAGAGGACCAAGTTAGTGAGCTACTGAGTTTTGCAATATATTTGCGGAGAACCCTTAGAGGACAATGATACTACTTAAAACAAGGCACAAACAAATGGCAATTTCAGCTGTGAGCTCACATTTCATCAACATTAGGGTGGTAAATTTTGTTGACAAAACCAATGGAAGGAGATTTATAAGGATAAGCATCAGGCAGCTCCACCCTTATCTTCCACACCCCTTCATAATAAGGACCTGCACATCATCCCAGACAAAGTGAAGTTCCTAATGCAATTAATATTCATTGAGGAAAATGGGTAAACACTTAACTTGCATCTCTCAAAGTACAAGTATAAACGTTATAGAAGCTGAATGGTGAAGCACACACGACACATCATAGATGATTCACGTTTTTCAAAATCAGCGAATTAAAAGAATAATAAGATGAAGCACATCAAAGTACTGCTTGGGCTCTCATCAAGACCGCAGTAAAATACCCTAGTTCATTGGTCAGCAGGCAAGCATGTAATATTGTAGAAAGGAAATCGAAATAAAAAGAGAAGGCCAATTCCCATTAAATTAATACAGGCTAAAAAATTTAAATACATAAAGAAACAAACTTTAATTGGGACAAGAACAAGTTCCAGTGTGAGCACAATCGTATCAATAGAAAAGATAAATACAGATCATCCAGAGTGGGGAAAAATGCAAATCAGATAAGGGGTAGAAAATTTACTGTCTTTAGGGCCGTGAAAATGCACATAAAACTCTTGCATGCCATCATTGATCATCTCCACCTTGTAATCACTCATCATCCTGATTCATTTTAATCCAACCCACAAGTTCAGACAACAATCAATAAATCAATCAAAAGAAATAAAAAAAATAAAAAAGCACAATTCGGAAAAAGATTACAGCTTCATCAAGTCCATGTCTCGGCGTTTGCTGGGTGAAGACATTTTTCTTAAATATTTCTTGTCTCTGGACGACTCTGTGAAAGACTGAGAAGAAGAAGAAGATAGGCGCTTTCTCCCCAAACAAGAAGACCCAAAGTGGTTCAGATTATTTTCTACACGCCAAGCCAGCTACACATCACTCTCAACGGTAAGCGTCGATTATAATGACGCAGTAAATTTGTGAGTGTTACTTCCAAGTAACTCGGCCAATGTTTGGCTATGGGAGCTGTTTCTTTGCACTTTAAAAAGGAAATCGAAATAGCTTATTTTTCCTCAGACAGCTTTCCGTTCATGCACTTTGTGAGTTAGGTGCCCTTGAATTTGGCCATCCCATTCATTTTAGATTCATGAATGTCATTCTCAATGATTTTGGCTCTGGGACGAGTTCATCTTTTATTTGTTTCAATCTTTATAACTTGTTAGAATAATTTTCTATCATTTTTCTGTTCCCCATTAGGAAGGAGATCCATATGCAACTCAAAATATTTATTATAAAAGGATTCACTTATCTTTTATGTTCTCTCTAATTTTTAAAATCAATAAATGGGTATAGTGATAATCTATATAATTAAGTGAAAAATAATTTTACTCTTTTCTTCTCAATTACTATAAAATACAATGTTAGAATTTTTGAAAAAAGCGAGCATCAAATTGAGAAATTTCCTTCCTAGAACAGAATAAATAAAGAAAAAAATTATTCTTTGGGACAAATTTTACATGCCTATGCTGCAAAACAATTACAAAAAAAAGTGTCATTTAAAAAGAAATTAAAGAAAGACCTACAAGAATGATATGGCACCATTCAAAATATTTTGTTGAGTTTACAATAGATTTACTGTAATTTCCTTTTTTTGAATGATGACGCATTAATACTGACTGGGATTTAAGTATTTAACCTACTACAAAATATAATATATCTACAAGACAAAATAGAAATTGGTTATCATAAAGCCAAGTATAGAAGATTCAATAAAAACGTAGACAAGGAAAAGGGCATTAACAGTTATGCTGGCATATCCATGGAAATTTATATGGTAAGGAGGTCAAAAGTAGGATCCCAAAAGTTGTACGAAGAAGGAAATGGCATTACTAAAAGCTTAAGATTGAAGCAAGAATCTACATTTGGACTGTAATTCTTATTTGAGTTAGGCAATTCTCACATTAAATTTGTTCACATCTTTATCACATATTATAAAAAGGTCCCACATAAATATCAATTTTTATTTATTATATAAAGCAAAATTATAAGTGAGAATATATTTTTCTTCCTTCATTGTGCCTCTAAAAGATGTGATTACCATGCGTTAAAGCTTTAGAATATTTTTATATAAAGATTTTTCTTATAAAATTTACAAATTTTAATGTAACTTTTAAAAATTATTAATCAAACAGCTGTTAAAATGCTGTCGGTATTTGGAATCATTGATGTGGTCCTTTGCTTTGGTTACTAAGGAACAATATACACCGTGTCTGTGAACACAAATGAGAAAATTAATATTCCAAAGTATCTGATTTTTTCAGAATAATATTGAGGAATCAGGAAAATTAATAGAAAGTGAGGATTCAGGTGATAATGGCAAGATATATTGGGAAAAGAGAGAAAAGTATGGAATGAATAATGTTATTTACAAAATTTTTTATACTTTTTAAAAAATTATCCACAAAATATTAATTGAAAATTTTAATTTTAGGTTAACCTTAGATACAGCCATATAAGCAATTCATGCACGATTTACAAAAACAGGTTCTGTGAGTTGCATTACATGCACATCTTATTAAAATTTAAGCAGCATCTGCCTCAGCCCTGAAGTGACTTCATAAAGAATCATCGTCTGCATGTCTAAATTGAAATGGGATATACGTTTGCCCAGTGAAGACGCTATAATGCCCACAAAACCACAACTCATGGTAGAACAACAAAGGCAACCATCAAAAACTTGATACAAAGAATTTCCGAAAGCAAGTGCCATATGCACTCCTATAAAGAAAATGTAACTTGTAACTGTCTTGGTTTCTCGCCCGATGGTTTTCCTATCTGATTCTATAAATCCAAACAGAGGGATGAACCTGGGATTTTACAGTCTTGATTGTGTAGCCTTCAAGAAGCACAAGATTAAACTGCCATTAAAGCAACAACATAATCGGTTGCCAACAAAATTACTAGCAGCTTTTGCGAGTTTAGCATTGTGGGTAGTCTAGACCCAGGAACACATCCAAAGTTGCTTCCCTCACGATGGGTAACCCCCACTCCCTCCCTCGCTCTCCATACCAAAAGTTCCAAGTTCAGTGAATGGCTTTCCCCACTGATCATGGAAGAAAACGGTTACAGTAAGTTTGACCAAGGTATATTTGCTCAACCTTTAAATGGTTTAAACTCACTGATCAAAAGCTCACTCTCCGATTTTGTCTACTCCAAATCAATGCACTGCTTGTTCTGAGAACACTCCTGGAATATAACACCAGGATCCTTGAAAGCTTCCATCCCAAAGCCATTACTTATAGATCCAAATTCTGTTTCACCATCATCACTATCAATACTCCTTGGAGTCACACGATTCTGATAACTTCTGAGTTGAATAATGAATACATTGAAGTAATAGCTAACCAAGTTTCTCCTTGTTTTCTTAAAAAAATACTTGAACGGGTTTTCCCAAAAGCACCTATTTTGGGAGGAAAGATTTGACCTCATCATATTCCTAAGTTTCTTTTCTTCTTCAGTTGTCCATTGAAGTGAAACTTCCTCACCCATAAAATGAAAACCCCAATGGTAAAATACAAAACCCAATTCAAGCTTCAATTTTATCCTCTTCTCAGCAATGTGAAATCTAACACATTCAACAGAACCTGGAAATTGACAGCTACACTTCTCTTCTCTTCCTCTCCCAATAATATCTGTTTCTTTAGCAGGTTTTGGCTCACTGTCGTTTAAAGGCCATACTTGCGTGCCTAACCATTTAGAGTCACTCGCAGAAACTACACCAGTCCATTTTGGTACTTCGGCTTGAAACTGACGACCTACACAAACATTCTTTCGTAGAGCATCATCTCTGGATGGACTAGCCCTAGCCATTACCTCAGCAGTCAACAAATCAACTGCGGCAGTTGTTTGCTCCAAAGGGCCATTTTCTGGCTTTGTAGTGACTGGACTTGTTGCTTTATTTCCAGTGGCTGAACATGAATTGCAACAAGAGCATAAACAAGATTTAACTGAGGTAGGCAGCCTCTCACTACATCTCAGTTTTGCCATAGACTGGTGTCTAGGTGTAACATGATCCTCGTACATGGCAGGATGCATCTTTTGCTTCTGCAAAACAAATAGAATTCCAGAAAACTCTATACTGTAGATTTTTTTCACAGAACCATAAGTTACACATGTTACATCTCAGTTCTAGCAAAAGCATTATTGAATCTTTTAATATCCAAATCAATTAAAAATTATAGTGATGTCTTGCCAAATAACATCACCACAGAGGTGAGCCATTGTAAAGTTAGCATCAATCCAATAACAGTAACCACGATGCTTTAAGGGAACAACCCCCCCCCCCTTCAACCCGAGAAAAATAAAAAAGAAAGAGAGAGAAAAAAACAGATGAGAATTATGGGACTTAAACATAATAAGGGATGTGGTTGATTAGTCCTATCAATCTCAGCATTTTGTAAGATCAACAAGGTATTGTTAATGTAGCAGCTAGAAGCTGTAGTAGGAATTACTATAAAGAGGAAGGAACAAAAGGGAAGAAAGGAGAGAGAAGACTACTAAAATGCAGAGCATATAGAAAAATCCCTCGAATCCTCATCAGTCTTGGTCCAACTTCAATCATTTCTTACTTCAGGACTATTCCTTCTACGGATATAATTAGGGGTTTTTTTAATCCATCTGAGAAGGCCCAGAACTTGGACCAAACTTACTAGCCAAGCAATTATGGCGCAAGGATAATCAAAACAGAATTTAAAGAATACCCTTTATGTGATTAACAACATTAGAAATTATATCTATGTAGTATAAAAGAATATAATAAACCACTAGAAACACTTAATGTAGATCGAAAATTTCTTCTCAGGGTTAATTAACTATCAGATTGATAGATTTAATTTTTGGTCTCCAAACACATCTTTGCTTCACTTTAGGGTATCATAGACATTACAATTAAATTATTCTTGAGCAATGTCAGTTCTTGCAGCAAACTCTATAATGCAGTATCGTTTTTGGTGAAAACTTTGTAATGCTGTAAATCCTTTTCTCATAAGTTGATTAACATGAAAAATATATTCAATCAAGAAAGAATTTGGGTATAAAGGTTTTTTTTTACTTCTGGCAGTTAGCAAGCTAAGGTATTGATTTGTACACATGTTAATAATTTAAAATAATATTAATGGATATAAATTAAATACCTAAGCAGACTTAAGCACACCAAAATATATATAAAATACAATGATAACTACGCAATCATGTGAAGCATACCAATTTGCTTCTGGATGTTAACGACATACAAAATCCTTTAGATAAAACCGATATGGAGAGTTATACCTGCCAGGAAGATGTTCCACTGTTTGGTTCAACACACTGCCTCAGCAACAGTGCCTCTCTTGCCCTTAGTATCTGAACCCAAAAGTCCTTCCCTTGATATACCTTCCACTTAGGTGGTTCCGGTATTGGTTCAATTGAAGAGTCAAGAGGATTCTTTGCAACATGTCTCATCCAGTTCAGCATTCCAGATAATTCTTCTCGTTTGCGCTTGCGAGAATTAAAATCCTTCCTAGCAACTTCTATGTCCACGGTAGCGAGATCATTGTCAACATCACTAGAAAATTTCTCTTCATTATCACCATAGATGATGTGGACATCCTCGCATGTTGTATCCTGATTCTTGACGTCTGGTAAATTTGTTTCACTATTGCGATAAACCACATCAATGTACTTACTTATTTTGTTTGAATCCAACACGACAAGTCCGTCATCTTTCCACTTCAGGTTTGGACATAACCTTCTAAACTCCTTCTCTGGCTCTAAAGGCGAGAACTTAAAACCCCAATTACAACCATGATTCCCATTTCTAAGGTTCTTTCCTCCGCAATTCTTCGAGATCCATCCTTCGAACTCATTCAGATACTTGTCGTAAATTAATTTCACCGAAGCCAAAACTTCAAGATTCAGACCCAATTCCCTTGCCACAAAACCCCACAATCCTTTCTTCGAGACCGAAGCACATCCGCCCCTTTTATTCACAGAGGAGAACAGTTTATACAAATCCAGTGACTGACCATCACCAAGCATTACCGGCAGAGGCCGAATAATGCCTCTAGAATGATCTTCTTTCAGGTGAAACGAAAGAAGTTGGTAAAACAACCATTTTTGTTCAACTGTACCATCAAAGGGATTATCAGCACGATCTTTTACAAACTGATCAAAGTTAAGGCAAGAATCATTACCCTGATATGTACTAGCAGTTTCAAGGCGGTCTAAGGAAGACCCATTAATGAAAGTTGAACATGCTTCCATGAACTTCAATTCCCTTCTTCGATTATTGTTACGTCGCACGGTCAAAAATCAAGGGGAGAAAAAAACTATTTTTCCATTTCTCAAATGTTGATGGCACATACGAGAATCAACAGACTTACAGCCGGTAAAGAGAGAACAATTGCAGACACTTATGAAAGGGTACTATAGATTCAAATATTGGTTGAAGGGTGTGAATCATACGACCATTTGCTGGTTCTGTTCGCAGATGTACCTCGTGTTTATGGTCTCTGGTTCTCTGCTAAGGTATCGCAAAACTGTGGGGAGGAGAGAGCCCAGAGGTGAGGACAGCCATGATCAAGCCTAAAGCCTAAGAATATTGAACATTGATCAAAGGGGAAGAGGACCAAGCTGGAGCTAGCTGTGATGTGAGGCGAGTACTGAAGAAAATGAACTGAGGAAGAGGGAGCTGGCAAAAACAGGAAAAATACAGCGACAAATCATAGATTATAGTGGAAAAATGCTCCCCTTCCAATGGATGGGCATTGGATCGGGTCAAACCGTTTCAACTCATTTCAAATCGTAAAAAAAAAATTTTGAATCAGATTAAAATAGGGTAAAACAAATATTATGTAATATTTTGATTTAAGATGGGGTAAATTAGGTGGGGTTAGATTTTGGTCCCCTCTCCATTGGGTTGCCGCGGGTACCCAACAAAATTTACATATATATATATATTTTCAATTCTTATACTATATATATATATATTCTCAATTCTGATATTATAAAATAGCGTTGTTTTACAAAATGATGTCATTCTCTAGCTTGTCCTAAAACTAGGGGTGGGTATCAGTTCAGGTCAAATCGTTTTAACTCGCTTCAAATTGTAAAAAAGAAAATTTAGACTAAGTTAAGATGGGATAAAATAAATATAATATAATATTTTAATTTAAGATGGGATAAATTGGATAAGGATGAATTTTTGCTCTCTCTCCATTGGATTGCTGTGGCAACCCAATAAAAATTACATATATATATATTTCTACTATTACAAAATAACGTTACTTCGTAACTTACCCTAAATCTTTCTCAAGTAGCTCTATGACACCAATGCCACTTCTCGGTCCTCTCTTGTCCCTCAACTCCCTCTTTCGCGAGCGACGAGTTTTGTCCGTTGTCTCATCGTCTTTAACAATCGATGCTGACCACCCTACCTCGTTTGAGCCATCTCAGTCCCTCTCTTGTCTAGTCATCACACTTTGAGACTTTGAGTCATCAATAGTCGACTGAACCTTGCTGACTCGCCGCCGCTTGCCTCATGTCCGGCCGTCCCCAAGCCTTTACTCTTTGGCCTATCCTAACCCAAACTAACTCACTCAAATGAAACTGAGTTATTCCAATCCAAAAATCTTTGTTTGAAGGATCATTTTGGATTTTTGGCTAGGGTTGGACTAATTAAATGAGGGATTGGATTCAAATAGATTGAAAAAATTTTGTCCCAACCCAAACTGCCTCACCTAATGCCCATCCCTACTTAAAACTTCTGCAATCACAAGCAGGCAAGAGGCAGCTCAACTTCAGCAAACCAACACCACTCCTCCCTCTCTTGTCTCGAACCCTCGGTCCCTCGACTCCCTCTCTTACGAGTTACAAGTCTCGTTCGTTGTCTCGTCGTTTCTAACAATCAACGCTAATTCCTTACCTCCTCCTACCTTGTCTTGACTCTTCTCTTCTCATTTTGATTCATCTTTTGTCTAATCATCATACTTCGACACTTTGGGTCATCAATAGTCGATTGAACCTCATTCCCGTTCTACCGCTCGCCTCACTTTCGTTCGTCCCCATCCTAACCCAGACTAACTCACCCAAGTGAAACCGAACCATTCCAACCCAAGAATATTGGTTTGAAGAATTTTTTGGCTAAGGTTGGACTAACTTAATAAGAGATTGGGCTCAACTGGATTGAGAAAATTTTACCCTAACCTAAACCACCCCACCCAATGCCCTCCCCTACCCCCTTCCCCAACCTTCCTTTTCCCCCTTGAGGCTGTGAGAGAGAAGAGATTATTATAAAGTAATATCACGTTTATTTTTCTCATCTTTTTTTCCCGTTTTATCTATTTCATTGTGCAAAAGAAATTTAAAAAAATATATAAAGATTCAATAAAAATGTTGAATTAAAAAAATCTTAATTATTTACTATAATAGTTATTCACAAACGATTACTATAATTATTTAACTATCATGTGATATCCCTCTCCAAAAAAAAAATTATTATTTGATAACTGCTACCAGAAACTATTAAATAATTATAAAACCAAAAATTACAATAACACTATTATTTAATATAAAGAACAAGTCCATTTTCCAAAATATATATATATATATATATATATATATATTTAGAACAAGTTAGCGGATCATCTCATGTTTTTGTCATCTAATTCGATAATACTCCAACGTCAAAGTCCACATTTGCAGGTAGCTAAGACTTCTTTTTTCTCTATTTAACAAAAAAGGCTTAGTGACACATGTTTCTTTCGAATTGGCATCAAGATTTACACCATAAAGCAAATGTGAAATATCATGAGTGAATCTTTGTTATATTATTATATTACTGATTTTTACTCTCATATAATTTTTGTCTTATAAAATTTAATTATTAAATTTATTAATATTGTTTTATCACAAATATATTGATATTTTGTAAAATTTAAATATAAAAATACATATTCATTTAAGTATGAATTTTATATAAAATAGGGTAAGAAGAATAACTTTTCTTGATGTTATTATATATTATTTATACATTTTGTATATGTGCCTAAGCTGCATGTAGTAAATGCTATACAAAAGAATTTTTAATGAGTTGGTGAACATAGAGACATGACATATTTAATATAGTCAGTTCTCTACAAAATGTGACATCGATTTAATTTACCAAAAATATTTAAAATATTTACATTATTTTTCAATAGATTTCAAATTATTTTTTAAAATTACAGATCATTATATGTTTACATACTATATATATACACAACCCATATGATAACTATACAAATGATCTGAAAATAGTTTTTAAATTTGCCCTGATCCCCTACAACTGAGTGGTGGCCGGTAGTTTCATAAATGTTCGCCCTTCATTACTTATCTAATACGTGCAAAAAACCATAGAGGGAGAATGGCATTTTCCAATATCTTAACATCCATTTATCTAAGCTTTCGTCTACTCGATCAGGTTTGGTCCGAAACCAAAAATCCCAACACTCAAATAACAACATATTTCACATTGGTCAAGCTATCAATGTTCCGTAGCCCATCATCAAACTGCATTTGCTTCTACGTCAAAGAAAGTGTCGACGGACAGTTGAAAATTCAATTTCCTGCACACGATGTGCGATTTTTAAAAAGCTTAATGCATTAACAGCAATGCTATTTCTATATCATTATACTTATAACTTTATCCACGACTTTCATTTTCATCCTTCATTTTTCTTTTCAAATTTTTATACTTTATTTTTTAATAATTTTGCCTTAGGCCACGTCAAGGCGTGGGGATACTGACGTATCCCCAGCATTTTCCATGCATAAATGGGGAACCAGTCAATTGCAGGTCGGAAAGTTAAGGGCCGGACGAAATCACACCTGAAATCGCAACTAACCATTATTGGTCCTTATAGAACACACTCAACCATTTTATGATTTTAAACCAAGAAAAAGGACACAAGAGAACCTAATTCTACGACTACGAGGATACGACTAAAGAGTAACAGGCACCAACGACTACAAGAAAGAAAAATAAAATCGACCGCTCTATTTTGTACTCCACATGTCTCCTAGTATAATATGTTAAGTCAGCGCAATTCTATTGACATCAGTCCTTGTAATATCATCATAACACTTCAACTTTCTAATCTAAGGACTGAAGGTGGAAGGATGAAAACTGGCTTTAAAACTCCAGGTCATTGGCATCACAGATTCAACTTCCCTTTAATTTCTAATGTAATTAACTTAAGGACCCCGTATAAAAAAATGGAAAAAACCCTCGGGAAACAATCAAAACCAAAATACATCAATATACTTCGGTTGCCAGAACTGAAATTGATGATTCTGTAACTCTGGTTTCTCAAACGATATATCGCACAGTATACACTCCTAAATAGTTGACATCTATTAGTCAATTAGAGTGTCGAGAACAATACCCTGCACCATACAAAAACACAGATCTCTAATTATCACAATCCTTAGAATATCTTCGAAAATATGCACAAGGGAGAAATTGAGACAAACCTTATCACACACGGGACAGGTCCCACTTCTTTCCATCCATTCCAGAATGCATGCAAGGTGAAAGTGATGGTCACAACTTGTGGTGAGTTTTGGATTCTCAGTATCATATTCTGCTAAGGTAAAGAGATGAACTTCCATCAACCATTATCAGTTCCAACCAAATCAAAACGAGATTAACATCACGTGAGAAAAGGCGAAGTCCACTATAGAAGTCGAATACAAAAGCTGTGACAAAATTACCTTCTAAACAAATTGGACATCCGTCCTCCTCTTCTGCTAAAATGATAGGTTCCGCCAACTTTGAAAGTTCAATTTCTGAATCCTTAGCTGAGTTAAGTTCTATCTCAATCTGAATGTTGCACTCTGACTCTTTCAGCTCTTCCAACTTAGGTAAGGTTCCATGGTTGTCGCCAGCAACTGTTTCTTGAACTGAATTAGAATTTCTGGAATGCAGAGGGGCATTAGTCTTATCACCACATATTTCTTGAGCTACAGGTGGAGCTTGAGTTACACCTAAGGTAACATTGAAAGGGATAGGAGCAGGAGGTGGTCTGTAAGTATCAGGACTTGAAGTGTCCAGATTAGTATCAACTAGTAGCCCTCCCCTGAAAGTAGAGGCAGCACCGTTATGAGATGATAGTGGAACATGCTCCTCTGATGCTCTTGGGTACTGCAGAGAATGCAGCAAACAAAGGCATGCATAAAGAGATTGATTTCACAACCATTACAAGTAACTGAATGAAAATATAAAATTCATAATTGAAGAAGCAGACATCAAAGGGCTTATTGAGCCAATAATAAAAGGTCAGTCATTCATATATGCCCTGGCGTCGTTCAAAACATCAGCTCCTTATTTGTTCAATAAGAATATAATCAAAATTTTTTAACCGTTGCATTTCTGCAACAGTCATCCAGTTAAGTACTTATACTTAGTGGTACAGGTAGATCTAAAAATGGAAAAACAAACAAATACAAAACTGATGTCCACAACGTCGGATGCAATGATGCAACAAACTGAACAACAACAATGTGCCTCCCCCCGCCCCCCTCCATCAGGAAAGAAAAAAGGAGAATGAGCAAATCAATGTGGTCTACTTGTGGGTCACTTTATTCACAATGTAAACACTGTTCAGCTTCTGGTCTAGAACTCAAAAGTCAAAATGCTAACAAAGAAGGATATATCTTAGAAAACATGAGGGCTGTCAGCAACATTAGTTACAGTTTAGAACAAATACCTCCAAACTATTTTTGCATATGCATCATGTACTGCATCGTATAGATAATTATCTTGCTACAGAACACATGTTTTAAGGTATTTCTAGCTACCGATTTCTAGCAAAAATGTTCAAACTGAAATAACAAGGTAAATTGTAGCCATAAGTTCACTTCAATTCAATAACGCTGGAAAGCTAAATTGATACTCGGTTCATTGAACTAGACGAAAACTTTCCATTCTTTAACGTTTTCACTAAAAGACGGTAACCTTGACTAATTTCCAAGTCAAGATCCTTGCTCACATGGTTGGACTTCATTGGAGATACTTCAAAGTCTTCAATTAAAACCACCGATAGCAGTAGGTAGCAAACTGGAGTGGTCAAAAGTACAGCTACACAGCTCCAAACACAAAGTCATATATACACTAATATTATATGAGCCAGACACTTCTTCTTCTTCTCTCCCTCTCACTCTCAACCAATCTACCTTAATTCGAACATAAGCCGTTTAAGTCATGCAGGTGTTGCAACAAAAAATCAGAAATTAAAGGCATCAAGTATGAAGGATACTGACATAGTAGTATGCCTGTGGAGCACTCAGTTCAGTTCTTTTGGAAAAACAACAACAGCAACCGCCCATGTCACCTTATCTCCTGCGCCCAAAAATTAATATTAGCTCCAGATGCATCCTTTCACCTTCATCACCACAGGAATTTACAACCGCCATCAGATTATATTCGTGCAAGTTAGCACCTCAGCCATAGAGAATTAATAGAAGAATAAAATTTATCACAAATTCATGGTCATGTGCGAAATTTCCACGGGGAAGAGAGTAATAAATATTGATACCCAACCGTCATATACAACCCCACATCAAGACATATTTTATGGACTCGTCTACACCAAATATCACTATGGAGTCCCGGCACTAAACTGAGGAGTACATAGGAGAAAACCAAAAAGACAGGCAAAAACCCACACAGAGTGGAGTGATACTAGTCATTCGATTCAGAAATGCAATAATTTGTGAATATTTATAAAATCAATAATAAAAAAGAAAATTAAAACTAATCCGGTATTCAATCACAACAAAAGACCACCATCAAGCATCCACCAGAGAAAAAAAAAATCAATGTATTACAGATAGTAAATAGAAAATCAACTATAACAAATAGAGTTAACAAAGTCAAAAAAAAAAAAGGGCTTCTGATAGCTAAACAGCATAAAAGTGGCGAGCCCAACAACGAAGATAAAAGGATGCCATCAAAGCAAAGGTTACTGATCAGGTCGGTTCGAACGCAGAACGACTTCGAGAGTGAGTTTTGTACCTTTCGGTTGCGAATTTTGATCAGATGCATGAGATTGGAATCGGATTTCAAGAAACAGTTTCTGAGGAGGAGGAGGAGAAGAAGAAGAAGAAGGAGATGACGACTATTTCAGTAAGTTCTCAGGCCGCAAGACAGAAGAAAAGAGCAAAGACCCGTCCTGGGTCCTTTTATATGCTGATATGTTGGTGTATGTGCGAGTACCGGTTCCGTGTTCGAGAAAGACACGCACGGAAAATTCCTCTGACTCCAAAAATTAATTGTGCACTTTTATTACATCTCAACCGTGAATTGCTCAAGGAGCCAGCTTACCCAGTGCCTCGGCTCAATAAACGGTTCAGATCTAAGTGAACAATCTTTACGGGGGGGATCCGAATTTTTCTTCCAGATTTCATGAATGTATTGTGATTTGCTTATCCCGATTTCGATGCCATATACTCGTCAAAATTTCTGGTAAGAATACTCTAAAAATATAATTGTAGTATTATCTGTCAATTTAACATTTATAACATAATGTATTTTTTTGTGAATTTTAAAAATGTATTTAAAAATTCGATTTAATATTAGAAATTAACAGTTGTGGCACAAATATTGGTTTAGAGATATTTTTAAATAATAATTATAATATCAAAAACAAATCAAGCTTATTTTATTAGACGATGTTATTTTTTAAATTAAACTATATATCAGTAAGTTCTGTTAAAAATTAAATATTATTTAATAATTTTATTGATATGTCTAACTTATCTCATCCAAAAACAATGATTTGCCCGTTTGATGTCTTCAAATCGAATTCTGCGACTTTCTTCCATGGAATATTAATCTAACATGAGGGTGCGCATATGTTTCTATCTCTTGACTTTTCCCTTTAGCGATTGATACGTACGTATCAAATACATTTTGCACAAGTGATCGTTGACCAGTTGATTACTTGATTTTTTATTTGGTGGTTTGATTATTGGATTTAATATACCTAGCAGTTCCGTCGCTTATCAAACCAAGACGGGATTCCTTGAAAAGATTGAGTAAAATTTCAAAAATAAAAATAAAAATTTAATGATTATACCATACTATAAAAGTTTACCAATTATAAAATGTTGTAACACCAAAGATTAAATATTATTTATAAAATTTTTCAAAACTATAAAAATTAAGATGTTTACTCTAGCATATTGACACGTGTACTGTAAAATATTATTTATTATACTTTCAATTTATATAATTATTACTATAATAACTATTATATATAGATTGCCAATACACTAATTTATATGTAGCGTGTTTTATTAAAATAATGGTAGAGTGTACCATGACAAATTTGATTATGATTTTGTACAAATTTTGTTTGCCTCATTAGTTGTCATTTGGTTAAGTTTATTACCCTTTCATAACATGAAAGTTTGGATGTACGAGTCTAGTGTAATCACAACACATATCATTGATTTAGAATAAAAAATAATAGCACGATGGGATTATATATTGGTAATATGATACTATGGTTGGAGGAGGTGGCAGAAAAAGACGCGGTGTTCATTGGCATGCAAGTAATAATGTCCGCGTACTAATGAACTCAAAAAGATTTGATGATAATGCCGTCCGCATAATGGCTTCCTTTCATAAAATATTATAAAAAGGGCTGCCAAATTGGGGAGGCACCGAATCAATTCGTTGAGACACAACGCTTTGACGGTTTAACCAATTACCAGGTAGGAAAACTTAAGTCCAACAAAACTTTTTTTTTTTTTTATCAAATTTTCACAAAAAGTTAGATGTGTTACAGATTTGGATTTTTTTTATTATTTATTAATTTTAGTAAATTGTTTATTTTTATTTTATATTTAATTTAATATACAAAATTTTTTATTCTTAATTTTATATCTATATTTAATTATTTATCCTCCTAAATATTCTAACTTTCTTAAATAAAAAATTGGGAATTTTGATATGTGTGCAAATTTTTAAATAAATATTTAATAACATTTTATTTATAAAAATAATATAATTGTATCAGCTAACTCTATAGTTTTGGCCTAGAATTCGGTCCTAGTTGGGCCAACCGACTGCAAGTTTCGATGATGAAAATTATAAACATTGTGTCAAAGCCAACGATTAGTTTTTTTTTTTTTATAAATATAGCAGAAAAAATTTAAACTTAAAATTTTTAGTAATATTATCTTACAAATTTTTTATCGTTGAATCACACCTAATAAATTAAAAGCAAATAATTATTGAATTATAAGCGACTTGACCCAGCAGTACTAGGCTGACTTTTGACCCGTGGTAATTCCAGTGACTAATTTGCCAAAAGCTGTCAGCATCAAAATACAATAAATGAGCAGGACTTGGAAAGTAAACCACAAAAATAGCAACAATGTTTGACGCCTCCACCTGCTGCCAATGTTACATTTATTGAATAGTAGAAACGGAATGGTCTCTGATAATCCTTCTTTGCGTTGAAATCTTTGTCGTATAATGGACATTAAAGAAGACCAGTCAAATCGTTTGGCAAAGAGAGGTAAAGAGATCCGAACAACCGGGCCAGCATCATAAACCTTAAAATAATACCTACTTTGTCCCTTGGTTTGAACTTAGAGGCACATCATGGAAGAAAACATCATCCCCCGTAACGTGCAGTGTAGATTCTAGAGATTGTGGAGCACATGTCGATGACACGAAAGGAAACGCTTAGTTGCTTTTTAACACCAAACCAATGATGTCGCATGGGACTAACTTAGAGCAGCTATGGTCACGGCACTGATCTCACTATCTTAAGCAAGATCGCACTGTACATAGATGTATCCCCAGAAGTAGAAATTACAGTTGTCAGGCAATTGTGAGCAATTAATCCTACATGGCATGCCCATATCAAAGTGAGGAGGTTGTAGACTGTTCCAATCAAATGATGTCGTCATATTAACCAGGGTCAACCCGATTTTACAAAGTTAGTTCGCGAGATTGAACGACATTGGCCAGTCAAGCCTTTTGTTTAACCTCTCGCTTCAGTTTATAATTAGTAACCACATCTATGATTACAAGTAAGACACGTAGCCAACGAGGACAGGGTTTGATTTAGCAGGCAAGGTTTCAATACTTGGTTAGTAAGTCCACTTTGAGACATTTGATCCGTCTGGTGGGTACCCTTTGCTCACCATATGACTTCAAAATAAAAAAAGAAGAAACCTAAGATACACGTATTATAATACAATCACTAAGCATTCGGTCATTTAGAGTTTGTGCTCAGCCGGTGTGTCGATTGTCTTCAGTTTCATGGCTCCACGAAGGAATTCCTTGATTACTGGCACCTCATCCACTTTAAGCCATAGCAAAGTAAAATCTCAATTCAGTAGAGTGCACATGCATGTGCTTATGTGTGTCCGCGCGAGAAAGACAAGAGAGAGAGAGAGAGAGAGAGGAAAACCTGCAAAGCAAAATGGCGCTGCACAGCATTAACCATTTTTCCATTGATGGACTTGAATTGCTGCTAAACTGCAAATTAGAATTGCAAAAAGGAACTTTATTGAGTCATACAACCATGGTTGGATACTTACAATTTAAAAGGTAAGGACTATATATGGAAGAAGACCCACCAGGTTAAAATGTCTACAATATCTCCACAACGAGCCTGTTCCAATTTTCGCCAAGTTCACCCTCTGTCCATACAGAAAGAGAATGCATGATCACTGGAAATCACCATATATATATATATATATATATATATATATATCAAGCATGTAAGCTGCTATGTTGTGTTTCTTACAGGCTGAACTGCAAGAATGGAATGGACTTCTCTGTAACTCCCTCGATTGCTCGACTTTGCTGAAAGAGATTGGACGTAAGAGGTTGGGTATCGAACTCTTCGCTCACTGAATTTGTGGAACTCAATACTAGCAGCTGCTCAAGGGGTAAAATGTTTGTTCTTTAGAGCATGCCGCATGGGATAACATTTGAACTAAAAGTTGTCATACCATCACAAGGGGTTCCTCAGGTAATTAAGATGTAGGTGCAAGGTACAACTTACAGAAATCATTGTACTTTTCATGGATATCAGAGCTACTGCTGGGATTATCATAAACAAGATCATCCTCTTCATTCCCCGTACCAGTGGAGTATTCTAGGACACTCAATGCATTTCTTTGCAGCTTAACCTCACTGCCATTTTTCAAGACCTTGCACATCGAAGCATGAGAGAATTTTTAAAATTGCATGAAAATATACTTCAAGAGTAAAAGCGAAGCTAGGATTTCTGAAACTCAATACATATGGACTGAACTCTAGCTTCATTCCTCCGGAACCGGATTTGTACGCTATTGAAGTCTACTATCATTGCAGAAGCAACCTTTTCTCTCCATTAAGTTCCTGAAGCCATGCAACTGCATTGTTATATAGAGAAGAACAAGAAGAAATGAAATTCAGGTCATGATTAAGAAAAATTTATGAATGCATATCCAGAGCTTGATTAACATCATGAGAGAAAGAGAGTGGTTCGTGATATTTAATTCTTTATTTTTTAATAATTTTTTCTGACATGCGCAAGAACATTGGGATGCGTTAAAGCGATAAGCAAGCATCCAAGCGGTACCCAATGCCAATCTTGATCACACTTACGAGAATTCAAAAACCTCAGAAATAGAGAACCAAGAACCGGAAATGGGAATCAGAATGAAACTAAGAAGGTTGAATGCGATTGCAACATTTGTTGGACAAAGAAGGTTGAATGGAAGAGAAAACACCTTGAAATTACGAGTAATAAGCATATAAATGGAAGAGAAAAAGAAGGTTGAATGCAACATTTGTTGGACAAAGAAAAAACTGGAAGAAATGCAATTGCAAGGTGCAATCCGATTTAAGCAGAGGATCTGGAAATTACTGGAAAGATAACACAAAGTATGGAAAACTGACCGGGAAATGGGTGGAATAAACTATAAATTTTACACAATTTTTTGTATATTTTTTGAAAATATGTTTCATATTATATTTTATTTACACGTTAATTTTATGTACCATTATCATTATTATGGAAATAAGGTCATTACTTTTTGACCGGCATGGAAAAACGCATGGAGCCCTAACTAGTGTAATGAGAACCTAGAAATGTTCGTGTTTGAAAGTATACGGAGTAATATATTACATGAATGACGATGAAAGATGAAATTTGATGTCACGTCCGCATGGTGCAGCTGGAGCGCACTGTAAATCCCGCTCCCAGGTTTTGAGGGATTCAAAGTGTGGTCCCCATGTCCCATCCCCACTCGACAACCTCCATCCCTGTTTTCTTCCTCTCTGTCTTTGGTTTCTTCCTTTTTCTTCTCCGCACGTCGTCACGGCCAGAATAGTAATCCGAAGTTGGGAATCATGCTTGGGCCTGGGAAGTGTAGCCTTAGTTTAAACCAGTTGGGTCAGCCCAGTCCAGCTCATCTAAGACGCCGCGCATTTGCGCGAAAGAGACAAGCAAGTTATTGCTTTTGCTTTTTGTCCAAGAAATAAGAAAATATACTGTACCAAAAAAATGAAGGAAAATGTAGCATGAGGCGGTTGAGTTTTTTTTTTTTTGGTAAAAAGGCGGTTGAAATTTTGATTGAAGAAGATAATACAGGCTACGGTCTACACTTGACTGCTCCTTACGTCTAGCCCACATGGGACACGGTACTGCTCCTAAACCCTAAGATCACTCAAATTATTTGAAAAACCATGGCGTAACTATACTGTTTCATATTTGCAGGTGACAAAAGCCGACCCTTCAAAAAGCTGAAGGCCTCCGCCAAATTTGTTAGCCACCTCTCTTCGTTAGTTTTGAATTTCTTTTGTGATTGTTACGCTTACACATTTTGCTAATAACCAGGAAGATTCTCGAAAGGGAATCGCAGACGACGACGATGTATATTTTAGCGAAGAAGGATACGATGACGATGGTAATTTACAATATTATTGTTATCTATCATTCATACTTTTGTTGCTGGAGATTCTGTTTTGAAGTTTGATGATTTTCTTAGCCGAGAAAGAAGCGAAAACGATAGACTTTACCAAATTGGAGCTAAAACCGGATCACGCTAATCGGCCTTTGTGGGCTTGTGGCAATGGACGAATATTTTTGGAGACTTTCTCTCCTTTGTACAAACAAGCTTACGATTTTCTTATTGCCATAGCGGAGCCCGTTTGCAGGTGTTTCTTTTTCGAACTAAGTTTCTTTTGACTCTTACGCACCTAAGACCCATATAGGTCTTGAGCATGTGGATTTATTGGGAATTTCTAATGTCTTCAATATGTGATGATAGGCCCGAGTCAATGCACGAATACAACCTTACTCCACATTCGCTGTATGCTGCCGTTTCAGTTGGCCTGGAAACAGAAACAATCTTAGCTGTTCTAAACAAGCTATCCAAGACCAAGCTTCCCAAAGAGATGGTTAAATTTATACATGATTCTACTGCTAATTATGGCAAAGTGAAGCTTGTGCTTAAGAAGAATCGTTACTTTATTGAATCTCCATTTCCAAAGGTATATAATTGATGCTATCTCTCGTCTCAATTTGTCGTCAGCACTTATCGCTATTGCTTTGTAAGTAACTAATGTCGTCATAACCATTTTGGCAGGTATTAAAGACATTGCTCAAAGATGAAATTATATCTCGAGCAAGGATTACTTCTGAGGTTCGTGATTACATTCTTTGGTTTGCAAGACACACTCTATTGACTTCTAAAAAGTTGAAGTGTTGGCTATGGCTTAGCATTTGCTAAGACTATCATAGATTTTTAATACGATTGTTGCAGCGTGCCTTGATATGTTCTTTCCCCTTTCCTTTATATTAATGGAATTCCGAATCTATATTTGTGTTTTAGGGTGTCAACGGAGACGGGTTTACAATGAGTAAAACGGCAGGTGAAATTGGAGTTGGTCATAACGAGCTGCTAAATGAAGCAGAAGTGGCAGCAGCCGCTGAGGAGAAAGAAACTCATTCATTTGAAATTGATCCTTCTCAGGTAATATAGGTTTAAGTTTTAGGAACTTTACATAACTTTGGTGCCAATGGATGTCAAATTGCTAAGTGGTAGAACGCAAGAAGAATCCATCTTTTGGATGAAAATATGATGTTGAATTTGCTCATTCCTATCCAGAATGTTATACTTTCAAACAATATCCCCTCTACGGTGGGGGAAGAAAAAGAAATTGTAAGAGTTAATTTTTAGAAATTTAAGAAAAAGAAAAATGAGAATATGATTTTGTTTAGCGGGTACATTTTAACTTATTTATGGTGAAGCTATGATGTTGTTTCATCCACTTCTATAACTGCCACAGCGATAAATGTAAATTCTAAACATACAAAGTACCAAAATACTCCATGGGTTTCACAACTTTGACATTTACTAAGCAAAATTAAATATTTGTTCATTACATATTTGATGTGAGCTGTTTTAACAAGTTGAATTTATCATTGTTAGAAATCAGAATGGTGTGATTGTCATTTGCTTTCAAAGCATTCTTGTGTAAAATTCTTACTTGTTAATTTACAGGTTGAAAATGTAAAGCAACGTTGCTTGCCAAATGAATTAAATTATCCCATGTTGGAGGAGTATGACTTCCGTAATGATACAGTGAGTAATTCTTTATATTCTTGTGCTGCTAAACATTAAGGAGTTATTATTAGCATGTTTAGTGATGACAATTCTTGTAAGTTTCTGGTTATGGAGTTCATATTTTGTGTGTACTACTTTCTCAATTATTACTCTCATAATCCCGTAGGTCAACCCGGACCTGGATATGGAACTCAAACCCCAAGCACAACTCCGGCCATACCAAGAGAAGAGTCTTAGTAAAATGTTTGGGAATGGTAAGGACGACAACTATTTACGAAGAACATGTGTCCATAGCTGTTGCTCTGATTATGTAAAATTGGGGCACCCGTTGACTAAGCTTCTAATGAATTAATTGGTTTTTTTAAATTATTTGGCTGAAATTCAAATACTATATTTTCAGCCCCATTGTTAAGGCGTGCATAATAATGAAAGAAAAAAAGTTGAAATTTGAATAGAAAACATATAGATATTTGAATACATATTTAAAGTCTTCCAGCCTAGTATCGAAGGTCTTTTACTGTGCTTTCTTCTTAGAAACTTTTATTTTGGCAATGTAACTGATATAATTTCAAGTTATGAAAACTCAAATGTCTATTTTGGTTAAGCCCTTTATCTTGTTTTTAATTACTTCAGCAACAATAATACAACTTACTCATGGGTAAAATAATGATGTTTGAATGTGCAATGGAATGTAAATTATGAGTGCGATTATATTGTGTACAACCACAGGCAGAGCAAGATCTGGTATTATAGTTCTACCCTGTGGTGCTGGAAAGTCTCTAGTTGGTGTTTCTGCAGCATGCCGGATTAAAAAGAGCTGCCTTTGTTTGGCAACCAATGCTGTCTCTGTAGACCAGTGGGCTTTCCAGTTTAAGCTGTGGTCAACTATCCGAGATGAACAAATCTGTCGTTTCACATCTGATAGCAAAGAGAGATTCCGTGGTAATGCTGGAGTGGTGGTGACAACATATAATATGGTTGCTTTTGGTGGCAAACGATCTGAAGAATCTGAAAAGATCATAGAAGAAATAAGAAACAGAGAATGGGGATTGCTACTTATGGATGAGGTAATTGTGCAGTTTATGGTTATAACCTTCTTATCTGTAATCTTAAGGTTTTCCTCTATGTGTAATCTGTTGGCATAATAAACAGGTGCATGTGGTACCTGCCCATATGTTTCGAAAGGTCATCAGCCTCACTAAATCTCACTGCAAACTTGGGCTCACAGGTGTGCTATATAGCGTGGATTTAATATCACTCTGACTATGACCTTAGGCTTTTCTGCTGGGGACTGAGGTCTTGACTGTAAATAATGCAGCCACACTTGTGAGAGAGGATGAAAGGATAACAGATCTGAACTTCCTCATTGGTCCCAAGCTTTATGAAGCAAATTGGTTAGATCTAGTAAAAGGTGGATTTATTGCAAATGTACAGTGTGCTGAAGTATGGTGTCCAATGACAAAAGAGTTTTTTTCAGAGTATCTGAAGAAAGAGAATTTCAAGAAGAGGCAGGTCAAGCTTTGAGGAAACTGTAAATCTTAATAATTGAAACTAGTTAGAATTTTTACTCATATGCTGTATGAGGTGTTGATTTTGTCAAATCTGTTTGTTGTTTCAAAATTTTTCTTGGTGCTGTTGCTTTATATCTTGTCACTTTTCAGCTTGCCAATGCTTTCATGATAGACTGTATTTTCTGTAGATATTTGAGTTTGCTTCTTTTAGTGGATTGGGAAGTTTTTATATAAACTTTTGTTTCAAGTTTATTTTATTGTCCCGTCATCTGTGGTGATGCTCTTCTATATGTGCCAGACACTTTACGTGATGAATCCAAATAAGTTCAGAGCTTGTGAGTTCCTGATAAAATTCCATGAAAGGACACGTGGAGATAAAATTATAGTCTTTGCTGATAATCTTTTTGCTCTCACTGAGTATGCTATGAAACTGTGCAAACCGATGATATATGGTGCTACAAGGTGCCGTGACATCTTGGCTTTGGAAGCATGTTTTGGGCTTTTCTGTTTTGCATTTTATGTAATAAATGACATGTATATCATGTGCAGCCATGCCGAGAGGACGAAAATTTTACAAGCATTTAAGACTAGCAAAGATGTAAACACTATTTTCCTTTCAAAGGTACGTTTTCCTGTTTTCTGTATTTCCAATTTGAAGTTTTTTGGGTTTATTTTTCATGAATATGTAAATTTACATACTTTTGTAACATCTTTACATTGATAAATGACTGTTTGAGTGGGTTTATGTTCATGATTCTTGTAGGTTAGCTAGAAACATTTGCCTTGCTTAAAAAATATATATATATATATATATATATATATTTGTTTTTTAATCTTTTGACCTCAGGGCTTTATGTTAATATAATCAACATCATGGACAATCCTTGTTAAATAATTCTTCTAAAGGATGAGACTTGTTTTTTTTAATATATAGTTGAAGTAAATGCGACAGTTGATAACCTAATTCTGCAATTCTTGATTCTCAGGTGGGTGATAACTCAATTGACATTCCTGAGGCAAATGTGATAATTCAGATATCTTCACATGCTGGTTCAAGGCGTCAAGAAGCTCAACGTCTGGGTCGTATTCTTAGGGCAAAGGTCAATTTTTGAAATTTCTTATGTCTGATTATTTATCCTAGTAGGCTTTGGTGTGTGATATTTGATCTGCTCGGGAGGTACTGTTGTCAGAATCCTTTGCTGTGTGTCTATAATTGTGTCTTAGTAATTCATTGTGCTAGCTAGTTGGATGACATCTTCAAGTTACTCGATTACATGGCAGGGTAAGCTTCAGGATAGGATGGCAGGAGGTAAAGAGGAGTATAATGCGTTCTTTTATTCCCTTGTGTCAACAGATACCCAGGTATGCCTTTTTATTTTGCTGAGTCTTTTATTTTTGAATCATCTGATTATTACATCATTGCAAAATGAATGTAAATCTGTGATATACATTATTTGTGATACAATATACATCTTTGCATGGATTTTGATTTCAGGAGATGTACTACTCAACCAAGAGGCAGCAATTTTTAATTGATCAGGGTTATAGCTTTAAGGTATTTCTTTTTCTAATTTATTTTTCTGCATGGTGCACTTCTACTTAGATTTCTTCCCTCAAGAGACTTGTGAATTTGTTCTTTTGCCTTAGCCATGTCATTTGAAGCTTTTAGTGTGTATATTGGAAAAAGAGTGAGTTATTTTGAATCACTTAAGAATTTGCTTTAGGAATTTGGAATGAGCCGAATTGTTTTGTCAATAAATCTTCATCTGTTAGCAAATAACTAAGACTAGCTACTGCTTCGCTGTGATGCTTACCTACTTTATGTCCTTCAAATATACAGAAAGGTAAGTGGTAATTGTGCTGAGGCACTTACAAATGAAGCTAAACTTTCTTGTTGTGAATGTGATGTTACTACCGTGTGATTACTTGTCTGTTTAAATAAAGTACTCTAGATATGACTCTGAATGATGTACAATTGCATGAATATTTTGAGCTCATCAGTGTAAAATGGTTGTTGTAACTTGTAACAGTATGCTCAAGGCCAAGCTTTACCATTTCTAATGTATATTGGTTACTAATATCTAGTCTTGATTTCATTCTTCATATGCTTAGATTTTGACTATACTTGACAGGTAATTACAAGCTTGCCTCCAGAAGATGAAGGGCCTAATTTGAGCTACTATAATCTTGAGGATCAATTGGCGCTTCTTGGAAAGGTTTACGTCTTTGCTCCCTTTATTTAAAATTGAATTTTTGTTTAGGATAGAACTGACATTTATCTTATTTTTTAGGTACTGAGTGCTGGAGATGACGCAGTTGGTATAGAGCAATTAGAAGAAGATGCAGATGGTATAGCTCTACACAAAGCTCGTCGTTTTACAGGGTCCATGAGTGCAATGTCAGGTGCAAAGGGAATGGTTTACATGGAGTACAGGTGTGTTATCCTCTTTCTCAACTGTGCAAATAATACTATCTGCCTGATGCAAATAGGTATACTCGTGCTAATCTATTTCGAGGAATTGAATTGCCTTTTTGAATTCTCAAGTACCTTATTCAGATGGGTAGATTATCTTACAGATAGTTTACCATGATTGCTTTTGTATGCATGCAGCGCTGAACGTAACAAACCCCAAGGACAGATTAAGGGCAAGCCGAAAGATCCATCTAAGCGACACTTTTTATTTAAAAGACGCTATGGCACCAATTGATAGCCGCACTAAATCTGGGAAGAGAATCGTACAGAGTGGTGGTACATATGTTGAAATTTGGTATGACATAGTGACTAGGATTTGCAACTTTGCTTAACATAATACTGGTTGACCTGATACAAAGGTGATGTATACAATCAAATCATCTGTTTGTGTTTTTGAGGTTTATGGCCGGCAGTGTACAGTCCTTTAGTTTTTTGTATATCATTAGCAGTTTCCTTTCTGAGAAGCATGTTGACAAGTTTGCAACTTGTCTATACTTACGTGCCTTTCTGCACTACTGTGATCTGGTATGATGCACATTAATGGTACCGTAAGGAGAGTGTGGGATATTTTAAGGGATGGCGCTTTGGCATGAAGCGCTTTTTGTAGTATATTCACCGGGAGATTAAGGACATTACTGAGCATGGCAATAACGCAGACTTTTTACCATGCCTTCCTTCACTGGGCCCGAATTTTGTTTCTGGGTTGATGGTATGATTTGGAACTACTAAGACTTGATAAAGTTTTATCTTGATGGAATCATAACTAACCTGACATAATAAGGAATAATAATTTATGGTTACATTACAACTGATTTCAATGGTAAAAAAATTTTACAGTAATAAAATTTAATTTCATTCAAGGAATGAAATTGAGAAATGTCGCTGTAATTCTGTCTCCGTGATCAACTAGAGGTTGATAAATTATATGGTTTAGAGGGAAACTCGGCTATCTGAATTCTAAAAGATGTCAATGAGATCTTCTCGAGGCTGTTTTGCACCAGTTTACTGTACGATCTCCGGTTTTGTTTTTACTAGGGGAAGTGCAAATTTAACTAAGTTCTTATTTGGAAAGATAAATGTCACATTTGTCAATGAGTAGACTTAGATTTATGTTGGGTATAATTTTATGGATAATTCTCTGAAGAAAGGAACTTTTTTGACCCACAAACTTTGGGTTACTAAATTCATATTAAAAGATTTTGTGATCATTTAATTAATGAGTTATATAATTCAAATTAATAAAATTTTATTTATAAAAATAATAAGATTGTTAAGTAGTTAAATAAATTAGATTAAAAAATTTCATTCTTTTCTTTTTTTCCTCTTATTATACAAAATGATTTTATTTTACAAATATACATAAACTTTAAACTTACAGTAGGAGTGAGGATTGTGAAAATTTATAACAAAAGTGAAGTTTGTGAAAAGTTGTAACAAATACACGGGCGTTTAAGAAATTTAGGTCAAAATGCATAAAATTTTTTTGAATTTTATGTTAATTTTAAAATTTTTTTTTAAATTTTAAAAGTTTTCAAATGACCCTCTTGAATTATAAAAAAATTTTAAAACAATCTCTTCTATCAAGTTTTTTGTCAAAATTTGAATGTTTTTCAATCAACCTCTAATTTGATCCAATAGAAAGACTAAAATACCCTTCAAATGCATATAAATTTTTAAAATACGTCATAAATGCAAAAAAAAGAAAATCGAAACTATTAAGATTGGAATATACAAACAAATAACAAAATGGAAGAAAGTAAGATTGAACTATACATTAAATGAGTAATTTGGTGATGAATGAAGAGTAAACTAAGATTGCAAACTCACAAAAAATCAGGTTGGTAATCATCTCACCTACCATAGCCTCATTTCTTGTCCATCTTGGTATTAAAGGAGGAAGTAAGAACTCTAGTGTAGATTTGTAACTTTATTTTTAGCATGAGAACTTCATATTTGAAGTTGGATTCATAAGTATAGCAAAAATGTAACCCAAACCAAATAGCAAATAAAATGTAGCACAAAAAATATTGAAGTTCAATGTTAAAATTTTAAAATTTTACTATTCACGATCTTCTTCAATTTCTCAACTTTGTAATAAAGGTCAATTTCGTCATTTTTTAAAGTTTTGATGAAAAATTTAACAAAAGGGATTATTTAAAAATTTTTTATAATCATTTATAAATTTTTAAAATTTAAAATTTTTTTTAAAATCAACATAAAATTTAAAAAAATTTTATACATTTTAACTAAAAATTTATAATACAAGTCTGCGAGATACGGATCTTGAATTCTGGTGCGTAACCAGACATTCCTTGACAGGCAATTCTCGTCACTTTAAGTGGTCTTTTTTTCCTTTTTTTTTTTTTTGGAAAGATGCTCTTCTCGTTTTAACTTCAGGTGACGAGGAAAGGGAAATGGAGCAGTCTAGAGAGGGAACATCTGACCATGACCTCGAGTGATATAGATTTGAACTAAGATCGCAGTCATAAACGTTATTTCCTTGCTTTATGAATAAAACCTTCACTATCTGACTCGAACGAAAGTCCGGGCCACTCCATTCGTCTTTTTCATTCTGGACTCCCACCATATCCTTAAGCAAGCGGGGGCACTGATCCTTAGCCTCGACGACGGATAGGGTTCTCAGTCTGTTTTAGTTTGCTTTGGCCACAGGCTTTGATTGTTATATTATTTATATCAATGTCCATATGCCTCACGTCACAGTAACACACTGTTTTCCCCAGCCACAGCTAGATGAAGCGCTGGAATTGGCAAGTAAATCGCTGGGAAATGAACTAACAAAGCTATAGGAGTGAATTAGTAGTACAGCAAGTTTTGAATTTAAGTTCTTGCCATCACTGTACTAGGACAACTGTGCCTTAATATGCTGATGCCTTAATAGTATAATAACACTTACTGTTGTTTAAAGTTCTCTTTTAAAAAATCTTCATGTATATTAAGTAGTTTATTATTCTTTCTGTCATTAAAAAAAGTATATATATCCAACGTAAAGGTCCATCCATTTGCAACAGAAACTAGCTGTTACCGCTTGCCGCCAAATCACTGGCAGTGGTATCTAATTGTGGAGTGTTTACTTTCATTTTTTTTCTTTTTTCACCATTTGATAGTGGAGTTGAATTAGAAAAGTGGGGCAAATACACGCTGAAACATCACTAATCTTGTCACTATCGGAAAGTTGGTGAGAGAGCCCACAAGAAGCACACTTTTGAGAGGAAACCAGTTGATGGTTGCCTTTGATGTATACTTTAGACGTTAGTGTGAGGAATCTCTTCTTCCGCCTGCGATGACTTAGGGAAATCTAGCATTTGACTACTTTTGGGACATTCTCTATGCTTTGCTTTTGCCTTTCGCCTAGAGTAATGATAGACACACAAAAATTTTGTACATAATTTCAATAAGGATTAATTCACTTAGTCAATTTTTTTTAATGACAATTGTATAACTTAGATTTGATTCTATGAATCCCTCGTTGATAGTTGATCAGTAAATTTATTGTAAATTTTTACTAAAGTTAATAATTTATCTTAATTTTAGAATGAAAAGAATATTTTCTCACCTTAAACTTTTTTCTATAAAAAACCTTTATATATAGTATATATATTATATCATATTCTCTCGTATTTTTATTTCTCTCCCCTCTTTTAGTTGTGAGACAGCGTATGAATTTTATACTACCTTTAAACATAGGTACATCATTTCTCTTTGCTTATGCATATGGCACTTTGATTATGAAATCCCATTCTAAACAAAAGCACTCATTACACCTTTGTGTGTAGGAGAAGAAAAAGGGCGGCCAGCTTTCCCTAGAATTATTGAGAAAATACCATTTTTCTACATTGCTCATCATTGATTTCATAAATTCAAGCTTTCAAGGACCAAGTGACATAAGAACGGACATCATTCTGATTTCTTACCAATGCTCTCACTTGCCACACACCACTCCCTAGTTTTAAACTCCAGAGAGGAACATATCAGTTAAGGAGACTCATGAAAGTCTCGTAGACAACAAATAGAAAGCGATTTTTATTAAATAGTGATCAATTTTATGTATTATTTGTGAGAGTTTAGCGAACTTTTTATGTAAGAATAGCAGAGTTATAAATATTTGTTTGCACCACGAGAAGTATGAGAAAAAAACAGCTTTTGTAGCAGGATCAGAAAAATGAGATCCACCTTTCCTTTTGGGTCAAAACAAGAATTATCAGTAGAAATCAGTAGTTCAATAATTCAATGAGGCAAGTTACTGCGCTAGTTTGTGAACTTGAAATACCCTTTTTCAATTCAATATCTCTGGTCTAAATGAACTGCATTTTCTTGAGAGTCAATTCTGCTGATAGGTTTAGGAGGACCATCTTGCTGGATTCTCCTATAAAATATAAAAGGGTTGTCGAAGTTTACAATTTTTGCAGTCTTACCCCAGACAAAAGTTCCGCTTGTCAATCACATGAGCTCCTTTCTTGTCTGCCGATGACAAATATTTTATTACACACGGCCGGTCCACTAGAGACTCAGACCATGCCATTCGTGTGCAAAACATAAATTAACATTTTCCTGTTTGATGATCGTTAATCAAATCACTAGAAAAAATTCTCAAGGAAATGGAATCGAGCAAATGGAACTTGGACGTACCAATCAGAACCCTTATCTTGGAGTAAACAAAAGGGCAGAGCCAGTGGACAACTTTCCCAAGCATTCATTCATTTTCTCCTTTGAGATCTCCTCTCCTGGAAAATTCTTCTTGGGGGCCTTTGGAATAAGGCTATGCTAGGGAGCAAGGGCTAATCTTCATCTTATTATTGTTGCACTGCAATGATAGAATGTTGAACTAGTCAATGTTGTCCTGGTCAAAAGTGGGTGTTTAGAATCATTTTGGATGCTTATGATCAATTTTATAAGCATTCTTTTCTTTACTGCTCTGCCCAACTTGCATTTTCTCCCTTTATCTTCTATCAAATTCTTATCATAACAAGACCCTGCTTAGTTTATGATTAAATTTGACGTATTTTAGGACCAGACCCAGAAGAGAATAAGGGGGTGCTCAGGGTTGAGGGGATTCGGTCTTTGCGTCTCTTTTTATTTGATTCTCCTGGTTTCTTTTTCGGGTTTCCCCTGCTATTTTGATCGAAAAACCAAATTCCTATCTAGGCTGTCAGTTCTAGCATGGCAATCAGGATCTTTTTCTGGGGTTCTATATATATATCAACTAGAAATCTTGTTCTCTTTTCCGCTAAAGTAGGTGATCATACATGATCAAAATGGTACTGGAAAGATGCAAAGCTTGACGAGGGTTATGACTATGGATATTTTTAAAGAAACAAGTAATAAGCTTTACAATCAGAAGCATCTCTGATATAATGCCGTTTATCTTTAAAAAAGAATCTGGAGAACAGTTTGGGTATCTGCTGTCTCTTGCTATATCTTCAAGATCGTTTTGATTTCAATTTTCAATACAAAGTGACAGCATCCTATCGATAACTTCTTCCATTATTCACATAGATATTGTGGTCCTTGTGAGCAGGGCATTGCTGCCAAAATGGTAGCTTAACACATGGCACGTCGCTTCATGCTAGCCTTTTATTAGTTTATGCTTTTATGCCATAAAAATCACAGCATAATAATCTAGGCATTTTTTAGCTAGTAAGCTGCTAATTTGTGTCTTTATGCCCTGGAGAGAAAAAGTATGAAAATTTTCACGCCTTTGAAATTTCAAATAGTAAACAAAGAAACCAATACTTCCATTAGACTGTTAATATAACTCTTGTTCTATAGCACTGGTCGTTTGACAGACTGTTCCATATATCAGTAACAGACTTATACAATTACAATTTTTTTGGGGGGCAGAAGCTTCTTTCCTCTATGTGCTGTTTCCAAGCCACTCACCCAATTTTGAGGTCTAATTCTGCAAATGTTTCACTAGTTTACATTTTGTGAGGATTGAGTCTCCCATTATGAGAGGCTTTTACGAAAATTTTATAAGAAACTTGTGCTTTGACAGAAAAAGAAAACATCAGAAGACGCTGTAGAACTTGTATTTCCCACACCTCAGTTTGCGGTGTGCGAAATCATCATTATGAGCATTGATTTGACACCACTGATATGTGGAGACATACTCTACTTATTCACCGCCCTCTATCCCTGGAATTCATTTATCAGATACTCCTATCTGATTGGAAAATAGAAGTCCCACTTCACCCAATTTATTGAATGAATGCAATACTATATTTGCCACTTCTGGACAACCAGAAAACAATGAAAACTTTTCTTCCTACGTTGATGCTCCAAAAAGATACGTTGTAGGCATGAAGCATTTCTCAGTTTCAGTTCAAGGAATGAAGAAACAATAAGAAAAGAATCCAAACGAATCATCGACGCTTCTGGGCTTCATGATCACTTGCGCTTGTCAGTCAAATTTTGCGGTTGAGTGCTAAGTTTTGATGCCTTGTCTAGTTAAACAACTGCTGCACTATCAAAGAAAGACAATTGAATTGTGACTTCTCTAGTGTTGGTAAAATATATTCTCGGTAATTAAGATGTAAATTTATAACCCAGTAAAAAGCAACTTTTATAAAGAACAATTTTTTAATGACCCTGTGTTAACAAGTTGTGCAGATCAACTGGGGGGATTGATTGCCATTAGCCAGCCAAGTTGACAATATTACTGGGTTATGGTAGCTGAATAGAGAAGCTACCTAATATATTCCACTTAAAGTTTTAAAAATCTTTGCTTTTGGCCGTCAACTGCTACCAATTACAGAGCAAAGGCATGGTTTTTTCATCAAGCTGTAGCTACAATCTAGTTGCTAGGCTACACCCGTGTTTCAACTCTCGATAGAAATTTGGAGCCCTGAACCTGAAGTGCTCTACTTAGTACTTTCCCTTTTCTTTTTCTGCCTGAGTAAATGTAAATGTCCTTGATCTTACCTGATTTATATTGTCTTTTACATTTGGAGAACGAGAAAGTGAACGAGAGCAGTCTCACAGACCTTTGAGCTGCAGGAAGAAATAGTTGTTTGCCATTCATATTCATGCATGAATCTGAATATGCTCAACTTTTTCTTTAGGTAAAATACGCTAAACTTTTAATGTAAGGTGATTCCAAAAATGGGTATCTGATTAGGTCTGCTAACCTAATAAGATACCCATTTTTGGAAGTATCTAATGTAAAATTAATATTAAGAGTTTGGTTCCATCTTCGGTGTGAAAAATAGACGCTTGGAAAAAAAGGGGTCAACTCCGATGCTTTTCTGCCATATATATAACACACAAAATAATATTTTAAAAAGAGATAAATACTTTAAATGCTTTTGTTGTTATTGTTACAATATTCATATTGTGTCATGCCTCATATTCGTGTCAAAATCCCTCTCTCAAACTCCAAAGCAATTATGAAAAAATTGCTTATAACTAAATATAAGCAAAAGAAGGCTGCGAATACAAATTATTATTGGACTTTCAGAAGCTAACCCACTCTTCTACATTGGTCACTAAACAACTTGTCATGATTATTGAATATATGATATATACAGTCAATGACAAATCAAATTGGGAAAATTAAAAAACAAAAAACGAAAATGATAGAATACAACTACCATAAACTAACTGGAGGCAGCCTCCAACTACCCAACTTCACATTTGACCTCACTACAACTAATGTGTCACATATGATGGTGACTTATTAAAAAAATAGAAATAAAAAGAAAAAGAAAGCCGTTTAGACTTCTTTTGGGTTGGAAAGGGTTTTTCCCTAGTGTGCGTCCCTAGGCCTAAACTTCTTAGAAGGCTCTTTCCAGAAAAGATGCTTCTTCTGCGGTCAAAACTCAGAAGCCATAGTACTGGAACTGAGGAGCTCCATAACCATTCACGTATAGTTCTGCCCCAACCGTTCCATCCTCTTGCTCTTCATTCAACCCTTCAATCTACATGAAAAATCTCGGAAATATCATAACATGCTATTCAGGCTAATTACAATTTGTTATGTAATAAGTAGCATCACTGTCATTAAATTAAATAATAATATATATACCCAGAACTCGTCCTCGTCTTCATCTCTGGTTGAACACGGAGGCTTGGGAATCTCGCTGCTCTCGTCGTTGCGAGCGAACCTACCACGTATGCGTGGTCGATTGTCGGCTAGTGTCTTTCGGCATGCATACTGATACCATAGATAAACAGAAAAGCACTCACATTCAGACCTTTTGTTTTTTACAAAAGCAAAAAATTGTTCTCTCTCTGTTGTTGCTCTTCTTATCTTTATATATATATATATATATATATATATATATAAAAGCAAGGAGTAGTAGTTTATTCTTGATCTTCAGTTATTAACTTCTTTTGATTGGTTTTCTTTGTTTACCTTAATAGTCTTGTTGAAGTTCCTCTGGCTTCTCTTTGCTCTGTATTTAGAAATTTTCTCTTTTCTTTCTTCGGCACTGTAACGCCCTACTTTGAAGTTTGCTTCCTCCAAGAACGACCCCTCAGTGTGAGACGAATGAGTCGCTTTGATGTTCTGCAAAACAAATAAAACAACTAATATAATATAATCAAATCAAAAGGAAAAAAAAACAGGGACAACGGGGAGCAGAGACACTAACCTGCAAATCTCCAGTGCTGCAAACCCTCCTCATTTGTCCGACTAAGAAACTGTTTTCAGGGGAGCTTAAGGACTGGCTTTGGAAATTTGGGGAGTCCATGAGAGTATCATAGTGAGGTTGAAACAGAAAACCAGGTTTCCCATCGAAAGAGTTACTGCTGAAGCTCCTTTGCATGAACTTGGACACATTTTCAGCACCACTGTAACTGTGAGGAAAATATTGCTGATTGTAGCTATAATCGGGGCCCATTTGGCATTCCTCGCTTTTCACTTCCAACCCATCCAAAACAGAGAAATTTCCAAAATCACTTTCTAAATTTGAGCCATTCGACAGAGGCTGCACGCTGTTAGCCTGGTGGTAAAGGCTTAGATTTTCCAAGTGGGTACTTGGAGGAGAAGAAGAGAAGAAAGAAGCGGAAAACGGGTCAAGAGAAGAAAGAGTTTCATCAAGTGGGTTTTGCTCTGCTTGGTTGTTTGAATTCTCTTGAGCAACATCAAATGGGGAGCTAGTGAAGAAAGGGAAAGAGTGGGGGTCAGAGAAAAACAGAAGGTCTCCGCCACCATCGGAGGAGACCACGTCTGAGCTCGAATGTCTGTGGAAAGAAGCATCAAAACCATAGAGATCAGAAGACATTGAAGCAGAATTGCTAGAGGAATTGAACCCCTGAATCCAAAGAAACTGTTGTGTTATTTCAATAAAGAGAGTTAATTTCTTCGGTTGGCGAGGGGTGCTAATGTGCTATTTTGTCTGTGTCTTCGTTCCTGAAACAACACTTGGAGCTCTGGTTTATTTAATCACAGGGCTGGTACTCCTGAAGTAACAAGACAAGCCAAATACTCGTTTCTCATCACTTTCCTCTCCCAATGACGCTTTCCACAGCGGCACGGGAAGAGACTAGTCTATCCCCGCCATGCTATATAAAGAAATCATCTTTGCAAATTTGCCCCTTAACTTTTTATATTTGTAAAACCTTCCAAGTACTCGGGGTCCTTTTCAAACTACAACCCTGCCGTCGAAATTAACTGATATATAAGTTTTCTTTTGTCAAAAAATGAGAGTTTTCCAGGAATATTAGTTAATTAATTAATTAAAAATTGAAGAGAATATGAAATTGAATAAAAAAAAATCTCTTTGTTGTTTCTACGCGTTGGCTACGATATTAAAATCAAGTCTGCGCCAGCTGGAGTTGTTCTGTTCAAAGTCGTCGTCAATTTGAAACCAATACTTTCCCTTGCAGTGTGCGAAGCAAAGTTTCGTCGCTCGTATATATAGCGACCGTCCTTTGTTTGCTTAATCGGATCTAGGGTTGTTGTTTTCATCTCTCTTTGTGTTAACTGTTCTCAAGATCGGCTGCGGAAGAAGCGGACATGGCGTCGCAGGAGTACCTGGACAAGATGCAGCTCCGCCAGAGTTACCGCAATGTCTGGCACACCGACCTTATGAGGACCATTCAGGCTGACACTCCTTGTACGTACCTATGCACTCTGCTTCTTTGTGTGTATTTTCATTTGTGTAATATCTGAGATGCTGACGGTGGCTGAATTTGTGTGCACTGCAGATTGCTGCTTTGCGTTATGGTGGTAAGTGAACGGTACCTATTTGTTTCTATAGGATATTTGATCTGGTTTTACGGATCTGGTGAGCTATGAATTTGGAATATTGCAGTATTAATTAGTCCATAAGAATAGGTTCTCGCTGTTGACTATTTTGTTGCTCGTTGTTTCGCGAGTTTTAGATCTTGGATTGAGGTTGACTTGCATTGACCTTACGAAATATCTTGCGTACTTTTTATTTGAATTCCCGCATATTGTTCAAAGTGTATATTTTTGTTGGTTAATGTTAAGGCCGAGCATCATGATTGAACTCCAATCAATTTTACCTTTAGGGAATTCATTGCTGAATTGAATGATTAATTCCTTATCGGCCTTTTGCTTATAATATTGTGGATTTATACGACCAAATATCTAAAAGAAAATACATGATTATTGTAGCAATGCCTGTTATGGGACCCAAAATTGGGTTGAATGGATAATTCAGTTAAAATGGTAGTAGTATGGATACTGGGGGTCTCCGCCTTTAATCACAGATTCACAAAGACCATTGGATCTTGGCATTGAGATCATAAGTGATGAGGGATTTTGGTGGTCGCACCTTGTATCATTAAATCAGGTCCAAGTGGAGTGCGAATTTTCTCTTTATAGAACAATTTGACTCAGTCACTGAAGTATCGATCTCTTTAACTAGCAATTACTTAATCTCCTGAAACTAATATGCAGGATTCGGTGGTTATAAGCACTTCTAACACTCTGAAGTCATTGTCAATTAAAGGATGAGGCGGTATATTTACTCTCATTATTGAAGTTTATCTGTCTCTTTAGAGAAATTAGAATTGTTGTACTGTTACGAGTTGCAGTTGTGTAACCTGTCTCTTGCATACAGTATTAAGGCCAAATAAAGAACACAGTCATGAAGGGTGGATGCAACTTTAGGCATTGATCTGAAAGTAGGTCATGTGGTTTTGTTGCATGTTGTGCTTTGAGCATATCTCATTTGAAAAAATAAAAACAAATTTGTTGAATTGTCAACACTACTTGGTGAAGTTTGAAATCCTCCTGTGGTAAAAGCCATTGCTAAGTATGGTTTTGGACTTTCTTTGGAAGTTTCTGTATAAAGTGATTGTCTTTCCTGTCTCAGCATCTGACCTCTCATTTTGTGTGCTTGTCATTTCAATGGCCTGATCCATGATTGGGTGGCTTATATCTCCAATACCTGTTCATTTGGATCAAGATTGGTGGTCCTGGCATTGAAGGCATATGTTTAGTTCTGTTTATGTTTCTCCAGCTTAGCAATCTAAGTTTCTATGTCTTTATTGTAGTGCACCATGTGTATCATACCTTCTCCGCAAACGAGCTCTTTACAATGACATGTCAAGGTAATTGGTTCTGATCTTTTTGTTTTATTACCTTCCCAAATTGGCTTAAATGGGCTGTAGGTGTAATATGGTTTGGTCTTGTTTGTTCCAGATACACCTGTTGTGCTGGCTACATGCCTTGTAGTGGAAGGTGTGGAGAAAGCAAATGTCCTGAATTTTGCCTTTGCACTGAGGTATATATGAATTTTTCCCTCCATGATAGATCCCTAGCAGCTGTGATACATTAGCCTTGGCATTATGTTTGCCAAAATCTGTAATCTGTTACGAAAATGTCTGTTTTTCTTGGCAGAGGTGGTGTCCCAAACCTTGCTTCTGTTTTGGCTCCTTATTTAGGCAGAAAAGTTTAAAAAGTATATTCCTAATGTTTTGTCTGCAACTGGAAAATTGTTTTTGCACTAGATTGATTAAAAATCTGTGTTAGACAGTTTTAATTTCAGAGTTTTTGTTAGTGTTAGATTCCATCGGTTCTTGAACTTTGCATCGTGGGGAGTCTTGATATAAGGTTTTATGTCTCACTTGGTATTGGTAGTCTTATTGGATAATTGGTACGTGAAATCCTAGAAGGGGAAAAAAGGGTGGGGTAGATCTGATTATCCTCTATGACCTGGTAGTTAACAGATCTGGGGGATTGTTTATTGTTTATTGATGAGAGCTGATCTCATTTGCTGGACACAAATTTGGTCTGTGTCCATATCACGAGTTTTGGTCCTTTTGGATAGCAACAAAAAGGAAAATTGATGCTTCAAATTGGTACTTTATGGCTTGCTGATTAACCCTTGGATTTTCTTCTCCTCTTTGAAAACTGTTGGATAAGTCTTTAAGAAATAAGGGAAATTTTTCTTGGCAATCATCCCTTCCTTAATTTAATAACTCAGTTTGAAGGAAGGTAGCTGATAGATTATAACTTTAGCTCATAATTAAATGCCATATATTCATGGCATTCTTACTGAACTACGTAAAATTAAAATTATAGGCTAGTTATGGGCCTGATAAAATTAAGTCTGATTAAAAATTATAATCCCTTTTACCCTTCTGGTTCTAATGGACCATTGATTTTAAAGTTACATTACATTTTGTCCTTTCATGGTTGAAAAGTTTGACACACTATCCCCATGGTTGAAAGTTACATTACTATTTTTTTCCTCTTCAAATCAATTTCTCTTCATAACTCCTAATTTCATCTCATTATCAATTCTTGGCATGAATCTTTGCAAATAAAATCATTTGTTTATTGTTGCAAAATGTTGAAATAAAGGCATAAAGTTCAATGCTGTGTGCTTTTATTAGACTCCATTAGCTTAAGCGATCATCAATTTATTAGTATGTTTCAAGTTTTCAATTATTGAATATTTTACCTTTCTTCTGAGTTATAGTTTATGTTGTTGAGTTTCACATGCGGTGAATAGATTAACATATATTGAAACTTTGAAATTGAAGACAAAAGTTGCATGGCTTCAAAAATTGGTGCATATATGGTTCTCACTACACTTTTTTTTCCTCTGGCTGTTTCTATGTATTATTCTCCTCTGCCTATTACTTTCATAATTTCATTACTATCCATTCATTGTTCCAGGTTTTCCTCTGCTTTGGAAATTCAGTGGCCTCAACTCGCTTTTTGTTGCAAGATGAATTTAACATTCAAACTACCCAGTGTGATAACTGCATTATTGTACTCTCTCTCTCTCAGACACACATACTCATAACAATGTTTTATTTATCATATTCTGTTAAACTACTTTGCTACTTTTTGTTCAGGGTTTTATGTTTTGCCTTCAACAACTTGCATGCATATTCTCAATAGTTGCCTTAATTGTGGGAAGTGATGAAATTCAAGAGGCTTCCCAGCTGCTATCTTGTTTGTCTGACTTTGTATATTGCACGTAAGTCTTCCTCTTCTCTCTCTGTTATGGTGTACTTTGTCAAGGAAGACATTGTATTAAATGATGTTTTGACTTGTTTGCAGGGTTTGTGCATGCATGCAGGTAAACTTATCTAACTTTTCGCTGAAATAGGTAATTATATTGTTATTTAAGGGTTTTCTTAATCATAACAACTGAATTCTATTTGCAGACTCAGCACAAGGTCGAAATGGACAAGCGTGATGGCATGTTTGGGCCTCAACCAGTAATGGCAGTTCCCCCTGTTCAGCAGATGTCACGCATTGATCAGCCAGTTCCTCCTTCAGTTGGATATGCTCCCCAACCAGCATATGGACAGCCCTATGGTTATCCACCTCCTTCTCATGGCTATCCTGCTACTGGTTACCCCCCTGCTGGCTATCCTCCACCGGGATATCCCCCTTCTGGCTACTCTAGGTGATTAGCTAATCACACTTTGTGTTGGTCGGCTGTGCCAGTTGATTGTTTCCACATTAGACATTTACGTCAAGTTCCCAGCGATGTTGAGCAGGGCGTGTCTGTGCAGGCAGTAGTGTGGGTTGAAATGCAATAACTATGTTGATTGCTGTGTCTTGCGTTTCTCCCACAAGTTTTGTTTACAACTATTAGTCATTAAACATGATTTATACCGTCTTGTCCGTTCTGATGCTTTTCCATCTATCTGTACATTGACTGCATTGGTGTGTATACATGGATTTCGTTATGTGCAATATGTGGTGTAGGGTTTAGTGGGAAGTGAAGTCTTCGTCTCCATCTCCGATTAAATGGCTTTTAAAAATGTTGCTAGTCTTGAGGTGATTTTTAACTCCAGATGCAATTATTAGTTTTCTTTGCGGCTCTCTGGTATGACGAAAGCTTCTGAGAATGGGAAATGTTATGTACACAATTTTTTTTCACCAAAAGATCATATGTAACGATTTAAATTATTTATTAAAAAAATTAAATGAAAATAAAATTATAAAAATACTGAAATTTGAGAAATACCTTTTTTTTAATCCTATGAGCAGGGAGTCGGAGGAAAATGAAGGTTGGGCTTGATCGCTCAAGTTGGTCGGTGGTCAGCCAAGTGATTTAGGTTCGGTAATTTGTCTTTAATTAACAAAATATACAATAATCCCTTAATCATGGAAACAATGGTGCAACCAATAGTGGTTTTGTTTAACAGCCACGTCGTTGAACTGACATTGAGGGTGTTAGGAGACTTAGTCCCTTATTGTTCACACCCCAGTCTTCATCTCGAGTTCCCGTGCCCATATGCCAAGTAGACCAAATATAATTTAATAAAACAAGTAGCGTATTGGGGCTTAGCCCCCGTCTGTCACCAAAACAAAAAGACAAGTAGCGTGAGGTTAAACATGTTGTAGAAGCATTCCAACGGAAAATTATTGAATTTTTATTGGGAAAAAAAAAAAAGAAAAGCAATTGAATAACCCAACCATATCCAAAAGCATCCTTCATCAGTCGGTTTGAAGTTGATGTATGGCACTAGGGGGTAGCATCCCTCCTATCGATTGACGCATAAGAAGCATGAGTCACCTTCCTCTAACTCACAGGAAGATGGCAGACGGCAGTGAGCTCCTCAGCTGTTTTGTCGGCTTTGGAGCGCGATACCCGCTGACAAGTTAAGGTTCAAGCTTCGGACAACCTCAGGAAGCTGGTGCCGGTAGTCATTGCCATATACAATTCAGAGTCAGAACAAAAGTTACAGGATTGGCAGCCATGACTACCCTTTGCCCCTTCATCAATACAACCAAAGTATCTGCTTCTTTTGCGTCCCCGATACCTCAATAAAATACTAGACAAGAAAAACATCTTTCCCAATTGCCTTCTCATTAAATCCTACCAGATAAATATTATTTCCTTTACATAAAATCAAGCAAGCCTTCAAATTTTGTAATAATGGGGGCCTACTATCCATCTGCAACTGCTGGTTCAGAATAAGAGGGAGGAAAATAAATATGTACGTAACAGAGATAGAGCAAGATAAAAGGATTTGGCGGTTTTTATTTAAGCAGAATAATTGAGTGAGAGAAACTGATTAAACAATCTGGGGTAGTGTGATGTCTGCTCTACGATAACTTTTCTGAAAGTTTAATATTGTGAGAGTCGTTTCGTGTTCATCTACGAGAATGCCACTTAGCGTCAGCATTGAATTCTAATGTGAATCAAGTGGCTATGTACCTCCTGGAAATACTCGCATCTCTTGGTTCACGTTAGAGGAAGAAACACAAACACCCATTATTGGCTACAAAGTTGTTTATTCTCGATGTTGTCATGAGATTAAGAATTTCACAACGTGATTTCTGGGAATGAGGTCTGTAATCTGTATTGGATCTCAAGCGGATGGAGGCGCATACTCACAAAAAAAAAAAGAATTCCTTGTTTTTTAAATCTATATTTTCTGCTTCTATGAAAAACAAAAAGAAAACGTATTCCTAACAAGAATTCTAGGAAACAAACGAAACAACTTGTTTTTACTGTGATGATGACATCCTTTCATCAAACTCTCTAATTTTTGAAGCAATGATAATGATTCGATGGCGAGAAAAGGAAGAAGCCATAACTTAGACCGTAGAGTCATTGGGACACCGATGACTACGTTTTCTGATTTCAGTCAAGTAAAGGGAGAATGGAATCAATGGATACTACTACTTTACAGCTACCGTCTACGTTACCATCACCCGGCAGCTTTCCAAGAAAATAATAAGTTTTTGTCTTTTTATGACCCCAAATTTGTCGGATCTGTAATGCCATTGCCAGTCAATTACAGCCCGCATTCACAATCTTAATCAATCAATGAATCAAAATGCTGAAATTGGACCAAATTCATGTGGTGTTATCTCATTAAAGACTCCACATTGAAGCTTCTGGGATTGGTGGGGAGACTCGGACATAAAATAGAAGAAGGTTTAAACACTATCCCTGTTGTTTCAAATCCAAAATTGAAGTTCAATCAAAACCAAAATTCATAAGAATAAACGAGATCCCAATCCTGAAACTTGAAGCGCAGCTTTACAAATCATCTACAACCGATATATTTGCAACTACAATCAATCTCAGCTTTTGATTTCTTTTTATCTTCTGTATATATACACATGAACGAGCTAATCAAGCACAACATTCACTTCTCCAAATCACGAGCTGTAAATTCAGCTCTCCTCTCTCTTTTTTTCTCCCCTGGTTTTAGGAGGAAACAAGACACAAGAAGAAATGAAAATTGCTCTGCAGAGCTATAAGCCAGTGATATGAGGATATTCACCGTAAAATTCAGGGATCCCCGAAGCTGCCCAAAGGCTCTCATTGAAGGCTCCTTGCATATCGTCGGGGATGAAAGGTGTTCGACACAAGGGGCAAGTTCTCTGATCATAGCCCATCCAACGGTCCAGGCACCCCCGGTGGAAGATGTGTCGACAGTTTGTGAGCGGTCTGATCTCGTCCTCAGCCTCGAATTCGTAGAGGCACACGGCGCAGCTATCGGGGGGGTCCACCAGCTCCGAGAACTTCACCACCGGCAGGATTTCCCGGATCAACAGGGCAGACACGGACTGGAATTCGGGCATTTGTGTGGAATGCTCCGGCCACGCAATGTCGGGCTCGAGGAAATCGTGGAGACCCAGATACCGAAACAGGATGGAAATGAGTTTTCGGATGAAACCCAAAACAGAAAGGATGTGCAGAAAGAGCTTCGGGAACAGGAGCTCCGTATAACCCACCGGAAATCCCATTTCGCAGAATGAGCTGAACCAAAGAGAGAACACGAAACTATGGTGCTTTAGCTTCTGAGTGTCTAATAAGGAAGTGGCAGAAGTGGGCGAGGAAGGTGAGGGGGAGGAAAGTCCGAGAGGGGAGGGTGTGATATATAGAAGGTGGAGATGGGCGTGGAAATACCAATAATGGGCTTAGGATTTATAGAGAATGACAGTGAAGAGCGACGAATGAGATGGGGGAATGGGGACAGTTTCAATAATTATAGGTCAAGAAAGGCGTGTAGCGTAGCGTAGACTAAGCTTCGTGATACTTAATTACTACCTTTAACTGCCGTCTTATTCATCCAATCCATGGCTCTGGCCTAGCAATCACATAAATAATTAAATCTGCAAACATGTTGGCAAATAAAATATTGGTAATTCAATAGAGGCTTAAATTACCAGTCCCATCTTTTTGGATGGCTAATTTGGGGTAGCTGAAGCTGAAGTGATAGTAAAAATGATGACCACTGTGGAGGAATCTCAGCTTTTAAGGCTAAGAAGCAAATAAAACCTTGTTAATGATGATGATGATAGAAAGACTGTTGCAAAACCTTGTAGGCAATAAGGCATTCTGTCTTTACAACAGGGCTTTGTTTAAATGGCACGCATTCAGGGATGTTCCTTTAGCGAAAAGGTCATGAAATTCCTTGCTAAAACAATACTAACAACCTACACATGCATATCTACTTAAGCTAATTGGCAAACCTTAATTGTTTTTGTGTTATGAGGATTATGTTGGAGCGGAAGAATAGATGTGAAAACAACAGCTTCGGTGGTTTCTTTGGAGTCGGCTGATCACAATTAGGCATGGAATGGTTACACTTGGAATGTGTTGCCGGGCATGTGAATGGGTAATTAATAGAGAGAGTGTGCCGTTCCTATGCATCAAAGTGTGGGTTATTACTTATTAGTAATTGGTGGTTCCACCAATCATCCCATAAAAGAAGCTACGCAGACTACGAATACTGAATAGCGGTACTGATACTGAAGAAGCAGCGACAAAAACATGAATGGAAAGAAACAGCGGCTGTAGTCGTGCAGCGTGCTCGTGGGTAGTGGGGGTAAGGGTGGGGGCGATGTATACCAACAGATGCTGCCCTATAACACATCATCCGGTCTTTGTCCCATCTCTATTGGGGCATCACCACCTAACATATCAGATGCACTTACGCCTTGATTTCAGACCAGTGTTGAGTTATTTTATCCTTTTCTCTCTCCCTCTTTCTATTTCTCTATCTGCATTTAGTTTAGTCTCATTCAATAGATTTCTTATTTTTGCCTGAGAAAAAGAAAGAAGGAATACGGTCCTAAACCATTTTATCCAATTCTTGGGCTTGCAGTATATTGAATAACATAATATATTATTTGATTTAATATTTTAAAATTCAAAATTTTTTAATTTTTTATGTTTTTATAAAAAAATAGACAATCCTCATCTAAGAAAACCGTAGAGATATTTTTTTTTTTTTGTTCTAGTAAAGAAAAACTATTTAATAAGCCAATTGAGCTAACCCTTAAATCAATAGCATCCAAGTATTGGAAAAATTACAAACACAGTTCAGTAAACTTATTTACTTTACTATATATATTGGGGCTTTGATGCTTTTCCTTTGTAGTTCTTACTGTTTCTTGATTATGCACTTTTTCTATCATCTAATCTTCCTTAATTCATCTTGATGCCCTAAAAGTGGAACTCACGCTTGATTAGGAAGACGAAGAAGCTTTCACAGTTTGGACAAATGAACATAAGATAATTTAGTACATTACTAAATATTATATTATCTTTAATTGATATAATTTAATATTTTTTAACCTTAAATAAATATATATTTATGATCATAAAAATAAATAAATTTAGCAAACTTAAGGTAATTTTCCCATTATTAAAGCTACCTTGCAGTTGCAGGGGTCCATCGCTTCAGCCTACTTTCCATAATCATTAAAGCACGTTTGAAATCTGCAAGTTGCGTTGAAATTGAGGTACAAAAACATTTATGGCCAGAAATACGCTCAACCAAAATCCGCGAAAGCAGTAATGCCACCCATAGCTAACAAAATAAGGGCTAAGCTGCGTGACAGGAAATTATTAAGAAGAAAAATGCCACTTCAAGTTGCATGAGATAATGAAGTATCCCGTAAGGATAATGATTGATTTACGTTTTTCCAGCCACGTGAATGTTACGTTTTTCAACTTTTGACATTGTTATTTTTTTTGTTTTCTTCCGTTTTGTAATGTTATGAGAGTGTTTATTATATAAAAAATAACAAGCGTAGAAGAAACGTAATTCTATCGGTATAAAACTAGCATCACTCATCCCATAATTAGTTCACCAAGTTTCTTTTCATCTCAAGTTTGTGCTTATCAATTTTTTTATGACTACGTTTGATTTGGAAGTTTTAGTTTAATCATGTCCATGTTACATAAGGTGTTTGTACTTCTTTTTTTTTAAAAAAAGTAATTTTTTAATCTTACTTTTTTACCAATGAAATGAAATGAAATTTATTAAATTTTACAAATTAATTTAAAAACTTGTATCAATTTTATGAAAATGTTTAGTAAATTTTATTTAATGAAAAAAACTTTCTTTTTTTTATCTTTTGCCTTAACATCCGTAAGAATTTCACCTTTCTAAAAAAGTCAAAATTTAGGTTGCAAATAGTAACTAATCTACTCTCAGTAAGAGTACCTTTCATTTACTTTAAGTTGTGGCTGTAAACCTTAGGTTGAATGCTTTGTTCTAACCAATCTGAGAAGATTATTGAGGGCAGAAATTAAAGGTGACCAAACTTAATATAATTAGTTTTGTCGTGATGCAGAACCTTGGTCGCCCTTGTGGAAGTGGAAACATGGGACAAAGCAAATCACAATATAATTTCATGTTTATATTCAGAACATTGTCATTGAAATTAACAGGCCATGATGGGGTATATTGAGTTACATGAATTTCTTATGACTGGGAAATTGCCATAAACCCGTCTGATTTCACTGAACTGTGGGGGAGAGAGATGGAGGCGTGGGCAATTGAGCAATGGCAGCATAGGCTGCAACTGGAAGTAGACAATGAGGGAAGGGGAGGCGTGGCAGCAGTTTAGGCCACACTGGGGAGGGGGTGCATGTTATGAATAAGGTGTAATGCGTTTGGGCACCACCCACCAGGCATCAACAGCGGCAAAGGCCCTATTGCTAAGTTGCTCTGACATAGTGTCTGATGCGGCCAAGACACTACTGGTCCACACCCCATTGTTCGTACTCGGTCTCTGAATCAATGACTAAAATTATTCGTAGTCTACTCTTCACAAATACCCATATAGCTCCAGTCACTCCACTCCATCATCACCATCTTTGCTTCCCCTTTGTTTCATTCTTTGTCTAGCCTCCATGACCCGAGTCCCCTTGCGAATCACAAGACTTACCTTCCTTTTCTTCTCTTCTCTTTTCTTTACTTTGTTGTAGTAAATTATACCCCCATTCAAGAAGGAAACAAAGGGCACTGGGACAATTCAATTTGAAGAAAATTCTGATGATAACATACTCTTTAAGGTATTAATAACATCAGTGTTTGATATCAAGGGTGAAGATTTGAACTGGACAGTTTTAACTTGTAAGTAAACTTCCAGCTGCGTTTACGGCAGTATTGGGACAAGGAGAGGGAGGCAGGTGACCCCCTCTCCTTTTGATGAACAGGTTCTCTGGCATTTGGCTGTATTAGGATAAGATTAACAGGTCATTAAGCCAGCTAAATCCAACCGTGATCACTTCTCTTTAGCATCTATTTACAAACGTTTAGCCATTTACTTCCCACTTGTTATTTGTTTATTTGATTCTCAACTGTGACTCCTGAATCAATTTGGTCGCTCGAGTTGAAAAGTCGGTTTTGTTCGCTATTACTTACAAAACCTTCAGTCTAAGCCTCAGAATTTGCGCCCCCCCCCCCCCCCCCCCCCAATTAGGTTGAAACAGAGCATCGCAACCTGTGTTACTGGTATTTAAGCTCAGGATGAAACCGCATACAACTATGCTTGTCAGACATTGCCTGTGCCTCATGACAAAAGCAAGAAATTGGTTTACGAGACATTTAACTAACAAGTTGCTCATAAATTACAGCATACGCAAATTGGTTCTGTGTCACTATTATCTTTCTTGATCTTGTTTTGACACGTGAGAGCACGTTGATGATTGTTGATGGAGACTGAGAATGCTTAAAATTGGAAAATCAATAATAATAATAAAATAAAAAGACAGGCAAGTTGTGAGGCAGAAAGGACCATATGCAGCACTTTCTTCTTTCCGAATGTCCTTTTTTTTCCTTGTTTTTGGGGATATTAAAGCACTAATCATTGTTCCATCTCACCGTGTTCTATTTCACTGCAATATTGGGAAAAAAAAAAATTTGGGAGCCGTCTTTCTTTGGTACATTGTTAATATTATGGTAAAGAAAGAAGGCATTAGTAGATGTACATGTTTAAACTCTAAGCCCCGAATTTGTTTCAATATTATGACATGATGGAGTGAAAAAAAAGCACCTAGTCTGAATCCTCTCCAACCCTAGCTAGCTATATAGCAGTACATATTGGTATGGTTCCCATAACCAACCTCCCCTTCTTCCTCTCTCAACCTTTAACACAGGAATAGGTACGCACACGCACAGAACACAATATAAAGCAGGACATGTACTACTGACATGGCTTTAGAAAGAAAAGAGAGGGAGCTAGCTAGAAAGATGAGGTAGCTCTATTATCCTTTTACAGTTCGCGCAAATAATCAATTGAATTAAGTAGACAAGTGCACGCAGCACCAAACTTGATGTTGGATTCATCTTTTCGTTTTATAAATAAATTGGAGCCGTGATCCTTATACTTACTGGTCGATGTGTGAATTGTAAGCAATGAATCAAAGTAAAAGATCATCATGTCTATCATGGCAATGGTAGTACGTTGGCACAGCAAATTAAACCCTACTCTGCCAGGGATAACAACAAATGTGAGATGTACAAACTACAGTGATTGAGATCAATGTAGATGGTGTCAGGGCTCTTTCCAGGGACAATACACACGTACACATGGGCCTCCTCCTCATCAGTCTTTGTGTGAGTCACGTATTAACTTGGTACAACATTCTAGTCAATGCATTTTCACCACCGTAAAATTTTCGGTTTACGTACTACATTGAAGGCAAGGGTAAGTATAGTAAGGTGTGAAAAGTAAATTTGAAGAGGTATTTTGGTGAATGCAGTTAATTGGATGAGAGAAGGGAAGATGGACACCAAATAGAGAGAGATTGGGAGATTCAGATTGTGAGATAACGATATTAGCAGACATAAGTCAGATGGGTGGTTCACGGTGGCATGTGGGATGTCTGCTGTCGTTTACTTCCACCAAATGCTAATAGATCTGTCTTCACTCTCCACTCCCTCTTTCCCAAACTCCAGACGCTCCCTGTGTTGGGTGTTTCGTCTTTGGACACCGAGTTGAGGGCTCTGTGTGGTGCCGTTTTAAGGCCATCATCATCAAGAATATTCTTACAAGAAAATAGGGCCTAAGCCCAAACAGTACCCAAAGCCTTTCTTCTTCATCATCTTTTGGGATGAAAACAAATTTGCTAACCTATTGGATTTTTAGGCCTTAAGCGGAGGACTCATCAACGAATGGGCTTGAGATTATGCTGATGCCCATAAAGTATCCAATTACAGTGCAAACACGGTTCGGCCTCGCTCCACCGTATGACGTATGTGGGTCAGACAGCGAGGGTCCTCACTTGTCTCCAACTGAGAAAAAGTAAGTAGTGTGGAGCGATGGGAACAATACAGTGGTTGGCTTTCTTTTTCGGGGTGTGAGGGTAATGCACTTGCCAAATTGAGGCGAGAGATGACAATTGAAGTGTTGGACCAAGAATAGTAGTGAGATGGGGCTGGGGCAGGACCCATTCTCATTTCTTCATTTTTGAACACAATCTGGGTGGGTGGACGAAGAGGAAGGGGTTTCAATTGTGAAGGACAAGGCATTCTCCATATGGATGAAGTTGAAGAAGCCTCATGACACATCCACCAGTACCACGCTGTGATCAAGGAAAGTATTTATGCCCGCAGAGACATGGGAATCAAAATGTGAGGCAGACAGCAATGCAATTCCTTCGAGTCTTCGTATTATTAGCAATGGATAATAAAATGCCAATGTGACCACCGTTTTATTGGTCTATTGTTCATATTAATGTTCTCCACCAATTATCCTTGACGTCATAATAATAACAATAATAAGAAAATATAGTGAGCTATAACAACTGTTTTATTTCCAGACAACAGTCTTTCTTTAATGAAATAGAAATAATAAGAAAAACAAAACTTTCATTTTAGAAAAGTGACAGTGAAACAATATTAAAAACAAAACTTTCACAAACAACTTGTTTACTCGTCATTAGTACCTATGGCCTGACATAAACAATATATTAGATTGGGGATGGCATGTTCCTTTTCTGTTTCTCTCTGGACATATCCATGATCACCCACTGTACTGTCAAATTATAGTTATGGGTAGAGGAGTGCCTCCAAATTCACTGGTGTGATGGAAGTAAAATATGTATTTATGGAAATTAATAACTTCTTTTTTACTTTTAATAAAAGAAAAGAATTGTTGGCAAATGAAAGAAACAAAAAATCATTATCCCTATGCCTTTTAAGTCTTTAACCCAGCGTTGGGCACCATGACATTATGCAATAATAGTCTGTGGCCTAAAATTTACTGACAAGTTTTTTAGTAGTCTATTTCTTTTACCTTTATCTTTCTGCATTCCATTTCCATCACTTTTTGTGGGTGTGTCTGAGAGTGTTTTTGGGGTTTATTTAGCAAAGTAGCAATCGTGCCGTGGGGTTAGGAGTGACAAAAAGCAAAAGCAAGGCCAAGTCGGGAAGCTATGTAGAGTACAAACCCAAAATCCCCACCTTATTGTTCATTTCCTCAGCCAAAACCTAAACAAGACACAGCGAAGGGAAGAGCAGATATTTTAGGAATATATACTTTCTTCCATTACTGCTTTTTTCTTAGGCTCTCCTCGCTGTTTCCGTGTCTTTTGTCTGACCTCACGCTCTCTCTCTCTCTCTCTCTCTCTCTCCGTGTCCCTCTCGTTTCCATCGCCATTTATTAATTCTTCCTTCACTCTCTCACTCTGCGCAGCTCTGATGGCAATGCCCTAAGCACTAAAAGACAACGAACCCTCAATTTAGTACATTTCATGGCAGCGACAACTACAACAGCAACTTACCCCAAACATCAAAACCAAACCACCAAGCCCAAACGTCGCAAGTATCGCGAAACCACTATCTCTGCCTCTGCCCCTGCCACTGGTGTGTACTCACAGAATTCTTGGTGCTGCTCTGCTTCAAAGCCCGTCTCAACTCCGCCACCACCGCCACCATCTCCACCCGCCCAACCCCGCCGTACTACTATCAATTCCCCTGTATGCACAACCCAAAACCAAGAAGCCTTGTCAGCATTGCCTTCTTCACCAGCAGATTCACCATCCACGTTCAGGATTCGGTTCTCTCCTGGCAGACTTTCTTCATTCATGGATTTTACTTACGCTTCGCCAACAGCCTCCGCCAGCCCCGCCAATGGGCACTCTGCTCACGACTTTTTCCCTTCTAGCTTCAGCAAATTTAACTCTGCACTCACTGCGGGCCTCTTGAACCCAATGTCGCCGCCGCCTCCACCGGATAAAACAAGATCGAGCCCCACGCTTTTCGAAATGATGGCTAGCGAGCCCGATATCAACCCCAGAACTCAGATCCCACCCAACAATATTGGTGGTTCGGTACAAAAGCCCCAAATTTTAGTACAGGATAGACAAGCTCTGATGATGCAACGAATATCTGACATAGTGGCAACTAGCAGCCCCGGCAATCAGTTCAACGACCCGGCCTCCAGTGATATCAAGCTCACCCTGAGTTCCAAAGATGGTATTAGCATTTCTATGAACGTTCACCGCCAAATTCTTGTCGCCCATAGCAGATTCTTTGCGGTCAAATTATCTGATCGGTGGACAAATCAGCAGAGGTCGACGTTTCCGTACATTGTTGAAATTGCTGACTGCGACGACGTTGAAATCTACATCGAGACGTTGAGGTTGATGTACTGTAAGGATCTTAGGAAGAAGCTAATGAAGGACGATGTTTCCAGGGTTCTTGGCATCTTAAAGGTACATGGTCTTTAAAGCGTTTTGGGATTTGTTGTTTATCCTTTAATATTCGCTCTGTTTAATTTGCTACTAGATAGACCGTAGGATTAGTTAGAGACTTTGGGAAGTTTGAATTTGGAATTTTAACTGTTTATTGCGCTAAGAAATCAACTTCTACCAAACCCCGAGAGAAATTCTACTATTCGTTTATTACTTTATGCGTATCAATAAAACCTTTGCATCTTTCAAAGTCTCCTTTATTTCTCTTCTGATTTAAATTGGCTTAATTCGCGGTTTCCTGATGTTTAACAAAGTACTGCTGTTGTGGTCTATGTTAGGTTTCAGCAGCAATTGGATTTGATGCAGGGGTTTTATCTTGTTTGGAGTACTTGGAAGCGGCCCCATGGGCTGAGGAGGAAGAAGAGAAGGTGGCATCACTTCTATCCGAGCTTCGTCTTGAAGCTGTGGAAGCTGGTGATGTTTTGAAGAGGATATCAACTGAAGTTACCGGTGGAAATGAAGAGGGGAATGATAATGAGGAAGTTCTTCTGAAACTGATACATGTAGTTCTGGAAGGCAAAGACGAGAAGGCCAGGCGTGAGATGAAAGGTTTAGTGTCAAAGATGCTTCGCGAAAATCCATCTCAGAATGATCTTCGGAAAGAGTCATTATACTCAGCTTGTGACGATTGTTTGCAATTACTTCATCATCATTTTTTGAGGGCTGCGGCTTCAGATTTGCAAGATGTGGGTCAAATTGCGCGACAAGCAGATAATTTGCATTGGATTTTGGATATATTAATTGATAGGCAGATTGCTGAGGATTTTCTAAAGACGTGGGCATCTCAATCTGAATTATCTGAAGCACATTCTAAGGTTCCTGCGGTTCACAGATTCGAGGTCAGCAGAGTCACAGCAAGGTTGTTTGTTGGAATTGGGAAGGGACAAGTATTGGCTTCTAAAGATATCAGGTGTTTACTTCTAAAAACATGGCTGGTGCCATTTTATGATGATTTTGGTTGGATGCGAAGGGCATCCAAAGGCCTCGACCGGCATCTGATTGAGGATGGTCTTAGTAACACAATTCTTACTCTGCCTCTCTCCTGGCAACAGGAAATTTTGTTAGCTTGGTTTAACCGTTTCTTGAATTCTGGCGAAGATTGCCCAAATATACAAAGGGGGTTTGAAGTTTGGTGGAGGAGGGCTTTCTGGAAGCGGAGTGGTGAGCAAGAACGGACGCGGCAATTACGGATTACAACTGCAACAATCGAGAACCCTTGAAGGCTGACAGTTCCAGGATGCATGAATTGACAGCGATTTACTGGGTCTGTCTCCTTTATACCATCTCATCATCCATCTCTACTCTTGATTTCTATAAAATGGTCAGTATTTAAAACCTCTTCCTTTCAAAACCAACAAGGATAGTATTGGTTTGATGGGTTGACTGTCTATTTGTAACCATTCTTCCTTTCTCTCTTAATCTCTGGCTGGTCATAACAACTCTGTTAATCTCTTTCTCTCCCCTCTGTCAGCTGAATGAAGACAACTTCTAAGATGGAATAATATATCAATATGTTAACAAGGGGGAAACGAGATATCTTAGATATATTGGGTCGTTATTTAACTTAGTTTACTTCATCTTCTTGTGCATGATTATAGCCAGATGATAGTGCTTTTCTACTAATTTATTGGTATTATCACATTATTGATGTAAATTTCAACCTGTGAAATTGAATTTGTCTTATGTTATGGACTAAACATCATTCGGATAACAATTTTCTAAATTTCGTCGTAGTACTTGGTGGCAGATGGTCAAAGCATATCTGTGTTCATTTCTAGAGTCCAGGTGCTATGTATATACACCCCACGTGTGCGGTGGTTCCATAATGATTTAAACTTTGATTTATGTTCTATAAGTCAGTATGCTTTACAATTCCTTATCCTTATCTTCCCCCAAACTTCTTTTGCTGCCAAAATGGATTTTGTCTTAGCAATAACAATGATATTGCTGAGAAAATATCCAACCTCGATAGAACTTTTCTTCTTTTTGCAGTTTTATTGATGGAAAAATGAAGTTTCTAACCGTTGTATGTAAACTCTTGGTTAAGAATTGAAGGTAATGTAAAGCTGTGAAGGTAGGCTTTGGCCTTTGGTTAAGCGGGTTCCTAAGATGTGCTACATTTAACAAGTTTAGCAGCTGATGCAGGTTGAGATGATGACTAGAGTTCATGGAGAGGATTCATCATGAGGCTGCTTTGATCTTGATGGTACAGTGTCCAATAGCTTTGTAGGCTAGACAGATGATGAATATACTCACATATTACCTTGCAGATTAATTTATGTTGATTCTGGAACGATATTAAATATTTTACTGTCTGCTTGATTTTCAACACCACTCCAGTGCGAGGGAATGAGGGATCCAAAAGTTTGTTATGTGGTTAATTATTGATGTACTTAGTTTTGTGAATAATCATGCTATTCCTAGATTTCCTTTGCTTTGATGAATAATCTGAGGCTTCCAAGTTAGTATTTACTGAAATGACAAAGCATGAAACTCGAGCTGCTATTGTTTTGGCATCAACCATGGAGGTAATTAAATAAGCTGAACCAGAAACAAAATGGGTGCCATCTATTTGTACAGTAAATAAGTCGAAATATAGTGAAAAGACATGGATATTGTACAAATGATTAGTTTTTTCCACTATTAAGGTTACAAAAATTACTCCTCATTGTGACCTCTCAAGGTGCTAGATGCTAATTTAACTATCAAGTTTGAGAGTCATACATGCTGAACTGTTCTGGGTAGTGACTGCATCCTGACTGTGTCAATGAACTCGTATTCCGAGTGTCATTTGGTTATAACTGCTCCTCTTAGCTCTGGCCTATTTCTTCACTAAAATGGGGGAAGAAGGAATTCGTCATTGGACAATCATAATTAAGATCCGCAGGTCTTGCAAATTTTTGCCTTGATGGGTCAACAAACAGATAGCTCAGCTTGAATAGTCATAACAAGTTATGGTATATCTTTTATATATATATATATATATATATATATAGGATAATGATTCTTACCATTCCTGATCAATCAGCATTTCATCTGTGAATCCAAACGCTCGCAGCTCTTGTTCGTTATGATGCATTAGTAAGCTGTACCTGTTGATGTCTAAGGAGTTCAGATTCCCTAACATACCGAAGAATCAAGCATATTTTATACTTGTTGATGAATAAGCTAAACTTGAAGAGTGTAGATACCTTCCACCGTAACCCTTTTCCATAACAAGCATGTGTCCGTTGCCCATGTTGCTAATCCTCTCGAACTGTTCGACAGTCCACTTGTACCACCTCATGAGAAAAACTCGAAGTGTTAGACCGTGCGACACTATGACCAGGTTGATGTCTGTGTTGTGTTCCCCAGGCGGATTAAACCGCCCAATGTTTATATCTGCTCTCAGCGTTTCTCTGAATCCTGTTACGATTTCAATTTTATTATTTTATTAATTAATTAGTATAGCTGGAACTTCTTTAATTATTTATTAATTAATTAATCATAGACACAATAACCTGTGATTCTATCATAAACATCCGCCGCAGATTCTCCATCAGGAAACCGGTAAAAGAAACGCCCGTAAAGCATGCGCTTTGCTTTTTCCAGTCGCATCTTCTCGCTATTTTGGAAATTCCCTTCTCATTTCACAACATAAAATCATAAGTCAACCATTCTCAAATAACTCGACCTAGAATTTGAACTTGGAATCTGAAAACGAGGGCAGTTACCGAAATCTTGTTCTCGAAGACGAGGCTCTTCTCTGAGGCCAGCAATTCTGAATCGTTCGAAGGGACGAGCCAAATTCCTTAAGGTTTCGAGCGTCCTTCTATAAGGGGACACGTAGAAGTAAAGTTTCCAATCTTCAGTACCATCTTTCTCAATTAGCTGTCTGATCTTGTTGCCACACTCCTCTGCTTGCGCCTTGCCCTTGTCTGTGAGGCCGATCTTGGGGTCGGCAACCCGTGTGTAGACTGTCTCATCTACGTTTCCTTCGCTCTCTCCGTGTCGAACAAGGATTATTCTTCGAGGACGCGGTGGTGGAATTGTGGCACCGGCAGTTGAATGGACGAGAGGATTCTTCTCTGGGAATCTGGCTCTTCCATTAGTGTTGGATAGTTTGATATCCTCTCTCAACTTGTCACAGCACCGGATTGTTCTTATATTGGGTCCAAATTGAAGCCATTCACGTCGATAAACTGGGAGGGAGGACGACGACGGCGAATGATTGAAAGGCAGAGCAGCCATGAATACTTGGCAATGGCAGGTATAATTTTAAAAAAGTTCCTTTTTTTATTAAAAAGGGAAATTGAAAAGTTGGGCTAAAGTCACATGAGTTAATGTTGTAATTTGAGTAAGCTTTCGCAGAATATCCAGTAATGATATTGAGTTCAATGTATGTAGAATTGGCAGGAAATAAAGGTTTGTGGATATCTGTACCAAAAAAAAAAAAAAGGTTTGTGGATATGTGGTGGTGGGTGAGCTCTGTCCGCGTGGTTGCGCGGCCTACCAGCACCAACTACTACCAAGTAAGGCGCATGCTTTGCGATTGCCACTTTGGCACTTTGCCAGTCTCGACAGCAGCTTTGAGTTTGTATTTGCGGTGGAAATGAGTTGAAAGGACTGTGTAGTACTGTGTAATGAGTATTGACTAAGGCGGTGCCATCGCTCGCCTCTGACTTGTATTGATGGGGAAGCATATTTTGGACGGATCTCAAAACTTTGACACGTAGCATCAGCGTTTTGGACTCAATAAATGGGCTTACCGCTCATCTTTGATTTGGGCTGCAGGTCAGGCTCAGCCCACTGCCTTTAATCACCCATAGTTCTACTCACAGGCCCATTTTGGCCTATGCGACAAGGCCGGGCCGATAGCGCCAGATTGGAAAGCACCATACCATGAAAATTGAGTAATTGTATGAAAAAGTGAGTGGAGAACACAATGAAAACCGACGGTCGTTTTGTTTTGCTTGTAACTTTCATTGCATCTTCTTCCCAAACTGACTTGTTTTGTTTTAATATATAATCTAATAAATACTGATATAAAAAAGACTAGCCGTGAGTGAGTACAAACATTAGCTTTCATGTCCTTATTGAAATTAAAAAATAAAATTATTTAATTAATTATTTAGAAGAAAAAGGAAGCAAGACAAGACAATAGATGTAGGTCCAACATAAAATGTAGCTTTCGTGGAATTGTCAGCTACGGAAAACAGTTGAGAGAATCATCCAATGAGCTAGGACGCTGAAGAAAGGAATTGTAGAATATTCAGCAAGAGTAAGGATACGTGCAAGCTCGCTCAATCAACTTGATTATAATTATAATAGTTTTCTTGCATTCTAGAATAAAGAAAAGTTGCAAAAAGTATGTATGTAAGTGTATGGTAAGTAAAATGAAATGCATGAGGAAGGCAGAATAGTATTAAATTAGTGAACGAAAGTGAAAGGTAGGAAGCCCACTGACAAGACCACCAAGAAATATGTTACATTTGATGTGCATTTTATCTTATGGGTTGACCTGAGTCCTGTCGGTGAGTGTGAATCATGCTTGGTGCGAGTGGGCAATTCAGCTTTGCCACATAAAATAAAACACACCCAACATAATTTTATTTGTTCAAACCAATCAAATGACAGCATCATAAAGATGCAATCACCACACCTCTCTTTACCTAGAAAGGAGGTGAATGTAGGATTGCCAGCATCTTTAACACTGAAATTCTCATTATTATCTTGAATTTCTTTTAGAAATTTAGGTTAAATATTATGTGTGTTAAATAATTTATTATTTTTATTAAAATAAATAGAGATCTAAAAAAATAGACGGTGAGGATAGAAGTCAATTGTGTAGTCAAGTAAGTAAACCACATATAAGTTGACAAAGTCCAGCAGCATGGGAAGAAATTTCCGATGTGCTTCAAACTATGGGGAGATTTAATTAAGGGTAACCCACATTGACTTGGGAACATCGTAATTTGCCCTAAAACTTGAAGATGAAGTTGAAGCAACGCTAGCTACCTGGCTCTGCAAATCTGCGAATATATTTATATATATATATATATATATCTTTAATTCTATCTGCTTATAATTGGGTAAATGATAAATAGAAAGCAACAGTAAAAAAAAATGCGGATATTACGTGTTGCTGGGGTCAGCTCCCCTAACCCAAACCCTCAAACCGAAGCTGAAACGGAAACCACGGTCCACTCCGTACGTAGGCATGCGGCTAACAGGTAACGCCACCCACTTCATTAACCAAGTTAATTGATCACTTGCAAGCATATACTGATACACATACATGCCCTTCTTCAATTATTAGCTAGCTTGTTTTAGTCATTGCTTGGCGTCATCATTTTAAACATGTAACCAACGTGCGGGAATTATGATCTGTTTTCAAATGAACCTACTGGCCCTGTCATACCCACCTTACCAACCACATACTTTGGTTTCTTTAATAATAAGTGCGCACATGCTCACCCTCGCTATTTGCCAAATTACAAGAAGATCAAGTTTAGAGCAATGTGTTTTAATTCTCTTTGACGATCACGCTTTATTTACATTGTTTCATATTTAGATAAAACACTTCAAATGTGGACCTAATCAATTGTCCCATTACCCAAGATAGAGTTAGTACAATGGAAATATCCCTTTTAGCTTCACATTCTAAATATATGTGGGATGGGTGATCACAATTTAGAGTAATATAGAAAACGGAAAACAATAATGGCTTTTTTTTAGCTGGTGCAGGAAATATTTCAAATCCCATTCTTTGTCTTTCACTTTCTCATTCATTTTTAAGGAAGCTCTGCCTATAAGTTTCCATTTTGTCCCTTGAGTGCCATCAACTCTTGTTTATGTAGCCATCATATCTACGTACACTCAAAAAGAATTTCATCGTCCGAAATTGTCATTTTGATGGACGACTCACTGACTGATGATACCGTTTGTTTACTGAATTAAAAGGGCATCCATTGGACATTGACGTTCCGAATGGTCTACTTAACAACAAAAACGGGCACAACCATTTCATCTTCCATTAATTCCACCCTCTACAAAAATTCAAAGCAGACCTATTCTAACGGCCAAGCGCTCCTACAATTTAAGTATTCTATTGCCTATTGCCCTTGGGAGTCTTAGATTTTGATTTCATGGGAGGGAACCTATTGCCCCACTCACACCCTCTCGTTTTCTCGTGGGCCTACTTAAATCAAGTTGCTAATGCTTTCATGCATACTGTCCTATACAAGTGAGAATGAAAAGAACAAAAGGGGAAAGTGAATATATTAAAAGGGTGGAAAACGGGCATGATGTGAGAAGGAAACATGGATTTATTGATAGTGGAAGTTAAAGATTAAAGTAACTATAACCAATGATTAAGAGAATAACTAGAAGTACTTAAAATTGGATGGTGTACTGTGGGTTAAATTAATATTGCTAATCAACCAAGGGAGGGGGACATTAGGTGCAGCCGCCAGCCATGCATTATATGTTTGGAAAAACTAAATAAGCGGGAAAGGGTGCGTGGATAGGGACAAGTGCGCCTACCCAGCCACCATCTTCAACAATGACCTTATTGAATTCAATTATTAATGCATGCTTATATATATATATATGTATGTATGTATATATGCACAAATTAAATATATATATCTTGTAGCTGCCTTTGTTCCACGACCGTAACATAAGATCACCACAATTTTCTTGGTCCTAAAATGAGTAACATGGCAGAAACTATTCTCATTGAAATTGAACGCAATAAACTAAAAGTAACGAAGTTGTTGGTTGCTAACACTTTTAGAAATTCTGCCTCTCTCATTTAACTTCTAAATTAATGAATGACTTGCGAACTACAAAATGGACAAACGCTTCTTCGTGCTTAAAATAATGCAGCCAGCTTACGACTTACAACAACCGAGTACATATTAATTCACCCAATGATTTTCCCGATGCCGGTAGAATTGTAGTAGTAGCTTGTTTTGACAAAGAAAAACAACATTAATTAATAATAAAGCAACCCTCTGGTCATGTTATCATGTACTCCCTGTGGAGCCTATAACACCGCCATTAGAAAAAGCTGCAAGGTTTCCCCAGTTTGAGCATACCTGTAAACCTAACATAGGAGTAGGATGGTCCTAACTCCTAACCACACAGACATATATACTACTATTATATCGTATTAGCAATGAAGGAGTAATATTATAAGAATATGATATTATATAAAAACGTAAAGAAAGAAAAAGAAAAGTGATGATGGACCAGGACCACCCTAGAGTGGGTAGGCTAGATGAGTCGCATGTAGTTACAAGTTTCAAACCTGTTCAAAAATGTGGGTGATGTTAATGAAGGCTCAGACTTGTTCAGGGTCTTCAACGCACACAATCCCCCGCCTTTTGTGGACTCTCCAATTGACCTCTGCCTTCACTGTTCACTCACCTTGAAAACACACACATCACACCCAATCATACCCCTTTATACCTTTTGGTTTTTTATAAAAAAAAAAAAAATTCGACTTCAAAATGCCCCGTCCGTACAGCAAGATGCCTTTTTCGTTTCTTTCCGTATGGTCATGCATCTCGTAGATTTGTAGTCGTATGTATAGAGAGAGAAAGAGATGAGCGCGTAAGACAAGGGCTGCTTCCATCAACATTATTATCTTCCTCCCTGAAAAGCACACAGGCCATTCATTCACGTATAAAAATCTCAAGGCACCAACCAACCAGGGTTTTGTAAAAATAAAATATAAAAATTAAGGGAAAAGGAAACAAAAAATTAACGGCGACACACACAATGGGTGGTGTTGCTTAGCGGGGGCTAGGAGCATACGCGCAGTGCGCAGTACACCATCCCAACACCCGTCAGAGAAAATAGTACAAAGCTGGCTGGGCCAACAAGCCTAAAAGGAGGATGACGTCGTCACTGTGTAGGGTCAGGGGGCGAGAGAAATTTGGCAAGCGGCGGAGAAAGCTCCCCTACTGGACCACCTGCTTTATCAACAGGCAAAAATAAAAAGCTGTTATCTACGTGTTCTCCCCAACTTTCACTTCCCGGCGCGTCTACACTACATCCCTTCGCTGTTAGGGCTTGTTTATTTCTCTGTCTATGCTTAATATGCAAGAAACTGGAGCATCATTCTCCCACTATATTAAGGCAACAAGAAAGAGACCCAGAAAAGGTGTGTGTGTGTGTGTGTGTGTGTCTATATATATATATATATATATATATATATGTTCCCTTATGTTGTGGGCGGTTATCCTTTGTTGAGCAATTGGATTAAGACCCAATTTTAAACAGATTTCACATGACTTCGCTTGTATTTATGTATTTATGTTGATGAAAAATACCTTGTTCAACATGAAAGGAAAATGGTTGTGACATGTAAAACATGCTTGGGGATGGTTTTGGTTGAAATAAACTTTATTTAATTAAGACCCTCATCATATGCAAATAATCATTTGTCACCAATATGAAACACTTGCAAATTAATAAGCTAACATCAATATACTTCATATTTCACGTACACTTTGTATTTATATCCGCTTCTTAAAAAACAGGCTTCACTGTCATCCAATGTTGTCCTTCCTCAAATGGATTAATCAATTTTAAAGGAGAATACAAACTATTACATCTCGAAATGGAAATAGGGTCCGACTAAATAACAACAAACCTTTGATTTAATAAAAATAAAGGTATGCAAAGAGCTGAAATTGGTGCATAAGAAATGATTAGATAATGTTTAGTTTATGATTTGTTAGTTAACAGTTAAATTGACTTGTGGGCTTGCGGAAAGATAGACAAAAGAGCGATTGTCAAGAAGAGGGAGGAGGGAATGCGCGTGGAAGAGGGATATTAGGACCCATAAATTAAAAGAAAGAAGCGGTCCCTTGGCATGCAAAATGGAGAGAGGGGATCGGTGGAGTACTTTAATACACCAATTAATAAGAATTAGATGGGCAAAAATTGGACCACCTCATCTCAATATCACATCTCACCCTTAGTCCCTTATTTTAGGAACATTTTACACAAACCCAGGCGACGCGCATCTATTCTTTTCACTCTCTCTCTCTCTCTTACTGGGATAGGAACAACACAAAGTCACAAACACAACGCAACACTCTGTTCTCTCCCGCACAGGGAGGCCCTTGAATTTTTCGGTTCAGAGCAGAGAGGGAAGTACAGGGACCCCAGCAAGTCTTGCAGACAATCCCCAAACAGAACCCTCACTGAAACCTATCTGAAAAAGCCAGCAAAAGACTACCACTGAGGAATGACTTCTCGGGATTCGTCCCCTACAAAGATCTCCTTTAAAATCCCTTTTTTTTTTTTTTTAATTCCTACCCATGAATGAAACCAAAACAAGAAATTCACGAGCATTGGGTTCCCCTCCGGAGCCTCCAATTTTTATTGCGTATTAATTATGGGTTTGGCTTTGGAGCTGCTGTAAGCAGATTTTCTGATAATATCAAACATTTTTGTAAAACAGAGAGCAAGGTCATGTGGCGGCTCGTAGCCTGTGTACCAAGCAAAGGCCGGTCATTACTTTCTGTTGCTCCTGCTTCTTCCTAAGTACTTCCTGCTATCGTAGAGAGAAGGTCAGTTTTTTATTTCTTACATCATATATTCAATTATTATATCAAAAATGAAAATACATATTTTACATATTTTTCGTGATGTAGTCATATTTTTTTTTAACATCTGGGTAAGAAATAATTGAGGGAATTTCCTTGATTTTTTTTCCCCTTTGTATGAAGTCTATTTTGGTTGTCTTTATTTATACCTCGGTGCATTGACCCACTTCTGCTATAGAGAGAGAAAGAGAGAGAGAGAGAGAGAGAGAGAGAGAGAAGCTATATCAAATGATGACCATGGCATGAAGGTCATCATCACCTCTATCTCCGATCTTCTATTTCTGAGGTGTTATATCTCATCTTTCTTCCTAGGTTGGTTTTCATGGTACCCCCGTATATGTTGGCTTATAAAGAGATCAAGTCTCAGAAAAAGGAGCTCCCACATCACCCTCCAATTCGCCACCACCACCGTGGTCATCATCAACTTAATTGCTTCCACCGAGCACCACCACTACCACTTCCTTCACTTTGATCAATAGCCATCCAATTCACTCTTATATTACGGTAAGATCTTCTTGTCTTCAAAAGTTTCCACTGAAACAACCAAACTTCTATCCAGATTCTTCAATTTTTTTTTTCCTTTCCATTTTGGGTCGCATAAAATTAAAAAAAAAAAAATGGTATCTATCTCAGCTTGATGCTTTTCAACCGTGTTTTAGTGGAGGGTTTCTGGGTTCTTCTGTGAGAAACTATATCCCTTGCAACATAAGAAACCGAAATAAGGCCGAGATAGGAAGAATTCAAAGCAATTGGGTTTGATGGCTCGAGAGCTCATCGAAGATAAATCCAGGGACATGGTATCGTCTTCCGCCGGATTCTGCTACTCAGATGTATCATCGGCGGGTAACCCAACCAATATCCAAACCCATCTGGTAAACCAGATCCAGCAAGGCTTCGTGTCCGAACCTGACATGTTCAACCTCACCACAGGCATGGAGATGATAGGGTTTTCAAAGAATCTTCAGCAACAGAGTGATACTAGTAACGCCGTCATCTGGAAAAGTTTCTTCGCCAAACCCGGTCACCACCCGGGTCCTTCCACTTCCAAGACCATCAATGAGTCTTCTGCCAATTTCTATCAACCTGATCAGTATGGTAAACAAACAGATTTCGCATCTGGGATTTCTGAAACAAGTAGCGAGAATCTTATGTTGGGAGTTCAAGACACTGCTGTCCCTTGGCAAGACAACAACAGATTACTCGTAGACGATTCTTCATTGAGGTGTGTGTTTCCTTGTGAAGGCAATGAAAGACCAAGTCAAGGTCTTTCACTCTCTCTTAGTTCAAGCAACCCTTCTAGCATTGGTTTACAATCTTTTGAGCTAAGACAAACCACCCATCATCAGCACCAACAAGATTTTGTTTCAAGTTCTAGAGAGGGGTACTTTGGGAAATCAGCGAATGCTCAACAAATTTTGCAAGCAACAAATCTTTATCAAGGACATTTCCTGCTCAAAAACTCCAAGTACTTGGTCCCGGCACAGGAGCTTCTCAACGAGTTTTGCAGCCTCGGAACCAAGCAAAATGATATCCTAAAGCAAAAGTCTCAGAAGAACAAACAGTGGGAGGAGGATAACGGAAGCGGTTCTGCAGGTTCATCGAAGAATAAACATCCTCTGAACTCCCTAGAATTCGTGGAATTGCAGAAGAGGAAGGCAAAACTGCTTTCGATGCTGGAAGAGGTATATATGTTTGTTTCCAATAAATTTTATTCTTTCGCTTCATTTCAGATTTCTCCCCGTGTACTTGCAAAGCTGCAAACTTTATCGTCCCTCAAAATATGGAAACGATGTAAAATAAAACCCATGCCTTTTTTTTTTCACTTGAAGTGAATTGGGTAACCGATCCAAAGTTGATCCCTTTTTGGCGGTGGGTAGATGGGATTGGGGTCTTTCGACTTTGATTCTTGAACTAATTGAGCGACTGCGGGCCTTTTTCATTAATGTCTACCTCACGATAATTGGGGCTTTTCAAATTACCTTGAGAAACATCTATCTCCTTTTCTTTTCTTGGCAAACCGTTTCTCATTTTATTAACTAGCGTATATATATATATATATATGTATTCAATTTCTGCCTGTAACTTTCAACTGAAAATTTTTAGTTTTCCCTAATTAGACTTTTTCTGCTTTTCCCTCTTGTGTCAAGGTTGATAGAAGATACAGGCACTACTGTAATCAGATGAAGGCGGTGGTGTCATCGTTTGAAGCAGTGGCAGGGAGTGGGGCAGCGACGGTTTACTCGGCGCTGGCTTTGAAAGCCATGTCAAGACATTTCAGGTGTTTGAAAGATGGGATTTTGGGTCAGCTTCATGCTACAAGGAAAGCCATGGGAGAAAAGGACCCCGCTGCACCAGGCACAACCAGGGGCGAAACACCAAGGCTCAAAATTATTGACCAAGCACTGAGGCAACAAAGGGCGTTCCAGCAAATGAGCATGATGGAAACCCATCCATGGAGACCCCAACGTGGCCTTCCGGAGCGTTCAGTCTCCGTCCTTCGAGCATGGCTTTTCGAGCATTTTCTCCACCCGTAAGTCTCCCTCTTGTTTGCTAGCTTATATAGAATATTGAAGACCCAATATAAGTAAGGAACAAAATAGATTTGTGAAAAGAATCAGTGTTTTCTCCAAAAGAAAAAAGAAAACAACAACTGGCAGTTGATGGTACCCGTAAGGTTTCTCAATGGTAGAATCTCAATCATTTACGCTTGAGAAAACTACATGCACTTTGGTACTTTCTGTGCATCACCATTCAGATTCCGTCTTTTATTTCCTTTTCTTTTGTGTTTTTGTGTCAACATATTGTATTTTTTCAATCGTTTCATTTCGTTTATTATATTTATGGATAAATCTTTGGCCCTCTCTCCAATATATATAACTTTTATGAGGTTAGTTAATTTCTCTCCGGTTCTTGCCCCTCTCTATGCATGATATCATTTTAATAATACCATTGAAGGTCAGACCTTTCTGCATGGGACTTTTGCAGGTACCCAAGCGATGTTGATAAACATATCTTAGCCCGCCAAACTGGTCTCTCAAGAAGCCAGGCACGTTTTTTCAATCTCTTCCTCTAGCTTAATTTCATATCATGAATTATTTTACCAAATCAAAGAGGCACAAGTAAATACTACTGTCTACTATACAAATAGTAATATATAGATGCTTGACTGTAAGACTAAGTCATATTATTATATCTTATGAACACGAACATCATCATTTGAATATCGTTTGGTGACACATACATGTCTCAAAACAGGTATCGAATTGGTTTATTAACGCAAGGGTGAGGCTATGGAAGCCAATGGTGGAGGAGATGTACTTGGAGGAAGTCAAGGAACATGAAAACAACATGGCTTTCTCGGAGGGGGTCACTGATCCCGAGGACAACACTCGGAGTGTTCAAAACCCGCCACCTCATAATCCTGTAACGCGACATGAAGATCAGAAGCCAACGCTACCGGATCGACTCGTTCGAATTGCCTCCGACTGTGTGTCGTCCATCGTCAACAACAATAACCCAAATCACAAGAACGACCCAAAGAGCAGCAAAACCCTCCAAAACCACCACAATATTCCCCAGCAAGAATGTCTGGGGCGAGTCAGTGAGACATTCGGGTCGGTGGGGCTTGATTTTTCTTCCTACGCTCACCAGTCAGCCGGAATGGTATCTTACGGTCACAGTGAGAATGGCAACCAGAATTTCAACGGTGGCGGCGGTGTGTCTTTGACGTTAGGGTTACAGCAACACGGAGAAAACGGGGTGAGCTTGGCGTTCCCTTCAGCAACCCAGAGTTCACTGTTCTACCCAAGGGAGCAAATGGAGGATTGTCAACCTTCGGTTCCGTACTCGCTCTTGGACGGGGAACCTCCAAATCTGCCGTACAGGAATTTGATGGGGGCACAGTTGCTCCATGACTTAGCAGGATAGATGGAATTGCTTGTTAAACAGCTTGAGTCTAATATATGGAGGGAGGGGCAGGAGGGACGTTGATGAGTTTCATATCGCATATACTCCATGTAACTCTGTAAGACGGTAAGCCGATGAAAATCAGAAATATTATATAATAAAGTTTTTTAGTTATTTTTAGCTAGGTATAGATATAGATGTACTCCAATCCATAGTGCATATATTTGATAAATTTATACATAAAGCTATACTTTGGTTGAACTGATAAAATATATATAGTTTGAAAATGTTTATTCATGCATGGTTATGCGGATTTTTCTTTTCTCTATCAAGTTTGTGGTTCTATCGCCCCCCTGATTTTTTTTTTTTTTTTTGAGGAGAAAAAGAATGCGTTTTCACACACATAATTAGCTCCCTCTCGTGTGAACCAAGTAACAGAATGGTTTTAATATGGCAAGCTCATATAATTTTTTATACGTACGTAATGGTTTGAAATTTGTTCTTATTGGTTTTGAGTAAAATGTAAAGAAAATTGTGCAAAGACGAGACAAGTTGACTATAAAATTGGGTTGGAAGAAGAAGAATTAGAAAATATGAAAGATAATTTGGGTGGTTGTGGTGCCTAATTAATTAATCCACATCCATGAAGATAGTATCTCGTGCCAATGAGAAATGGTTGCTTTAAGATATGTCAAGTTGATGATTGGTTCATGTATGCCGTTTCTTTCTTGCCATGGAGAAAGATACCTTTTCAATATGGTTGAGTGAAAGAGGTTGTAGGGTTTGCGGACCAGAACTATGGCATGTATATATGCCCATCCTCTTCCAGGGAATGCAACATGTGTTAGAAGATTGACGCCCACCCACCCATAGCATTTTTTTCTTTTAATTTTTTTAAGTGTATTTCCTACTATTTAATTAGGAAACTAATTATCTTTAAAAGAAGAGCTGTAAATAAAAAATTTCTTCAAACAATTACAAATTCAAACATATATTAATAAACTGCTTTAAAATCTTTTAAGACGCCAACACCTAGTGGATGACCACCCATTACATTTTCATATACCAATTTACATTTTCAATAATTTCATGTGTATTTATGTATATATCCCCAGTCCTACTTGCTTAATCTTGTATATATTAGCATATAGTAGGCGTTTCTTTTTTCATCACCGCGTTTGGAACGGAGGACTATATAGGAATTTAGTTTTATTTAATTATATTTTATCTAAAAAGTTTCCACTTTTCAAATTATTCTTTTAATAGCAGTGTGGAATATATGTGTATATAACTGAACTTTCTGAATCAGGTTAATTGAAACGGCATTAGAAGTCTCGAGCATGAGATTTGATAATGAAAAAATCTGGAGACAATTTCTGATTATTTGTTTGGAAACAAAATGAAGAGGGAGAGAACATAGGGAAAAAAATAATAACGAATATATTATTCCAGAGACACATGCGCATGCATTTGTAAAATACCAGCTTCATTCTCTTCATGTTTAGTGATATATATATATATATATATATATATATATATAGGGTATGCAGACATGCATTTTTGCTCTATAATATGCGTGATGGAAATTAGACTGCTTACTTCATGAACGCATGGGAATGTTTGAAGATCTTTGCATTCTTGGATTCCCAATGAAAACTGGTACGGAATAAGTGAAATTATTCGGTTTGATACTGGCATGACTTAATGAATTTTTTGATGTTATATTTAACGAATATTGTATATTCTGTGTATTTAATTGGTTCCATGTTTGATTTGCAAAACAAGAAAAAAGTAATAATATTGCATGAGCTTGATTTGATGATCCATCCCAACGCTTAAAATGTGCGTTGCAAATTGTTGAAGGCACTATCACAATGGAAGGAGAGAAGACAAGCTAGTTTCGTGTTCAGAGGTTTGTACGTTAAGTTGTGAGTATGGTGAGGAAGTATCCAAGAGAGAGAGTGAAGGTAGGAAAGGACAGTATCGACGACAAAAGTTTGGGCGTGCGTTGATTGCAAGTTGTGTAGAAAAATATGGAATAAATAAAATAGGCCAACAACTTTCATAGAAACCAAGGGTTGAGCTGCGACTACAAGGGAGAAAGCATGAGTCATGAGTCATGAGACTTGACAGGCAAGAAGGCACAAAGGGGAGCGTATTCCAGAAGCAAGCCACAGGTACGTGGAATTAGTTGACCCGTGGGCCAAGATATTTACATCTGCGACCAGTTCAGCAAACCGCCATGAAGTCCATTTGTTAAACGGCCCATTACACCCCAGGCCGCCGTATATCTAATTCACCATTCACCGCCACTACGAGTTTCGCGGCCGTATAGGTGCTCTGCAATTTACCCAATGGTCATTGTACAAGTTATGTGTAATGAGCATTATTAAATTTTCAGGGTTTTTCCAAACTGTAATGTGAAATATAATCGATAATGGCATATTATGTAGAGTGACGGTATTTTTATATTTAAAATTCTCATATAATTCATACATTAAATATTTATAATTTCTAATTAATTATGTGAATAGACAGTTAATCAAAATTTATAAATATTTGATGTGTAAATTAGGTGAGATTTTATGGTGTAGGGGTAAAATTATTGTATTATATTTAACTTGTGTACTGAATCCATTGTGCACTAAGCTTCTCTGGAATTAAGCCAACCACACTGTTCAACGTATTCTATGGCTGACTCTTATTTTCTTCCTTTGCATTTTCCAACTAGAAATTTTACGCAATTTGTTTCCTTTGGTGACGACTAGGAAAAACAAATGACATCATAGATTTGAGGCGTGTTAGACATTTCTGGTAAGAATTATGAGTGATGTATGATATATCAAATCCTTTACCATATGATACCTTTAAGTGTTACAGGCAAAATTGACGAAATATGTGGATGTGTTACAAGTCTCTCCTGACGTCAAACTGCGCGAGCCTTTCTGTATAGACATGCAGGCCTTTCCATGATTTGGTGAGACATCAAATCTTGCCCACTCAACAGTGAATACGGATTTGGTTGTTTGGAGATGGATGGAAAATTGCAAGAGCTGAATTTAGACGAGTAATGCTACACGTACGCATCTTTATTTATGTCTCTTCCACGCATATCACATCTTCATCATTCTTAAAAGTAATTTTATTTTTATATTATTTTATTTTAATTTTATCTACCATCCACGTAAGGGACGTAGCTACAAACGTTTCTATAAAAACGTTTGCATATCACTTCCGTTTCAAAAAATGTGTTGGAGCCTGGTGTTCTTGATGCTTTAGTTTTTTTTAATAAGGAGTCTGTACGGTTTTAACAGGGAAAAGAGGGATTGAAATCAAATCTTGATCAGATTCGGAAACGGTAAAAATACGTTTACACTGTTTAGGTTACGTCTTGCATTATAATCTTTTAAAAGAAAATGACATTAGATGGAATAAAAATAAATTATTTGACCTTTTGTTAAGAGACATAAAATATATGTAAATTTTAAAACGTAGCTACAACTCCAACGATTCAGGAATAGGGAGTAATGATGTCAGGCGAGCTGCTTGCCGACTTGATGCTTTGGTTTGAGTAACAAAAATAAGTTGCCTTTCCTGGCTTAACCAAACATGTTCCAGCGAAAAGCAGAAATGAAAAGATTTTCATTTAGTCAACACCTAGTTTAGTGTAAACTGCGCGACTAATGAAAGAGCAAAATTGACAGGTAAATGGAAAAAGTGGAGAAGCGGATAGTTAATTTGACATAGAACATGTGGGGGAAAATTGGGCTTTGGACCACCAAGAATTGGCAGCTAATAAATAAAGGCCGTGGGGGAAAACTATAGCCTTGTGTTTGTGTCTTCCTCTTATCACTTGAATCATCTGATTTTTTAATTTTTTATATTTTCTTATTTCTAAATAATTTAATACATAATCTCTATTTCTTTTATTATTATTATTTTTTAAAGTTTATACCTGTTTTTCTTACAGTCCTTTTAGCCATCCCCGTGCCATGGAGTTGCAGGGACCGGAAAAAACAGAATTCATACGTCGCATGTTCTAATGGCGTGGAGAGGAGAAGAATCAACAACCTATTCCGACGATCACAAATTCCCTTTGGCCTTTGGTTTGGGTTAGTACCAGACAAACTTGCAACCCCTTCACCGAATCGCCGCCTCACACTTAGGCCTCTCCCCATGACTACCTGCCGTTGCTTACCCTTATCGCCATTCCCTTCAAAACAAAACTCTGACCAGCTTCAGTCCACAATATTTGCTGGCACCGACTCACGCGTTCCTAAGTTCCAACTTATCTGTGAATCACTTCCATATCTATCGAAGATAAAAAAATTCCCATTTGGAATCACAGCGCTTCTCCTTACATGGCTTTTCTGAAGGGCACGGAAATTTGTGATGCCGGTGTAGAGAATTGGAAACCCCAATTACGTAATGAAAGGATGGATTACAGCATTCGCGCATCTGGGATGTGGTAACGTGGCTTTGGCAGAGCTCTGGGGTTTGGTTACAGGATTGGAGATTGCCTGGGACCATGGAAACAGAAAGCTTATGATAGAGGGGATTCTAGCACCACTATCAAATTTGTTATGAAACGATGTAATGAAGGTCATCCTCTGGCACCCCTTGTTGCCCGTGCTAAAAACATCTAGCAGCGCCAGTGGAAAAAAAATGCCCTGCAACACGTGTCTCGTGAGAAGAATTCGGTTGCAGATTGGTTAGCCAATCTGGCTCAATCTATTCCCCTGGGAGTTCATGTGTTTCCCCGCCCCACGCCGAATGAGTGTCTGTTACTAGTTTTAGGTGATATTTTTGGGACATGTATCACCCTCATCTTGTTAGGGCATAGCTCGAGCCCGTTTCTTTCCATTTTAACCAAAAAAAAGAAGAAGAGAGAAACACCAATTAGGCGTCCTTGCCGTTGTGGTTGGTGCTTTGGGTAAATCAAATCTGCCATTGCAGAGTCTGCCATGCTACTTGATCACTCTTATTACAACTTAGATCATGCCTACATCCACCGTAAACTAGACATTATTCACTCGCACATGATTCATAGATGTAAAAGTCACCTCCATAGCAGACTCTATAATGGCTGATTTGTTTTACCAAAACCATTCTTCTATTGTTTTTATAACTATTTGACGTCAAAAAGGTTTTCTTTAAAGAATAATACTGAATGGACTCAATTATATTGCACGAATATTATATAATGTAAATGTTAAACACTACTAAAAAATTATAGATTAATACTGTATATACACAGTTACATATAATGTATATGCCAAAAAGTAATAGAAAGTTGTCTTTAATTGATCTTAGTGATGTGTGAACAATGTAATCGCATAGAAGTAGCATTACTCTTCTTTATAACAATTCGGTAGATATATTTTGCAGCCTTCCATACATGAAGCGTTATTTATCTATATTTTTTTTATAAAAAGGGATGCCTATAGTAGTAAGATGTAGTAAGCCTTTTATGTTACAGCAATTAAGCTGTTAACAAGTGCAAAATATGACGATATACGAACATGAGTGACCCACTTGTTGGATATTTTTCTAATAAATATATATATATAATAAATATTTTGAAATAAATATATTTTTATAAATTATGAACTTACATATATCAAGTATGGACATATATATATTGTTAATAAATCTCATATTAATATTCGTTAATGTGAGACTTGGTTTGTCATTTTGTTGTGAATTTTTATGCTTGTGGGCCTTGTTATATTATTCATAATGGAAAGGATAATATATCGTGTATTATTATAAGGAAGGAGTCTCTACTCTTCATTTGTTATGAAGTATTTGTGTCCTATTGATCTAATACATAGATATATGGATCGTTATATATTTGCATATATCGGTTGGCAAATCACGTAATCAGACAAGGAGAATAGTACATACCCTTTCGCCTCCTTCTCTGTAGGTTACTATTTATTACTATTCACTCGTCTACTGTTAACTCGCTTGAAACACACATTCAGCTTAGCTCAGCAATAAAGAGTTTGAAACTCTTCCAGCCAACATCTGCCTTAGAACTACTGAAGGATGTAACTTTTTCAGGTATGTTAATCAATTTTGTAATTGATTGATTGACTTGTATGTTAGATTTAGTTTGCAGTATCGAATAAATCAAGTTTTGATTATATGAAATATATTTTAGCACCACTTAGATAGTGTTTATGTCTAAAATATGAGAATTATAATTAACATTATTCTATTTGGCATATCATGCGAAATGGAGGAAGTAGGAATGTAGGATGAGAATCTTTCTGGGTAATTCTGCAGGTTCAGAGTACTTCAGTCAGAGCAACCAAATGGAAAAACAATTTTTTCTCTTCCGAGAAGCTAACAAAAATTTCAGTTAAGGTATAAACTAAACAGCACGCTACTAAAAAGTTTCTCTTCAGGAAGGAATAGTAAATTACAATTAAAACATTTCAGCCATGTACAACTTATTTATTAGTACATATCCTTTTCGTACACCATGCATCCCCCAACCCCTTTTCTAAGATTGCTTGCCAGTGAATCTGGAGGGAAATTGCATAAGTTTACAACTTGAGGGATAATAAATAAAGAAATAAGCTAGTGGCCTAACGAAGATGATGAAATGATTATGTCGCCCTAATACAGAACAGTTATTACTTAATTTCGGCGACCTCCCCTTCCCTGCATTTACCCACATGTATTAACACGGTTCCTTTCTTGTTCGACTTCATCACTCTGCAACAGTTTCTCCTTGGAGCCTGCAAAACATGTCAGCAATGAGCAAAAAGCAGCTCACATTAATTTTTGGAATATACAACTAGAGACCTCGAAACACAAAGCAGAAGTTACAAAGGGAAGCCATCCCCATAGATCAAGCAGAAATATGGCAGTAACATTCCAGTAGTGCTGCTAGATTAAAAGGAAGATAGATGGCGACAAGTACTTACTCTATCCCAAAGGTGTGGATCCGGCTTCTTATATACCTTCACCTTATCAATCGTAGAAGGATCAGCCATCTTCCACCTGCATTCTGGGTGAGGGACACGGTGCTTTTCATACTCACTCACAATTTGTTGCGTTGTAGAATTGAATTCTGCCTTCGACATGTAGAACACGAAAGGCTTTTGGCAGGGATTTCGGCTAACTGGGCGTGTGTTGAATGCATATGCAGTGTAATCCGCTCTTCTATACCAATTCAAAAATGTTCTTGAAGGCATTTCCATCTCCCGTGGTGAAAACACCCCACGAAAGATCTGAACAGCAAAACCCCAAGAGACTGAAATGGTCCAGCTCTTTTTTTTATCATAGCAGATAGATTGCTGCATGAGCCCTGCTGAATCAAGCTTCATCGGGATAGTAAGACGTTGAAGAGCTTCAACCCGAGTCACATTGGGGAAGATAGGCTCAACCACGTCAAGGTGGTGCAGTGACACCAATGGAGTCACAGGATGAGCTGCAAGAAGCCCGAATAGATTCCCGTACACATCAAACTAATTTCAATCAAACAAAATCGTGGGTCAGTATTAAAATGAATGATATAGCTGAATGTAAGTGTACCGAATGCCCAAGATATACACAAAGTACGGTTGGGCTACTATTAACTAAATATTATTTTGTATAAACTTTTTAGAACAACACTCATGACTTCAGTAATGGCCATAGAATAATGGCCCGTGACAAGTTAGCAGTGTCATTACTGTCCAAAATTCATGCCCTGAATACCATAACATTTAGTAAGGGAATTAAACTACAGCCCTAATCGTATAGTAGCCTTGCCTGGAACAACTTTGGGCCAGGCAACTGCTGATTACCTAGAATGTTAGGCCTACATAGGAGTGAACAATAAGGAGTGTGAGGCCCACCGGTCATGCAGGCTGCTGAAAATGGTGCATTCGGGGACAGAACTGGTGCAATCATGACGGGGACAATAGTGAGCCCAATGTGGCCTTCACTTTGTGTTCGGAGGCTGGGCTTATTAGGCCTATATCTTATTGTGTCGGGTACCGAACCCAAAAGGGAGATTACACGTTTTTTCTTTTATTAATAAAATTTTATTAGATTTTTATTTAAATATTTTAAATAATTAAATTTAAAAAAAATCCCCATCTATACATGTTTCTATGAAAAAAAAATTTAAAAAATATATAATTAATATTAAAAATTTATATATACTTATATCATTACACTTATATTTATCACCCAACCGCCGTATACATTAGGTAATTCGAGGCATTGCCCAGTGAAAAAAAAGGAATCGAATCACCTGAATTTTTCCGATATAGAAAAGGAAATATATGAGAAGCATAAAGCACCAAACTTGGCTCTCTTTTTACTTTTCTCGGAATATAAAAAATTGATTCGATCTTTCCATACAATTTGCCAACACCAGAAAGGCAAACAGGACATAACTAAAGAAATTGAATAAGGAAGTCATTTTTTCGGGAAAAATAAATTATAATTGGAAGCAGAAATGTCACCGACACCTATCACCTGACTCCCGCCCACATTCGTAGGGAGTTGGGGACAAATTACCGGAGGTCCGGAAGAATGGTAAAATGGAAAATTCTAGCATTACGGTTTTTCACCTATCACCACAGGGAATGGGTCACTGAGTTCGCATAGACCATACAGCTCGTCCACACTTCAACTCAGTCCACCAAAGTCAGAACGTCGGCGATAGAAATTGTCAAACAGTTAGCGACACAATTAGTCCACACAAACAATGCCGACAAACCATAGTAAATTCAATCATAGCTCTCGACAGAGAAGCAGAGGGAATACAATGAATAGTAATAGATAGTACAAGAGCAACGGACCTGGTGAAAACCGAGTTCTTTAGTGAGTGGAACACCGAGTTCTGCCATACAAGCTTGCATTCGATCATCAGAGCCGTACAGACCTGGATACCTCTGAATACAGCGGTCTTGCATTTTGTGTAGAGCCTTGGCCAAAGGATAACTGATAGCGAAGCCGCCGCCGCCATAAGCCATACCATATGAGAAGAAAATATTCTGCAAGTGACTTTCCGATAGGCTGCCAATGTAATAGAAATGGTTGTGATCATACTTCCTCAAAATCCTGAGCAGGTTATCCGTGACGAAAACGGTGTCGTCGTCGCCCATCACGAACCACCTCACATCCTTGAGCCCCAAACGCAGCGTTTCCGACACGATCCGAGAGATTCGAATTGCCGACCGGTGACCTTGCTTGTTTGTGTAGACAAAATTAGAGGTGTCCGTAGAGATCTTCACCGGTGGTAACCCGTCGTTCTGGTGGGTCTTCACATGGTCATCGAGCCACACTACGCCCCTCATTTCTTCGGGCTTATACCACAGCTTGATGTAGTTCTTTCTTTGTTCCCAGAGCTTTGAGGAGGCAGCGATTCCGAATACTATGTGGCGGAGCTCCGTTTGGTTGTGGATTTCTTGAGACTCTAGGCCCAAAGCTGCGGACTTTCGATTTCGAATCAGTGTCGAAGCAGTGGCATTGATATTGGGTATTGTATTTATACTGGAAGAGGAAGAGAGGCGGTCGGTGGAGAAGGGTCCGTCTTTGCAAGCACGTGATATGGAGACGAGCTTTAGCGTGAAAACGACATAGGTGACTGAAGCAAAGAGGATAAGCGAGACCACTAGATTGGGTAAGGTCCGCGACTGTGCGGCAGCTCCTACAATGGGGCTACCAGAAGGGCTTCGCATCTGATCCCAAAGTAGTTTTTCCACGTCCTTCTGGGCCGCTTTCATTTTTTTAAAGCATACAATGTATTTTCTTAACTATCTTTGGGTAAAAATGAATAATTTTAATAAAAAAGAGAAAGGACAAATCGCGGCCTTTGCATGGTCACAGACCGATAGACTTGGAAGAACAATTGCTTGAATTAGCAGATTTGGGAGGGGCAGATCTGCATAAGGAGGTACAGAAAAGAAGCTTTTGAAGCAGTGAATTGGAGAAAGAAAAGCGGCGATAAAGAGAATTAAATAGGAAGATTGAGGACTTGAAGCTGGGGAAATGGAATGGAATCAAATAAAAATGCGATAAAGAATGACAGATTGGGGGGAGAACAGCTCAGAGAGGTAAAGTCGAGGCGAGAGAGGATGCATCGGTGCCGCCAGGTTGCACACTCTCCCGGAACAGAGCTGGATACACTAGTATTTAATTTATATGAATGGTTCTTCTATATTTGGGATACCCTTAAATGAATAGTGTGACCTCTATGCCTTTGCCCGCTCAACTCGATAGAGACACGTGTAATCTTGTTCTGGGATTCTTATAGGGCCCCACGGACTGAGATAACAGAGATGGACCACCTTAGGCCCACGAGCGGATCCGATGGTTAAAATTGTTGGCCGAAGCTGATTTACCGCACAGAATGATTCTCCCTCTCTATTCTTAGGTCTTGAGTCATTAATGGATTAATCTATCAGATGACAATGTGTGATTTTCTTGTTCATCCATTGCTTTTGAGGATTTCTGTATCCAAGTGATTAAACTGAATAATATTAATCCTAATAATGCTCTGTTCCAAATCCTTATGTAACGTACCACTTAAAGCTATGTAGTTATTTTGGGATTGGATTGAAACTCCATATGATAGACGACTGGCCAATTAACTATAAGATAAATGCAAAAGCACATCCATTGATCGCAGGTCATCTTCAACTTGTTAATGGCCGCAACGTTATTATTCAGAAAAAGAAAAAGATAAAAAAACTAAAAAACCTGGCCTGAAAAGAACAGGAGCATCCAAATCAAATGAATTTGAGCAGGTAAGTTCAGCGTCATTTAGTAGTGACTATTAAAGCTTTACTGCTTAAAGCGACGCTAATGTAGCATACTAGGTGGTAGGCACAATGTTGCAATGCAACACGACTTGCAGCTTTTATATATTGCGTAGTCGTTCATTACCTTATTTGCCTTTTCATTTTTGTTAAAAGAGGCAATGAGAAAAGAACGTATATATGCAGATTACATAGAGTCATACGCCAGCTAAACATCCTGTTTGCAAGAAATTAGGGCGAGTTGAAATAGGTCAGTGGCAAATATTATTAATATACAGGTATTCTTGCTTCCATGGCAGCTATCCCATCCGTCTTGGAGTGCAAATGCAATAAAATTATATATAGAAAAATTGCTGGCAGATAAGCACGTCCAGAAAATGCAGAGCATTTGTGCCAATTTTGGAAGATATACGATCCAAGCGGTTGCTGCTATTTAGTCATTAGGTGTGCTCTCCTTCCAACATGACTCCGTCTACTGTTTCCATTTTTGTCGTGTGCGTGTTTTGCTTGTTTTGGGAGGCCAATCAACACAACCTTCCCAATTTTTTCTTTTGCTCTAGAAGGCACTCCCATTTGGGCGTAATAATTGAATACATGTAAACATGGGCCATCGAGCCTACCTGGCGGATTGCAATGCCCACCATTACACAGGCCCAACCTTGCGCTTGAGGTGGATCCAGAAGGCCCAAAATAGTAAGTAATAAAGGTTTTATTATTTTTATAATTTTATTTTTATTTAATTTTCATAATTTAAATTATTAAATTTATTGTGATAGGAAATAACATTTTCTAAGTAATAATAGAGTTTCATTCCTTGGCCAACGGCCTTCATATCGGGATTGATTTAGCTCTAGTTCTTCTAAGGCTGTCTGTGTTTCCTCGCCGTAGTTTAGAAAAGAATAAGCATAATGACGAGCAAGAAAGGCAGCTTTTGGCAAAACAATGCTAAATCATGCATGGCCTAAGGATTAATTCATGGTTATATAGACAGTCTCATCAATATAATCGCTTTGCCAATCCAACTGTTTCGTCTCAATAAGGCTTCAGTCGAATTCCTCCTTCCATGCCACAAAATAATGTGATTGCAAATATGACTGCAATGCCACTTCATCCACAAGGTGACATTCAAAATTCGACCACACGCAAATCATTTTGCTGGCCGTCGTGTGATCTGCAAGTACAATGAGAGTAGAGTGAGAAAATGAGAATAACTTACTCAACAAAATAAACTTATTTAAATGAAGTTGTGTGAAAGGTATATATAAATACTACGCTATATAAATACTATGCAAATATAATTAGTGTTACGCGTTCTTCATTCCTTGTTTTGGTCTTCTTCACTTTGCATTTTTGTCTGTGTTGTTTTTCTCTTTAATTTATGCGTTCTTCAGTTTGTATTTTGGTATTTTCAAGTTAATGAGGGTTCTATTTTAATTGTGTTCACAAAGAAATTACAAAGCATATCGTTATTAGCCTCCCCAGAAAGACGATCTACATTCCCATGTTTTGAAGAGAGAGAGAGAGTATCTAATAAAGAAAATAGAGTCTAGCTATGTGAATGGAATATATTGAAAATGTCCCAATGGAAGACGATGAATTTAGTGGACTAGATACAACAAAATCAATAAACCTATGAATCAGCCTTCCTTCAAGCGGCTAGGCTTTTCTGGGAGAATGCTGGCGTGATGAAGACCCTCTGGAAAGCACAGAAACTATGGATTGAAAAGCATTCACTGCTATCTTGGATTTTATTTGCCCTCTTTTGGGGAGTGGCTTTGTGCTTCTGAACCTCTTGGCAACCCTATCTGCATCTGGAACATGAGCTATCCTGTTATTCATTCTGTAACTCTCTTAAGCAGTCAAGCTGAGAGCTAATTCTTTTCCAACGTCTGAGGTGTTCTGGAGACTTGTGTAAGATAAACCCAAGGTCTATAAGTTTTTATATAGAGCCCTGAACAAGCACAACTGGAAATTTGGAATACCAGGACAGGGCCTGTGGGCGAATGGTTGCTGATTTTAATATTGAAAGGAGGAGGGAGAAGCGGTTTTGGTGGGGGTTAGGGAGCATGCCAGCCAATTTGTCTTGACCGTAGAAGATTCCTTTTTAGGTCAACGCAGGACAGGTTGAGCTTCAAATCCGTAGGTTTGATTTCAGTGACTAATAATCTAATCAATCAAATATGCTACATAGGCATAGCTTCAGAAACCAGTACTGACTGATGTACCACTGTGCCAGAACACGTGCGGGTGGAAATGGTATCTTGAAGCTGTATTGTGGACCTTGGTGCTGGTTTCAGATAATGAATACGGCATTCAGTGATTTGTTTTTGTTGGGCAGATAGGTTTGTTGCAATTTCATATTTCCAGTTGGATGGGGTTCAGGGAGCAAGTTGTTTCCTTCGATCCTTATCCTCGTTCTTAAGGGAATTGACTAGGCTGGCTCTACATACTAGAGCCTGCAGATCAAGCATCCTATATATATATACACACACAGATGATAGATGATGATGATTCGGCATCACATGGTTGTCTGTTGAAGTAAAATTTGTAGCGTTTCCATTCCTTATTGATGAAACGGGGCTGTCTCTTTTGTGCCTGGACACGCATTAGACATGGCAGTCTAATATATTGTCTGGTTTTCTTGCATATAAGAGCATCTGTAGACAGAATTTGATTAATCCTGTGGTCATGAATTTGACTAACACGTGCGTTTCTATGCTATGCCAAGCATATCAAACAGAATTTCCCTTCAAGTTTGAAGACACTTTAGGTTTATATAATGTAGCAAGCAGAATCCGTTGTGGAGTGGATGAAACAGAGAGCTCATTCCCCTTTTCTTTATATTTTTACCTTGTAGCCCTCCCGTAAAGCAGAAAACCAGCTCAGCCTATAACGCTATAACCTTGGATCCCATAGGGTGACCGGTGGCGGTGAGCTTAACCCAATTCCACCCCAACAAAAGCCTCTCGGTGGTGCGATCGTTGAATTAAATTTTCTAGTAGCATTGGCTAATATAATTAGTGAAACAACGTGCTGGCATCTGACCTTCACCCAATTATAACTTTTCAATTTTAGTAAAGGTACTTGAAGCACTTTTTGGGAACCAATAGAGAGAGAGAAACAAAATAAGAGTTAAAAATAATGAAAAAAAAATTGAAATATACGATTAGAAGACACTCTCTAATCTCTCAATTTTGCCCACTCTTTGGTCTAAATCACTAAAGTCAATAAAGGAGGTGATCCATTTCCTACTTTTTGCACTTTCTACTACCTGTTGTCACCGTGGCAACAGCTAACTAGTTTTAATTTAGTGAACAGACCAGGTATATTCGTTATCCTTTACATCTGCCATCTATTCTTCTGTCTCAGTGACCATCGAGTTTGAATGATACGCTACCAATCGCGAACATTAACACCATCTCTTTCCCCAGAATAAAATGCCGATTAAAATGCCATCCCTAATGTAATCGGCATTTTATATCTGTTATAAATAGACATGTACATAAAAGGGGCTTTTTAGCCACGGACGCAAAAATTTGTATGGATATATTTGGTTATTATAAGATCCACATATGACATCCTCCTTCTGCTGAGACAGTTTTTGCCAGAACTCCTTACTTTTGAAGATACATAATACAATATTAATAGCGGTTCAGGGCTAAAAAGCACAGATAGTGCTGGTAGGAGAACAATATATCCATTCTTGTAACCGAGGAATGACTCAAGTGCATACCTAAAAGTTGTGCTCCATTGGGTGACAAAAAGGAATGCCGTAAATTCTTAGATTTCTTGCCTAGGCTTCAACATAAAAGCACATTGAGAAGCTAAACAAAACAGGCACACGTACAGATTCCTTTCCTAAGGACTAGCAAAATCCAAACACTGAAATTCTTGGTTAAAGCTAGAGGAGGAAGAGACCTGTCTCTTTTCTTTTTCCTCGACGCAGTCAGAATTAGGCACCGATATTTGGGATTCCTATACTTGCACATAGCAATGCCTGGGAAACAAAATTAGGATATGGATGCTGTAGTCAAATTCCCAGGCAAAGCTTCAAGCCAGGTTACCCGCTCCCATATCACAGAGAGGTTCGCCCTAAGGTGCTTTCCCCAACAAAGAACATGCGATTTTTTGTTCAGACAAGATGGAGACACAACACGGCTTCAGTTTCGAAAGGAAGGTTCAAGACAAATTCCTGGACGACAGAAGAATTTCCACACTGGTGAATCAAACAGAGACCCCAAATCTGGGCCACATTTATTCTGGCCATCAGAAACGGTAGCACAATTTTACACATGCATCAATGAGAAAAAGCTCCTATAACTGGGTGAATGCATATGGAAAGATGCTTACGTCGACGACTACTCTTTCCCAATACCATTCCAAGGAAATAAGGTTTGCATCTAACGCCATACTTCCAAAGTAAAATAAGTCAGGACTGCAGTCGTTTTCCAACGATACTACGTTGTCTAAAAGGAATACTGCAGGAAGTGACGCAATTCTTAGAGCAGCTTACGGCTAGCATGGTTCAGAATGTGAAATTGAGTGTCGGAGATATATGCGAGGGAGATGATTACTGCTGTGCTCAAATGGCACTTGGGTGATATTTCTTACCAAAAACATAACAGTTTCTACTAAATATTTAGTTTTACCACTATATAATTGATCCAAGGCTGCTCGGTGGTCTTTGGAATACGGCAGAATGGGAAAAGGCACGGATCCCATTCACCAGAGGTTGCAATTTCTTCAAGTGCTCAAAAGAAGGAGAAAAGATAATGATTAGGTACAATGAAATAGTAAAAATAAAAATAAAATCTAATTCTTGATGGAGTCTTCTACTGTAGAAAATATACACTCACTATGAAAATTACATGCAGGAAAGCTGATGTATTGATTGAATCAGCCGTAAGGCCTTCTGGTATAATCGCAAGTGCAAACTGACTCTCGTAAATATTCTGACCCCGTAGCATTGAAAGCATTTCTTATTTCATCCGTAACCGTCTGATTGCTAGTGCTTCTACTTTAATTTTTCCTTCTAAATCTTTTCAATGCATTGGCCTTCCCCTTGAGTGATTCAGACTCGGTTCAAGACGGTGACTTCCTAAATGAAAAATGTTATGTTTAAGTTTTATTCTTATATTTCAGCCATATTTATTATATAACTTCAATTTTCACAAAAAAATAATTATTACTCTTTTATTTTTTTTTCACATAAATAGAAAATTATAAATATAACATCGCTGTTCCTAAATTGATAGCTTTCCAAACGCAGAAGTGTAAGTCAGCAATTCCCAGATACATCACCTGCTTAAAAATATCATGGCTATAGAAAATTTACGCGATCACTTTACAAAACACCTGATATTCATCACAAGATATCCATTAACACACGTGTCTCCCGTACTCTGCAGGGTTCTTAAAGAGTCCTGAAGCGGCACTGAAAAGGATGATGAGCATTTACATCATAGTCATATTAGCAATAACACTTTTTCTGAAGAGAAAAGATAAATTTACGTTTTTGCAGTGTCGTTTGGTACACACACAGACATAAGCGATTAATCAAACTTTGCGTTTTGGTTCTAAACGGTATATATGCACGATCCAAATTTGACCACGTAAGAGACATAAACATAAAACATGGGTGTTAAACGTGGACATAACATCTCTCTTTTCTGAATCCACCAGTGGGTGGCTACATCATGCTTTGGAGCTTTATGGCTCGATTGCTAGGCCATGCATTCAACATTGTTATCTTTATTTCTTAGTTTTTCATCAAATAGACGAAAACCCAATTCATAAAGGCTATCAGTAATAACTGCTAGCACTAGAGATATTGTCTCACATCACCTGCCATTATTATCGGTATCATGGTTCCACCATGTCTCTAACAATGAGAGAGCAAGTAATGGTCCAAGAACTGGCGGAAGTGGTGGAGGCCTACTAAACGTGACAATTGGGTCAATCTTCTCTTTTGTATCGAGCTCCCCTCCGCCAGATTCACCGTTCTTCTCTTGTTTCTTAGGTGTTATAGTTGCCAATGTACCTGCGACAAATGCCAAATGTTCTTTTATCAATGCTGTCCTATTTGTAACCTCCAACACAAAACAAAAACAGCTCCACCAATTAATATGTTAGATCAAAAAAATAACGGGAACCTCTGTCAGAACAGAGGCAAAAAGAATAGGAAGGTCTCTAACAATATAGGAATGAAAGTTATAGCACAGTACCCCATGATCCTTTGACCGGATGGATTTGCCTAAATCTGTTTTTTGCAGGCAGCAGAACTGCAACAATTCCACGCATGTAGTCAATAGTTATTGTGGTGCTCCTGCAATAACCGAAGGAAACAACCTTTAGATTTATGTGAACACATCACGAGAAGAAAGCAGAATGAAACTGATACATCAGATTCAGACTTTTTCATTTTGCAGCTACATAATTTATGCATATGATCCGAAAGATCCAATTGAATTGAGCAAATTCGATTAACAGATAACAGTACCGATAAATTAATACATGGAGAAAAATTGAATTACTACAAATGATAATGGAATGAAATGGCATACCACTGGCCCTGTGAGCATGGATTTTAAGTTCAAGATTCTTCACACCCAATTCAATGAAAACTAGTATTTATCTTTAAGAAAATAGGAAAAGGATTATAACGAAAAGGCAGAAGAATCATACTGCTATGCTGTCAAAGGATTCCTTGTATTACATCTCATCGCATGCCTTTCAATACTTAAAATAATCGTATGCCGTGACTGGCAAAATAATTCAAGCAATTTGGCAATACAGAAAAACTAAAGCAAATGTTCTTAAAAGAATAAAAGCAGAGACACACCAAACCCAGGACTTACAGTAACACTCCCGATGCTCAAGCAAACAATAGACACCCGGCAAACTCGTGACGCTCCGCCATAATGAGTCGTGACATAGTTCAGGAAACTTCTCGTTCTCGGCTCCAGCTCCATCGGGTAACTTTGCGAGACACGTGTATCCACGTGGCGTTATCTCAGGTTACAACAGAATTTGGGCTGGACAATGGACATGACTCAATCGTTGGTTTAGTAGACATGCGATGCAAATGACCACGATTGGCAGAATGTGAAATTGGTAACATTGTGTTCTTGGGCCTTTGCTGTATTGGGCCCAAATTCATATTTATTATATCCATAACAAAAATACGAGCCCATTTACTGTTTACATCTGATATGACAAAGCACTGCCAGAGGAAACAATGAAAGGTTCGGATAGGAGATGGATTGATTTTTTTGGTTTGACAATTATAATATGTAAAAACAAAAATAGAGATAAAATTAAGAGATATAAAAATAAAGAAGAAAAAAATTAAAGTTTATAAATTTAAGTGTAGAAAAATTAAAAAAATGATTAAAATAAAAAATAGGTGATCCAAATCCGTATCATTGATTAACGATGACAATGACATAGCAAGATTTATTCCCAGTTCTCTGCAATTATCATCAGCATTTAGACGATAGTCCCTCGCTCGCAAACATGTCAAACTCAAAACCAACAGTATCATATTGCATTATTGATTATGAAGTTTTCAATGAAGATACTTTTAGTAGTTTTTCAATGGCTCACGAGTTGTTATTTTCAAAACCAACAATGCCATACTGCCTTATTGATCATTATAATATTTTTTTTTATATCAATCATTATATTACTTTAAAAGTTATTCAATCACATTAATTAATTACAAGGGAATTTAATCCCTGAATTAAAGTTATCTGAGTAATTAAATCTAGATGATAAATTAAAAGTCCCGCAACAAACTTATCCAATAGGATTACTTTTCAAGGGAAAACGCATCCCTGGAAGTTATCCTTTTTTGTTTTCTTTTTTGATGGATTTTCGTGAGAGGAGTAAGTCATCATCGAACGTTAAGGATAGGGAATTTCGTTGTAATTTTCTGATGCCCGGATGGAAATGGTTTTCGTGAAGGGTGTTTTAGTGGCTTTGGGTTATTCAATATTCTGGCCTATATTTTGTGAGGACCCACATGGCCATAAGGAATTGCCGTTTGTGGGGGTGGTAGTTGTACATTATGAGTTAGGTAGAAGCCCTGCATTTTAACTCCAACCATTAAAGATGGGGTCCCTGAAGGGTTGGGCGTGGCCAACATTGGCGTGGTATCATGGGAGAGAGAGAGAGTGCGTCTTGTTTCCTTGATGAGAAATGTTATAGTTCACGGGATGCCAAACTTATCCATATTCTGACAATGTTCCGTGAGAGTGTGGACCCTCCTTTTCCCAACTAAACAATGCTATGAGTATTCAGCCAAAGAAGAGTTACTGTGATTGTGTCAAACACTAACGATCTCCCAAGTGCATGGCACACACCATCTTTCTTTCTGCTCCATTATCTTTTGTTCTATATAAGAAATTAAATACAAAGGCAGTGTGGTGCACGGTGGCACAAGTAATCTCCACCAACGAAATGGAAATGGTATTTTTTTAAAGGCATAACTGGTAATGATGTCTGTGTCCAAGCATGTGCATATATGCGGACGGTGAAATTAAAATGGGTTGAAGATGGCAAAAAAACTGAACACTAGGAGTTGATTGTCCTTGTAAAACTAACCCCAGAATCATGTCTTCAATCAGTTTAGGGCATCCATTCAAACTCCACATTTGATATTTCAATCCATTTTTTTATCTCTAATATACCTTACAAGCTGATTCTGACACCTCATTCCTTCCCTGCCCATAATATATTTCTGCCTCAGTTTTCTTCATTTGAAGTTTGCTGATCGACTCAATTTATATTCTTAACCATGTAGCACAATGCAACTGCACGAATTAGGCTCTAAATGAGCCAAGACTGGGACGATTTAGAATGTTACACAGAATAGTTATTAGTCCTTCTGTTTATACCCGTGTTCTTTCCCACCGTCACATCAAATAATTAAATGTAATAAATAAATTTACTTGGACTAAAATTGCTAATTTCACTACCACTTACTTTCCTGTTATCACATGAAGAATTAGAAATAGGATGGAAGAACACATGAAGCAAAACTTATTGCTCATAACTAGTATATATACCCCCATTCTCTATCTATATAGACATACCAATAGCTCAACTCCACTTACTTCTATTATATGCGATAATGCATTTGGGGACGGCTCCCTCTCCCACAAAATGTCTGGTACAAGCTCTGCTTCAGTCTATTGTCTTCTTTCCTTACTTTTAAAAGCAGAGGAGAAGAAGCAATGGTCCAATTGTTCTTACTTCTACATGTTTATTCCACCTCCCTATATGCTAGTGATTCCTTTTGTTTGTGGCTGTTAAATAATCCTGCCTAGCCTTGGTTTTTTCCCCTCTATATTTATCTATGGATACACATGGATGCTTTGAAATTCGTAATTTCACAGGTTATGCAAGTCTTATTAGTACTAGCGCTTGTGGTTGCTTCACCAAGCCTAACCATGGTGGAAAGCCGCAAGGGTCGAGCGCTGAAATACTTCGAGTATCAGTACAGTGCTGTGAGCTGCAGAACTTACAGTGCTTCAGTGACAGAATTTGGTGGAGTTGGAGATGGAACAACTTTGAACACTAAAGCCTTTCAGGCAGCCATAGATCATCTAAGCCAGTATGCATCAAACGGTGGGTCTCAACTTTATGTTCCACCAGGAAGATGGTTGACTGGCAGCTTCAATCTCACCAGCCATTTCACTCTGTTCCTTCACAAGGATGCTGTGCTTCTTGCCTCTCAGGTTTACTAGCTAACTTCTGCAGCTCAAAATGTAAATGTTGTGTTATCAAGTGGATGTAATGGGAAACAATTAATATATATATTCTTTCAAACTCTGGAATCAGGATGAAAATGACTGGCCAGTGATCGATCCCCTGCCATCCTATGGTCGAGGGAGAGACACCCAAGGCGGAAGGTTTAGCAGTCTAATTTTTGGAACCAATCTCACTGATGTGGTGATAACCGGTACTGAAATATGCTCTTGTGAATTGAGATTACCATATAGTCCAACTAAATATGTGCTTGTTCTAATAATTGGGGCTCAAATTTATTTGTAGGGGACAATGGCACAATTGATGGGCAAGGTGATCTGTGGTGGAAAAAATTCCACAAGGGAGAGCTCAAGTATACCCGACCTTACTTGATTGAGATCATGTACTCAGATAGTGTTCAGATATCCAATCTCACTTTGGTTAATTCTCCATCTTGGAATGTCCATCCTGTTTACAGCAGGTTCTTCTTTTTTTCTCTGCTACCTCTGTTTTCAATCTTTAATCATTCATGTTGCATACCTGCCTGCTTGAAGGGATTACATTTATAATCCCTCTAGCCATGTATTATTTCAAGTTTTTCTGACATTAAGAACTTGGATGCAGCAATGTTCTTGTACAAGGCATCACAATTCTTGCACCTGTGACATCTCCAAATACTGATGGGATCAACCCTGGTAAGTTAGTATCCATATGCATACTATGGCCAAGTTAAGTTCACAGAAGATAAACGCTATGCTTGGAGTTTTAAATGAATAGACCTAGAAACATTAATTCATCTTGGATTCCACGGTATTCAGGGGTTCTAAGTTCGAAGTAACTTAAGAACTTAATGGTTTATTGGATCTAAAACCTCATAAGTCATGAGCTAACTTAGGTTTATTGTGTCTGATGCAGACTCGTGCACAAATACACGAATTGAGGACTGTTATATCGTGTCTGGGGACGATTGTGTGGCAGTGAAGAGTGGTTGGGATGAGTATGGTATAGCTTATGGGATGCCAACCAAGCAGCTCGTGATCAGACGACTCACTTGTATTTCTCCATTCAGTGCTGTGATTGCATTGGGGAGCGAAATGTCAGGTGGCATTCAAGATGTCAGGGCAGAAGACATCGTAGCCATTGATTCAGAATCAGGAGTGAGGATCAAAACTGCTGTAGGGAGAGGAGGCTATGTGAAGGACATATACGTTAGGAGGATGACCATGAATACTATGAAATGGGCGTTTTGGATGACAGGAAATTATGGGTCTCATCCTGATAACAATTATGATCCTAATGCAGTGCCTGTAATTCAAAATATTAATTATCGTGACATTATTGCCAATAATGTGACAATGGCAGCAAGATTGGAGGGCATATCAGGTGACCCATTTACTGGAATTTGCATATCAAACGCAACCATTGAACTAGCAAAAAAGGCTAAAAAAGTTCCTTGGACTTGCACTGACGTTGCTGGGATTTCAAGCGCTGTGACTCCTCCGCCATGTGACCTGTTGTCAGACCAAGGACCAGAGAAGATAGGGTCGTGTACCTTCCCAGAAGACGGCCTCCCCATTGATAATTTCAAGCTTCAAACGTGCTTTTACAAAAGGTATTTGTGAGTTGTGACAGTATGAGTGGAATGATTCAGTTCATGGGAAAAACCCAAAGCGTGCAATACTTTAAATATGAATTGTACCCAAATAATTCGAAACTGTTATAGAAACTCTGAACAAGTACATCAACAATGAAAGAGGCTAAGCCGATTACACGTTTTTGCCACTTGCTTGTGAAAGCGTCGTTACTTTGTACAAGGTTATTTCATTGCAAGGCAGTGCTGTATGAACTCTGTATATTTTCTTATATTCTCTGGCAATTTAAATCTCTCTCTTTTTAATCTACTTTTTGCAAATGTCTGAAATTATGTGCACCTAATATTTTTTGTTATTATTTATTACTGTTAGTCCTACTCTTCAGCGTTAGTAGAGCTTACTACCCTGTTACCGTCAACCAATACAGCAAAGAAATAAGAAGTAAGAAGATTCCATACCATACGTAAAACATGAAAATTAGATTTTTTTTTTTTTTACCTTTTTTATTTTTTAGAGTAAATTACACTAACCTCCCTTGAGGTATTTGATTATTACACTCCACCCCATTCTTACTCAAATATGACACTCCACCCCATTTACTCAAATATTAATTAAAAAAATATATTTAATATTAATAAAATATTTAAAAAAAGAATATTAAATCAATATTTTAGTTTAATTTTATTTAAAAATTATATTTTAATTCAGTTAACCATTTTAAATAATTAATATTTTGATAAATTATATTTTTTTAATCAAATAATTATATTTATTACAAAGTATAAATTTAACAATATGTATGATTATGAAAAAAAATTTAGTACAAATATAGAAGCATCTTGAGAATAAGTTTAGTTAAGAAAAAAATGTAAAGCATAATTGATCTTATTTTTTATTAACTAAAGTCATCCTAAAATACCTCTATATTTGTACTAAATTTTTTTTCATAATCATATATATTGTTAAATTTATACTTTGTAATAAATATAATTATTTGATTAAAAAATATAATTTATCAAAATATTAATTATTTAAAATGATTAACTGAATTAAAGTATAATTTTTAAATAAAATTAGATTAAAATATTGATTTAATATTTTTTTTGTGAATATTTTATTAATATTAAGTATATTTTTTTAATTACTATTTAGTAAATGGGGTAAAGTGTCATATTTGAGTAAGAATGGGGTGGAGTGTAATAATCAAATACCTCAAGGGAGGTTAGTGTAATTTACTCTATTTTTTAATTTTAATAACCTTTTTTTATCTCTCTCTACATAACTCTAAACTAAGTCCCACTTTTTCTCTTTTGTTTCTCTCCTGACGCACAATCTGTGCAGAGGATCTGCATCCATGAAACATGATTTCTTAGGCCTATAGCAAATGGTGAGATATCAAATCGAGTGACATTAGCCCCGCGTGGCTAAAATCACATAAAAAGTTACGTCTCTTGCGGAAAGCAAATTTTAAAGTCAATAAAAGCATAAAATGCACCATTTTAAAACATTTTATTTGTTTTATTCAACAAACATAGTTCAACACATAATTCTAAAATTGTAAGTCTATCATTTCCTCTCATCCACAGTTATGACTATCCTGTTTTGCTCCCTTATGGCCTCACCCTCGACCCCTCTCCTTTCGCAGACTTCGACATAGGACAAGAGCTTTTATAACTCGTATTAATGACTTAATTCATGACTTGATTACGAGGCAGATAAGTTTTCTGCTATTCCTAGCGACCCATCTAGAAGTTGAAGGATACTGTCTTTAAGGTGGAAAGAAGTTGCTCTCATTACATTTATACATGTAAGTAAGCTTTTTCTACTGACAGGCTGGATCTGGATTAAACTTCACTGATTCCCTCCAAATGAGCTCCTTGATGTGTTCTTCGGTGCATAATGGCTGTTCAAAATCAAAGCTGAATGGCCTGGGACAAACTGGCTCATCATTGATGTCATGAAGTGATGAAAGAAATGGGTGGCGCAGTGCCTCGTCAACTGTGAATAAATGAAGATACCACATAAACGGATAAAAAAATGAGAATAATAAATTACATTTAATAAGCAAGTTATAAAGCCTCTCTTGAAACCCCAATTCCTTCAGAAATACCTGCGATGCGTTTGTTGGGGTCAAAGATGAGCATCTTTTCCAGCAGATCCAATGCTGCCGAAGTCATGTTAGGGAATCTAGCAGAGAATTTTTGCTTCCGGCACTGTGGAAGCTGTCTAACATATCTTCTGGCATTTTCACTTCGGAGAAACCCAAGGTTGGCATCATCAGGTGAACCTATTAACTTTTCAGAAAAAGGAAAACAGAACGCATGTACGTGGTGTTACAACTTATACCCATCATCTTATAGGGAACCAAAAATCAGGCTTTATGCAAACCGTATATTATTTTACAGTAACAGCATTTAGAATGGATGCATAATATGCCTCTATTATTCCCTGTCGTAGAGCCAGGTTTATAGAGACTATATATGGGACTTGGTTCCACGCAAGATGATATTTACCAAAAAATTGAAAAAAGAGAAATCCAGTTTTACTATAACATCAGACACAGAATTTCTCAACACAAAATGCTAGCCACTTTAGCGAATGCCTCAAAAAATTCCATAATCCATTTCCACCTCATTCTTTGATTTCTGATAGGTTGACAAATCAAACTCTGATTAAGGCTCAAACACACAGTGAATGCATATTAAGCTAATAGCACACAAGGTCATGCTAAAGACATTGGCACATCGAAACTAGCCTGATATTAGATGGTATTCACCAACAATAGGAATAGCTGGAAATGGCAGAAAAACAAGAAACAAGAAGAATCAGAATAGCCTGGCCTTGTTTCAGAATTGCTGCTCATGCCAATTCTCGACAAATTTTAGAGTCATTTTGGGCATTCACAGCATAAACCTCGAGCAACAGTTGACGCATCCAATTATTCAGTCTTTCTAATAAGCTATGATCAAAGTAGGGTTTCCACAGGGAGAATGAGAGGATAAACAGACAACATAAAAGTAAATAAATGAAATATAAAGCCATTTTGTTTTCAGTAGCTTCAGCTAGGGTATATCAAGCATGTTGAGAGGGTCAAAGTGACTGAAGTGATTTCCCAGGTAATATTTCAGAACAAATTCAGCTCGAAAGGAGTTATTTTTCCCTTCACAAGAAAAAATTCCTTTATTTGTAACAAGGATTCAGGTGTGAAGATCAGCTTGTTGGTCAAGATGAGGACTTTCTAAGGTAAATGCCAACTAACTAGTAGCAGAGAAGGATAACGCAATACAGTATTTAGAATGCTTCAGAAGACCTTAACTTCAAATGAAAGTACCAAAGTTCCAAAACAACACCTCTGTTATCAGCCTTAGTTGGTGAACATAATCTTTCCCAGGAAACAAGGGTTCTCTGGTCATAACTTCGCCAAATATGCAACCAACAGACCATACATCAATTGCAGAGGTGTATTCTGAACAATTGAGGAGCAATTCTGGGGCTCGGTACCATCGGGTGACAACATACTCGGTCATGAAATCTGTCTCAGATGTTGTCCTTGCCAAACCAAAGTCCCCGATTTTGAGGTCATAGTTTGAATTCAGAAGTAAGTTACTGGGTTTAAGATCACGGTGCAAGACATTAGCTGAATGCACATATTTCAGCCCCCGTAACAGCTGGTATAAAATGTACTGCAGAAGTTTCGAGAAATATTAATTCCATGCACCATTTCAAACAAAAGCAGAACTCAATAATTAATACTTCTGAAGTGATTTGTATGTGTCACTAAGACAGTTCTTTCTTCTAATACTAAAAAATTAAAAGATTTCATATTCAATATGACCTATTTATCTTACCCCATGCCCTTCACATTTCCTAAGTGCTTTTGAATGGAAGTATTATCTCAAAAGATGAGGCTTCCTAGCTTACAGTGTTTCTCCAAGTTAGGTGGTTAATGTAGCCCAATATCTGTTGCCTTTTAATGGTACATAAAGAAAGAATTTCATCACTTTACAATAATTTAGCAGTACCACCGAATTTCATAGATTTTATGTATACAAATTAAAAAAAAAAAATTTTAAAAAAACTCAAATAAGCTGTCTCAATTTCATGTAATCTGTTAAAATTAAGCCAAGTTTTTTAATTCAAATGTTTCAACCAACAAGCGACAACTTCCAGGAAGATTAAAGGGTTTATATTTATATTTCTGAGTAACTAGAGTTAGTGTTGTTAGCAAATATTATCAAGAAAGACTTGTCATAAGTAAGTTACAGGAACATACTATTAAGATCCAATGATATTATAACTACCAAACCTGACAATGGTCATCGGTAAGAGGTTGATCAGAACGAATTATCTGATGAAGATCAGTTTCCATCAATTCATAAACAATGTATACATCATTGAAAGTCTCCTTTATTGGAGGTCGTATGATATCCTTGATGGTGATGATCTGTGAAAGATAATAGCAATTTCAAGCATCTAGAAATGATAGGTGGTGAATCAAATAGTTCCAAAGAAACACATGGGGATAAATAGTGATTAGTGATAAAAATACAAGTGAAGTCAAAATTGGAAAAAACAAGAGTCTATGTAGTAAGAAGACATCAAACATACGTTTATATACATTTAGTTGACTATTAACATGTCAGCTCTATAATAATTCCAATTTAAACTAATGATCTCATTAATTCGAATTTTAAGCACAAGAAAATGTCATTATAACTCAATTAAATCGACTGTCTCTAAGTCTCTTACAGTTGACATCTAATTTCTTTCTGCTCAGTAACAACTAAAGTTTGCATTGCATAGAAATCAGCTTCAGGGGTTTGTCTTTACAAAAGTTTCTCACCCAGCAGAACTGGTAAGGAAAATTTTTACTTTCTGGCAATTGCTGAAACCAATAATTTCAGCTCAGTCCTTGAATTACTGTAATTTGGTGTCCGGAAGGTGGATTTGTAAATATGTTCGCCAGGCGTTGGAGAATGAACACATTACGTATATAAGAGAATATAAACTAGTAAAAACAATTGTCACCTGATACCTTGGAACAAATTATATTCAAAATCACGTTTCCAGGGTAGGTAGACGAGAACACAAAAATAAAAAGAAGAAAAAATACTTACATTTTCATGGTCCATATGGCTAAGGAGCTTAATCTCTCTCAATGTCCTTTTAGCATCAACTATATTGTCAAATGCGTTACCAATCTTCTTGATGGCAACTTCCTCGTGTGAATCTGAATTGACGGCAGCACTGAAAAGAAAAGAATTTTGTTTTTCACCAATCTAATGTTCAGGCGACGCAAATTATTAAAATACGTAAGAAAAAGCCATTTTCAGTGTTCCCTAAAGTTAGCAAAGATTGCAACAGCTCTTTAACCTGTGTCTGGTAAAACTATATGGCATATTCCAATGCTCAAAATCGCAACTCGCTTCCATCAAAATTTGGACATAAAGATTGAAAAACACTGAATAGACATCTCAAACTCTTTATTCAAAGGAAAGATCCACGCTTGATTGACCATCACTCTATCTCCGGAGTTGTCTTAGTCATTCAAATTCCCTTTCTTATATGCTTAAGTTTCTTATGTTGCTATACAAAAAATATAAAGCTATGCATCTCAGCTGCTATCATCACATATAAAATAGGTAAATGGGAGAGGAAATTTGCAGTTAGAGATGAGGGTCTGGGTGAAGTAAGGTATAGATAGAAAATTAAAAAAAGATAGTCTAATGAGCGCAAGAGTTACCAGACGATGCCATAAGCGCCTCTACCGATTGGGCGGATGGGAGGCACATACTTGGAGGAGACCTCAAACAAGTTACCGTAAACATTGTACTGTACGTATCGACCCCCATGGGTAAGAAGTCTTTTGATTTTAGCATCGGATGAAGCAGCAGAAGTTGAGTCTTTGGTGAGTTTGGCGGCCATGTCGGAAGCTGAAAGCCCAAAATGGGGCTCCAAGGCTCCAAGCTTTGTGAGAGGGTGGGTGTTCCAATAGAAAAGAAGACGTGATTGTCAGTGGGAAAGCGGGAAGTTGATGCACAGCAATGGCGCCAAGTTGCCTCTCTTGTACGGCTGCTTTTTGGGGTCTTTTCAAAATGGCCTGACAATCCGTGAAGTGAAGAAGACAGTTTTAAAAGATCATTTTGGAGCTCAATTAAATTTGTTCTGGTAACCCAAAAAATATTGTTCTACTTTTCATATTATATAAACCGCGTGTCATGTCTTCGCATTTCTAGTCCGTGACAAACACAGCCATTAACTTATATTCAGATTATTTTGTCACAAACGATTAATTAATATATAAATTTAATAATTCAAATTACAAATTAAAAAAATAATAAAATTCTTCTCAATTTTATCAAATTTTTAAATTATATATTTTTTAATTCTTTTATTTTTATATATTTTTTATTTTATAAAAATTAAATTATAAAACTTACAATTAAATCGGTGAGATTGCTAGAGTTGAAGCATTAACTTTTTCCTCTTAGCCTAAGACCGTATAAGTGTATATATATATAATCTTCAAATTGTTTGAAATATAAATTAAATTTTAAAATAAAATATAAATAAATAATCATAATTATTACATATATAAAAATCATAATTCACTTATTTATATTTAATAACAATAATAATTATTAATTTTTTTATTAATAATTATTTATTATTTTTCTCTTTAAAATATACTCTATATTTTAGAATATCTAAATACATATATATATATATATATTAAGTTAATAACCGTCAGATGCCAAATCAAGTTTCAAACTTTCTGTTCAGCTAAATAAGCAGATAAAGACGCAAATTTGCTGAAAGAATATGAATTTTTAGGCCTAAATATGAAACCTTTGGATGAAAGCAAACAATAGCAGGTGGGAAATAGGTGAGCCATAAAAGCAACACTCGAAACTCCTAATATTAATTGAAGGAATTACCAATGATAAAAGAAAAACGTAAGTTGCTCAAACAATTACTGAAACGGGGGATATACTATTGACTCCAACAGCAACATTCGTCTACAAAACTAGCTGCAAAAATACTCGAGGAGACCATTATATTATGAAAGATTGGAACTAGTTGCAGCACCATATCCACCGGCACCGCGACCAAAGCCAGACCTTCCACCAGGACCCTGCAGATGGATAAAGGATTACCAAGTTTGATTCAGGAAAACTCATCATTCAAAAATGGATCATAAGAAATAAGCACAGAAACCGGTTTCAATCAAGAATGTAAACAAGGACACATTCTCTCAGACAGGTTATATTCTTGCTGACCAACGCCAAAGGAGCAAAATCTCATAATATCATTATGTAAATAAGGAGATTATCACCCCCAGTGTTGCACGTAAAATTGAAACTTCAAACATAAAGTTGGATTTACAGAGAACATTAAGATGCCACAGAGAAGCCCACAACTTGCAGCCAGCACCCAGCTTCAATTATTACAATTAGAGTATGAAGCTCACTGGTAACATGCCAGCTTCTTCCCAATACAATGGAGGCCCTATGCATGGCATAGCTATGCAACAACAAATTTCACAGATTACAAATCTAAATTATTTATTAGCAAAACTATCTAGAGATCATGAACTCCAACACCAGACTTAGTTGTAGTAACAAGTCAAAGCCGCACCTCACCCCCAAGCTTTCTTTGGGAACTATTACAAATATACATTATATATTATTAGCTTAGCACCAGAGGTTTACAATTTATCTGATTCCCAGAAGTTTAAGGTGGTGTAAAAATGGATACAATTGTGCATACTAAGCTGAAAATGATAAAACTCTTTCACATGCATTTGTCTGTGAACTACAGAATTGAATTGAGGCTATGCAAGAGAAAGAAGGGAAATTTGAACCTGTCCAGGTTCAACCCATAAACGGAGCTGTAAAAGGCACAGCTTTCCCACCAACATGTAACTTATTTCAAAGTTTAATCATGTATCAACATATATCCACTCGTTCCCACATAGCAGCACATCAGACATGCATGACCTCTTCCGAAAGCAAGGTACCAGAAAGAAAGACATTTGGCTTCGTCAACAAAAAGTAAAGCAAATCTTGAAGAGGTCAGCTCAAATACAAAATCTGAGTGGCAAATTATAATCAAACTGAAACAATGCAAACTGACCGTCCTACGTTTCTAACTCAATGCTAGATAGAGACCAAAACCAAACTCAGAAACACCACCCAAAACCACATACACTTAGACATAAGTTTACGTGAAAATAACAAATATAACAACAATCTTCAAATGAGATTATAATTAAGAAACAGCAAATACATTACCCCGAAAGAAGGTCTGTAATCAGCAGGAGCTCCACCCTTGTCTCCAAAGTCACCACCAGGACCTCGGGGACCTCCACGGTATCCATCCCTGTCACCAAATCTCCGCTCTCCTTCAAAGCGAGGTGGACCCCTGCCGACAAATATACAGATCGGCCAATTTGCCATCAAACATTGAACATAGTACTAGCAACTTCGTTTTAAATGCCCGCATCAGGCATACTTTAATCACCGAAAGACATGGTGTGCCAGTTTGACAAGAACATTGGCATTTGAATCTCGAAGACTAGAAAGATAACCAAGTAATAAAAAGTACGTCCGCAAATGCAACTTGAGACAAGGTCAATTACCTTGGGCGATCACCAGATGGGCCGCCAAATGGTCTACCAGGGGGCTTTGCTTGTTTCTTCAAAGTAGCGGGCACAATTTCGGAAGGAAGATTAAGGTAAGTTCTGAGGAACTCAATGCCATCGTTAGTGAGGAACCAATAGTAGTGCCTCCAAGCAAAAGTCTCGCGCACATACTCCCTCGACTTGAAGCTCTGCATCAGCTTAATCACCTGTAGATTCGGCACATCAATCTCAGGGTGTTTCGCCAGATTGAAGTCCTTCGAGGCAAAGCAGACTCCCTCTGAAGAAAAATAAAAAATATATCGAAAATGTAAGTTTGAACACAAAGGAATTCAGCTACAAGATCCATAAGGGCAAGACCAAGGGACCTTGGAAGATGTATTTGCAGATCTCTCGACGGTTCTTCTCTGGAATGATCTGAACAATGGAAACAAATAAAAATAAATGCCTACAAATCAAATTGATGAATGCAAGCGAATCTCAGAGACGCCTACAATACAACAGTATCAAAAAAAAAAAAAAAAAAAAAAGGAATTTGTGTAAACCATTAAATTGTTTCCCCAAGAAGAAACGGAAAATCAGTCGTGCAGAATGAGGGTAAGATAGACAACATACCATGGTTGCAACTTGCGAGATCGAAGAAGAGGGTAGGGCTGAGGGAGGCGGCAACAAAACTACGCTGTCTCCCGCTGTTATCCCTCCCTTGCAGTAAACGCTAAACCCACTTCATCAAAGTTTTAAAATGCATTCCGTAATGCTGATGGACTCGGCGTAATTGGGTTTACTGGCTGGGCCTATTCTGGCCATCCTTCCTTACAACTTTGGGGTCCATCGGCCTGCACTGATAATAAGTGTGAGCAAATCCCAAATAAAAATGTGAATACTTTTATTAAAAAATTGTAATATCTTTATTAAGTATATGATCATTTTAATAAATGTTATAATGATTGTATAAAAAAATTTGAAATTTTTTAAAAATATGTGATAATTTTAATTAGAAAATTTTATTATTATACAAAAAGTAATCATAAGTCAAATTAAATTAACAATTACAACTCAAATTATGTTGCCAAAAATGTATTGCTTATATATATTTGACAAAAGAAAAAATAAGAGAAAAAAGCATGGGTGTTCTCCTCTAGAGTCATCTCAAGTTTAGACATTTAAGAAAATAATAACTTTATAGTTTTAAGGAATTTAGAATAATGTATGGTTTATTAGAAAAAAAAATAACCTCGAAAGTAAAAGTAGGTGTATGGTTAGATGTTGTGTGTGTGAGGTAGACAGGATGATGGCGAAAATTACGTAGTAAGCAGTATCCAAGATGAAAGCTGTACATATTGTTACTTATAGAATGCTACTACACTTACATCGTTTTCAATAATTTACATAAAAAATATAAAAAAAAATTAGGTAAGACTATCATTATCCGTTACTCATAGTACGTATCGTTTAGTAAGAGGAAGAAGGGGAGCAATGGTGGCCGACAAATGCTATGGTGTCCCTCTACGTCATGCCTCGTCAGTAGCTATGGGAATGCAACTAAGAGCTCAGGCTTTTCATTGCAGTATCAGCCTTTTGAATAAGGTCATCTCTTTTTGACCCACTAAGAAAAAAAAAATTTTAATCACACATTTTTTTAAAAAATATAAATATACACTTTTTAAATTTTAAATTATTTATAAATATATTCTTTTAATTATAAAATTTAAAAAAAATATAAATACACTCTTTTAATTATTAAAATAATATAAACACAATCTTTTCATTTATTTATCACTAAACATTACACTACTTAATTATTAATATAAATAATATTTTTTTATTATTATTTGGATTAACTTAATTTTTTTTTTAAAAAAAGGCATAAGACTATTGTAATCAACGAATTGATTTATAACTTTATGCTTTATTTATTTTTTTCCTTTCTTTAAGATAAATATTTTTATTTTAATTACAATATATAATAAGTTTTATGTGAATTAATAATATAGGACATAATTTCGCATAAGTGTTACCTTAAGATAATATTAAGTGTAAGAATAAAGAGATATATTTATATTATTTCAATAATTAAAGAGATATACTTACTAATTTTTATGATTAAAGAGGTATATTCACAAATGACTTAAAATTAATAAGATATGAACACATTTTTTTCAACAATGATATTTTTAGTTACTCAACCTTTTTTAAAATAATAACTTGACCTAGTATTTTAACTTAGATAATTTTATTTCTTTAAAAAATCTAATTGATAAACAATAGCTCCTATTTTTTGAATATCTCATTTTTTTTATTTAATTAATGCTGACATGACCAAATAGTTTCATATGAAAGAAATTTTTCTACTTTATCCATCATGTGATAAGCAAATAGGTTAATTTTTCTAATGTCCTAAATGAAAGTAAACGGAGCAAATAGAATAAATGTCCACGTGTCTTTTATGTTATGAATATGGTTGACAATTTCCTTCACATAGTACTGTTTAAGCCAGTAACTATTATCAGTCGAAAACTTGTAGATTGATAAATTTATCTAAATTTAAAATTAAAAAAAAAATTGAAGGATTAAAAGTGTTTTTGTTTTTTTATTCTTAAAACAAGATTTAGAGAAAGAACAAAGATGATAGGTGCAAAATGATATTACAATTATATATATATATATATATAAAAACAAATTGGAATTGTGTGACTTTGTTTTTATTATAATATGATATGATGCTCGGTAGCTTCTAGATTCTAGAATAAAATCACATTCTATTCCATTTTTATGCTTAGGTGGATAAAATTATCAACCTATTTCTCAGAAGGTAATCGTGTTGAGTGTTGTAAACCCGGGGGAGAGGGAGTTTGGGGAGTGCATATACAGTAAGTCAACCCTGTTTCTCTTTTGCTTAATTTTCTCCGCAAGATAAGCTTGATATGAGCATATATGGGGCAAACGCATTTTCATTTATAACCACCACGTATAAAGTCAATAGCAAATTGAACATATTTTATAGCCAAAATCAAACTTTACCTCGGGTTGCAGTCATCTTTATTCTTTCCTCTTCAATTTCCAAACACCAAATAAACACTGCACTCATGGTTATACATAGATATTCATATATTATTACCTTCACACACTTTTCACGACCCTTCCCAATCAGAATTCATAAGGGGAAAATAACAAAAGGAAAAAAGGCAACATCTCCTGCATGTTTCATAAAGCCTGGCCTGGACCATAGTTGAAAACTCTTCCTAGTCAGAGAGACGAAATCATTACGGAGAAAGAGGGAGAGAGAAATTCAGAGTGGGGACAGAATTCACAGCCACTGTCGTCTCACAAAGATGAAGGAAAAGAAGAAAGTGTATTTGATGAATTTGGTGCTATTTCTTCCCCACCAAATTGTCCTTCCACGTTGTCCCAGAAAAGAAAGTTGGGACATTGTTGTTGGGTCTCAACCCATTCACTCAACTCGTGCCTCTGCAAACACTCCAGTGCCATTTCTCCTTCCTCGTCCATCCTACAAGACTGTACTTCGATTCGGACCATGTTCTCCACGTTCTCTATCAATGGGGGCAGATAGTTCGTGGTATCCATGCCTGCAGCTGCTGTAAAACTTGATGCTGGAGGAGGAAGGGCTTGCATTTGGTGGTGGTTCAAATTCCAGGTTTCGGAGGTCAGCCCCACAGCATCTTGGAAGATCAGCTCTCCTCGTACATTGTTGTGATCCGCTGTTGTCCCATCCAGTGAGCTAGTGTCAAACATAAATAGGGGGCACGTCGAAGAGAAAAGAGTTTCGTGAACCAGTGGTGGCCTTGTTGTTAGGTTATCTTGGTTGGCAAAGTCTAGTTGATTAGTATTGTAATTAAATTGGGGATGATGATCGACACTTTGTGCAGTAGCAGCGGTGGTTGAAGGCACCGAAGGCTTTCTTATTTTCTTTTTGATCCACGAATTCCAATAGTTCTTTATTTCGTTGTCAGTTCTACCAGGCAAGTGGCTGGCTATGTGAGCCCATCTGCAATTTCCACATGCAATAAAGAAGAATCCAATTAAGTATTAATCCCATAGTTTAAACAAAATTAAGAGAAACCATCTTCCTAAGATAAATACGCATATATAGTCAGGAGAGAAATGTTTATATAACTTAACATAAATAAAATCGTGATTTGGAAGCATTTAATTAATGTCGACAGAAAGACGTGGCAAGAGATACGAAGAATAATATAATATTTTAGTTGCTTGAACCTTCAAGAAAAGGTTTTTAAGAATTGTATATCATGCAGTTTGTGAAGAAGGTGGGAGGCTGGAAGTGTACGGACACTGAAAGCGGGCAAGAAAATTTCATCTGACAAAATTGCCTGCTTACCTGCTTCAAAGCTGTAGCTCAGAGGCTGATAGCTTCTTCAGCCTTTAGGAATGGATCTGTTGTAGCAGTTTAATGTTATTTCTCAACCTCACTGATCAGACTTGTTTTTGACAAAATTCTCGCTCTAGCTAATGTAGTTCAAAAGGATATTGGAACTGAGTCTACATGTTTTTAGGTCATCCCATTTAGAATAGAAAATTTCATATACATACTATATACGCACGATCGACTTCCCAAAACTTGCATATTTATTTGGAGATTAAATTGGGTTTGGAGCTATATAGTAAGAAATCAGAACCATTTTGAGGCTGCTGCGCAAAGGGAAAAGCAAGAAGATGGTAGAAGATAGGAAAGCTAATTTGGACAAAAGGAGCAAGAGGGAAGAATCAATGGAACTAGATAGACAGAATGAGAGGGATCAAAATAATAAATTACCTGTTGCCTACGACCCCGTGAAGGCTTATAATTAACTTCTCCTCCTCAGGCGTAAACCTGCCTCTTCTAATATCAGGCCTCAAATAATTAATCCATCTCAGGCGACAACTCTTACCACACCTTTGAAGTCCTGCAAACCACAGACAAATTAAATTAATACAAATAATTATATAATAATTTCCAATTATAGGTTGGTTGGTTAATTAATCATTGAAATATTGTAGTTATGAAGAAGGAGGAATTAGCAGATAGATGAGAGAGACCAGCTTTTTCTGGGACTTCACTCCAGCAGCCATAGCCATGCGTGGTAATGTATCTGATAAGCTTCTCATCTTCCTCGGGGGACCAAAGTCCTCTCTTAACCTTCTGCTGGTTGCAGCAAGAATGGTGACCCATCTTTATTTCTTCTATGCCGTCCTCTTCTTGATCTATTCTCTTCTCTTAGAGTCTTGTTCCCTCAGTGGCCTGTATTGCCTGGATGCAATGGGGAATCAAAATGTGGGGATTTGATGAGTGCAATAGATAGGTCTCTCTTTCTTCCCTCCTTTAAAAGTGAGGGGGAAGTACAAGGCCCAGCCGACATTTACAACCTGATGGGGTCCATCAAGGGGACCCATATCTTCATCTAACCCTAAAATGACGTTCCATCAACTTTATTCTAGCTGCAATCGCTACAGCCATTGTGTTCATCCCCATTTTCTACGTACAAGTTCAGTATTACGTAACCAAAAACTTCAGGTACCCCTCCGAGCCCTTCCCATATTCACAAGTCCCAAAAATAGAGAGGGGCAAAATAAGAATAGGAGAGAATATTGCCCGTCGTTTCATGCACCTCTCGTCCTCTGTGTCAGATCCTATTCAGCAATCAACATCATGGCAGCAGGAGCAATTGGATTCACTAAGGTAAGGTGAAAGTGAAAGGGATCGGGATTCAGGACTTATCTCAACTTAATTTCATTTAAGTACCCCCTCGGTAATAAATGCATTTTATGATCGTGTACAGCAGCAAACTATAAACGGTCGTCTCCGTGAATTAGTAATTCAGGGCACTGAGGAGAAGGTTTTATCCTTTTTTTACAATCAATATTTTTCTCTGCCACCAATTAATTTTCATATATCATGAATGGCGAATTTGCTCTTCTTTTCTAAACTTGTATACGAAACAAAAAGAGATGAGCATTTGAAATATGATTATCCACGATCAAAAGAAAATTTGTTCATTTCCATACCCATTAATTTCGATCTGTAGCTTTTATCCCATGTATCCCTCTCACTTATTTTAACTCATTGATAACAAAATTCTTTCAAATAAATTTTACCAATGCAAAATTTAATAATCTGTGAAGTTACATAATTGTGTTACAATAAATTTAAAAGTTTAAATTCTCATAAATTTTTATAAAATTTACTTTCAAAGAATAGATGGACTCCAATAATTTTAGTATTGTGTGAGTTAGTTAACACTTCCATATACAAATCTACATACATGTACTGTGTATTTAGAGAATCTGTGTCATCAGGATTCTATTTTTCTCTATAAATAAGATACATGTACAGCAAATTGAAGCTTCAAAGCTAAGATTAATCCTATTTTAGGAGGAGATATATATACATATATATATATATATATACCTTATGAAAATGAAATCTTTAATTTTATAAGTCTGGGTTAATGATCTTTTATAATATCCCTTGTTTAAACTATTGAAGCCGTGACATAATCTCAGAATTTTTTATATTACAAGCTTTTACTGATGTGAAGGAAATATTCATGGCCGACGGTTGGATAACGTGCTTTCATGTAGATTCAAAAAAGCAATGGTCATTTAATTATAGTAGTTCATAAATTTCATGGCTTGAAAGAGAATTCTGAAGGAATAGTAGAGAGTTGTGAGAAGGACAGAAAATTAGTCTGTTGCTTCATGATTTAAGCAAAGCCCAAACCATTAATTATTTTGACTTAAACGTGTCTTGGTTTGATTAAGAAGAAATAATAATTAATTAATGTTGTTGGAATAACGTGTAATAGTAGCATGATTGACGTCAATCAAAGTTAATATATAGCACCTGTATATATCAGTTTGTAAATTAATTTCCCATAGTTGGACCTTGTTAATTATGTCCTGCAAAACCTAATCATTGTTGATCTTAACACCCTGCAAGAATTTCAACCCTAATATTAGACCTGTACTTATGCTGCCCTGGACCACCATCATGCCGCAAACACAGCATGGTGACTTAAACTGGAATTGGGACTGTATCAACTAGACTATGAATCTAGATGATTTAGATGTGTAAGTTTCTTGCCAGGGCCACTTAACCATATATATATATATATATATATATATATATATATATAAGACTACTACACTCTCATGTATGTTTCTCTGAAAAGGCAAAGGGTGCTTTTCCATTTTTTTCTCTTTGTTATTTTTGAGCATACAAATTGTATAATAAATTAATAATATGTAGTTAAGAAAGGCACGCAGTAACACTTATTAATCACTGGAGGTCACATTATGCAGTGAGTTTCAGGAAAGATGCAGTGTCGGCTTAAGCCTATAAAGTGGGCTCTTATCGTGTTCCAATGATGCCTGCTTCGATCGAAAATCCACATTAGTTATGGAGGTGAGATCATGTTGCTTTTACACAATGACATTGGCCCTTAAAGTGACCATGCAATGAATTTCAGGAACTGCTACATCATAATATCATCATCAAGATAACACAGATTAGTGAATTTTCCAATTCGCGGTGATAATGATTTGGAAAAGACGGTATGTCCCCTGCTGTATATATATCCTGCTGTGTGTGTGTGTGTGTGTCTATATATATATATATATATATAAATGTATACAATTATATAAATATGAATGTTTAAGTCGAAGAAATATGATGCAGCTTGTTGAAGAAACAAGGGCTTTGTGTTGGGTAGCTGGTGTTGATGTTTATTAGTTAAAACATATAACTAGCTAAGGGTTTGATTATATTATGGCATTTCAAACGTTTGTAATTTGTATGCGTATATAGATAGATAGAGAGAGGGAGAGAGAGGGGGTGGGAGGAAAGAGAGAGAGAAGAGAGGGAAGAGTTGATTGATGCTAGTGAACCACCGCAATTGATGTGAAGACAAAGAGGTGACATTTGCTTGTATGAATCGCAAGCTAAAACTTTGAAAGTAATATACAAATCATATTTTTAAAAGAGAGCTTTTAGGAGGAATTGAAATCATTATTATACTTAGCTTTAAGGAGGAGCAATGGAGTGGCACTTGGCCCTACAACTTGGATTTTTAACTCGCCAGCCAGGCAAACCCTTTAGCACATTATAGTGCCCTTCTATATGGTTGGTTAAGTTATTAAGTCATGGATGAAATGTCTCTACCATTGCCGTCTTTGCTTGCATCTCTTCCGCATGTTCCTCCACCAATACTTTCTCTTCATATCATTTCTTGATTGATCATATAATTTATAACATAAATATTATCCATATTATATACTGCTACTTAATTTGTTTGTATATTCTTTGATAGCAATCATTCCTGACTAAGAATCTTTTGATGGACCCTCTTTGCTATCTCCTGATTGATACACTCATTTCATATGGACCCCTCCTCCATCAATGGAAGCTCCATCTCGGTTTCGCAACAATCACAAGGCCCAAACAAGCACCAATTGTTTGTTACGCATGAAATACGTGCGAGCATACCACATGATCAATAAGCAACATTAATGACCCAAGGAAACCAGATTCAGGATATGGATTTTCTACAGTTGATAACCAACCAAAGAAGTGCATTCGGAGATTAAGAACGGAGAAGTTTAAGAGGGTTATAAATTTGGTGTGAACAAATTGTAGGACAGAAATGCTACAATCCAAATCTCCACATTCGCCGCCCCGCCCGATGGGCTGCACGCTCATGTGCGACTTGATAAGAATTGCGTTCCCGAGATTGATCGCTAGTTACTTTTTTTTTTTTTTTTTTCTTTTGTACCAGAAAACCAACTACCCCAAATCGAAGCAGCTTAATTGTTACTAATTAAATAAATCTACAGTCCTCCTATTTCCTTAATTCAATTATATTAAATATTTATCTAAAATTATTTAAATTATTAAATTTATGAATTTAATAAATTAAGTTATATAATTAACAAATTCAATAATTATGTATATATTCAATTAGTAGGAATATATTTTTTATAAATATTAATTTTTTATTTTAATAATTTTATTTTTATATAATTTTTATTTAATAAAATTTATTAAAATTTAGATTCACATCATTAAATAAAAATATTTTAACAACCTTTTTCTAATAAATTTTTTGGTAAAGAAAAAAAAGAGAGGAATGCCGTTTAAAAGGGCCGCGCATGTAATAGTATTGTGGAATGGCGGCGCTCCCTTAACAGGCTTACTGAATAAACAAGGTGGAAAGGCCCGTCACCGGAGAACCCATCATTCTTAGGCCCAAACACTAACGAACTCCGACTTTACACTTCCACGAAATCCCCTCCTTTCAAACTTTCTAGATGAACAGACATGGTGGACCTGCAAAAACAGGTACCGCACCCCTAACGTGATTAACAACTTCTCCACCAAAAAGAACAAAAATCAAGTAGTAATAATATGACCTGATGCTGTAATCTAGAGCAGTCTTCTGGATGCATGTTGCGAGTGCGTGAGGAAATGACCAAGCAGACCTTTGAATCAGAGGGGAGTGATTGTAGCGGTGATTACGTGCTTTTAGCAAAAGTTTATGCTTCAGCCGAGAGGTGGAATTTAATGACTGGTAAGGGTGTGACTGAAGAGCCTGGCTCTAATGTGATAGAGACAGATGGCATAACTCATGACTATTTGCGGTGTGCAAAGCAATCAGATCAACTTGACTTGGATTGACAGGAAATAATTCAAATTTGACGTATGACTAGCATAATTATATTTTAGTTTGTAATAAATTATATTCTTTTATTAAATTTAATCTAAACTTAAATTAATTGACCAAAACATAAATGAAATTCAATAACTCAATTTAGACCCAACTAATTAAAATCTCGATTCAAACATAATTTTAATAAAAAATGAGTCAAAAATTTTAAACTCAAATTTGTCCACTCTGACCGTGCATACCCCTAATGACTACTCAATGGCACTTTTGGTAGATGACACTAACGATGGAAAACGAAGTAGTATCTGAGGTTACACAGCGAGTGTTTGGCCATAGCCTTTGGGTTCTTATGGAATGTTTGCTTCAAATGAGAGGAAAGGAGAAAAAATAAGTTTTATTTTTTCCCCATTTGTTTAGTTAGGAAGTGGAAATATTTTAATTAAAAAGTAATATATTATTATATTTTTTTTTTAAAAATAATTATTAAGTTATAGAAATAAAAATATTTTTAAAATAAAAAAATATAACTAAAGATGACTTTTTTATACAATTTAAAATTTTTAATAAATTTTTTATCTTTTTTAAATCTTCTTATCTTTTAAGGAGAGACAAGATAGGAAGGAAAGAGATTTTGAACCCCTTATATTTTCTTCCCTTGCTTATTCAAAAATTTAAACTAAATAAAAAATTTTATTTAAAATCTTTTCTCTCCCCTCTACATCATATCCCTCTAACCAAATAGTAGGTTAAGTTTAAAAACTAGACGTGCCAATATATATATTTACTTTTTTATGCTCATTAGACAGTTCACAAATTGCAAGTTTAGATATAAATTGAAATCCTATCTTAAAAAAGAACGCTCACTTTTGTCAATAATAATTAATAACATATATATATATCTTTGTTTATTAAAAAAAAAAACACTAATATAGGGCTTCAACTTGTTCTCCACAAAACTTCCTCAAATATCAAAAGCCTCGATTCACACCATAAATTATTCAAATTGATAACAAAGAACCAAGCAAAATATTCAGTATATTCAAACAGATGTACTAATATCTCTAATGGCACATCCATCACTTAGATAGTTTTCCTGAAAGCCGATAACTACATATAAGAGTCATATGAGTGATGAGTAGCGGGCAGTAAGTAATGATGTGAAGTAACTGAAGAGCGTGCCACAAAGTCACGTGGCAATCGAATCTGATTTGGTCTTTGTGAATGTGTTGGCCGTATGCTAGCCAAAATATGTGACTGTTGTTGTCACTTTGATCCTTCCAACCCAACAATCTTAACACGGCCCCACTTATTATTGGCTAATTAATCCCATTTATCTGCTATTTAATACATGAGTGATTTGGCCACACATTTTAGATGATCAAACACCAAAATCCAAAATATCATAATCATAATTAATGCTTTTAATTTCCAAACCCTGTCGTTGGTGGCGTCCCTCTTCTTCTTTTTTGTCTTCAACCACGCTCATCCAATGGATTATTATTTATCGCCAAAACCGCTTCAATACAGTCGCGACTTGGTCGCCTATTGTGATCACGATGGCTTCCGCTTAGTAATTCTTATTTGACTAAATAATGATGATCAGCATATATTATTAAACACGCGACTTTCTGAAATGGGACACAATCATGGAACATTAGTTGCTACAACGAATTACATTCCAACTCTTTCTATTTTTAGAGGATTCGCCGAACCATGCGATGTAGTGGTTAGCTTGCCTCTTCTGTTGATTTCCAAGTGAAGCGTTTTCAGCACTGCCACTATCTTAGTTGTAAATCGAACAACCCATGTTTCATTGAAACATTTGTACTTTAAATAGTTTATAGCTTTACGACAGTAATATTGAAATAAAATAGATAACATAGTTATTTAAGAAAACTCTATTGAATACTAATAAATTTAAATATCATTTTTTATTTACTTTAAAATATTTAAAATGACTACATTTTATTTTTATTATTTTAATATACATCCTTTATTTAATTTTGAATTCTTAACTATAATTTTTATGATAATAACATGGGTTAATATTTATTACAATAATAAGTATTTCTTAATACTTGATTAGTATCAACTCTAATATAATACATATAGTTTAAAAATAAGAAATTTTCTTCAATTTTATAGATTACGGGGCATTTAATAATAAACAATGTTAGTTTTATTAACATAGATAATATTATTTAAATTTAAGTTATTTCCTTGTTTTTTTACTTTTTATTGAATTTATTAAATTTGATTTATTTTTAATTTAATATATTTTAATGATTTAATTTTAATTTTAACTATATATTTTGGTATTAATGTATGTAATATATATTATAATAATACATGCTCAAAATATGTTTAAAATTATATTTTTAATATAACTAGATGTAATCTTGTAGTCCTAAGCAATTCTTAAATCCGTCAAATTGAAATCTCATATGAATGTGAGGGATTAGCACATGGATTTAGAGTTTTTATCTTTATTTTTTTATTTCAGTAATTTTTAATTTATTTTTTTATTAATTTATTAAAAATTTTATATTTATTTTCTATACTTTTGAATTTCTAATAACAAAGGATCCAGTTCCATAAGCACATTGATTAGTATTTTCAGCCTCTGACTGCTTGATAAATGTAGATAAGCGGATCGGGAGGATGGTCGGTGACTCAAGTTTGAAAAGAAGTCATGCAGCTCCACGTTGCCCAATAAAGTTTACATTGTCTAGAGTGCATAATCGCAAAACACGTACTCCTGTGTGGATAACTCCATTTCCAACCCCTCTTTCGTGCCACAATTAACGCTTCCATCCTACGAATCTCAACGTTTCATCGCCAGTGACTCCCAAACTGCCTTAACTTCCGAATCAACAACCTTTGTTATACTAAATATGATATATTGCCATAATTGACGAATCTCATCGGCCAAAAGTTTTGCAAATTTTTTTCAGTAATCTTTCGACTAATAGTGAATAGAGTTATCGTTACGTAAGAAAGCTTTTTTTTTTTCCCATTTTCTAAAATGAGAAAAGTTTGTGTTTGCTTTTGAATATAAAATGTTTAAATTAAATTATGATTGCTACGGTTAAAACTTATTTATTGGCTGGTTATCAAAAAGGCAACTAATATCAACACCAAAAAGGAAACTGTCACGCGCTAAGCGAACCGAGGGCAGTAGGGCACTCACGACGCCCCATTGGCCAGCATACCAGTGGGTCCAAAAAAGTAAATGACTGTATAAAGCGAAAGTCTCCTCTGATACCTCTCATCTTGTATCATATTTATAATTTTGATATGAATTTTTATATTTATTAAATTTTATAATTTATTTTAAAATTTTAATAAGACAAATTTTATATTATAAAATATATTAATTATAAAATTTTAAAAATAATAAAACTCTCATATAAAACGGATTCCTTCTCACACTTTACTGCAATACAAGGAGTGAGGTGGAGGGTCCGTACTGAACCATCAGAATTTCAGATGGCCAATGAAAAAGTACAGAAAAAAAGAGCGAGGGATTAGTGTGGATGGTGCGGTCGCGTCGTAGGGAATCAAGAATCCTACGACCTCGTCAGCGGCACTTGACCTCTCTTTATTCCGCTTTTGGCTCGGGGCCTCTGACATTGGACGTCAGGCTGGGGCAGTCTATCTGGCGATAAACAACGCGTTCACTTCCAATGCTGCGACGATCAATTAGCTTCGCGAAACTTCATGACCCAGCCAACTCGCTCTTTTCACGTGCACCCGACCAAGCCCTTTCTTGTTCTCATAAACCACCAAAATGCCATCTCATTTTCACCTATGAATTGTTTAAAATTTGATTTGTAATTTTTGTTGTCCTTTTAATATAATTATAATTTTAAAACATAACATTTTCTAGCACTGATATATCCATTAGTTTTGTCAATAAAGTATTCACTTTTGTTAGATGAACAACGTATTCGTTTTGACCTTCCTTTTAGTGAAGGAAAGTGTTTTCTTATAATTGCACATTTCTTAATTAAATTTAATGAAAATTGCTCACATAACAAAAGTTTAGTAAAATTATTAATGAAACCAAGTTTTGGATGGGAAGATATAATATCATGCTTAAACATTATTTGAGTATTTATTATTGTAATAAATATTAACAAATGTCACTATTAAAAATTATAATTTAAAAATAAAAACTACAATATATTATAAATGAAAAGAAAATAAAATTAAAATTTATTCACATTATATGTTTTTAAATAAATATAATAAAAATAATTTTCAAATTTAAATAATGTTAATCAAATTTATAAAATTAAAATTATCTATAATTAAATACTCTATAACTAATGAAAAATAAAAATCACTATTTCTAAAGTCCAAATTTATTTTATTTAAATTGATTGTTAAATAAAATTACCATTTGATTGCAAAAATTATTTGTTATTGTAATAAAATTGTGCATTTATTATATTTAATAATATTGTTATTATTTTTTAGTAAAACCAAGATGTGATATGATTTGATGGGTAGAAGATTTAATGATGAAGGATAAATCAATTCATATTTATTAGTATATTTCTAGATATTCTTCCATTGCCAGAGAAACATTATAATTTTGTAAGAAAATGATATATTAATTTTAGATTTAAAAACTTGAATTGCGATTTTATGGGGAGGTAGGTCCTAGTTCTGCAACTCATTCTACGAGTTTTGTAATTGTGCGACCTATCAAGGACCTTTCGGGAAAATGACCAGAGGAAATACCAAATCAACGCCGACTCAGAAAGGAAAAATAGAAAAGAGGAAAGAAACGGCCAGGTCCGACACAAAACGGTGACCTTAAAAATCGCACATGTATATATGGCTTCCAAACTGCCGCTTTATCTCTACACCTCTCCTTTCCCAGACTTCTTTCTTTTTCCCTTCCTTCCTCATCCTCTTCTTCTCCTTTCGTTCCCTTGTGCATTCAGTTTGTCATTTTGTCATCATTTCTTCTCAGTCCCTCTGGATCGATATCTAACTCCTTTTCTATCCCAAAATGCCTGCAACAGAATTCCAGGGCTCTTTTCTGGGCCGAATAAGTATCCGTAGAAACCAAGTGATGGCTATGGAAGGCAATCATGACCAAGAAGTAGAGGACCTCGAGCTTTTCCAGAAACATGTTGGTGATCGCTTCTCCGATCTCTTAACCTCTCCAACCGAGGATGCCTGGAGCGACGCCTTGCTTTCCATTGGTTGGCTGAGGAAGCTCCTCGACATGTTCCTTTGCTGCGAAGCCGAATTCAAAGCCGTTCTCATAATGGATCGCGACCCTTCTCAGATCTCCAAGCCTCCACTGGACCGGCTTATCCCCGAGTTTCTCGACCGAGCCGTTAAAGGGCTTGACATTTGCAATGCGGTAAGTCTCGGGGTCGAGTCCATCAGAAATTTCCAGAAATTGGCGGAGATTGCTGTCTCTGCTTTGGAACGGAGGCCAATAGGAGATGGGCAAGTTCGGCGCGCGAAAAAGGCATTAAATTCGCTGATCACGGCGATGATGCTTGAGGATAAGGATGGTAGCAACACCAAGGGCACCGAGAGAAGCTGGTCTTTCGGGCGAAGAGGTGGTAGTAGTGCTGCTGCTAATAAAGAGCGTGTCGCAGGACAATATCGATCACTGTCCAGCAACATGGCTAGGAACTGGTCTGCGGCGAAGCAAATCCATGCGATGTCGTCGAATTTGGCGGCACCACGCGGTGCGGAAGCCTCTGGTTTGGCTATGCCTGTTTATATAATGAGTACGATATTTATGTTTGTTATGTGGACTCTGGTAGCGGCTATTCCCTGTCAAGAGAGGAATGGCTTGGCGACCCATTTAAATTTACAGCGGCAATTGGTATGGGCGCAACCCATAATTGGGTTGCAGGAGAAGATTGCGGAGGAGTGGAAGAAGAAAGAGAAAAAAGGCTGTGCGGGGTTGTTGGAAGAGATGCAGAGGTTGGAGAAGCTGGGGCAATCGTTAGTTGAATTCGCTGATTCGTTTCAGTTTCCGATGGAGGCAGAGCGTTTGGACGAGGTGATAGCACAGGTGGAAGAAGTGGCAGAGATTTGTAAGAAGATGGAAGAAGGATTGGTGCCTTTACAGCTTCAAATCAGAGAGGTGTTTCATAGGGTCGTGAGGAGCAGGACAGAGTTTCTTGATGTGTTAGATCAGGCTGGGAAGTTGTCTACGCCCGCTGTGTAAAGATGAAAGACACGACCTTTCCTTTTGACCTTTTTTTTCACCCTTATTTCACTCTTTCCTCAGTTTCTGCAGGGTTCGTAAGTCGTAACCTCAGAGATCTTGAAGGTTTTGGGTTAATTAATTATTATGATCATTTTTTTGAGGTATGAAAAAGCCTGATGATCTAGGTTTAATATGTTTTTATGGTATTGTGTATCGTCGTTAATTTATAGGGCTCCACCTTAGCCTACAATGTAAATCATTATAGATTTTTTTTTCTTTTACTGCCTCACTAAGTTGTGTGGTGACTGGCAAATTGTTGTCTAATCTGATATGTATGGAATTTCTTTTTCTTCCCTCAGCTTTGTCATTGCCTGCTTTGTAGAGTAGCCTTAATTATTTGGACTCTGCGGGAATGGGAAAAACCGGATACCCATTTCGACAATTAGTAGAGATCCGCTTTTGATAAATATTTTGTATTTTTGGCCTTTCGTATCTTTGCGGGTGGAGGGAACCTTATCGCTGGGTTCCGCCAACGATTAAATGTGTTTATAGGCCATACTAGTTTGTATTTTTTGTGCTTTCCATCTGTGAATTACAGTGGTTGCAAGCTTTTGTTTACTAAACTTTTTCTTCGTGGCTGAAACTGAATAACGAGATTAAGGCCCTGCCCCCACCAGCATTGGAACTCACTAATATATCATGCAAAATTATGATAATTTTTTAATCTTGGCTATGAACTAACAGTGTTGGCATTGATATACAGTTATATGTTTATTTTCTCTTACCAAGAATTTAAATGTTTTTAGATACGTTCTATCAAGATATTCTATCTTCTAAATTAATATGTGAAACACTCTTCCTAATTATTTGATTTCTTTTCAGAATATAAAACATATTGAAAAACGAAAAAAAAAAATTGATAATGGGTTGTTATTTAATTTTTTTATTTTGTTTAAACAAAAATGAGTGAATTGATGTAAAAAAATAAATACAATGAGGAAATATATGTTTTGAAGTTGGTATAAATGTGATGGAGACAACCCTTAAGACATGAGAAATAGAATCATGCGACGATGGATTAAATAGGATGTATGTGTGATTACCAAAACGAAAATAAAAGAAAAAGGAAGTGTGCGTGCTTCTTATTGAATGGAAAACCAAATGATAATATTGTCAATACAAGAGATAAATACACAGCTCCCATTGACACATCAGAGTAAGGAAACAACAATTTCTGTTGTAGTAGTATCAGATAAATTGGTTCAGACTTCAAGAACTAAAAATTCAAATGATTTTTTTATAAATTTAAAATGACTGGGATCGAGCTGTTCAAATGTTGGGAAGTTCATGGGCCTTCTAAGTATTTAGCAGAATGCTATTATTCAGTTGGGCTAAGTCTTCATGTCCTTGTATGCAACTATTACACTATACAGGCTCTCTCCTCAAACCAAATGCCTTGTATTTGGTTTCTTTTGTGCCGAAAGCCCATTGCTTACGAAGGGAAAGAAATTACCATGGATTTAGAAGAAAGGTAAATGTTATATTTATATTTTTATATTTATAATTTTTATTTTTTTATTTAATTTTTTTAATATAGTTTTTAAATGTAAATATTTTTAATAACGTGATTTAAGCGTAGGATTACGTCTCTTAGAAGAAAGGCGGAGAGAAAATGTGAGAATCTCAAAACGCTGTCTTAGAATTTGCTTGGCTGGGAAATGACCCTAAGACGAGACTAGACGTTCCATCCCAAAAAATTGGTAACGCCCTCCGATGGAGAGATGCAACATAAAGATGATCGCGTCACACAGTGAGCTCGCCTAACTTTCATCCTCGAAAGTGTCAAACTCCTCTCTCTCCAATATTGAATCTACGTCTTGCCCCTTCGAACTCTTCTAGAGCCGTCGCTTGTTAAATCGATACCAAATTATTAATTATAAAATTTTCCTATAAAATAATTCAACCAGCACGTCCATGTCTTCAGGTTCAACTTACTCACTCTCTTCACTCACCATCGTCGTCTACAACTGTACTATCTGACTCTAATCATTCCTTTTCATTTTCCATGATTTTTGTTTTCTCATTCTACGGCTAACAGTTCGGAGATTGTCTATGGCAACCATTTCCAATTCATTGCCACTGAAGCATGGACTCCCACTTTGGTGTCCGCAAACGGCATCTCTCAATCCACCTACCTTTTCTTCTCGTTCAATCACTTTCAGAACCATCCGCAGGTGTTACGCTGCTTTTGCCAATGAGAATCGCGAGTAGGCTCCTGGCCCTATCGGCTTCCACTTTCAATTTGCTTCGACTTTTGATATTTTTTTGATTTACATTCTTTTCCTAATTGCAGGTATGTGATTGTTGGTGGTGGGAATGCTGCGGGATATGCTGCTCGGACTTTCGTTGAGCACGGTATGGCTGATGGACGGCTCTGTATTGTGACGAAAGAGGTGACGTGACTTAGCTACTAAGCCATATTACATTTCGATAGTGCTAAATTCAGTTGCTAAATATTACGTAAGTTATGATTTTGAACTCTTTCTGGTTTTTTAAATTGGCAAAACCAGGCATATGCGCCTTACGAGCGTCCCGCTTTGACAAAAGCCTATTTGTTCCCACCAGATAAGAAGCCAGCCCGCCTTCCTGTAAGAATTTGCTTTTATAGGCATATGTGTCATATGTGGTGACGGGTTGTTGTCAAGGCCTAAGGAGAATATCAATATAGCAATTTCCTGAACTATTTGAATTCAACTATTGTGCGTTATGTAATATCATTCTGTTAAAATTCATTGGAGTTAATAGCACTTTCCTGCTTTTATAGATTTTTACTGTCTGATTTCATGATCATGTTTTAATACTTCTTATATGCCCTGCCTTCAAACTTCTTAAAGGGTTTTCACACTTGTGTTGGATCTGGTGGGGAGAGCCAGACTCCAGAGTGGTATAAAGAGAAAGGGATAGAGGTAGTTTTTCTTTTCTTACTGCTAACATTTTATCTGTTGCTGCTGATACATAAATTTTTTTATTCTCCATTGACTTTTTCTTATGACACTTTAGATAGCATAGGGACTAAAAAGGGTAAAAAATCTCAAGATTTCAGTGGAACTATATCTTTTGTAATTGGAATGGTAAAATCAGATGACAAGTTGACAACTACATTGGTTTGGATGTCCTATATTAAAAAATGGAGATTGCTTGAAATTGAATGGCAAGTCCAGATTCTAATCTAGTATACAAATGTTTTCTCCTTGGGCAATCTCAATTTGGAGAAGGATACAATTTTGCTAGTTTCATTTTTCATTGATTTACTTTTTAATATGCTAAATTATGTGATGTCGTTTTTCCTGTCTAGATGTTATATGAAGATCCAGTAAAAGGTATTGATATTGAAAAGCAAACTTTGACCACAAATTCTGGAAAACTACTTAAATATGGCTCACTTATTATTGCTACGGGATGTACAGCCTCGAGGTATTTGTCTGTCTGCTTTAGTTCATCTAGTTGTACATATGCCGAATATCTTATTTCTTCACTATTTTGCTCTTCAGATTTCCAGAGAAAATTGGGGGAAATCTCCTTGGTGTTCACTATATTCGGGATGTTGCAGATGCTGATTCACTAATATCTTCATTGGTAATCTCTTATGCATTCTAGCGTGATTTAATGTTCTGATAAACTGATCAAATTTTGGGATGGAGGTGAAAATCTCCCGCAGCTCCTTACAGTCATTTTATATATATCCCCTTCGTAACATAGTGTTCTCAGTAGTTAGTGCTGGGCATTTTCTCTTTTAGTACGTTACTATGTTAAGGCTTTGATGCAGTGTGAATTGAGAGAAGTCACTAACGCTGGGTATTTCAAGCTTTAGATCAAATAAATAAAATTGAGTTATTCTTCATTGTGAGAATACTTCTTTTACTACTTCTAGGAAAAAGCGCAAAAGGTAGTTGTTGTTGGAGGTGGTTATATAGGAATGGAGGTTGCTGCTGCAGCTGCTGGTTGGAAACTTGATACAACAGTATGTGTTCTTCCTCCATGGTTACCGCAAGATGTTATTTCTAGAATTTTCTGGTTGAAAATTTCCATGTCAAACCTCCATTATTATCTTTCATTGTGCTTTTGCTGTGGCAAGAAGTTCTGCATTGTGGGTTACTGCATTATAGCTTATCTTACAAAAAGTAAAGTTTGTCCTATTTGCTGAAAATGAGTGCATGGCATTAGTCTTACAAGAAGGGACTTTCATGCCTTCAAAAATATAAAACCTATTCTCGTTGACTTAGATGCAAAAGGATATAACATAGAAAACTAAGATACAACTAGCATTAATTACATTGAATGAATGGGTTTGGCTGAATGAGTTGAGACCAACCCAACTCACCCTGTCTCAATTTTTGGGAGGAGAAGATAAAATTTGTCCCATTTTCTATATTATGCAATAATTTTTTCTGTACAAATGCATGAAGCTTATATTAAATGCCCAATAAATGACTGAGGCAAGAAGAGCTTCTCCCATATTTGTGGATTTTTAGAATATATGTGCTATGAACACAAGTTGCAACTATATTTTACATTCAATTGTTATATAATTGTTGGAGTTATAACTGGTCACAGCTGCAGATATGGCTTGTGGCTGCATTTGAATTTGATACGAACAATTTTAAGCGGGGCTGCTCGAACTTAGATCCATCCTTGTGTGTAGTTGTGTTTTGTTGTAATTAAAAGAATGAGTTGTATTACTCTTTACATTTTTTTGAATATTTAGATGTCAGTTCTTATATTGATTTTGCAATATTTTCAAATAAACTTTCTAATTGTATAATGCAAACAAACAATAAATAATTACCCTTACTGACCTTGAAGTTTTGGCGCTGCCGGTGTATATGCATTTCCTTTTTGTGTCAATTCATGCTGCCACCCTACTCGGATAATCATCATTTTTTAGCCTTGTGTCATCTGATTGTTGGTTTAAACCTTGGTAACCAAGAAAGATGGGACTTGAGATTTATATGTGGATAATTCCATCATGTACTGCCATTAGTGTGTACTTAAAGTTAGGAGGACACTTGGTAAAGGTTTTGAATTGCTGATTCAGAAATATCTGTGTTCCTCTTAAAAAATAGATGATATTTCCAGAGGATCATCTTATGCAAAGACTCTTCACTCCTTCTCTTGCCCGGAGATATGAAGAACTATACCAGAAGAATGGTGTCAAATTCTTAAAGGTGTTTACTCCTTCCCCGTTTCCCTCTTCCAGCTCATTGTGTACAACAGTTGTTTCTCAAAACATTTTCCCCTTTTCTTTTGTTGAATATACTATTCGCCAGGGTGTCTCCATAAATAACTTGGAAGCTCGCTTGGATGGACATGTAGCTGCTGTGAAACTTGGAGATGGATCAATTGTAGAAGCAGATACGGTAATTATATCTTTGTACACTGTATCTGGCTTTTTTTTTCCTTAAATATGTACTTCCGTTAATGTAGATAAAACAGAGGTACTATTTTTACATTGGACAAGAGGGAAAAGTTCAATGATTTGAAAATTGCTTTCTTCTTCTGGTTTGCAGGTAATTATAGGCATTGGAGCAAAACCTGCTGTGAGTCCCTTCGAGCTGGTGGGTCTGAATCCAGTTGTTGGTGGTATACAGGTGAGGCTGATGGATGACATGTAACCGGCTGCAGAATTCAAGTATACAAATTTCATCTATATGTTTATTTTTATCCCTTGCAGTTTTGAGTCTTCCCTTCTCTCTATTTCTTTTTTAAGTGAATTCCAGTTAGTTCCCTTGAAGTTTCTAAGTATGACGAGTAACCCTTAGTATAGGGCAGATTACAGGAAGCTTCGTTGGGTTAAATTTTTATTTAACAAATTTCCCCTTATTTAGGAATTTCAATATTTCCCCTGAAAATACCTCTTCAAGAGAGCTCTTTGTAATTTGCCCCATTTTGAGAGTTATTTTAAAGTATGAAAACCTCAAGGATGATAATGCAGTTCTTTTTATTTTTTTTCCCATCTTTCCTGAGACAAAGATTATGAACATGTTATTACATTAGCATTTGGAGATCATGCCCACTTTATTTAAGGCACCCACATCTGCTGATGTGATTTAAGAGTTAAAAGGGCTAGTTTGTAATGTGTCAACCTTTTTCAGGTTGATGGTCAGTTCCGGACAACCATTCCTGGAATCTTTGCTATTGGTGACGTAGCAGCTTTTCCATTAAAGGTATGTTATTCTTGAGTTTAGTTTAGTTGCTGTTCTTACTTTTGAGTCTGACATTATGCGCTTTTACAAAATCTGGACAGATATATAACCGTATTGCACGAGTTGAACATGTAGATCATGCTCGTCGCTCAGCACAGCACTGCGTGAAAGCATTACTCAGTGCACAAACCCTCACGTATATTTGACAATCTGTTCCATTGATTCAACTGATAGGACTACAGTTTTAGTGATTTCTTTGTCCCAGCTGATTTAGATGACTTTATTTTTTTATGCTTTTCCAGTTATGACTATCTTCCATACTTTTACTCAAGGGTGTTTGAATATGAAGGGAGCCCCAGGAAACTATGGTGGCAATTTTTTGGGGACAATGGTAAAGATCAGTTTGAAATATAAATTATTGCCTCTCCTTTTCTTGAAATTTCGGTCTCATATTTCTCTAACTGTTAATTTTTTGCTTTTGACAGTTGGAGAAACAGTTGAAATTGGAAATTTTGATCCTAAAATAGCTACCTTCTGGATTGAATCTGGTAATTATCCCTTCCTCCCGTAGTGTGTTGCAATGTGTGGATTGCATCTCTTAGAGTGTATACAAGGGCTGTATGTGTGCAAGGGTTCATTTGTACTTGTGATAGTGCTTGTTTATGCTTAAATTGCAGTTACTGAGAAAGTGATTGTTGTCCTACAGGTAAGCTGAAAGGAGTTTTCCTGGAAAGTGGGTGCCCTGAGGTATTTTACCCTTAATATTAACACTAGCAGTGTAGTTAGGATGATAGAACTAGATATTCATAGTCATTTGTTTGCCATGAAGTGGCCAGTTTATTGAAAATTTGGCAAACTCTCCGAAGTTTTCATTGAAACCTTACAATATATCAGGAGAGCATGACATGAGTACATGTACCAGAGGTCTCTAAATCATGACAACACACTCATGGGCAGTAGCCGAGCAGTTAGTGTTAAATTGTCTTTCCGACTATACCCAAAAAAAAAAAATTGTCTTTCCGAAGTCCTAATTTGATAAAAGGAAAATCGTAATCATAAAATTTAGGCCAAAATGCACACAACCCTCCTGAACTTTAGGCCGATTTTAAAAAACTCTCCTAAACTTTAAAAAGTTCCAAATGACCCTCTTGAACTATGAAACATTTGCAAAACACCCTCTTCCGTCAAGTTTTCCGTTAAATTTTGGATGTTTTTTGGTCAACTTCCACTTTGACTTAATAAAAAGACAAAAATACCCTTCAAATGCACATAAATTTTCAAATCTGCCATAAATGCAAAAAAAAAAATCTAATGTAAATTTGTAATTTAGGGTTTAGGGTTTAGGAATTTAGGATTTAGGATTTAGGGTTTAGGGTTTAGGGTTTAAGATTTATGAGTTTAGGGTTTAGGGTTTAGGATTTAAGATTTAGAATTTAGGGCTTAGGGTTTAAGATTTAGGGTTTAGGGCTTAGGGTTTAGGGTTTTAGGGTTTAGGGTTTAGAGTTTTAGGGTTTAGGATTTAGGATTTTAGGGTTTTAGGATTTTAGGATTTAGGGTTTGGGATTTTAGGGTTTAGGGTTTAGGATTTTAGGGTTAGAATTTAGAATTTAGGGTTTAGGCTTTAGGGTTTAGGGTTTAGGGTTAAGGTTCAATGTTAAAACTCTAAAATTTTACTATTCACAGCCTTCAATTTTTTAATTTTATAATGAAGGTCATTTTCGTCATTTTCTTAAATTTTGACGGAAAAGTTGACAGAAGGGGTTTCTTGCAAATGTTTCATAATTTAAGAGGATCATTTGGAACTTTTTAAAATTCAGGAAGATTTTTTAAAATCGACCTAAAGTTCAAAAAAAATTTTTACATTTTACCCTAAAATTTATATCCAGAACCAGTCCTGCTGTCATTTTACTGAATTCAAAGTCTTATATCTATCTTCCTTGTGGGACCCTTCAAAAGTGGAAAACTAATGTGATTTAACATCTCAGGAATTTCAACTACTGCCGAAACTTGCCAGAAGCCAGCCTCTGGTTGAAAAAGTCAAACTTCAAAACGCGTCTTCAGTAGAGGAGGCCCTAGACATTGCTCGGACATCATTGCAAGTCGAAGGAACAGTCTGATAGATATTGCTGACATCATTCTGGGGTTCATCCTTTTTTACGGCTACATTATCAGTGATTACCAATCATCATTGGAGATCGTTTCCTTTGAGAGAGGAGAGCTTTTATGGTATTCTTGTGGGAGAATTGCGGCGTTGAAAAAATGTGATTTTCAAGTGGTGCCTGACGCCATGTGCTGTTTCTGGAGTGCCTTGTATAATAATACTCGAATCTGCCCATTGTCTTCACTTGATACGTTTATTGTCGATGTAGTTTCTGTTCGTAACTACGGAACTGTTAAAGGCCTTCTTTAAGATACAGTTATATTTATATATTTTATATAAATGTTAATATAAAATTAATTTTAAATAAGTTATAAAATTTTATATAATTTAAAATTAATTTCAAATATATAACGCCTAATATTACTGGCTTCTTTTATCGCCCCATCAAAGGTGATTGTCAGGAGCTTGATTCCCCTCTAAAGGCGGGAACCACAGGTCTGTCAAATATTAGAAAAGAAATAAAAAGGAGATGAGGTTTCCCCAAAAAAAGGGAAAACCTTTGAATCGGTTGTTAAAAGTGGTATTGACTCTGGACAGTAATTCGACGTTTTTCATGTCAAATAATTACCAACAAATTTATTCTTATAAAAACTTTTTGATTAGTTTATAAAATATACTTATTCTTATATAGTTTGGTGAATCTTATGAATGATAAATGAGCTCAATCCTATTTATATTGATGGTTGATTTTTCTAAATCCTAACTAATTTTTTTGTTTTATTTTTTACTAACACAGGAGAAATATATCATGTAATATTATGTGATTTAACCTATCGAGGATAATTTGTTATATTATTGATAATTCTATTATTATATAATTTTATTTTTATTTAATTTTTATAATATAAAGTTAAATTAAAAAAATTTATATTATTAGATGTATGTATAAAAAAGAAATGAAATTGTGAGAATTGCTTTTTCATTTTTTTATAACTAATTGTTGTAGAAATACTATATGCGTTCCTGTTCATTACTATTATCGTTTTTCGCAAGCACTCTTAACCTTTTATTGATTTAGGACTAGAGAGTAAAATTATGTTAATGTAAAAAATGATTTTTAGAAAAACTGTTTTCACTGCCATGAGAGGATTCGTAACATGATCAACCAAATACTTAATGTTGTTTTAGTTATACCAAATTTCATCAGGGGAGTCACTAATCCTTCCTGCCCGTTTTCCAAATCATCGTTCTTGAATCAACAACAACGCGTCATTGAAATCCAATTCTGGAAATTAAAACCAAGCAGCGTAAAAGGAAAACATGGATTAATAATTAGAAAAAGAAAAAGCGCTATACTGTGTTAGAATTTAGAAACCCGGGAGAAACATCTTCGAAGAACTTTCCAGTTTCCAGCAACGTCCAATGTCGAATGCCTAACCACCCAATACGCGTTCCCTTTCCACAGCCTTCTTTGCTCTTCTATGACTATGGGACGCACTTTCCAACTTATTGCCCTGGCAGGTATTCCCATCCATCCACCCAGATTCGTCAATTGTTCTGCGGACGATAATTTGGAGGGGGTGTCTTTCTGAACTACTAAATGCATTCGTAAATGTATTATATTGTCTCATTAGGGACCTAAGAGCGCGTGTACCCAGACTGTTGACTTGGTCTGAGATCTGTGCGCTACCAAAAGAAAAGTCTAAAAGGAAAAGTCAAATATGTATGGCCATGCCTCACGTCAATGGCTGATTGATTGCATGTTTCACTGGATGATGATGACTTAAAAGGAATTTGTTTGGCTTCTTTTCTAGATATAATAACACCCTTGTCCAACAAGGCGAAGTAACGTTCCCTCTTTCTCTACTCCTTCCATAAACCTTCTTCCTTCTTCCTCCTCTCTTCTTCTTGTAATTTGCTATATAATCTCCGCCTCTCCTTCTCATCTAAAAAAATATTTATATAATCGAATTTTCCATCAGAACTCAGGACCCAAGTAAACATGAAGGTGAGGTTTCCCACTCTTTTAATCACAGGTCAATTTCTTATGCCTAGGATAACCATACTCTGTTTCCTCATCAATTTCTGTTTCTCTCACTCTCAATTTAATACCTGTTTCATTTTCATTAAATGAAAGATGACAATCGGTGACATTTTTAGTATCCTTTTTTTTTACTTCCCTTTGAGCTCTCAGTTTTGTAAATTTGATATCTTTTCTTTGACCCCCACTCTGTATTCTTTCTTTCATTTTGGGGTCTCTTTGATCAATATATGTCCTTCCTTTCCTTCCAAATTTCTTACTTGTGTCATATCATATAATTAAATATGATAAGCATTGCGGGTTATGTTTCTTTCTTATTTGCCTATATGGGTTCTCAGTTAGCAAGAATTTGATATTTCTTTATCTGCCCTGTTTTCCAAAAAAGAAAAAAAAAAAAAAAGAGAAAACAGAGCCAGCATAATACAGTTCAATAGACGTTTTCTTTTTTCCTGCCATCTGTTTGTTATTTCCAGAATCATTTTTCGTTTCTACTGTTTCTATGAGTGTGCCGCTTCGTTGGCCTTCTCTCTGATTTAATATTATTTGTAACATATCTTGCGGTCCTTTTGTTGCAGAAAGTGGTGCTGAAGTTGGACTTGCATGATGAAAAAGCAAAGCAGAAGGCCATGAAAATGGTTTCTAGCCTTGCAGGTACTGAACTACACCAATCTGCTACAGCCTTTGTTTGGTGGATTTATGAATTTCAACATTTCTCTGTAGTTTCCGTAAAAATTGCTAACTCAGCTTTTGGGTTACCAATTAAATAACAATATGGAATTTAGTTTGTGCACTCAACTAGGTTTATAATTAAATTATTGCAATCAGTTGAAGCCTTAAATTTGATAAAAGAAAAAGATTTGGGATGACTCTGCTAATTGTAAGTGACTGGTTTTGCAGAAATGCAGTTGATGTAAACTAAAATTACCATCACAGTAGGCCACACGAATGGAGCTTAGTTATTAATAATGGATGGCTTGCCCTTAGATATTTCATTTATCATTGCAAGTGGCGGAGTTTGTTTGTTTGCCAAATTTACTGATGAATCAAGTTGTATTATGTGCAGGCGTTGACTCCATTTCCATGGACATGAAGGAGAAAAAATTGACAGTTGTGGGTGACATAGACCCGGTCCAAATAGTAGGCAAATTGAGAAAAGTTTCGTATGCAGATATTTTGACGGTCGGACCGGCAAAAGAGCCAGAGAAAAAGAAAGATGAAGGGAAGAAGGAAGATGATAAGAAGAAAGATCCAAATGAACAAGTTGCTGAACTTGTCAAGCTCTACAAAGCATACAATCCCCACTTGACTACACACTACTATGTTCAGAGTGCAGAAGAGAATCCAAATGCTTGTGCTATATGTTGATTTTGAAGTCTGAGAAGAAAAACTGTGGTGAGCTTAAGATGACCGTTTGTTTGTGAATATCTGAATATAGCACCTGGGATGAATCAAAGCTCAGGATGGCTTCTGTGTAAATTTGGGTGGATTGTTGAAACTTAAACTTGAGGTCCAGAGAATTAATGGTGCATAAGATAGGCTACAGAGGTTTTCAATGTATAAAATTTTGAGGTGTGCTACATGTTTCCTAGTCATTTTAAATTGCATTTTACTATTTAACTAGGTCTAAAAGTATTCCCTGGTGTGTATCAAAAAAAAAAAAAAAGTTATTCCCTAGTGAGAAACTTTGGTCTACGGTATGTGTAGAGTCTATAGACTGTGGGTGACCTTAATGAAAAAAATAACAAGAAAAGTAAACGTCTTTCTTGGGATAAGATTGAATTGTTGCAGAGGGTCATATCGCTGTTCTGCGTCCCAAAACATCAATTGTATGATGAATTATGATATGACAGCAATATCCAAAATTTTTATATTCTCTGAGATTAAAATAATAACTCGTGGATTGAAGTTCATTCGCAAAACCCAATGCCGATGCCTGATGGTGACCTGAAAAACCAGGGGCCTAATTTCCTTGAGGTAACTTACAACTGGAAGCATATCTCTTTAGAGATGAAATTTGGGATTAAGGTTGTCTCCACAACCAAAGGGTAACTTGGAATACCATTTAACTTCTCTCTTTCTCCTGCTGATCTTAATTGTTTTCATTCTCCTAATTAATAGTTAACAGGAATATTTCCTTTTCACGGACAGCTCAGGTTTTGAACAAACAATTGAAATGCATAATGATACAAAGGAAGTTGTTCATAGGGGATGCCAATCATTCCTAACAACCCCAACCCATAAAAGCTCCTTTTTTTTTTTTATAAATTTCATGCGTATACTCTTTCTTTTCCTTGGGCAAAACATAAAGCCAGTGTTGATTCGGGAAGTGAGAGGAACCAAATCTGCATAAGGTAATTCTATGCTACAGTTAAACAAAGCGTGGCAAGACCCATAGTATAGCATGACTATGACTTTTTTTTTTTTTAAGGGCATAAACAGAAACGGTCGCCAAACTTGAAATTTGTATGCTTAAACTAAAGCCTATACTGAGAACACTGGGGACAAAGGTAAGTCTGGAGGAAATTTACAATTCACCCAGTGTAGACTTGTCTTGTGTTGCTGATATATATGCTTAAAGATCAATTATTGAATTGTTTTCTCATTTGTTAGTTTAATGGGTCATTCACAATACTCACAAACATCAGTTCTACACTTCTAATTCTCCCTACTTTTTATAAAAGAAAAAGAAATAACATAAAAGGACGGGGGCCGCAGATCATGACTAATCTGGTGTGGACATTGAAGCTATTGGAGTACCCCTTGCAGGACGGTGCTCAGATGATAAGTGAAACTCCAGTGAACCAAGCATGAAGTAATATTGCTTTTGCTTTTAGATAGATAGCCTTGGACCATCCTTAATGCATAGCTAACAATGAAAAGTACCTTTCCCATTTTTTTTTCTCTGTTTTTATAAAAAAGTTGACAAACCACAGCCTTTTTGGCATAATTAATTGAGCATAATGGTCAGTTTCAGGACAACAAAAGAACTGCGTATGTGGGAGGTCCAATCAACTTTTCCGGGTGGAGCCTTGTCCTCTGCCTTTTACGTTTAGATGTGGATAATAGTGACAACCAGCAGGGGCGCTATTAAGTCACTGCATACGCAAAGGACCCTGCCACTCTTGCAAATATATATGGCCTCGTTATTAGTAATTAAGAAGATGTCGCCATCTAATTTATGTAATCATTCTACAACATGCATGCAACCTACATTTAATATCATAGAAGTGGGGAGGCGACCTGTTAACCCAATTGCCTTGTTATTTAGCTAAGTTTATCTATAGCGGCCCCTGAAACGGAAACCAGCTTTGGTCATCCCTCCTGATGTGATTTCCTTATATTAGATCCTGTCTAGCGCAATGGCTTGCTTCCAGAAATTGCAGAAGGATTCTACATGATGTCATAAGTAATGGTATTTTTTAACCAACCCCTAACTAATCTTGAGTTGTTCAAGCAAACTCCTCTGAATTTTTTGTTGATTAAACAACAGTGACGGGTTATCAAGTAGTATATATCCGAAGGTCAAGAAGACGAAAACCAAAGAGTTAGCTCACCAACTACCAGTGTGATTGATATAACTTGATGCAAAGATTACCTCTAACATTCTTGATATGGTAAATAAAGGCTACTTTTTGCAGGCCCAAAAAAGTTAAGCATACAACAATTAGAGCATCATATATTATTTAGGAACACCAGTGGTCTACTTCAACATTTTCTCCTATAAATGAGATAGAACAGCAACATTAACAAACGGTAGACAGTTGACTCTTAAAATTTTTTAAATATATTTGTTTTCTCAATACAAATTATTATCTTATATGTCTCCCTTACTCCCTATGTCGAGTTTAGAAGAAACATTGTGATTCAATTATTGTCTGCTGCATGGTTGACCATGGGACGGAGGCGGCATTCTTAAAATTTATACTGGCCTGCGGAAGCATCAGCATCGTGGTCTTATCTTATGACTCTTCATGCATATCAGTTTGTATAATTAGCAATGCACGCTTCAAATTTAGGAGATAGTTTATTTTAATTTTTCATATTATATTATGATGATTCCGGGTCATTGCAGTAACTTTTGGCCGGTGGAAAGTGAAAGAGCTTGAATTTCAATATTCCTTAATTTAATACACAGTGAATTAACCCAACCGTTGGTTTCGACTTAATTTTGATCAAATTAGCAGAAACTACAGATTCAGAGGCAAAAAGGGACTAATTTGTCAAGTATTGATCGGTCAACTATAATACATGATTTACAAAAAATTTGCAGTCAGACTAGCAGAACAGAATGTAGGATAATTTTCTGCCGGGTGGAACAGCGCGAGTTACCTTACATATTAAGAATTGATGAATGAGAACATTTTTCGGCTTCGTGTGGCCATGTTAGAATATCGAAAGTTAGATCGAAAAAGATGATGCAGTCAGGAAGACCTTTATTACAATTCTTTAATCAATGGCGTATATATCAAAACTTTTCTAAACCAACTTTCTTACAAGCTCAATGAACTTCTTTCACCACGAATCCATGATTCTGTAAGTGAAAAAAAGAAAAAAGATGCCTTCAAGACTAAAGGGGGTACATAGGCATCAAGAGTACAGTTCTTGGACACCAGGCTTTCACTAGACAGTCTGTCATGTTGCTTGCAATTGCAGGAATTATTCCCTTATTGAGGTCAAACAACAACTATCTAGTTATGTGCCTTGCTAAAATAGCTTCGTTTGTCCATGTCATATAAATTGACAAACGAAGCTATTTTAGCAAGGCATATAACTAGATAGTTGTTGTTTGACCTCAATAAGAGGGAATAATTCCTGCAATTGTAAGCAACATGACAGACTTGTCTAGTGACAGCTTCGTTTGTCCATGTGCCTTGCTAAAATAATCAAAGAATTTAACAATCTTTCTACGAGTTACTTCTAAATGGTATAAAGAATGTCAATTTAAGTCCTGGCCTTAACCAAAGGTGAATGAGGTATAGGGGAGTGAGGAGACATCAAGATATCATCCAGTCTTCTGGTTTTGGATGAGAAGCTTAGCCTTAAGTTGCTCTGCCAACACTGTCTCTTCACCTCTACCTTGGCCTCCACATTTTGAAGCACAAAGGTGTGAATCCTTTTCAAAGCAATTTCCACAGCCCTGTCGTCCATGTTGGCATAGCATACCCTGAACCACCCTGGCTCAGAGCAATGAAAAGAAGAACCAGGGGAAACATTGATCTTAACTTCATTAATGATCACTCGCCACAGCGCCATTTCTTCCTCAAACGTCTGCTTCTTGAGAAGATGACTCAAATTCATCCATAAAAACAATCCAGCATCGCTATCCAAGCACTTTATGCGAACCTGGGCAAGTCCACTTGTAAAAACCTCGTACCTTTTGGCCAGCCGCTTTGCACTCTCTGCAAGGAACCTTTCCACAAACTCATCATCAGATAGCATTGATGCAATAAGATGTTGAGTTTGAGTAGAAACTAATCCAAAGCTGGACATTTTGCGAGCACAATTGACTACGGCGTCGTTGTATGAGTATATGATCCCAACTCTAAAACCAGGGAATCCCATATCCTTAGAAAGACTGTAAACAATGTGGATCAAATCACGGTTACATTCAATGTCTTCCTCTATTATCTCGGCGATGCTCGTGAATCCGGTTCCGTTGTGGCCAAAAACTGTACCAGCGTATATTTCATCGCAGATCAAGTGGATACTCTTCTCATTAATAAAGCTCACAGCAGTTCTTAATGTATCTCTCTCCATGACGGTGCCTAAGGGGTTTGATGGATTGGTAATAAGCAAGCCTTTTATTCTGATGTTGTCCTTTTTGGCTTTCTCAAAGGCAGCTTCCAAAGCTTTCTTTGTCACCTTAAACTTATTAGAGCTGTCGCAGATAACTGGAACAAGCTGAACTCCAGTTCTCCATCTCAAATCCCTATCAAATCTGCATATAAAATTATGGTATCAATAAATATAAAAATACAAATAAACGCCAACATCTGAGTTCAAGTCGTGCTAAGAACTTTCTCATATATTATTTAAAAAGAAAGAAAAGGCAAATCACTTCTAAAAAGTGGAGACATCTCTAAAAAGGCAATTTCTTCCAGGAAATGGAGTCATCTCAAGGAGGGTAGTCTCAGTTGCCAAATTCAACTGTATGAGACCATGCTGGTGACTGGAATCTTAAAAGGATATTAACAAAGTCAATTCGACTTTAATTGATGAGCATCCTCAAAAACGTAAGCTACTCTAACTTTTTATCTTAATTAATCGTCCCAAAAATTTAAAAAAAAAAAAAAAAGGAATCACAAATGCAAGCGGAAAAAGGAAAGGAAATGGAAAGTAGAATTACCCTGGATAGTAAGGTGTGGGTACCAAAAATGCGTCACCGGGATCTGCCAAACAGAAGGCAGTGACCTCATGTGCCCCAGTTGCTCCGCCGCTCATGACAATACGGTCGGGGTCGAATGTAACTCTGTTACCTCTGGCTCTTGCCATGAACTTAGCCACAGACTGTGGAAACAGTTCAATTCATCTTAGTGTTCTAATAACCAAAATCAACTTGTTCAACATACATTATAACCATAAACACGCAGTGATTTGACAATTAATAATTAGGTGACTAACATTTCTGAACTCTGGCAAACCATGATAATCCTGGAAGTTAGTGATGGCCTTGAAATGACGCACTCCTTCTGGAGTGCAAATGGAGGCTTCTGGATTTCTAATTACCCAATCTTGAATCAGATCAAATGCGAGCTGCAAATTGCATAAAATTACATCTGTGAGTTTTAGTTTGCTACCAAAAACTTCATATAATTTGGAAGAATTTAAAGTAGTACGTTTTATCTGCATTATGTTTACCTGGTTTTCTGCAAGACCCATCTGAATAACCCCATCAGGATTCTTGGTGGGGTGAAATGGGTCATTTTCGTAAGCTTTCCAGCCATCAAAGTACGGGGATTCTTCAGCGTGTCCGTTGCCGGTGGCTATCTTAGACAGCAAACCAGGTTGTTTTCCAGTCATAAGCCCTTAATCTCGTTTCAAAGTAGCTAGCAATGAAATATAACGTTTAAGGCTGCTGGAAAAGTTTGGCTTAGGTCCTTAGAGCACTGCGGATATAAAGAAACTACGAAGGGAATCTCTGGTTGTGAACCGCAACGTCTAGTGCCAGAGAGGTACTTATATATAGGCTTGAGCTGGGGAGGGATCAGGTGGAGGCTACGCGTCTTCGTTTACGGGTTTAATGCTATTTCTATACATTTTTTTTTACAATTTCACCATCACTTTTCATCTCTTTTTTTATTTATTTATTTATTTTTTTTATTTAAAATTTTAAAACAGATTACCTAAGCTACGTCAGTTCATGCGTCGCTCTAGCGACGTAGAAGGATCGTTTCCGCGGGTTTAAAGGGTGTTTGTGGAGGTTTCGCATATTACTCACTGCACTGTTCTCACGTTGACGATGAAATGGTAAATGGTTCCTTCTCTTATTAACTGAGTTAACAAGTCTCTGTTTTTATTTATATGTAATATTGGAATGGAATTTGTTAATAAATTTTGAGTAAATTAAAATGATATTTCATAACAAATTTTGGAAATTTCTCTTAAAGTCTGTTAGGTAGGAACTGCAAAGTAAAATTTGAGGTAAATAAATAACTAGTTTGAATATTTAATTTTTTAAGAAAAAATGATAGTTATACTACGTGTAACTTAATATGTATATTTATGTATCTTTTAAAATATTATGTAACTTTTTAAAAATATAATATTTTTAAAAATTATAATTTTAATCTATATAAAAATAATAAATTTTTTTAAGTGAATAAGATATTTATTTTGGAATATTACTAAAATTTTAAGAAGGTCAAATTAAAAATTTTTTAATTTAAATAATATATATTTATATATATTTATTTATATATATGCATATAAAGTCTCAAAAGTTTGGAGAGCCAAAGGGTGACCTTCGGCTCCGCCACTCGTTTTGAGCCAATCAATGCAGAAGGAAAACCATGAAAGGAAAGGAAGCATCGTATGAAAAGAAGTCCGTGTTTGGTTGGCAGTCAATAAAGCTATTGCATAAATCATTGGCCCACTTGGGATTTCTTCCGGTCATGCTATTATCACACACGGTTTCATTCATATGAGTGAGAAGACAGAAGACCAAGATCAAGCGAATCAGTATATGTCATTTGTGTTGAGCTGTCTGCTGCTACGCACAGACGAAGTCTAAAGAAAAATTTCTTTCAAACTCTCCGCATGTAAATAACGGAATATCTAAATAACAAAAAATAAAAAAACAATAACTGAATATCTAAATAAATTTCGTTTATGTTTCTAGACAATTCAATTCCTAATTAGAAAAGATAGTCCCTCAATATAACATTCAAATAATTGTCACTGAATTAATAAAAAGGGTTAAATTTATTGAGTTTTATAATTTTTAATTATTTAAATATTATATTATACAAATTAAATAAAAACAAAATTATAAAAATAATATAATCATGCTTAATTAATATACAATTTTAACCATAGTCATTATTTTAAGCTTATTCGCAAAGATGTTGCATTTCGAACCCATTCGATTTTGCTGCCGCAGTAGTTGTGGGCAGTCCAAGTGTCCAACCATGTCCGCTGCTGCTCTACCAGTTTAGTGGATTAAGCGCTGTGTGCTCGGCGCCAGTCGCTGCTCGGCTGCAGTCCAAGATAGATGGCGAGAGAAATGAACTGCCAAAACGTCTCTTCTTTGAAATTCCTTAATTTTCAGGCATGTCGAACGCCTGTCTCTTGAATCTAATCAAACAACTGGGCAATACAAAATTCATATGAACTTGGAGGATCATCTCAATATCATATATTCCGTAGCTAGGCTCATTCAAGAAGGTCATCTATTTTCCTCTTTCATCCATCTAGAATATTCAATTTCAGCGACATATTTTTGAAAGGATTCCAGAATTTTGCTTAACTGCATAAAACTTAGACTTTGTTGCGGTGCCTGTTCTTAGCCATGCTTGTTACTGCCCTGAAACATTTTCCAAATCAAAGACTAGACCAGAGAATTTAAACTACGGTCAATTTGTCAAATTTAGAAGTTACACATGTAGATTTTATTTTATTTTATTTTATTTTTTTATGACAGAGTTTAAGATGAGCCAATATACTCTATTTTAAGACTTAGGACATGTTACATACTTATAGTGATATATATATATATATATATATATATATATATATATATCTTACCAAACAAATTGTTGACACAAATTTAAACATAAGTTATACAAATAAAATAGTTTGGACCTTATCAATTTAACTATTGTATACATATTTTTTTTTATAAAATAATACAATATTTTACATGATCAAAGGTGTCTCATATTTGGAAACTCAAAGCCCCAACCCGTATTTGTACATTTATATGACAATTTACTCATAACAGATTTCTTACCAACAAATATCTCAGCCAATGGAATAGAAAGAATCCCTCATGTATGTGGTGCCATCATGTTGCTGAATCAAATATTCATGTTTTGCGCGATTGTTGAAAGCTCAAGAAATTTGAAACTCTTTAATTCATCATACTTTTTGAGCCAATTTCTGAGTGGGCTGCTAGGAGTTGGATTCAATTAAACTATACACAAAATTTTGGTGTGACTCAAGATAGTCAGTGGCTTGTCATCTGAGCTGTTGCTTATTGGATGATTTAGAAATGAAGGAACTTAACTCAGCATGATCTGCACTTCAAGTGGCCTGTTAATGGGGTGTAACTAATAAAGAAGTATGTAAATCAGATTGCGAAAGCTACTAATGGCTGTCAAAACAATGCCAAGCTGCACAAGAGGATCCATATGCTCTCTTGGCAACCACTTCAACACTGTTAGTATAAACTAAATGCAGACAAGGCTAAGAAAGCCGATAGGGAAAGTGGATGTAGAAGTCTTCTTAGAGATGATACTGGTAAATAAATTATTAGTTTTTATAGGTCTTGTAGAAGGGCCTTAGTCTTCGAGTCAGTATACTGGGGAATGTTTATGGGTCTTCAGTTAGCTTTGGACTAGGGCTATACTCATCTTCAAGTGAAGTCTGATTCTCAAGCTTTAGTTCATGCAGTGGAGAACGATGTTCTCTCCACTAGCCCAGCACTTCAAGCCATTAAAATCCTTCTCAACAAATTCCACCAAGTTTGTCTTTTTCATATATACCAAGAGTAGAATCATTGTGCAGATTATTTGGCAACAAAAGAAATTTTTGTTTCTCTAGAGACACATTATCTTATCTCTCCCTCTTATGAGTTATTTTCTTAATTGTTGTCAAACACCATACAAGTGTCTTACTTTAAAACTATGATATTTTACTCTCTGTAGCTTAGTCCCCGTCTTTCACCTAGAAAAAAAAAAGGTGATAGTATTATTTCTTTAGGGATGACTCACATGGTTTGAGGCCTCTCTTTCCCCACTTTCTTTCTCTCGGATCCAACCTCCCATGTACCTCCAAAAAAAAAAAAATGGTAATATTTTGGGCAAAGTTATTTCAGCTGGTACAGCATAACGCGGGATTGCGCATGGTGAAAAATATATGACAAAACAAATTTGATTTCATCGTTATACATTGATTACACATGGGCGGCTAATGCTTGCCCAGATTGGTTCAGTCAACCGTTCTTTCTTCGTATGTTGGGTACCCTATTTTTAAGTTCATGTAATTGGACATTCACTGTTTGTTGATTATTTTCTTAGCCAAAACATTAATTTTATTAAGTATTTCTTAACCCAACAGATGAATTTTCTCATGTGTTTTCTATCCCAAGAGATGAAATTTCTTATGTATTTTCTAACCCAGTTGTTGAAGACGAAGACACCGTCAATTACTAAAACTCACCAACCCTTTTCTTACCTATGCAAAACTAAATGAAACAGTCTATAGTTTCATGTTTTGCCTCTTTTCGTCAAACACTTGGTTAATTTGAAAGTTGAAACAGGGTGTTGGTCAGAAAGTCTTGGGTTGAAACTTGAAATTTGGTACACCCACGCGGAGCTTAGAGAGTCATTATTTTCTCCAACGAAGATTCACGGCATAACTTTCAGTTTGGGGCAAGAGCAGTGAGATTGGCGATTATTGACTTCAGTATTTGATTCATAGTTGAGAACTGCTGTCGGCAGCCTTCCCTTACACAGTCGCTGCAAACCCAGTTGCTTTCGTCCATATTCTATGATCCGCATCGTTTTAACTTTCGCTGGTTGAGCCGACATCGACTGGCAATATTATTCTGTCAAACCCAACGCCAATGCCAAGTAGTATTAACATACCCATATTTCCACAGCTTTATCAAACATCTTTTAAGGGTTTTCCTTGTTATAACAATTTCCAAACATATGAATATGCATACTATTCTAAAGCAATTGCAACTCACCAACCCAATGGTCACCTTTTAAAGGATGATAACTTGAAAAGATAAAAAATATTCAACCTTAAAAAATAGGATCGTGAAGAAGGGTTTAAGTGCTTGTATTAAAAGTTATACTTTTTTTTTTTTGAAAAAATATCAATACGTGGAGGAAAAGCAAATTTTCCTTACCTATTTGATAAAGGGTTTCTACAAGAATAAGTCAATATTCAATAAGTATAATTTCTTCAAAGGTAAAATTAAAAGCAGAAACATATGGTTCATGTGATATAAGAATAACGTTAGTTCCACGATTGGACTAGAAATATGTTGGAGTTCGTTTGAAAATTGGAGAGCAACTGATTCCATCGTCAAATTCAGATGCACATTGAAGTTATCGTGGCAATTGTTCTCCTAAATGTCATTACAATATGCAGAAAGTGTTGAATTTCTGGGCAGCTTCTGCGCTGTTTTAACTTGACAGTTGACAGGATCATTTTGTTCTACTTCTAACCACAAGTTTGACTCAATGGCAAGCCACATTTTTCTCTTCTACAACGTTAACCATCGTATTTTGTCCATTTTTCAACTGATTACAGTATTCCGTCGCCCCATATTCCAAGACCTCAGCACAGCAGTCCCTTGTCTCCTTCCTACTTGTTGATATGAAAACTTGGACCACAATCAATTCTTGGCAAGTTGTGACAGATGTAACACATTGATCATATGCAATTAGCCCAACCCTTGCCGTCAACCTGCCCCACCAGAGAGAGGCTGACGTAAGTCATTCAAACCATATGCTTGGCAGCCAAGCTGAGCAATTGCATCTGTTTGAGGTATGAATAATACACAAGAATGCTAATAAAGCATGACTTATAAAATTTTACAAGTATAATATTTTCATTTTCTCCACAGGATTTCCAGCTTTTCTTTTACTTTCTCATTAGAAGAACTAATGTGTGGGCCACCATACTTCTATCTTCTCCCAAGCTGTCAACTTTTTCATGAGTTTTTGCTTTAGCGGTTACGACGGGAGGTTCAACCCTCAAGAGTAGCGGTGAATCTTCATTTAAAATATTATAGGGACTAATATAAATAATTAGTATAGCAATAAAATTTTAATTTTATATAAAATTTATATTTTTATTTTAAAGTAAGATATTAATATAAAAGTATCTAAAATAAAAAAAAATTATATTATTCTATATAAAATAAGACTTATTTATTCTTTCAAAAATATGGCATTATCACTAATTAAGTTAAAAATAATGTTTTCATTACTTCTTTTAATATAAATCATTTATAAAAAATTTATCGTTCATTGTATTCAAAACTTTTGTTTTGAATATTTTAGCTATTGAAACTGATAAATTATTTAGAGTGGGAAAAGTTGAAAAAATCATTTAAATATTAGTAAGATTTAATAATAAATCAAGTAAAATATACTTAAATAATTTATTTTCACTAAAGCTCATACAAGTTAAATATATTTGATAAGTTATTCAAATCTACATAGCTATACAAACATCAAGAATAAAATGTTAAGGATAAATGTGTAAATTAATTTTCTTTTATTACTAAAATATTGTGTGATATATTCAATATTGAGTAAAGTACTAAAATTGTTAATTTGATAAGCTAATGGGTTGTTTTGTATCTTTCTTTTATTCTTCTTCCTGTGTTATGAATTACTAATAATTTAATATATGGATAAGATGTGCTATCTATTTAAATGGCATTGATAATTTAACATAAAATAATTATATAGTGTTAAATGATTTAGACTAATAATATGTAGATTATATAAAAATTCATTGGTTTTATATCACGGGAGAGCCATATAATTTTTCTATAATATTTTTTGAAGTTATATACAATTTATACAATATAAATACTAAGAATTTTTTTTTTAAAAAAAATTTGGGGGCCATGGCTGCCCCCTTATAAGATCTCCCAATGCCTAAAAGGACTGGGTGTTAATGTACCCGACTTTGAGGCTTGAACTTAAATTTTTATTAAAAGAAAAATATTATTTATAATTTTTTAATAAAAATTAAACTTATATAAAAAAAAAAAAAAGATAAGTTGGCCTTGATAGCATCCTTGTGTGTGCTTAACTTTTGGCCTTTGCAGTACAACTTTATTAAATCCACATCTCTACATTTACATACATACCCACATTTCAAAAAAATACAAAAGTTGAATAATACATTTGATCTTTGAAGTACAATTCTGTTAAATCCACATCTCTACACTTACATACACACCCATGTTTCAAAAAAAGAGATTCTATTAAATCCACGTCTTTGCACTTACATACACACCTACATTCCAAAAAAAAACAAAAGTTGAATAATACATTTCATCTTTGAAGTATAACTCTGTTAAATCCATGTCTCTGCACTTATATACACACTCACGTTTTGAAATGTATTGTTTAACTTTTATCCTTTTTTGGAACATGAGCGGATATGTAAGTGCAAGAATATAGGTATATATTTATCCTTAGAAGTATCAATATAGCATCTAAGTTTCCATTGTCATAACCTGCCTCAAGCAAAAGTCTAACCTGCAAAATCACAAGACAGATCATAACCGGCTTGACAAGATATCAGATAGTACGTGCTTTATATTTTAACTATTTTCGGAAGAATATAACTTCAAATAACCATATAATGACAATAGGGACTTCAGCTCTCGCATGCAGCAATCATACAACAAATGCAAATAGAACTTCAAGAATTAATGTGCCAGAACTACTGTGTTAGTGGTAACTAGGCAAATACACAAGATGAGTCGGTTGCACCTACTTCATTTTCAAACAATGTTCAGCGGCAATATATATCTGCTTGGTTGGAGACAGCCAATAATGGGCAACCTCTAAAACATCATCATTCTATATTGTCGTGTGCTTGGCCATGAACTCCTGCATTCCCAAAAACCATGAGCAGTTGCGATCACCATCCTGTTTCAGCAGGATCCCACCTTTAAAGTCATGTGGAAAAGCCTACTTTTCTCTTGTTTCGATTACCTTAAGCTTAACAGTCTAAAAGAAAAGAGGGGGATATCACGAATTCATGATGTTAACGTCATTTAATATTAGTGCAGACAGAATACGCACTCATAGTAGCTTCTATCCTCCAATCTATCTTCTTTTCGGCATGATATTTTTGCAACGAACTCAAAGTAGGAGTAGAGGTGCAGCAGTTAGGATCTATAACATTTTCAAATTCCCAGGTTGACAATTGGCAGGACCATCAACTTATCTCTCTCTTCCCCTGAGAAAGGCTCCCAAGATGGAATGCCCATACTAAAATCTTAGGAACTACTTTGGTTCTAACTCTATAAAAAAGTTGTAGAACAACGCAGTGTCCACGTATTACCCCTGAAGCCTCCATCAAAATCGACTTATCAAATATAAATAAACTGATAACTAAGTATTATCTCGTATCACCATTTTACACCTTGTATTTTATGTTCAAATAATTCTGTTTTCTCTTGTATGTATCCATTGTAATAGTTAATTGCTTGTACTCTATTCAAATCCTTATACACAGGACTGCAACGCACTTCAGTTTCCCATATACTTCCCCTTCCTACATGCACAAAAAGGGGCCATTCTAGTGAAAGTTTTAAGGTTTATTATTCCCAAGATAAGGATTCAAAATTAGAAAACGTAAAAACTACTGAAATGCGTCTCACATTTCATTGGTTTTAATTAATTGCAAGTACGTACAGAGTCATAGGAATGGCTGCGCCATATACTCACAGCTTCTTTGATGAAAACTGAGGGTGGGCAACCCTTTCACTTAGGATCTGAATTCGGACACATTTGCTCCATATTAGGAATGCCTAAAGCCCCCAAAATGGAATCCACCGAGTAGTGAAGCAGTACATCACCTATCACAAGCAAACAACACAACTAATTACACTCTCCTTCAATTAAACTGAATTATTTGGTTAATTTCATTTCTTAACAGGAATTAAAACATAATGGAGAATGCAGCCCAGCTTTTAGAATCAAGTTTTCTTTCCCTTTAATTATACAGGTTTATGTATATATATTACCACTTTGTCGGTGACCGGATGGAAAAGCAAGAAACGTGAATCCTTCAAAATAAGCCAGTAAATTGAAATCCAATTACCATCGGAATGAGCCTCGCAACCCGTTGACGGAGGTGGTTGCAGCCGCCGAAAGGGTAAGTGCTATCGGTCGGAGAAATGAACGAGAGATGGGGAATTGATTAAGCAATTTTCTGGTAGTGGTGGTTCTTGTTAAGGGCATAGACGAGGCGGAAAAGGAAGCCGCTGCCCTGGGGGTTGAAGCTCTGGACAGAGAAAACGGTCACAGGACATGCCACATGCAAGCGGCAGAATGGCAGATGCTAAATAGTGCGAACCAAGAAGTGAGCTACAGTTTCGCTCTTGGCCATGATACGGTCTCTGCCCGTGTGCGCGGACTCTCGACTCAATTCATTTCACAAGTCGCATTTGTCTTTCATTTTTGTTGCTTGATTTCCATTTGGCTCTTCCATCATTTCCTCTCTCATTGGGTTTTTCGTTCGGTGAAATTTAAGAAAAAACTGAACAAAAAAAACTAATATGTAGGAGGAGCCAAGTACCCATAAACAAATTGGTCCAATTTGCTTTTGGTGTAATTTGGCCTCGTACCTTGTCTGATTACCATGATGCTAGAGCATATTCCCGTGACAGGTGACAAATTAGAAAGATGGACTTCCCATTCTAGTGAATAAGGCTTATTAGCTCTTATTTCAGTATTTCCCAATTTGAATTGTTTTTAGTATGTTCTAATTTTCGTTTTCACATTTATGCTTATTTTCTTTTCAACACTTTTCTAAGTTTTGTTCTCCCGACTTCTTACAAATGTTGCTCCAATAGCATATTGCACATTGTTTGTAGCCTTCGCCTCTTAGCAGTGACCCCTTTAATACAAATCCCATAAGCTCAGTTTGATATCATTCAGGAACTTCACTACCAATTTTATCGGTATAAAACTCCTCCAATCCTGAGTCTCCTCATCCTTTGTTTTCTGTTCTTTAAGGCAAGGGTAATGATGCAAAAATTAGTTCACCGAACTAAATAGTATATGGTATGACAAAATGTGTCAAAAATCACTTTGAACTGTCGGGGTCAGGTAAAGAGTTGCTTTCATGCACAAAAAAGAAATTATGGCACAAAATATATTCCAGCTTAGATAAAGATAAGCATCTTCAATCCCGGTGTGTCTATCTTCCCGCTCATGTGGACAAGCAGTTACTAACTGCAGCACATGAAACATGAAATAAAAACAAGCAATAAAAGCATACTTAATCATTTCATTCACAGCAAATATTATCAAGCATTAGGACCATGTTTCAAATTTACTTACTCTGGATCTGTATCTGGCAACATAGTTTAAAACAGCAAACAAGCAAAACTCTTTCTCTGTATTATATAACACATTTTTGACATGAAAACCGCTTGCAATAGTTGCTCGATGAAAAATTTCAGGAGGAAACCCTAGGTTGCTTGCCTCCATGTTCTGGTAGAAGGTTATCAGATGCAGCTCTTTTTGGTTTCAACTGCAGCGACAATGGCCAAGAGCAGCTATAAGATCTCTGTGTGGTGAAAGGTGGGAATAGGTGTGTGTGCACACATGAGCATACTGATCTTCATGAAAACACGAGATTACTAAGACTAACCTTCTCCTCAGCACGCTGATAAATATGCCTTAGCAGGATATTTTTGGCTTCAGTAGTTATCACTGCCAGAAGAATTTTCACCAGGTCAGTAAACCCTCAAAGGAAAAACATAAGCAAGCATAACAGCAGATGTGGAATGCACATTTACATCCAGAATCAAAAGGGCAACCAAGATTAATAATCTTTTCTCATTTTTTTTCCTTTCCTTTTATGAGCCAAACTTCCAATTTTAAGTAGAACCGCATTGTTCATTCAGTTTGGATCCACCTCCTAAAACATGATGAAAGAAATTATCTACAAGAAAAATGCATTTTTCAAAAATATTAACAATCGCATAAGTCCAGCAAAGCAGGATGCAGCCAAAGGTGGAAGAAAGATCTTTTCACTACCTTGATCAGGTGGTGGAAGGGTCCTGCTGTGAGTAGGATGGTAAGTAGCTGGTGTCATTTTCTACATGACAACAGAAATTTCAAACTCCATCAGGAAAGAGATAAAAAGAATAAAAAGATCAAGTGATGAATAATAAGCTTCTGAACAAGAAGAATAGCAACTTGCATCCAAAATATTAATCCTTAAATTGCCCAATTGGAAAGTAGCAAATTTCACTCTCCAGAAGATGTATATGCCACTCTACAATTTACTTGATTTAGTCCTAAAGAAGTGAGAAGTGCTCAATTCATTTGTCTAGCAATCTTTGACTTGTACCTGCTGGCGTGCTTTAAAACCACGACAAACATAGTTAAAGCTGACACCTAGCAGAAATGGACACTTCATGGCATTCAAGTTTTGTCATGCTTTCTTCAGAGATATCAACACTCACAAAGGTTCAATCATATATATATATATATATATATATATATATATATATATATATATATATATCAGAAGAACAGTTATTAACATTTTTCCCGTGTTGTGGACTCCTTCAGTTTTCAGAAGGGCTTCATAGCAAGAGTAAATTATCCTTATGCAATGGACGAAAACAATATTCAGAGATATGAGTCTATTTTTACACTAGAACAAGAACCTTGACACACAGAATAGTGCACGAGTCTTCCAATACTCAGGCAGCTGAGTAATTGACCAAGTATTCCATGCCTAGAGTACAAAATTTTTTTTTCTCACTCATTCACAAAATATTTTTTTTTTCCCACAATCTCTCATTACATTGGGCATCAAAGAAAGAGAGAAATTATCGGTTTGAACTCCATTTGGAAAAGTAGGAGGCGAACTCAAGTGTTAGTAAACTTCTGCAATGTATTTGGCAATGATCTTAAGCCTATATATGCACCACATAACTCCATGAATCTCCAAAATATATGCTTGGCAGATAATCTATAATATATGGCGTGTGATCTTAAGCCTATACATGCACCACATAACTCCATGAATCTCCAAAATATATTCTTGGCAGAAAATCTACAATAATTCATTTCATTTAATTTTGGTTGGCCAATTAACAACTGAATTTTTAAAGAGGTAGATACCATCAGTACTGCTTGGTTTATGGAAACCTGTTCAACACTCATTTGTATGGAGATGTCATCAACAAAGAGTATGATACACACTATCCTAAGTATAATTCAGAAATATGAAATAGTTGTATGTGCTATAAAGCAAGTCAGCATCCCTTCTACTATCGAGATGTGTACTAAGAATTACATTATCCTTTTCAAACTTTATTCCTTCATGAGGCTGTCAGGACTCAAAACCTTAAGGTACCTGAGATATGCTCGAAAATATGTTACCAAAAGATCGTCAAATAAACTTTTGATGAAAAATTTGGCACTAACATGCAAGTATTAAATTAAAGAGATAACAAGGCAATGAACACAAAGCATAGGAGGTAGGCATAACATAACTGAAGTAAGACAAAGATGATCATCTATGCTAAATGTGCAAACAAGTGATCATGAGGCATTCAAGAAAGGCCACAAAAGTAAAGAAAACAGCATGAGTATCCACTAGCTAACTAATCATCAAGCTTAAATTGCATAAAAGAATCAGCAAATAATTTTGGGCAGCAAGAGGGTTTCTCTTGCTAAATCTATGATTACGTTCTAGGTTTAAGAACCTTCAAAGTAGTTGAGGTTAAAAAGTGCAAATAAAACCAACAAGAGGATAAGTAAATATGCGATACATGACAAACACACACTTCATCACCAAAATAAGGGGGAGAAAATGAAAAAAAAGAAAGAAAGAAGCAAATGCAGTCATCCTTTCATTGTCTTCAGAATCATATCTTATTTAGGCTTGCTTGCCTAATATTAAGTCAAATGCAATTGATCAGTAAAAAACATTGCCCCCTAGGAAGTGCCACATAATGCAAAAATTACAAACATATTGTGTAAGCACACTTATGCTTTCAAGAAAAAACTATCAAATATCAAATAACCACCCTTAGCATTAGCAGCCAAAAGCTCATGTGTAATATATATTTTGCCTGTACTTCAGTAGATTATAATAATTTACACAACAACTTTAAGCAGGTGTATGGAAGTGATAAGAATAACTAAGTTCATCATAAAAAACAATGCCAAGAAAGACAAAATTCTGTGTCAGGATATCACAAACGATGAAGAAGCTGAAAGCCAAAAAGTTGCAACAAGGTTTTGATTATTCTAAAGAAAAAAATAAGTATACTTTTATTTCTACAACTAAAAGAAAAGGTAAAATTCTTTGTTACAAATACATTTGTCATTATACCAGTAAATCGGGACTCATATGTCACCAGCAATGGAGAAAGCAAGAATTATCAGAGATTTACTTTACAGCGTCCAAAACTCAGAAGTGGGCAAGAAAGCCAATTTCCAGTATTACTTTCAAAGGTAGAAATCAGAAACGAAACTTAAGGAAGAAAAGAAAATAGCAAAAAACCCCATGCTAGAAAAAGGCTTTGATTAAATTTTGAAAATAGATGAAGTGGAAAAATAGTACAATTACAGTGATGAAAAGTAGAACTTCACAGTGAAAATGCCGCATATATCATCAATGCTGGAGTTCAATCATAGGTCAATACCAAGATGCAGCATAGCTTTAATCTGTTATAAAACGATTATCAAATTAAGCTGAAATAACAATCATAATGCCACAAAATACTCCTCCATGGGATCAAAAGAAACAAACTTGAAAACCAAAACATGCGTGTATATTAATTTTATAACTTCTCAACAAATTTCGAAATTTAAGGAATCTTCTCAATATAATATGGTGGTAGTATTTTAACTATAAATATACAAGAGTTCACTTAGAAAGCATTATCCTGGTTAACAACCAAAAAATGTCGCAGACAATGGGGAAAATGGTAAACAGATAAGGCAATTCTGTGCGCAAACAAAAGAATAGTGGGCAGTAGCAAAGGAGCAACTTTGAGAATCAATCAAATCAAAATTTTCAATAACTGTTAAGGTAGAAAAACAAATAATCTGAGAATGAGCTCCACCTACAATTTGAAATACTCACAGAAGGACTAGAAGGATCGGAAGGCCGCAGCTGACTGAAGTTGTGAGGATCGTACGATGGCCAATTACCGAGTAAAGACCCCATAGAATGGTCACAGATGCTGCAACTTTCAGAGAAACAGACAGATTGACAACTTGGGGAAGAGGAAGACGAAGCGCACAGCGCCAGGGCACGCCCTCTAGAGCAGCTGTTACACGCAGTGGAATGTACTACATCTACAAGCGCACCCACTGTACACGAAAGCGCTATTCCTTGTTCTAACACTAAACTCCTCAAACCAAACAATACGAAGTCCTAACCCAATACTAAATTTTCACTTGCCTAAAAAATTTATCGCAGTTGTTTCATGAATATGAGGAATTTGATGATTAATCACCCAATCAAAGAAAGGAAATTCGATTACTATCAGAGTTGAAAATATTAATTAAATTACAATGCTCTTGTTATTTATAATTCATGTTTATAATCCATTTTAAACCTCTAAAATTTTAAAGAAGGAACAAATGTGACATTTTCACCATTTTATAAAATTTATAATTTTCTTTCATTTATTTTTTTTAAGAAGATAAATTTACGAAAGATATAATTAAATTCCTAATTCCCGGATGACCATTTATATCTTAAGAAAATATGGAGCAAAGGGCTTCGGGCTTTGGGATGGGCTCAGATTCGGACATGACAGTGGATCATCTTTCTACACGGGTGGAGCTAGCCCATTGCCAAACCTGCCAGCGCTGTACAGAGCCAATCTTTCAGCCAATAAAAAGAATAAAAAGAGAATGGTTGTGATCACTTAACAAGCCCTAAATCAGGGAAAATTGACGGCTAGAAAGGAATTCACGTATGGCCGAGGAACTAGCTAGCTGTTCTTCGTGTAATCAAGCCCCCTAACGCTTGAATTTCTAAGCACTCGCTCGTTTCTTCGATCTATTCTCACACAAAACTATAGGTGATAATGATGATGAGTAATAACTGGTGTGCAGGGAAGATATCGGCATAACAGAGTTCTTGGTCGGAGAAGAACTTCAGCGTCGCATTCCAAAGATCTTCCATGCAGAGCGAATGAGGCTATTATTTTTGTGTTTGAAAATTATGTCAAGTAGAGTTTACAATAAGAGTGTGAGCATATATCATAACCCACATATAAAATTTCAACTTGTGAAGTAATGAATATTATATTACAAATTGTAGAATATTATATTTATCTTTTCAATAAGGGAGGCTGTTTCCAGCCCAAAAAAGCCATTGAAGAACGAAACCAGACAATGATACAAAGACTTTGAACTTGTATTTATCTGAAACAGTTACTTACAAAATCCGCGTGGTACAGATCACATACCCAAACCCCATATCGAGCTTTCTTCCGATTTCTCTCTAGGTAAGACTCTGACTAGGCAAATCCAGTAATTAAAAGTTCAGAAAATGGGGGAAGATGATGGAACGTTTTGAAGGTTTCAAAACTCAAGTTAGCGGCGCTGGTGCTGAAAGTCCATATTTGCAATTGCATGCCAAACCCTCACGTTCCCTGCCTTCCACGAAACAATAATTCAAACTTAGTCGAATGCTTTGCTGTATTTTGGCTAACAGTGAGTGTGGTCTCTAGCTAGTACTAGTGAGCAGTGGAGGCCATACATCCCCCCCCCCCCCCCCCCCCTTCTCCCCTTCTTTATAACTGCGTGCATGGGGGAAGAATGTGCTTGTATTGAGCATGACCCTTGCAACTTGGATGATTATTATCTCCTTTCTTACTTGCCCATATCTAGTATGGACTTCGCTCGGAATGTTGGTACCCTTTCGAGTTGCAATTCAGATCGATATTGGCATTTCGTGTGAGACATTTCGATCTGCAAATTAAGCTAGCGTATGCCTAGTAAGCCATATATTTCGCACTATTTGGACGGGGACCATGTGTTTGTCACTTTATCTGGTTAATTAAATATTATAAATGGATGGAACATCAGTTTGATATTGAGAGGTTGAATATTTATGACTATAGATAAGGAGCCACGGACGTCAATACGAAGGGAAATTGATGTTGGTTCTGCTACACATTTAAACTGGTAGTGATAACTCGTCGAGATAGTGTTGTTGTTGTAGTAATTAACAATACGATTTTAAATTTGAAATTATTTTTATTGAAAAAATTTATTGTTTATAGTTTTCATTTTAAAAAAATTAATCTATTGTAAAGAATACTCTTAAAGAAATTTAAAAAAGAAAAGTCAGGTGCAGTAATTAATTAAAAATTCAGTAATTCTCTCAAACGAACGGTTCAAAATAATTTGTAATGAATAAAACACCAGTCATCACCATGCCTATGCATTACATCCATGTCTTACTAAGTCTTCCCTTCTAGGTCAACATTTCCATTTAAGCCCGTTAATATAAAGACTCACTTTTTTTTTTTTTTTTAATATTGAGCCTTGAGACAATGAGTTGGTTCACCTATTAAAGAATAGAGTACTTCATTTGTAAAATTTAAGTTTAAATTTTTTTATTAGTAATATTTTTAATAAATAATTTATAAATATTATTATTAATTATCATTTAAGCTTGACATTAAAATGAGTAATGTCCTCTCTCACCAAATTTTGTGTAAAAAAAAAAAAAAATGGAGTCTTGAAACATTGCCTAGTTGAAAAGAGTAACTCTGCAATGATATCTTATGTGGAAAAAGGAAACGGCCGACGCAATGAAGTGTGGGCTGTTATTTGCCCCTTGCGTGTCAAATGCTCCAACCAACAGCTTTGGCTTGATTGCGAAGATTGAATCAACTGTCTTATTCAAGCTTACACCCTAGTCTGGTATTAATTCCAAAAGAAATGTTCAAATTATCAAAGCCAGCACCGAATCGCTGAAAATTTTGGCTCTCCCACTTGTACCCTTTTGACTTTTCCGGTGAGTCAACTCAATGCAAATGTTATTGCTAGTTGGGACATATTCAGAGCAATTGGTTCCCTTTCACATAAGCTTACTTCCTTTAAAAAATGATATATGTATATAATTTTAAATATATATATATATAAATATAAAAAAATATGAGAGAGTGCACATTTTTTATACACCTAATCTACATATAACGGGGCTCCTCCTTACTGTATAAATAGCCAAACTTGCATTGACAATTCTCCAAAATCCACCCCTTGCAAAAATCTCTTGACTTTTCAGTGAAATCAGCTCACCCTTCTGTGTTCTATCTTCTGGTTCTTCCTTATCTCTAGTTTCCGACCTGCAATTTTTTTTAAATATAAGTTTTCATGGAACAACATGCACACTTGATGGACTGGGATTTGCAAGCTATTGTGAAAGGATGCATTAATGAAGCTCCAGCTACCATCTTGGACAACCCACATCCTAAATTTTCTCATGTCTGTACCCAACACGATGGCCTACTTCGCGATTTTCCCGAATTCTCAGAAACAACAACTGTTTTTAATGAATTGGAAGAGCTTTACAAACCTTTCTATCCAGTTTTTCACCCTTTTTGCCTAGAATCCATCATGACAAGCTCCGTACCTATCTCCAAAGAAGTCAAAGCACTGGAAGAAGTGATACAAGATTTGCAAGATCCCGCAGTGTCTAAATGTAAAAAGAGGTGGGTGAATCCAAATATTAATAAAGCTTTCATTGGATAGAAATTCTAATTTTAAGCCCGTCACTCATAAACTTCTGTTATGTATACAAAGATGACTTCCAAGAGAGCGCGCGCGCACGTATCTATATATTGATATCTGTATGTTGTTCTTGTTGTGGTGCACTGATTTTCAGCAAGAAAAAGCAGAACAAGGTGGTGAAGCAGGTGACAGCAGATGATCTGCGTGACACATGGGCATGGCGTAAATATGGGCAAAAACCAATAAAGGGAACACCCCATCCTCGCAGTTACTATAGGTGCAGCAGCTCCAAAGGTTGCTCGGCGAGGAAGCAGGTTGAACGGAGCCATTTGGATCCGGGACTTTTCATCATTACATATACTGCAGAACATAGTCACCCTCACCCAGCTCGCAGAAACTCACTAGCTGGGAGCACCCGCAAGATCAGTAAGACTCCAGTTGCACCTAAAATTATTGAACAAACTCGTTCCCCAAAATCCACAATAGTTCTCTCACCGGGGACACCTTTGGTGGTGAGGTCCATTGAAGATGAGGTGTCGCCAATTGTGCAAAGGGAGGGATTGAAGAAAGGGGAAGATTTGCTTGAATTGTTGGAAGATGTTGCTCAAGGTGGTGATATAATAATAGGAGAAGACTGGCTTCCAAGCATAGAGGAACTGAACGGACTTGACCCAGAGCTTACGTTAGATAGTTGCTTTAATATTGAAGATACTTTTGCTGAGACTTGGCTCGATCGCGAATGAATTTAACTACGTTGTGAGTCGGGGTCAGTTGATCTTAGCCAAAAGGCCGAGAAAGGTTGTGAGTCGGGGTCACTGACCCATTGTAAGTCTATATTGTATATTTTACGATCAGAAAAACAAGGTGAATCTCCGTTATGTATTGTATTGTATAAACAATATATATGAATGACCATCTTTTGTAAATCATGGAAGTTTATATTGAGCTATATTTAATTTTTAACAGTTCACAAATTTTTTACCAATAAATGTGTACCTATCATTTTACATATATGAATAGTCTTCTAGTCTAATTTCTGTTCATTTATAATTCTTTGCAGCATTTACTTTTTACGTTTATAGTAGACGACCATTTAAGATGATAATATATTTAGAAATAATATAAATCCAAATATATGAGTCAATTTTCACTTTTTTAATTTTTCTCTCTTGGCCCCGTAAAGTTTTGGATTAAAATATAACACGATATTTCCGAAATATATATATAGATATAACACATAACATTGGGATTTTGGTACAACAATTTAGCGGCCTTCCTATCAAGAGTCCCTGGTTTTGCTTTCGCCAAGCAAAGCAGCCACCGAACCCACAAACGCCGCAATAATACAGGTGGAAGGTTCGCTGCGAGAATAGTCAGATCTTTAGTCACTGAATCTGTCATTCGAATCAGGGCCTTCAACAATGACTCCCATATGAGTATTGGGATCGGGATTGGTGGAATGGTAATATTTTGAGTACCCATCATCTCATCCCACCTTGGCTGGGTGATCTTTGATTGAAGGGATGGATGAACCTCTGTGACGTAACTGCTTTGGGTAGTCAGTGCCGAATCCCACCATGTAAGACATCGTCATAGGATTGTTTTGCAGTATGTAATCCACCTGAAGTGCAAGTTTTGGTGAGTTGTCAACACACATCTCCATTGAGATCAATTAATTGATACACTTTCACAAGATCAGATCCCCATATTGTTAATTAAAATATTTGACAAGAGCAGAAAAGTTTGTCCTTTGTCTATATTTGAATAATGAGTTTTAAGTATGGTTTTCGATAATGCTTCATGGAGATGATTGCCTTTTATGGTGTAAATTTAGTGTAGACCTGGGTCTTAAAGCAAAGGCTCTAATTTGAGAGGCCGTGAAATGCGCAGAGCCACATTGGATTCCATCAACCTGATTTCTGCTTATGATTTTGGAGAATATAAATAGCACCATGGCAGAGCTCGTGACATATTGCAAATTACTATTGTCTCCAATATGCAGAAGCCCACCTGTGAAAGTGAAGAATAATAATACACTTTATTTCGTCGCCCACCACCTTTAAAACAGAATAAACAACAATATTCACTTCAAATAGATACTTACTTGTACCAGGTGTGGTCTTATTTTGCCGAGAGCTACTTCCTGGCATCACTGCGCATAGAAATGACTCTGCGTCATTCTTAAACTTGGCCAAGTCCTCCTTCCCACTATAGAAGTCCTGGAGATAATGGAAGGTGAAAAAAGGACTATATGGAACAAAGTTCCTACCTCGAACTAAACGTAAAAGAATGCCACTATCTTATGATAAGTATACCTCTGTTAGTAATGTTTGAACCCCAACAAATTTGGCATCCCAACTCAACTCAGACACAGCCTGACTCCAACCTTGGTTGCTTGAGGGGTAGCTCAAGTACTTGCTTTCTCCACTGGCCTTGTATCTCCAGGATGCAGCCCACAATAGTTCATCCTTGAAAGAATTAAACGAAAAAAAAAATACACGGCCGTTTAAAAATGTGATCTATAAACCATTTGGTGTTTAACTATTTGCTTGAGCTGCAGATTTTACTTTTACCTCGTAGCCTGAGAAAGAGCAGTAAAATGGACAAGAAACTGAGTAAGATCCTTTGTACTTGTCTGCAAAATCAAACAGCTGAAAAACATTCTCAATGGGTGTTAGTATTGTAACTTTGATTAGATCCAACTGATCATGTATAAATGAAATCAAATCATACTGCTCACTGATTTTGATTGGCTTAATAGCCTCGAGGAATATTCGGCATCTATTTTCTTGAAGACAATTGAAGCTGCAGAAAGAGCAGCAGCAGAGTCAGCTGCAGCTTCTGTTCCTGGGGTGTTACCATCAATCTTGTGAACTGTCCTTTGTGCGTCCATGTCTTCAGGGCGCTCCCAGCACTTGTGATCTGGACTTCCATCTCCCAACTTTTAATAGTTATGTGTCAAAGAGCCACTAACTATTATATATAGAACAAGAGTACAAGACATTTCATGTATATTCCATTTTTTAAAATTTTGGCTTTCATACATTTCTTTTTTAAAATGGATTTCCTTCGAATTTATGTGGTTTTGGTAGTATTCTTATATAACAGGATTTTGTCCTAAAATTTAGTATAAAAATGTTAAGTTCACGTGTATTTCTTACACAAAAAGCATACATAAATAACTTAAAAATCAAAGGAAGTGTACTCCTTGTGCAAAAAGCAGACGTGAATTTATGCAAAACGTTTCCTCTACAGTCTAGCTAGTAGGACCTTCAATCCCAATATATTTGTAATCATTTCTCTTGGAACCTAGGGTACATCAATATTCCAGCTTCTCATCTCCATATGCTTCAAATTAATATCATAAGTTCATGACGACGCATTTCTCTGATGAAAGATTAGCGTTTATAGAAAGATTATCTGCACTATGGTTTTAACGTCTGGCCAGTAAATAAGAATTCAGCCGGCATTGCTTTAAAGCAGCTTCTGTTAAGTAGTATATAGGCCTGAGTAAAGAGGATAGTTGGTGAAGTGTGAGCTTGCAGTATGAAGTCCGTGCCCCAGCGAATAGCATTATGAAGGTATTCAAGCTGTTTCACTGAAGATATCTCACTCTCGTACTCAACAGCAGCCCAGCTCTATAAGCTCCCCGTAAATGCCATTGGCCATCCAAACTTAACATTGTCACCCGCATCATAGTATCCTCCAGTCAAATTCACCTGCCATATAGAGATGAAATATATTTATCAAAACACATCAATATTATTGCGCGCGCGCACACACACATGTAACAGTTCTTAATATATAGATGCCAGTACATTTTCAATCTTGCCATCAGAGAGAGGAGAGTCTCCTCTCCACTTTACTCTTTGGTTGGCAGGCAATTTCCAGGAGCGTTGTCCTTCCAAAAACAGGATGGCTTTGCCAAGAGCATCTCCATAGTCATAATTAGCTGTGGAGCTCATTAACCCCTGCTGATCATTCATGTTCCCGGTTACTCCATTCTGACCAACCAAGGTACAATACTGGAGCAGACCGCAGGCCAATCCACGATAACCCATGATTTCTTGACTCTAAATCTGCAAGGCTCAGCTGTAAAAATTTGCTGGTATGGCAAAAAATGGCATGTATTTAATAGAATGCAAGTTACATAATTGTTATTATGATCGGATTGACCGCAATGAGGCAGGGAATTATGCAGCGTGCATGTGAGAAAGAAAGACGAAGTGGCGGAGTGGGGATAACGTGACGTGTAGTAGTGACTGACTGACTGAATGACTGTCGGAAAATTAAAGTCAGACTAAGTGAGGTAATTTTATGCACACAATCTTGGGTACCCACTCCTGAACGTCCTATTGCTTTTCGTGTTAGAGGCGTCTTCGGCATATGTGACTCTCTTAGATATGATTTCTCTCAAATAATTTACTAATTTGGCTCTGTTTCGCCACTGTTTATATGAAAATTAGATTGGAGGATGAGAAAAAGTTGAGCTGGGAGACATGTTACTTGAAAAATGAAAGGACGGCCATTAACTTTTCACGTGCTTATTGCTGAATTTAGTAGAGACACAATCGTGTTGATGCATGGCAATTTTCTTTCTCCTTATCTTAGTCTAAGTACGTAACTAAAAAAAGCTCTATCTCTCAATTGTTTTAAATTTTTGAGTTGAATTAGTAGTCTTCAAAGAGATTAAGAAGAGAAAGATATAACTCGTGACAATGATATAATAATGTAACTAGCCCTGAAGAATAATAGAGAAGTATACAGTTAAAGGTTTTGCATTTTGGCTTTTACAGAAAGTTTAAATCATCCTCTCAATGAGGAGTTATATTTGGAATGATAGATAAAAATCACTCACAGGATATTGCACAGAGATGTGTAGTTCTTGGATTCTTGTAAATTCTACAATTTTTATGTTGATGTCAATCGTACTGAACATAAACATAAAAAGTGTATAGTATCTTACGTGGGCCGGTATATCAAACACTAGCTTCTTGAATATTGTTTGAAGGCACCGAAACCTCAATCCAGTGGGACTACTTGTTGGGTGGCTTCTAAAATCTTAACTTGATTTATTCCATTCACTGATCGTTAAAAACAATTCCCAGACGGATCTTATTCCCAGATGATTAATGTCCGTCAGATGGATCATATACTATCCTCATGAGAGGTATTGCTGCAATCTATGGAAGAACATATGCTTTATTATTTCTCCCTTTTCTCACATCATTAGGTGGCACTTATGGACAGATTTGTAATTTCATTTTTGTTTGGGTAAAGAATAGATCAATTACATGTGCTGCACACATTCTCCACAAAAAGAGAGAGATAAGATAGGAGTGAGGAAGTTGGTTCTCTAATATGCACAAGCGCGTCACATAATAACCTTGCTTCCTCCTCGGCTGAAAGAAAAGGGAATAGAGAAAAAAAACTGCTTGGTTATTTTCTTATTCTTTTGATGCAATTAACTAAAACTATAGAAAAGAAATTCTCTCCGATTAATCACTCCGACGCTCATAATAAACAATAAAATACTTGTTATAGTTTTGCAGTCAATCTTAAGTTTCGGATGAAAAAAAGGGTAGGGGATTGACTTTGTAAGTTACCAATTTTAGGATGCAGACCAAGAAATCAAGATCACCGTATACACGCAGAAATAAACGATAATACAAATTCAGATACACATTCTAATATCTTTTATTAGGGAAAGAAATAATGCACTTTTATTAAAACATAAAAACATAACTTATCACAAACGTTCATTTGGCAATATGATTAAATAAGTTTAAAAATATAAAGTTTTTTAAAAATATTTAATAAGATTTAATTTATAAAACTAACATAACTGTTTAGGAAAACCCTTCTGCCATGTATATATGATTTTATAATGTTTATACACAACTCTTTACACTTGATGCATTAAAATTTTGTCTACCGCTCAAACGGGGCAGAATCTTGATGATCTGACTATTTGTTTCAGTTACATTACTGTCCAAAATTTTCCAACAACCGTGTGGGTGCCCCTGAAGAATGAAACAAATTTAATGCCTCTCAGCCGTTCGCTTGCTCTCCCATTGTTCTTCATATTATATTGCTTGACAACTATAGCAGCCAATTTACCAATCAATTTGGCTCTACATTCGTTTTTGAAAGACTTTCCTGAGGAGCATCACTGACAAGACACCTTCATCAGTAGTGCACCTGAATCCATCTGCTGATCTTAATAAATCCTCTTAAAAACACCGAGATGAATTCAAGCGCTACAATGAATACCTGCAGTCCAAGGAGAAGAAAATCTCCTGTTGCTAGCATGAGCAGCTACACAAGCCGAAGAGTCTCATCAAATGTTGATGAAGACTCAACTAAAATTGTGAAAACAGTGAGATTTTCTATCCACAATTTTGACAATCATAATTACTGTTTGCTTACAACTGGAAAGTGCCCAATTCATGGCCATGCTTTGTAAGAAGTACTTTCCGTTCACCAACCCATTCTAGTCGATAGGAGAGGTCAAGATTATGAAGCAATTGTTTCAAACTGTCCCCATGACCTGAATTGCTGGCATTTTCCTACAAAAGGAAATATAGAACTAAGGGATAAAGAGAAGTTGTTAAATAGAAGATGATTTAGCGACTTGAATTTTTGCTCACTAGCTGCCTCCGACCTAAAGAGCATGCATTCTTTGATTGCTACCCCATAACTAGAAGTTGTGTGACACAAGACAGTAAATTAGTAAACCTGTCAAGCCATTTGGAATAGATTGCCGGAGTTCTTTTTCATCATATATGTTCATCCATTTCAACCAACCCAACATAGCTTTGCATGGCTGCAACCAACCTTCTACTAGGCTCAGAGCATATTCAATTTAACCTAATTAGGAGTTTCCAACTTAACAATTGAAATTTCCTGCTCCTGCAAGTTAAAGACCAAATTATACAACACATTTCATCTTCCACTCAATTTCTACCTGCCTTAGTTTCTGTGAATGAATTTATACCGGAATTCGAAACACTTTTTCAGTGCGATTCTAATTTTTCACAAACTAGAAGCCTAGAACCATATCTGCTATGATTCCAGCCAGAATTGACATGACCCAAATTTGGTCATTATCAGAACATTAGGTGAAGTGTGGAAATTCATGCCAAGGTAGAGAGACGAGAAATAAGATAATCAAGGAAGATTACCTGAAAGCTTGACTGTCCATCAGTTCCCATTATGTTGGCCATTATGCTTGACTTAGATGAATTAGGTGATAATCCCTCCCAAGGAGGAACAAAGATAAGTTTGGTGCATTGAACAGGAACAAAGTTCCGGCTCAGTTTCTCCCACCAGACAGATCCCAATGACCACCATCTGATCATCAGTCCATGTTCAGAAAAAGCAACCAGCCCCTATAATTGAAAAATGATTAAGTTGTAGACTAATGTTATAGAACACAATAAAAAACAATGATGTTAGACAGCAGACTCAGACATTCATTGAGAATTATCATGTTGACACCAACAGAAAGCACCAAGTGTAATCAAATATATTCTCAGAAAAAAATAAACAAAATATTTGGCCTATAGGGGGGAAAGATCACAAAGAACTGTAGTGAATACAGTTAATACAATATAAGCGTCAACCAATAAGTTAAAAAAATCACCACTAAAAATTGGAAAGAAAATGGTTAGTTAAAGACATACAAGGGGGAGAGAGAGAGGGAATTTCACCAAAAAAACATTCTAAAGAAAATTTTTGGGATTAAAATTACTTTTGGCATTCATTGGGGAAGAGGGATCTATTCCATTCACGTAACGGTTTTAAAAATGAGAAAAAACAGGAGAGGCGCGCAAAAAGACTATGTTCAATAGTAATATTGAAGAAATATGGAACTATAGTTTTCCATCCAGTTTGCCAGTCAAAAGATAAAGCAATACGGAAAGCTAAAGTTTCTAACACTGCAAAATATATTCCATAAGAAAGAGGGTGGGAACCATGAGGGTGAAAGTAACAACATTCACCCGATTATTCTCATTTTGTTGTGAGTAGTCAAGAATTTCTGATACCTGCGTCTTTATTACTTAAACCATCATTATCAATAAGAGCACAGTAACATATGGTCTGAGACGTCAGCAACAGTCAACTAATCTGCTAACAGATATCTACAAGTATATACCTACTCTAACCAATCAATCCAATTAAGATTCTACATTATGATGTTGCTCACAAAAGGGGTAAATGATGTTTCCATATATAACGCTTACCCAAACCTGTCTACTATATCATATTAAGAAACACTATTTAAGAATTCCATCAACTATTGGTGGGTACCTCTCCATTTGGAGAAAAGCTCAGCGCTGATATTGCAGTAGTTAACATTGTTCCTGATGCTGCCGCAAGTAAATTTGGAAGTCCAGGAGGCCCACTTGCATCCAAAACCTTTATCATGGTTACACTGCGCAACATGAAGTCTTTCAAATGTTAGAAATAACTATATATGCAGTCATCCAGGAGGGACAAAATATGCCATAATGAATGAGTTTGAAAAGGCAGTATATAAGTGTGAACAGAGACATAGAGCAGATACAAAAACTAAAAATTCCATTATCACTTGTACAGGTAAATAGGCCAGTTGCACAATAAATTCTTGATTGATTGCATTCAATCCTTAAGTTAGGCCAGTTGCACAATAAATTCTTGATTGATTGCATTCAATCCTTAAGTTCCTCAGAAATTTAAATTATATCATCCATGGCCTTCTGCAACCCAAGAAATTCAGTTTGCACTTTCAATTGAAAAGTCAATTATTATTCGCTGTTCCTCAAAAGCAATATTTCATCTCAAATTCTTAGTATATGGCATTCCTAAGAGTTACGACTGACAATCCTTGTACTTCCAAATGGATCTGTATTGGTGAAAGATTATTTTCCACCCTTTTCTGAAGATGTTATGCCCTTAAATACAATTACAAACAAAGAAAACAACCATTAGGGGTGAAACTCAGTGTAACCTTGAAGGGCCAGCAAAGACCAAACAAGGTTACTTTTTCTTGAAGCCTTCAGCATTTTAATTTTGCCCCTCCAACATTTTAATTCTAGTTCCTCTCCTAGATTAATTCTGGCCATTCTGCCCGGGGATATAATACTATAATACAACAGAATATTTATACCATGACAGCCTAAATCCATACAAAAATTTAAAGTATACTGTTCATTTCATAATACCTTTGCATATCATAAACCCTGATGCTTGCATTGTTAATCTCTCCAATCACATCCCCAACTGCCAATTTGGTCCATGCATCATTTACAGCAACCATAGGATATACACGCACAATCTCCTTTAAAGTTGTCATTGAACTCTGGAAGCAAGTTTTCCGCATGACTGTGTTGCTGGGATCTATAGTCTGTAAGATAAAGTTGACCACCTGCCGATCTATCCCACTGTCAGAAATGTTCTTGCTTACATGTTTCACAACACCTAAATAATATGTAATTTAAAATTTAAGGGGCTGAAAAAGCTACCCAGTAAAACCAATGTTGAGCTTTACAACCCAAAAAAGGGCACCAAAATATAGAAAGGCCTCTGCTCCAAATGACCAGGAAGAAAATGATCGAACTTCTTATTGATTAACGCAAATAACAGTACAAAACACACACAAGATCAGATTTGGCCTCACACAACATAGTACAATGAAGATACCAATCTATTCTATAGAATAAAATAGCCCCAATTCTGGTTTCCGACAAGTCTCAAACTCTCTGTCTCTCCCCTTGTCTATCCCTAAAACACAGTATTATAATAGCATTACAAATAACTTCCTATAACCACCCACAACTAATTAAAACACATGTAGTAATTAAAATCTCCCAAATGTCTTAATAACACACATAACTCCCTAAAACTACCAATAACCAACTCTACATAACATACATTAACTTCCTAAAACTACTAATAAATGACTCCACATTTGAGCCAATCAAAGTCTGCCACATAGACCTTATTATTCTGACTTGTCAATTGGTGGTCTAACAAAAAATGAGTGGGCAAATAAGAACACAATGGCAAAGATGGATCCAAGAACAGGCCCAAAATATATTTTTCAAAAAAAAATTGTTAGCTCACTGATCAATAGCATGCATATAACCCAGCAACTTTATCTCCTGTCTATCTTGGCATGCAGATATTTAATAAAGTAAAATTTGGTCTTTTTTTTCCCCCTATTCCAACTCCTACTACATGTAAGGTTATCTTCCAAGTTGATCAAACTCCCTAATCAAACAAACAAATAAAACTATGTAAAATATTAGTATTTATTTTTTTTTTTTTTTTGGGGGGGGGGGGGGGGGGAGGGGGGCAGGTTTGTTATTCATCCCCACTTAGAGAGGGAAAATCAAAACAGAATAATTTAAAATTTCAAAAATGAGTTTGGTAAAAAAAATTCATTATCTGCCACCTCATGAAAGTGACAATCAAGAATGGGAATTTCTTTATAAGAAAGTACAAAACCTGAGAACAATTATTATATAACAGATAAAAAACTGAGACCAATTATCAAAGATGAAATCTCAGATAGATAAAAACCCAACACTTCGAACAATGAAGAATCCCTCTCGCCCCACCCCTCCCTCCCCAAACCCAACCCCCCCCCCCCCCCCCCGGGGGCAAAAAAAAAATCATATTACTCATCCAATCCAAACATAATTCATATAACTTAAGAAGAAATAAGTACTCTCCTAAAAGAACTAGACAAGAACAGGAATTGTAAGTCTTATATGTTTCATTTCAAGAACTTTGGTGCATGCAGAAAAACATCTTACAAATATATTAGGAATTCAAACAAGGAAAAAAAAAACAAACAAAAAAAAACAAATACAATGCGGTAATTCTTCAACCCAAAACTTTAACTGCAGTGAATAAATGGACCTAGAAGTAGTACGAGTCCATCTTCAAAGCTTGATAAAGTCAAGTATAAATTAGTCCCAATAAGAAAGCCTTTACAAACCTTGTCAAGATACTGAGCCAAGTTTCTTGGGGAGGCACGCATAACCCTAATGAGAGTCATGAGTGACACCAAGTGGACGGGTGAATCAGACGCAGTCGACCAAATTTGGCTTTCTATCACAGTCAGAAAACCTGCTATATCAGCCATAGCTAAACTTGGAAGAAGAATCTCAACCAAAGTCTTTCGTATAGAAAATGATACAACAGGAATTTCTGCCACTGTATTTGTAGATGGGCCACTCAACTCTATTTGGAAAAAAATATCTCCAATAAGATGAGGTATCTCAGGCCCAATGCATTCTTTCCATGTACTCTCCATGCCCTCTGCAAGGAGCTCAGCAGCAGTGGAGCTGTACTTCTCATTCATGGCCATGGCCAACTTCATCAAGGGATGGACAACTAATGTGGCAAGACTTGGCTTCACAAGACTAGGGTACCAGATTGCCAGTGCAGCAGCAACAATAATGTGAGATGTCATAGCATCTTGACCTGTTCCCCCAACACAAGAAATCCAATCTTGCACTTCAAATGATTCTAGCCATGCAACTATGTTGGATTCATCAGCTTGCGAATTTGCTTCTTTTTCTTCCTCAAGAGATCTGCTTTTAGTTCTTGTATCTCCCACTTCTTTGCCTCTGCTTTCAATTGAATCAGCAGTTTTTGAATTGTGCAGAGGTAGTGGAATGGCATGAGAAGCAGCACAATGAAATAAAGAGCGTGCTGCCATGCGTACATGTTCACTTTCATCTTGCCAAAAAGCCACCAAGAGCTGTAAAATGGGGATGGATTATAAGTCACAATATCAGTTAACTGAAAAATCATTAGATAAAGAATAAACCATGTCAACAACCCACAATAGGACATTACCAGATTTAACATTGAGAGTAATCACTAATAATATTATTCATACAGCAATAAACTAAAAACGGATAAAGTAAATGCTCAGCTGCAGCAAAGTGTATGAACTAGACTGCCAGACTTTGAGCTATCATGAAATATATATTGAGCTAGTTTCTTATGATTACAAATACACATTTCCCTAATTAATTAGAACAGAATTTGTACTCGTAACATTTTACCACCAGCTTTCAGCTGGTATAGTAGGAAGTCAAATTATGAAGAACCAGCAAGATAGGGGACAGAAGAAGAACAAAATTTAAAGAAAAGGGGTTCATATTCACATATTTCAGGCATCCTAAAAATTGGGGTTGAAAGAAAATTCTGTTTGGAAGTGTTTGGTGAATGATGGGTGTCTCCTCAAAATTTGGAGCACTTTCTAATGATAAGTCTGAGGCTTCGGTGCAAATAAGCAAGGAAATGCTTGAACATGCTAGGTATGCTGTCCTTTGATTTCATTGGTCAGAGAGCAATGCTCAGACATTTAGAGGAAAATCTATGTCATTGGCCATGCTTCAGGACAAGATTGTTTTCTTCAGCTCCCTGTGGTGGTCAGCACATGTTTCTTCCAGAGGAGGTCCTTGGTAAATTTACAGAAATATTGGAGATTTTTCTTGCATTAGTGATTTGTGTTAATGGTCTCCACTCTTTGTTCTGATTGTTGCTGGTCTTTGTAACACTGTCTATGGAGGATTCCCTCTCCTCCTCTTTCTTTGTATTTTAGCCTTTATTCAAATAGGATTTCTTCTTCTACTAATAAAGAAAATGAAGTTCAGCACAATGAAAGACAGCATCAGTATAATGGATACGCAGTTTATCACATATTCCCCACAGGCGGACAGAAATCATAAGGATAAGGAAAAATTAATTTAGATTAAAATTACAAACAAAAGCAATGTTTTAAGATTACAACCTGTAATGAAGGTGGCTTCATATCTGGAAGCTTTTCCATGAAGTTCCGAATATAGAATGCTGCTAAAGCGCTACACATGATACCATCAATAATCAGCACAAATTGTTTCCCCTGATTGGTGTCATTTGTGATAAGAAAATCAGATGAATTAATGTATGCTTTACAAATTTCAATAATGAGGGGGAAAACAGATGGCATTCACTTGGAAATCACATGGAAACACTATTTCTAGCAGTACACGTCTTGGAAATCACATGGAAACACTATTTCTAGCAGTACACGTCGAGAATCTTTGCTAGCATCATGAGGACCAGCCTTGGAAGACAAACTCTATCTCTCAGATGTTTTATTTATTTTGTTTGGCATTAATATCAAAATTAATTGTCTCATTGAACAACTGGACAGATAGATGAATGTAGGATGGAAAACGTCTATGTGGCAAAGCTAATCCAGGCATTTGCAGATCTTCCTTTTCTTTTTGCTTTCTAATGTTCACCTTCTTTCTATTCATGGAAGAATAGCAAGAAGAACTATAACTACCAAGAACCCACCAGCAAAACCTAAGAGAGATTGACCTCGAGACCTAAAACACCTATAACTACATGAGAAAACCAGATGGTGATTCCAATTTGGGAAGAATCTAAATAGGTTTGGAGCCTTAGTAGCTTTTCACATAGATTTTCCATCAGGTATTCCAAAGCTTCAACTTAAAGCCTCTTTCTTGGGCCTTATTTCATAAATAAGATTGAGGGTCTCGCAGCCGCTGGTTAAGGTAGAATAAATAAAGTTGTCAGACAAAAGCAGTTCATTCTAGAGTCTACACAAACCAGATGCATACAAAATTAATGCACAAGTCAAGGCAAAAGTCAGCACTAGATTTTTATCCATATGTTTAAAAAATTTATACTATTGATTTGTAAAGATACATTCCTAATAGACAACATTAATTGTTTTTAAATAGTGCCCACCGGCTGTCAGTCTGTTACTAGAAGACTTGTCATTCAAAAGGCATGACAACTACAAGAGGATAATAGTAAATGTGGAAATATATAAGTAAACTGATTACTGAAATGTTTTACAAGTGTAATTGCTTTTATACCTGCTGGCCGTTGAACCAGAGTGAGACAAGCTAATCAACCGTTGGGCAAGGGATAACATCATTAGTGACCTTATTGCACAAAACTCAGATGACAATCTCCAGAGCTGAAATGTGGTTTTAATGTCTCAGGTACTACTGAAAGGAGACAGATAACAAAATAGATCCCAACATGCAATGCAATTCATCCAAATTACCTCAAGAATAGCACTCAGACCAGGAAATGTCAATGTAATGGACCCTTTATCTCCCTGCAGACCTGAAGCTACTATAAAATTTTCTGGTCTCGTCAGCTTCATGTCACTTATCAGTAAATTATCTAGTTCACAGTCTACGCTCCACAAATGCAAAAATGACAAGCAAAACCGAAGCAAGTATTCTTCAAAGTGCTCAATCCAGTCAAGCCCCTCTGTAGTGTTTATCAGATTTTTATGTGCTTCTGGATTATGATAGCTGGGATTTTGCTTTGGAATTTCTTGCTGCTTCAAATTGATAGGCACTAGCTTGCAGCTACTGTTTGCCATGGACTCATGCTTTTGATAAGAGAACATCAATGATGAAAGATCGAAACTCAGAGCCACAATCCCAGGGAAAGGGCAAGAGCATTTGATAGGAAGCTTGTTACTCCAGAGGGCACACAGAGAAGATGAATTATGTTTAGCTGAATCTCCTTTACCTGCATACGTTTGGGAAGCATTCAGCTCAGTCACATTTAAAATACTTGGTGATGACTTTGATGTCGTGACCAAGTTCTCTGACAGACTAGAGGAGGACTTAGAGTACCTTCCATCTTCAACAATTGGAAGAAGTAATGAAGAAACTGATGTATTTCCATTAAAAAATGTGCCAGATGTGGAATTCATACTGATGCTTTTACAAAAATGATCAAACATTGAATGTGCAGCAGTCCCACGTAAGATCCGCTCACGAGAACCCGACTTTACATCCCAAATGTATAACACATCAGCAGCATCAGATGCTCCAGAATGCGGTTGGCAGAGACAGGCAATATAACCTCTTATTCCATCCCATACAACTTTTGAAGGATAGTTCACGTGTCCAGGAAACATTCTCTCCACCCGCAGAGTCTCCAAAGAAACAAGAGCAACACATGAATCCTCTCCTACTGAAAGGAAACAATCACTCCAAGGATGCTCAGTCAAAGATGGGGAAAGAATTATTTGGCGCACTGGAGCCACATGATGATGCAATACCATAATAAGATGTCCAGTGACCAGATCCCATATACGAACTGTGCAATCCATGCTTCCAGACACCAGAACCTGGTTAAAACTCCAGCCCTTAGCATTACCCATCATTTGATGTGCTGCTAAACAAAGTACAGCACCTGTGTGCCCTGAGAAACACTGTTTTGCGGCAGCTAACTTTTCCTCAGGATTGGAACTAACACTATCAAAACAAAATCCCTGAAACAGATCAAATCTTACAACCTCTATTTCTCCATTTAAAAAACCATAAACAACAGCATAAGGAGTAGAAAGGTTCTCAGAAATAATCATGGAAGATGAAGCAATCCGACCCTTGTTAACATTGTAAATATTTATGTTATCCACATCTATATTGTTTATATCTTCAAATTTCATAATTGAGGCAGAAGTTGACTCTGTCTCAAGACCACCCAGTACCTTGGGCTGAGTAGACTTCTCAAACCAGTGAGCAAAAGAAACACCATCTCTAAGTATTCTGCATCGCCGGTACAATTTACTGGGTTCATCATCAAAATGAAGCAGCGAGAAGACTGTGACATGGGGTCTCCATAATAGAGGTTCCTCATAATGGAAACAAACTGACTCAATGCGAAGCAGATAATTATGCATTTGTTGGAAAAAAATAGATAATCTCACATCATGGCGACAACAAGTAGCAGGAATCTGAGATTGAGGTTCACATAGGAAAACATCATTCTGATATGAGACTTTATAGACAATTGCAGAACCTCTATTATTCCACACAACAAAATTTTCTAGAATCAACTCACTGTGTTCAAGGGTATTCAACATATTCACCACACCATCACTTTCAAGAAACATGCCCCCTGTAACATTTGTTTGAGTAGGATGCTCATCAGAACAGAAGAAATTGTCCACAAAAGAAACCTCTCCAATCTTAGTATGCGTAGACCATAACCTAAATATGCAGCAGTCTTTTAATACAAAAGCGACCATGTTCCCACGGGTTGCAATTGAAATTATCTGTTGCACGCCACTCAATCCCTCAGCCCAAACAGAACTTCCCAACTGAGATGTATCTTTGTGCAAACTTGGCAGGCTATTCCCATGATCATCAGTGTCCTTTGATATTGAAACCATCTGTTGCTTACCAACTAAATCAGCCACAAATACTGAATGCCTCTCTTTATCATTATCAGCTGAAACTACAGCCATAAACTTCATTGGGCCAATCGATAGATTTCCATGAAAGACAGTTTGATTAATGGTAAGTGAATATGTGTCAACAATAATTATTGTGCATTTGGGAGGCTTCCTGGGCTGCGTTTCTCTATCCATTAACCCTTCGTTTCCTTCTGCGGTATTTATAGTATAGCGATCAGATAAATGGACAGTGTCTATGAACGAACAACCAATGCACACATATCTTGATCTGGAAGGCAAGGCCCGAATCATGCATGGACTGCCTACCCAGGGCGGCAATTTCCTCCTGCACCGACAATGTCCACTGCTTTTACTCCACACACATAAGAAGCCATCAGTACATGCACTTATTAATGCACTAAAATTAGTTGAAGTAGAATTCCCCACTGAATTACTTGAATTGTCTGCATTTTCTTCGGCTGTGACAGGAGAACAGATCCCAAGATCAGTGATGGGCGCCGCATGACCACAAAGTAAACCGACTGCTTTAACTTCCTGCAAAATTACGCTCAGTCTTCAGTTTATGGCAATTGGCAAAGCTGCTAAGTTCTAGTTCTTATCAACTAGCACCAACTTATTTATAAATTCTAAATGGTAACTAGTGGCAATGTGACGAAAGGACTGAGGCACAAGAATAAGTTCATTTATTGATAGGAAGTCTTCATTTATCAGTTTAAGGCATTCTACTCTCAATTTTTATCCCAAGAAAAATTAACAAGTAGGAGGAAGGCGAAAACAAAACATAACATTCGAACAATATAGGAAGTCTTCATTTATTGATAGAAAAAGAAAATTGCCAGAAACTATGGAAATACCGGGCTGGTAGAATTATCTGATATGGTCCACCAGACGATAGAGCCATCGGATCCACCGGTGTAGAACGATGGCGGTTGAGTTAAAGCAGCAACGGCGGTCACTCTGTGAGGTGGGGGCGTGCCTGACCATATGCACGCAACGGATCGGCACTTCATAATTCAGTTCACTGAGTGCAAGGTGAGCATTCCATAAAAGAGAGTCGGTGGCTCTCGCGGAATCGGAGGCCCTTGCAGTTTGGAATGGGGAGGCACGGCACTCAGGGACCGACGACCTGAGAAGCCATCAATTAACTATTAAAAAAATAATAACTATATGAAAATTCCTTTCACTTTTATTTTATTATAAAAAAATTTTATAATTTTAATTATAATAATAAACACTTTAAACTTTAAAATTATATAATTTAATTTTTTTAATAAAAAATTATTCACATCTTCACAAAATACATAATTTTTTATTAAAAATTAAAATTTTTTCATTTATTTTTATTAATAAAATAAAATTTTATACTATTATTTATTAAAATTACAATTAAATAAAAATTTATGATAATAAAATTTTATTTTTAATTATAAAATTTGAGTGTTTATAACTTTTTAAGAAATTATTTTTAAAAATTTATATATCTAGTTTTATCAATGAAAGGAGGTTTCTATGGAATGATTATAATTTTTAACAAAAAAGTATATATTTTATTAAGATTTGAATGATTTTTAAATAAAAAAGATAAATTATTATAATTTTAAAGTATATTATATTTATTGTTATAATTAAAAGTGAAAAAAAAATTTTTGAAACAAAGTAAAAGGGCAAAAAAATTTCATATATTTTAACCAAAAACTATACAAACACAAACATTCTTTCAATCAATTTTAAGTCATTTATAAATATACTTTTTTAATTATAAAAGTTAGTATATTTTTTAATTATTAAAATAATATAAATACACCTATTTATTAATATATTTTAATATTATCTTATTTAAAAAATCTTTATACGGTAGTTATATGAGATTATATAATTATATCATTAATTTTAAGTAAATTATCATATATTGTAACTAAAATGAGAACATTTATTTTAAAGCAATAAAAAAATATGTAATTAAAAATTAATTCACCAAATTATAACATTTTATGCTTTTTTCAAAATTTTAGTTCATCTAAATAATTAACAAAAAAATATTATATGTATTAGTAATTACATGCAAGTCATATTACTATTAACATTAATCATAGATAAATAAAAAGTGTGCATTTATATTATTTTAATAATTAAATAGATATACATTATTATAATAGTTAAAAATATATATTTATTAATTTTTATAATTAAAAAAAATAAACTTACAAATAACACAAAACTAGAAATATATATTTTTAAAAATAAAGTACACTTATTTTCCTTAAAATTTGTTTAATTTAGATAAGTTATTACATTATGAAGATTAATGTAATTAAATTTTAATGAATTATTATCATCTATATAAATTTTCATTTTTAAATATATCATAAACTTATAAAATTTAATTTTTAAATAAATCATAAACCTACACAATTCATTATTTGAAGCTAATAACAATGTTTTTTTTAATATAACAATTGTTTTTTAATTGCTGTGCTCATGACTAGCAATGTTACATATCTAAAATTTAATATTATAAAATTTATTAAATTGGCAAATTTTTGGTGTGCAAATGGTTGATCGCATTGGATTTGTGCAAAACAGTTTTTGATAAATAAAATTGAGTCTAAAATTTTAACCCTAATTCAATTAATTATATGCATTAATTGAGTGTGAGTTGGTCGAACTCATTTAAAATTATAATTTATAAATATATTTTGTTTAATCAATTTAAATTATGTTTGATAAAATAAGAAGGTTAAAATACATATAATTCTTTTGAATTAAGGATTAATTTTAAAAAATAATTTTAAACTTTAAAATTTTACACAAAATCTTCCTCAATTAATTAAACTACACAAAAGATTTTTCTATTAATTTTTTTATTAAATTATAAATTAAATCCTAAATGACTAAAGAGAAAAGACTAAAATGACATTAAAAAAATCTAAATTTTTATATGGGTTACCTAAGTCGCTGTGGAAATGAAGAAAGTTGCGTGTATCGTCCTCTTCACTGCCGCCTCCATTAGTGCCGTCATGCCTCATGGCCACCATGCCCAGGAGTGTTGAAGTTCACAAGCGTATGTTTAGCATGAGGATCACAAGTCAAAAACAAGAGAAAGCAAAGAATTCTGAACCACAAATGAAATCACTTCCACTTGCCATCCTGCAAAACCCACATTCCCATTCCCATAACCCACCAATAGAGAGGACCTAGTCTATTCAGAAATATGGCTATAAAATAAAGCTGCATAAGCGTTATGTTCTTTGGGTAAATCCCATTAAATAGCTTTGTTACTCATCTCATCATTGCATGGCAATGACACTCTAAAAGAGACATGAACTTCCTGCAAGAAGAATATTGCCATTTCTACCATTCCCTTAATTCTCATAAGAAGATGGTTAAAATCAACCTAACCCAGTTTTCCTTGCAACTTTTTATTGGCTAATGTGCTCAATATCAACGTAGAATCTAGATTGTAATTAATAATCTAGTTAGGTTACAACCTATAATTGAGAATTATGATTTGATGTTTTTGTTATCACTAAATAATAGCAGTGACGGTAATACTTTCACGCGCACCTAATCTTTCTTTAACCACCATGAGCTCTTAGGCTTTACCAGATTCCCTGCATAGACTCACTTTATCTACAGTGAAAAGCCTTCCCAGAATGACAGTAAACAAAAAATGGCTATAAAGAGCATCCCGATTTTGGCATTCTGCCATCGTTGTCGCAATGTATCATCCCAACACCACCACCATGACATCCAACTGCACAGTATTGTGCCTTTATTCTATATCTGTGCTACTCAAAAGTCAGAAATCTTTTGCTACTAAGGATGAATGAAGAGTAATTTTGTAAAAATTACTTCAACAATATCTCCACTGCTGAATTTACAGACACAGCATACATGACTTGCAAATGAAGACAATCTTTAATTTTCATGATTGTCGAATACTAACATCATATGGATCTACCATATTGAAGTTATAGCGCAAAGTCTTTCCCTCTCATAAATACAAAGGAATTAACATGACTGAAATAGATCTTGCATAAACAGTGCTTGTATAGTTTTGGCTTTAAGTTATAATATTTGCTTGTCTTTTGCTAATGAGTAACAAGCATATTCTCTGAACTCAAAGGCAATAAATGGTTGAAAAGTAACCAAAAGCCAAAACATTAAGACTTACATAAGTAAATTGCCAAGAATATTCAAGACCAGGTAATGAACTCCGTAAACCATATGTATATAATTCGAAGACGCGGCTGAACTTACAAATAGAAGAAATACCATGTACCATTCTCTTTGTGAAAATTAAATGTATTACAGAAGGAGAATTTTGAAATTATATCTTCAATTATTTGAATGCCCAACGATAGATTTTTCTACCAACAATTTATATACCCTATAAGCAATTTCAGGAAGATCATTATCTGGATTCTAGAATGATGACTAACTTTCCTTGCGAAGAGACTTATGCAACAAATATAATACATTTAAGAGGATAATTTAATTTTCAGTTACAACTATTACATAGATGAGAAATTAGAACATAAAGGAATCTTCTCTATTAGTGGAAAAAAAAGGGGAAAAAAAAAAAAACCAAAAACTGTGAAGAGAATGCATGTAGAAGGTAAAGCAAAATAAATTATAAGAATGTTATAGGAAGTGTATACAATTCCATCTATCAAGCAATTACCAGCATTGATGAACAAGAACTCCACTTTGTCTAAGAAGCAAAGAGCTCCAAGCATTGGTTATATGTTATCTCATACTTTGAGTTCCTCAGGCTCAGGCAACATCTTTGCCACCTATTATAATGACATTAAAGAAAAATCTCGTTTACCAAACATATAGCTCCAGTTTCAACCAATCGCAAAATCAGATTAAATTTAGCCATGAGCCATGATGGCACTGATCGAGGCAACACTGAAGAGGACGGCACAAGCAACCATCTTCATCTCCATGGCAGTATAGGCAATCTTTATAAAATTTCATATTTTTGAGGGTTATTTTAGTCTTCTCCCTTTGGTAATTTATGATTCCATCCACAATTTAACATAAAAATTAATGGATAGAGTTTTTGCATAATTTATTTAGTTGAAATAATTTAAAAGAATTCTATACATTTTAGTCAAAAAAAAATATATTTCAAATAAATATAAATATAATTAGGTCACGCTTTGAATTTGTGTTTATTCAAGTTGAATTCGAGATTTTGCGCACTCTTACTTATTATATTGATCTAACTTTTATATTTTATAAAAGATAAAATTTACATTGAATGAATTACTTTTTCCTAGTTATATATTTTATAAAATGTTTCAAGAAAGTATAATAATAAAATGCAAATTGTAAAACTATTTTCTAAATTAAATATTTAAGAATGGATGATATGCGTTAGGCTACTGAAGGTCTTAAACAAATTTAAAATAAAGTTTATTACAATTTAAAATATTTGAAATTATAGAGTATTTATAGCTAAAGTGATTATAATCTTTTAATTTTCCTTTCTTTTGGTGGGTGGAAGATTATTATATAGTTGTCATAAATGTTTGTTTGGCCTTTTGCCATACTTTATTATAGTTTGAATTTTACACTTATGTATAATTGGAAATTTGAAAAATGCAAAAAAAAAAAGGATGATGGTCGCTAATTGTATAAATTCGAATAGTCTCATATTTTTTAATTTTTTTTACCCCAAATTTTTTTCCCAAGTACTGTTAGATTATTCTTTGCGAAAGAGCACGTGGGTTGCGTGCGGTGAAATTATACTCCGTCAGTCGTAGACATCACTGTAATGATATAGAAGCCTCTAGAAAAGTTGGGAATTGAAGACTTGAAGCTCGTCAACTAGGTCTTTCCCTCCAGTTCCACCTTCACAATCTCTTCGTATCTCTCATCCGTTGAGTGCTGCATCTTCGACTCTCACATTTCACCTCACAACGATGGCAAGCGAACTTGAAAAGAAAGCCAAAGAAGCTTTCTTCGAGGACGACTTCAACCTGGCCGTAGATCTCTACACCAAAGCCATCGACTTGGATCCTACGAATGCCGATCTCTTTGCCGACAGAGCGCAGGCTCACATTAAGCTAAACTGCTTCACTGGTTTTGACTCGCTTTGTTATTTTATGCTCGCTTACAATTTGTTTTAGGCCGAATTTTGCCTATCCAGTTCTGGATATCCATTTTATACGAATCTAAGGAGACAGTGAATGAGAAACGATAAAATTTTTTTACTTATTCTGAATAGGGATTTTTTTTTTTAAAAAATTTGGCATTGTTTCTCTATCTGTTTCCTTCTGAAAAGCGGCGGAGATTTACTATTTTCCTGACCTATATATTTGTGTTGCGTACCTATTAACATCTTTGGTTTTGTAAACTGATGAACAGAAGCGGTTTCTGATGCAAACAGAGCAATCGAATTCAACTCGTCAATGGCAAAGGCTTACCTTCGTAAAGGGTCCGTTGACTACAGCCGGTTAAATTTAATTCATTATTTTCTATCTTTCATCTATCGTGAATTCGTGGATCCTCGTTTCGTTCTCTTTTTCATTTGTGCATTTCAAATTGATTCCTTTCAAATGAACTGCACTTATTTTGGATACCTGTATGTTGTGACAATAAGATTTAAGCAGCAAATTAATTATGTATCGAGATTAGCAATTGATGTGTTATTTTAAAAATATGCAAATTACAGGGCTGCTTGTATTCAGCTCGAAGAATACCATACTGCCAAAATAGCACTTGAAATCGGTGCTTCTTTGGCACCAAATGATTTAAGATTCACCAAGTTGATTAAGGAATGTGATCACCATATTGCAGGTGAGCAAATATATTCATATGCCCTAGAGAACATGTAATCCTGATCAAGTTATGAATTTTATGCAAAGCAACCCTGGGCTTTGGTGTTTGATGTTTATAATTTTGTGTCCTAAGTTGGTGATGCGTTGCTATTGTACAGCTACTAGCTAACTCCCAAGAATAAACTAATGACAAATTGCCTATATGCCAAGATTAGTGGAACTGCGACAGCAAAGAAATTTACTACCTTGGTCAACTTTTAGTTCCCTATATGTTTATGTACATGTATGGAGAAATGTTTGTTAGAGGATAGACAACTATTAGTAATTTGACATGAAACAAACTTTACTATATTGTGGCATATTGAGTCGATTAAATTAGAAAGACCATATTCAGCAGGTCAAGTGCCAACTTGCATATCTTCTCTGATATTGCATGTTGTACATTGCTTTGCTAGCATGGTTTCTTGTTTGCGTTCCTGATTATTTTGGAGCTATCATTGGATGCTCATTTTGGAATTATCAGCACATGTTGCTTATGGTTTCTTGGTATTTTCTCATTTTTGGTTGTTGCCTTAAATATTTTCTATATATCTAATTATTTAAGTCTTCTGTGATCTTCTCTTTAGGCTTAGCAGTTCTGTCTTCTTTACCGTTTTGGGCATGATATATGTGTGATGTCTCCAAATTTTTTTGGTCAGCGGAGTCAGATGGGCATACTGTCCCGTTGTTACCAAATGAACCACCATCAATTGTACCACCTGGTGATGGTTGCCAAACAGATGATAGAACTGAAAGGATAACTGGAGAAGCTGAAAGAAACAATCATGTATCTAAAATGAGTGACGTGACATCAAACAGACCAAAATACAGGTGGTCACTTTTTCTGTTCTTTTACTTTTCATGTCCTGTTTTTTAAAACTTGTTAAAGTTTATTGGAAAAACAATGTAACTGGCATCATGATGGTTATCTTTGAAGTTGTTATTTATCCATCAAAGGTTTCTGTCTCCTCATTTTATCTTTTTCAATTTTTTCTGCTCCCCAGTCCTACCTCCCCCCTTTCCTTTTATGTGGTTTTTGAAGGGGTTTGGGGGGGGGGGGGGGGGGGGGGGTTTGTGGTTAATGATATGCATTATGGAATTACCCCTTGAAACAATGTGAAATTTTCAATTGATTTGTGGTTGCTTCTTCTATCTATCTGATTGTCTTATAACTGTGAATAAATCCTTCATATGTAAGTGGGAATTGATTCCTCAATAATATGGTTATCTGTTGATTGATGCTTGAACAGACATGAATACTACCAGAAGCCAGAAGAAGTGGTTGTGACAATATTTGCAAAAGGAATACCAGCAAAAAATGTGATTGTTGACTTTGGTGAACAGATTGTATGTTCATATTCTGGATGATTCTTTTGTTTTTATTTCCCATTTATAAATTGCTTTCCTTATATTTGCAAATATATAACATTCAACATTTTTTTAGAAGAATCTGATTCCCTAATTATGGATTACTTTAATGTTGCAGTTGAGTGTTACTATTGAAGTTCCTGGCCAAGAAGCCTATCATTACCAATCTCGATTGTTTGGAAAGGTATTGCACCTAGTCATGTTACGAGAGCTTACTACTGTGGATGGAAATATGCCCATTTTCTTGTATATTAATCCATTTTAAATGCATCTACCTCATCCTTCTTGTCTAACAGTTCTGTAATAGAAAGTTATTGCATTATCTGCCTTGAGCTCATATTTGTAGCTCACTGTAAGGGGATAATAGGATAGAATGTGGCAACAACAATAACAAACAGAGTCATATCTCACTAGATGGGGTCGGTTACATTGATAATAGGATAGAATACATGAAAAAAAAAAATTCTTCATGCAGAATCTGAAAGAAGGTCTCTGTTTTTTCTTTCTTTAATTCTTACTCAGAGAAAGCATTCTTTTATGTATTTTATGTGTATGGTGCATATATATGAGCTTGCTGAGTACAGTAGTAATTTTCGTTTTTTAGAATATTTATATATGGTGCATATATATGAGCTTACTGAGTACAGTTGTAATTTTGGTTTTTTAGAATGTTTATATAAGTGCTTATACCTTGACTTCAGTTTTTCTTTTTTATGTTTGGCATAATTACACTTTAGGTCTCTCTAGATTTAGAAATGTTTGATTTTGGTCCCTTTCATTTTAATCGTAAAAAAGTTGACCTTTTAGTTTTCTTGTTGGTGAAATTAAGTCTTTTTGTCAAATTGTTGTTAACGTGGCACTCTTTTGTTGAGGTGGCATTATGCAACATCATCTCTAACGTGCTTAAATTTAACATCGTGTCAGCTAAGAAGAAATTCCCACATCATCAAAAACTGACAAGTGGACTAAATTTTATTGATTCAGAAACAACAGGGGTAACATTTATGGGACCAAAATCAAACTTCTTAGTTCTTATGAAACAAGCAGGACCAAAAGTTTAACTAAGCTTGTTTTCATTATTTTTTAATTGAAGAGAAAAAATAATAATTGGATAAACTTTTATGTAACTTGGTTTGTGTTAAGACCCAAGTAAAGATTTAATAAGAAAAAGTCTATTAATCCACTCAAAACAAGATCTGAAATCTACTCTCCAATGGGGAGTGCAGTCTTACAAAGATCAGAACTAGGAAAATAGAAAGAGAACAGGAAAAGAGAAACTGAGCACAAGGTAGCCTTGGCCCCCAGGACATAGTCCCGTGCAAGAAGAGATAACTCTCTGCCCAGAGCAATTGCTTTACCCACAAAAAGATAACTGTTCAAATGCCTTTTTCCTCACAGCCTTCATACCTATAGAGACTCCCCTCCCGCTGTCATACTAATGGCATCTTCCATAATAACCAACTCTTTTCTCATATTTCCTTTATTGCCCCAGAGCCTATCAGTTTGGATATTGAATATACATCTGTTTATATTTGGAAAATTTATGGAGATACATCTATTTGTATATACTCTTAAGATTTCACAGTAAGGTGTAATTTTATTTTAGCCCTAGCATGGGGCTATGTGGCATGCCCCTTAGTTCAAATCAGGAACCATCTATTTTTGTTTGAAGTAAAGATCTGTATGGTTATGTACTTTGCAGATGGAAAAGCTCTATTATTTATTCTATTAATTGTGGATTTCTGAGTAATGTGACCTGCTTCATCCGTTTGCCTGAGTGAAACAGATAACACCCAACAAGTGCAGGTTTGAGGTGTTGTCAACCAAAGTTGAAATCCGTCTTGCTAAAGCCGATGCTATTAATTGGACTTCTCTTGAATATAGCAAGGATATACATACACTTTCCCTGAAATCAAATATGTCAACAAGTAAGCTGTTTTCCTATGTAGTGGAGGCTCTTATTATACTTACTGTACTCTAATTTTAATGGATATGACCTTTGTACTATACAAGTGTTTCAGTAATCAAGCAACTTGTTGCTGTATTAATAATTAGTCATTCGACCATAAATATTAGTTAGTTTAGTGCATAAATGTTACTTTCGTGCTGCTAATTGAATGAATTTAAGTTGCTTTTACTTTTCTGGTGGTAAAGTTGCACCCTGCGTGTATGTATGCAGTTGAATCTCAAAGGCCTATATACCCATCATCAAAGCCAAGAACAAGAGATTGGGATAAGCTGGAAGCTCAAGTGAAGAAAGAGGTTTCTTGGCTATCTCCTAGTTCTATGCAGGATAATATTTTATTTGATTAAATATAACAAACAACTAGTGGAGATCGATAAATAAAAAAACCAATTGAAGAATATTAATATAATGATGGTGCCTTTCAGGAGAAAGAAGAAAAGTTAGATGGTGATGCTGCTTTGAACAAGTTGTTCCGAGATATTTACCAAAATGCAGATGAGGACATGAGGAGAGCAATGAGCAAGTCTTTTGTGAGATATCCATCTTCTGCCCGCTTACCATTTATGAGCATTTTTATTTATTATGCTAAGTTTTCTTTGTAATAGTTAAACCTTTTCCCTCCTTACCTTCTTGGACTTGTGCTACTTTGCAGGTGGAGTCAAATGGAACAGTGCTGTCAACAGACTGGAAAGAAGTGGGATCAAAAAAGGTGGAAGGCAGTGCCCCAGAAGGTATGGAGTTGAAGAAATGGGAGTATTAATGTTGCACTCAATATTTAGATGAGTTGTCTATGTTTTGCAAGAGTTTACATTGGTTTAACCTTAACCGTTTTCACAGCCATTTACGTCCTTCGAACCAAATAAGTTTGTGGTACCTTATTTATTATCACCGCTTGTATGTGTAGGCTCTAAATCATTCTGCTCGTTGATCGATTTGATTTGCATCTGCTATGGAAGTGTATTATATTTTGGTAATATAATTAGCGTAATGATACTCTTACATTCTTTTTGCATCTGCATTTCGTAAGCTGTAAAGAGATAAGAGAGAAAAAGTAACTAAAAATGAAAACTTAATGAAATGAATGGACAGAAAAAGAATGTATGAGATACGGGAAAATAAAAACGTTAAGACCATCATTACTTGACAATTATTGGTTTAGGACATTTTATGTTGATCTCGTGCTTTGATTTTAAAACTGGAGACTACTTCATCAACTTGATAATGTTCTAGAGGTGGATCTCTCTAGAATTTGAGCTTTGTTACCGCAAGATGTACATTAAGATTCTCATTATGAATTTTTATTCTACATTTCTACCAATGGAACTAATCAAAATGTGAATTCAACTGATAAGACCTCAACCTCTTGAGAAATCTAGCACGATATAGAAATACCATGACGTGAAAGGGTTACCATCTTTTCACCAAAAAAAGAAAAAAGAAAAAAGGATTAACGTCTTTGTTTTTCAAACTACCGAAAGAAGTCTTGAAGATTAACAGAAGCCACAATGGTGGAAACATATGGATAGTGGAATAGAATGAACATTAAACGTGTTAATGGGCAGCGTTGCTAAATGGTCTTAATATGACTGACTTTAATAAAAAATATAAGATTTTGCACAATACTAGTATGCGACCCAGCTAGCATATTGGGGACACGAATGAATTTTGGAAATTCCCAAAATTAAGGTAAGAATTCACATCCCTCTTCTTGAATTTCCCACCTATAAGTCATTACAATGCATGGCAATAACATTAACAAACGTGCGACGCCGGGTTAAAACATAACTGTACATAAAAAAACCATGATAGATAATCGGCTGCACGTGTGTTTTTCCATATTATGCTACTGCCGCTGATGACTCCATTTACAACATCACAAACACAATATATTGATATGCTGCTCCCTGAAACCTTTACACAAATTTACTAGTAGATCTATCTTGAAATATTATGCGTTTGAGGATTATTATGAAAATTCACGTTGTTTGCAAGGAGCGCCTGCAGTTGAGGTGAGACCCTATTTGGTCGGACTGGTCGTGGACCTTGTGGCCTAGCACTTTGCGCTGGTTGTGTAACTTGTGTTGGCTCAATTATCAGCTGTCTAACAGCATCAGAAAATTGCCGACCTGAAAGGCTTCCACGCATTCGTCCTGTGGGCCGCCAATTCTGCTCTATTTGTATATTACCTAAATCATCGAGACTAGAAACTGACTGTGTCATTCCTCCCACATTTCCTCTCTGATCTGCAGTTCGACTCGGGATACTGTCACCAGTAAAAGATGCGGCTAATCTGGATCTTTGATTTTGAACGGGAATGGGTTGCATTTGTCTGGGCACCTGGGCAGGAGCCATAACCCTAGCTTGCTGGGTATTAGTAGCAGCTCCTGCAGCCTGACCTACCCCAGCTAGTGAACTACCTTGCTGGATGTGGGACCGCTGGGAATTTGATGATCGAACAGCGATTACAGGCTGACTGATTGGCTGGGTTGTCCTTGGGCCAAGAGCTTGCTGCAGATGTTCATTTCGAAATTCAGTTAATAACCCAGGTGTTCGATATGGATTTGGCAATTGACTTGGTCCTGTAGCATTAGCAATTTGTGGGGCTCGACCCTGGGTTCAATAAATAGCAAAAGCATGAATACAATAGCAAAAAAACACAAGCCAATACATGCAAAAATGCACCAGGAATCTATGACTACATTAATAACACCATAGAAAATAACAAATAACAAATTGATGCATAGAACAAATTATTCAATATTAAAAAGATTACATTTGTAACACCATAGAAAATAACGAATAGCAAATTAATACATAAAATAAATTATTCAATATAGAAAGATATTAGGTGAAAGACAGCAAAGAGAAATATTCAGTTCAATATGAAACACTCATACATCATAGTTCTCACCCTTGCATCTTCTAATTTCTTTAAGAAAAATTAATTTTCACTGATTGTCTTGTTTCTCATTCATTCATTCCCTAATTAATAACTATCCTGAATTCATGACAATTTGGATACCTAGCTGCATGACATCACAACTACCTCATGAGCTGCTCTGACAAAGTAAAACGCTAACCATAAAATATCATTAAAAAAAAAGCTGATATGAGCATTATGATGACATCTAACATCTAAATTTACTGATCTCAACAAAATCGGATTTGGGCTTTCTTCTTTATGTTGAGTGAATTTCACTTTACTTCTTCCATTCTTTAAAAAAACCAAAACATATCAACACATAAAGAAAATTAAGAAACAGCTCATAGTCATTGATGTGGGGATGAAACAAAATTCCAGAGGAAGCTAGATGGTCAAGAGTGCAAGATGCTCCACAATATACCCCAAATTAACACTTGGTAAAAGAAATATTAGTAGGGATTAGGGACAAAAATAGTATTCACCTGTGTTGCAGAGTGGTGCTGTAGTGTAGAAGTTATCCCTGAGACCTGAGGCAGACTCATTGTGGGTTGGGAGAAGTGCTGCTGTCTTTCTGTATCACTCAGTATTGCAGAGGCTGGATTGGACAAAGAAACATGAGTTACAGAGGAACTGTTGGGTATCAAGGAAATCAAGTTAGTCCTTGATCTCTGTTGTGGCCCCGAAGACTGGGATTGTGCTGGGAGGGCCTGAATTGCTACTGGAGTCCGATTAATATGTCTTGGTGTTGATGATGACCTCCCATACTCATTGACAACTGAATTCAAATAATTGAACTGCTGCAGCTGACAATTATTTGGTGTAGAAAATTGATTTTGCACAACGGAGTTTGTGTTAAAAGTTTGATGACCCCCGACTTCTTGATTAAATGCTGGAGAAATGGCATCGGTAAGAACATTATTGGTAAAGTAAACTCCAGTCCAAAAGTCATCTTCTACTTGAGAAGTAACATTTTGATTAACCCCAGCAGAGTTCATACCCAAGGAAGTTGAATTTGGGGTGACAGATTGAGTTTGAAGATCTGCCCGGACAGGTTTTTGATCTTCAGTTTCCCAAGTGTTCGTTATCACCATCTGAACATCGTCATTGGTGAGATCTAAAACATCAGGAAGGGCGGCACAGGGTGAGCAACTAGATGCTTGTGGCTCTGTCTTCTCATTTTCAGAAGTTTGGGCCTTATTCTGCAACTTATCCTCATTATGATCATTTTCTAAGACTGCCTTCCATGATCCATCCGCATGAATTACCACTTCTACAACATTCTCACCAACATCTTTAAGGACCTGTATTTAAAAAGATTGAGAGCTTACTTTTCCCTTCCTTTTTTCCCTTCCCATTTTCTTTCTAGGGCCAAGAGGATTAAAAAATGAAAACTTATCAAATATTGAAGACCTAATTCTACTTGCCTCAACCATATTTCGATCAAGACAAATATCTGCATAGCAGACAGACTGATTGCAGTGAGGGCAGCGCCAGGATGGCCTCCTTGAATTTATATCAATGAAGTTGTTAAAATCAAAACACTACAGAAAATAAAAGAGACAACAGAAATCTGTTAGAAAGACAGGAAAAGATTAACAGAGACAGAAAAAGACCATAGAACCACATTACCCCATGGAGTGCCGCATAAACAGTTTCACTTCATCACAACAATATATTCATTGTACATAATTTTATGCCCAGTTTAATGTTTTACACATTGAAATTGAATTTTGCTAATTGCAAGCATAACAGAAACCTGATGCCAAATGTACTAACAAAGGGAAAGCAGCAGTTCTTATGTTTACCATAACTAGGCCCTAACATATGAAGTATTAATTACAAGCGCACACATGTATACAGGTAGACATGGCTTTCCCTTCTTGTCACTTCTAAGCAAAGAAATACCAAAGTTGCAGAGATAAAAATACTTGATGCATACATATCACAACCAACTTTGACAGCCACATCTTCTAGTTATAGTAGGCAACAGAATATGACAATATCAACAACCAACATGAGCACCCTCTACATTAAGTGATGCTACAAATAGGAAGCATTCACCTGAAAATGTTTGCATGAACGTCCTTTAATAGGAGTCTTGATACGTGTAAAGCTGTTTGATAAAATATGAAAGACAATTATCAGCTATTGTCCCCAAAAAAAGATCCACATAATAGTCCCAAAAAACCATTAACAGATAAAGCATACAGAAGCAGAAAGAAAACAAGAGAGAGTAAAGACAGTTATAAACAAAAAAGAACACAGAATACCTTATGGGACAATTAAGTGAAATTTGTGATGGCCCCTCAATGATATCGGAATCTAATGAGAGAGAGAGAGAGAGAGAGAGAGAGAGAGAGAATAACAACACAGTCATGCAGTTACCATCCAACCAGAGGGAAGATCAATACTGTAGGAAAACTAGACTAAGATGAAGGATAACTTATTTTTATTGTACTATTTATCGTGGTTATCCAAGGTATACCTGATTCATCTAAGGAAACAGCAGGCTGAACGTAATCTTGAAGAACTGGATTCTTAGGCAAAGATTTGAAACTCATAAAAGCAACAAGTATAACATAATGACCTTCAAAATGATAATAGTGACAGTCAGATGCATATATTGAAAGCTAGGATGATAGGGAATGAGGATTTGTGTTAATTGCTCACCATTGAACTGACCAACAGCTTGAAGAAGATTCGTCCCATATTTAAGCATATTATTCACATTTGTTGGCATCTGTGGCCCAGTGTCCTAGGAAACAAAATATGACACAATTAAAAATTAAGGGGGAAAAAAGTGAGATGACCAGCTGATGAAAATAGTTTAAACTCAATGTTTTAAGATACATCTACAAACATACAAACCATTAAAACGTTAGTCCTTTTGTCTACTCCCCTTCCATTGAGGAGAAAGCTACAATAGATAAGAGAAATGCTTATCAGCCTCAACATAGGATCTCTCTATGCAAAAAGAAAAAAAGAACCATACTTGACTTGCTGAGGACTTATTATGCATGCAGATGTCTCTATGTTATCCGTTTGTGCCACCAATAACCACTGCAAGATAAGTTAGAAACAAAAATAAAATATCAAAATTAAGAGAAGGAAAGTACATATAAATGAAAAATATGGAAACTGCACAAATTGACACAAAATATGGAAAATATACTACCAAATGGCTAAAGCATACAATTTATATTAAAAAAAGAAGTTCTACAAACACCATTTTGCTCAACCCTAAACAAATAACATATCATATTTTTGTTCGGTACAAAGGTGCATAATGCTCAATAAGTATAAGGAATAAGCTGCAGATATCAAAACCCCTTAGTTCCTAAGATAGAGGTGTTGTTCCACAAGACCCGCAGATCATTGGGAACATGCAGTCCTATAGTGAGGCAAAGAAGCAGAACATGCAGTTGTATGGTCGTATATAGAAGTAGACCATGCAGTCATATAGTAACTGGTAACAAGGCAATGAGACCAAACCAATATTTCTAGTAGAAACAAACAAATGTACAAAGTCAAACATAAACGTAAAGAGCTGTCATAGTAAGAACAAGGTATGCAATAGCAACATAATTCAGCAAGCAGATTCTAGGTCAACCATGATGAGCACTGCTTCTTCGATCTTATGACAAGTACTCTACAACATGCTGGCTCATGTCACCCATTGAGAAATCATGAAATAATAATCACAAAAGAGGCATGCTATGAGAAACCAGGATACTCTAAATTGTAAAGAAAGCCCTCCTATATCATTAAGAAATATAAAAAGGAAAAACTAAGAGAAGAAAAAAATAAGCCTGTGCCACTTATACAATGTTTACAAAGATAAATCGATCCAAGAGATTCTTACAACTTTATCTTGCAGAGAATGAACCGTATCCTTTGATATATGAAAATCAACAGCAAAAGCTCCATATCCAGGCTGCATTGCAGGTAAATAAAATATTTATGTTCTCAACTAGGTACAAAAGTAGATCTGACAAAGCACAAGCAATCACCATGGCTCCAAGTGAAGCAAGTATCTGCCTCACTTTCATTTGTGGATAGAACCTGCATAGGCATACACAGACAGAAATTAGCATATCATGTTAAAAGCGAAGTCCATCCAAGATCTAAAATTTCTTTCCATCTTAAAGTAGCATGCAACTATCATAGAGTATGCCATAACAACAAAAATACCACATCCTTTAGTAAGACATCAAACAATAGTGCACCAATTTTAAGTCTCCACCACATTAATCACATACTGTCCCACATAAATTTACAATTTACTAAATATAAGTACAGAAAGCAGTAATCATCCCATAGTTTTTTTTTTTTCCTTTTCTGCCGTGTTTATATAAAAAACATGTGCATCTATTAAAAAAGATCATACAAATTGGCATTGATGAGAGCCACTGTAAATATGCTAGTTGACAATTATAAAAGTAAGCAATTAAGCATAAAAACTGGGCATTGTGATCGCAATAGGGAATTGTGTTGCAATGTTCACATGACAGATTGCAATCGCAATGATGCACTATTCCACAAAATTGCAATCATATTGCACACACAATCGCACAAAATTGTTTTAAAAAATTCATGTATATTATTATTTGAGGTTATATTATATATATAAAAATATATTTAATATAATGTGTACAGTGAAATTCGCAATGCACAATGTCACAATGACCCCCAAGCACAATGGCAAGCAATTCACAAATGACAGCTATAAGCACTAAAGAAAGAAAGAAAGAAAACATGCAGGACAAGATATGCAGAGGAAGGCATGCGCATCCCAACCTCTCCATTATTGCTGATATAATGGAATGAGAATAATTAGGCCCGGCATTAATATCCCCCATGCTGCAGTAACTCTTTCCTATCTACATTAAGGTAATGACTGTCAGAAACATCCAGATGACAACAACCCTATACAAGGGAAATAACATATAAGCAAACCTCAGTAGCAATAGTAAAAAGTTCTTCAGTCTCCTTCTTCTGGAACCACCCCATTTTGCAGGCATTCTATCAACATAAACAATGTCAGTAGGAAATGGAAAGCCATATTATATATATAGGAGACATATCTAGTGAGTGATCAGAGCAAATTCAGACCATTGGATCTTACATGGATGATCAGGATTAAAAGAACACTTAACGTGATCACTTAAAAAGTCACATCACCTGATGTTCTAATCCTAACCATCCATGCAAGATCCAATGGTCAGGATTTGCTCCTCTCACTCCTCAAAACACACACATACACGCATATATATATATAGTGAGAGCATTGGTCTTCAGAGAGAGTGGAGTAAATCTAAGCCATTGGGTCCTGTTCAAAATCTTTGGATGGTCAAGATTCGAACAAAAAGTCTTGTGACCATTTTAAATGGTCATGAACCTTTATGTGGTGTCTAATCTTGACTATCCATACCTGATCCAATGGTTTAGATTGCTCCTCTCACTCATAGATAAGACCAATACACACACTAGATATGTCCCTATATATGTGTGTTTTATCACACATAAGTTTCAGTATGTTTCTAAAAAAGTAATAATAGGTAAAAAAGGGAAAGCTATTCTAAAGTATAAAAAAATATTGCCACAAATATAACTATACTAATACAGGATCAAAATTAATCTATAATCTATAACCTGTAATATAGTAAACACTAGAAAAATTGAAAACCAAACAGATTCAAAGATGCATGTAATCTCATCAAATTGATTATATAAACAGGATACCACTCCACAAATCACTCTTGCCATAATGCAAGCCTCAAAAGGTTTGCCACTCCTGAATACATTATCTAGGTTCTCTAGTTTACCACAGGACTGATTAGCCTTTTGTCTCACAAAAATTTAAGAACATTAAGGAAAAGACATAGCTTTCAAAATTAATGGAAATTATAAAAGTTAATGGAAAAAAGACAGATAAGAGCACCTAAGTGGATGAATTTTACCTTTACAGAGATCATAAGAACCATAATAGCTGCTTGTACAAATACATCATTCTTTCGCTGACATATCTGTGTGAAAAGGAAAAGTAAACATTATGTGTTGGCTAACATGCATAACAAGTATAAAATATCTCAGAAGTGTTCCCCACCCTGGACAAAAAAAAAAAAAAAAGGGAAGAAAAGGAGCACTAAGAGACATTAATATGGTATAATGGAAATCACCTGTTTCAACAATATAGGCAAATCTTGAGCTTTGCCTGGAATTTCGTTATTGGTGACTGCATAATCAATACCTCTGTTGTATGTCAAAGCAAATATAGTCAAATACAGCATATTTGTGATTGTGAACCAGTAAGCATAATTCAACTCATAACAATTTAACAAATAAACATCAGGTACAATTCCATTAGGATAAACCTCACAAAAAGGACACACAAGGGTAATGCAAATTAGTCAAAATCACAATATCAAAACATATCGTGCCCCTAAGAAGTCAACACAAAATCCCAAAAAAATGCAGTAAGAGAAGTCAACTTTGGTTTTCTTCTTTTTATAAGTAAACAATTTACTAAAAGATGAGAATACAAGTATACAAAATGTACAACACAGATAAATATAGTTGAGATTGTAGCAAAATGAAGTGACAGAGTACAAAACATCTACATTCTGCAATATCAGGAGGAAAAATTGAATCTGAAAGCAAGTCACAAGCCATTTAGTAACATTGGACAAAAATCCATACCATATGGTTATAATATCCACCTCTTTAGTAATTAACAATTCAGCAAATAAACAATTCTACTAATATCCAAGGCTTAACCAGGAAAAAAAAAAATAAGAAGAAGTGGAAGAAGATAGAACATCTTACTTGACGCCAGGTAAGGTAGATGTAACTAATTAGCCATCTCAACATTTGGCCTATATGTTTACTGCTGTGTTAGAAGGTGTTAGTATGTAGAGATGAGGGCTCAGCCTAAAGGTTTAGTGGGCTCCTGCTGTTTGTTTGGTTTGGGCCTTTTCTATTGTGTTGATGTATGCTATATTTCTTGGTCTCAATGGAATAGCTGAGGATAATAACTTTCTACCCAAATACTTTCTCCCTCTAACTTCACTCTCCTAGAAATAACATGCTATAAAATCATTTTTCCCCATGTAATTTAAACAACCAACTGTCATGAGTTTCCTAAAGCAGCTTAAGGGAGTTTCATGAGGGATCAAGTCAGGTGGGAACTAAACTCTCTAAACATTCTTCATGGAAGTTAGTCCTGACTCCAAAATATGGTAAGCATCAACAACAAAAAGTCATCATCAATAAATGGGATCTCCATCCAGAACCAAACGTCTTTCAGTCATTTACTTATAAGCTTATTATTCTCAATACTCATCTGAATTCCTAACTTTGGGAAAAACCCAGAGCTTGGCTTCTATCCTACTTCAAAAATCTAAGCTACCACATATTATGAAAAAGAAAAATCATAAAACAAAACAAGATGAATCGTTAAAACAACAACCAGGTATGGCCTATGTATGAAAAGGCCAGTTTATATCAAAGAGACAACTAAATGATCTGTTGGGCCTAAAGCGACAGTGTAATCATCATTCAGCACCCAAACCAAGTACCTAGTTTAGTACTAGCCATAAAATAGCAAATAGCAAACACCAAGCAACATATAATTCCATACAGAACTCAAATTAAGATACTGGACCAATTCGTAGAGTAATGTATATATTATTTGCAGTTATTTAAGAAGTTATAGGACTTCCAGCCTTCCAAAAAAAAAAAAAATACTTTAATGCCTGCAGTCACCTATAATTTGATGCTCTCTATACACCAAAATTCAACCAGATGAGGCTCTACAGTTAATTCCTCCCTCTAAGTAAAATGAAAAACATCCCAGAAATGAAGACAACAAGGCTGTTGGCTCTGGATAAATTTAGAAAGCAGAGTGGAAGAGATTGGTCGGGCCATGTAATCCTATCCTACCATGGCAAACATGCAAAAGACATGCACACAAATTATAAAGAGAAAACGATAGATGAAGACAACTCGACTGATTCCAAGTTCCAATTTGAATCCTCTAAACGGGGAAAAAAAAGGCAGTTCTCCAAACTACGTCCACCACTCAGTTAAAATTTCCTTTTTAGACCTCATAACACCAACAAAACCTCCTCATACTATTGTTATCTTTTCAGTTCGTCAATTAACGCACGCACAATTCCAATTCATCGCCAAATTACCCTAAAAACCCACGAGAAGCTATAATTAGAAAACTATACACAAAGTAAATAAAGAAGAAGCCTGAAACGAAATGTACCAAGACATAAACAATAAAGTACCTCGAAAGGGAGAGGCAGAGCTTATAGAATTCAACAGCGTCACTTTGGTGGCCAGGTTGAACATGCGAAGCTAATCGTTCGGTAACGGCACTGATTCTATACGAATTAACCAAAGATGGCGATATTTGGTTTCCGACTCCAAGGCCTAGTCTGGCTAGTGTGCCGGGCGCCTGCGGTTGTGTCAACATCGGGCCGGTCATCCCCGGGGCCTCCGTTTCTATTTGCTCAGCGGCCTTCGTTTTGGCGGTTGGACTGAGGTTCGCACTTCGCAGTCCCCCGTTTTCATTGAAGCGGAAGTTAAATTCACTAAATCAGGTGTATAAAACTTATAACTCTTCCGAAATTGGGACGACATATTAGATTTTTTTAAGTAAAATATAATCTTAATTATCTAAATTTTTTATTTAATAAAATTTAATTTATGAAAGTATAAAAATTCTTTTCTTCTAAGAGGAGAAAGTTCATGGCATAAATCACCCGTAAAAATGTCACATCTTGTTTGGAGCCTTCTAATTTTATGACATTTTAGCCTGTCTTTCGTTATTAGAAGGCAAGTTCAAACTGTAATATGAATACTCCCCTCCCCTATTCTCTTACAAAAAGCTTCGACTCCTTGATTACCATAAAAAGCCACATCTTTACCCCCTACCATGTGTCTCAGTCGTTTTCAACTTTTCTCGTTTTAGTCCCAAACAAAGCTTTATATTATGGTACAACTTAAAAAAAATTAAAAAAATATAAACCCCATAATAAATGAACTATTAACTTCCCATAAATAATAATTATGTAATAAATTTAATAATTTTAATTTTTTTAATAAATACAGTAAAATTTAATATACAAAATTGACTGTACAATCCATATCATTTATTCTAAATTTGAACAACTCTTCCTTAGTCTACTATAAAGATTAAAATTGGCAAATATGTTGTAAGATACATCTACAACTTTCTTTGCAATGTTGTGCCGTGAGACTAGCATTCTGTTCAAATCTGCAGATATAAAGTGGAATTTCTGAATAAGATCACAGGCTATTAAGGTTTTCAACTTACGAAGCTTAATATTTCCATTTTACATTGAAGATGAAAGAAGCTAAACTCAAAAACCCCCCCGGGGGGGGGGGGGGGGGGGGAGGGGGGAGAAGGCGGGATTGAGGGATCACACAAAGTTGCACAGTAACGAGTGCCTTGCGCCTCGTTGCACTGTCTTTAGTTATCATTGCCAAGAAAGGGCGGCATCATATACATTAAATCTTGAGAATCCTGCCAGGCAGCAGAACGATTGTAAGCTTTTGACACAATACACAGAATGGAAGCGCCTCAATCTAATTCATTAACCCTTTCCCTGAAATAAAAGATTAAGAGCATCAGTACTCATTAAATTTCTGAAAACTGGAAAAAATTCTTAGATAGACAAGGCGTATACTGTAGTTAAGGAATCGTACAAATCAGAGTCGGTACTGCTATAATATTTCCAACATTGATTGACATAGTACATGTCATATATGGCATACTGTTATTCTTACTTAATCCAATGCATAAAATAAGAAAATATCCACCATGTCTACACAAGAATCTCCCCAAAAAATAGATGCTGCGCCTGATATGCATTGGCTGGAGAATTCATACCTTCTCAACTTTATGTGACATGGAACAAGAAAAGCCAAACTTATAATTCAGGAAGCAGGAACAACACAAACTTCACAAATTAACTATAAGCCGCCACGTGAGGTCCAGCACTGAGCAGTTTGCATATTTAGCAGACAGCTGCCTCCTCGACATCGTGTACCAAACAATTAAAAAATATAAATAAAAATATGATCAATTTTAAACAGAATAAGTCACTCATCTCTCTTCCCCTTTCTCTCTCCATCTCTCTCACCGGTTCTTTCTACCACGGATTAGGTCTAAACAAGTGGAAGTTAGCAGTGGTAGACAACCTTTCTTAGCTATGGGTTGCAGCACTAAGAAAACAGGCTCCACACTATAGGTTGCAGCATTAAGCTCCCAAAGTTCAAAAACCAAGCAAGAAAATTGGATAATTTGTTCACAAGAGCTAGATAACTACAGACTGCATTTATGGGTAAGTCCATGGTATTTAAATCCCTTTTGGGCCTACCAAAAAAAAAACACCCTTTTGGACATGGAATCGGACCACCATAATGGGTTTAAACTTTGACTATTTGTCATTGAAACAACAAAAAAAAAACAGATATTCATGCATAACCGAGGCAACGGAAGCTTTGAAAAGAGCATTTACATTAACAATGGAAGGCCTCTGAGTATTGGACACCCAAAGTGTCTTTTAGCATTGAATTATTGACTTTGATACCACAAGATCTCCCTGATAAATGATAACTACAAACAGCATTAAACCTAAGAAATTACCACTTGCATATGAATCTTACTTCAATAAGAGAATCCAAACAATCCACTCATTTTTTCCAACAATGATTTTCTGACAGTACACACAAGACACCTTCATATTTGTCAATATTGGATAGAGTATTACTAATTCTGCCTGCCTTTTTGTTTATAAACTGATGGATCTTCTTATTCAATAACAGAAAACACAGTACAAATACACACACTTAGGCCAAATTCCTGTCCAAACAGTACAATACACTGAAGATCCCAATTCTGTACTATGAAATAGGATAGCCCATTTCAGGGTTCATCATCCGAACCCTACACAGTCCCCAAACTTCTTGTCTGATAACTGTCTGTCCTTAACACATAAATAAAATACATATTACATAATAACTGCCCCTAACCACCCTTCTGATTTAGACAGTTAAGGATCTGCCCTTTTACAAACACTTAATTAATCCTAAGTCCACTACTCCTCTGGTAAACCCTTAGGATCAGTGGTAGTCTATCATAAACATGACTACAAACAGGATTAAAGCTAAAGAACTAACTTTTCTATACAAATGTTACTTCAATCAGAGAATCCACACATTTCACTCATGCATACAACAATAAACCCTCTCCGATCCATCTAATGTTTGTCAATATTAGCGTCAGTATCAAAACTTTTGCCTGCCTTAAGGTACACTCAGATCCAGCTAATATTTGCCAATATGAGCTTACATACCACTGCGTTTGCCCACCTTAGTCTACCTAAAGATTTTGTTCCTCATTGGCATTCAAACATACACATGCATACACCCATGTACATCCACAGAAGTACAGAAGTGGGAACATACAAGCGCATGCATACAAAACAATTCCAGTTCTTTTTACCTTATGTGGTGGAGTTCCTGGTCTCAATGTGCTGTTTCCAAATCCACCTTTCCCTTTCTTCTCAGAAGATTTAAGGATTTGGAAAGAGCACGTCAAGGTGTCATCCACACTCATCATAGCACCAGCATTATCAAACTCGCCACAGTAATTTGGTGCCGAGAATATGGTCACCAGCTGACGCTTTGCAAAAAACTCATATCCATCTTCTACAACCTATTATGCAAAGCCCAGAAACATCAGTTCAGATTCACTACTTAATACTTAATACTAATTTAAAAATCCATGAGCCAGGCAAAAGGCAAGTACAACAATATACAAAGACAACTTAAGAACAAATCATCAATTAACTTAAACATAATTAGAATGACCTGATACTTATATAAAGCCAAAATTGGCAATACAAAAATTAAAAGAAAAAATCCTATCAGTTGGGAAAACATATTCAGTCCTGGAATGCCATATGCAGCTTTAAACATAATATATTAATATGTTGTCCTAAACAGAATCTAGGAGTCTACATGAACAGCTGCAATGTGCAGATAAGAGAACGAGGAAGTAAAAGGGAGGGAAAGTTATCTATTAGTGAGTTTTGTAACCTTTATCTGTATGTCTTCCTTTCACTTCATTCTACATTTTCTTTTTCATCACCTTGATAACAAATTTTTCTTTTGTTATGCTCATAAGCATACTATCATTACCTGGTGGGCTCTGCAAATCAGATCAAGATCATGTTTTTCAAGAAATTCAACAACCTTGTCAGCCCCAAACGTATATGAGACACCTCGATCATTTTCTCCCCAGCCATCAACTTCTTTATCAGGATCAGCCCATAGCAGGTCACAGAGAAGGCCCTGATCTGGTACATCAACAGGGCGAGCAATATTCCTTATCTGATCCAAGTTTTTAAGATCAGGAGATAGTCCACCATGCATGCAAAGGATCTTCTCATCTATAAGAGCAGCAACAGGGAGACAATTAAAACAATCAGTAAATGCCTTCCAAAGGCGAACATTGAACCTCCTCTTGCACTCATCATAAAATCCATATATACGATTGATGGAGGCACATTCATGGTTGCCCCTCAGAAGAAAGAAGTTCTCCTTGTATTTAATTTTGTATGCAAGGAGTAAACATATTGTCTCTATGCTCTGCTTGCCACGATCAACATAATCACCAAGAAATAAATAATTAGCTTCGGGTGGGTATCCTCCATACTCAAACAACCTTAAAAGATCTGAAAACTGACCGTGAACATCTCCTGTAAAAGAAATGTAAAAAACAGAACACGGTAACCCACTGTTTTGACATTCATGGATAAAACAACAAACATTTTGTAATAATATTTTTCAACTAGGCATGCATGCCAATAGGTGAAGAATCCAACAAGTCTACCCAACAATGCTTCCAAACACCCACATCATTCATATACACTTCTTGACATACATTTCCACATAAATGAGTTATCAATAATCCTACAAAGTAATTATTTGATTCAATAATAGTATTAGGCTAGTAGCACAATAATCATCCTTCCTTTAGCTCTCTCACTTTGAGAGTAAAAACCATGTACGTACCCATATATCACCCCTGGCAAAATCTAGAAGTAGGAATGAACACAAATTCAAACGTATTCGTTAGCAAAGAAAAGCGCCTGTGTGACACAATTTTAGAAATTTAAAGATCATTTACCAACTTCCCCTTCAAATTATTTTTCTCGTATAGATAGCTTTTCAATAAACTGAATCAAATTATTTTTCCTTATATAAAACTACTAATTGAAGAGGCTGCCGCTAATTTGGCAAGTGAGTCACCCTGGGTGCATACATGGAAAACATATTTACATAGGATTATACAAAAGGAAATTGGAAGGTGTTTTCAGGAACGGTTCTCCTGTTTTTAAAAATCATAAAGAAAAAAACTTACTTGGAAGGAGATGTTTTGTGTTTCAGTTTTCACATACTTTTGTAAAATGTTTTTAAAACCAAGAAACCCGAACAACATGGAGTTGGTTTTGCATAGGATTATACAAAAGGAAATTGGAAGGTGTTTTCAGGAACGGTTCTCCTGTTTTTAAAAATCATAAAGTAAAAAACTTACTTGGAAGGAGATGTTTTGTGTTTCAGTTTTCACATACTTTTGTAAAATGTTTTTAAAACCAAGAAACCTGAACAACATGGAGTTGTTTTTGTTTTGGTGATGCTGTTTTCAAAGTGGCATCTTTGTAATCATTTAGATTCATTAATGGCAAAATGGTAAATAAAAAACTTGCTTCCTCTGTCTTTGCATATCAATCCCTAGCACTAGGTGCCAACGGTTCTCCATTGATGAGCTTTTTGAGGACCAATGTGGGGAGCAGGAGCACATGGAGGTCATGGTCAAGCCCCATGTTTGTATGGAAGAAGAGCACTGCCATTGACCCAAGAATGGAGGAAAAGTTGGGGCCTTTCAAAGAACTTGAGGATTCAATCAGAGATGGAATTAACAAATCCAAAAATTAAAGAGGAGGGAAGAAGATAAGGGTTAAACTTGCTACATTTTGGAGAGAATTATCAAATTTGAAAACATTGAACAATCAATTTGGGTAATTGACATTTTGGAAAGGGGAAAATGGCAGTGCTGGTTTTTGCCTCACCTGCAGGCATTTGCCAAATTTAGGAAGAAATGCCATGGCCACATTTGAACTAAATCGTGAAATGAATGGATTACTGTTGACCCTGTTGAATGCTTAGCAACAAAGAGATGGATACCTGCAGATTACCCTCCATTCAGCTTTGTTTATACCATCCTCTCAAGGAAGCATTGCAGAAGCATTTGAGACAGGTTGCTTAAAGGGTATGGGCCATATGGTGTTTGTCCAATGTGCAATGCAAGATCATGTTTCCAGTTACCTTATATATCTAGTTATGTTCAGCTAAGTGGGAACCAACTCACTGGTGAAATCCCTCCAAAAATTGGAAAGAAGATAAGGTAGAAAGAAAAATCTGAAAACATTCAACAATCAATCCAGGTTCAAACATTTTGGAAAGGGGAGAAATGGCAGTGCTGGTAATTGAAGAACGAGAAAATAGTTTGTTTAATTTCAAACAAATTTTTGTTTTATTATTCTCAAAACTGTTTTGAAACATATTTCAACCAAATGAACTCTGTTGTACTTTTGTTTTGAGAAAAATTATTTTACAAAATTATTCTAGAAAACAAAAAACAAAAACAACTTCCAAACAGCCCCTCTTTCTCTTGCTTTCAGATGGGAAAAAGAAGATTATGAAAGTGCCATGTTAATGATGAATGTGCATTTTAGTAAGGACAACTAACAAGGGCAAGGAATAAGTTAAACATCAGTGTGCAACTACTGAAAGGCAACCAGAACTAATCAGGAAACAGTCACAAGCAAGTACATTAGAGCAAAGCTGACAAATGAATGGGAATAGATCCAAACCCTTAGAAAATATTTCCCACAGCCAAAATCAACTTAAAAGTACTTTTATAGCTTTTAAGTAAAGAAAAGCGGTCACAATGGGTGTTTTAAGTAATGTTTGACTAGTACTCCCCTTTAATGTGCCAGTAAAAGTAATTCTTACAAAATCACTTCTGCAGGAATGATTCTTGCAACAATAATAATTTCTATTGTTACCTGTAGGAGTTGGGAAGACAACTCAACATAGATTAAACCCTCAAGATAAGTTCAGCAAATCAAGAACTTCCACCACTCAAACAATTTCTTTTGACCTTAGTATCTTCAACAACATTTATGATAGGAGATGTAAGGAAAAACCAACTACGAGACCCTTAATATATATTTCACCAAGTAATATAATAGTATTCACTTTATTTCTATTTCCTTTGCATCATTAGACTTTATATAATTAATATCAAAAGGTTGGGTAAACCGCTGCCTGCAAAAGGTTCAATTATATAGTAATAATTATGTGCAACACACGCAAAACATATCATATGACAATTAAGATAATTACAATCTTCTCATCGTAATTATTTTTCTAGCCCAGTAAATTCCTTACAGCAAATTATTGTGTCCCCTTTCAACCTAATTAAAGGAGTACTGTCTAGGAAAATCTAAATTCAACTCCAGCAAATGTATTGTATTACTACCAGAGAGCTGCTGTAACAGAGCCTATACATTGCCAAATTGAGGGTTCTTAGTCTACAAACTAGAGAAACAAAGTAGGACAAAATTTTTAGATATAAAAGAATTATCCTTCTATCTCGTCCGCTTCATTACACAGACACACAAAATCAAGAAACTAACACCAATTTACACGCTTAAACCTTCACACAAATGAAAGCCTATTGCCTTGCCTCTCTTAAAATATTAGTAGTAATTAACTTAGGTTTTTATTTTACCACAAATCTTAATAGGAGCTTCGAGCTCGAGAAGGTTGGGCTGATTGAGAAAAATCTCCTTGGACGCGGCACAAAGCTGTCGGATTTCAGCCTCCGTAAGATGCACCTGCTTCGTCGTTCTCCCGTTCTTTGCTGAGACAAGCCTCCGTATAATATCGTCGAGCAAACTCTCGTCCATCAAAAACTCGAAGAAATTCAACCTCACGGACGATATAAACTGTGCCCTACGTAGACCTCTTTATCTTACAAGCAATCGGGGCCGAGAACAATCCGAATGTTGGAGAAAGCTATATGCGGAAGCAGGGAGGCCGAAGAGAAATAGACGACTATAGTTGACGTTAAGACTCACAGGATTCCGGCTGCCGCACAAAAACCAAGAAAATCAACAGCGAGTACTCTTGGTGTGGACACGGACTGATGGAGGATTGCGTGGCCGCCGTTTCCCGCTCGCAACCGACAGACGGAGTTAAAGAAAATTCAACATTTCACGAACAGACCCCTACACAAGGGAGCCCTAGTGTACTGTATGCATAGACGGCATCCACGAAAAAGAAAATACATGTAGAAGCTCCCAAATCCCATTCTCTAAAATACTAAATTTAAATAATATGCAATCATTTAAAATTGTAGATAAATATTGTTTAAAAATAATTTTAAAAAAGGCACGTACTATAATACAATTAAGTTATAATGATTAAAATAAATAAATAAACAGATTTATTAACATAAAATTTATAGATTTTGGTTATTTATACTATAATTTCTTTATTTTTATCAACTAAAATTTATAAAAATTTATTTAAAATAATTTAAATTATTAAAAATAATTGAATCATGTTAAATCCAAATTATTTCATACCCCCACAATTAATTTTATAAGTTATTTATGGATAAAATATTATAAAACTGACTTATCTCTTTATGCATGGCAAATATTTTATGGATAATCATTGACAGAATTAAGACATTTGTATCTTGTTGGTTTTGTTAGCAACCTTTTTGAATGTTTATTTTAGAATATGTTTCAATAATAAGTAATTTTTTAGGATGTGACTGCAATTAGAAATTAAATTTCTTAATTTTTCTTATTTTATAGTCTTTGTGATTTTTTTTATCTCTATTTATTTTTTATACATATATTTTAGTTATAGGTCATACTTTTTATTTCACTAGTTTTTTTCTATCTTAATTTTATATTTAGTTCTCACTAAATTACTCTTAACTTCTAAAATTAAAAGTTAAGAAATTTCAAATTTTACAGTTGTGAACAAAAAAAGTAAGAGTGATAAAATTTTAAAAGAATTATAAGCTAAGTAAGAGAAAAAAATGTAAAATTATAAACTAAATTTAAGAGAAATAGAGACAAAATAATCAAAGTTAAAAAAGATGAAATGTGGGAATTCAAAATCAATTTTTGTTAGTTTGTCATTATATTATTTGGTAATGAAAATGAACTTTGTTTTTGTTTAATTTGATTGAACTATGCTTCATTATAAGACAAAGAAACCCTTTTTTTCAAATGTTTACTTGAAACTCAACTAAGTTAAAAATATTCCTGTTATTTTCATAATTTAATTTTTATTTAATTTTATAACATATAATTTAAATTATTAAAATAATTAAATCCTATAGAATAAATAATAAAATTCACAATTACTAATAAACTATTATTATTTTTATAATCTTATAATAGGTTGTAAAAGTAATATCACTCCATGATGTTAAAGCTAGAGTCTCTCTTTTCCTTTCGTTTCCTCTCAATCCTTTAATAGTATTCGAACATATGGAGCTAAGTTTCTTCTCTTGATATGTCTATACATTGATGACCTCTGGGTTTGGGTTTATCTATTAAAACTCTATTTGTTTGAATGTGTTTAGAAAATATTATGTTGATTTACATAAAAAAAAAACTTAATGTGATTTTTACATAGATTAATGTTGAGGGATTTTATACGAATAATGTTTTTTACATAGAATTTTGTGTATAATTAAGAGACTTAAATACATTTAAATGCACCAATAAAATTTTCATGAACCATTTTATAATAGGTTGATTATGCACAAGATGTAGAGCATTATTCTTGTATACATGATTGAAGGTAGGTAAACACAGTGCTGTTATATGTATGTATCCATTCTAGATCTACTTTACATATTTTCTTATTTTCTCACTTCTTTTAAAAATAAAATTATAAAAATATCATAGCCTTTTCAAAATCTATTAAACTTGACATTAGCTGTACATTATGCATCTCCACCATTGATTTCGCCTAAATTACACCTTGCATTCTCACATTTTTTTTTTTCATTGGGGAAAAGAACAAGATAATTTAATTAAAAAAAATTGGGAAACAATCAAAGAGATTGAACCTTTTTTAATACACATAATTTAGAAAATGAGATGAGATGACTGAAATTGGACGGCGTTGGTTTGATTAATTAATGAATTGTTTGACTATTGGATCGGTTAAAAATAATTAAATAATATATATTTTATATATAAATTATACACATTTTCATATTTTTATTATTTATTTTTTCTTTCCTCTAAATTATTCTCTCACAACGTATATGCGTTCATCATTTTTCAAAATAATTTGACTAATGTTCACATGTGATGCTTCAAAACAAAAGATGTGATTTTCTTACATGCGCATTCTTGTGATGATGGAATGATGGTGCCCGTTGGATCGTTAGTCAAATGGTTGAACGGCGTTCTCAACACTCGCGGGGTTAGAGGGGATTCGGGCTATAATTGTAATATCATTCATGACAACGTTACAACCTTAGTGTAGCTGCCGTGTGTTCGGCAATAACTCACACCTGGGTACTAGGGATATTCTAGTAAAATAGAAGTCAATAGTTGGACCCCTTGTCACGAAATAATGTTTTGTTTGCGGAGTTGGAATGAATAGCATCGATTCAAATTTGAGGATGAAACAAAGGGTCACCTTATGCTATCATGACCCTACTTAATAAGCAAATGATAATGCCACGTCAAGACACGTGAAAAGACTGATTACCCACAAAAGAGCAAAGTAAAGGAGTGGGGATTGCCCCTGTGCTTACCTCACCGGAATATTCCCAACCGACGGGCCGTATCCAAACACAAGTCGCCATTTCCCGAAAACTATATATATTTATCCTTCATCCCAAAATTTGCCCTAGAAAACCTTATTTCGCCTCCAACAGCCGCAACATGCTCTTCGCCACCAGACACTCCATTTCGTTCCATTCTTCCTCTATTTCTCTCCGCAAGTTCACAGCTTCTAATTCAATTTCTGGTCGAAATTTGCCTAGATACGCGTTAGGATGCACACTTCTTGCTTAGTCATGATTTATTCTGCGCGATTTTGAGTCGCCGAAGATGTTTGTGGCTACCTTTTAATTTCGCGCTGGTGTTTTTTATAAGGGCTTTCGCTTATTGCGATGGATGCTGTGGAATTGTCCTTCCCAGTAGACGTCGCAGCCGCACCAAAGCTGATGGGATCAGAGGGTATTGTTCGAGCTGGGGTTACAGTCATGGAGGTAGAAGGTCGTGGGTCTGACCCCGTTTCATTCATAGTTAGCCCTTCAATTGAGTGTTGCAATTCCCGTCTTAGTGAAGTCAGTGAGTGATTATCATTGTTTTCTTCTCATATATGTATGCTAAATTGCTAATCTTAAAAGTTAAACATTTTAGCCTACTTTTTGGTCGAAAAGAATATGTAGCTGGTTGGGTAACATGTTTTACTCCTATCTTGGGTTGGGTGTTTTGATCTATTCTACCTTGGAGAAAGCCGATTGCTCTGAAAAATTGGTTTATTGCCTTTTCGGTATTATTTCCTTTTTACTGCACAGTGTCCAACCACCATTTTTGGGACAGGTATTCTGGCTGCTAAAATAGAATTTTCTTTCTTGTCGTTTTCCATCAGTTAACTGAAACTCAAAATTGATGTTGAATAAGGATAAATTTTGTTGTTGTTTTACGAATCAATGGCCTCATGTTGAACTTATTATGGATTCCATAAAAAGAAAGTTGATAAATAGTTCGATAAATTGCCATGGAACTCTGTGGGTTGAGGCACTCACTTTCCTCGCTTAAGACTCTGATTTGAGTTATCCTTCTCGCTTCTCCTGGGTTAAATAACCTGGGCACTCCTTGCACGGTTATAAGAGTGGCTATTCTTCTGATGGGCCCATGGTAAGTTAAACACTAGGAGGAAGTTCCCGCTGTGTTTAAGTATGTTAAGTACGAGTTTAATGCTTCTTAGTAGGTCTACAGGGTGAGTTCCACACCTGATTACCCGCTTTAACAACCAAAGATGGAAAATGGATGCCTGGTTAACCCAATTGATCTTGTGCTTCTGCTCCACATTTATGTAGATGATTCAGGATACTTTTTGGTTCTTTTCTTGTTTATTTGCTTATGAGTTTCAGTTGTGGAGAACCTGTTATGCACTAGATCATTGGCATTACCATATTGCCGAACTTGCTTATAAGCTTGTACTCAGGAAGGCATTGTAATTTCTGCTAGATAAAACAACTGTTTAACTTATTAAAATTTTTGGTATAGATTCTATCTGGTTACATTGGATGTCTACAAATTTCATAACCATATAAGAGCTCAGAAATGGTTCCAAGAACAACATTCTTCTTTCAGTGTCTTCTTCCTTCTTTTCCCCTTTCTAGGTGGAATCCAGTCATTTCAGTTTCTTAAGTTCTGATTTGTTATCTTTTTGCTTATCTATTTGTTGTTGCCGGGTTTCACACCCTTTTAAATGTGTATCATGTTGAATGATCTTATTTTAGGGAATGCTGTTGTACCAGATGTTATAAATGTGAAAAATGATGATGAGTTTCCCACACGGGATGAAATAGTGGGGACTGAACTCTGTAAATATTCTAGTTTTTTGCCCCATCTTCAGAGTGAAGAGGTGTCAAAAAATGTGCCTGCAAAGAGCAAAAATTGTCCAATAAGTGCTTCCACACTTGAAAGTATGCCATTACAACGAAAAGCTGGAAAAGCAAGTAGGAGTATTAGTTCGTGTTCAAAGAGGCTGCGGATGTCCCAATCAGAACATTCTATGAGCCTGAATGAAATTGAGGAGCTGAAGGAAAATAAGCTTGCGCCCCATCAAATAAAATGTAGTTCTCCAGGTATAACTCATATATCTGTAATTTGTATTTGATTTATTCTTTTTGCTTAAAATATAAAAAATCTGTATTCAATCAGTACGAACCATATGCTCTCAATTATTCCCCCCTTTCTCTCTCTCTTGTGGTTTAGATAAAAGTCAATTACCAAAGCACAAAAGCAATGCTAGCAAACGTGGTGATAAGAGGAACTATAAAGGTTCTGCTAAGGCTAAATTTGACTCATCCTCTATGAAGTTGGGTGCAGCAATCTTCAATTCTGCCAGTGGAGGGAACAATGTTTTTGGTATGTATTTATTAGGCATAATAATTCTTTACAAATGATAAATCCCATGTAGTATCCTTTTCTCCATGAAACATGTAATTATTTATAGTGCTGTAGATCCATGAGTCTTTAAACCTGTTTGAAATCTGATTAGGAAATTATAGCATCTGCCGATCTGATAGTTAGCATCCTTCCAATGGGGTGCTTGCATTCTGACTTGAGACCTTGAACTGTTTTGCCTTCCTGTGCTGTTCTTCTTCTTCTTTTCTTTCCTTTTTTCATTAAATGGGCAAAGGGGGGATGGCTTCCAGCTGGTTGACATATTGATGGTTATGAGTTCCCATCATTATGAAAAATTAATTAATTATTATGGTGTGCCATGATTGCGTAGTTGATTTCAAGAGTGTTTTACTTATAGCTTCTATAAGACTGTCACATGTCCTTATCAGAATTTTCATTAACAAGTGGAGCATACATACATTTTAAATGGAATCTTCGGAAATTGTTGCCAGGGTTGTATGGTCTGAAACAGGATATCCATGATTTCACAAAGCTAATGGATGAGCCAGCATTGGATGAGCTCCTTAGGGGCACTGTTGACTGCCCCAGTACGAGCAAAGATAAAGGGAAGAAAACATCAAATACGAGTGAAAGCTTTTTTAGCTCTGTCAGAAAGGCTTGCTCTGTTATTCAGCTCCCAAAGCCTACTCAGTCACAACATATGTCTGAGATGGACAGCTTCTCCCACAAAAAAATGTCTGCTTGCCAATTGAGTTCAGTTTGTGTTATTGAAGGTGGCGGTATTGGGGATAAAAGGCGGTCTTGCATGACAGAAGCAGCTTCATGTCAAAAGGTTAGTATTAATAGTATTCAAATGCATACATTCTTGGCTTAATGGAAGAAAATGGAATTGCTGCACCCCATATGGGCAACATAAAGGCTGCATCATCATATTTGTCTTCTGTGGTTGACTAAAAACCTTTTGGCTGTGCATGGTCTTCTATGCCTGGTAATCCTGATTCCTGAACACTATGGCAATGTGATTTTATATTTATTGCTTGACATCCAGGGTGCATGTGAAACTGAAACCACCTCTAGTACACTTGACTTTCCATTATATCAACCTAAGGATGTCTTGGAACGCATTGCACTCCCTCCATCCCCGGATTTGGAGTCTTTGCTTTTTGATGCGTCCAAGCCTGCTGTTATCACAAAGAGCAATAATGATCTACGTTCAGGCAAGCTGGTTTCTCGTCGGCCAAGCTTGCCAGTCTTCCCATGGTCACATGCTTTTGGTGGTCATTGTAGAACTAATTCTGATGCAGTTAAGTCATCAACAAGTAGAAGCACTTGCCAAGGTAAATGGGCAAGGATAGGTGTCAGTACTAGCACTACAGGTAGCAGTCAAGGTTGTTTCACAAGCCTTGATACTTTCACTTATAATCAAAGCCTTGTCCCTTCAATGGGTGTTTCATACAAAAAAGAATTCCAATCTTTATGTGCTAGTCTTCCGTTCTTTCAGTGTAATTCATCATCTCCTGTAACGTCTTCAAATGCTTCGCAGGTTACTGCAGGTACAAATTTATGCTAGGGCTATCTGAATTATCCCCCCCCCCCCCCCCTCTCTCCCCCTCTCATATGGAGGCATCTAATTGTCATTGCTTTTTCCTGAAAATGCAGAATTTGCAGGCCCGGTGGATATTAAAAAGAAGGGTATGACAATTGCCTATGTGTACACTTGTTTGACTGTTTCTGTGAGCCATTTCTTTTTCTCTGCATCCTTTGTTCTCCATTCACATTGTTACTGTATGTTTGTTTGCCACAAATTGTATCATAAATCCTATTATCTGGTGACCACGAACTGTAAGGACTTAGATGTTAGGCCTGAGGATTACGCTTTCAGATAAACAATTTTACTGTTTTTTCAAGAGATACTGAATTTGCAGTAAGAGTAAGAGCTTGCTCTCTCTTTCTCTCCCTTAACATTTTTGTCTGTGACAGATGGGGATTGTCCAAGAGTATTATCTGCTGCTCAAACACTCCATGCAATGGCAACTGATTACTCACTGAAGCAATACTCTGATGGAATTGTGAGCCGGCAAAAGAAGACTTCACGTAAGACCATGAAAGGTTGCCACTTGAAATCAAATGAGAAACTTGAAGAAATGCTTTCAACACCAATTGGGTCTGAACTAGTTGTCAGAAGAGTGGAGCAGACAATGCCCTCAAAGAAGCCAAGGCTTTCCATAGTGGAGAACAAGGATGATGGTTATTCCAATAATGTTAATAAAGGACCATGTTCTTGGCCTATTTCAAAATCAAGTAGATCGTTACACAGTAAATCAGTTAGGGACTCGATTGTGGAAAACAAACATTCAAATCCAAGCATTCTGAAGCAACATTGTATGATGCCCCCGCCCGCAAGGCTTTTGGATAAGTCATGCGACAGGCAGCAGAAAGTAAGAAAAGTAGTATTTGACTGATTGGAAAAGGGGAAACGACAAGTCAGACTGATCAAACATTATTTAAATTTGAAGCATCGTCCGCTGGCGGTTGCTGTGACTAAAAATGTTAGTTTGTTAGTAAATCGCTGCTTTGTACATATTATGCTGTGGCTGCGATGAGATTGTTGTAAGGATAAAGATGATTTGAATGTTGTATTTTTAAATAGAGTTGTACAAAACAGCAGAAATCATTGCTTACTGTAGAGCATTTTCCAAGGCAATAGAAAGTTGAGGTTCTCTCTCTCAATGTCTGTCTTCCTATGAGTATTGCATAGTGCGAGCCTCAAGGCAATATTTTGGCGTGACCGACAGCAGTTTCCCGTGTTTGGATATGCATACATGTTGATAGAAATATGGTCAGTATCAGTCCCGATACTATATTCAATAGGTGCCCTAGGGGATGGGCCGGATGGCTAAGGACTAGAGGTATAGGTGGAGTTGTGACATGCTTCGAAACTCGAAGATTCAGGGAACTCATGGCCCGTCATCTATTTTTATTGATTTAAAAAAAAAAAATGGCCTTTACCTTTACAAAACAGCGGTGCTATCCTCACGGGTTTAAGTATACTACACGTGAAGCGTACAAGAGTGATGTGATTTTTATTTTTAAAACATCGGTCATTCTAAATTAAAAAAAATTAATTTAAAACATCCCTTTCTTATAAAAATATGGATTATATGCCACGAGGGTGCAGTTTCATTGTAAAAGGTGTCTACGTCGCGCGAGAATCAAAGTTGGGTTTGAGATACAAATTTGAAGCATAGGCAGGTTGAATTTCATTCTAGATCTAAGTTCAATTTAAAAGAAGCTGAATGTATTTCTATGAATCAGGGAGGATGAAGAGGGGTCCTTTCAATTTTGAAAAATTATATATATATATATATATATATATCATTGGAAGTTTTTAAAACAATTAATTTTGCCTTCCTTAAATTTTGAAAAAATTTATTTATATTATAACAATTTTAAAATGTTTTTAATTTAATTCCTTTAAATCTTGTAGAATTTTATATATTAAAACTTTTAGATAGTTCTATATATTTTTTATTTAAAATTTTAAAGTAATTTTTAAATATTTTAAAATTATAAAAATAATTTTATTTCTTTTTTTATGTGTACAGATCAACCAATAACATATGGCACCCAAAAAATCCTGACTCTATTCCGGCTACCAATGTTATCAACTCCAAGGATATGATTTGAGAGATAAGAAGCTCTCATCAATTAGAGTCTTAACCAACAACTAAAAAAAGAGAAAGAATAAATAGCTCCCGGCCTTTTCTTATTTCTTTTTATCCTTTCTCTATAAAATCCCAATAGCAAAATGTTTAACGAGATATCAAAATTTGAATTTTATAATTCTATCATAAAGTTATGAAAACATTTGATCAAGGAGCAAAACGAGTGCCATGGCGAAGCCAGGATCAAAGCCTGGCTGAACAACTAACTGAAATATCTCCACCCCAAATGACACGTCTTTGCTTGTCGCTTCCTTCCTCTTAATCTCAGCTACGACCTTCTTCGACTCATCCGACACTTTACAAGCCCGGTGCGTGTAGGAACCCTCAATTGTGAACGCACATCGTTTATCAGAGGCTCCACAGTACACATACGCCTGAACGTTGGGATTCCCCTGTAAAATATTCACATGCTTCCTCACACAACATATTGGAGACTCTGATGATGACTTACTTCCCTTGCGCTGATTCCCCACTTCCCCTTCATACACATACCAGCTATCTACAAGTCCAAGCTTCTGCAAATCACAAATTCAGAGTGGTCAATTTTTGATCGAAAATTATGTTCCAAAAAAATTCACATTTATCTTTTGCATGACGTTCTGCACTTCGGATATTTACCAAAAAACCAAAACAGATTTTGATCGAGTGTAAGAGTGTAAGCGCATATCAGAGTGTCCATGAAGCATATATAACATCATCGTACCTTGCGGCGGCGCATGGTGAGGACGGATTTTCCGGAGGCGTCCATGAGAATGACTTCCTGTGGGTGGCCGATGTAATTGTCGACCCGATACACCAGATTTCCCCTGGAATCGATCACTGTGAATCCTTTGCAAGTGAACACAAGAGATTTTCTCCAAACTGTTAGCGATGTGCAGAAGCTTCCTTCGGTTCTTGGATATGCCTTCTCTTCATGCTGCGCCTGTTGTTCCTCGTGCACTGCTCTCGACAAAGATTTGAACCTAGAAAACATCCTCATCCTCATCGATCTCTGTCTCTCTGTTCTCTTTCTGTGTGTGCGTGGCTGTTTGTCTGTCTCGTCCTAATTAAGTAGTAATAATAATAATAGTCGCTAGCCAGTCTTGTTGATGGATCGAACAGATGTATATACAGAAGCCAACACGTTTGCAATTGGTTATTTATAAGTCATTTCCCAGAATTAAAGATGTTGCAGTCGGTCCACAATTCTGCTGTGGTAAGAAGGATGACAACATCTCGTGTTTGACAGACATCTATAAGCACACAGACTCTTTTGGAAGCTCGCGAAGGGCGACGATGTTGATGTGCCACTCTTTAAAATGCTTGTGTAGGGCCAGATGCTGATTTAGAAGTGGAAACTAATAAAGATCTTCCACCACGAGCATTTCCTTTCCTTGAAAAAAAAATGAAAAAGCACTCAAAATTCATATTGATACATAACCAATTCCATTAAAAAAAAAATTATTGATAGTATAAATAACACTAATTAATTCAACTAAAAATAGAAAATACAAAATGTCAAAACAACGCCTTCAATCTTCGTATTCATTTTTTTCCCTAAATTTTGAATAATAAAATCTGATTTAAAAGTCTAATTACCAGCATTTTTAATTTGGCTGGGATGGGCGGAAGAGATATTTTGAGGAATCCAAGGAGAAAAGTATTGACGTTGAATTTAAAAGTAACAAGCGTTGGAGAAAGGCGACACGTGGGTGCTTAGTTTTCATTCAAGGTCTTAAGATTCCGCCAGTCTCTCTCTTCTTTGCAACCAAGAGTCGTGGTCATCTTTCTTGGTTACATCTATGGGAGAGCAGATTCACAAAAGAGTGACGAAAATTGGAACCTAGAATTCTAGAGGGAGCAGTTACCAATAAGGAGTGAGTTCGAGTGTGTTGTCAATTTGCAATCACAAAAATTGGACTGAAATTTATTATAAATCGTCACAAACATTCAAAATTAAGGTTGAAAGGGATGAGAAAATGGAGTGGCATGTTGCAAATATTTAAAGAGTAGAGACCTTATTGCCAGAAGTGAAGACAGGCAGCCATGCATGTTATAATGGATCATTAGAAAAGCCAACATATTTATTGTGATATTGCACATGTCAATTTGAAGATACAAGAAAGCAATCATATATCTATATATGTGTATGTGTGTTGGGACAAAATTTATAGATGAAGATTATGTCGAGAGGTTATTTTTGAATTAGTTAAGTCACTTTATAATTATTGTTCGTAAAAAGAAATTTTAGTTTTGGAAGGATTGAATGGTCAGGATCGTGGAAAGCAGAAAATGCTGCGTTAGCTAGGAAAAGTAAAATTGGTGAATTGGATGCGATAGGAGGCGAGGCTAGTGGCCAACATGGGGACGCAAGATAAGCAGAAAATAATAGTGTTATTAAATCATAATCTTAATTATAAATGGAATAGGTTGGTAAGATATTTACGATAACAGTTGGGATATAGAGTCTGTGCCTATAATTATCACCATCATCTCCTCTAAGCAGTTTTCTTCAAACACGGCTTTGCTGTTTGTGGTTTAAGTGAACCATCACATAATGCTTTCCAACCGACTCGTGCCGCAATTGGTAACGCGTCGGGGAACACTCACTATCTGGGGATACATATGACCTACTCTCTACTCTACCAGTGGCAGCGCGTGGCCCTTTTAAACATTGTCTGTCTCTTCATTAAGGGATTCTTTGCTTTTAAATTGCTTTGGTAGTTTTAGAGGGGAAAAAAACTAAAGAACGATTTCTATTTGTGATTTTTTTTTTCATTAGTAATTTTTAACTGTTTCAATTTTATCATTGTCTCCTACTTTCTCCTGCAGCCGGATCCGGATGACGAAGATCAATTTTTGCAACGTGATTACAAGCGGCACCCACCTCCCACCTCATCCTTTGACTCAGTCCTCCTATAACCTATTGACGTTCGGCACTATAGAAACAAAACACGTGGTAGCATATGACCCATCGTACGATTCCATGAAAATCTCGTCTCTACCGACTTTTTTTTTTTTCAAGCAAACAAAGATGGGTCTTTTACTTTCTTAAATAAAATTTTATAAAAAAATATTAAAATATTAAATTTATTAAAATTTATAAATTAAACTATAAAAGTTGATAAACAAATAGCCGCAAAATCATTTAACATGAGAACAGTAATCAAAGTATGTGTGTAAAACTTTTTCCTTATCGTTTTCATCGGTGGACAGGAAATGCGTGTCAAGAAAAACAGAAGATGTAATTCTTCCGAAGATTTCATTAAAGGCTTTGAATCCCTGCAGCCGCAAGCCAACCATTCTCATTGGTTGCCCTAAAATATTGTCAAACACTGAACCTTCTCGAAGAAGCTGGCGTGCTCGTTCTCCGGGGAGTGATCTAAAGTCGGATGAGGACGCTAAAGCTGAATATTAATTTCATATAATTAAGACCTGCATGGCCGAAAGTAGCCAGTGTGCTTCAGCTTAAGGGGGTATATGGCACCGACACGTGGTATTCTAAACTGCACAGCCGAGATTACAGCGGGCCCCGTTTAGATATCAATTACTGCCATTTCCGGGAAGAAAGTCTAGTGTTCCATAATAGATAATGCTATGGGTCAACCACGTGCTCACAGACTGAGAGATTCAAGAAATATGCCGTCATCCTTGTTAGGAAGGTCTTAATTCGATAATACGCTGGTACTGTTTATTTGTTCTGAACAAACCAAAAAATATATATATATATATATATTATTTTTATGATATTTTTTATTTTTATTTTTTAATGATGTATTATAACATATTAATTTATTTTATTTATAATTTAATAAATTAAATATTTAAATTTTATATTACAAAAATAAGATAATAATAATAATAGTAATAACCATGACTTACATGAGTTTAATTATGGCATCTTTTCTAATGGGAAAGAATTTTTTGATGTAGTATTTTTATATTTTATTAAATATAAGATTAATTTATTTTTATAAAAATTATTTTATTTTTTGTGATAAAGATAATTTTGTGATTCAAATTTAAATTTTTAATATTAATTTCTTTTTAATAATTAAAGAATCGAAACTTTTTATAAAAAGACATAGAGGAGGAGAGTACTCACAGTTCGAATCCGCTGGAGTGCCATGGAGCCGGACTCGAGGCAAATTCTTTTACTTAACATACAAGTTGCAACACCAACACCCTATTGATCTAATGGAAAGAATCTGATGTATGCCAGAAGCCTATATTTCATAAATAAAAAATCTTTTTATGTATTTACTGCTTTCAATGTTTTGTAGGGTTGACAAGCCTGCTTATGTGTGTTAGAATCATGGATTTTGGGGTTGTCAATATAGTTATGTGTGAATATGATAAGCCATTTAACTTATCAAAATTGCGGGCATGGAATGCCAATCTTCGAGATCGCTATATTTAGCGGGCTCATAAGAAAAAAGAAAATTACAACGGGCTCAACGTGCATGATCCTGGCCAAGATTCATGCATGTTGTCATTGCTTAAGGCCAAACTTTTTAGACTAAATCTAGGATGGGCTTTATTGGGCCCTGTCTGTGGGATGTCCAATTAGCATTCTTCGGCGGGCCTTCTCAATGTTCTCATCTAGATAAACAATAATAAGGAAAAATACAAAAGCCTTGTCATGGGTTTGGAAACCCCTAATATTTCATGTCATGGTTCTTAATCGCCGAAGGATGAGCCCAATCAACTCTCTACGTTGCTACCAATCCATTGAATTTGCATGCCAAAAAAATAATTTGCCATTGCCAAGCTTCAACTTCTCGGTCATCATGCTCCCCTAACCCTCCGGATTACAAAATGAATAGTAATTAATAATTATAATAATAATGTAACAAAAAAGCAGCGTAGCACTTAGATTCCTCGTAGGGCAGCGCTGGTTGGAGGAAACTACCACTCATAATTAATTATTGCTTGGAGGCCCTATGTGTTGTCTGCCATGGCAACTTTTTTTATATTAAATTATGACATGTGATTCAGAAAATTTGAAAGCCAGATCCTTATCTGCCATGCCAAACTATGTTGCGTATGGGTTGCTATAAGGAACAGCGAGGGCCGATATGTCTGTGACTTCCAGGGTCACTTACATTAGATTGAAGATTCACAAGACTTATTGGCTCCCTCACTCCTTGTTGTAGTGAATGATCAGCGTTCATAATCTTCACAACATTCCCAATCGCTGTGTTCTTATTCATCAATATAATACTACTCGATGGGGAATCAGTTAGGCCTGGTGCTTGTTTGTATATTGCATCTGATAATAATATTCTTTTGGTTGCTCTCCCAAATGAAGTCGATGCTTTCATATATAGATTCATGCATCTTCCTAGTTTTGGGTGGAAACGTAGTCCCCTCTCAATTATTAATTAATGGAACTTTATAATACCGACATACATTCATTTGCCGATAACAAAATTAGTGTTGCATGAGAACTATGTTAATTTTATTTTACATGATGACCATATCGTAATGCCTAATTCATTGTATTTTTATAAACATTTATGTACCCTGTAATATAATTAATTGGTTAGTTACTATGACAAAATTAACTAAGGCATTGATAGAGCCATTCTCTATAAAATGACAATTTTTTTTTTTTTGGGTGATTCAGGAACTGATTGTCCTCTCAACTGTTTAATTGCTAGATATGAATCAGACACAAAACAATTATAAATCCCAAAAAGGCATCCTTGCTCCATCCTCAGGGGCTTTCAACGCACACATTTCCGCCCTGGAAGGATGGTCAAGATACACAGTGCTTGAAGATATTCTCTTTAATTTGTATATCTTTCAAACAAAGGAAATATCTTTGGCGCACTGAATCCTACGTTGTTTAACCATGTACATTACTTTCATCTGTAGTTGGCTTTGATGCAGATGGTGTTCACAAAGTCTATACCTAATCCGGATTTTATAGGTACCTGTAAATGCCAGCACTGTGCTAGAAAGAAAGAAGCTCAATCAAGCCAGGTAGAGGGCAATAGTAATTGATCATTCAACATAGCCATTTGCTTTTGCGTAGCAACAATGAAATAAATCAAAGTACGTCACCAAAGTAACGCGTGGTCAAGGCGAGCATTTAACTTGAATTTCCTATTTACGTAGTCACACCCAGCAGTGGCTTAACCAATTAGCAACCCCTTTTTTTGTCCATTAATAACTAAAAGATTGGCCGTGATTGGCAAGCCAAGGACTATATTATATATGTAACCACTGGTTGGGACACGCACTCATAATGACTGATCAGGGACTGCTACCGACTCATGTTTGCAAAAAAAGAATTTGTTACTTGCAGTCTGCAAAGAGGCTCTTTTTCTCTTCTTGTACTGCCAACCCTGTTACGTTCTTCTCATCAAAGAACTTTTTGCTACAAATTCATTTTCTATGACCCATACAAGAACAAAAGTCTTGGTGCATGCAAGAAAATAGCCGTGGAGACTCTAGACTTTGAAACTTTCAATGGGAAACCCTTCTTTTAATTACGACTGTATGCTAGCTAGTACATATATTCAGAAAAAGGAAGTAAATGAAAATGCCTTTTTCGCGTCTTCTGCTACCGTTCATGAATCAATGAGAAAATATCAGATTCTCCCTGAACGTGTGGACTAGGATTGAGCTCAAAACAAAAATGGCCAAATTTGTACGTATACATAATAATTAAGCTTCTTCAACAGCCGCGGTCAAGGTCTATAACACCACATACATAGTTCCCATTCATTATCTTGCTACTTGTAACTGCTTTCCCACCCCTTTCTTTCTAATTTTAATATAACTTTTGGAGATACATAGAAAGGCCTATTATTAGTCGTGCTACATTTTATTTTGGAGGTTTAGGTCCTTCAATTATGCTTGATTTACTTTAAACATCCACCAATAGGTCAAGCGTCCATTTTTACCCTTCCGTGTTATCGTGAAACGTGACTGGGCCCGATGGCTTTCAAAGTGGGTTCAAGCTATTCATCGCTTCTTCCCTAACATCCAAGAAAAAAAAAGAAAAAAAAAAAACTTCTGATGACGTTTTTTTTTACATTATTCAGTATTTGCTTGGGATATACGAATTATTAGTAGTTGCACGAGCTACCAAAAAGAATAAAAAAAGAAAATATATGACAAATGTAAAGTAGGGAAAATGATAGAGAGGCAAAGGCAATGAAAATTCGTTTGATAAGCGGGTGCCACTGCAAACCGCTTCAACTTTACAGCACATTAACCCTTGTATTATTATGGTTGATTACAAGAAGAAGTTATATATATCATGATGTGCCAGAAATTCTTTATTTAAATGGAGCAATAACCCACATTTATTTAGAGAAAAAAGCAATAAACATGGAAAGAATTAGCAATGTTAAAACTGCACCATTATTATTTTTGTGCCAATAAGCAATCCTTGAGTGAGGATAGGAGTTGGTGAGCATTTGACTTGGAAGTTTGCGGTGGACCCCTGCCATATCTGGGCTTTATACGTAATGTTCTTCCAGAAGCCCGACTATTCACTAACCCTATCTTTTCTCTCTCCTTTTCTTTTTTCTTTTTCCTTTTATTGGAAGGAGTGTGAATAATTTGATTACCCTCTTTTTGATGTTGATTACCATCCAAGTTTGCGAAACTAAGCTTGGGTTTCATACTAATTTTGTGCGCAGGAAACAACTCCGATTACTTAAAATCAAATTCCACTTATAACTGACTTAATTATGCGTTTTAAGATGATCAATATATAACTTGTACTCGTACTCAAGTATGGTTTTTGACCATCGCGTGGCCTGTGATTTGGGCAGCTGCTAAAGCGTAGACTAGACTTTTAGGTCGTTCTTCAAAGACTAATTGTTAATTAAACAGGTTTGATCGATTCACCAGTTCAACCTTAATGATTCATCCCAAGTATTAGTTTGCATTTACCACAATTACTTGACTAAAGACCATTCCACTCCAACATGCTTTCAGATGGCTTAATTTTGGAATATGGTATATGATGACATATCAAAGACAATGAATTGTAAACTTATCTTGTTAGTTTAGAATGAATGATCGCACTATATATTTAAAAGAAATCCGAACTTTGGGGCTGGATTAACGCACGGTGGTCAGCGCCAAAGACCAAGTCATTAACAGGAAAATGGAAGGAAGGAATTCAGATTCACCATGGCAGCGGAAACACCTTGCACACGTACCCCACAATTCACTTCGTACTAAACCCCGTCTCACACATTGTTGGGTTGCCTTTGATTACTTCTATTCATGCTGTGGTCTCGTTCGAAATAAGTGTGAACTCGAAATTCAGCAGGTTGGTGAACTTCCTCAAGTGGTCATGCCACCGTGCTAGTTACTCCCCCCAACAACCAAGCATTTTATCCAATATTCCAATAGCAAAACAGATGAGGCTACTAGAAATTAATTTATTATATCCCTTCTCATCTCTCATTTCACTTTAATATATATATATATATATATATATATATATATATAGATATAAGTGCTTTGGTAGAATGAATACTTAAATTAATCAATTAGGTGAATGAAGAGTAGTGTGTGCATGTATTTTACATTCTATATTGATAGAAAATGAACTATGATTTCTGTGTTGGCATCAAACAGGAGCGATTGTGGTGGACTTGCAAAACTTGGTTGTGTTTGTGTGGTCATGTGTTTTACAGTGAAGCGGTTGGTGGCAGGTATTCGTCAAATGAGTCTTCTTATATTTGTGCCTTTTCTTAGTTCATTTTCTTGGGTCCTTTATGACAAGAGGCGCGTTGATTTTCTGCCTAATGGCAAGGGATAACTTAAGGTACAAGCTAGTTTTATACATGAGTTGGACTTAAATTAGAAGCTTTCATATCTTTATTCAAAGTCAATAGGAAATATATATCTCAGTCACTTCGCTCGGTTCTTAATTTCGTCTACCATTTCTTCATTTTTCTAAAACAAAAAAAAAAAACAAATTAATAGGGTTCGACCACATATATATTCAGCCATATATAGCTTTAAATACATTGTATCCACGGCACATTGTTAGTAGTACGATGGAGAGTCACGTCATTTCATCCGTTATAAAGTTTCATATGTTCACAAAAATATATATATAATTTCATATGATAAAATAAAAAATAAAATAAAACGGTGCCTTGCAATGTGGAGTGTGTGGAATAGCATTGCGTCGGCGGAGCGTACGCGAAAAAAGTAAGCAGGCAAGTGCGGGACACTGTTGAAAGGACTGCGAGAAATGGGAGGCATAAGTACACTTATGATCGTGTTGAATGAAGCACGGTATTTCTTTTAGATAACAGTTAATCTATATTTTTATAAATTAAAATGTATAAAAATTTTATTTTAAATTAATAAATTTATTAAATTCCATAATACTTTAAATTATGAAACAACTCTAACATTATATAATTAATATTATAAAAATTTTTTCCAAGAAAATTCATGAGACAAAATTTTTCCTTTAGAATATTGCATTCTACGCATATGTTTCCATATCAAACTCCCAACCAAATACAAGTGCCGGATGGCATGCATCATCATATATTGGTGTCGGCATTGCTGACTGCCAAAATTCACAATGCTCAATCTTAGATTGTTTCACCTTACATAATTCATTTTCCGAATTATTAATTGAAACTATTGATTATGAAAAAAAGGTGCCCATTTATTTCTATTATTCACAGAGCAGTCGTCATGCATATGCTACAAGACTCATTTTTTATAAGAAGAACTTTTAAGCTTAATTCATGTTAAAAAAGTTGAATTTTTTATTTAAAAAAATTATCCTCATATAATTTTTAACCAAAAAAAATCATTTCAATTGTTTGCTGTTCTCTTTGACATGAATTTCAAATTATATTTTAAAGAAAAGAATAAATATGAATTTCAAATAATTAGACAACACCCTTAGGATTCGTTTCTTCATGTTTAATCAGTCCCTACATGGTAATCTTTTTATCACGTGTATAAAAGTTTGAAAATGATCGATATAGGCTAATTGCCAGCGAAGAAGATTTGGCTTTTTCTTTAAGAAGAATACGAACCACAATAACAGAAGAAAATGATCAATATAGACGCCATCAGAGCCGGCTTCATCATATTGTGCTATGAAAGCTTTATTATAGATGAAATTGAAGTGACTTTAGAGACACACTTAACTAAAACTAATTTACTCCCTGGCTTTATCGATATCACAAATCATTCACATGCATTTAATTGTTTGTTCTTATTTGGGTTTTTTTTTTTTTCCGAAAGGCGGCAAATTCATATTGCGGATTTATGTCACCGTACACATGTATTGCGCATGAGTGATTCGGTTACCACATGAACTATCAGCCACCAACCAAATCATGAATTTACTGTCAATGCTCTGCTTATTTCAGGCAAACGTAACGTTTTGGAGACTTTACATGATCAGTTTCCAGTTCAACTTCACATGCGCCAACATTCATGTTCGGATTGGTTCATGCTACCACTTAACTATTCTTTTTTTCCTTTTTTTTTAAAAAAAAAAAGAAAAAATGTTCGTTTATCATGCGGATCACGTTTCATTTCTTTCTTTCTTGAAGAGAACAAAAAATAGTAAATTAATAAATTAGTCATCCAAAAAATATATTCTACCTCAATTTAGTCATAGAAATTAATTAGCTTAATTTAGTCTCGTTGTTCTTAGTTTTTATTTATACCATCTGCTCAATTTAGTCATTTACTTAATATTTAAAAAATAATAATTTAAAGTTTTTCATAAAAATTTAAATTTACTTTAAAAAATATTTTTAGCTACTTGACCTCTCTAAGAATGTTTTTCTAACTAATTTGCGAATTGAAATACTTCAAAAAGTATAACAAGAATACTTATGATATACGACAGTGAAAAATACATAATAACTTAAATTATTCATTATATATTTGAGACTCACATGTTTCATTGTTGGTGGTTATTTTTTAAGTGTTATTAACCACAATGAAAGAATTATGTCAGTAGCTTAGAGACCTTTTAACTAAGTTGAAATAGAAGCTTAGACAATGTGACTAAATTAATCAAATTAATCTTTTGAAGAATAAATTGTTAATAAATGTTTATAAAGGAGAATTTTAGTAATTTACGCAAAAGAAAGTAACGAAAAAGCAGTGAGGGATACAATATGTGGAGTAGACTAGGCGATCCCTGCCGTCGACTCGGAAATTCTGGAAGGAACGGTCCCACTAGTGTAAAATATAGATATTATTCCCATAAAAAATAAAAAAAAAAGGAAGACATTCCCTATCCTTTTCCGACGTCCACTCCGCCACACTGCCTCTCTCTATCTTCATAGCCCTGCCTCTCCTTTTGGTAGTCACTGCCCTTTCTTTATCTCTCATCTCTCACCCGTCTTCAGCTACATTTGGGATCCTACCTACTCACCCTATAAAACGCACATTTACAATCATAATTCACATATACATGTATATTAATTCTTTCTTCTCGTTCCTTGGTGTCTAGGTCCTATAGCCAATTACCCTTGGCTTTGTTCCGTCTCTGCTAGGAAACCTTTGTCCTTTTCTTGCCTTTCTTTGTCTTCAGACAGAGCCCCTACGCTTTCATGTCTGTATCTCCCAGATTTTGAACGCTTTCTTCTACCTTCAACGCTTTCATCCACCACCGTGCACGTTAGCACCGCATGCCGGTTCGCATTGCATGATATAACGATTCACATTCCTTTCCTTTTTCCGGCGAGAGGTGAAAATTAAAAGGAATTCACAAAAAATTGCAGTACACTCTTCTGTTCTTAATGAGTGGCAATCCAAAGCACGAACGCCGATGGGCCTCCGACACCGTTCCCGGAAAGGCCACTGTCAGCACCGGAACTTCGCCGGGAACTGAGTCCAATTCGGCCGCTGAGGAATTTGTTGAGGTTACTCTTGATCTTCAAGACGATGACACAATTGTTCTTCGCAGCGTTGAGCCTGCCAGCGTCATTAACGTCGATGATGGAGTGGCCGACGGCGGAAATGAAACTCCGACTTTCGCCTCATGGTCGCCCACGATCAGGAGCAGCTCGTCTAAAAGATTGCGGCACTTCTCGCAGGAACTGAAAGCCGAGGCCGTGGCCAAGGCCAAGCAATTCTCACAAGAGCTTAAAGCAGAGCTGCGGCGGTTCTCGTGGAGCCACGGACACGCATCGCGCACTCCGTCCTCCTCCTTGGCTCAGAACGGCATTGGAGGAGCCACTGGAAGTGGACTTGAAGTGGCTTTGGCAGCTCGAGCTCTCAGGAAGCAACGCGCTCAGCTTGATCGGACTCGGTCTGGCGCTCAGAAAGCACTTCGCGGTCTGAGATTTATCAGCAGTAAATCCAAGGGTGTTGATGCGTGGAGCGAGGTGCAGAGCAACTTCAATAGACTTGCTAAGGACGGTTTTCTCTATCGCGCCGAGTTTGCGCAATGCATAGGTCCATTTCGTTTTCAATTAAGCTTATCTCATTGTCCATTTTGTTTATTTTTCTAAACAGGGTTTACCCCTGTTTACATTGCATGTTGGGCTTCGGCAATTTTTTGTTTAGATCTTCCATACACTGTTTACTTCTCTGCTTGAAGAGTCTACTGTTTATTTTGAAGGGATGAGAGATTCCAAGGAGTTCGCTCTGGAACTATTCGATGCTCTGAGTCGTAGACGAAGACTGAAAGTTGACAAGATCGGCAGGGATGAGCTTTACGAATTCTGGTCGCAAATCACCGATCAAAGTTTTGATTCGCGGCTCCAGATCTTCTTCGACATGTAATCATTGATTAATCTATCAATTATTTTTTTGGTACTGGATTAATCTATTAATTTAGGCCCTGAGATTTAACTACTTAAACATAATCTACTGTTAGCTCGATTCCTGTTAAAAACAGCCTTATTTAGGGAAGGCCAGAATAGTCACCGGATATTTGCTTTAACAATTTTCAAGAATAATTGAAAATTTTGATTCTTTGCTTCTAATTCAAATATTATATTATTTTTATGAGTTTTATGAACTTTTAATCATCGTAACAGGGTGGACAAGAATGATGATGGTAGAATCACCGAAGAGGAAGTGAAAGAGGTAAGGAGAAATTTTAAATTTAAATCCGACGGTTTGATTGGTAAACATTTTTACGCAAATTTGATTACTGAGTTTGGTCATTTTATTTTTTAAAAAAGTTAAATGCTGATTTATTTGTTGGCTACTAATTTAAATAACCGTTCTTTATGTGAACTTAAATATTTGAAGTAAACATAATCAGCAATTGAGATTAAAAATATAGTCAGCAATTTAATAGCTAAACTGAGTAAGGAATTTTTTTAAAAAAGTGTCTTTCCTATATTGTCCTTTAATTTCAAGCTTTTCTTTGAATATATATAGCTTCGAGGGTGCTCAATAATTTAGGACTCCTTTGAATTATTTTTATAAAAATTTATTTTAAAAATATATTTATTAAATAAAATATTACTTTTAAGATATTAAAAAATAGACCAACATAAATTAATCAAAGTGGTGGAGTTTACATTTCTTAAATATATTATCTTAAAAAAATATTTTAAAAAGACTTAAAAAAATAAAAGATAGTGTTTAACTTTCTTTAAAAAAATCATAATGTTTCTAAATTATTTTTTTATATTAAAAGCACATTTAAACTTTAGAAAAACAATTAAAATGGACCTTGCTTAAGTTTTAATAATTATCTGTAGGCGGGATTGGGTAGACCTCAACCTCTATAATTATTTCTAAAATTTAACTACTCCCAATACGAATGTCGCCATTGATGATAAGGAAATGAATCCGAGTGTTCTCGCCCATGACGTTTCCCATGTTCTAAAGCATCTTTACCCATCATTAGTTGGATTTTCGTTCAATGGTTTATATTCAAGAGCCAGTGAGCTAGGTCCTACCTTTCGACCTTCGGTCGTACAGTTGGCACCTTCAAGTTCCTGATTTATACCGAATTATTGGAATTTATAATGTCGTTTTTAGTGGGGTTGGTGGGGGCTTTTTCGTCATTTTATGTGCACTGAAGTTTTTCCTATGCCGTATTTTTTTCATTGATTCCCTATTCCACGTAGTATATGCTGCTTTTTAGTTTTAGCATCAAAGTTCGTATACATCAATGGTCTATATCTTTGATTTCCAGATTATCATGTTAAGCGCATCAGCGAACAAGTTATCAAGATTAAAGGAGCAAGCAGAAGAATATGCTGCTCTAATCATGGAAGAGTTAGACCCTGAAAGGCTTGGCTACATCGAGGTAATTAGAGAATTGTACATAAACTATTTTCGAATTTAATGTTAATATGTATACATATTTTATTCAGTAATTTTTTAAGGCTTTAATTAACAATGTTAGAATGTTAAAGAAATCGGTACATAGTAGACATCATATATAGTTGTATGACTTCTGTGGTTTGGTTTCATCTTTCAATTTCTTCTACCGTCTTAGGTTAGTTTAGAAGTATGTATTGCAGTCAATGTTGATTAGCACTGTACCATTTTCATATAGTTCACCGTAGCCCGGAATAGTCAAATTCGGGAAATTGCACAACGATTGCGTTGTTGTTCAACGGTGCAGAAAGGAAGAAAGAAAGTTAATCCAAACATGGTAATTAATTAGACAAATAGCACCCTAATCGCCACGTTTCTTTTACTGGAAAAGAAGAGGCAGGGATCAGTTTTTTCCTAATGTCAGCTAGCGCTTGTGTACTTATATTAAAAAAACAAATAAATAAAGCTTGCTTGTGTACTAATAATCAAGTAAGGAGTGAAGATGATTTGATCTGTATAAGATTATCGTTTCTTTTGTTACGAATAATAATATCATCACATTATTTGTGACAGTATCTACGGACATTTTGCTGCGTCAACCCTCAACTAATGTTTAAATTTGACATCAAACTCAATTGCATATGCCTTGTGCTTAGAAGATAAATATCCATTTTTATTGCATTTATTGCATTCTTATATTAAGCTGGAGTAGTTTGTCAATTTTTCACCCTTTCTAAATTGTGATGTTAGTACGGTGGAAAATGCCATTAGCCCTTGTTTAATTATTTTAAAGATGAGTAGTAAGTGGACGGGTCATTTCCAGCTGCACCACTGCTTAATTAACCCTGTGAGTCATATTCCTTCCACGAAATTGTGGGGTTTCAAATGTGCATGTTTCGAGTTTTCCGAGTGGGCCTTTCTGAAGTCTGCTTCATCCTTACTTAGTTACGCGTACATCTAACTCAACACGTATGTGCGCGTGCATAATTCTCTTTTATTCCTACCTATTGTATGTGAGTGACATCTGACATGTTCAAATATCTCTCTACTTTATTCAACTTCTCATAATTTTGAGGTTTTTTGGGTGATTATTATTTCACCACAGCTATGGCAATTGGAGACTCTTCTACTACAAAAGGACACGTACATCAACTACAGCCAAGCGCTAAGCTACACAAGCCAAGCCTTGAGTCAGAACCTGGCACTAAGGAAAAGGAGTCCTATAGGTAGGATGAGCCGCAGACTGCTCTACTATTGTCAAGAGAATTGGAGGAGACTTTGGGTTTTAACATTGTGGATTTCAATCATGACTGGGCTATTTACGTGGAAATTCATTCAGTACAAGCAGAAAGATGCCTTCAACATCATGGGTTACTGTCTCCTCACGGCTAAAGGTGCGGCAGAAACTCTGAAGTTCAACATGGCACTAATACTTTTGCCAGTGTGCAGAAACATCTTAACTTGGCTCAGGTCCACCAAATTGGCTTACATTGTACCTTTTGACGACAATATCAACTTTCACAAGGTACGCACCAACACCAGCAACCCTCGAGTCTTGATTTACACGTAAACTTGGTGGGCTCTATTTGGTGGACTTTTTAATTGTAATGTCAAATTAATTGATTGTGGATCTTGTCCATCATGATGCCAATTTTGTTCCACTTACACTTTCTAATTGAAAAGTTTATGTTGATAAAGATGCCTACCAACATGTTTACTCCTGCAGATTAGGATGAAAAATGCACATTGTAATTTAATTTAAAATAATTAAAGTGTACACATAATGAAATTCTATGATGACAATGAAAAGTTAAAATTTGTCAAACCAATGATATTCTTCAATTTAAACTGTGTTTAACTTATTCTGTTCTAATCACTATCAGAACTTATAAATTAAACATCCCAATTTTGAAATTTCAATTAAAATAAACTTATATGAAAAATTTGATATTCTTAATAAACAGTGTATTTAACAATTTGTTAGTTGTTACTTGTTATATATAAAGCTTTGCAAAAAATGATAGCATAAAACTTTATTAAAAACTGAAAGTACTTTAAAAAAAATTCTTCCTCTGCTCAAAAAAGAAAGTGAAATAAAAACTAACATTATAACAAAGAATTTGTGTTAATGTAGCAATACAGAAGTCGTGTATTTTTGTAGCAGTACACTGCTATTGTGCTGGTTAACAATTTCACTTATGAATGTGTACAGACAATTGCTGCGGCCATTGTGATTGGTGTTATGCTCCATGCCGGGGATCACCTTGCTTGTGATTTTCCAAGACTTGTAAATTCGTCTGAAGCTGCTTATAAGAGGAATTTGTATGGTGTTTTTGGTGATCAAAAACCCAGTTACGTGGACCTAATAAAGGGGGTCGAGGGTGTGACTGGAATTTTGATGGTGATATTTATGGCAATCGCATTCATACTTGCAACCAAATGGTTCAGGAGAAATCTCATTAAGCTGCCCAAACCATTCAGTAAGCTCACTGGCTTCAATGCTTTCTGGTATTCACACCATCTATTTGTAATTGTCTATGCGTTGCTCATCGTCCACGGTATAAAACTTTACCTGGAGCACAAATGGTGGCGTCAAACGGTATGTAACTAAATTCCAATTTTTAGCTGCGATTTCTGAAGTAGTGCGACTCAGTGATTATTGACGCATTGATTTCTGTCTGCAGACATGGATGTATCTTGCGGTTCCAATTTCACTTTATGCGGGAGAAAGAACACTCAGATTCTTTCGCTCTGGTTTCTATACTGTCCGTCTCATAAAGGTGAGCAGAAAAAGACAAAAGAATTTCATTAGATACTTCTGCACGGTTATTCTAGTTCATTATTAATATGGCTATATTTCTTAGTTGCCGTGTAATTGGACTAACTTTATGCATCCGGAGTGAAGAGTCATTAAAACTGCAGGGACCAGGGCCTCACAAGAGGCTCCATCAATTCTCGCTACAAAATAAACAATTTTGTGAAGTAGAGAACTAACATTGTGGAATCAATTAGGTTGCCATTTATCCAGGAAATGTTCTCACTCTGCAAATGTCTAAGCCACCGCAATTTCGTTACAAGAGCGGACAATATATGTTTGTGCAATGTCCTGCAGTTTCTCCGTTTGAGTGGTAAGTGACCATCTTAGTTTCCTGACACTGTTTTTCAGTCATCGTACCAATTTTCTTTCTCTTGTTTTTTCTAGTTGCTGTGCCACATTTTACTTGTTGCTTAATAGAGTATCAGGGAGTCATCGATGATAGGCAAAAATGACGAGAGCTTTTGGTGAGGGGAGAAGGGAGAATAAAATTGGGATATATATAATTAACTTAAATACCTGCAAAATAGAAACCACATGATTAGTACCTTCGTTTTTCTAGGTGCCTTGTTCTCTGTAGGGCAGGTATTACCTTTGCACATGAAGGATTTTGAAAAAGAATGGAAGTAAAGTGACGTTCTGTCTGTAGCTTAGGACTCTCCGTTCTGTTTTATAGCGAGACTTGCGTGCCCTCTGCCCAAGTGTGATGTCGGTACTTAATAGTAACATGCAACAGTGAATGTACGACAGGCATCCGTTTTCTATTACCTCGGCCCCTGGTGATGACTACCTGAGTGTTCACATCCGGCAACTGGGTGACTGGACACAGGAGCTTAAAAGGATATTTTCAGAGGCCTGCGAACCTCCCGTAGCCGGGAAGAGTGGGCTTCTGAGGGCTGATGAAACCACAAAGAAAAGGTAAATGATTCAGCCACCAAAGATTGGTAGTTAGCCTTTGAATTTTCGTCCTCAGAACGACTAATTTATACTTATAAACTATTATCCTTTTCAATTATTGAAACAGTTTGCCGAAGCTTAAGATAGATGGACCTTATGGTGCACCGGCGCAAGACTACAGAAAATATGATGTTCTGTTACTAGTCGGTCTTGGGATTGGAGCAACGCCTTTCATCAGCATATTAAAAGATCTTCTCAACATTATCAAAATGGAGGAGCTGGCGGTGAGTGAGTTGCGCCAGAGAGTAAACAAACATACAGATTACAGAGTATTCAGACTCCTTTATAACAAAAAAGATGCATAGAATACGATCCTTGCTATACTGACCATTAATTAGTTTTTAATGAAAGTTTAACATGACAATTGTATGCAATTACTTCTGTCCAGGATTCAGCCTCTGATTTAGGTAGAAATTCAGACTTTAATGTTGGGAGTACAGAGTCACCATCTCTTAATAAAATTTCTCCGAAACGGAAGAAACCACTGAAGACTACAAATGCGTATTTCTACTGGGTAACAAGAGAGCAAGGTTCTTTTGATTGGTTTAAAGGAGTCATGAACGAGGTGGCTGAGCTTGATCGAAGGGTATTATGGAAGATTAATTTATAATATTGATATTTCTTCTCGAACAATTCTTTTTATTGCTTTCCCCTGCTTCCGGAGTATTGGTTGCATTTGCTTATGTTCAACACCTAATTGGGGACTGCAGGGTGTCATTGAGATGCACAACTACTTGACTAGCGTATACGAAGAAGGCGATGCCAGATCAGCCCTCATAACCATGGTGCAAGCACTTAACCATGCCAAAAATGGAGTTGATATCGTTTCAGGGATAAGGGTAAGTACTCTCTAACTTTTGTCATTCATTCTCTTACGTACAGCACACTTGCTCATGCCATTTTAATTTCTTAAAAAAAAAAATAAAATAGCATCCGGATATGAAAGACCTTTTTTTTTACTATTACTCGAGACCTAGTATAGTTAAAACCGGCATTTGTCTTTGTTGTTTCCACATTCAGGTGCGAACCCATTTTGCTAGGCCTAACTGGAAGAAGGTTTTCTCTAAAATATGTTCCAAGCACAGCAATGGACGAATAGGTAAGTCAATCTCCAGCGATATAAGTTTTTTGACTTTGTCGTCATCTTGTACTGATATGCTGGTCATATTAATTTTGAGCAGGGGTATTTTATTGTGGTGCTCCAGTTTTGGCTAAAGAACTTAGCAAGCTTTGCTATGAGTTCAATGAAAAAGGTACGACAAAATTTGAGTTCCACAAGGAGCATTTTTAAAGAAATATGGAGCGAGCTTTGGCACGATTGAGTTAACGCAACCGTGTCATGACTAAAGCAAGTGATTATAGCAACTTGGCGTGGCGAGATTATATGGTTCTATTCAATAAGCCAAAACCTTGTGTATAGAAAAAGAAGCATTATAGCTCTCCAAAAAAAAAAATGAAACATTATACATACAGTGGAACAAGATGGCTGTGACATTTCATCATACATGTGGCGCCCGCGCATAGAACGTGCGAAGCCGGTAGTCTTGGCATCTAGCAAGAGTGCGGTACAGCTACGTTTGACACGTTGACCTAACAGACATCAAAGAGGGCCACATACAATGACATCCATGGGCATAGTAACTAGGATATAGACAGTTTTGAAAGAGATAGAAGGAGGGACGTTAGTGGACTAAGGAGTGGGAAAGGGATGCCTTTGTTTGACTTAGTTTTCCTTCGAATGCTTCCTGGGATTAATTCTTCTAGAATATTGAGGGTGAAACCGGGGATCCTTGTCTGCTTTATCCCTGTAGAGGAAATTATAATTTAAATCTGTAAATGACACTGTATTCATTTTCTTTTTTTTTAAAAATATTTTTACATTAAAATTTTACAATATCTTCACATAATTTATAATTTGACTTATTTACAAAAGCTAAAGTGAGAGAGTCACCCTAAAAATGGAAGAGTGGGACAACTGTCTCCAGAAGCACAAGAACAAAAACAAGTCCTCTTTATCATAAACTAAACTGCCTCATCGTCAATTTGTCAACAATGGCGGTCCAGGATGTCAAATGCGCAGTGATTACATCCCATTATTGCTTTTTCCCCCTTCTTTGAGGATCATTAATCAGTTATTTCAACAATTTAACTCTACATTTGCTTTCATTAATTTCCGATTTCTTTTCATTCTTCTGTCTATATTGTTACCGTCACTAGCTGTTGTCAGAAAAGCATGTAATTATTCAGCTTTGAATTCTGGGCCTTCTTTGAAGCATAAATATATTTGGGCTATGAAAGAACATTGGCGGTGAGTGGGAGAAGTACGTAAACCAAGCCCAAATTGAAGACGAGTTGCAGCCATCCAAAACTTTTGTGAAAGCAAACATCCGAAACAGAGGACTGCCGCATGCCGCATGGCTTTCTTGTGCTTTCCTCCTAATTAAAAGCATTGTTGTCTACATACTTCTATCAGAAGAAATTGAAGATCGTAATTAATGATGGAGAGCCAAACAGAAAGTATTTGTAATTGTTTCGATTTCAATATTAACTTATACTCCAGTATTCCAATATATATATAAATATATTAACTTAACGCATATTCATCCTGGTCTTCTTCTCTGTTTCTAGCATTAGTTATGTGCTGTAATTTGCGGGTGGCGGCAGCCGCTGATTTTCTACAAGAATCATTGATGAATCAGTAGACATCATCTCAAATAAAAAATGCCTCTCAGCTCGTGTTGTCTTCGCGCGTATTGGGATCATCCTGCTACTCTATATAACTTTACAACTTGTAACACCCCCTTCATTGTTTTTTCACCTCCCCACAAAAATTAATATTGCAATTTCTTCAGCTTTTGTGGCTGAAACAAACAAAAAAAGAAACCTCCTTTCTCCAGAAGAGGAGCATTCTCGATCAAAATGTCCGAAGAAAACCCGACTTCGTGGCTTAGAGCAGCAGGATCGCGTCAAAGAAGTGACGAAGAGATCGCCATAAACAGACCAATACGTAGAGAAGGAAGCAGCAGATGTTTCTTAATCTTTTTCACCGGCTTTGTAATTTTATGTGCAGCAGCTTTACTGGTCTTTGCGTTGCTCGTGTTGCGAGTGACAAGTCCTGCGGTCGAACTGAGATCAGCTACGGTGAACCGCATTAGTTATACCGCTACGCCATCGGCTTCCTTCAACGTCACCATGATTGCTTCTCTAACGACCAAGAATTCGAACTACGGTCGCTTTGATTATGAGAATAGCACAGAGAGCGTGCTGTATGGGGGCGCGAAGTTTGGTGATAGGAAAATTGGCAGTGGCAGAGTGAAAGGTAGAGAAACCAAAGGGATGAACGTTAGTGTGAACATGAGGTCCACCAGACCACCGGTAACGGGGAATCTTACCGATGATATCAGTTCAGGCATGCTGAAACTCTCAAGCTACGTTAAATTGAGGGGAACAGTGCACCTGCTGATGATTATAGACAAGAGGAAGACCACAGAAATGGCTTGCACTATGAATCTCAACTTGACCTCCCGCTCAATTCGGCACTTCCAATGCTGATGAATGATTAATGCCTGGCTATTACGTTATTTTGTGTTATGTGTTTTCAATTTTTCTCTCACAACCCGAACATTTTTCAAGTTGTATATATATATATATATATTAGTTTTTTGATGTGTAATTTTGAAATAATAGTTGTTTGTTTTTTTGGTACAGTTGAAAAACTAACAGCAAGCTCTAGATAACACCACTATCAGCCTGCAAGTCCTCCTGCAAAATATGATGAAGCTACTTTGGAATAGATGTCCAGAATCTCAGCTCATTCCCACGTGTTGCTCCTCTCTTGGCGATCCAGTCTGCAGCTCTATTTGCTAGTCTGGCAACAAATTGAATTCGGACTTCCCAATATTTTTGCAATCCCCCGGCAAATCCTATCCACCAACTGCTTAGTTTGTAGACTCTGCTCTGCTTCCCTATTGACCAATTGCACTGCTGTTAAGGCATCAGATTCCACTATGAGTTATTTAACTCCAGCATTCCAACCATTTTAAATTCCCATTAACATAGCCCGTAATTCTGCCTGTAGGATAGAAAAAATGCCTACTTCTTCGGTGAAAATTTTAATCAGTTTTCCTGCATCATCCCCAAGAATTCCGCCACGAAATAATAGTTGTTTTCACTTCTTGTACTTCGATTTTCTTGTTGAATTTTGGTGTACTTTGATTATATTTGTTCGATAATGGATAGGAAATATGAAGTATTTAAGGTGTATAATATGCATTTGAAAGAAATTTAAACACCTAATTAAGGACTCAATTGTGATAATTGAATGTCGAACAATGACAAGAAAAATATTAATTATATCGTGTAGAGATCGGAATATTAATTTTCTTCATTAATACATTTTGAATATAAGCTCAATAACCTTTCTAAAAGCTTTAATATATCTGGTGGAAAAAGATAAGTAAATCGGGCTTGAACTTTAGTTTGTGCGTCCAGGTAGTTAATTCTATAAAAATCAATGGCCCCGCACCTTTAATATACAAGTATAGTGGTTTCTAAATTCATGTAGAAGTAAAGTACTCACTAGTTAATCATGAAAAATTTCATCAAGTAGTCATGCTAGAGACATAAACAGTCATAGATCATTACAAAATCATATCCTTCCGAATGGGATAAGAGAATTCCTAATATATATTTACTATTCCCTTCTCTCTCTTCTATTAATTGTCTATTAATTAAAGAAATAATTGAAAAATAAAACAGCAAATACAAAAATGAGTAATAACCCCCAATAGAGATTGGTATGATTCAATTCAACAAAGTTTGGCATAATTCAAAAGAGATTAATTTCTAACTACTAATTGGAAAACATCCTTACATTGCTAAATAAATATTTTTATTATTTTTACAACTTTCTTATTTGATTTTTACAATAAACATAATTAAAGTGATTGAACTCAATAAATTAAATGATGAAATTTAAAAAATTAACTATTCATATAAAAATGTATGAGCATTAAAAGGAGTGAAAATACCATTTATGTGAAAAGAAATCATTAATTTTCTGTAATGAAAACAATAAATTGGTAAGTGAAATAATTGGTCGTGGCTAATAACAAAGTAAAGAAAGATAAGGTATAAAGATAACGGGTTAGTATGTACAAAAAAAAAAAAATTCTAAAGGTTAGTATAGTTGGTGTAAGTGCTTTAAAATTATTTGATAATTGTAAATTTAATTTTTGAAAAGATTATTAAGGTTAAAGATTTATAATACCACCTAGATGGATTGACTCACTCAAATTAACATATTCAAAAAATTTATACTTTAAATAAAAATACCTTTTAGTTTATATAATAAATTAAAAAAAAAAGACAAGATAAAACTACAACGGAAAAGACTACATACACATATTGTGGATTACGCAAAATGTACAAAAGAAAAAACAAAACTTTTGGTAAAACGTTGTATTTTATTAAATATTTGTTTTTATTACTACCTCCCCCGTACTCAAAAGAATACGTGTATATATCACCGTTCAGCTACAGCCCTACAACACTTCACAGTTCTCACCCATACATGAAGAACGAAGCAGCTAGCAAAGGTGTACATTTTGGGCATGATTTGACGCTGTATTCGCCGCTCTGTCGGTTTGGCATCCACCGTTTTGAATTTAGATCAGCTAAGGCGATGATGTACTTTAACATCACCAGCTTCCTTTAACATGATTATGATTGCCCATCTCGCAATCCATAACCCAAACTCTGGTCACTTCAATTATGATAAAAGCCATAGCGAGTGTGCTGCTGATCTTTGGGGGCATGACTGCTGCTAAATGCTAATTAACACACAATTTGGTTTTCCTTAACTAGCTTCATTTGTATGTATTTCCTTCCTTCTATGTACCAATTGCTTTAATCACCCGTCATGGCTTTGCCCATAAATAAAGAAAGTTGTGCCGTCAGTCCTAACAAAATAAAGCTGGAACTTCTAGTTTCTCATGAAAAATGCCCAGGACAAAAACAGAGCCAGAGACAAAATACTGGCAGTTCATGTTATTAAGCCTAAAAGTTATATGAGGGGAAAAATAAGATGTACATTTATTATTCATCAAGAAATTGAGCGCATATGCAATTGATAAGATGTTTTTTTCTTTTTAAAAGACGCTATGGATTAGGCTGTTGATTGTCTTTTCTGGACGAAGATGCCTTGACTTCCTTGTTGAAAGTGAGGAGATGCAACAAGAGAAATATATAAATAATACTAAAAAATAAATGAAAAAAATTGTAAATTAAATTTATATATAAAATAAAAAAATAGATAAAAAATTATTAAAATTAGAGAATTTAAATTCTTTAACTAAGATGACAAACGTAACTAAATAATTATTTTTGACTCTGCAAAACATGTCCTTCCTTGCATGTGCTTTTCTAACTTGCTAGCAGCTCTGAAGGCTGTAGTCCCCGCTTTTATTCCATTCCGAATATAGTGAAAACAAAGAAAAAGAACGAAAAGAAAGAAAGGGTGGCAGCGCCATTTATGCATATCACGTTTCCATTTAGTAGTTGAGTATTAGGCCAACAGCCAGCCATCATTTTAATGACATGCACTCAATTGTTGGATAATTCAGTGAAGGTAGTTGTAATTAAAAAGGGACAACCGTATAAATTTTGGCATTGAATGTTAATATGGAACTCTGATTTTCCATTTCAACTTCTAAGCCATTTGCTGTAAAAGAAATTAAAGTACAGTGCTTCATCACCGCCCTCTAAATCACCTTATTTGAATCAAGTTTACATATACACCTCTTACTCTACGAATAACCACTTTAGCAGAAGCTACGCACAATAAAATAATTACACTACGTATGGACCAAAAAAGAAAAAGTAATCATACCCAGGCTGTAATCAACTTCACGTTGAAAACTTTTCGCCGCTAAAAAAACAAGAGGGAAGATAAACATGTTGCCCTGATAATAACATAGCATTTAGACTTAGAACTGCAACCACACAATTTCTGGGGTGCATTTCAGAATAATACAAGATGAATGAAATCATTAATGGTTCTTCGTCCCAGAAACGGGAGACATAAGCAACTTCGTAGTCAAAGCCGATTTATATAACTCATATTTAATCGTCTTGGCTACATGCACATGCACGTAACCTGTCTTAAAATGTTTGCCTTTGATTAAACTTGATGAAACGACTACTTTTGGATTCGTTGTACTCTTGTCAACATTGTAGTTCGCCTGTTCTAAAAACAAATTTGAATTACACGCCATAAAAGCCTAATTAACACAACAAATGTGGGCATTTGTGTCCTCAAGTCGGTCCAAATCCCCAACAATATATACATGGACTGAATGCAAGGCCGATAAGGCTATAAACTAATGGTTATAGTATTATGTAGGTCCATTCAGATAGGACACAGCGAAGCCAATTTGGCGATGACGTGGCGAATGACTCAGCCCGGTGTTCCGGCTTTTGTGGGTACAGAAGTGGGCACAAAAAGACAAATTGAATCTCCTACGTTATTTCACGACACACCAACCGGTTGCACAAACACCAATGAAACAGAGCTTCGCTAATTCCGATATCTGCTCACCGTAACACGCATTTGAGAGCCAAGACCCTCCCAGCATCGCACACAGAAAACTCAACTAAAACAGAACTTGCATTTTGCCCTGAAGCAGATTCCAATTCAACCCCACCTCACATCTCTTTACCCACTTTCTTTAATCTCATACTCTTTTCCTCTCTACTTCCAAAAGAAAATCTTACTTTCACTGCTCATGTCCCCCTTCTTTCCCACTTCTCTGACCGCATTTTGCCTCATCTCGAGTAACTATGATTCTCCATTCATTATCAAAACTTTATCAAGCCTATCATAATGATTATTATTTAAACAAGACTTTCTATTGTACACTACTATATACATAGATATAGATATATTATAGCGCCCATTGTAAATTTGGCCAAATAAAATAAACCCAAGCTTAATCCTAACTCTACTGAATAGTGACAGAGCTGTTCATTGAAAAGTGCAGGCTACATTGTTAACCAAAAAAAAATGGGTGCAGGCTACATAGATACAGAGCAAAGATCTGATTCTTCTTTCGCTTTCTCGTAAAGAGCTTTACAGTTTACACTACTAAAGAAAAGAGCCACTGAGATAATGAGCTTCATATCAACAGTCATGGTCACAACCACACTCCTCTGGCCACAACTCTAATGTTCTAATATAATTTTTTTTTCCTTTTCTTTTTTACCATTCAAATATATACTCTATTAATCGTAATACTAAGGAGTACTAACATCTTCCCTTTTTACACACAGACCTGGGACATAAGAAAAGATATTATATCCATCGTATGTCACTTTAGAATAATGAAAATACAAAAATCTGAAAGACCTTCCCCTCCCATAAGGACCGTGTGGTCTTCCTGAACCTTCTACCCAGAGGAAATACTTCAAGGACGGTTGTCTTTGCCGCTTTCCGTAGATTTTCTTGATAATTCCGGTGATATCTCATGCAATGGATCACTCACGGAACGTGGCAGCTGCTGCGAAGACTCGCATTCTGCGTTCACAAATTAAATGAACATATCTATATTCTATAGAAAAATTTAAATTTCCCCATATAAGTAACCCAAAAATGGTCCCCCAACCTGAAGAAAGTAGAAACAACAAGATCTGATGTGATTTACCTCTTGATGCATTGAAGGACCGCTTGCAGTGTAAAATGGCCCCTTGAATCCCATCCTGTTGTTGCAACAGTGAATCATCGCGCCGTCTTGAAGTAACCATTCCAGACGGAGCAGCTGCCACCGCCGACGACGCCGAACGGCTCTTCCCCAAATGCTTACAAACAACCCTCAGCCCTGCTGGGAGATTTCCCTGTTTCTGACTCTTCGTGTTGCCCCCCTGCGCGTCAGAAGCATCTGCTTCTGCCTGAACCTTCTCGGCCGCTTGTTTTGCGGGAACCATGGCTGGTGGTGGTGGTGGTGGTGTTGCAGCTTTACTTCCAGAGCTTAGATTGAGCTGCCCAGAAAACCTCAATTTGTCCCCGTACTTTCTGGAAACCCGAATATATAGAGGCTTAACCATTTTCAGATACTTTTGCATCACTTCCTTAGAGAAACGCTTCTCGTCCGAAGCGGAAGAAGGTGACTCCTCCGTGTTCTGCTTCTGAGATTTGGTGTTGCTTGAAGCAATTCTCGAGCTGTTATCTCTGGTGAAAAGAGACATAATGCGAACCTCTTCAACTTTGAATTTCACAGTAAAAAGCTTTCTTTGCTGCGGCTGCTGTTGTTGCTGCTCTGGCTGCTGCTTCTTCAGCGATTCTTGTTGCTGAGTTTGCGGCTGTTTTGGAGGAACGGAATCAGACCCATTTGACTCTTTCTCAGATGCATTTAATTTCGATTTCTTAAGGCCCAACATAAAAACCCGAAATTTGGTGGCCGATTTCAACAATGACGCGTTGAACTTTGGCTTGGAGTTGGGTTCGGAGGAATTGAGCACAAACGAAGTAGGCTCCACCTGCACCAGCTTTCCTTTAAAGAACAAATCGTCAGAAGGAGAAAGCGCAAGGTTAGGATCGCTACGGTCGTTGCTTGAAGGAGAGAGCGTAAATTTGAACTCTCTTTCACCGTCACCACCGTCAGATTCATCGTCCTCGTCCTCGTCTTCCTCTTCTTCACTATGGCGTGCAGAGTTCCTGCCACTACGGGTTCCGTTCGGATTTTCGTGCCCATCATCGGAATCATCGGCATCGTCGGGTACCGCAAACTCTAAGTCGAAGAAAGGCCCGTCATCGTCGTCATCATCGTCGGTTTCAACCGCATTTTGAGCTACGGCGCTGACGATTGTGGGGCAGGCGTCAGGGGTGCGGGCATTGGCAGAATTAATATTGTCAGGGGCAGCTCCTCCTCCACCACCCCCTCTCCAGTATTTGAGCAAGCTAAAAGCTTCCATAGTTGGGAGAGCCAGTATACACAAGTGGGTTGCTTTTTAGACTATTAAGTGAAAAAGAGAAAGAGATTATATGGGAGTGGGAAAGGGGGAGATAAAAAGAGGAGGACTTTGAGGGACTTTGGTTAATGGCGTTTGCAATACCAGTAAAGATGGGGTGACAGGGTGACAGGGTGATCAGAGGGAAGCCAAAGCTTTAACGGCAGAGAGAGGAAAGAGAGGGAGGGAGGGAGGGAGAAGGGAGGAGATTTGCCCTGCTTTTATTTTGTCAGTGTTCTTTGGTTACAGGCAGTCATGTGAGACGCGTCAGATTAATACGGAGACAGAGGCAGCAGCGACAGAGTAATATATTTGTAGGAGAAGGGGCGAGGGGGCTTTTCCTTCTGAATTCATTCAGTATTCTATTCTGTGACATGGGGTATTAATGTTATGTTACAGTGCATATACGACTACGAGTACGGTCTATCGTTTAATGTCGCTCATTATTTTTCATACATTTTTTATTATAGGTTTTTTTTTGGGTTAAAATTTTTGTTATAGGTTTTCATACATTGAGACTGAGTGAACGCACTTTTTTAATTGGTCTGCACATTGCACTCCCGTTACATTCAATGCAGTCTCCGTCCCCATTTCTTTACATTATTATTACTCTTATCCCCAAAATTTACCTCTTTTTATTTTTGTTCATTTTCATCTTAATTATATAAATATTCTTTTTATTCTTAAAAATTAGAATTTATAAAATTTTATTTATTAAATTGATTAATTTCATAATTTAAATTGTAAATCTAATGAATTTAACATTTTAATTTTTTGATATATTTATTAATTTATTTTGGTGTAAGTAGCTTTTTCATCCTAATTATATCAATATTCTTTTTATTCTTAAAAATTAAAATTTATAAAATTTTATTTAAAATAATTTTAATTATTAAATTCATTAATTTCATAATTTAAATTATAAATCTAAAAGCATTTTTTCATAATTTAAATTGTAATTTCATAATCTAACATTTCAAAATTTTTGAGATATTTATTAATTTATTTTGGTGCAAGTAGTTTTTTCTTACATCAAAGATAGCGTTGGAAGAATTCATCACACATGGGAAGCGTTGCACTTAAAATGGATAATTTCCGTACAGGAGGTCACGTGTCTGGCATTCAGGCGTAGGGCCCTAACCGAAAGAGTGGAGAGGATTGCCTTGGCCTTTGTTTCCTATTGCAAGTCAAGCTCGTTCAATCTGAACCGTTGGTTTGTTTGAAGCGAAAATGATACCCCACGAGAGAAAAGGAATGATTGGATGCTTTTGGTATTGGGAACTAACAGGGGGAACTACCGTCATCTAATCTTAATATGACAAATGGTAATGATGAGATGGGGTCACCGGACGAGGCTTTCATGTGAAGTTTTTTATGTGATCCTTTACCATCTACCGTCTGATCTGTGGATCATTTTCGTCATTTTTCCATTTTATTTTTGCCTAGGCATACGTTTTATGATCATATAATATCTGAAAGGAGATCCAACGAAAGGGACATAACAAGTCTGCGAATCTGTAACTCAATGAACTAATCTAACAATCTGAAACCAAAGACAAAGGAGAAGAGACAAGCAAGAGGGCCAGCTACAAACACATTACATATATTTACTATATTAAACATATTTAAAGGACGGTTCGATGTGAAATTCAAAGGATTTTACCCCATAAGTTGATTATAATGGTATCGTTTGATGTAAAGTCGTCAGCACATACTGAAATTGTGTTTTTGGTACACATCTATGTAGTACAAAATCATGTTCCCCTGTCTCATCCATTTCCATTTGGCACTTTTAGATGGTATTATTAATTAATAATATATAACTATAAGAACCAATTCAGGAAGACGACGAGCTCTCTCCTTAAGACAATTGGCTCAGCACCCTTCTTTCTTGTTTCCCATTTTATCCACCTCTGACTCCGTCTTTCACATGACAGGTCACAGGAGTATTCACGGATTAGATAAATTTCAGTTTAAGAGTACTTAAAAAATCTAATCCCACCAACTAGTGATTGATTTCGGGGGGTTCAAGGCGATCAACGGCACATTCTTTTCGGTCACTGCCGCAAAGCGCAAATAGAACTCGTGGCGAGTCAACAAAAACAGAAATTAAAAGAAGAAATTCAGAGACCTCGTTTCCTGCAAAATTTTTGTTGCCACTTGGGTTTTAAACGATGGCGTACCAGTCTAGCCACGGAATTTTTTTTGGGACAAAAACCGAGTCTCAACTTTTTAGTTCTTTGCGTCATCAATCTCACTTTTTGGCATTCTGTTAAGTGGTAACATGACTTATTTACATTCGAGAAACGGTGGGATTACGATTTGTATTCTCATATTTAGTTTATATCGTTAAATGTTATTTAATTTTTTATATTTAAAAATACATAAAATTTTGTTAAATAAAAAAATAAAAAAATTATATATATAAAAATATAAATATAAAAATACTGTTTTCATTCTGCTATTGCCCATATGTAACATGGAAGTAAGTCAATAGTTTTGAAGATATGAACATAGTGGCTACGCAGTGTTTGTGAACTTCGTTTAATTTCTGAGTCAGATGCATGTTGAAGATGGACATAAAACACTGTTCCTAAATGGGTTGATCTAGCTTCAGGGGTTGTGTGTAGTGAAGTGTCCAGGCCATCCATTTCAAGACATTGGATTTGGTAATTGCTTTGGACATGTATGCCCCAGGCAAGATAGATCAATCACATAAAAACTCTGCAGGAGGACCCTCAACCACCGCGAATACAGCTGACTCCTGCAACTGAGTTGGTTGGGTGATTTAACCTTTATGCAGAACCTTTTGCTCTCAAAACTAGTTTTCAACTTTGGCGTTCCAATCTGACTTGTTACTTGTTTGTAGCAATGAAATAGATCGGACTTGGATTGTTTCCTTACCACAAATGACAAAGCTGTTTGTCTCAGGCAAAAAGGATGCAGGTTTAATTAATCATCCTTTGTAATGATTCACAACACAAGCCAATGGATTTCATGGGTATCAATAAAGAATGATGTTGAACGAAGCTTGTGGAACTCATAACAAAGGATGACGGCAATCGCAACCTTTGGCAAATTTTGTCCACTTTGTTTACTTTTGGGGATATAAAGGCCCGACTCATCATTGGGTCATCCTTTTCTCCCTTTGATTTCTTTTCGGCATGGTCTCATTTTCCTTCTATAATGAATCAATCATACTTAATCCGCAATCATACTCTACCATTGTATTAACTGGATCACTTTTTAGATTGTAAACAAAAGTTATAAGACTCATTTTTTACGGAACATGATCCCAAATTTAAATGCTGTGTTTGAATTATTTTTTTATTATATATTTCTTAATTTCTCTCTAAACCAAAACTTAAAAGATTAGACAAAATATTTTCTACGGGCAGCCCAACATTACACATTCCGATTAGCATAATTGTGCAAGCCCATAAAAGGCAAGTATTTGAAGTTGGGCCTTTTGTTCGTTAACGAGCCAGATCTCGTGGCTCTGTCACTCTTTCTAGAAGTAGAAATTCCGGATGAAGGTGATAAACCGGTGATATTGAGCAGTGATTTTCACTGTTCACTCTTCGATTTTGTAAAAAATATAATATTAAACGTAAAAAGTGGTGTAGATATAGCACCACTCATAGCGAAACGCATATTCGTTAAATGTTCGGTTTTAAATCAAAGGGCGAATCTCACATCTCGCAAGCTCAACCGCTGCCGTTGGTCTAAATGACAACAATACCCAAGCCCCCCAATGCAATGATTGGAAATTAGAAGAGAACCTCGTGGTATTTGAGTCAAACAGTTGAACACCATCCATAGGGATAATCTTCTTCGTCAATCGATAGATCCGGGTTGTTCATCTCTGTATCTATAGACTGTTAGCAGAAGCCCACAAGGTACAGATGGATATGGTCCAGCAACTCACCCCTTTGCCTCTCATGCCTGCGCTTCATTCTCTGCTTTTTGCGTCTATGTATTTAGAGATCAGATAAGGTAACCCAGTCCTACCCCACCATCTCTCCTCCTTTTGAATTCCTCTTTCTTGCACTTTACAGCAGGCATTGAATTTCCCGCAATTAGTTTTATCTTCATCTTTATCCTATGAGATTATATGTAGTAATTTTAGGATCTAATGAGCGGCACCTCAGAAACCCGATGAATTTATTGCTCTGGTTTCCTGTGTACATATCGGAACATTTTCTTTTCTTTCATACTCACGGGTGTGGAATATCGACTAGAATCTGAGCAATAGGCATAGAAACCTGAGTATGAAGTATGGTTTGGTTTGCGCATGTGTTAGCGAGTTCTGGACTTTGTCCGATACATAATATATTGTAGCTTAACTTGCCAAGGTTTTGTTTTCTCTGCTTTTCTTTCCGATGATTTTAATCGCGAAATTACTAGATAATGACGGAACACTGTTAATAACTTTGCATTCAAATGAAAAGATACATGGAAAGCATTAGTTTTTCTGAGTCATCCTCCCATTCTAGCTTGAACAAGTCTTCAGTCAAATCCACTACCTCATCATGCTTATCTAATTCTTCTTTCTGTTACAGAAGATCTTGCTATACGAACTGCAGTGTCTCATCAGCGATAATAACTCTGATTGAGTTAGGCCTCATGCTAAATTCTTTGGCTTTGGTCCCTTGCATTTCACTTCCATAAATTCGATCTCTGATAATTCCCGTAAGCCTCCCCCAATTCTCCCTGCCCCTCGGGGGTGTCTTTCCCTTTTTTCATCTTCAATTGGCAAAATTTTTTTGTTGGGTTGCATACACTGACATGACGACTGCAGGAAAACTTGACATTTGAGTAGAGCCTCCCAAGATTTCTATTCACCAATAATGCACTGTCCTGATGGATGGTTTAGTGGATTGAAAGTAAATATTTGATCTCTATGACATGCCAAATAACTGTAAACAGCCTCATTTTCAGTTGATGGAGACTTTGAGATTGTTTAATATCTATTTATTGTCGTGTGTTCTCTACTATCTTGGCTGAATGTTTGTCCCTTTATTGGGATTATTGCTCTCTTTGCTTCTGGTAATTCTGTGTCCACTGCAATTCCTTGATGGTATCTAAGCTTATTGAATAGTGGGTCGACTTTGTGAAGGCAGGTTTCCATTCAAACAAGTGATTCATATCGCATGTTCTATATATCTAGTAATTTGTCCAGTGGTCATGCTCATAAAACTTGATGTTTGTGCTAGTCCCTCCTTAGGTGGGTTTGTGTATCTGTGGTCTCGCTTCCTTCCACAAAAAACTTCACTATTTTCCTACTATATCATACAAGCATTTTTATCTTATTTTAATTGAAAGTATTTGCCAACTTTGAGGCGGGCTAGAGCCAAAAGCTAGTATGTAAAGTGTAAACTATTACGCGTTAGTTGTGGCGTCGTGCATCCAGTTTTAGGAACGGTCATGGTAGGAAACCTGCCTGAAAGCGGTTGGTTTCCTTCAAGTCTTCAATAAATCAAAATATGAATTTACCTTATTCCTCACTCTGGTTTGCCTTGGTTGGGCAATAATAAGATGCATCACAGGCTGCAATCGTTTTTGTATCTCGAGTTAAAAATTTGTGATTCTTGTAATCTTGTTGCCATAGTTCTAAAATAGGAGTTGTATAAGTCCTACCATTCTTTTCCCTTTTGCTGAATGGTTTCTCCCAAATACAAGCTGGACGTGGGGTCATTAATTCCTTTAGGTTTGGGCCCGGGGGCTTTCTCCTTTACGGTATCATTATGTGGGCTCGAATCTAGCTGATCTCAAGGCTTCAAGATATTAGTTCTATTCTATTCTTGTCTCCGAAGGATTCCCCTTTCTCTTTTTAGTCAAATAGCAATTGAAGAGATTGTAGGGTTCACAATTTCACATATTTATTATTTTGCAATGCGCATGATTCTTAGCCATTTGGGTTTCTGGCAGATGCCTAATTGCGTCTTGCATTGCTGGTTTTAGCTCTTGCTCCGCTAGTTGGCAGATTCCTAATATGAAATAAGCTTACATTTGTTCCAACGAGGTGGACCGTGGAAGAAAAGGAGACTCTTATTTCTAGATCAATCTCACCTATTTGAGCTCTGATCGTAAACATCATTTAGGAGTATAGGATTGCTAAGAAAGCTAGGCAGGCCTTTTCTTTTTTAATTTCCTCTCTCGGCCATTTCTTCTTTAAGCATTGACTTCTGGACTCCATTTCCTTTCACAGCAGAGTTTTGCCTTAAAAATAGAAGAGAGAAAACAGGATATATTACGTGTATATTTATGTATACGCTTCCTTCAATCGAATAGGTCAGGTCAATATTTAAGCTAATCGATCAAAGGGTAGAGCTAGAGTCGGTATTGACCAAAAGGGTATATTATATTTAATTTTTGAGTCAAGTTTTAGTTTTTAGAGGGTGATTCCATTGGGCTAATTGGATTGGCCATATCTACATCAAAGTCGGACATCTATTCCGCATACGAATTCACATGACATGGATGGCGACTATTCTATTACAGAGGAAAACATCTTCAACCGGAATTACCATGGGCTGGGATTATCTTAATCTGTGGACACCATCATGTAAGCTCGGTCCTGTGCGCGTGGCAAAGTACGGGGAACCTGTGCTACGTGGGGAATTTCATACTGCCTTTCTCTACGTGTCACAGGTCTGTGGTGACATTATGTCATATATCTTCTACGCCTCGGCGCTACCTGAATTTTCCTTTCCTGACCGCTTTCCGATGTTGAAATTCCTTTGTGTGACTTTGAACCACCAATGATCCTCCTCGTGCCACGGGTTCAAATACTATGTCACTTCACGGAGTCGAGAGCCGTCTACTGTAACGCCTGTTTACGGTTTGGCCACATGCGAATGTGCGCGATTCGCATTAATTCGTATCTTCGTTACCCGCCGTCCCCAATACAGCCACACCTCTTTCGGCTATCGGGTTTCGGTTTATTTCTTACGGATTCGGATCCAAACGGCTAGATTTCGGGTCTAATGTTTGAACGGCTGAGATGGCATCCATCGTATCAAACTCGCCACTTAGAGAGGCCGAAAGGCCTGATACGGCCATTTTTCACACTCGAGGAAGTTTCTTAGTTTTTCCGGACGTTTCGAAACGAGCATTAGGGTTTCTGTTTATTACCCATTGGAAACGAGAGGCTTTCAGCGGGGTAGCCATGGCAGAGCATCACGACCATGAGGAATCGAAGGCTGAATCCTTAATGGAGAAGATTTCGGAGAAGATTCACCACCACGATTCGTCGTCTTCATCTGATTCAGACAACGAGAAAAGCAGCTCATCTCCTTCTATCAAATCCAAGGTTTACAGGATTTTCGGAAGGGAAAAGCCTGTTCACAAGGTTCTTGGTGGTGGAAAACGTATGTGATTGCTTAATTTTCCTTTCCTTACTGTAATTTCTTTTACTCTGTCACTTGGATTTCCATCTGATTCGAAGCACTTCCAAATTTATGCTTCAATTATGTTACCTCTTGACTTGCATTAAACAATTTGGATTTGAGAGTCCCAATCACGAAATGTTCATCTCTCACACAAGTGATTCGACTTAGTTTTGTGTCTGGTTACGGCTTATAATGTTCAAACTAGATCTTAATTGTGGATCCCGTTGTATCTTTTTCTTAGCAAGCATTGACAAAATTTGACTTACTCATAAGAGAGGCTGATTTTTTAAATAAACTTGTGTATATTGGGTACGTTCTGGTCGTGGTTTCTGTTTCTTCGTTCGTTATTTTAGCCGTAAATGATATGAAATTTTGCATTTGGACCCGGATCTATATCTTCTTTCACCAAGTTTCTTGTTGTTCTTTACATGATTCTGGCTAATCTATATCGGGGCTGGCAAGAGTTGAAATTTCCTAGCTGCGATCATTTCTGAAATTTAAATGGGATTTGTTTCATTTTACTTCGCATTTCTGCTGCATTTCAATTGTAAAGACAAAAATCAATCGCTGGCCTGATTTCTTTCCTTTTAATTTTAACACAAGTTATCCTAGAAAGATAACATGGTTAATATTTCTTTATGCTCTGTCTCACTGAAAGTTCGCTGATGTGTTTGTACTTCACATTGATTTGCTTGTTATGCGACAGTGGCGGACGTTTTCCTATGGAGGAATAAGAAGATATCAGCTACCGTTCTTGGCGTTGCGACAGGTGTATGGGTTCTGTTTGAATTGCTTGAATACCACCTGCTCACTCTGGTTTGCCACTTCCTCATACTTGCATTGGCAGTATTGTTCTTGGGGTCCAATGCCTCTACTTTTATCAACAAGTAAAGTTTAATACTCTGACTTGAGTTTCTGGTTTTCTGCCCTTTCTATGTGTTGATTAAATTTATGTTTTGATTAGGACTCCACCTCGGATCCCACAAATTCACATTCCAGAGGAACCTGTTCTACAGTTTGCCTCTGCCCTCAGAATTGAGATCAATCAGGCTCTTGCTGTTCTAAGGGATATTGCATCAGGAAGGGATCTCAAAAAGTTCCTCTCTGTATGTTGATTATCCTTTTATAACATCCTTTGCATTATCTCATATCCATCCCAAAATTATGTGATCAGTGGGAAAATCGATTATTTTGGGGGCGGGAATGCTGGAGTTCACGAGAATTTAGGATTTTCACTTTGATATAATTCTGTCTTCCATACTATGCAATACCATAGTAGGTTCTGCTGTATTCTGACTTTTTACCTGGTGAAAAATTGGGTTTTGTTTCGTGATTCATTAGGTGATTGCTGGATTATGGGGTTTCTCTATTGTGGGCGGTTGTTGCAACTTCTTGACGTTGTTCTACATAGGTAACGGAGGTTTCTCTGCAGCTGTTGATGTTATGTATATAAACACTTACTACCTTGATAGTCGATTTAGTAACTTGAATTGTATACACTGTTGTGTTCCAAAACAGCCTTTGTTTTGCTTCACACCGTACCGGTGCTCTATGAGAAGTATGAAGATCAGGTGGACTCATTTGCTGAGAAGGCGACGGCTGAGATTAAGAAGCAGTATGCTGTGTTTGATGCCAAGGTTTTGAGTAAGATTCCCAGGGGATTGAAAGATAGGAAGAAAGAGTAGAGTGGTTGTCACCTGTTATTACATTTTCTGACAAATATTTTGTAGTTTAGTTTCATCACTGTGCTGTTAAGCTTGGATCATTGCTAAAACCCTATTATATATTTTACTTTGTTGGGGCCCCTTAGTACACGTGGAAGAAGTACTTTTGTTTCTGCTGGACGTCTTTATAATCCAATATCCTATATGTCGTGGTTGACTTACTGTCCTGTTATATTTGGATTTGAACCAGAATTTTATACATGAGTTTCTTTGATGCAATTTTTTGTTGGTGGTGGTTCCTGCTTTATAGCGTTCTGTGATATTACGTCATGAATTCATACTCTCGATGGTCTGCCTCAGGATTGTTAGAAGAAAAAAAAAATTATGATGTTGAGGATTGACTTACGTTTGTATTTCAACGGGAAAGATTTTGTTTTAAGATCAATATTAAGTAACTTACTTTAAAATGAAAAACTAAATGAATATTAATACAAGTTAATCTAATTTTATTCAAAAATATTCTCTCTAAATATACATTCAAGTTAAATTCAAAATTTACTTGTTATGATCCAATTGACTGAGAAAACTGTAACGGGAGATGCCTGACGCATTGCGCTTGTCAAGAACTTACTGGTCAGCTGATTAAGGCCAACTTGCTGATAATGACGTAAAAGCGTTTATATTAAAACTTCTTTAGTGGTCATTGAGTCCGTTTTGAAACCTTAATCTTTCTGGTTTTGAGGCTTTGATATAATAGACCTTTCTACATTTTAATTTCAGTAATATCTTTGGGGCTTTATGGTTTTTAGCTAATAAATGAATTCGTGACTAGATAATCTAATCGTAAGGGTGGCATAGAAGATGAAGTGATTGAAAACAAGAGCTAAATGCAGTTATAGCGACGGCTTGACCAAGCATAATTCACACAGGAACCTATCATTATTCATTTTAGACTTCAGCCGACTGTTTTACTTTCATCCCAAATAATGGGGTTATTTGAAAGCAAAAATAGAATGTCTTTTATTTGACCAGGTTATTCCGCAAATATTCACAAACAAAAAGGATACAACGAAAAAAATTGTATGGTTTGTATCAGGGACTATCATGGATCAGAGATTCAGAGAGCCGATTCCACAAATGAGTAAAAATGGGGATCAAAAAGCGGAGGGAGAACAATGTTGAAACTTCTGCTTCTTAAAACATCAAGTAAATCAGAAAGAAAATTGTATTTTTGCAATTATAAGTTCCCTGTAATGCAATTTGATAATAGAATCCAAGTGTTGGTGATAGTTTTGCATCTAATCGATAACATAATTAGCATTTGCCATGATTGCAGCAGGATTTAAGATGTCAACATGGAGTTGCTAGCTTTAGCAAGAATACCAAAATATTTTTCTATTACATGGTAGCTACATTAATCATCATCATAATGCTGATATCCGATGCCTCTTCAACTTCGAATGACCCGCAGCATACTGCGGCCACATCATTCTTTTGTTAATACAAGCTACTCTATAACTACCGTATGGGACAAGTTCATTTCTTATCCATTGATCCTATGGACAATAACCAAACGTGGCAGTTCTTATACTCATAGGGAAGCAGCAACATACTATAGGAAAGTACACATGGGTGGTCGCTGACAAACGGATGGGCGCCTGGTCAGGGGAAGATGTTTCTCTGACTGTGCTCTTTTCTTAGAACTTGAGACTTCAGGTACTACTAGAGGGAACCAGCAACATATTTCTTCTTCTCTTCCTCTCAGTAAATTTCACAGGAAATAAGATAATTGCTCTTTCTTCCTTGAACCGCCTTCCCCATACAAGTCGTTCCACTGCTTCAACTCACCCATTCCAGCACCCTCAGCTGCATAGCTTGCGGCAACCTGTGTTCCAGAAAGTAGGTAAAATGAGCATTACATATTTTGTAGAAACTGAGTCTAGAATCCGACAGCGATAAGTAAACCAATGATTGAATCAATTTTTAATCCAGATGTCGACAAAAAATTGAAAGCTCTACTGGAAATCTACGAAAATATATTTCTCCTTTATCAATACTATGGAGTCTTACCTGACTCTTTGCCTCTCTGAAGTCTTGCATGTTCAATGGCCTAAGGGTAATAACCCTCTCCCGTTTACCTTCCTCTTCTGCATCAGGAGCATCTTGAGTATTTCCTACGGAAGAGTGTTCAACTTGTCTGTCTTCGACATCATCATTCTGTCCTTCAGCAGCTTTCCGCTTTTCCTCCTACCAGAAAAAAAAAAAAAAAAAAAAAAAGAGAGAGAGAGAATTAGAAGTTCACCATGATGAACACATCATCAGAACTTAAAAGAAGAGGTTAATATAAACAAATAGTTACCAGACTCTTTAGCCTCTCTTGTTGAATTAGCTCTCTAACAGGACGATAAGCAGCTGTAGTGCATAAGTTCTGAATTGAACAATTAAAAGTTACCGTGAACATAATAAATTACGCATCACAAGGCAAGATATAAGAAAAACACCTGTTGCATGATAGTGAAGCCCATAGTAAATTGCATAAGAAAAAATTTAAAACCTTTAGATCGCTTCCACTATATCCCTCTGTCATAGTTGCAAGCTCCTTAAAGTCAAGTTCCTTGTCCACCTTCTCTTTAGCTAAAAGAGTCCTCAAAATCTTTTCCCTGTTCTCCACAGATGGCAGCCCTACCATAATTCTGTTTATTCAAGATGAGCATTAAATTAGGTCAAGATGATCGTATATACTCGATTTTAGGTCATTCAAACTGTCATTCACATATATCATACACGCCTATATGCTAACGTCGCCATGTATTGCTATGTTATCCGTTTTCCCTCTCTCACGCAAATTTACAATGGAAAGTACACACAATAAAAGGACGTAGAAATCTTGTGGCAAGAAAAAGGCAGGAACAAGTAAAAGAATTAGTACCTCCTCTCAAATCGCCTAATAATTGCTTCATCCAGGTCGTACGGCCTATTTGTTGCAGCAAGAACAAGGATGCGCTCCCCTGGTTTTGTCATGAGTCCATCCCAGTGGGTCATAAATTCATTCTTTATTTTCCGCATGGCTTCATGCTCCCCCACTCTAGTTCGCTGCCCAAGCATGCTATCAACCTCATCAACAAATATAATAGTTGGGGAGACCTTGGCTGCCAATGTGAATAAAGCTCGAACATTCTTCTCATCTTCACCAAACCATTTAGAAGTGATGGTAGACATGGATACATTGATGAAACTTGCTCCAGCCTCCCTGGCAATGGCCTTTGCCAGCATAGTCTTTCCAGTGCCAGGTGGCCCAAACAACAAGATTCCTCTACAAGGCTTTAGGAGGCCTCCAGTGAATAGGTCCGGCCTTCTAAGAGGAAGCATTACTAATTCCTGAAGGGATTCTTTGGTCTCATCTAAGGCACCAATATCACTGAAAGTTACATTAATCTCATTTGCTGGTATTACCTCAGGCCTTATCCTTTTCTCAAACTCATTATCAGGAGGAACTTCCTACAAGTGAATAACAGAGAGTGACAAATAGTGAGTCAACACCAGAGAAAGGTGCATTCTTAATATATGAAAAGCCAACACCTAAACCTACCCTGCCCACTGAGAGATTTTGGTGTTTCAATATGACACTTGCACGCATAGACTTGCAATATTACGAAAATTTCTTTATCAAAACAAAGGAGGAGACTTACGACAGGCTTGGATGCTGGAACTGAATTTTCACTGTCTGCCTTTCCCGCTGAAGTTGATATTTCTGCAGCAGATTTTTTTTCGGGAGCCACATTTTCTGACTTTGCTTCTGGTTTTACAGTAGCTTCTTCCCCTCCTTCCTTCTATACGTTGGAAGCATAAAAAAGGACAAAAAATTTACACATATCAATATCTAGTTAGTGTTATTTTCTCAACTTATTTGGTCATAAACATGACAACTAGTGCAAACCTCAGAATTCTCAACTTGAGCTTCCAATTTCAATGTATCTCTTCCACTGAATTTCCCCTCCTGGAATATACCCAATGCATGGGACAAACTGTTTCACAAAAAATAAAGTAAGTACATTGAATTCAGAAAGTTTATGCAATTAAGGTTGCTGTCTCACCTATTGCAAGAAATAACAAGCTTCCCATTTCTGTATTCAGGATCTTTGTTTTTCATCAAATGATAAGAAATTGCTGACACAACAATCTCTTCTATATATTTACCGAGAACCATTGTGTCCTCCACACGAACTGATTCCAGATCATCACAATCAAGATCATTGGCTGCAAGAACTTCCATAATATGATTTCTGTTATCCTGAACCTGTATCATCTTCATATCCTCTTCCAGTTGAAATTTCCAGCTGACATCATGTGATTCGTCTTCTGGGTGCCTGATTTTAATATTATATGGAAAGAGCGCTGAAATTCTATCATCTACCTCACTGTTACCAGAATCCAGAACTCTTGAACCAAGAATCAAAACTGGTCCAGAAAGCTTCATCAACATCTTCTGGAACAAATTATACATCCTCTGTGATCTAAATAGAATCTTATCAATATCCCTCAAATATAGCACAATGGGATAGGTTTTTGACACAAAAACCAGAACCTGCATGTGCAATTTTCACTTGTAAGTGAGGATATGATCTACAGACTTGTTTAATTAGGAAATACAGGTTAGCACGATGAAGCTGAAATCTCCATCTAGTCAAAAGCAACATTACCTTGTAAAGAGACTGTACAAGAAGCTTCTCGTCAAAAGACAAGCTGGTTGTGCGCTTAAGAGGAGCTGAAGGGATATAAAAGAAACAATAGCTCATAAAAGAGAGAACAATGACAAGAAGAAAATGATGGCATTTTCATCTTCAGAATGGACAAAAAATGACTTTACCAGTCACTTTACTAGTTCTAACGCAAAAATTGTGAATCTCACAGAAGCACCGAAACCAATTCCAAAACAATATAGATTGTAATTCCACATAAGAAAGCATCACTTTGGTGCATATGTGTGTAACTTAAAATTGACAATTGGTTCTCAATTATGCAGCCTCTTCAAAAAACCATGATGAAAATACATAATTGTTCTTTTTTCTTAAGTCAATGGTGCTGGCATTGGTAGCATCCCTTAATAAGGTCTCTTTAATCAGAAAGACATCTCCAGCAGATTGTAACAAGTAAATCGTGTAAACCAGTAGGCATTATTGATCTTTTGAAAACTAAACCTGGATTTGTGGGAGTGCTCTTCAAAGCAAGGCTACTGATGTTTGCTGAGGCAGAAGCATTCCTACGAAGCTTAGAAGGATTACAAGATCTTTCAGCCCCCCTATAGCGAAAAAGACAGAATGTACTTAGCAATGATATAAATAAGCAAATATAGAAGTTATATTTGCTCTCATAATATCTACTCTACTTACATTGATTGGAGGTCCATGCCACTGCTTTGCCTCTGTATTCTGCCTGCAACTAAAGGCTCCTGGTTAGAAACATGATTCCAACGGACAGCTTAACATTGACATAACAGAATGCACAAGGAGAATGGTAATGTCCAAGTTAAAGAGAAACAGCCGCTTCATTCCTGCTTTCGACAACTGGCTTATCAGAACTTGGCAAACATAAAACTAACTATAGTTAAGGCTACTTGCATCAGGCTGCTATATAGAGTCTGAAACCTTCCACAGCATCTCTTTTTATCAATTTGGAGTTGTTGTCACTACTACTACTACTTTTCTTATCACAATATGAAGAAAATGTTCTAGAAACCATAACAAGAGCTGCTAAACCATTTATTATAAAACAAAGCTTTTGATTAAGTCAGTTCTTCACCAGAGGTCAGAAAATGTTCATCAATTTGTACCTCTAGGCTCCTCTCTCGGTGGAAAGATTGAAAACGACCCAAATAAGTCAGATAATCGCTCCAAAGTTGACTCTGAAGGGGACCTCTTGAAAGACTACAATCAAAAACGAAGGAAAAGGACACCAAGAAGCTGAAAGTTAGTTCAAAACAAACAGCACATAATGATATAAAATTAAGAACAGTATTCGAATGATAACATCTTATCATGTAATGTGTAAATGAAAATCAAATTATTAAAAGATAGAAAAAGCTTACAGATTCTTTTTTGGCAGAACCATATTTACTTTGGATCTGCAAGATAATAAACCAAAGATTATACGCATACACAAAGAAAAGGAGGAGAGAAGTATAACACTTAAACTGCTTACACTCACCTTTAATGAAAAGTCGGTTAAATCTAACAGAAGCAACTTCGCCTCAAAGAAATGAGCTAAAGCCTTGGCAAGCACCTGTTGGTAAAGTTCTTTAAGACATGGAGGGGAAAAACTATGATCAGGTTAAAGGAGACTGTAAAAACTTTAATGAATGTAAATGCCTTATAAGAATCAATGGACTACAAGTAACTAACCTGTTGGTCCCGAGAGCAGAATAGTGCGGCTCGCAGGAGAAAGATTACGCGTATGTTTAGAAACTTCAGCATGTTTTAGATGGACATACGCAGCACTTGTCAGCAACACCCGTGTCTGCTCACTGTCATGGGAAGGGTGATATCAGAACTCAGATTTAATTTTCATAGTTATAAAAATAGATTAACTGCATCAGGCATAAGGTCAAAGCAAGCTTTCCATAAGTACATCAATAACGGCATGGATCCGTATCATATAAATTCTCTTCCAACCATAGCCAGTAGCACACATTCTTGAAATGACACTTCTAATGGCAAAAAGATGACGCTTATAAATTTTGGCATAAATTAGATATCACAACAAAAAAAATCTTGGCATAAATTATATTTCACGTATATTAGCAAATAAAACTCAATCATGATTTCAGAAATTAAAAAGATTCTCGTTAGCAGTTAAACTGTAGAATAACATGTCGGAAAGTATTAACATAGATTAACACGACAGAATATTACTCGACATTTCACAGTTACCCACCTCCCAACGGAGAAAAAAGAAGTAATCTTATTCTCAAAGACACAGAAAGGCACGTGCCTATCAAATTCAGTAATGTCAAATAAGAGTAATATAACACGAAAGTATTTGCTAACCGTGGCGTGCAGGCCAAAAGAAAACAGCATATGACAACCAGATCTGATGTTTATGCATAACAGCAAAGTTCTTCTTTCTTACCAATATATATGAGTTACGCTAAATATCCAGAATCACCGAAATCGAAGCAAGATTATACATAACATGGAAATATGTGAATAATTAAGAGAAAACTAGGATACAGTGCCCAGAAATGGCTGTAGTATAAATATAAAAACTTGATTTAAAGATATCAAATATGCAGTATTACTTTTGCCGGGCTGCTTTGTTTGAAAAATCCCAAAGAAACAAAATGTAAATCCACTCCCTATTAAAAATACAGAGTCGATGTTTTCAGGCATGAAATGTGACCTGAGGTAATAAGGGAACTGATCAAAGGTAACCTTGCTTTCCCTGCCATCAATAACTTGTCGGAGCATTTCCTGCTCCATCTTCTCCGCAGTAATGGCGTTTAGAGGAGAAGCATTAGCCCCCCAATTGCTTCTGTTTTGTCCAGAAGCCAACCCAATCCCTACTCCCACTCCCACCCCCACACTCAACGCCGATATCAGAAAGCTTTTCTGTTCCATCACTTCTACTGGAAAATTGTCTTTTCTCTTTTTGGAGAAGTAGTATATAACCTCTTGCTTAATACTTATTTCTTTGATACACGGGGATGAACAGGAAAACGATTTGTAGTTTCTTTTTTCCGCCCAAATCAGAGATGTAACCGCAAAACTCTGTTTGCGATTGAAACAGAAAGGAAAATTTGTGAATTCCTAATAGGAAAACTCAGTACAGGTCCAAAACAGAAACCAATGAATTTTTTGAAAATAAAATGAAGCTTTTTTTAGAAATGATTGTCTCTAATTCAGACAAAGAGCGAAGAAATATCCCCAATCAACGCGACGCTTTTGAACCCCGATCCTTTCCTTTCTCTCTTTCTCTGACACAAGCAAAAAAAACACACTGAAAATCTCGTTATTGGGTTTTTTCTTTTCTTGTCTATTGGAGGCAACTATATGGGGCGAAATAAAGGGATCTCGAGAAACAGGGGATGGCCCGAGGGAAGTCCTCCTATTTTACTTATAGATAGGTTCTTTTGGTCACTGATGCGTGGCAGCGGCGGTGACCGCTACTGGCAGTTAGCGGCGAATATAGAAGGGCGCTAAAGTAGGCGAAGAGCAGAGGTGGCGAGTGCGGTAAGCATGCTCTTGGTTCCCGCTTTCTCAGGGCATGGCCGCTGCGAGTGAGCTTTTAAAGACGCTGAAAGGAGGGAGATTGGTGACTCATGTGAGCACTGTATCACGTGCCATTGTCTCGACGGTTTATTTATCGGTTTGACAGTTTTATTGAATTGGATTGGATATATACAATCTTTTTCCAAATTTTATTATATTATTTCTTCCATCCTCTTAATTTGTTTTTTGTCTTTACGAAAATACCCTTGCACATGATTCCATCGATAGTTTGAGACGTTAAATCTGTTTTTTCTTAGAAAGGAAGAAATTAGATACCATAACATAAATATACGTTTAGATAAAATTGAAATATTAGCAGCTTCTACATGAAATTTTCTAAGGAATTACATCTTGATGGGGAATGGAAAATAAGCGTTGGCCTTGTAATTTTCTTTTTTTGGTTTTGTGGAAATGTGAACTGGAAAGCAGAAACCTTCGCTGATGTGCCCAAAACTTGGTTTGGAATTCAGATAAGGTTGTCAATCTGGAACGTAGAACTCCTTGTTGACTGAGCCCAGACTCTATAGCGTAAACATAACCAAATTCTGACGTCCACATCTGGCGGATATTGATATCCTTGTGTTAGTGAGAAGTGCAGTGGAGTCACCTATCTAAAGTGGCTCTTCATCTAATTGTTTAAAAATAAATTAAAAATTTTTTGAAAAAATTAAATAAAAAAATAAAAATTATAAATAAAATTATAAGAGTGAGTATATATGTACGGCGGTGCTCCATCTGGCGGCCCTGCCTCTAAGCGGATGACACCAAACTCTAGAACGAGCTAGGTTTGCTTTTACCAACTAAACCTGATAAGACTTCGCCGTGCTGTTTTTTTTTTTTTTTTTTATCTTAAATTAAATTTTTAAATCATGATCTAATCTTTGCGTAAAAGTATAAGAATAAGATTCTTTTAAAATAGAATTTTTTTAATCATACCAAATTAATTTATGTGTATTTTCATATGTTACATTATGTGAATGTGACATTTTCGCGGCCTAAAGATGGTGCGAATCTGTAGTACTGCAATTCGGAGAAGAAAGCTTTAACTTTATTAAAGCGGCGTGCACCCGCAATAAGCGCATTGTTTGTATATGGAGGGGAATAGAAAAGCAGTAGCACTATTGTTGGCACTTGACATTGGACATTAGATTCAAAATGCTAAATATATTACACTCCTCATATATTTAGAAATAAACAAATTAAAAATATTTACATATTATATATAAAATTTATTATCCTATGAAATTGCGGATTGATCAAATTAGCTAAAATTCTATTATATTCGCGTAAAAGGTCCTTTTAAGCTCTATACGTATGTTTTCATACTTTTTTCTTTTCAAGATATACTTTTATCATTTTTCATTAGATTGTAATATATGTACGCATGAATTTTTTTTAGTCGAAGCGTGCCCTAAATGTAGAACAACAGTGTTAAACATATATTCAGCAATGTTTTTTATATATATATTTTTTTATATTTTATTTTATTTTTTATATTTAATTTTTAATAAATTTATATCCAATCATATATCAGTAATATAACTGAACGTGTAACCACATCTTTGTGGCTATAGGGTTTCTAATCTTACACTCACATATTTTATATATTTTTTTAAAAATAATTAAAATGAATTATTTTATAATTTTTGTTTATAATAAACGTAATCCGTACGCTTACGCGTAAGGCCGGATGAGGAACATTTACCAATGTAGAAAATGGCTATGGTTACGCACAGCCACAGTTCCATACGTGTATCAGACTGAGTGCCAATGGCACAGACACGGATACAATTTGCATTACGTCAGAAGCAGGATCTGCTTTGGTAGACGGGTGCGTGCGGGCAGATGATAAGCATAGAAGATATTTTGTACAGGATATATAAATTAAAGTGGTATAAATAATATATAATTTTATATATTTTTTAAGAAAATGTTTTACTCTACACACGTAAGTTCCGCAAACATATAATTAGCTTTATCCTTTTGTATATTATTGAACACATTTTCACAATTTTCTTTATCATTTCTCTCATAAAAAATTCTTCAGTCTGGCAGCCGGAACATTTCCCATCCACTGCTATACTATTCTATGGCTGTATTGCACATGACGTGGAAGGCAGCAGCCAGCTAGAGCCAATGGCGACTTTCCAACGCCCAAGTCCCGGTGCATTCACAGTATCAAATTGCGCGAAATGATGCTGTACTCTAGGTGTGCTCCGCGTCGGCGCCTAACTTGCAAGCGTCAGCGCAGCTCCCTGCGACCGTGAATACCAAAAAGAAAGTGGCAAGTTGAAAGGGAAAAGGAGGCAGCCGCAAATCAATTGCTTCCTTAGCTTCTACGTACATCCACAGATCAGAAAGAACAACAAATAATCAATAAGATGTTGGTTGAATTGGTTATATCTCAATAAAATGTAATATCAATGTATCTGAATTTAAGTTGTGAAGAACATTTTATTAAAAATATATTACTTACAGTTCTCTTTTTCGATTGGGGAAGCCTCCTAATATTTAAGATTTGAAGAACCTTTTTGACAAAACTATTTTAAATATATACTTATTTTGCTAACGATCAATATATACCTACAGTTCTCCTTGAATCCTACTCCAATTGCTATGTATCGTGAAATTTTGGTCGCTGGGTGATGAAAACAGTACTCAGGCATACTGTACTGTTTAGAATAGAAAAATAACTATAATCTTTATAATTTACTTATTTTCTTTTTTCAATATACCAAACAAAATTTATAAAATATAAGTAAATTATTAAATTAATTAAATTTCATAATTCTGATATCTAAAGCCTAATTGTTACACGATGAACAATTAGATCTTTCGCGGCTTTGTCAAATATGTTATAGATTCAATGCGAGGCGTTTAGTTACTATGAATATGCAGAGAATTAATATGGGCATACTGTACTAAATTCAGATTACTGTTCATAGAATGTAATATAAATTGTGAAAAAGAATTAATTTAATTAATAAGATTTGAAGTATTATATTTATAAAACTTAATTTAAATTTTATTAGTAATAATCTCTTTTAATATACAATATATAAATACTACTATAAATTTTTATTAAAACTTGCCATATGTCCTTATATTAAAATAGCTAACCTCTCCTCTCTTGAGCTTTACTGATTTCCAAACAAAAGAATATCATATACACCCAAGACTTTTTTTTTGAAAAAAAAAAAAAAAAAAGGAATTGAGCGATACACCTTGAAATGACCTATCGGCTTGGTTAAATAATTTCGCTCTCTACGCTCAGTTCTACGAGGCACCCTTAAATAGACTCACGTAGAGAATATATTTCATTCAGCATATGGTTCAACAGTCCTATTCCTACATTCTTCACTCAAAATGAATCATTTCAGATTTTCCAGTCAGATAATACCACTCATTCATCAAAGATATCAACAAAGGGGCTGATTTCTACAAATATACAATTGAAGAAGCCCATGCCACCGTTCTTGCTTTTGAAAATGTTGATCCAAAGCACACAGCCGCATGAAGTGCCCAGCATTGCTGCTACATATAAATCAGGCTCCGGCTTAGTGCTCTACTATAAGAAGAAGCTATTTAATTTCATCAAGTCCAAGAAGACGAAGCCATTCCAAAGGCTATGCAAGAGCATGGATGGTAATAAATTTCTTGACCGTGTAAATATGACACCCATCACCATCCCAAGAAATATGAGTGGTAGCATGCTTTGCATGTTAAAATGTGCAAGCGCAAAGGCAACCGAGGTCACCAATATTGCGCACCACACTGGCATGTATTTGGTAAGGGATGGGAGTAGAAAACCCCGGAAAACTATCTCCTCCCATACAGGAGCACAAATTGACACCACTATTGCATATAGTGCCATTGCCACGGGATCCCTTGCGATAATTGATTGCTCAACACTTGATAGGGTGACAGGTGTAGAAGGTAAAAGGGGTAATAAGTCCAGGTTGAACTGTGAGACTCGATTGACAAGAGGAAACATGAGACATCCCAGGATGACATCAACCTGCCAATTCCCTCTCAGGCTAAACTTAAACCAATCAGGTGGAAGGGGACGAAATCGGGAAAGACAGTGATGAAGAATTGCAATTCCAGTGACTCCTTCAGTTACATCAGTTACAAGGCTAAATAGTGCTTGCCCTCTAAATGTCAATGAATCCTTGCTGAAACCAGCTACATGGGCTGCAAATGGAATCATCCAAGACCCTATGAACCAAAATGCAGCCGTCCAAAGAAGTATAACCTGCACCATACAAGGTTGTTCAATTCAGTATCAAACATTGACACTTAATAGTTTGACAGTTTTAACTCTATTGTTTTGGGTCGTAGCTAACTTGTCAAAACTAGATTGGGAGTGAGTTTGATATATCACAAAAAAACTCCATATACTCTGCATCTGCATATTTTATTCTGATATAATGATGTCAGAAGAACTAAAGAATGCATCTAAAAACAGTGTCTGTCTCAGACGAACACACATATTTACTCTCAGCAAGTGATAATGTGTATGCCTCTATGTCTTGCTTTCAATATACTCCTTTATGCCCCAGTCTCTCGACAGAAGCGGGTGGCCTTTCCAGCTCAAGAAAAAAGCTGGAAGGAGGGATAGTGAGTGAAATTGTTATTTAAGTATAAAGCAATAAGCATAAAAGCTTTGCTACCTAGCAAGTGATATAAAAGATATAAGTGGAGCTATTTTCCAAATTTCAAATGATTTATGAGCCAACTGTAGCCAATTTATACTAGTAAGAGTATGGTTGATAAGTGTGAAATCAGACAAAATGGAAGAAGAGGAGTGAAAATCGAATATGCATGTAGACATGCATTGTGTCTAAACTTTGTATTTTTCAATCCTCCTCCTCCTCCACCATTCCTCTCATTTTCACTTATACCAAGCATACTACAAAAATTTGACAACCGAAGAAAAGAATTTTATTTAGTTGCACTTGGTTTAAAATTCAGAAAACACTTACCTGTAATATGGTCTCTGCTGTCCATGGTACAACCCATCGATTGCCAAACACCTTAAAAATAGTCTGTGCAGTCTGAAAAATAAAAAACCCAAGCCTTTTAATAAACAGATTGACATAAAACAAGAGAATATTTACACATAAAACTCTTATTTTATGAACACAAGGTGTAATAAATTATATTAATGTGGCCCATAGACAAAGCGATGTATACTTTCATCTTTAAGCAAGCCAAGAAAATCAAATCCTCCATACAAGTCAGCTTGAAAACAAAGGCACTCAAAATAACAATAAAAAACAAACAAATATAGTCAGCAAAATAAAAAATTAAAGATAGCATATGAACCTGCATTTTCTTTTGCTTTAATCAATACATCAGTCGAACAGAATAAAGAAGATACTCACTTGGCATAACGTTTTACAACAGAATGATATCCGAAAAGGATTGGTCCAAGAGTCTAACTGGTCAAAGACTTCAATTAGCAGGATGCAAATACTTACAGCTGGACAAACAGTTTGTTTTGATAGACAGAGGAAGGAACTATTCTGTGACGGATCAATTTCAGGCTTCGAAATCCAACGAGGATAGAATCCAGGGTTAAAGGTTCCTTGGAACTAGAAATAAAATTCATCAAATAGGACGCAATAATTAGGGTGGGAAAAACTTTACTAGTTATCATCGCCTCTTTAAGATGTTATCTTGCACATTAAGAGGAGCGGTTCTATAGTTTGTAGCTACATATATTTTACGTACCTTTATTTTATTGCCCATAAAAGTCAAATTTTCAGCTGACAATGCATTCAGGACTATACTGAGCCTATTGAAGACAGGACATGTAATTTCACTTTACTACAGACCATACTAGTTAGTCTGCTCAAAATTTTAAGACATCCATGTTTGTGAAGTGTCTTCTTCTATCACACAATGCCGGGGCAGAACTTTGTACCCCCTGTCCCCTAACCATTGAAAAATTCTACATTTCTCGCTAGTTTCTGGTTATAATATATCCAAAGTTAAAGAAAAATTATTGGCATCCCCAAAATTTTAATGTAATGCTGAACGTCATCAATATTTTTTATTTTGACTCGTCCAAAATTATTAATTCCTCCCTTGGTGCCATCTCAATATATTACTTGTCAGCAATTAAGAACCAAATCCCAATACACAACCCATGATCAAAAGTAAATGCGCTGGAAATGTCTTCAGTTAGCCATTGTGTGTTTAATCTTGACTTGATTATCTGCAGTTATCATATATTAATATCAGTCTGTAGAAAACTACAGACTATATTTGACATAGGAAGGAAACTATTTATCATAGTAGCAATTATTGGACATATTACCTTCTGAAGGCTCGAGTTCCAGTCTCTTTTGGCAACACTTGAATGATTGAATTGAGATTGCACTAACTCTTCGGATAGATGATGGTCTATAACCTCAGGCTTTGTGGTTTCTGAAGAATGGCCCTCGTGCCTAAAGCACTGAATTTTGAGTTTCTGCAAGGAAAGCCAAGAAGGAAGGAAAAAAAAAAAAAAAATTTACCAAAGCTTCAGGTACGAAAAATAAAAATGCTTATCACCCAGCACTTTCACTGATAATCACAAACATAGAGTAACAAACTTTAAACTTGAATCTAAAGTGGTTGTGTAACATTCTTTGAAGTTGACTCAAGTGCTTGGCTGCTAAAGAAAGGAGAAATAATATTAAATGGAGAAACCAAAAGAGATTCACGTTAGTGTCAAATGAATTGATTAGTGATTACTTCAGGAATGTAATACAACTACACAAGGTCTCAGGCTCAACTGGATAAAGTTTAGTACGTTTTCAACCTCTTCTTTTCCCTTGGTAATAAGAACAAAGATATAACAAATAAGAAATTAACAAATTCCACATATTGCTTACTTTCTTTGAAGACTTGGAATGCGATTCCCAGATCCGAAAACTCCAAGAAATAGGAAGTAAAGTTCCGGGTCCTGCGGAGGCCTTAATTGGAGAGATTGAAGAAGGAAGAAAGGAGCGGCCGAAGACAGAGTACGAGCAAGAGGTGCTCAACATGGGGCTAATCTGATCGAGCCGGTCAGAATCGGACGCTGAAATGCCTTACATCAAAAAGTTTTATTGGGAGGCCAGTTGGTGATTTGGTAATTGGTAGCCAAGTCAAGCCACTCTTCCGGAGGTGAGAGCGCCAAAGAGAAATACAGCATTCGTTTCTCGAAGAATGGGAGATTTTGGGGTCCAGTCTACTCTAAAGATATCAAATTTCAAGTGTTGTCATGTAATTCATTTCTGGCCGAGAAATTCTACCCTGGAGTCTTGGAACATGTCCACCAGGCAGATCGTTTTTTTCTATATAAATAAAGTTGAGGTGTTTTTAATATAAAATTGTTTAAAAAAATTTGAATTTTAGTTTTTAAAAGAAAATTCTGGCATTTTTAGACGTAGAAATTTTCTGCTTCTTAAATATATCATTTGTAAAATCAATTTTTCATAAAAAAAGTCAATTTAAATGAAACCTTTATTGGCAATCAGATATTGCATTGTCGCATATCATCATTTGCAAGTGTTCATTTTCAATAGAATTTGAGTCAATTTATTGATTCTATATCTAAGCCTTCCAAACATACGCCACGACTTCAAAAAGATCAAGATTTAACGATGATATTTAATAGCATGCGGATATCGTAACTACATCAGCCAAAGGCATAAATTGAAAAATAACGATGGTATTTACATAATTACTAGATTTACAACTACGTATAATTACAATTATATAACTAAAGGATTATGGCAAACTCCAACAAAAGAACCGGCTGGTTTGCAGAGAGATATTATCTTAGGCCTTGCTTTTCCTGGGCAACTTTCATAATGCATGTATAACTCAATTGCTCAGGCAGTAAAATTTAAAATATGAACTCATCTGATACCACAGTTATAATTAACAAGAGTATCCAAGACATTGGGCTGTGTCTTTGCATTTCCTGTACGGTTCTATTCTAAATACAGATTGTTTCCTTCTTTCGCCAAGGTATAATAAGAAAGAGCAATCAAAAGAAATTCCCGAACAAGTATAAGCACAGCACTAAATGGAATTTTTTTTTTTTTCATTTTTCCTTGGAGGGTCCTAGCACTAGATGCGGTTCACGCAACAAAACTAGGGACATCAGGAGTAATAAAATGTGGATTCCGAAGTAAATGTTTCGGAAGCTCAATAAACAGGACTCCCCAAGAAAACTACTAACCAAACAATCAACTTATCCCACCGGCGCCATCACAAAATCAAACATCTTGATAATTAAATGCAGCTCTTCCTCTGCACATGCAAAAGCGCCGATTGACCTGACAGGCTATTTGAACCTGGGTAAGAAACAAACCTGCCAGTTGTTGCAGCCTCAAGCATTCCGTTGTGCTTAAAATACATCCCCAGATAACAGACTTTGCCCTAGACATGGTAATTCATGCCTACCTTGATCAGACAGATTTGAGGAATGTTTAGATTTACAGCAGGGGACCGACAATTTTTCCTTAGAAAAGAGTAGAGGTTGATGGCAAACTTCTTTATGAATGATGAGTTCCACTTAGCCTTTACGTGAGAATGACCTATTACATATGATGCCCCAGTACGCTTGGCTTCAACAAGCTCCAAGAGCTCTTCCTTCACGCGGGGATCTTTATAGATTGTATTCAGCAACTCAAATCGAATGCGTCGCCTATTGTTGAGTTCAGGTGATTCCTGCTCATACATGGATTGCAACTTCTTCAGTGTGGATGATTTACTGCTACTAACTGTCAAAGCTCCAGAAGGATTAAAACTGCTGCCTTCTTCAACACCAGCAGATTCTGACATTAGCAATCTTGTTCCAAACTTCCCAGATGTCCTAACCACTGCCATCCGGCCATCCACAGATTGATCTAGGTTTCCAGAACAACCTTCTGCTTCTAGTTGAATGAATTCCGCTATGCTCATCACCAAGTCATTCTCAAAATCGTGTTCATTGTTATAAACATCTGTATAACCATTTCGAACAATGCACCGATACATTCGATAAGATTTGGGACCAATACGGCCAATCAGATAACGTTCCTGATGGGGTACACAAGGGACAGGTACAGTCTTTACACAAACAAAAACGACCACTTGGTAAAAAGCAGGCAGATTGGTTAAAAAATGAGTGAAAGTGGCTGGGACTGCGGAAGCCAATTCAGTGTAGATGAGGCCCATTCCCGGAACCCTAACAATCCCAAGACTAGGACCCAGTGTAAGAATCGACTTCATGGAAACTTTGTTATGCATGTCAAATAAATACTTTTTTCTAGAACCATAATGCCAAACAAACATAACAATGAAGAAGACTGCAGAGAGCATGAGTGGAACCCAGGCACCTTTTGGGATTTTCGTGCAGTAAGATGAAAAGAAGAGCATCTCTATCGAACCAGAGAATAAAGTAAATGCTACAGCAACCATAAGACTTTGATGCCATACAAGGTTGATGACTAGTGATGTCAGACATGTGGTCACAAATGTCACCACCAGACATGCAATTCCTGCAATTCAAATAAGACATTAGCCATTAACTGAAAAACAGTAGTAAAGTTAAAGCAACAAGAGTGTCAGAGTAATTTCTACCACAATCATTTTGCTATCTGTAACACATAATCAATCACTTATCAGAATGCCCACTGTTTTGTCTATCCAACCAATATTTCCAGCAGTTAGTCATTCTACAACAGAAAATTGAAGTGACAAGGCAGCTAGATATCACTCAGTATGTCTAGGGGCCAGCAAGTCAGATGGTGGAGCAGAATGCATAGGCTAACATGCAGATACTATGAAGAAAGGCAATTCCTATTCAAAATTCTGTGAATAACTTGAAGACATAAGTGCTACCTTATCATCAAATATGATATAGCAATCTTATGGTTATCAATTATCCCTGAACTCTGAGCAGTATCCACTTTATGTATAAACATGAATTTAAGTGTTGCAATGAAAAGTAATTTACATGGGTAATCACAGCTGATAAATCAGTTCCCCTAATGCATCCAACAGATATCCGCACATGTGCACAAACTCTGCAGGGGCAGCCTCAAAAGTTTGCCTCTGCTTATGCAAACATATGTAATGCTACAACTACAATAACACATCATGCATAACATCCAATTTCAATATCACATAATAGACAAAAAATGTATCATGTCTTAAAAAAAAAAATTAAAGTATACTGAAAATAGATAGATAGAAATATATTAACAATTGATTACAGATTTTAATAACTTTTTCAGCTCAAACTTACCATAAGCATATCCTATAAGGTTTGTGTCTCCAAAGCCAACTGTCACAGCCAGGCTTATAATCATAAGAATCCAGTTTACTTCTGGTATATATGTCTGGCCATGGATCCACCTTCTTGAATGTACAACCTTAACACGAGGGAAACATTCAAATGCATGGCATTGTTTGACGATTGAGAATGTTGCAGAGATAACAGCCTGACTTGCAACTATGGTGGCCAAAGCAGCCACCATAAAAACTGGCCAAAATAGGATATCTACAAAATGACAAAAACATTATCAAATGATTTAATTAATAAAGTGATAAGAGGATGAGTCTAAAGAACTAATAGTAATACATAAAATGCATTCTTGCCAGAAGAATGACAGAGAATAACAAATAGAAGTGAAGGGCTGAATCTAGGTCCACAAGACATTGTCCCTAGCTCAATCATTTTCCCTCATTTACCAAAGTAATTTTCCGGTATAATAGTGGGTGATGCCACAAGGAAGATTAATAACTCACCAGCACAAAAGTTCAGAAAAATAATATATTGAGATTATTTTGGTGGTCACTATAAACTCTACTTTGTTTGTGGTATGTTTTACATGTTTTTGAGTACTTTTAGTCAATTATTTTGTGGGGGAAACTTTTATAGTCAGTGAAAACCAAACTCTAATTGTGGAAAACATAACACTCTTGTTTGATAGTGGTAGTCTCCCAGCAAAAACTCAAAGTTCTACTGTAACCAGATATCCCCATCAAAATCACTCACGAACAACTTCCAAAATATTGCCAACACAACAATAATTTAAGGGCCATTGATTGCTGGAATATTACGTGATTATTTCCCACCCAATACTGTGTAGCCCCAAAGTCTATAAATCAAACTAAGCTAGTTTTTTTCAGCCAATCAAGCTTGATCAGCTAAAGAAACTTTACTCATTTGGGAAAAAGGCCAAGCATATTTTACAAATTGCAATAAGAATTTCAATAAATCATTGACTGTGAGAAGGGGAAGGGGAACAAGTAAAAAGAAAATAGTGGAGCCCTATATTTTGTATGTCTCAACATAACCAGACTTGGGCTTGGAACTTATGCCCACCAAATCCAGAGTGTATTCTTACATGGAAAATTTGCTGCAATAATAAGGTCCACTAACAAAAATTTCAGCTCACCAGAAGCAGCTTTTACATAGTATTGTATTATGTTAAAAAGTCAAAGTTCTTTTACACAAAGAAATAGTAGATTTTCATTAATTCACTTTTTCAAGAACTGATCTTCTAAAAAAATAGAAGTGATATTAAATTAAAATGATGTACCTAGCACCAAACTCTTACTTAGATCAATCATATCTAAGTGAGAGTTCAGACTCAGTTGCAAAACAATGTTGATAATACCAGCTAGATGTTCCAAAATCTCTCACACACGTCAATTGATCCTTAAAACAATATAGATTTTTAAACAAGATGTGACAAATATCACGTTTACAACAAGGGAAATGATGATGACAAATTTATAACTAATAAAGTTAGAAGAATATGAAAATTGACACATGAGCATTGAGATTTCCAGGATAAGGTAAAAAATAGCCCGGGGACAGTAAATAACAGGTTTTGATGGAGAATATGTATCTGTACATTCGTTCAGCATACAATTCATAGCTACACATAATTCTCTTCTGGATAAGAAAACCTCTGATTGAACTTGTCTACCATAACCTCTCCCACTTAAATTGGTTGAGCATTAAGGAGCTCATTTAGGGATAGTAAAAGTCCTTGCATGCAGGGATCCCTGTGGGGACAAGGGTGGGGAGAAATACCCCCTGCAGGAGGTGTAGGGGTGGGGAGCAGAGAAGAACTCCTCACCCCATGCTCCCTCAGGGGTCTCCACAATGTATAAGATTACCCAAATACCCTTCTTATTTTAAGTACTATATATTATATCTATGTTATTCTAGTCATTTCATTTATTTTAATATTTTCTAAAATATTAATATATTAATTTATTTTAATGCCAGAAAATTAGTTTGCAATTATTTTACCCTCTAAATTTATTTAACTAAATAACTAAGCAAATATAAGTCCAATTATCTGTTGGAGGAAGGGGAAAGGCAAAACTTTTGAAATTCCTCTTAATTACAAATTATATGATTAATCAGAGCATCCCAACTAATAACTAGATTCAATAATCTGCTACTTTGGATGTCCAGAGACATATGAAGCAAAAAGGGCAACCAAGCTTGTGACTGATTATTTTTGAAGTGAACATGAAAGACAAAAGAGACAATCATAATGACCGAGTTACAGCCTAAAAGATGCACATAAGGGTATCCACCAGACATTTCTGCATCTTAATACAGAGAACTTTATTTAATGTTTTGTAAGATTTTGTAAGACAAATACCAGACATTTGTTATTCTTAGCATTTACATTAGCTGACCTGGAATGGAAGCATAAAAGCTTATAGGCACTGCAGATAAATTCTTTGTAAGAAATGCAGCCTGTCCCATGTATTGAAGAACTAGACATGGGAAAATGACACAACAAAATGCAACCTGCACGGTAAAGAGTCTTCAAAGGTTTATAGCAAATTTACAATAACAAATATAACAACAATAATTTCAAAAGAAGTAATATAAAGATTGCTCCATCCTATTTAAAAGGAGGAAACACTCCTTTAGCCCTGAATTGGTTATGCCAAGGATCTTGACTGGAAGAAAATTTTCTCATATATATTCTCGAATTAGTAAACATTCAAAGTTTGAGCTCCCAAATACCACTTTATCCCTACAAGTCATCATAATACAAACCAAGAATCCTTTTTAAATGCCATTTCCCTACAATCTAACTGTTCAGTCCTCTCTCAACTAATTCTTATCATGCAGCAAACTTTGAAAAGCACATCTTTAATGCTTGAGCATCATGTACTTTTAAAAATAGGCAGAAAGCTACTAGAACTCCTACTGTGTATATAAATTAGTAAGCATCATTAAATCAATTGATCCCTCAAATTAATTAACAACAACAAGTTTACGTGTCATCAGAAGTCCAGGTCATTCATAGCATAATATCATCTATCATCACATATAATAGGCACACTCAATACAATCAGGAGACATGTATTGATCCAAAAGCAATCTATCGTTTCCCCAACAGAAGCCTGCAGTTGAATCACTATTTATAGAATAGTCACTCATGAACTGCATTATGCTACCTATAGCTCAAATGTGGAGTGGATAGTCTATGTCATAATTATTGGCTGCACATACCCTTACAGGTGCTTGTCTGTAGTATCCAAGGTCTGCAAACATAGCTTCAGTCCCTGGAGTTATACAGGAAAACCCAATATGAATCAAGAATTAAAAAGATCAAACTGAAATTAAATTCCAAAAGACACACTGACCTGTAACACAGAGAAACACTCCTCCAAGATTAGTCCAACCGTCTACTCCAGTAACCCGAAAGAACTTGTATATATAGTATGGACAAAGAGCCTGATATATTCTTGGATTCCACTTGATGACATTGTAAATGCCAACCGTGATAATAGAAAGTAACCATAGAATTATTATGGGAGGAAACAGGAAGGCCACCTTGTGGGAGCCACGGTGTTGCAGAATAAAGAGTCCAACTAATAAAACACAAGAGATAAGAACCAGCATACCTGTGCAATGATATCCACGTTAGTTTGGTAGCAAAATTGCATGGATTGCATTAAATTGTTCAAAGAAGAGACACGGGACAAATTTGGCTGAAAATTTTTCTTTCATAAATGCAAAAGCTAAAAACTCATGGGGAAAAAAAAACTAGCATAGAAAGTTTCAGAAACCATCTTCATAACAATATTTTTCCACTGAAGAACATTAAAATGAAAATTCCATTCTACTATTTGGAATAATGGTCAGAAAGTCTGACAGCATTTCACATAGACCATGAATCTAACTTGCAAGACATATGACAGTAATACAATAGTATTAGTGAAGTATAGCCACAACTGACAAGCTTTTCATTCTGCCTCTAATTATGTATATAATTTATTTATTTACTTGCTCAGATATCATCCTTTCAGTATCAGAGACTATTTAGTAGAAGACTAGCATTCCTTCCCACTTACTATTGTGTTTAATCTTCGACTGGATTTTCAGCCCTTCAATGCATGAGAAAACTGCACAGATTGGATAGTGATCAATACAGATGCTTATAGAACGAACAAATAAGTATTAGAGGAAAAGTTACAAGGTAAAAGATTGACCAAGAAGGTTCATACTGGCACTCTAAATCTTACCAGAAATGGCAGGTGTGAAAGCACCAACACAAACCACCATGCACGCACCCAATAAAACTAATATAAGCAAAGCAGTTTTTGTACTCTTATGTTTCTCAATGAATCTTTTCAGAGGCGATGATGGTATGTCTCTATTTGAGCAACCAGGTTTGTGATATGTAGAAAGCTCCTCATCTGATGCTTGATGATTTGGTAGCAGACACAATTTTGCATTTCTGCAAAGAAGTGAATATAAAGCAATAATGCCCCCTGCAAATGAGCTGAAAGTATTAGTAAATACTCACTTGTAAGGGGCATATAAAGGAAGAAGGAACTAGCATAATAATCATAAAGAAAAATAGCCCTTACCTTCACCATTATCATCTGCATTCAACATGATAATGGCATACTTTATCAAAGAAATAAGAGAAAGAGTCCAAAAAATCAAAGAAAACGCGCCAAATACTGCATCCTCATTTTGAATATGTTGCAGTCTTCCAGAAAATACACTTTGATAGACATATAGAGGGGAGATGCTCAAGTCAACAAACATGTAGCCTAAACTCTGGTAAACCAAAAAGAGAACTGCTTTATGTTGATATTTGCATTCCACCTGTTTAAAGAGAAAAATCAAACACAATTATACAAATCTTTTTCTAGGAAACACAATCAAAACATTCATAAGGTCTTTAAATTCAAAGAATTAATTTTCAGGTGAAAAGGAATGGCAACTTAGACAAATATAGGGATGCCATGAACAAAAGTACAGAGGCATTCCGGTTCTCTGCTCTTTTTTTCTGTACATGTTTACATCTCATATAATTTGTTGTGTATGAGAGAGAACGCACAAGCCCAAGGTCTATGCTCATAAAGAGTTTCAACTTAACTTCTAAGTTGGTATAAAGTATGAACATACCACAGGCTTACCACATAGAAACTTTTTGAATTTCTTTCTATATTACTATTTAGACGCACGATTTCAACATATTGTGTTTTAAAGTGACAAACAACGTAATAATCTTCAGATGATGAGCTGCTTTATAAAACTCCAACATCTAATTTTTTAAATTTCTTTCAGAAACCTAGGTTGTAAATATATGTTCTGATCGCCTCCTCACCTTGTCAGCTTCCAAATTACGCAGTAGAATCCAATCTTTTTTTCTGCCTGTAAAGACTGGAACCTTTTCAATCCTCGAATTGCTTATATTAACGCCTCTATAGTCTATAACGCTGCGGGAACTCGTTTCCAACTCAGTCATCTAAGTTCACATTAATGAGCTAGTTTGAAACGACGGATCTCCTCTCTTTTATTTTCCTATTATTGGTCCTAAAATTTGACAAAATTAGTAATTCCTTAAATACTATTACACATTCCATATGAATCGAAGCTAAGAAAATCAAATCTGCAAATAGAAAAAAGGAATAGCAGAAGAGGCATAGCCGGTTCCGAATGGAAATAAATTTCCAGTGGAATTTGCCGTAAACCAAGCAGAAAGTGAACTTAGGGTTAATTGTGCGAAGGAAGAGGTTATGGTGGAGAACAGGGAAGCATACCATGGCTGCTGCACCTCGTTCTCTCTCTGCATCGTCTGTGCTCATAGCGGAACCAGAATCGAGAGTTTCTGTGGCTTTGCGATGGGGCGCTGAATCAGTCGAACGTTGTCGAAACAAATCGATCCAGAATCTCGCGGGTATTTTGACAAGGAAGGCCGAGATGTTTTATTATTATTATAAAACACCAAACGGAAATAATAAAGTATGGGGGTGCATACCCTATACTATACCACATAGCATTCGCAATTCACACCATAATTCTAACCGGCAAAATAACAGTCTCGAAGTGGCGGGCAGCTTGACGGTTGACCCATGTCCGTTGATCATGGGAAAATGACATAGTGGGCCTCCTGTACTAAGCTCTGAGTGGACGAGCATATAATTGAAAGTTGTGTTCATATGAGTTCCAATCCTAGAATTTTTTTTAGAAGAAAAACATTCTTTACAGCTTTTTCCCAAATAGAAATTAATTTGACATTTAGTATTAGCATCAGAATCAAGAAATTCAAAAAAAGAAGATCGTGTTCGCAACAGGCTACGCTTAGATCGGTGACCTGTATGCGTACTGTTTTCTGTAACTTCTGGCATTTGGGGTATATGTTCTACAGTATTGAAGCTCGGATGTGAAAGGAAGCCTACATTTGGGGTTCGGTTTTTTCCTGAATGAAGAATCTTGGTTCCTGAGGGAAAAGGTGACCATGCATGGGCTTCCTTAAGAAAAATAATGGTGAGTAGGGGAATAAGCAGATGAAATCAACCGGACAACTGTGGATATATCAAATGGAATTTCTGTTCCCCTCCCTTCATTTGGTATAACAACATCGGCATGGTCAAAAGGCCATATATTCCAATATATATATAATCGCTCAGCGGAGATATTCAGCGCAATGGTGAAGAAATCTGTCACTTACGAATAACGAAGTTTCCCATGAAATCAAACTCAGTCTTTTTTCCTGGCACATATTCCTCATCTAAATCTCATGTCTTGTCAAAAAAATTTTCATCTTGTTCTCAAGAATAAGCATAACTCTACTAATAAATTATGCTGAAATGATATCAGAATAAGTCACTTGCATGCATGCATACTGAAAAACAAAACACTACCTTCGAGACTTTCTTCGAATGGAAATAAATTTCAAGCAGCTCTATCTAATGCGCATCATTATCAAAGCTGCTCTACATAATGTAGTATGAAAACATATTTAGTGTCCTCCACTAAAATTATTCAGAATCTCTCACTGCATGAAAATATAATTAATTTATTTTAGTTTTACATCTTTATTCTTACTTTACATAATTTAAATTATTAAATTTAATAAAATAAATTAAGATATTCAACTAACTTAACAATTCTCACATCAAATGTGATAATAGCTTTTCTCAAATATACATATACATATAAGGGACATAACTATGTATTAAGAATAATAGAATAACATCTTAAGAGAGTTCAAGAAATGGAAAAGACATATATGACATGGAACTTAGATCCTTTGTGTATGAGGGAATAAAGATAATATAATATATGCTAGAATATCAATGAGATGAGAGATGAGAGATGAGATTTGAGAGCACAAAGCAGAGCATCCAGAGAAATTAATGAGGGTTAATGAGGAAGATTCTTCTTCCAATGGTGATTATTTTGGCCACTTGTAAATCTCTACTGGCTCTAGACAGACAATCGAGGCATATGCAGCACTTTGTCAAGGTAGATATTCGTATTTCACAAGGCTTCTCCACCAGTGGAGTTCCTAATCGTTTCTTCGTTGTTTTTTACGACTCTCTTTCTGTTTCTGTTTCTGTGTAAGTTTTAAGGGAAAGAACTCTGGGTGCAGATTGATCATTTGTAATTTAAACATTTCAAGATTCAATATAATTAATTGAATACAAATATATACATTGCTTTGACTTATTTGGATATTTTAATAGAGCATGTGTTCTTCCCCTAAACGAAATAATCTGACAGCATGAAAACTCTTAAATAGCATTTTCCCTGATCAATCTTGGGGCCGGACAAGGCCAAAAGTAGGAAGTCCAATGTTCTCCAGACATGCAAACCGAAACACCCTTTGTGTAATTGATATTTTTGTTAACCTAACACACCCACGCATGGTCCTGAGTTTGAACCCATTCTTAAGAAAAAAGTTTCAAGCATTAATGTGTACCCGTTCCCATAATCAATTTTAGATTTAGGTGCTAGGTTCCTCTAGATATAAGATGGTAAAACGGTGCACAATGTTCCTGTTAAGAGTAATGATGTAACTTAACTCTTTCTATTTTTGTAATTCTGAAGAAATGCATGCTCAAGACAGCAAATCCTATTTGAAATTTGATCCCAAACACTGCAAACATTAATAAATTCTCATGATCAGTTTCCTGAAACATCCTACGATAATCGGGGTAATGAACACTCCCATAATGTAAAGATAATTTTCTCATTCCTAGTACATATTACAAATTCTCACTGTTGTAGTTTACATTGTAGGCACTTCTGAAGTACCTTGTTCAACTGAAACTTGCATTATTTTACAATAATCTGATTCTAATTCTCCTCCCTCGAAGTATTATTGAGGCTAAGCATCTTCTTATCCAAAGATTTTTCAGGTCCATTTCTCTTGTATTATTGTCGTATCGATTCTTTCCTCGATATATCCTATACTGACTAGACCAACTTTCTACCCCTGTTGCACCGACATCTTAGATTCACTTCCCCCTTTAAATCAGTTTCATAATTCATTCCTCCTTCCTGTCACCGCCTCGCCCTTGTTGGTTTTAAGTCTTGTAAAACATTTTGCCAAACAATGCGCGGCTCTTGTATCAAGAGGCTTTAACAGAATTAGAAGAAGGTCTTACGGTCTTGCTTTGGAGAATGAGTAGCGAAAAGGGGAGCATTAAAATTAACATTCCCACAGCTCCCAAACCTAAAGTGCCTGAGACTTGCAAGAAATCAGGAACCTGCTGTGAGTTCTCATGTAAAGCTTGGCTTCGAAGTCTATGTGATTATTGCCAGGAAGATAGCGGCAGAGTAATATTCCCTCTCAAAGTTGGACTAGCTGTTCTTCTTGTGTCCTTGCTAATACTATTTGAAGCACCTTACAAAATCTTTGGTGCCAATATCATATGGGCAATTCTCACTGCTGTCCTCGTCTTTGAATACACTGTTGGTATGTTCTGGAAACTAATAATCAAACCAAAATATTGAAGCCTAATCTGCATGCAAGCATATAAATCTGTAAATGTGATTCATAATGGTTGCGAATATTGCAGGGGCAACATTCAACCGAGGATTTGATCGAGTACTGGGGAGCTTGCTTGCAGGAATCTTGGCTATTGCAGTTGCTCAAGCAGCTCTTTCCTCTGGCCCTATCGCTGAACCTATCATAATTGGATTTACGATCTTCTTGGTCGGTATGTTTTCTAAACTTGTCTTAGAAATAAGACATCAAACACCATTTTTTTTTTTTGTTTTTTTTGCGGGGGATCATACACCATCTTTTAACCTTTCATTTATTGAAAAAAGAAAACTTTTTTTTTACTGCGATACTTTTTCTTTCCAGCCTCCATAACTTCATTCATGAAGATGTGGCCATCGCTTGTGAAATTCGAATACGGAATCAGGGTGATACTGTTAACCTATTGCTTGATTATTGTCTCTGGTTATCGAATGGGGAACCCAATTAAAACGTCAATGGATCGGCTGTATTCAATTGCCATTGGAGGAATAATATCAGTGTTGGTGAATGTCTTTGTCTGTCCTATATGGGCTGGCGAGCAGCTACATAAGGATCTAGTTAAGAATTTTGATTCAGTTGCAGATTCACTTGAAGGTAAGGAATGCACTAAAGCTCCTATCAAAATGATACAAAAAATGACTTCAATGGCTAGAAAAATTAGAAGTAGATTTGGGTTTAACTTCACCTGCTAGCCTTTTGTTTTGTTCCATACAACATTATGTTTTATATATTATAACCGTATAAACTGCAGAATGCGTTAAGAACTATTTAAAAGACGATGGGCCGGAACAGCCAGAATTCGCTGCAAGTTTCGTGGATGAATTTCCAGACGAACCAGCTTATAAGAGATGTCGAGGCATCTTGAACTCAGGGCCAAAGCTCGAGATTCTGGTATTCTTTCATTATAAATGTAGTGCCAAATCTATGAAAGTTTCACATTTTAAGTGCTGAAAAATATTGTGTGGTCCTTTCCACTCTGATTGCAAGGCCAATTCAGCAAAATGGGAGCCACCGCACGGTAGATTCCTGCACTTGTTCTACCCTTGGTCACAATATTTGACCGTTGGGGCAGTTTTACGATATTGTGCTTGCGAAGTTATGGCACTTCATAGTATCTTACACTCAGAAATTCAGGTTATGCCCTCATTTCTCTTATATAGATAGGTTTACTAAAGATATGCACATGTGGTCCCTTTATTCTAGTATCTATAAAACGATGGGTGTTAGATACTTGTCAAATTGTCAATCAGCTAGTGTTATTTAAGGTTGCCCGCGCCAATTTCTAGTCAGCTATGGACTAAATAACACAAGATTTGGGAGTCCTACCTCTGTAAAGCCCTTGATATTCACATTCTCTACTCTGTTAGAAAAAAAGATATATACATAGATGCTATCCCTCAAACCTATCATGGGTGTTATATAAAATAGTTTCACTTCTATTATTTTTATAAATTTCATCTTATTAAATATTTATTTAAAAAAATTAGATTATTAAATTTTATAAATTAAAATATATGACTCATAAATTTAACAAACCATAAGTTGTAAGTGAAGATTTAGATCTCCTCACATTTCTTAGTTCAAAATCCACAGCCACCACTTTAACACAAAATGGGCAAATTTGAAACCTCTCCTCTTATACAGTGAAGACTATGGAACCCCACAGGAGCTTCTGCCTTAATTTGACACATAATTACGTGCCTACAACGTACATAGTGTGGGGTGGGTTGAGACAACATTACTGCGATTCTGTTAGAAGAGGAGCTGTTAGCATAGGAAGAATGAGACAAACTGCAACAAGGCTCTTCCCCGCATAGCAATTCTATTATAGAGAATTAGAGTAGAGAAACCAGGGCAATAAATTTCCTTAAGGCTCAAGATTGTCAAATAGGGGAGGATGTGATTAATATGATCACTAATTAAATGCAAAATCCAACTTTAATGCAAATTATATTGAATTTGGCATAATTAGGTTAGTTTTGGCTTTTCAGGCGCCCCACAATGTGCGGATGCCATTCCGATCAGAAATCCAAGAGGCATCAAGCCAGGTTGCAGAGCTAGTAAGGACACTGGGCAGAGACATCAGCAACATGAAGTGGAGTCTGAAAAGCTCTCTAATTAAGAAGGTCCACAGCTCCACTGAAAGGCTGCAACGTTCTATAGACCTGCATTCTTATCTACTCATATCCACTTTTGAATCCCCTGACAACCCTTCCAAGCCCCTTTCTCATGCCCTGTCATCCACCCTCTACGACTTACCTGACCAAATGGCAAATCTTGAGAGCAAAAGCCCAGAAATGAACTCAACCCCAGCAGCTCAGAACAAGATCATTCCTGCAGGGGTTAAGCCACCAGCACAACTACAAACAGACTGCTCTTACCATGAGATGATTAGGAAGCAGTCAAGAAGACTTCATTCTTGGCCATCTACAGAGGTTGATGCTTTTGAAGAAGATAGTGGAACAACCACGGGCTTGTTTCCTAAGATGAAAGCTTTTGAGAGCACCGCAACACTGTCTCTGGTTAACTTCACCTCCTCGCTTATTGAATTGGTGGCAAGGCTTGACCACTTGGTTGAGGCAGTAGATAAGCTTTCCAATATGGCTAAGTTCAAGCATTAAGGGTAGGTTTCGAACTAGTGATAGCCTAATAGGAGGAGAACAATTGTGGTCGCCAAGATTGACAGCAAGATTGACAGTGGTGTAGTATAGGGCTAGGGAAAAAACCAGAATGCATCATCTTACAGTAAGTACAAGTTATTGTAAGCATACCTTCATCAAGAATTAGAAGTATCAAATACAACACAAAGCTGGTTAGTTTTATCAGTAATATAATGTATTATAGGAAAACTCATTTGAAAAAGATTCAATTGTTTTGAAATATAAAATATGTTTTAAAAGATAACCTATCTTCTTCCGGTGGGGCATATTTGCATGTCGTGCCTTCCAGCCCGAAAAGCGAAGAAGATGATGAATTGTATGGAAATTATTCTACAGTAGCCGCAGTCATCGCCAAATCAGAGCAACCACTGATTCAACAAGCAATCATGGACTAAGATAACGGAACTACGGGAAATGCTACTTTTACACCCGCGGTATATTAAGAGATATTGATTTTAAATGGAAAGAGAAAACAAAATAAAAATGAGTATTTGCAGACTTTATTTAAAATTTTCTTATTCGTCTATTATTATAAAATATATAAAATATAAATTTAATAAAAGATGAACAAATAATGATTTAAAATTAAAAATTAAAAACACATTTTACTATAAGTATCAAAGATTTAATATTTTAGATCAATTTTATAAAATAATATAAAGATTAATGAGATGTCACACACAGATTTCAAGTGAGATAAATAAAATAAAAGAATGGCTAAAGGGTCATTTATAATTATAAAATATCTAACAAGTTAAAACAAATTTATTAAATTACTATAAGATTAATTATGTTTTATGGTAATGAATATTAAGTTTTTAAAAGTAACAAGAACAAAAAGTGAAGGTGATTAAGATAAAAACATTGAGATAGATGAAGTGATATATAAAAAAAGATAAAATTTAAAATAATTATATTTAAAAAAAAGTTTATGTGGCATTTATTGTAAAAAAAATAACAAAAATTTATTTAAGATAATTTAGATATGTAAAAAAAAACTGTTAGAAATTTTAATAAAAAAATAAATCAAATGAGTTTTAATTTAATCAAGTTCGGTAAAAGAAGATCAAAAAATATTTTAAAAAATATATTATTATATAATATTTTTAAAATTTTAACTTTTAATAAAATATAATAATATTTTTTAATTTATATAATCAACTCTATTAAATAAAATAAAATTCTGTTATTATAGTTGTCACCCATTATTACTCAACAACTACTATCCTTCTGTTTCTGGAGAAAATGACGTAATGACGAAAATTTTATTTAGCTGAAATTAAAGTTCTATAACGATTTACAGTTTGATGGGTTGTAGTTTAGTGTTAACAAAGCAATTCATTTTTTCGCCGGAGCTTTTCAGCTCAGTGGCACCTAATCTCCCCAGAGCTCACGTTACGACGACTTCGAATCTTACTATCCCTATATCAACTCCACTTAGGAATCCACAATTACCCAAAAAAAAAAGAAGCAAATTATTTTTTCGGGCAATAGACTAAAATGGACAGGGTAACTGCATTGTTACATCTTTCACATTCACACAACACTAACACCGGAAATTTCCGGGGACGGACTTTATTTGGCATTCTCTAAACAACAGAACATAAAAGTAAACATATTCCAGGAACTAATTTTCTTGAAAAACAGACACTCGGTATATATAACAAAGTACGAGTCAGTGAAGGCTTTATTATAGGTAGAATACATGGTACACTGACAAGCCTTACAGGTAGCAACCTGAATTCACAACCTGCTTAAGGTTTTGTCAAATATAATATTTACAGAGAAAGGCTAAAGGATTACCAAATACCAAATTAAAGTACAACGTCCTACCTTTGACATCCCTTCCCATAAGAATATCAACGACTTAGGGGACCTTACCGTTTCTATGGATGACCGAGATAACAACTAACCAAACATGTGCGAACTACAAACCAAAACTACAATAAAGGCGGTAACTTAAGCCCAACTTTGGGGCATAATGTAAGCTTTCATTGGCTCAGATGGATCACTAACCAGACCTCTTCTGCTGCTTGAGCCAAGGTCAGAACTCCCCACCAGCATTGCCATCAGACTACCACCATGCACCCTACCTTCAGGAACAGCAACCGACATTGGAAACTGGCCACCTTCCCCAGCTGAGACATGAGCACTTGCAACTTCATATTGTTTGACATCAGAACAAGTTATCGCAGCAGCAGTATTGCCTAGCAAACTCCCCATTTTCATCATATCCACATCCATGTCTTTGGCTAAGACAGCCTGCTTTTGATCATCAGGTTTACTAACATGAGGATCTTGAACACTTTGTTCCAAGGACAGACCACCATGAACCCTCTTATCCTGCACTAACCCACTGTGAAGTGCACACAGACCTGCTTTCCCCCTTGCAAATGAATTACAAGGACCACCTGATTGATTGCTATATTCTGATCCAGGATGGCCCCAAGAGCACCTCTTCCCTCCACCATGTGCCTTACAAAAATCAGTGCTACCTTGTGCACTCTTTCCACACCCTTCAAATTTGCATCTCTTGCCTCCCCCATGACGGACACAATAATCAGTCCGTCCTCTAGCACTCTTCGTGCAGTCAGGCACAGCACACCTCTTTCCACCCCCATGTGCCACACAGAAGTTGGTCCCTCCGTGCACACTTTTAGTGCAAATTCCACCACCTTGGAATGCACAGCGCTTTCCTCCACCATGGCCCTTGCAAAATGGTGTGCTACCCTCAGCACCCTTGGTACACCCAGGTGCTGTACACCGTTTGCCCCCACCATGTGCTTTGCAGAACATTGTGCTACCCTGTGCCCCCTTAGTGCATCCAGAAGTTTGGCATCGACGCCCTCCACCATGTGATATGCAAAGACCTGATAGACCTTCTGCACTCTTGGTGCAATTTTCTCTCTGACATCTCTTGCCACCTCCGTGCCGGATACACAATCCAGATTTCCCTCTAGCAGCTCGAGTACAACCCTCATGGCTGCATCTCCGGCCTCCACCATGAGCAATACAGAAATCTGTTCGTCCTTCAGCACTCTTTGTACAACCAAGGTATTCACATCGCCTGCCACCCCCATGGGCCTTGCAGTACACTGTCCTACCCTCGGCTCCTTTGTGGCAACCAGCTTTTTGACACCTCCTACCACCACCATGAGATATACAACGTCCAGAAGCACCTCTAGCTCCCTTTCCACATCCCTCAACCTGACACGTCTTAGAACTACTGCTGCGATGTTGTGCCTCTTGCAGCTGTGTTATCCCAGAAGTACAGGTGACTGAACTTTTTGGCATGGTTGATGAGAGGTCCAGAACAATGGGATTATGATCAAACTTCTTCGAAGCCTGATTAAAAAGGAAACTAGTGCCTGTATTTAGCAGAGTCTTTGATGATGGCAAAACAATCCCTGGCTTCCAATCACATGAAGTGGATGCCTCATCTGCATTGTGTGTTCCACTTCCTACTACTGGCATCTCCATGCTCAACTGAAAAGGTGAGGGACAAGGATGAATGCTTGTAATATCTGACTCAGAAGGTGTAGTGGAGAGGCTTAACTCCAAATCAACCTTGGGCTGCAACTCCAATGATTTCAAACTCAAATTAGCAGGTTTCTTCAAGCTCTGCACCTTCTCACAGCCAAGATGGAGAGTGAAGTCCAGTTCAACATCCATAGAGGATTCCTCATCAATCTCTTTGGCAGAAGACATAGCAGTGCAAGCAGTAGCTGAACTCCCCTTGCTGTCTGAGGAACTCGTCGAACGTCCAATCCCAAGAGACAAAGAAGATCCAACTCTCTGGTCCATGCATCCATCAATCAAATCCCATTTCCTTTTTGTTCCTTTAGAAGAAGACATATATGGAATTGAAGAACCAGGGGAATGAAGCCGTAGGATAGTATCTGTGCCATAGAGAGCTCCACCTCCCCCAGCTAGCATAGAATTGCCCAATATCTTAAAAGCATTTGAAGACTGAGTGGCAGTGAAACCCAAGTTCCAGAACCTCTCGTCCATAAATCAACACAGAATCAATATATAAGCCTGAATATCAATTTCAAAAGAACAGCCTACCTGACTTCTGGGTAAATTAAAAATATATATCTACAAAGTAAGGGTTAGATGGGTCTATAAGTGCATACTGCACCCCCACTGACAAATCCTGAAGTATCCCGTCGATCCATCAAATATAGTAGAAGTTTAAACTGAGCTTAACAGTTGCAGCAAGTGCAAATTAATCCAACAAGATCCAATTCCTTCAAAAACCCAGCATGGAAGTCAATCATCCTGTTCACAACAGATGACATTATCAATATTGGAACTTCTGCCAGAATAAGAGTGGTAAAAGTCACAATTCGACAAATTTCAGTATATTTCGGTATCATTGGAAAAATATAAAACAAAGGGACTAACCAACCTTTATAATGTTCACGTCACCTTCATTTTTAAAAGGCAGAAAGTCACATAAATGGTATCATAAAGCACAAGAATGCATAGGAAGAATTTATGATTATCTAACACAAAAAATTTCAAAATGTTAACCTTTTTTCCAAGAAGTGGTTGGCAACTGTCTCCCCACAAATTTGAGAAAATTAAATAAAAGGCAAAGAGCACAGATCAGGTGATTCATACCAGAACAGGATGTAAAAAATGGACCAAGGTACACCCATCTCCATTGCATAAAGGCATTACAAGCAAGTAATATGATGCATATACAAAAAGAAAATTTATAGAATATGACACGAAAATAAAGGAGCCAGGACGCACAGATAATACAACACTAAATGTTGAATTCTGAAAGGAATTGAAAAAATGTGTCAGAACAAAACCCACCTCCGAAAGGTTGCAACTTTAAATTTAGTCATTAGCCAATGTGTACCCTAGAAATAGAATGAACAAAATCCCACTGAAGTGACCACAGAAAATAGAAAACTAATCAGACCTCATTGCATGATTTGAGACCTCTAAACCCCACGCTTGGAGGTTGGGAAAAAGAAGAAAAATAAAAAGACAAAACTGCATAAGGTTTACAACAAGCAAACAATAAAATAGAATCCTTCGAGTTGTTTAAAAATAGTGGATCAGAAGAAACAAAGAGATCCACAAATTTGTGGTAGGGGAAGAAATGGCACTATGAGAGTTGTGAAGTAATATATTGTGACATTACTTAAAATGAGTGTGTGTTTGTACGGGCATCTGTATTCTGCAATTGTAAATGGTTTTAAAAAAAGTGCCCTACATGCTTGTTTTCCAGGTTTTTAGTACAACAACTGATTCAAAATAGAAATACGTCAGCTTCCACAGACATTAGAACAATAACAGAGATTACACTTCATAATATATGCATATTGCATACTATAATTTATATATTTAAAAAAAAACTATTTATCAAAAGAGGCCAGAGGGAGAGAGAGAGAGAGAGAAGTTGGGCAAACCTTTTCTCTTACTCAAACATACTTCTTGGCATTAAATCCAGCAAGAGCAGCTAAAGGACAGCAGCTGCTGAACACCAAATAACTAAGTGTAAGTGCACACAATTGAAAAGTACCGAACAGCTAGGATACAGTAAAGGCAACACAAGCAAAATCAAAGAGACAGCAGATACATAGATCCAGTAACTTAATTTTAAATGCTTAAGTGCAACATACCGCTTTGAAGAATACAATACAAGTTGACAGCATGGAGAATCGGGAAAACAACATTGGACAATAAACAAGACCATACCAAACAATTGTGTAGCAGCAAGAAAACACCAAAAACACATGTGAATAAACATTACATGTGTGTTTTCCATTCTAATATCCAGTAACAGGGACTACCATTTTATATATTCGGAGAATTTGAAACTAAAATTCCTCCTCAACCGGCCAACACTGAGCAGTTCAACTTCGTACTTTGATACTCTCAGGGACCATATTAAAGGGAAAGTACAGTTTTTAAAAGTAACATTCTTAACTCCGAGTGATGGAGAAAACGAGGGAAGTAAATAACTTTTTTTTATATCGTCTTAACATCTGAGGGGCGAGATGAAAAATAGAAACCTACCAAAAGGATAAAACTAGCTAACACGATTGACTATGCGCTTAAATAATAATGAAATTGATATATGGACTCGAGAGAATAACTAAGCAAAAAAGAATATAGGATGAATTGAGCAAACATGTATAAATCTGGGAAAGAGGAGCTCAAAACAACCAACATGAAAAAATAAGAGATTTCATTCAACATATTTAGGGTCTAAAGACTCTCAACCAAAAAAATCATATATAATTTGGATGCAAAAGAGGCCGCAAAGTAGAATCACCAGACCAAAGATAGTCCTGCGGTTTTTTTTTTTTTTTTTTTTGGGGGGGGGGGGGGGGAATTACTCAGAAAAACAAAATAATAAAGACCGCTCCATGCTCAAAATTTGCCAATTGTTTGCTGAACTCTTAAAAAATCCCAGTTTTCACTCAAGATAAGAAAAGCCGCGTTAAACAGAATTGAGAAAGAGATTACACTACGTTTTGTTGGTTCCAAAGTTCATATCCCTTCTCTTCGATACAATTCCAGCTACCCAGAGAAGGAAAATTAATATTCAAGGGCACGCTCACACGCAAATGACTGTTGCAATAACAATAGCTTCAGAAACATCGGCGAGTCCCATAGAAACGAAGGGAATACGTTCCACGACAAATTAGGATGAAGCAAACTATATAGGATTCAAAATTTAACATCTGAGAGTTTGCCAGTTACCTAGTTCGTTGATTTGATTCGATATGATTGCGTTTTCTCCGGGAAGAAGGTTGAGTTAAAGAACGCCTTCAGGGTTTTGGAAGCCGGCGAGAGAGAAAGGACGAGAGGAATCGAGATGATAAACGCAAGCAAAGTCGACAGTGAATTGAAAGGAAACGGTGAGATCGAAGTCCGGCCGTAAGGGACGGGGGGCGCGTGTTAAGAACAAGGGTGTATGTCACGGCCAAAACGGCTAACTAGGGTTGGCATTTAGTTTCATTTTTCCCTTTTCTCTATCTCTACCGTAATTAAATTCCTCCTTGGTAAGGAAAAACTAGTTCTATACTTTTATAATTAGAATATTCGGAATGTTATTAAATTGTTAATAATAATTTATAAAAGTATTAAATTTATGAATTTTATAATTTAATTTTAATAATTTAAAATTATATTAAATGAGAATTTAATAAGATTTTACAAGAATAATAAAATTAATATTTTATTTTAATAAAAAAATTACATTATTAAATATAAATATTTAAATCTGTTAATTTCTTAATTTAATTTGTAAAATTTTAATAAGTTTAATAATATAAATTTTATATTATACAAATTAAATTATGAAAATATGGGAATGGGCCACCTACAAATGCAATAAACTCATAACCATCAACCTTAAATTGTATATTCAAGGAAAATTGTTGGCCAGATAACAATAATATCCAAAGTAAAATTCTGATTATTGAGAAAATAAAAAGTACTTCGGGTTTTGAAAGTTTTTTATGGTCCCCGTGATATGTGATCCTAACTCTTTTCAACATGCTAAGGATTATCATAAATTTCTCATATAATTAAACGAGAGATCAGTAATTATAGTTAAAATTAGTCTTTAAAATGTAAAAAAGAGTAATGTGCAATTAACTGTAATTATAAGTGAATCATATAAATGAGTATTGAGTGGTTTTATTGTTCTTTATTCTATCTATTTGTTTATTTAGAATTGTTTACATGTAAATAATTTATTGTATATTTTATATATAATTTTTTCTTTTGACGTTGCGTATAAAATTATATTAAAGTTTATGTTTAAATCTATTAAAAAATTGTATACATTATCCATTGTATTAAAATTTTAAATCAATAAAGTCCAAGTATTTAAACTAAAACCTATGGTAATGAAATTATGTTGATACTTTAAATAGTGCAACGATATTGAATTGATCTCTTAAAGCTTTTTTTAAATTTTAATTTTAATTTAATGTCTAAATTAAATGATTTAACACTTTTTTATATATGTTATTAAAAAATTTTGATTAAATCATATTTTTTAAAAATTTAATTTTAAATAAAATTTAATGATATTATTCAATCAATATTATCAATTCACCTACTAAAATAAAATTCTATTTATTATTACTTCTATAACACTTTTCTAGATAATAAATATGTATAATGACATGATATTTAAAAATACGAAGACATCTTGCCTTTTGAACCGCTTTAAGAGGTTAATATTCAATTAAGATAAAAGTGTATAGGAATGATTTGTGATTAGCTGGTGAAATATGATATTCAATTTATTTTTACATTCCGTCTAAAATGCAAACTGAGAAATTCATGCCAACTCGCATTCTTTTCAAAATCAAGCAAGAGACATGAAAGAAACTGGTTTGATGTATATTTTTTTGAAGTGGATGATAAAATTTTGGATGATCACGAGTCTATGGAAAGAAAAAAAATACAATACACGTTAATATTGTGTATTCCACTTGAAAACCGTTCAAGTGCAATTGGCAGGACTGTTTTCTTTTGGTTCTATAATCCTCAACCTATTCTCCTCGAAATATTTATAAATATATGTATTAATATGGAACAATTTGGTCTGTTGTTTCTTCGCATATTATGTATTTCTAAAATATATATTACATATTGAATTAAAATATTATAAGACATTTTTTATGAGTTATCTGTACACGGATCTAGATATTTAATGTATAAATATTAATAAAAAAGCTATAATTATTATTAAATACAATATAATTATAATGATTAATTTTTATATAAATAATTAGTTACTTATATTAAATGTATTCTACATTTTAAAAAATTTAATTTTTAATATACAGCAATGAAGAAAAATATTGATCATCAACAGAAAAATAAAAAAGAAAAGTATCTACGTATTTGGACTTTGGTCATGTCTAGATGCGTTTTTTGTGAATGTCAAAAGTGATGCGAGATCCGGTAAGTAAATAAACAAGGAAAAGATTTGTTTTTTAAATAAATTTTAAATATTAAATTTAAATTATTTATTTATATTTTAGAATAATTCATTAATTTTATAATAATTGAATATTGTATTTTAATTTTTAAATACATCGTTTGAATGCGGACCTGGAAGGTCTAAGATCGCGCGGCGTGGCGATAGGGGATCGTGAATAAAGGAACAAAAGCAGCCCTCTCTTGCACGTCAACTTGATGCGATGCTTTTTCGCAGGGTCGGCAGCGGCTCGTCACCGCTCGATGTGCCCTCCCTGTTGGACCCCACCCAGATATACGCTTCCCCCCGCCTTACACAATTCGGATTACGCTACGATGTGAACGTTGAACAATCCATTTGCTACTTATTATTATGTTCATTTCCATTTAAAATGGAAAAATAAAGAAATCACAAAAAAAAAATTGGTCTTTGCTAAGTTTGTTTTGTCGCAGATTGAAAAATAATAAAGTATAAATAAATATTTATTTATAAAATATTAATAATATGAATTATTTTAAATTTATAAATTATTATTTAATTATTTACATTTTATAATAATTGTTATCATTAATTATTTCATTAATTACTATTTACATATATTTTATGAGTAAAGTATATTTTTTATTTTAAAGATATATAATATTAAATATATTTTTTATTTTAAAAAATTTAATTTCATTTAAATTATTTAAAATGAAAAATATATTTCATAGAAAATTAACAATAAAATTATTATAAGATATAAATAAATAAATAATAATTTATAAATTTTAAATAATTTTATTATTAATTATTTATTTATAATTTATAAAACAAATTACATTTCTCATCGTAAATGATATCAATCTATTAATTTAGATAATATTATGGTAACATTTAACTTCCAAATCTTTTCGGGGGCATTTAAAAAAAAAAAAATCAAAGGAATCGATTCTGATACCTTCTAAATCTCCTTGCCATCACATATTGACACGTGAGTACAAGCATGGAATAATGACAGCTCAATGGGGTCTCTAATATCTGTCAAAAGGTGTTCCAGGAGGATGCAAATCTATCCAAAATTTGTATGAGCACCCAGTTTTGTATCTTATATAAATATATATATATAAAATAAATTAAAAATATAAAAATATTATAAAAGATATATAAAATTGATATCTTCAAAAATATATATAATAAATTTTATTTATCATCTATATTTTTTGTCAAAAATAATTCATATACTCTGTCAATACTCTTTACATACATTAATATAAAAAAATAAAAAAGTATTATTATTATTTATATTTATTAATACATAAAAAGTACTAAAATGAGATTAAAAGTTAAAAAAATAAGAAAATTATAAAAATATATATAATATATATATCTATAAACTTATTACCTATACTTTTTTTTAAAAAAATATTGATGTACACAATCAAAATTCTTTACATACACTAACAGAAAAAAGTGAACTATTATTATTATTATGATTAAGATTATTATTATTTATAAAAAAAATACTAACTTCATGCGTATAAATATCATTACTTTTTTGCCAAAGCAAATGGGAGTAATCCTTATTTGCTACCGGACGGGCTGGGATCCTATGGATGCTGGCACTTGAACAACAGTACACCACACAATAAGAATGACCTATGAATAAGATATAAAAATAATTTTTTATAAAAAATAAAAAAAAATTTATAAAAAATATAAAAAAATTTAAATAATAAATTATAAAAAATTTGCTAAAATTTAAAAAAAAAAATCAAGACATTACACCACAAGTTTCAAACCGTTGGATCAGCACAGCGAGTGCAGTAATCTGTGACGGCGCATTGACTCTACTCTCAAAAGAAGCCTACAGGATTCAGACGTCTCGCCTCCGGCCCTTCCTCCTCGGTCTTGTTATCATATTTTCTCTTCTTTACTTTTATTTTAAAACTTGTATATTATTAAAAATAGTTAATTATGTTATTTAATCTTATGAAAAAGTGCAGCTAAATATATAAAGAAACAAACGATGAAATCAGAAATAAAATAATGAAATAATAACTTTCTATAAGATGATATCAAATCAACGGAGAATATGAAATAAATGGATTTATTTTTTAAATTTTAAATATTGTTAATTTTCTATTTTTTATAATTTAATATATAAATTTATTTTTTCTTAATTTTCAAGGGTTGCGGGCCCAGAAATAAATAAGTAGAATGGCATTATTTTTAATATGCTTAGATTTAGTTAATTAATTATTAATTATTATATGGCGAAGTTTGTTTCCCGAGGCAATTGAGGGAGAATATGCCTATAATATTCGAATCATAGTACGCAGGTGGGGTGTTTCGAGCCAAGTTACCTTGATATTATTATTATTATTATTATTATTTTATAGCCATTAAGCAAATCATTGAAAAAATCAAAAGAAAAAAGTCGCACCCAAGGGTGATATTATTGTCCGTGTCGCAGTTTACAGAACGGTGAAACGGGTTAGGTCAGGTTTGAAAATAAGTTAGTCTGATAGAATTAAATTAGGTTTGAAAGTTTTAATTTAAATTTGACTGTATATATATGTATTAGATTTATATAAATTAATAGGTTATATGCATATTTTTTAATTAATTTAAGTTCAAATTAAATTTCAGTTAAAACTTTTTATAAAAAAATAAAACTTTGATACCGTCTAATATATATGTGTAGATAAATTATAAATTAAGTTAATTTTAATTAAGTTAGGTCAAGTTTAGATGGATCACAAATAATTTGTATACCCCTATTCATGCACTTGGACTTCAAGCTTATGGACTTGGATCCCGTAAGATCTTCCGCGCTCAAAATTTTTTTTGGTAGTATCAGAGGCTTTATTCAATGAAAAATTTAAAAGCTTACAAATATAATTTTATTAATACTTTATAAAAATTAATAAAGGATTAAAATGATTAGGTTTTGTAATTTAATTACTAAGATTTAATAAATTTAATTTTTTAAATATTTTTTAAAAATTTAATTTATAAAAATAAAAATTATAAAATTTATTTTTTTTTGACATACAATTCACTATTTAAATTTTGCCACTTGTATATCGATTCTCTTGTCTACTTTATTTATTGGCAGTTTTGCTAAACATCTTGTCAAATTATTTACATCCACGGTGCGAACAACATTAGCAAAAAGGAGGGGGAGAGTGATGCATTATGTCCAACTGTCCACCTCCACAATCAAACCTTCAGGGATTTTTTGATTCCCCATTAAAAGAGCTTAGGAATGAGCGCGGCACTGCCACATCTGTCAATTCCTCCCCGGACTTTTACCGTCCAACACACATGCCGGCACATGCTTTGTCCCCCAAACTCTGGAAGCCCTTTATTGTCTATGCCATCTATAGTGAGCAGCTTCACACAAAATTGTTCTGATAAAGCATCAAATTTGCAAATGTTTTAACCTCGAATTCGCCATCCCAAATATTGTTACTGCATCAAAGCCAATAAGGAGAACACCTCCGGTGGAGGCAATAACCTTGAAATAAAAAACAAAAAAAAAAACTGTCTGTAATTTGTCGCTGTACGAGGAATATTCCAACAATTAAAAGGACATAGCTTCGTGCTTCATTCATAGTGCAACATCGATCTATAGAATATGAAGTGTGATCAGAAAGGCATCGAGATATTCTTATGCTTATAAGAAGGCATTGCTAGCCGTCCCAACCAGGGAAGCTTCATATCATCATTTTCTTATCTGGTCGAAAGAACATATTCGTTCCCGCTAGAGGAACTGAGGATTGAGGAACGCCTACCATGTTGCTGCTGTTCATAGCAGCCATGCATATAGACTTTAATTATACTAAAATTCCTTGACTTAAAATTATCCTTAGAAGAAGAATTCCACAAGCTGGATCCCATCAAATAATAATAATTCAAGAAAAGCTAGCTACCATTCGTGGATCATAACTTCCATTATTTAGCCTCCCATTCGTCAAGAAGCGTGTCTTATCCTTTTACCTAAAATGCACCCTTTTGGCTAAAATGGTGAATGAAGTTGTAGATTGCGGCAAGGCCACTCCTTGAAGGCATTTGCACAACGTTGGCTTGCATACCTGCCAGATCAACTAAATTGGAGTTTCTATGTCTCGTGAATTTCCAGAGTTTATAATTAATAACGTACAAAATAGGAAGGCAGTAATTTTTTCTTCAAAATTTTGATTTCCAAACAAAACAAAGGGATGTTATCATCAGTAAGGGCACAAAATTTGAATTCGAGCAGAAAGTGACACTTGGATATCCCACGACCAGAGTGAGCTTTAGCTTTGAGAGCGGAAACCAATTAAGAGAAGAGATCGAATGGTTTGGAAATTATCGAAAATGTATTGAATGATAAGCACTGAATGCGGCCCAAACACGCTGTCTGAGAGGGTTAGGTTATGCCACGCACTTCTGATTTTGTTACTGTTTATGGCCGTCACTCTCACTCACACACTGCGATGATTGTTTCCTTGTTTCTTAGGCAAGCTAACTGACACGTAAGAATGGCGCCACAATGAGCTCTTGCTGTGGTTCGTTTGCAAGATGTTACCAAGGGCTCTTGTCGTTTCTCTTCCCATTTGTGGGTCTCATTGGGCTTTTGTCCCGTTACTCCAAATTAGGAGCCCACGCACGCTTGTATTAATATGTTTGGGCTGAGCTAATTTCGCTATATTTGTCTTTTTCATGACGTTCCATCTTTATATTATAGCAATTGGCAAAAACAGATTAATTTCTCTATTTTTATAAATTAGATTTTATAAAAAATTTTAAATAATTAAATTTATTAAAATTAACAAATCAAACTAGTGACGTAGAACCTCCTGTATAGAAAACGAAGCATCCTTTTATTACAATATTTCAAATAATAAGGATGCGAGTGGACCTCAACCTTACAGCATTAAGGTCATGCACCAGGCCTTTAAGGCGTGGAGCCACTTAGAATGTCAAGTTGGATAAAATGTCAGCCCTCCAATGTACCAAAATACAAGAACATAAACAAGAGAACGAACAGAAACTAGGAGACTGACTAGTCTCTAATTACCAACATTCATACAACTTAATGTCGACACGAAGCCGGAAATAGACTTCACCCTCAAAGGCATCAGTCATGAGAGTGGCCACTCCCCTACTCATGAAGAAGTCACCCGTGCCTCCAATTACGGAAATATCCCTGGTCTTGTTCATCAAAGGGTCAGCACCCGCAAAGTTTATGCTACCCTTGTGCTGCGTGGAGTTAAACACGAAGGAGAAGCCAAGCCAAGCGGTGAAAATGTCTTTCTTGTCATAAATGTAGAATCCTTGCGCACGTCCAACTGGGGGCGAGTGCAAATTGTTGTCCAAGGTGATGGGGTCATCGAACACAACCAAGTCACCAAAATGGTTTTGCCCTGCTAATATGGACATATTGGCCCAACTGGGTGCGCCTACGATCGCCGCAGTTGCATTCTTGGCATTGTGACCGTTGTAAATAATGTCATGAAAGTAGAACACCAACCTCTTACATGGCTGGCGATGGCGAACCTGTTTCCTCCATCTGGGGGGTGTGGCGGAGGATCCCATTGAGACCAGGAGCAAGAGAGAGAGAGCTGAAACCAGTCTCCTTGGTTCCATTGCCGGCTTAATGCAAGATTATTGTGTCGTGAAAGTTGAAATTTATAAGAGGAGGGCGGCTTAAAGCAAGTTCCAATTATATTTGTTTATTTGAGACTTTCAACTTCAAGTGTATCTTTAAATATCCATTGAAGCTAGTAAAGCTTGGCTTTGAAGGTATGATTGGTGCCTATCAGGAAGGAAATTATCCCCCAAACAAAAATGGTTTTGTTAGCTTTATGTCTACGACTAGCGATATGATTAAAAGGCACTAGAAACTTGGGGCCTGGATGGCTGGATCTGGATGAACTTTTTTCTGGTGGAACAGGAACTGCATAAAGTTGCGGTCGGTGCTATCAAGCCACAGCTATATATCCATCATGCCCAAGAATCAAGTCCTTGATTTATTTTCGAATTAAAAAAATTATGTAAATTTGAAGATTAAAGTACAGCAATTAGTTATAACTACCACATAATGTGGAATTTGTATGCTCTAGAGAAATTGAAATTACGATGAAGTCAAGAAATTGGTGAAATAATTTTAGTCAAGGGAGATTTGGTGAGTGGCTGCTGGTTGCTACTTGCTACACTCCTGCTTACCATTTATGCTCCATATATAGTGCAATCAAATTTGGTGATGACGCCTGGGTGTTGAACCACTCCAACATCTCGAGTGGTTGAGGTGAGTTAAGTCAGTTTTGATTCGGCGAGAGGGATATTATATAAACGAATTTTATGCACCTAACAACCTAAGTCAGATTCAAAGAATATGGTTGGTTGATTTGTCATGTCCTCCGTAATTCGGCAAAAGGATTGGTTACTGATCTGACCTCACACCCCACATCATTATAAAGAAAAAGGAAAAGAGAAGGATAAAATGATAGCAACCTTTCTACTTATACATTGTAAACGTAAAAGCGCTGTTAAATGTATAAGTTTATACCATATTTTTTTTTCACAATTTCTTATATTTTTTATATATCATTTTTTTAAAATATTTTTATTTTTAAACGTGTTCCAAAAGTATAGTAAAAAACATGTAACCACCATTTTCCTTCTATCTTAACCATTTGCTTCACCCTCATTTTCATCCTATGCTGCATTCAACACCCAACAAACTCTCCACTTTTTTAGGTGTGCTCGCTCATCAATTTGGGATTACGCTAGCTACTCTTTCAAACTAATACCGTCTGACCTAACTTCTATCACTTTTCGAGGTGATTGTTGTTATTTATATAAGAAATAAGTATATAAGTTGTATAAAATGTATTATTAAATTTTATAAATTAAATTATAAAATTTAATTAATAATAATATATTGAACACACTTTTATGCATACAGTTTTTTCCTTTCGGGATGCATTCTCTCAATACCTAAACTATGCCAACAATATTCACTATATTTCTCGTACAAAAGTTCTTTAAACTTGAAGATAGACAAAACACCAGCTTAACATTTTGTAAATAGTATTGTTTTCAAAAGCAAATCCTTTTTTAGTGGGTGCCTGCCTTTGAATATGTACGCAAGAGTTACCAAATTGAGAGAATTATTTTCCATAGTTTTCACACAGAGACAATTGGGAGTCGCAAACGAGAAAAGTAGATGCAAAATGACTTACACGATCACATGTACAGCCATGTAGTTCCATCGTGTTAAGTTCTTAATAATTGCAAAACATTACTACCAACTAAAAAGGGAAAGCATAATAACTGGTTGTTTGTCACGTACTGTTAACACTGGTACAAAATAATGTCCTTCTTGAGCCAAAAGTATTTGATACCATCGACTGCATCCGTCTCAAATGTTACGGTCCCCACACGTTCCACCAACATCCGACAGATCTCTGGTCTTTTCACTCAATAAGTCAGCACCCATTGCGTTATGGTACCCTTAACCTCGCTTGAATTAAAAATCAAAGTGTAGGCAAGCCATGCGTTGTAACCATTTTTCATGTCATAAAAATAGAAGCCTTGAGCTTTTTGCGACTCAGGAGAATGAAGGTTTCTGTCCTTTGTTACGGGGTCGTCAAAACTATACAACATCTTTGCCATCGAATAGGATATCGTGGTAATACAGCACAAAACGCTTGCAAGGTTTCTCTGGTGTAAGTAATCTTTTGGGAGACAAACAATAATGGATTGATAGAAGAAAGAATATGAAAATGCAGTAAGATTGCCCCGCTGGTTTTCTCATTGCTGTCACTATGACCTAATGCTGGGATAGGAGTTAGGACTTAGGTGATAGAACATTGCCGACAACATTGCCGTTTGAATTTTTAAGTTTGATTCCTGGGTTATCTTCTTAGGGTCCTAGATCAACAGCATGCCCAACCCTACAAATCTCATAGTTTTTCGATCATTAGATGGAGCCATTTGTTGATTTTTCCTTCCCTTTTCCAAACGGAATAAAGTTACAGTAGGCTAAGGCAGTAATTACTTAATTAATGACATTTAATAATTACTATTTCACATGAGTATGATTTTCTTTTATTAAAAAAACTTTTATGAGAAATGAGTATGCACTGAGTTAACAAGGTCGATTCTAAGGAATTTTGATTCTGCTGCATGAAAATTGAAGGCTTCGACCATCACCCCGGGACAAATGGAAATATTCTAACTAATGACTAGCTTATGGGTTATGGAAAATGAGAATGGGGAGTATAAGCATCCCTCACATTTTAAAGAGAGAAGTTATTAAAAAGAAGTAAAAATGTAATAAAATGTATAAATTATATATAAAATATATATATATATATATATATTATTACTCAATTTTATTTGAAAACGTTTTGTCTCACTTGGAAAAGTGTTGTTACATGTATGTTTTTTACCTTACAAAGAATGCACAATAAACTATAAAAATATTATTAAAAACTGTTTTCACTTGAAAATGAGAAAAGCACAAAAACAAACACTAGATTAACATGAAAAATGAGAAGTGCACAAAAGACAACGCTAGATTGGCAGAGTGTTGCTAGATATACGATTTTTACAGTACAAAGAATGCACAATTCACTATAAAAATATTATTGAGGACAAAGACATAAGGACACAATGACCAAGAGGGCTCACAACATATGAGATATCTGCATGCATTGGGAGCATAAATTTACTTATTCCTTTTGAGTAGAAAAGCAAAGATTTTGTGTCGCCAATTGCCCGTAGAACATCGGAAACTCAAACTAAACAACGATCCTCATAAACTTGACAGCTTAGAACCCTATTAACCCCAAATGCGGGGTAACAGCTCGAGACAGACTTCAGAGAGATAAACATTGAAACCCAATAAACCTGATTTATAGGTCCATGCGTACGATTCTATATCAGAATTAGAACAGAGCCCATTAAGTAGATTCAGTGTCTCCAGCAGGTAACTGTTCCTCCAGTTCTGAGGTGAAATTTGTTGGCGACCCATTGTGATACTGTTGGATCACCAAAACTGATGCTGTTGTAGGAAAATCTTGTGACGTCAACAAACCAGCAACAGGCCCCAGTTCCGGGCATTCACTTCTTCTCAAAGCAAAGGCTAATTCACCCTCTGGCCTTCGACCAACAAGAAACAGATTGCAGTGGTTCAAATCACTGATTGAAGCAATTGTCTCCACAGCATTTTGTACTTTTTTCTCTTCATAGATGATGGAGTCATCATTGCCTGTCTTCTGCTTAAATTCAGTAAGGAACTTCTCATCCTCTGAGATTAATTTGGCGCTCGAGTTTTCACCAACATCAACCGTAACAATCTCTGCCTCAATCTTGGACTCCACAGCAAAGCGAATAACCACTAATCTTATGCCAGGGTGCTCAGCCATACGAGCTCCAAAAGAAAGGGCTTCACGGTCATCACCACCACCAAAGAAAAGTACCGTAATGCGATAAGAAACATTACTTGCAGACACATGGGATGTGCCACCAAGCCCACGATCAACTAAGATTCCAACTGAGCATGGAGCATGCTCAAGTACCCTTTTGTTAACCCATCGAAAATCATTGCGTGTAGTCTCCAGTGAGCCATCAAGTCTTTGATGCTTATGAAACGGAAGAATGATGATAGCGGCTTTCTTTCTCTCAGCAGTTGTACAAATATCTTCATGCATGTCAGCCATAGATGAGATTTCAGTCATCGGCCGAACAGACACTTGGCTTAGTTGCCGGTATGCTTCAAATGCCACAATTACATGGTTACGATCTGCACGATCACCCTTATTCCAGAATGGCAACCCATTTTTTCTTGCCTTATGTACCATTAATATGGATGAAGACCTCTCAGAAAATTCTTTAAGGTGCAGTGCGTACACACAAAGTGCATCACGCTTCTTGGTTCCTCTTGAAGCCTCGATCAGATTTATCAATGACGGAATATTTCTTGCACAGTGGAAACAGGCAAGAATCCTTAGCTGGCTGTTGGAATTTTTTCTTTCAATTCTTCTGTACTTGTAATCAGCCATTCTTGCCCTCCTTGCAGGCTTATACACAGCAATGACAAGAGGAGTGGTGATGAAGGTAGTGAAGAGAGCCATAAGAACCATAATGGCAAAGGTCTGATCATTCAAAACCTGCAAATGCATATGAAAAATATCTGTCAGATTGATTGATAGGGTCATGCAATGTATTAAATTCATCAATAATATAAAGAAAATTCAGATAACCTTTCTATCTTTACCAATGTTGAGGGCAATTAATTCAACCAAGCCTTTACTATTCATTAAGAAACCCAGCACCAAAGCCTCATTCAGGGGTACTTTACAAAAGAGAGAAATTGCAGTTGTCCCAACAATCTTCCCGAAACAAGCTGTAATTATGACCAAAGCGAGTATACCCCATGATTGCAGCCCTTGAATGGTGGTTATATCAGTCTTCAATCCACTTGACACAAAGAATAGTGGAAGGAAAAGACCAGACACAAGATCCTCTATTTTCTCCACAAGAGCACCAGCAAATGGTCCATCTTTTGGCACCAAAACTCCAACAACAAAAGCACCAAACATTGCATGGATTCCAATAGCATCTGTAACAAATCCAGCAGCCAGAACAGCAGCTAATGTAGCACATATGTATATCTCTTCGACTGGCTCACCTTGATGGCATCGTTGGGCCATCCGATTGAATATTGGAGGGAAAATGAGAATTGAACAAATGACAAATCCACACCCACATAAGAATACCCACAATGACACAAGTGGAGATTGGCCTTTTCCAGATAAGGCAACAGCCAGAGCAAGTAAAATCCAGGCAGCTACATCATTAACTGCTGCAGCTGACATAGCCATTCTGCCAACATTGGTGGTTAGGAGTTTCAACTCAGCCAGAATACGAGCTAATACAGGGAAGGCAGTTATGGAAAAGGAAACACCCATAAATACAAGAAATGCAGCACCGTCTACACCTTTGGCAATTGTTTCTCGTAGAACAAATGATGAACCAATTCCTAATGCAAAGGGGAGACAGATTCCAGCAGCAGCAATGCCAAGGACTAGATTTCCAGTTTGACGCAGAGATTTAGGATCTAATTCTAGACCTGTTAGGAATAAAAAAAATAGAAGGCCAAGGTTTGCCAGAGTATCTAATACTGTAAGACTCTTGGGTGGGAAAACTGCATGCAGAAATCTTTTGTTTCGTCCCAATGCTGATGGCCCAAGTATTATTCCTCCCTGTTCATAAGGCATGGTCTCACAAGTGTTAAAGTCATATAGTATCAAATGTCTGATATTTTTTCAAATTCAAGTTCTCTTCTAAACATCAATTTAAGTTAAGAAACTACTTGTGCTAATTTTTTGTGAGGTAATTGTAAGAACAGATATGGCTTCGACTAAATACATCTATATATATGTTTGTATGTATGTATGCTTGTCATCTTGGGGGCTGGGGGATGTAAAATGTACCTTTATTAAATGTAATGTGTATGCACACGTATAGGCATCTATTGCTTTATCATGTATCCCTCAGTTATGGATCAGTATAAGCATTATCATATCCTCATCCTAAATTTCACACAAAAAATTGCACTCTTGGGCACAACCAGGGTGGAATGAGAAATTCACAAAAAAAGAAAAAAGAGAGAAAGAAAAGAAAGGCTCAGATCTCTATAGCACTAAGATTAATATTTACTAACAGAGAAGTAGAACATAGACCAAGTTCACCAGCTTAAGCATATAATTAAAGAAAAATTAACTTACAACAATCTCTGCAATCACACGTGGCTGCTTTAGAGGCCTTAAAATATATGCCAGTCCCCTTGTAAGTACAAGAACAAGACATATTTGCAAAATGGCCAGTGGAAGTGCGTAATCCAGAGGATTATCTCCCTGGAATCCACCATTTGATGTAGATTTCATTGGTGGGGGACAAGAATTTCCAGTTGTAGCATTGGAAGTCATTTTAACCATACAATGCCCACAGCTAACGACAGATTCACCTAAACGTCCGCAGAAACACTAATACCTATCAACATCAAACTTCAGATCACAATAAAAACTCTTCTGGATAGATAGCATCGTCTCGAATGAGCACACATTTAAAGAAAAATTCACTCAATTAAATAAACAACTAAATGTCTGTCCCGTAAAACCAGTAAAATGGAAATGCTTCTCTCTTTCGAATATAATTTCCAGAGACTTGGAACCTTAGATTAACAGGAAATTGGCTGAACTTGAGAGCAATGAACCTACCATGATATAATTATCTATTCAAGATATAATTATGGAAGAAACATCATAGATGGAATACAACTAGCTTTTATCTAAATCCATAACCAAAGTGCACATTTTTCAGCCAAGGTGAACAGAACAGTATAAGTTCAAGGCCCAACGAAGGCATCAGTTTAGTTTTCAGAAAAGTAAACGTTTGTTAAAACTTCAAATCTAACGATTTAGACAGCAATGTTTGTCAATTCTTAAAGGGGATTATTAAAATCTTACCCCGCTTCCCCCAATCTTTTCTTTTGGTGGTTTTCACGACTATTATTCTTTGCAAAGCAATGCTTTTATTCTAACAGTTGGCACGAGTAACTTTGAAGTGGTGCAAACGTACAAAGGCCAGAGGAAGAAAATGGTTCTTTTTCAAAAACATCTCTGCTGCAGTAACAGACTCAATTTAGTCTAGAGAAAGTCTACATACAGTCATTTATGGACAATTTGATGAAGAATTCTTCATATATTAACTCTCGTCGCTATTATACCCATCAACTAAAAAATATCACATTCTTAAATCAGTATGCATGCAATCATACGGTGATTAGTGTATTGCTTAGAATATAGCTGTCCGTTTCAAAATGATCAAAGGAGAAGACCTACCGAGTTACTCTTCAATTATGTTGAAAACAAACTGAGGTACCAACAAACTTTCATCCAGTAATTTCGCAACTAATTTCATGGCTTTTCCATAGCAGCAATGGAACCAAATACTAGCTAAGACTAAAAGAAACTACCAATCAGCCGCTTGTGAATCTGGATATAAATTGAATACGAAGCGTGTAATCTGCCGGGATCCAAATAATATATAAAACGAAGTTTTTATCAAATTTCGTTAAATTGAGGAAACAAAGAAAGACATTACTTGTTAGCGAGGGAGAAAACGGTGCGGGTCTGTTAGAGAAGTAATCGGATTCCACTGAAATCGATTTGCATTCACCAAACCAGATTAATAGTCGACTCCTCGTGCTCTGCTTTCTGATCAAGAGCTCTGTAATTTAAAATGAGAGCTGAGAGAGAAGGAGAGTAGAGAAACGGCGATGAAGGAGAGAGTTACAGAATAGAGAACAACCTGTCCTAGCTCAAGTACAACTTCCATTTCTGAATCTCTAGCTTGGACTTATACGGCACCGCTTCATGGTGGGCCCAAGGCATGAAATTGAAAGTCAAACAACCCACTCGCTCTCAGGCCTTCGGAGAAATGACGCGTTTTTGGAAGGAATATATAATGTGTGTATTAGTTATGCATATTATATATATTATATGTATGTGTAGATATAAATTAAAATAATAAAAAAATAAATTTATAAAAAATATATAAAAGTTATACTTTCAAATATATATATATATATATATATATATATATATATATATCAACACCTTCTTTGAAAGTGATTGTAGCACTGGCTACACAGAGAAAGACAATATGGTGCTGCGGGTGATTATAAACAATCCATTTAATTCAAATTATGTGAACCATTGAATGTGTGATGGCTACTTGACAAATGCCAACACAAATATTCCGAAATATTGGTCGTTTCATCTCATTTTATGAAAATTAATAAATTTAATAATATTAATTAATTCAATAATAATTTTGTGACCATTATTTTTTTAATAAATAAACGTATAATATTCATGATTTTAAGATTAGAAAGAGAAGTGTTCCTGAATTTAAGATCAAAATTTATAAATAAGAAATGTTGGGATAAAATTATTGTTTTAATATTTTATTTATATTTATTGATATAGATGAAATAAAATTTATTAAAAGTAAAATAAAATAATAAATAGTAAATATAAACATAAAAATATTATTTATAAACTACATAAACAGAGAAATCCAAAAGAAAGAATTTAAGCCATCCGCATGAAGAAGAATCGGCCTATGGCCTACCTGAGTTACTTCTAGCGTTTGAACGTTGACAAACGGACGAGGGATAAGCGCCGCAGCTTGACAGGGCCCACCGAATCTTTCGCGTCCAAGGGCAGGTCATTGAGAAGTAATACAATCCATTGAACTTGCGTTGAAGCCAGAAAAGAACAAAGGAAGTAATTGGAAGGTGGAGCTTTGGCTACATGAAATCGTAGAAATATTTTTTTATATATATTTAATGTTAGTTCTTGATTGAATTGGATATTTCAAGTCTGGGTGTGAAGTCAATTCGAAAAACGCATGGACAAAGAGGCACTTCAATGCCGCAAGTGTAAAACTAATCAAAAAGAAGAATTTGCACGGTCCGTGATACTTCCGTAAACGAGCGCACAGAGAAAAGTTTGAGCCAATTTACGGTTATCAACATCTAACTTTTAAATGATAATAAGGTGCACTACACTACACTCTGTATATACACTCTTTTTTAATTCAAAAAAAATTCTATTTTCACACCTATTTTTCACATAAAATTTCTACAAAATTTGGTGTGGATCATTAATTTGTCTGAATTTTACTGTAGATATTCTGTATGAAAACTCTAACTCAATTCTTTTAACTTAATGCCGTAATTTAGAATGAGCTGTATTGTTCTCCTAAGGATTTTTTTTACATGAAGTCCACACACAACACTTCATTCATGGCATAGATTGATTATGTAAATGGGAGACACATAATTAGTCAATGGTTCTAAAGTGTTTATTGTAGATTTCATGGAAAAAAAGCCTTGTAGAAAAGGAGAATTATCCGATTACAAATACTAGGAGTCTAAGAGGAATTGGTGTTGACCTCTAGCCCCTCAGTTAATACCACTCAAGTTTATCCATTTGAACGCAATAAAACGCATATTATATAAAACTACGTTTATTAAACTAGTGGGATTCATTAACAAGTCTCACTGATTGAACGGCTATAATTAAATAAATAGTCAACTTTATCTTCTTAATAAAATAGAGGATTCCTTGCTTTCATCAGAAAATGGAAAGTATTATCTCTTTAGTGGACTTAATAAAAGTTTCTAATCTTCATAAATTTCTGAAATTTATATTTTAATGCCAACCTTCCAATATATTAATTGTATTGTTTTTCTCATGGTAAATGCATGGAGTGCTTTCCACCATAAAAAACAAATACATGGAGTGCTGGCGACTGATTCAAGGTTCAATTTCAATCATGGATGGCCGTAAGTGCCACTTTTCTGCTCAGTTCTCCGTCTGTTTGGATGGCCAGAAAGCGGTCGAAAATTTCTTTGGTGTGTAAATTACTATCTTTATCAATTGGTCCACTAAGTCGGAATTGAAATGTATAACGTGAATTGACAATGTTCAAAATAATGCAACAGATGCTATCCCTCCCCTGCTGCCTAGTCTGGGTGATGATAGGATAAGCTGGCGTTGGTCTCCTAACGGTGAATTTTCCATAAGACAAGCGTATGATGCTGTAACAGGCTCATCGGAGGTGGCAAACAGTGTCTTTTGGAAGCAGGTCTGGAGCTGGAAAGGCCCGAAGCGTTGCAAATTTTTTCTTTGGCTCTGTGCTAAGATCAAGATTTTAACTAACTCCCAGAGAGCCCGCTTGTCTCCTTCGGCTGATAATAGGTACCCAAGGTGCAATTCTAATGAGGAGACCATGATGCACGCCTTGCGTGTTTGTGATAGCAACTCTCAGGTATTGATGCGATTAATTAATCCAAAGCACTGGCAGCAGTTTTTTAGCCTGAAAGGTCATGGTTGGATAGCCTTAAATCTGAGTAAAAACCTGGGTTTAGAAGAAACAAACAGCTGGCCCCTTATTTTTGGAGTGACGATGTTCACTTTATGGAAGAGAAGGAACGCTCTGATATTCCAGTCTTCTGCTTTTGTTGAGCAAGACGTTATCATGAGCATCCTCACCCTTGCGTCGCAGTATCAAAGGGCTATGGATTCTCAGCAATCGAGCGGAATGACCAGAAGGAGGACGGAACAACAAATTCGGTGGATTCACCCACCGGATGGCACGGTTAAAATTAACACAGATGGTTCTCCGAGTGAAGAGAGAGCCAGCTGCGGTGGTGTTCTTAGGGATGCTTGTGGGAATTTCACGGCGTCTTTGCTCAGAATCTGGGGTGTTGTTCGATGCTTGAGGGGGAGCTTTGGGGTATCTTGAATGGGCTCAAGATGGGTTGGAAGTCGGGCTCGTGATGTTATTCTTGAATCAGATTCTCAGGTGGTGGTTAATTTAGTTCTGGCTGAGTGCACTGGCGTTCACCCCCAACGCCAGCTGATCTGCATGGTTAAGGAATTCTTGCAAAAACCTTGGAGAATTCAGGTGACTCATGCGTTGAGGGAGGGCAATTTCGCTGCTGACTATATGGCTGCTCACGGTGAAACTTTGCAGCTGGGTCTTCATTTGTTTTCTCCTCCTCCTCCTCCTGGGTTAGGGAGTATTTTATTGGCCGATAGTTTCGGAGTCTCTATTCCGCCGTTTAGTATGTGTTTAGTTGTTTTCTTTTCGCCTTTGTAACCAGAAAAAAATAAATAAATAAATAACGCAACGGATTGTATATCTCTACTTTCTCCACTTGTTGAGTTCAAATTGTACGTTATGTCTACGTCGGCACTTCTGACAAGTCGTCACCACATTTCCATTGATTATGGTACTTGAAGATAAAGTAAGAAAGATAAAGGTAAAATTTAAAAGTTTAAATTTATAAATTTATAAATTTAATTGAAATAAAAATAAAAATAAATAAAAAATTATTCAAATAAAATAATAATAAAATTAGAATATTTAAATCCTTATCATATAAGCAAAAGGAAGTTATCTATTTCATACCCTTTTTACAATGAACTAATATAGTAATTTGCCAAACGCCGCTAGCTACCCAAAAATGGGCCTATGGGCTGCTAAGTTGCTTAACGTGGGTTTACTCGCTGACATATGGTTTGGAACCCGGCCCACCCGTGGCTTGATTCAGACAAATCAATTATAGGCCTTTTCGTATGTGGCCGAATGGTGTTGTTAATATGCAATTTGATTGTTGCGTGAAAGAGTATTTTTATTTTTATAACTTTTTTATTATAAAAAATTTATATTTAATAATAAAATTTATTAAATTTATGAAATTTAATATATTTAATAATATAAATTATGAGTTATAAAAATTAAGTAAAAATCATAAAATTCAGAAAGGCTTAAAAACGATATATATATGATATTTTTCATAGATAATAATAATATACTAAGACTTTTGTGGCCTCCGTCCCAAAACATTTTTGAGTTGAGATCACGGTTGCACTGATGTGAGAATGAGGCTGAGTCCTAGTCTGCTTTCCCTGATCCATTGTGTGGTTCAAGTACATGGGGACCCTCAGGGAAAGAAATAAGTTTTGCCCATCCACTGGCAGCAGATCTTACAGTTCATCGACTGTCGAAGAAGTCCAGCTCGGTAGTATCCCCATAAGATTCTGATTTTCTTTTGGGTGTAGCGAACTGGCACAGAATGGTTCTTTCCGTAATCCAATCAATAATTTGTTCTAAACTCTATTTTTTTTTTTTTGGATATTAACAGATCAAAACTTTACATAAAAAAAAAGAAAAAAAATAGAAACGAAAAATTCGATAATAGGATTAAACCTGCCTCTCAAAGCTAAAAAAACAGAATCCATGTATCGCTGTATTAAACGCGCGGCAGACGTTTCTTTTTTATTTCTGGATGGCAAAATTCCAGATGACTCTGTACTTTCCTCAGTAAATAAAAGAACTACAATTACTATAACCAGGTAAAAAACTACAATTAGTGGCACGAGGGAGATCAGTATTTCTTGCGATATTTCCAAATATCACCTCTACAATAAAGCTTACGTTTGTTGGCTGATGCTGATGCTGTGGACCGGGATTCGGAAGAGAGAAATAGAATAAAAAATAAATAAAATTTATATATTAAATTATAAAAAAGATAAAATTTTATTAAAATTAAAAAAAAAGTCACAAAATACAAATTTACACTCATGCACCCACTGTTCCGTACGCGGGTGAGGCAACAAAATGCCTAGCAGGTTATTTAATACCTTCTCCTGAATCATTTCGCGACGGAGATCAGGGATTGAGAGGGAGAAACAAGCAGCGCACGATCAGCCCATCTATACTTACGACTACTAAATACTAACAGCTACTCGATCATGTTACGGAACATCTGAATTTACATTCACCCATATTAGCCACCTGAAGTTAAACCCCTTTGATGTAAGCTGGCAAAAGGATAAAGAAGAAAAGAAAAATGCAAACAAGAGGAAGCATTAATAACCATTTGAATGTCTAGAGCGAGAGCGGCTCATAAAGGTGGAAAGGGATGAAAAGGGAAGAAAAAGGTACAGAAGGAGAGGCAGAAAAGGAGGAAAATTTAAGGGAAAAGTTGAGAAGAGGGGTATTTGTGGGGAAAAGTGGGGCCCCATGCACTCCAGTGACCTCTTGCAGACTCTGGGGCGCACACGATGCCATCATTAAGGACCGCCTTCTACCTCCTACCACCTCTGCTAGGAAACTTGCCGCGGCTCACTGGGAGTTCCACCACTACCTTCCTCTCTTTAAAATGCATCGGGTTGCCAATAACAGTGCTGCTGATCCTAGACTTCGCCGCCACCATTACAACCTTCACAGGGACAAGCGCCCTGACCTTTCTGCCTTTCTGGCTGATGCTTCTACCATTTCCCCTGATCAGGTAAACCTTGTTCCTTTCTGTGCCCTTCCATTCTCGCATTCTTCGTAAGTTCGTCTTTTGATCTATGCTTTGGTTGATTGGCTTATTTGGGTTCTTGGGTCTTTCCTATTCTGTGTGATTTCTATGTTTTGTTTGTAAAACAGTCATTTTGTTTCGGGCAGACTCGCTAGCCGATGAATCTTAAATATATTGCGTGTGTCGGGCCAGTCACTGAAATGATCCCTCCAAACGTCCGGAGATTTTGCATTCTTCGTTTGTGGCGCTTCTCATGTTTATTAGAAATATTTCTTTCTCTTTCAAAGTAGACGTTGAGTTGTCTTCTTCGACGTTAGTTTCTTACTCTGTGTTCCTTCGGGAATTTATTTTTCCCTTGTTTAATGAGGCTTTTAACATGCAGATAACCATTTGCAGGATGTTGAAGTAGTATTGGCTCCTCCTACCCTTCCATTTTTCTCCAAAGAATTATCGAACTAGTTTTGATAAAATTTTGTAATACACGATTGGTTGGCCCATTTTGTGTAGTTGCCTATGGACAATATCTGTAAAATGTTCCATTTCCTCCTTCTCTTTATTTGATGTAACAATCGAAAACTATAATTTTCATTGGATTATTTAATGTCTTGCAATTTAACTGTCTTATGTACTCTCCTTATTATAATTGTTTCTCATCCAATTAGCAGAATAGAGTTGATTATGTTTGATTAACTTAATTGGAGAAATGTCCATCCCATATGTTATTATTTATAATGCTTTGCTCTGATTTAATAAGCTGGCTTATATGCTGTTACAAGCAAGCTCTCACCCGTCACTTGTTTATTTGTGAGGTTGAGATCTGCCCATCTTTCTGTGCTTGTTTAAGGTCAACTAACAATTACCATGACTGTCATAGCTGAAAACTGTGATAAGTATTCAAACTCGTGCCAATGCCAAAGATCTTGTGCATGTTATAGAAGCTAGAATACTGTTCACAATCATTCTAAAATAGAGAGAGCTGTAAAGATCTACCACCACTGATATGTCTCTGCTTTTTCCATCAGCCAGCTAGTGCGAGCAGTTTGAGAAGGCAAGTCGTTGCGTCACTGATGCAGCATCATCGAGCCATTGAAAGAAATAATCATGCCCCGCAACCTTTATCTCCTGCAAGTTATGGTAGTTCGATGGAGGTACGCATCAGTTTGCCCTTCCCTCTTTTGTTATTTGTTCTGGCGAACACTTGTTCCACACAAAAAGGGAAGCCACGTGATAATGTCCTTGTGGATCAACTTGGCTTCTTTACTGGACATAACATTTTAGCATCTAATCTATTGCAAATTGACTGCTTGTTACGATGTCGATGTAAAAGACTGATTAGGAGTATTCTTAACTATCTGTCCGTTTTCGTTGGCCAGTTTTTGCTCCAAATTGCCATTATAAATTGTATAGCAATTTCTTTCTCAATTGCCAGTCGTAATGTATTATTTTGGTTTTATCCTCTATGGCTTGTTTGTCATGCATTTTAGTTTGCTGTCGTTTTGAGAATGACAGCTAAAATTAGCACCTTTAATATAATTTATGAAATTAATCAAGACAATAAGACTTCCTTATATGATGCAAGTTATTTTGTCGAGGAGATTTATATCGAAAGTACATTATAACTAAAGTTCAGGTCACAAAGAAAACTTGGTGCAAGGCCAGGAGAATCTTTTCTCAGAAACTACCGTGAGATAGTTCATTCTAAAATATTAATAGTATCCATAAATTCTTTGTTTTTTACATGTAAAAACAATCTTAACACTATTCAAGTAGCTTGTCTATGAGTCAATCTATTGTACTAAAACGGTATTGCATTTTGTGCTTGTTGTAACTGGCAGATAGCGCCTTATCATGCTGCAGTCACTCCTTCTAATTCCTTAGAATTCAGGGGAAGAATTGGGGAGTCACATTACAGTCTCAAAACATCTACAGAACTGCTAAAAGTGTTGAACAGAATATGGAGCTTGGAAGAACAGCATGCGTCCAATGTTTCATTGATAAAAGCATTAAAAACAGAGCTGGATCATGCTCGTATCAGAATCAAAGAGTTGCTTAGAGATCAGCAAGCAGATCGACATGAGATGGATGACCTGATGAAGCAAATTGCAGAATATAAACTAGTTAGAAAAAGTAAAGAACAGGATCGACTCCATGCTGCAGTCCAATCCGTGAGGGATGAATTAGAGGATGAGAGGAAATTAAGAAAACGGTCAGAGAGTTTGCACAGGAAGTTAGCTCGAGAGCTATCTGAAGTGAAGTCTTCTTTCACTAATGCTCTGAAAGAGTTGGAAAGAGAGAGAAAAACAAGGAATTTGTTGGAGAACCTCTGTGATGAATTTGCTAGGGGAATTAAGGAATATGAACAGGAGGTGCATGCTCTAAAACAGAAATCTGACAAGGATTGGACTGAAAGGGCGGATCATGATTGTTTGATTCTCCACATATCTGAATCATGGCTAGATGAACGAATGCAGATGCAACTAGAAGCAGCTCAGAATGGTATTATAGATAAGAATTCGATAGTGGATAAACTAAGCCTTGAAATAGAGACCTTCCTTAGAGCTAAACACAACACTAGGAATGCAGAAGAGGTGGTTGCCAAAGGTCGTAGGAATTCACTGGAATCTGTTCCACTGAATGATGCTGTAAGTGCACCACAAGATTTGGTTGATGATGATTCTTTAGGCAGTGATTCAAACTGTTTTGAGTTGAATAAACCTAACAACAGGGGACCTAAACTGCATGAAGATGAAGCTTTGGAAACAAATATTGATGAGATAATTAAATCCAACCACGCTCAGAAAAAAAAAAGTCGAGAAGGTTTAAAAATCCGCAGTCCATCTAACTTGCAGGTGAAGTTTGAGGAACAGATGGCTTGGGCCATGTCTTCTAATTCAAATAAGAAGTCCCAGTCAGTTGACGCAGAGCAGGGAAAGACCACAGATACCAGGCCTGTGAATGGAAGTATATCTGAAATGACTGAACCTGGTGAGGCTGGGGAAGAGAGTGGTTTTGAAAGAAAGAATAACCCCTGTGAACTACCCAGCTCCAATAAAAATTACATCATTGATAATCTCATTAGAAGTCAACTTTCAGCGTCAGATAGTGGAAACATACATCATGAAAGTAGTTATGCTGAAGCTTCCTGCAGTAATGCTGCATGGAGAAATCAGGCAAGCCCTACGCGGCAATGGATGGCGAGGCTGACATCCCAAGACCTTGACATATCTGAATCATCGAAAGTGCCTCCAGGTTTAAAGGAAAATACATTGAGAGCGAAGCTACTTGAAGCAAGGTCCAAGGGGCAGCGATCACGTTTAAAAGCCTTGAAAGGTTCCTTTTAGAAGAATGTTTAACTCTGTTAGCAACTAGCATGAGAAGTTTGAGGGTTCTGGTTGGTACTACATTCGATGGGAAATTGCCTGCTGTGGATGATGGTCATTGCAGTACCACCCTTTCCTGTTGTGTCTTCCGTTTCCTCCGAATATGTTGTCTTCATATTGTATATGTAACATAATTTATGTTCATGATTTTGATTGTATATCAGTATAGATGCTGTAATATACCTAAAGGAATCAGATGGACTTCATAAGAAAAATAACAAATATACAAAGGTTTTAGTTGCTTGGTGCATTGTTGTTTTGATTCCTATTGGTCTGGATTGAATTTTTATAGGGGCGGTCAGTCCGGCTGATTAATCAAATATGCAGCAACCTGGAATTATTATTTCACACGTTATAACTAGCTTGCAGAACTGCGTGGCACAAATTTATTTCCCAAGCAGGAATCAGGGATGAGGATTTATGACTATAAATTGAATAAATTCTTGATTTCTGATGATAATCAACTTCATAATTGAACTTATTAATTAGATGCCAACCTAACGACTGCGAAAAAAATTGGCTACCAAATACCAGCAGACTTTCTACGGAAAGAAGCGTGGACTTTTGAATATCCTTTTTTGTAAAATAATTTTTCATTTAATTTTAAACTCATAAAAATTAATAAATTATAATTATTATTATTCTCATAATCTCGTAAGAAGATATGAGATATTTTTCTTTAAAATTATTTTAGAGTATAATTCATTTTTAATTATTTAAACGCGTGAAAAAGAAAAGATTACTATTTTAATGTTTTGAAGCTACACATCTACATACGTTTATTATATAAAATTAATGTAAAAAGAAAATACTACCATTTTTTTAACTTTGGCTTTTATTTCAGTTGTTCCACGTAAAAGCGTAGCATAAAATGTATATCTAAGAGTTGAAAAGATAGCTTTTCTCAAAAAGAGAAGTGCTGGGTAAAGAGTACGGTTACTACGGTATACTGAACTCATCCCCGCAATGCCTTCAAAGAGAAAACGATATTGTTGAAGGCCCAATGAAAAGGGCACTCTATTTTAATTTTTCTCTAGTAGCATTATACGCACTTAAAGTCCAAGACCCGTGGCGGGAGTGAAATAATTTCATCTCTCTCTCTCTTAGACGCCCTCATGGCAGCGTCGTTCAGGTGGATATTGCAACTACACAAGGATGTTCCCAAAGCTGCTCGCTTCTACTCGGAAGGCTTGGACTTCACCGTCAATGTATGCACTCTCCGTTGGGCTGAACTTCAATCTGGTCCTCTCAAGCTTGCTCTCATGCAGTCTCCAAAGTATCTCTCACTTGCCCTCTCCCTTATCCCATGCACTCTATCTGCTCGATAATTTGTCCAGAAAAAAACGAATATTAGCAACTGGTAGATGCCATTTATTTGGTGAAACATTTTTGTTGGTTCTGTACATTACTAATAAGAAGCGTCCCCAGGGTGCATTCCAAAGAAACTATCTGCCCAAATAGCAGGAATTTGATCTTCTTAACCTCATAATGTGAACAATAACGTGATTAATTTCGCTGAACAGTGAGGAATTTTATGTCTAGCATTTTATGGTTTGAATGCCATTCAATTAACGGTTGTCTTCCTGTAAAGGTTGCTGGCTGATGGACATTGTTCTTTGTTATTCATTCCCCTGCTTTACTTTCCTTTGCTGATGAGTATCGTTCGTAAATGTTCTGGACATGGTATATAATATATGTTTTGTAATGCTTTTGTTCGGTTTAATGGGCTCAGTAAATTGTGCTACATGATCAACTGATGAAATGCCAAGAACACATGTCCTCTGGATGGTCATTTTACTCTCTCCCGTTAGACCCACGCTGGTAGTAGTAATTTGATTCTGCGAGCAACTTGAATTAGTGTCATTTTCAATTACATTTTCATTTCCCTTTCTGGCAATAGACTAAGTATCAAGCAGTTTTGGGTTGATTTGTTATTTCTCGTGTTAGCCCATAATATTTAAATTTTTAAAGAGAAGTTTGGTTTCAAATATTTGTATGGAGAGGCCAACTGCTGATATAATTTCAGTGACCACGTCATTCAGAAGGGATATTCTTCTCTCCTATCGTTTACGGTGACTGACATCAACAGCACAGTGACTAAATTAATGTCTTTAGGAGCCGACTTAGATGGTCCGATAAAATATGAGATACACGGAAAGGTAATACTTCAATTAACATATAAAACATTATTTTCATAGCTTTCTTTCATATCAAGACAGAGGAGACAAGGTGTGATGTGATTTGCTTGTGTTCAGGTTGCAGCTATGCGGTGCATTGATGGACACGTCTTGGGCCTCTATGAACCAGCATAAGATAGGAGCTCCAGAGACAGGTTCATATTGGCTACTTGAGCTTGTTTGGGGAGATAGAAAAAACATGTAAAACATCTCCTTTCTTTGGATTCCCTGCAATAATTGATAGTGTTTGTTCGTCCAGATCAATAACAGCACTACAGAGCGTGTGAAGTAATGGACCTGAGAATAGGACAAAAAGGATAATCAAGAGCAGATTGAGAAAAAGAAATTTAAATATTTCCTCATTACCTGTCATGTAGATGGGGTATTTTCTGTCATCTATGTCCCCGAGAATGGACAGGAAATCCTTTTTTGATTTTTTTGGTAGGACAGCCGCTCTTTTCTGCCTGCTAATTGAGTTCTCATCTTGTACCTTCAATGAAACACAAGCTTATCTTTTTTTTTTTCTTTTTTTCAATGAATCTTAATATATTCAATTGAAATAACTCTCTGTAATAGCTTAGAATTGATCTATCAAATTTATTTAAAGCCACTACGACTTGCCACATCATAAAATTCATTTGAGAAAGTATATGATTGCTATAGTGGATTGAGACAGTTCTCATGTGTTAATACATGGCTAAGTTTTTGCCATGAATTCTCAGCAACCTGTTGAGTGTTGAATAAATAAAAGCACATATTTCATGTGGCATGTGGAGAAGCAGTGGTCCTAATGTAGCAGCTGTAACAAATAGTATGCTTCCGCATCACTTGCCTGATTGATACGTAGATGGACATACATGTTTGCGTGGAAAAATGGTGTTTCCCCCACCTCAAAAACTGAAACCCGCTTCCTAGATGCAGTTTCAACATTGAAAATCCTGCGTGTACTGGTTTCAATCAGGTTATAGCTATGCCCCACAGAAACTTCTGATGAGTTAATTCTCTGTTGAAAGAAAAGCATAATGTAAAAACATTATTATATTCATCAAAGTAGTTTTAAAGATAAGAAGGCGGAGGCTGCAATTTCTGACATTCAATGCATCATCTATGCTTCTAGCTTCAAGAATGTCTCGAGAGACGAAGTTGCGGCCAATGCCACCAGCGACGATCTCATCTTGCATCGGGGGTACCGAATTCAGTGTAAATGCCTGAGGGACATAAAGCAAGTTTTCACTTAGAGAACTGTTGTTGCATACCACCAGGTCTTAGCTTAAATCACACCTCACGTCCTTTTAGAAAATCCCCCTTGAGAAAAATGTTTGTGAATCTTTATTTTTGTTTTACTTGGCAGCACATAATTGTACTTAATTTAACTGATCGATGCTTGCATGTATTGGTGAGTGGGCAAAATTCTGGGATGATCTAAGATTCTTGATGAATGAGAAATTTTACCAGTCCATGGCTATTGAAGCCAAACGCACAGCTTGGAAGCTCTCCTGCATATGTGTAAGCTGTGAAGGAAAATCCATTCGGCAAGATTCCTTTGATTAAATAGCTGCAAGACGACAGGGAGATTGCTAATAAAGCCATTTAATTGAAAATTTGAAGCTAGGGCAGGAAATGACTAAAGCTTACGTGTGGCCAACAAGGGCAACATTTGCATCCTCGTTGTGGGCTGCAACTGCCATAGATTCCCCAACAACAAGTACATCAGAGCAGTCGTCTGAGGAACCGCTATTAGAATTTTTCATTCCTTTTGGAATGAGTGCAAGAATCTCCTTCCTTAAGTTGATAAGTAATATCTGCACATGAACAATTAGAAGATTGGTGTTACTCCGCATTTGCTACTGTAGCAAGGAATGGCGATTTTACTCAGAGGTTGGCAATTACATCAAGAACAGGGACCCCACTTCCTGCCGCAGTTCCCAGCAGTTCATCCCAATATCTTGGGAATTTCGCTCGATTATTATCATACAGTGCTTTAAGAAGTGGCCCTGATTGAGGGGTTGTGGCAAAGGGTAGGAGCTCATTTCGAAGAATGAGGTCTGTTGCAAGCCTACTCCTTATCTGTTGGGAGAACCTCTGGCCTATCAAGAAACCCATTTGGTAAGCGTCTTCGCAAGGTCCAACTTCAAACATCTCAAGCAATTCCCTATCCATGGAGGAGCTTCCCGTTTCAGCTTCTTCTCCTTTGGACGGCTTGTCTTACAAAGCAGACAGCACGGATTACCTTATCGTCTTATTTACCTCCTGATATTATTTGGCTTTCTGTTTGACAGAAATAAGCTGACCCCAAATATAATTTTTTTTGGGTAAAGTCCCCAAATATAATTTTGGTTTCCCTTAAAATTAGTAGTAAATCCAAAATATTACATTATAAGGGACAAATTATTCCAAGTATAACGCACTGATGAAAAGCTTATCGTCTAAATCAATTGGCGTCTGTCATTTTCTATTGCCATGCAATTAACCAGTCAAACCTTCATAATGGACGACATTCTACGTGGGGACACAGTTTTTGGATTGCCAGTTTTATATATATATATATATGAAATAGATCAATTGAACATTTGGTCCATGAAGCAATGCCGTTTTTGTACATTTATAGTGACCTGAAGTGACGATCATAATCTATGTACGATGGAGTTGTGGTCGATAAAAAGAGTTATAAATTAATGCGGTGTTTGTCATATGTAGTTTGTTATGTTTCATGTTGTCGCAAAACATCACAAGATTTTCTTTCAAGAAAAATTGGAATTAAGGTTGTTTTTAAATCCTCATTGAAATTATAATTTAATCACTTATCTTTTAAATTGGATACATTAACCATTTAAAAATTTCAAATGAATATTAAGGCTCTTTAGTTCGCATACATTATTTGGTTTAATTTTATTTGATGTGGCCAAAATTTAATGAGAAAAAAATTGAATGCATTTTCAGTGATCGAAAGTATAATTTAGTCTTCCACCTTTTAATTTAATCAAATTAATCCCCCAAAATTAATAAATGAAAATATACGCCTTCACAAATAGGATGTCTTAATACTCAATTGGCCTAATATAGAATTGTGATAAAAATGAAAGAAATTCTTATGTATTATTTATTATAGAATACAAGAATATATACAATAAGTTAAGGATATACAAAATTAATGTAAGTTATGGCTAATTAATATGAATTATAGCTAATCAATATGAGTTAAAACTAACCAATGTGAGTTATAGATAATTAATATAAATTATGACTAATCAATGTGAGTTATAAATAATCAATGTAAATTATAATTAAAGCAGATTGCTTGGGATCAAATCTAATTTTCTGATACGCCCCTATAAGATAGGTGTAGTGTCAAAATGATAATCTTGAGACATTAAATCATGTGAAGTTGCTTATTTTAAACTTGAGTTTTGACAAAGCGGTTATCAACCTTGATATACAATGATAAGTCAAGGCTCAAAATCAATGTGAGTTATGGTTAGTTAATACGCACTATAACTCATTAATGTAAATTATAACTAATCAATGTGAGTTATAACTCATCAATATAAATTATAACCAATCAATATATTCTCTGTTGTCTAAATCGGAAGAAAATGTCAGCCAAAGATTACACCTATTCCACATGCAGTTTCGAACGGCAAGCGGACAGTATGGGTGGGTCAGGAGGAAGGAAACAACAGTTTGATGGATCATGACCGAGCCTCAAAAGTACCCAGTCAGAAAGCTAGGACCATGGTCCATGAAAGTGTTATTTCCTGATCTACGATGTCATAAACACGAAATAGAAGTAAAGCACTCTACTTTACCAATGTATCTAACATTTGGCAATCAAATTTGCCTAGGTGCTATTTTTTATTTAAAAAATATATAGTTGGATACTATTGTCTTAATGGAGGCATCTTGGTATAAAATGGGTAGCCAGTGCCATTAAGATTGAACCGAAAGTGTAGAACCTAGATACAAAATAAGATGACCCATATATCTCACTTGCATTTGTTCCCCACTATGAAAGAAAAGAGAACAACGATAATGTTATTATTGTCACATCATTCAGATAAGCTTACTAGCATTACATTATCTAAACTCCCATTACGCACATTCTCTCTTCCTCTTCATTAGAGGAAAGAAAAGCAACCTGAACACCCTTGCATTGACTACTAACATTGTGTTTGCAATTTGCATAGTAAGAGCAGAGAGATTCACCAGCAGCCCATCAAAGATTTAGTCCCGTATCTTAGAATCATGCTGGACACGGCATCATGATAACAACAAACAAATCTATTTCACTTACTCCTGGCACTTTTTCCAAATTGATTGGAACATCGAGGCCCCAGAGAATAAAGGGAAATCAAACTTTTACAACACTGAAACGGATTTACATAAACGCAATCCAAAATGATTCATTGTCAGCTCTGATCAATAACCATATTGTATTTTAATTAAAGTTCAAACACGGAGCCAAAAGGTAATTAGCACCTAAGAATTCCCCATTCTTAACTTACTAATTACATTTCATAATACAGCACGATTAAATTTTAATTGATGAGAAACAAGCTTGGCTCTTGTGTGTTGGTTAAAGATGGAGCAATGATCAATTTAATCATGGCATGTAAGAAGTACTGTTAGATTCTGTATACGAGGGAAAGAGACTTCCGAGAAAAGATTGTATCCAAATAAGGCAATGGTGTTTTCTACGCTTATGGAGGTTAAAAAGGGCAGACACTTGGTGGTGATAGCTTTATGGAGAAAGTGGCATTTACTTTCAATCTCTAACTAATCTCTTGTTTGAAAATGAAATGGAAGGCATAAAAGTGAAAAAGGAGAACATAGCTTTTCATTGTCTTATTTGAATTAGATTTCATTTGGAAATAAAGGAAGTCTTAATTAGTAAGTTTATTCTTAAAACTCTCTTCTTTTCTTAAATCCATCGCTCTTTATAACAGTTTGCCATAGTGTGTGCCAATAGTGTTAGTGGGTGTCAAATGATGTTAAACGGTGTTTTCCATTTAAGGTTGGTTACCATACAGAAGGTTTTTCAAGTAAGACGCAATCTCAATGATGCCAGCCTCTGCGATATTTTGCTTTGTGGATTCAGAGTTCAATTTTTGGGTAATGTAATTCGGTACAAATAAATCAACGGTAAAAAGAAAAATAGAATAGTAATTTCTTGGTAATTTAGACAAAAACATAAAGAAAAAATTGATGGCAAATACACTGTTATCCTTAAAAAACACGAAAATCATATCATGCACATGAGCAAGAATGCTTGACTGGACACTGGACAGTCTGTCCCGCTGAGTTAGTGGAACCGCATGCGAGGATATGTCGGTAATTGCACTCTCTGGGAGAAATTCATGTCTAGGAACTTGTTGCGGAGGAAAGAGCAAGACCCAAGAAGCTCGATTGTCTTGTCGCAGAGCGTGGCTTTGCAGCGCTCTGTGTCTCTCTCTCAAGCGTTGCCTGTAATTAATGGTGCTTGGAATAGCAGCAAATTAGCAGCAGCAATTACGCACTTCAGAAAACCCTAACAGAACTAGTAAAGAAGATTCAGCGTTCTGAGCCTGGCTACACCTACCAAGCTCATAGACAGATTTCAGTTCCAACTAATCGTACCAGATCTTGACCAAACCCTAAATGTTGTGATGCATTTGTGAGCATAAATGCTTCAGCCAGCTGCAGGCTGCGGCAAACCTTTGCTTAACCTAATTCCGAGTTGGAAAACCACAAACCCCATATAAATAAAGACGTAGATCGATCTTACGTGCCTTCAGAAATGTGGAAAGCCAGATAAGGGAAAGCAAAATTTTCTCCAAAAGAAAAAAGAGTATTCAACTGATTGTAAGCCCACGTACCATGAATCAAAATACTTATGTAAAACACTCTACTTTGGGGTCAGCATGTGCCTTTTTCCAATACTTTAAACTGAAGTACAAAGTTCAACAACCGATACCTTATAGATCGTCCAAAAGAGAAGAGCCAGATGCTTCATTTTTGGTGAACATGCAAAATACAAATATGAGAAATATAGAACTATTTGCAAGAAAGAAAAAGTGAGTCATGGGAATGGGATAAATGATTTTATAGGAAGAAAAGGGAGCTCCCTTCAGTCCAAGTATAGGAAGCATAAGATTCAATTTGTCTCCCGCATCATTCACTCGTTTACTGAGCATCTTCCCTTTTTGACTCAGTATTTGGATGAATGAGTCGGCAGCTAATTAAATCCCGCTGCCACCCATGAATGGACTGAAGAAAGCTCTCTTACCCCACATGAGCCACCGTCCTTGGACAAATTAAAGCTTTATAAGTGTAATTTCGGTCAACAGATCTGTGTGATATTGGATCACCAACTAATCTCCAGGTTGCTCCTCAATTTAACACTGGCAAAATACATAAATTTAAGAGCTAGAGTGAGGATATTTTGATAGTTACTATGTAGAAGAAGGAATTGTAAGAGGAAACATGCACGTTCTTACATTTGAAGACCAAGAGAGAGGGCTACCATACAGATTCACGATTCCTTCAAAATCTAAAGCAAACAGCTTACAGAGGTTGAGGGCACCAAAGCGCTTTATATAAAGACGAAAGAGAAGGAGACAACGGACCAAGTATAAAATTTAATTAGGTTTAAAATACGATTTGGGGGAAGGGAACAAAACTACGAGTGAGCAATTTATTAATTTTTTCTTCTTTTTTAAAGGGCAGGAACTTATTCATATTCCCTTTGTTAGAATAGTAATATAACCATTTTGGTCTTTGATTTTGCATCGCGAGTAAAGTAGAATCAATAATTATTTTAAACTAAAGAAATAAAAGAAAATATTAGCTCAGACCATTGATATCTGGTTGTTATATTTTTATGTTGTTTTTAGTTCAGAAATAGATTTGGTCTTTATAAGCTTGCACTTGGATAATAACCATAAATTCTATCAAATATTAAATGGTGTAAAGTTTTCAAGCTACTGGTATTAAACGCAGCTCCCTTCATAACGTTTTCTTAATTAATAGCTATAGGGCAATTCCCAAATAGCTACTGCCACTCAAGTTGGAAAAAAAGGATTCTTACAAGTATTGAATTTCTTCTGGGGATAACCTTTTTATTACAAAAAGACTGATCTTTTTTTTCTTTAGCTAAAAAGAAACCGTAAAGCAGATATACGCTTCGGCATGAACTGTATAAATATACAGCTTATTAGGTTAACAAACAAGTGAAATATGTGACAGATGGAAACCCAATCCTTTGAGATTCGAATGAGAAAGCCTCAATTCTCCAATGGTTTTAGGTTACGATCGAGCTGAAAGAGAATGGCTTGGTCCCTGGATGTGCATAAATCTTTATTTTTTTTTTTCCTTAAATATGAGGTGAGGGTATAACCCTACTTTGACATGACTTATAATAGCCTTTTATGTCTGCCATGTAGTATATAGAAAGCTATCGAGAACATTCAGATCTTTTGATCACTCAGTTTATTATAATTAAATATGTGCGTGTCACAAAATGTGCTCAATATATTCTTATATTATTGTTTCGCATATGCAACCAAACTTAGTTTAGTGCTAATGTCCAGCAAAGGATTCGATGAAGTACCTTCCAGAAAAGACTAATCAATTGTCATTCAATCTATAAACACCGTAGCAGGCAAATGCAAAACTGGTATTGCAGGATCTACTACATTTATGACGTAAAACACATATATTTCTTAAAAAAAAAAAAAAACACACATATTTCCAACTCTGGCGTGTCTCACATACAGCTTTATGTGGAATTTTGTCATGATTATTGCTGTAAACCGAATAGGTTAAAAATAGTTATTTATTTTTATATAACTTTATATTTTCATTTTAAATTATTAAATTAATCAAAATTTATATATTAACTAATTAAATTATTTTCACATAAATATAAATATTTTATTTCACATCAAAAGCATTTTCTCGTAAGAAATGATACTATTTCATATATGATATGCAATGCTGGTAATGGGAACGAACCTATAATTTGAATCTAGCAGTTTAGATCTAAGATCAAATTTTTATTTTGTGAAAGATGAGAATAGAGATCATTTACCTCTAACAGAATTCTTTAAAATATTATCATTTCAGAATTTGGCGCGGTCACTTACAGAAAAATAACCAAAGATTTATGTTTTTTATATTTTTATTTTTTAAATAATTATTAATTTAAAATTAATTTTAAATTGATTATAAAATTTTATATGATTTAAAATTAATTTTAAATTAATAATTATAAAATAATATAAATATAAAAACGAAAATTTTAACAGCACTTCATGTCTTATCAACGCAGAAAAAAAAAAGCTGTCTACCAAATGAGGGAGGCAACTGACCTGTGCCGCCCTCCTCCGCCCTTTGCCATTCTTATTAGCTTTTCATTTCCATTTGTCCAATCACAGCTCTGTCTTACTCAGCTGTCCATCCATCTTATCTCTTTTCTTTCTGAAACGAACGGTACAGTTATTCGGATTTACATACAATTTAAGCTTTTCCAAGCTCTCACAAACATATATATTATGTTATTTACTGCTAAGCTTATCAAACCCTTTTTAATAACTCAAATTAAACACAAAATTTACATATTTATGAAAAAATTATCACAGATTGTGGTTGATAATCAATAAATGGGTATAAGATACAAGCCATCTGAATAATATCACATCTTATAAAAGTAATGTTACTTAATTTGACGTATTATAGTAATTCCCGGAATTCATGTGGGATCACGATTGGATGTGCTCGTACTGGCATAGGTCCACTTGTTTTATCAATTGAGGAAAAAACACACACCCAGGTTTTGGTTTGGTTTGTAGCTGAAATATGAGTCTTGTTATAAGAATAATCTTACACATACATATTTTATATATATATATATATATTTTATATTTTTGTTTATATGTATATGGTAAGTATAATTTTCCCTAAAATATTTAGCATAGTACAGGAGCCAACTCGTTTGAGAGAAATTCATGTACAACATATGAGCGTTGAGATGCTATTCTTGTCGTAATTTTTTGTCAGAAATAGTAAGACATTCCCTCCCCGCGTACCACTGTGGCCCCAAGGAAAAACCATTATTATCATGTCGTTTTGTCATTGGTTTTAGATTACTGTATTTATTCATACTTTTTTTCCCGAGTGACCCGTCAAAAGTTTCGTTTCAGGTTGTGGGATCGAGCATCTTACCAAGGTTTGAACACAAGTTACCCAGTTGTGTACAAAAGTTTCTAACTTTAACAAAATTTAATTAGATAATTGTTGTGAAAAATTATCACATTTACATAACTTGTAGGTGATTTATGTTAAAATATGATATTTTTGAATTGGGAAAAGTTGCATAAATAAAAAAACCCACAAAAATAAAGATAAATTGTTAAATTTTTGTGTAATTTGATAAATTTAATAATTTATATTATTTTAAATAAAATTTTATAAAATTTAATTTATAAAAATAAAGAATATCTAAAGTGGATAAATTCGTATCATGGAACATGCAAAAAAGATCCCTACATAAATAAACATAAAGAAAAAGGGGTTTGAGAATGAGAGAGTAAGTTTCAATTATTGGTCGAAGCAAAAGCCGAAATGAAAAAGTAAAACAGCGAAGTGAAAAAGAAGAGATACAATCTGCGATACGTCTACAAGAATGAGCAGACAGCAGAATAACAAAAACAAGTAGCAATGCAAAGCAAAGGAGGGTGATGAAATGGGGAATAATCGGCCATTCTTTAGCTCCCTTTTCCCCTTCTCAATTATATATTTGGACAAATTGGGTTGTCCCGTGAAATGACCTTGTGCTTCAACATCTGCTCTCTTTCTCTCTCTAATAATCTCATATTCCATCTGAGTCATTCCGTGCTCTGCCACAATCATTCATTCTTATACCTGCCCACATGGTGTGGCCCTTTTGTATATATCCTTATTCTTTCTTCATCTGCATCTGAGGCTCCTGGATTTGGACATCTGCTTGTGGTTTTACTTTATCTTTCATTATTTTCTCAGTTGTCTCATCTTAAAAAGAACGGAATTTCAGTTTCATGTAAACACTCATAGCAGAAGGAGTATCCTTATGTGTTCTGTGGGATAAACTCTCTTCCACTTCCTAAACGATGCAATTCTCGACTATATATTAATGTATATACCCAGAAGCGGCAAACACTATGCTTTATATATTTATAATTTTGTGGCGTTTGTGGGTCGCGAAATTGAGAATATACACGAGGTTTATTCTGCGGTTCGTTACTGAATTCATCGTCCAACACTCACTCCACTGTCTGGAAGGAACCCTCGTTCCCTAATTTTGAAATACAATGTCAGGGCGTCATCAGAGAAAAATTCCATTTTACTTAAGAGTCCAAATCAAACAATTCGGTCCATTTCCGTTCCCAAATAGGCTCGCTCAACGTAGTTTAGGCTAGCTTTGCGCAGTCACGTTCACTCCTTTTTACTTACGAAAAATGCATTAATTTTATTATATTTTACAAATAAAATTTTAATAAATATTTATTTAAACAAATATCAATTACCAAATTTATTTTACAAATTATGAAACTCAAAAAATTTTACACTCACATTCATTGCTTGTGGTGATGGTAAAATCCTCAGAATGCATGTGCGCAGATTATGGCCAAATCCGATTATAAGGCAGAGAAGATTAGTTTTTCTTTTTTACTCACAGATGCTATTCCAAGTGTGCTTTTGCTCCTCTATGACCTCACAAACAACGGACAAGCTTTATTTTGATTATTGCCTATAAGTCTAAAGTTTATGAAACATTTGCTTTCCCAACAAATCATCACTCATAAATTATTCAACATTTAAGGAACCTGTATCTGGAATCAGCAAGTAAGAACTGGCCAGGACAAGACTGAGAAGTAACGCCAAAGTCATCTTATTTCCCTTCTTTTCTTGCTCAATGTCAAATCAGAATCCAACTTTAGATAATAAGCTGAATTATTAGCCATTAAAAGATAGCTTCATCAATCAGATTTGGCTAATTTCTTTATCAATGACTTTGCCCCCCTAAATTAGGTTAGATATGGACAAAGGGAAACAGGGTCGTGGCGCAGAGGAGCACCATATGATTTTTTTCACCGTGGCCACCCAGGAAATTATCCCTCATTATGTCGTACGAAACAAATGGATGGTAAATCTTAGATGAATGCCAATGTGTGGCATCCCGTTTCAGAACTAATATTCTTTAATTTTTTTTTATTATTTTTCTAATTCTATATCTATCTCACATTTAAATTTTTTTGACAGAGAAACTTAATCCTCGACCATATCACTTTGCTTTTCCTCTATCGGGTTCAAGCTAGACCCACTTCCCCCATTATTAACAAAACTCCCCATTTATCTTTTGAATAAATATAAGCTTACAAAATTTTCAATACTAAATGGTTATAAAATTTAATTGAGATAAGATTTATAAATTTAATATTTTAATTTTTTTAAATAAGTAATTAATAAAATTTAATTTATAAATTTTTTTTCATATTCACTTTCTTATTAGCGTGAAAAACGCCAACTACCTCTCCTCCAACAATGACCAGGAACCGAATCATATGAGCCGGACATTCCCATCCACAAATCAAACAACGTGCATGTCTCTATGATTATGAACTCAAAAAAAAAAAAAAAAAAAGTAAAATAGGCAAATTAAATCAAAGCAAGCCACAGTATCTAAAAGGATGGGCATGACTGAAACAGCAGTACCTTAGAAATCATATCACCGGGAGGAAATAACTAGAAACTAAATGTACAGAGGGCTGCTTTTTCCTGTTTATGGAGGATTAAGGAAGGATGGTGATCAGTGAGGAATCACGACAGGGAAGATTTACATCAGCTAGGAATCATTTCACAGTGAATATGGGAAGATTGTCCAATTTTCATACCAGAGCCTATACTTTTACCTCCGAAGGGGCTAGCCCAGAATCAACAAAAATCATCCCCCAGCCTTGTATAGGCATGCTATACTCCTAAACATCTAAATAGAAACTGTAAGACAATCAAGCCATAGAATGCTCTACAACACCTACCCTACGAAGGAATCATTTCCTAATGGTAAGCTCAGCTTTGAGATGAATTATTCCGATGGTGAAATAATGGCTATCAGCAGCCATGAATGCAGTCCAAGGCATAGCAAACAGGTTTCGATACTCAACAGCCTTCCCTCCGGTGAAGGTATAATTACCTTTGTACTTGCTCATAAACTCCTCAGTGGGCTTTGATCTAGTTGCAAATTCATAGTCAACGGCGACGGACCCCTTTTCTTGCATCCCCAAGAAAAGCCCAAAGCAATGGAATGAGCTTTGCTGGTCCATATTGCAATGAGCTGACAAGAAAAACCCTCGTCCACCTAGGCGGAATGCTTGAAAGTAAACTCGACCAGAGGGAAATAGATGTGCACATTCTTCTTTCTTTAGGTCTAGGTAAACAACACACTGTGGACGGGGTAATTCAAATTCAACTACTTTAACAGGGCGGTACTTACAAGCTCGCTCAACAAATCGATGATAGGCAGCATTAGCGTCATCTGCAGCAAGAGACCGTTGCCGATATGGTGCCTCTGCCTCGAAAAAAGGAGCCTCAAGTACATCTTCTGATGCAAAGTCAGCATGGAAGTCATTAGATGTTAAGACCTTCTTCAATTTACGGCTAGTCATGTACGAAAAACGGATCACTCAACCAAGGCGTGATCCAAGGACTTCCCGCCGCTCCTCCATTTTTGGATAATATATCCTAGCCCACTTGAGCACGAGGTCATAAACACCATCCTCGGAAGCCACCTGGAGATCATTAGTACATGGCACTGCCTCCATACCAGCTAAGGGCAAATTCAGCACCTCATCCGGGAACCTAGTTCGCAAAATAGAGTTGGAACCAAAAATATGATTAGAGATAAAAAAAAAAAAAAATAGAAATCATTAAGCACTCTACTAGAACAACCAAAAAGCAAGCAGCCAAACACTGTTAAAGACTCATCCCATGTGTTGAAGCCCAACATCACCATTAACTAATAAAAGGTAAGAATCTAAAACTCATAATGGAAATAACATATCAACAAGGAAAAAGAAAGCGTGAGAGAAATACTCACATAGTAACATCTCTATAGCGTGTGGCAAGAAATTGCTTTACTGCATCTGTTAGTGGCTGAACTGCATCTGCCATCAGAACGCTAGAAGGAAGATCTAAATAGAGCAAGGCAGACTCACAAGTCATAGGCATTTTCCTCCACGTCCTACTGCAATATCTCATGCATGACGCGACCTCAAATTTATCAGCACCCATCAGCACATCCAACACAGCAGAAGGTGTTAATCTTGATAAAGTATTACTATACATAAAATTAAGTAGGTCCTTAAGGGCAGCTTCTTCTGCACCATCGATAATACAGAAAGCAATAACACTTTAGTCTATTACTGCATATTAAATACCAAGAGAACAAAGTAATATAAGCTTTTGGTGGTTGTGTTTGGGGGGACGCGGGGGGGGGGGGGGGGGGGGGGGGGAGGAGAAGGGAGAATGGGGCCAAAGAAACAAATTGCATCAGCTCATGTGACCAAACACAAAAGCATCACATATTCCTCAATTGAAGCATTATATATCCTGTAATTACCAGAAGCATGGATTTGAAGAGTCATATTTCGTTGCTCGGATTCCCTCATCCCACTTGAAAATAACTACTGGAAGCATGAAAAAGGAAAAGTCATTGCAAGTAACATAGGAGTACTCAAAGCAGCATATATCACAATAAAGCAACTTACTTTATAAAAGAACGGGCTCTTACCTAGTAGAATTGGAGAACTAATATGTATGGTACTGACTCTTAGGACTTTCGAACAGCTCATGCTACATGATAAATCATTTGCATGAGAAACTTCATCACCTACAAAAGTTTTACAGCAATCATAAAAAAAGGACTACAAACTGCTACGGTTAGATACAGGTATACATATAGATAACATAACATTTTGAGCGCCCAAAATAAGTCAGCAGATGAAAATATTCATTTTCACCTTGCAATTTATAAGGATAGTACATCCTAATTGTGAGTGCAAACGTACAAAAATAAAAAGATCAGACCAGAAGTAGGTACTTAGGTCTATTATCAAAACCTAGTATGGACAGGCTAATCCAACTGATTTGCAAGAGTTATTTGGCCTGCTTATACCGACTTGACCATTTCAGTCAACAGCCCAAACTAACTCATTCAATGGCCTAACATCAGTATGGCCAACCATTAGGTTGCTAGAGCCAAACCCCTGTAGCCACATATCATTGTCCTTAAAACTTCCTACGTATGGTATTTGGACAAAAGCCATCTAATATTCTTTGCTTGTTTGCACTCTTAGCATAGAGAGGTAGTCCTGTCACCTGCATATTTTCACAAAAATGCATGATTTATTCCTTCTTAGAGTTTTGATTTCTTGAATTTTAATACACGATCAGAATATATATTACAAATGTGTGTAGATTCACAAATTGGTTTTCAAAACCTCCTCAAAGCTTCTTTTACTCATGAACATATCATCGTACTACTTACAAATTTTAAATATTTAAATTTATATCATATGTTTCAGGATACTAGAACAACCCAACTACATCAATATTTAACATGAGAAAATCGATAGCTAAAGCTAAAGAGTAGGGGCTTTTAGCATTAGACTATGGTTCCAACAAAATATGCCAAACTATTACTAAAAGGAATAGATATACAAATTATCACAACACCTGACAGTGATTCCTCAATCATTGCAACCGGTTCCTCATCTTGATTTTCTTAAGCTACAGCTTCCTCTGCATCTGGCATATTGCAATTTAGAATCTACTCCTCACGCTGCACAAGGCCATCTGTTGTTGAAAGAAAATTACATTTGAAATCAGTCAGCCCTATTTGTTAATTATGAACTATGCAATCATTGCAACATTGTGCATTGCGCACTACAATTTAAACAATTACACAATTATAGTAAATTATATATATTTATATATTTAATTTGATCCCAAATAACAATATATAAAAAACAGTAATCTCCAAAAAACATTACAACTTCATCTGCGATCACTATAGACGGAGAAAGAGAACTCCGATGCGTGTATTACAAACAAAGGCAAAGAGCTTTGAGATGGGGGCACTGCAAACAAAGGCCATAATGGCTCTAAGACACTTGAGGCCAAGAGATAAAGAGACGGAAGGAGACATAAAGAGCAAGAGACAAAGAGGGCTGCATGAGATAGCAAGTGACAAAGTCATAGGTTCACAATAATTTTCTCATTGAGACACAATTTGGTTCACCATGCGTTGATTGTACTTGCAATAAGCAGGGACATTGTGCACAATTACACAAGCTGCAAAAGCAATTGCATCGCAAAAAGGACTATGCAACAAAATCAGTGATTTGTTGTGTTGCGCTCCCTTGCGATGTGCAATTGCGACCCATTGCACTTGCAATTAATAACTATGGTCAACCGCATTAAGAAATGCTTAAAGCAAGTTATGCTTCTTTGATTCTCTCACAAATTTGGCATAAAGCAGGCCAAAACATGTGAAAGGCGGATAATCTTGAAAAGATAAGTGTGGTGTAATGTCACAATATTGCCAAAACATGCTGTTGATTAATTCATAAACTATGCATCAACCTTTGACATATACTACCACTGAATAGTACAGCGGCAACCCCTCCCACTCTTTCTTTCCACAAAAAGAAAGAGAAGAAAGGATCAAATTCTATACCATACCAGTGAAACATTACAACACAGAATAAAAACCATCACAGGTTAACTAACTATCTGGTGTTGGTACTGAGCATTTTCCAAGCGATTCACACATGACTGATCCTTTCAAGAACAATCCGGACAAAAACCTTACGCCTTTGCAGCAGAAGGCCTATTAAAGAACATATCAATCCATGATCAGGCCTGAATTTCAATTTTCAATGTTCAAACTCAAAGAACTCGTAATGTTGGGGGAATCCCACCATGCTATAATATGATCATCATTTATTATAATGCCATTTCGAGATCACGCTTGCGTACAACATTCATGGACAAGTAAAATAAATAGAATGTAGCAAAATAAAATCAATATACAAACAAAAATCTATTTACTATTCTAAACCCAAAAGAATGTGAATTTATAACAAGTTCATAATGACAGTCACAACATGGATAAATCACTCCAAGTATTTGTAGCCAATCCCCAAATGAGTAGAAAATGCTATCTATCCCCTCTTCACATGGCGTTTCCTAAATTCCATAAGTGAACTTACAAGCCTAAATCCTTCACCTGTTAAACAAGTCACGCTAAAACCCAAAACAGAGCAACGTTTCTTTGACTAGATGTTGCCATTCGAGTAAACCCAAAAACAAGACAGAAAAAGAAAGATGGACAAACTTCCCCAGGACTCAATCTTCTGAGCAACCCCAAAAAACAGAGAACCTCAAGTTTCTAAAAAGATCGTATCAGAACCGACTATGCAAAGGCCAGGGTTACCGGTGTCTTTCCAAATCTCCAGCCTCCGTCTGTTGCGGTTGCGAGCCCAATAAGCAACGGTGCTGGTACAACCCTTGACGTCGGATTTGGCATTCGGAAAATCCGGCATGACCTCAATTCTGAGAACTCGATCAGAGAAATTGCTGTCGTTGAATGCGAACCCGAAGTTCGACTCGGAGACTGGTTCGGAGTTCTTAGCCAGCAAGTATTGTTCCATCATTGCATGAGGGTCGAGGAGATCTACATTGGATTCTGTCATGGCGCAATTCAATTCCGGACGAAACAAGTGCTTGAGACGGGTTTTGAATTTGATTACTAATTACTAATACTAAGCAATTCGAGTCCCATCTCCCAGGACAGGGCAGACCGGTAGTGTGAGAATTAAGTCCCAACCACCGAGCAAAACAGAGACAGAAAACGAAGGTAAAATTAAGGAGACCCAATGCCTTACGAAACTTTGTGCTGTCTAATCCAATTACCCCATAAATTCATCCTTCCATTTTTCGGTTTTCGTTTCCGTAACGACAAATCCTTTCAATTCGATTTTCAAGCCGGTTTAGTTTTTTTTTTTGTTTTTCTCATGACCTTTTTTGTTAAATATTCTTTTCCTTTTCGGCCTTTAATTTTCTGGGTTGGGGCTACTTGTTTGGGCCTTCATCCCTTGCACGAAATTCATAAGCTGTCAGGCCTGTCCATGTCCTGTCTTCCAAGTTGGACAGGCATTATGGGCCCAATTTACCTTTCAACTATCCTTGAGTTGCTTAGTGGAATTCATCAATTCCTTTGCTAAATTGTCTCCCCAGGAGCAAAGCAATCGATAAATAAACAAACCTAGTTAAGCACTTACAACACTGTAGAAACAGAGATTCTCCCTCACTAAGCAGCAAGCGATTACGCCATAGTTATCAGATGGAATCACAGACTTCCAAAGTAACATTTTGACTTGAGTCCATCTTCCCAAGCTGAGCATGCTTCTTTCCTTGTGGAAACTTAGCATCATCGGACGATGTGCTGCTTTTGCATATATACTAACGAAAGAAAGTTAAGGAACATGTTTGACGGAGATCGCCTCATTGATCCAGTGCTTAAACATTCTGCGCATTGTTCTTTTAACTGTTTAGCAATTAGTTGCTTTGTTAATGGGATCCAACAAGAGAACGGAATTCGTCTGGTTGGTTCTCACCTTGTTTTGCATTATCTGCTCTTTTGTGCGCAGCTTGGACAACACCGCCGGTGAATTATTGAATTCTTTCAAGATTTTGCATTAAGAATGGTTAAACACCGGCCTCATATCGGTGCTCTATATGATGCCATGCTTCCGCACAATCTGTCAGGTATCGATGTTTCAGTAGTACGTCTTAGAAGCCGACAATTGAGGTACGGCGGGGCCCACTTTGGCTATGTCTGTATCCCACCAAGTACCACGGCGATCCCACACGTTAAGAGATTGGCCATTGTGTACCAAAACTTGGGCAACTGGTCTTCCCACTACTACAGTTTACCAGGCTACCCAGTGATCTCTTTTCTGGGAATGGAACGTCTCGTCTTAAAAAACAAAGCTCCCCCAGTGTAAGCCACTCTAGAGACCAGGGTCATTTTTCCGTTGTTGTCCCATTGGACACGAGGTGACCAGGGTATCTGAGGGTGATCCGCTTTGTACTTGGATGATTTTTGGTTTATTACAGTCTGAAATATGGGACTATCATCCATCAGGCTTCTTTAGACAAAAGAAAATTCTAGCTATGGAAAGACAAACCGATGAAGATTGGGTTCTTGAAAGCAGGTGCGTTGGCAGTTGTAAAATGCCCGTGCTGCAGTGACAAGAACTCAGCCAGTTCTGGAGTGTAATGTTCCGCAGATCACTGCATTTTACCTTTGCCCTGGCCCACTTTCCCCATTTGTCATTGCATATTTTAAGTGAGTTGGTTCAACCATTCTAAGCAATGAGGAAGACACTTGTATTTTGATCAGATGAACTAATGGTCTTCATAGGTTTTCGAGGATGCGCCAGGTATCAGTCTCTTGACTCTCCTGGAAAGTGGAAACTGTAACAAGTAATCACCTTTGTCAATGTAAGGTAGGAATGACAACAAAATATTTAAAGGAAGTCTTCATTGTTGCATAGATAACTATGCATATCAATAGTAATCTTATTTTATATCAAGCATCTTTATGAATGAGTCTAGCTTAATATCAAAACGAATATATTTTAAATGCGAATGCCACTCAAAACATATATAATTCTAATTATAACATATCTACCAGACCCAAACAACAACAATTTCGAGTCTTCAATTCATAAAGAAAACAAACAAAAGCATGTTAAATTCAAAAGGCATGCGTTTCTTTTATTATGAGCAAAAACTGCTAGAGTAAACAATAATTGCTTTTGCTTAACCAAAGGTTCTCAACAACACATACAATTTAACTCAAATGGTGCATGATCGACATCAACCTAAACAAACAATCAACCAAACTAAAAATCTCAATTCAGAGCACCAACTCCAGCACTGCTGTTGCGAGCAAGTTTTGTCCACTCGGTATGAAACGACCCAGGGCGGTCAATCCTCTCATATGTGTGAGCCCCAAACAAATCCCTCTGAGCCTGAACAAGATTGGCAGGTAGCCTTGCTCTCCTATAGGTATCAAAATAAGCAAGACTAGCACACATCCCCGGAGTGCTGATCCCAGCTGATATAGCTAATCCCACAACTCTTCTCCAGGCTGCTTGCCTTTGCACCATTTCCCTTGCAAATTCTGGGTCAACAATCAAACTGGCCAAGTTGGGATTTCTCTGATAAGCCTTCTTAATCCTATCCAAAAACACTGCTCGTATAATGCACCCACCTTTCCAAATCCTCGCCAATTCGCCCAAATTCAATTTCCATCCCTTCTCATCACTCTTGGCCCTCAATAAATTCATTCCCTGAGCATAGCTACAAATCTTCGATGCATACAGGGCTTGCCTCACATCATCTATCAATCGCTTCTTATCAATTCCACTCTTCACATATCCTACTTCCTCATTCAATCCTGCCTCCTTTAACACACTGGCAGCATTCTCTCTCTCCTCCTTTAGTCCACTAAGGTAGCGGCAGTCTAACGAAGCAGCAATTGTTGGAGCAGCGACTGATAATTCCGCTGCCTGTTGCACCGTCCATTTTCCAGTACCCTTCATACCAGTTTTATCCAAAATCTTATCCACCAAATCCCCATCTCCACATTCATCCTTAACTTTGAAAATATCCGCCGTAATCTCAATTAAGAAACTTTCGAGTTCCCCTCTGTTCCATTCAGAGAAAATCTCCGAAAGCTCGGAATTTGACAAACCCCCGACGTGCTTCAAAACGTCATAAGCCTCAGAAATGAGTTGCATATCTCCGTATTCAATACCGTTGTGGACCATCTTAACGAAATTCCCAGACCCACCCTCGCCAATGTAAGTAACACAAGGACCATCCTCGACTTGAGCAGCGACTTTCATCAATATGTCCTGTACATTTGAGTAAGCCTGATAGGAACCTCCCGGCATCAAAGACGGCCCATTACGGGCACCCTCTTCGCCACCAGACACGCCCATGCCCAAATAGAGAATACCCTTGTCAGCAACTTCGCGGATTCGACGCTCGGTGTTCTCATACCACTCGTTACCGCCGTCGATGATGCAATCGCCGGATTCCATGTGTTCGGAGAGGGCGGCGATGGTTTGGTCAACAGGAGCCCCAGCCTTGACGAGGATGATGACTGATCTGGGCCGTTGGATAGAAAGGACAAAATCTCGAGGATTGTATTGACCGAGGAGGGGAAATCCACCTTCTAGGCGTGCCCGATCTACTGTCTCGTCGACTTTCGAAGTGGTGCGGTTGTAGACGGAGATTGGGAAGCCTTTCTCGGCAATGTTGAGGGCTAGGTTCTGGCCCATAACGGCCAGGCCCGCAAGCCCTATGCGCGACAAAGACGCCGAAGCCTCCATGTTTGAACAAGAACAAGCACTAGAGATCGGGGAGAGAAGAGAGAGGAGGATGGCAATGGTGGCTGTATCAGCGTCAGAGCTATAAATCTATTATCTCTTACGTTAAAATTAAATTAAAAAATAAATGTATTGCAGCGTAGCTTAGTGTGTGTCGGTTTGGGGGCGATTTTTGTTGCAAATGGGGGCGGCGGACTGGTCGAGGTATTGAAGGGACAGTGACTTAACTACAAACGAGGAGGTGCCGTAGACGTCGTTGCTCCCAAAGTTCCAAGGGTTGGTGACTCTATCCCAATTAAACGACGGCGTTTAACTTGTCAGACAGTCTCATACTTTCTTTCGTCGCTGGTCTCGCCGTCTCTCCGCTCTTCCGACTTCAGCCCCCTGAGAAATATCGAATTTTTAATTTCAAATTAAATTTATTACATAAAATTTTGAACAAAGGTTTTTTTTAGTAAATTTTTCTACCTTTTTATTTTTTAATTTTTACATAAATTTTTATTTATTTTTGAAATTTATATTAATTTATTTTATATTTAATAAATATATTATATATAAATTATAAAAAAATATCTTTACTTGAATAATAAATTTATTTAATTGTTATTTGATCTCTCATTTAAAAATAGTCTTATGTAAAATTTTTTATAATTTATAAATTTTTTATTAAACAAGAAACATTCAAATATATTCATAATATTTATTATTATATTTTATGTCAAATATTTAATAAAAATATCTTAATATACTTTTATAAATTTATAAAAAAATTCACCTAAAATTATTTTTTAAACATAAATTTTAATAAAAAATTTATAATTCAATTAATAAAGATATTTTTTTATAAAATTAATAAAAATGTTTTAATAAGTAATAATAATATATTATTCAATTGAAAGTATTTTTGATAATTTAATTTTATATTTAAGGTATTTATCAAAAAAAAGTTAACATAGATTCTAAAAATAAAAAATATTTATATAAAAAGTGTAAAATAAAAAATTAGAATAAGTCACTATTTTTTTTTTCCTATAAACAAAGATATTTGAAGAGGGCCAACACCAACCGCACGCCCCCACTTTGGTGGAGCCGTCGAATTCACTGGGCCCAAAACCAAAACTAAATCTAGAAAGGGATCGGTCTCACATGTGAGAACTGGAGAATATCAGCTAACAAGAAAACTAACGATTCCTGTGGCATCTCTTCAAAACAAATTGTGCCTCCAGACGAGAACACCCCTTTGCCAGGAAGTTGCACACTTCTTTGCCTCCCCGTAGATGTGCATAACTTGCACTTCCCTGTCAAGCATAATCGTCTTCCTAACATAAAGCTGTCCTTCTGATGATGGTTCAGAGTTATCCCCAGTTAGACACTGCACTAGAGCCTGTGAATCGCATTCCAGAACTACACGTCTATAGCCAAGACCCCAAGAAAGTTCCAGCCCTTGTAGGGCTCCCCATAACTCTGCCTTGAACACAGATAAGTGCCCACGACTTCTGTAAAAGCCCTTAATGCAGCGACCATCATGATCTCTTAGCAAGCCTCCGCAACCCGCCATTCCTTGCTCCTGTCGTGCTCCATCCGTGTTGATTTTAACCCATTCCACCGGTGGGGGTTTCCACGAAACTACAGTCTGAGTTCTCATAGGCGGGACTATTCTTCCAACATCAACACGGGCTTTCATTATCTCCGCAGCATATGATAGCACAATTTCATGCCCATGTTTCGGTCTTTTCAACCCATTGTTATGAATCACTTGGTTTCACCAGCGCCATAGAAGCCAACAACTTACTGCCCATATCATTTCCCACTTCTGGCATCCCCACCCAATATCATTATAGGTGTTGTACCAAAACCATTCTCCATAAGGTAGTTGACAGAACATGTTGAAGGAATTCGGTTTCACCAGCCTTCTCCAAATGCACTTGGCGACTACGCAATCACGTAGTGCATGCATCAATTTTTCGATGCCTCACCACACACCGAGCAAGACCCGCTTGAATTGCCCCATCTATGCGCATGCTAGTCAGAAGTTTGTCATGTGCTGTCTGCCAAACTATTGTTGAAATTCTCAAGGGAACTTTTAGCTTCCAAATTTTCATCCATATATATAGGATTAGGAGGATGCCAAGTGCTAGAAGCCAACAATGCAATAAGCTGTTTTCAACGTAAAGCTACCATTCGCAGATGGCTCCCATATCAGCGTGTCCGCACCTCTCTCACTTTGTGGAGGAGGAATTGTTTGGAGTTTTTCACGGCAGACAATCATGCAATATAGTTCAATCCAATTCCTTTCCATCAATAACTAAGGAACTTACCTTCATGCTGAGACTGTCTTCATCTACTTCTTGGAGCACATGCTCAACGAGAGCAGTTCCAGCTTGAAACCAGCTATCGGTCCAAAACAGAATTGTTTGACCATCCCCAAAGGACCATTTAGATTGCTGAACAGCTGTTGTCCATAACTGAACTAATTACTGCCATAAATTAGAGTCGCTCGGCATGCTCCGAACACCATTCTTTTGGAGATGTAGTGGTTTACTCACCCCCTTCTCCAAGTTCAATCCCTCCCCACCCAAATGTACCAAAAACAAAAGAACATTATTCTTTCAGGGCATTAGCTATAGTGACAATATTTAGAATTCCAAAAAACTTTTTGACACTCTAAACATTATTTTCCAGATTTTTTAATCAAATATGATATGTTTACCTGCAGTGCTCACATTAATTCTATATTTTTTAAAGATATTAATTAAATGTTTTAAAAAACATTAATTGAATTTTTGAAAAACTTTAATTAAATATTCTTGATAAACATCATTTAGATATTAAATATTTACACACATATATTTAATGTACACAGGCTAACCTATTAGGCTAACAAGCAAGACATGCTTAAATATAAGTCATCTATCGGCCTTGGCTTGATAGGTGACACTAGTCAAACTACAGGCCTGACCAGACGCGTAAGCGGCTCGGTTTGTTTCTATCCCTAAACCATCCAGGTCCTTCAATCCCATTGTTGACAACACTGAGCAATGAATTGCTATTTGATAACCAAAATCTTAAAACAGCAATGTGCCAAAGCAAACATTTATTTTCGAGCTGGAGACATTTATTACTAAAATTTTAGAATAAAACAAGCCCATCAGATATATAAGAACAAATGAACTGAAAGACAGACTACGTTATTGAAAGGACAACAATACTAGGATTACAGGACAGGAGCAACGGCTTCGCAGATCTTTAGGTCAAAACACAAGCTTTAAATTCAGGAAATAAATTATTCTATGGGATCAAAACAATAAGACCATAGTCTTCAAGCAACAACTTGTCCAAAGAGCTGCTTGCGGATCTGCAATAAGAAATGAGAAACTTCCTAAGAAATAAGTCAGATTTGACGTAATCAACCATTTCATCTGACACATGCAAGTGTTGCTAAAAGTCGAGATGAAATAACCCAAGACTAAAATATGAACCAAATAGAATGACAAAGTATATTCTAGAACATTAAAAAGCTCCTTAGAAACACGATTTTGCATTCTTCACGATAAACAAAGACACAAAAATATGATTAACCGAAGAGGCAAGGAAGTTGGACGGCAATGATATCTTTCCTCTGATGGCAAAAAGAAACGCATGTAAGAATCACTTAAAAGGATACTTGGATCAGTCTAACCGATGCACTGACACAGAGAAAAGAAAGAAAGCCTCATGCATTTTAAGACATCATCAAAAGTCATTTGGACTAGTATATAAATCTAATAACAAAAATAATTGAGAAAACAGGGTATTACTCAAGGATAGAAGCACATCTTCAAGCAATAAACTGAATCGTGGATGCTAGAAGTTATCCGAGCATTGCAATAGCTGCCAGTTCGTAGGATTTTGTTCGAAAAACTTTGTCCCTTTCTACTCACTGCTCAGGAGCAATGCTTAATCCTAAAGTCCTTGAGTAGCGGAGCCACATACAACCGAGTGTGGGCAAATGCCAACACTGGAATTCTTAAAATCCCATTATACTTAGTATTAAAATGATACAATGCCCCATTATTTTTAAAGTTTTGCCTCCACTCACATAGACAACTAATCAAGAATGATTAACATGATAAAACATTAACTTGTCAAGTGATTAAATCAAAATAGAAGTAAAAGTTATTAGAAATTTCTGGCATCGGATACTAATATTGGTGAACAACTCTAGGCTCCACTCAAGTGATCTAACCTATTTCATATGAATAAAGACCGAGCCTTTTTGTGTATGTCGATATGCTTTACAAACAAGATGGAATGTAACTCTTTCCCTTCTTAAATCATTTCTTTTCTATTGTGGTCAAAATTCAAGTCAAGTCTTTACACACATTGGATTAAATTTTACCGCTTAATTAGCTAAATTACACCTTAAAGAATATCAACTAATTATTGTTATTCTTCTCATAAAAATTTTACTAAATCTACCTATCTTGAAATTGACTACCCTTTTAAGTTTCTATCAATATTTTAAGATTAAAATGAACAGTTGCATGATATTAGGTAATAATTTATTTAAATGATCAAAGTTTTTTTTTTATTTTTTATATAAAAAATTGCATGAAGCATAATTGTCAACTATATTTTTTCTCATCAACATTATGACTAGAGTTAATTTTCATATTTTAACTACACAGTGAATCGTTATTAGTATCTTGTAATTTTCTAGTAAATTTTCCTGTTCTTACTGATCCTTGGGTCCAAGCTCCGCCACTGAGACACTCCCCCCCTTTGGCGTACATTCTCACTCCATTTAAATGTGCCAACTGTCCATCACAGCGGGAATAATTCACCCAAGGTAATTCAGTTGAACATCAACTTCCAATGCTTTTATAAAATCGAGTCAAGTTTAATCAAGCAAGAACCATGATCTTCTTCACACAAACTGCCTTTTCTAACTAAAAATATCATAAATCTCAACGATTCAGACAATTAAGCAGCAATGCAAAGTATATGACCATATATCGAACAAAGTTAAAAACAAAGACAATCTCAATGAATAGTGCTAGTGACCAACAACAAAAGTCTAGTATTTCATGGAAAACTATTCACCTCTGGAAGCTTTTTACGAAACACTACATCCAATCGAGCATCAAGAGTATTTTCACACACAATCTTCCCATCCCGAGAAGCCAACACCACCCCTCCAGAGCTGAACAGGGACAAATATATTCAGGTAAACTGAAACAGACATTTCAATATCAAAGCATCTATACAGATAATAAAATTCAGTAAGTACCCTCAACCAACTCCAAACACTACAAGCTGGCAAGGAATTAAAACTCCTTTTTTTTTTGGGGGGGGGGGGGGGTGGTTTGCATCACTGTACCTAAAATAAGTACTGCACTCATTTAAGAGAAAAAAAGGAACAATATGGGTAAGAAGCAAGGCCCTGATTAACAAAGCCAGACAACTTTACAACTACACTCTCAAGTGCCACACAGGATAATATATGTGTAGATAAGGAAATGAAGCCAAAATGCTACTCAGGCTTTAAATGTAAGATTAACATTACCAAAAGGGACCATGGGCATTGTGATGACTGGGTGCGGGTGGGAGATACACTTGTTTGTCAACAATGATCTCTGGTGGATAAACATTTGCTTTATCAGCATACTCCTGTGCAGCTGAATCCAACACATGCTCTACCAAATGCAGGTCATGTTCCCGACATCTCAATAAGACAGAAGGCTCTTTCAGTCTCAGCAAACTCTGTTAGGGATAAGTTTTACATTATCTTCCAAATCCACATACTTACAATTAGTAAGTAGTCCTTAAAATAGCATCAAAATTTACTAACACATAATTCAAACCAATGATAGTCATTCTTTGGTGTCACAAAGTACTTGTAAAATCTTGTCTTCAGGATCATATTGGTCATAGCCTTATAGGTACAATGTCATCAACAAAAATGATAAAAGATTAAGACGTAATAAAGAAATAACAGTATCACAGGTTGCCTGGCCAAGTCTCTCCTCAAACAAGAAAACGCACATTCAAAGATACTTACTAGAATTACACCATCAAAGTGTGTTTAAGTCTAAAAATACCTGAACAATGAGATCTTTCAGAAGATTTCTGTACACGTGGTGATGTTGGTTCACATTCAAGAGCTCCTTAGATGCAGCTTCTTTCATAGAATTAACCATGTCATCTTGAGCTTGAAGAACTTTAATCCGAGAAGCATTCAGCTGCATAGAGTACTCACTGCAACAAAATTGTACCAGGAATCTTAATTTACACGAACTAACTCCCTTTTTGCAAGTATGAAAATGACAATACACTGATACAGAATACTTCCCCATCAGAAACAAATAAGCCCTCAAATACTAAACACCCACTCTCGCTTCTTAAACAGGAATAATTACTCATGTACCACATTTTGGCAATAACCATAAGTTCAAGTAATTGACCCTAGATGCCAGCGGCTTGAGAATAAATGAACCTGAAAGTCAAGCCCATTCAAAACCAATAAAAAGAAAATCCAGACCTGTAACTGCATTTTATCCTAGTTCACAACGGAGAAAACATTAAGTATTGACTCTACTAACATTACCAAAAAAAGGGGAGCGAAGCATAAAAGATCTGTTGGACATTCACTAGAAATCAAGATTCTGCAGTATTATCGCTCATTAACATTTGTATCATCATCGCAAGCAAGGATCAAGAGCCGTGAGAATACCCTAACGTCTGAACATATAATTGAGAGTTAGAATACACTTAGTTTAGAACTCAATCTCAATTATTTCTATATATAAATGTCAACGAACAAAATAACCATGGAAATTCTCGAATTAACGTATAAAAAAAAAGAAAATAGGGAAAAATTTCCAAAGTAAACAAGGAATGGAGTAAGTTACATCTTCTTCCGAACTTCAACTTGCTTCTCTCTGCGCTCGTATTCTTGCCTGATCTTCTTCTTCTCAGCTTCAACCAACTGCAACTTCTCGATGTTGAATTCCTACCAAAAATCGTAATACTGTTCAGCATCAACTGGATGGCCATCCAACCCAAACAAACGGGCAAATGTACAAACAAAACTAGGCTCACATAGAAGTCTTTATATATAAATCAACGAACCAAGCTTTTTGCTGGTTCAATTGACGAATTTAAAGGATCAAAGTCGTGGAATTAATAAAGCAGAGAGAATTGAAGTTGGGAGTTTAAGTCCTACTTCTTCGGCAGAGACAGCGATCTCGTTGGCTTTTTCCTCGGCTTCCTGGCGGATAAACCTCACCATCTGCTGGATTTGCTTTGAGACATCTGCGTCGTTCATTTTTTTCGGAGCCTTCGTAATCGACTCGGAGAAGATCGAGAGAAAACTACTTCGTCAGAGGAGCCAGCCCTTCCTCGATCGTGAATCAGAGCAATGATCCGGGCATTAAGACAGCTAAGGCTTTCATTAGCCTTCGAGAAATTCTCTGATTTTGGTATTTTCATTTAAGAAATATAATAACATCTTGTTATACAGGGTATTAGATATTTTACAAATTAATCTGTGAATTAATAAATTAATTTTGGGTGCTGGTCATATATTACTCTCAATGTGTAATTCATCTAAGGCAGATTAGTTATACATTGAGAGTAATAATTCTTTAAAAAAATTATGGTTTAAATTTAGTTTTTTTTTTTGGGTGTTGGTCATATATTAGTATTGACAATTAAATAAGCAATAATCTGGTCATCTAATTTAATTACATATGATATAGTATCTATAATGATAAGCTAATTCTTTAATATCAAAGAAATTATATTATATATTTTGATAATTAAAAATAATAATAAATCACTTAACATATTATATATACTTGATAAAGTCTTCAAATAATCAAAGGTATCACTGCACTATTGAGATTGCCAAAAAAATGATATTTGATCCTACTTCAATGATTTTTGCCCACATTGATTTTATTAAATATTCATATTTCAACATATGAAACACAAATATCAACAAATGTGATCCCAAAAGCAAGTTAATGAAATTACGTATACCTTAAATAATAAAGACCTAAGAGCTTGTTGAATTATTACAGCATTCTAAATTCATTTACTTACTTGAAGAGTCTAAGTGAATTGTAAAAAATTATGATTAGTCTTTGGTCAAAATTGTAATAGTCCAATACATATATATAAAAGATATTTCCATTTAATATACTTTGGAGTTATTTTAGATCCTAATTTTTACAAATAGTTTATTTTTCATTATTGTTATGCAAAGCCGAAGTTACAAGATCAAATAAATTCATAATCATATATTTTAAATCTCCATTTCAAGTTCTATAAATAAAATTGTGTGTCCATCTCATATCATGAAAAAAGGCATTTAAAAAAGTCACTTTTTAAATGTAATATAATTATTATTTAGAGAGCGTAACTTAAGAATTCATAATTATTTCATGGCTACCAATTTCAATGGTCATTAAGATTTCAGAAATTAAATTTAAATCATTGTGTAAACATTTTTTTCTGTATTTTTATTGATATTTATACAATCTTGGAGAAGTATCGATACTAGAGAAAAATTTATTTGATTGGAGAAAAAAATTGATTGTATTATTAATAATTTGATATTGAACATCTTCACGCATCGAAGTTGTGTGCAGAGAAAAATTTATTTGATTAGAAAAAAAAAATAGATTGTATTATTGATAATTTGATATTGAATGTCCTTACGCCTCAAAAGTTGCATGCCCATACTTTATGGGTGGTGTTATTTACATGTGGGTAACCGCATACGTTATTCACCTAATAATAATATTATTCTATTTTATTTAAGTGAAATTAAAGGAGAGGGAGAGAGGTGAAAAAAAAAAAGAACATTTTTGTATGGTTTAGGATTAGTGAAGGATATTTTTCTTCTTTTTATTTAGTTAAAAAAATTTTAATTAAAAAGTAATTTATATATATTTATAAACTAAAATTTATTTTAATTTAATTTTTTATTCATTTTAAAATTATAAAATTTTATTATATATTTATTGTATTAAAAATTAAAAATTAAAAATAAGAGGTGTAGTGTAATTAAATTTAAATCATTTTATTTGATTTAAATTGCCGTTAAAGATCATGATAATTAAAAAATTAAAAAATATAATTAAAACTGATTTAATTATAATATTTTTAAATTTTCAAAATTTTTTATTTTTTAAAAAATTTTATTACTTAAAAAAATAAAAACAAAATTTTACGCACCTAATTTTGTCTCCCCTTCTTTTCAAAATTCTAAACTGAACAAAAGGTTTTAATCTCTCCCCGTCCATTCTCCCTCCCGAGCCCGGCAAGGAGGTTCGTTAAAACTTCCTTTAGACAACCGAAAAATAGGTGTGACGTCGTCTTCGAGCTCCACAACTCTTCAAAAAGCAGCTCTTAACAACACCTTGATCCATTCTTGTTTTCTCAAACTATAATCCACAGCTCCATAGAACCCTCAATTGCTTGGATCTGAGAAGAGAGTTGGATGAGGATTTTCTGACGCTTTTCCGTTGACTACCTCTCAAACAAGCAATGCGTAGCCGGGGATCGCAGAGCCGGCTATCTGGTAACTCCTTTGGATCTCGTATTGCTGTTCTGACGCTCGCTATGATAGCTACCATGGCTACTGTTTACGTCGCAGGCCGGTCAGTTTTTCTCTGTCAATCTCACTGTTTCTTCATTTTCTGTATCTTGAATTGCTAGTTTTGATTGCGATTGCCTTTAACTGAATTTTTTTTGGCATATTCGAATTTCTGCGATGCGCAGGCTATGGCAGGACGCGGAAAGTAGAGTATATTTAATTCGAGAGCTTGATAAAAGGACTGGTCAGGTAAAATGTTATCTAAATATGTGTGTAATTAGCTTAACATCGTAATCACCTTGTCAACGTTTCTAAGAGAGTTAGTGTTGGTCGTTGAAACTGTACCTTTGTGCGTGATTGCAATTCCTGGTGCGTGTGTTTTTAATTTCTAGTTATCATCCATAGGAAAACCAATGAGGCAGTATACTTCATACGATTTCAGGGTCATTCTGCAATATCAGTTGATGATACACTGAAAATTATAGCCTGCAGGTAATTTGCTAGAAGGCAATGTCTATCTATTTCGTTATTTTACTATACTATTGTTATTTTGGTTGGGAGTTCAGATTTGGCAGAGAGTGACCTACAGCCTCTGGTCACATTCATAGGGAACAACAGAAGAAGTTATCTGCTGTTGAGATGGAACTGGCTGCAGCAAGACAGGAAGGTTTTGTTCCGAAGCACTTGTCAGGAAATGATGAGAAACATTCTCCGAAGAGGCTCCTTGCAGTTATAGGAATAATGACAACATTTGGCCGAAAGACAAACAGAGATGCTATCCGTAAGGCTTGGATGCCAACAGGTAAAATTTACTTTATCCATTTGTTTTCCATTTCGCAAAACTAATGTATAATGAACTTTTTCAGTTTTATTCTGTGGAATGCCTACTATTGGCATAAAGGTTGCAGTGTAGTCTCATCCTAGGATGCATTACCTTGTCACTAGACAGATCAAATCCATTAGAAGTATGATTTTGTGATAACTGGATGTTGAACTTTTTGTGCTGAAAGTCATGCACTTGGATGAGCCATTTGGTGTCAGGAAAGACAAGCTGAAAAGTTTAGGATAAACCAGAGAGTAATTAGAAAAGTATTTGCCAGTTGCTTGATTGATGTGAGGTATAACTGTATAAGACCATGAAATCCATGGTTATACCTTGGGTTTTGTTTTTACATTGTGCAAATCTCTGAATAATTATGCATTATGACAATATGGTTGCTCATTGATTTAAAATGTCATGTAAACTGAGCTTCTTAGTTTTAGGTTTCAAGTAATTCATTTTTCCTTAATAACTTTTGTTACCTATTTCAATGGTTTTGTATTTATTAAAATTTGTTTTTTAATTGTCAGCATGACAAGTTCTGTGATAAAATTTAAGAAAAAAAATGGATCATCTGTTACTATGCAATTCTTTACCAAAAATATAGCATTCATCAGTCTTTCAACTTATTGGTGTTGAACAATTGTCAGGACTTAGGACTGAGACACTGGTAGAGCTTAACTCATGACATCTTATATGCAGGTGCAGCTATGAAAAACCTGGCTGATCAAAAAGGCATTATTGTGAGATTTGTAATAGGGAAAAGGTCTATTTTTGGTGGTTTCGGAATGATAACAAAGGGTTGGTTTTTACTTTTTGATTTACCTGACATTTTCCTTCCATGCAGTGCAAATCGTGAAGACAGTTTGTACAGGGAAATTGAAACTGAGAGCAGCCAGACCAATGACTTTATCATTCTTGTATGTTGACTTTTGTAATAATCTGATACAAATAAATTTTGTGGGAAGTAAGGATAAAGTAACTTTTCTCATGTGACTACATGCACTTTAATTGTTTGAACAGGCCAGGTGTATGCCCTAAATGCACTTTGCATAGTAAGAAAAATCTTTGCATGTTAGAAATATCTATTTCCATAACAATTCTTGCGCAAATATTAGGCTTCCAGCCTCTGGAATTATTTTCAGACTTTTTAGGGATGTCTGTATGTTGAATAATCAATGTTTTGATTAATATTAATTCTTACCGCTTATACTATGTGGAATATTGAGCTTGATTTGGTTCTGAATCTGGACCTTTGGTTGAAAGTTGAATATTTTTGTTTTTACTATTTTAAGAATGCAACAAGCAAATATCATCATGTAATTAGCTTTCATTTTCTACCCTGCAGGATAATCAAGTGGAGTCACCTGAAGAGTATGCTAAAAAGATAAAATCATTCTTCATCCATGCAGTGGACAAGTGGGATGCTGAGTTTTTTCTTAAGGTCAATGATGATGTCCATGTCAATCTTGGTATGTGGTCCCTAACTCTGTCTGTGTTAGGAACAATAAGGTGCATCTCTGTTATGTCTACGTTAATTTTATTTCCAAGGGCAAGAAATATAGTCTTCTAGAGTTGAAAGAATAATCAAGTGGAGTCACCTGAAGAGCATGCTAAAAAGATAAAATCATTCTTCATCCACGCAGCGGACAAGTGTGATGCTGAGTTTTTTCTTAAGGTCAATGATGATGTCCATGTCAATCTTGGTATGTGGTCCCTAACTCTGTCTGTGTTAGGAACAAAAAGGTGCATCTCTGTTATGTCTACGTTAATTTTATTTCCAAGGGCAAGAAATATAGTCTTCTAGAGTTGAAAGAATACATATTTAATTTTTCATAGTATGCAGTTGAACTTAAGAGGGACTGAAGAACATGCCGTTCATATAAAAGAATATTATTGGTGCTGCAAATTTGCTAATGAGCTGAAAATTCTCGAGTCCCACAAAGTTGAATAATTTTCTTGAATCTTAAGTAAATTGTTGAAAATTCAAAAGTGATTGCATTGACCAATTGGATTTAGTGTTGAGCTTTAATTAACTATGGTAGGGTTCAAAAGTTAATGAGAGAATCTCTTGCTTACTGAGTTGAAATGCCAGAGGACATTCTTATTTCTGTTGGTTGATTCAGTGGAGAGCAGTTGCAATTTTCTTATAACAATTTTTATGACGTACATGCAATTTGGAATGCATTTTCTCCCAAAAGATTCTTAGAATTTTTCCTGACTCTAGAAAGTGACAGCAATTGCAAGATACATATTTATCTGACTGAGGTATTAATAAGTACTGGAAGAGGAACAATAGAATGAAGAATCTTGAAAACTATGTTGTGATTATTTATTTGATAGCAGTGTTGTTTTAGTCAGTAATTGTTCTCTTTTAGTTATGAGGCGACTTATCAAGTTGAGGGGCAAGCAGAGATCTCCTATTTTATAGCAGTGCAACAAGATTGAATTTGTGAATTTCCTTTGTCCTTAAAAATCATTTATATAACTGTTGACTCAGTTTCTTTAGATTACAATCACAAGGTGTTCAGACAAGACTGGAAAATGAATTCTGTGTTCCTGTGGTCCTACTAGCTTGTCCAAGTTTGGATGAGCCAATTTTAGAAGTACTATAATTTGAGACATGGCATTAGGTTTGTCTTGCAATTTCCTGAACGTTGTTACTACTTCTATTAATTTTGTGGGGCTGGAGGTCTATTAACTTAAGATTCTTTGCTGTGACACTGAATTTATGACTCAACCTCCCCTGCTGCTTTGACGCTGAATTTATAACTCCACTTCCTCTGCAGATGCCCTTGGAGCAGTGCTAACTTCATATTTGGATAAGCCTCGTGTTTATATTGGTTGCATGAAATCAGGCGAAGTTTACTCTGAACCGTGAGTTTGATCAAAATGTTTCATTGATTCATAAGTTTAATTAATTATGATATGAGAATTTATTCTATTTTCTTCTATGTCTTAAATCTGGATTATATAGGATGCATAAATGGTATGAACCAGACTGGTGGAAATTTGGTGATGGAAAATCGTGAGTCGTATGGCCTCTTGTCTGGTTTTTATTATCGGCCAAATATGGGTAATAAAGTTACAACTCTTTTTGGGATGTAATTAGGCATGTGGCTTCATTTGAGAAGAATGCATGTGAGTCTGTATGGACCTTGCACTTTCAAATTTATTTTCGGAAAAATACACCCAAACTACATATATCTTAGTATGATTCATTCCCATAATATGAATTCCTTAATTAGCTTATGCAGTGGTAGAATTTTGCTCAATGATGACCAATGAAGGAACTAGTATGTGGAGGATTGGGTGTATAAGTGATGTGGCACAAAGGCTAAGCGATGACAATTTCTGCTGAGAATGATGCATCCATAAATTAATGAAAATTACTCTAGCCTTCTGCTTCAGAGAAACTTTTTTTTGCTCAAATATTTTTCCAGAAATTGTTTCAATAACGTTTTTGCATTCTTCTACGTGCCTCTCTCAGTTACTTTTGTCCTTTTATTCCAAGATTCAATATGCTCTTTCTCTGTTGGCATTCATATTTGTGTGCTTGTTTGTTATAGATACTTCCGGCATGCTTCGGGTGAGGTCTATGCCATATCAAAATCATTGGCTCAGTTTATATCAATAAACAGGTATAGTATTTCTCTCTCTTTCTCTAAGATTGTGTGTAAACTTGTAATAATTATCTTGTTGAGTGGGGATTGACTTGAATTGCACTTTGCAGATATATTCTTCGTACATATGCACATGATGACGTAAGTGCTGGATCATGGTTTATTGGACTTGATGTGAAGCACATAGATGAAAGGAAGTTTTGCTGTTCCTCCTGGACTCCAGGTCACTTATTCTCTCTTCCTCCTCCTCCTCCCCCCCACCACACACTTGTGCATGCACTAGCACATATACACCCTTCCCTCAGTATCCCTCCCATTCCCCCAATGATAAAAGGTGGAAGGTAAAAGCATAGGGCGTTTCCAGCAGGCTGTATTCTGTATTATGCTTTGTTTCCCGTCCAACTTAAATAGTCAGCTTTATATGGTGATTGTCAAATAGGCGATCATGAAAAGGGGTCTTGAGTATCGACCTTGCGGGCCCTGTATTTGACTGTTAGGCTTTTGCCTAGTAGAGGCTTTTTGCTTTCTAGCAAGACTGGAGAAGACTTATCAAATTTTGCCCTTTGATATTAATCGGAAGAAACTTCTAGTTTTAAGGATTCTACACCTGTTATCGTTACTGACTCTTCATAAGAAGAACTACTATAACTAATGATGCAGGCTTAATGCATTACTGGATATAGATTGGAGTCCATAATTTGTGCTATTGCGACTTGATCTAGTTGTTTGATATAGGAAAAGAGGGAGATGACTTGGAAGCAATTTAAGTGGCTTGGCCATTATCCATTTACAATCATTTCTTTCAGGTGTCTTACGTACATATTGCTATCATGTTTTGGTGATTCAGAACGTCTTAAAGTTTTAGTTGGTTTTGATTGAAGCTGAATTTTTCAAACATATTTTTTAATGAATTTGGATAAATTCACTCTATATAAAGACTGTTTACTGTTAATCCTAGGCTTTATCTGTGATGACAGGTAATTAGTTGGGTAAGAATAATTACAGCTAGCTACAAATAAAGTATCCAGAATCTATTGTTTTGCTCCAGTATAAACTTGTCTATTTCAAACTTGGTTAAGGTAGGTTAATTCTCAAGATGATCATTTTTAAACGAGACTCAATTTTTACAAGAAAAAAAAGAAGAAAAATCAATAATAACAATAAATTGCATATGTGTTGTGTCTTTTGTAAGATATCAATTATGGTGGTGGATCAGGCATATTTCATAGTTCCATCGCAAATCCTTCTTATGAATTCTTAGATAAATAGTTTATTAACATTAATTGCTTTTCTCCCTATGACTCAGGGGCCATATGTGCAGCCGTATGACGATTTGTCAACAATTTACTAGTGATATATAATGAGATTGTATAGCTAACAGTATAGCTAACAGAAACCCTTTGTCTTCTCACATTGAAATGTCCGCAAGTGAATCGTTATCCTTTGAGAATGTTCTGCCAGAAGTTGATTCTGCTGCTTGAAGGCGGCAGCTGCCGAGTTAGGAGCTATGTAACAATAGATGTGCTTATAAACATTCTACTCCGGAATCCTCGGTGGTCTTGAGAGATAGGCATCTGCTGATAAATATGTCTCTTCCGCATTAAATTCCGGAAAGATATTCTTTTATTTGTGTACATAGAGAAATCTATTTACGACAGGCGCTGCAATGTCTATGTACCCACTGTTGATTGATAGATTAATCAATTCTTAAGACATGACAACTGCCGCTGCTCATATTGCTGTTCAATACGGGACATAAAGTGCTATATATTATTTGAATGAAAGAAATGTTTTTTCTAAGAATAATTTATATAATATCAAAATCTTAAGCTGAGCTGAGATGAGATGTGATAGCAATGTAGGCCCTTTAATCTTTCTTTGCTCTCACCAAAGCTTTTTCACAACCCTATAGTTGTCTGTTTCAAGTCCTTGAACGCACTTTTTCCTGGGAGGATAAAAAATTTTGAACTCAACTATGAAGTCCATAGAGTGCAAATCACCGAAAAACAATCCAGGGATTGCAGGGTTTATCTATGCTGTTGGGTTACACCAACATCTGTGTTCAGAATAATGGGCGGTCAATGACTCACTGTGAGTCAACTCATAATATTGTGCGGTTAGGAGAATTTAGATATTTTAATTTTTTTTATTTTGACTTTGTTAATTTTTTTATTTTTTAAAAATTTAATAAATAAATTTATTTTTTTTACTATTTTTTTTCTCTCAATTTTTTTCTTCTTTCACTCTTAATATCTTCTGACTTTACAATACAGGATTTAATCCTAGTTAGAGTATTTTTTTTATTATTTCGTCTCCAGGAATTATCGCAATTCAGGGGAAAAGATCTACATTCAGTATTGTCGATATAATTTTTATGTTGTATAATTGTGTACAATTTTTACAAATAGCTACTGCTGAGTTATGTGTCTTCAATTTAAATTTAAGTTATTTAAGATGGAGCGATCTATACCTTAGCAAAACTTGTGTTGGTAAGACTATTGATCAGGTTTTTGCCAGAAGTGGCGGGCCAAAAGTTTTATTTGGAAGCAATTTCTGGGAAAGCATTCTTGAAACAAAAGATCTGCGTATATTACAGTGACAGTTTTCTTTTTTCTTTTGTTGGGGAGTGGGTAAGGGACACTCAGTGCGTTTGTTTTTCTTACCAATCAGTCTGTGAAAAAGAAGGAAAATGGTAAGGCTACATAAGTTGCCATACGCTTGGACAAACTTTAATTTTTAAAATTTATTTATAAAAAATTTAAAATAAAAAAATTAATAAATATAAATTATAAATAAAATTACAGATATAAAAATATAAAAATAAAAATATTAAAAAAAATAGTTACATATTCACAATGTAACATTCCTCAACTCTTATCGAAACCTTACGTTATATGAATTGTATTCAAGCGTTCCTTTGTCAATCGCTTGAGTTGTCAATAAAGTATAGCATAAAATGGGCGGCACTGTTGGACTATATGCACTTTTAAAACCGCAGGAGAAGATTTCTGTTTGTGGGTCTTTGCTTCGTGCAATCACTGGTGATTTCGTCCCTCATTTATTTTATATATTGTGATCAAATGCTTGCACGTTGACCAAGCCAAAATGCACCGACTATTCTGAAGGATAAGATGCCCCTCCCCCATTTGCCAATTAGGAGAAATTACTTCAAATGCATGTTAGATCCAACAAATCCCAGAGTAACTGGTCCTTGTTGCTTGAGCAACTGGTCCATTTTTACTGTGTCTCTAATTTGATCAACGCTCGCGTCTAAACTCTTGGGTGATTGAAAGGGCAAACTCTGATTTCTCACATAGCTGGTCGTTAATTCCGGTATTGCAGCCCTCTGTTCACATTAGATCTCCACGGCACAGCAAGCGTTGAAACCCTTTGAACACCAATGGAGTCCCTGCTTGCTGATTGGCTGAGTTTTATACAAAATATTTTTACCATCAACTCTCTCAAAATCAAATTTACCCAAAATCAATTAAACCAAACAGGCTTGCTTCTAAAGTGCCTAATTTGATGCTTGTCAATTGTCATATCACTGGGCTATCCTCATAGACTTGGTATGAAAAATTATGATTTCTTTTCATCAGTATCTGTGACTTTTTCTTTTAATCTATTTGATTCTTCAAAATCCGTCCTTAATTATACACGGTCGCTCGCACCAAAAAGTGGATATACTAATTTTCTCCAAAAGTTGGTCTTGACCGCGTTTCTTCTTTAATGTTGGGTTTCAGTTTTTCTTTCTCTATTAGACACATAACTGACCTATATAAGTTTTTCTGTGTCGTAAATGGTGTCGCCGAAATTTATTACTCCTTGAATGAGGTCCGTTTTGGTGACTGTTAGAATTGGAGTTTTTTTCCGTCGTCTCTTTATGCAAGTAGTTGTTTTGTTTTTTTAGAAAGCAAGCAATTGGGACAAAATACAGATCAGAGCTATGCTTCTCTCTGGGCCTGTGTTTGACTGTGTTCGAGAAGAAGCTTACTATTACTATTAGTCATCAGATTCTTGGTGGAGAAAAGTTTAAGGTAGTTGGTAGTTGGGGTTTTGGTTTCCATTTTTCACGAGCAAACTTGGTTTGTCACAAGAAAGGCGTCATGGGAAGCTCCTGATTTTTCACCTGCTTCCGTGACTTCTGAACCTATCCCTTTTGTCAAAGTTCAATTTTTTAGTATTTGGGAATCCAGTTTGGATTTCCAACTCCATTTATCGCTGTGATTTTGGACATGAATCCTTCGGTGGCAGAAAGTGATCATAGAGCAGCGGTTGAAGTTACCAAGGACAGGAATGGAATAGACCAAGTCGTTCTTCGAAACCATCGAGGAGCTACAGCAAGGGTTAGATTCTATGCCTCGGAAATTGTTTGCTTACAGCTTTGATTAATATCTGGGTCATAGCAAATTCTGTAATTTCATAACTTGATGTTAGTGGGTGACACCTGTGCAGGTTAGCTTGCACGGGGGGCAGGTTCTTTCATGGAAAACAGAACGTGGCGAGGAACTGTTGTTCACAAGTAGTAAGGTAAATAAAAATTACTAGTCTTCCCTTCCGGTTTTAATTAGTATTATCTCCATCGCTCTTGAACGACAACTAATTAGAGTTCAGTTGGATGATCTTTTCATGATGACATTATTAATTTATGTCTATTCCAAGTAGGCAATATTTAATCCTCCAAAAGCAGTACGGGGAGGAATTCCAATCTGCTTTCCGCAGGTACAAATTTGAATGTTAGATAATATCTAACAAGGAATTACATATATACAGATAGATAACTAGTTGGTTCACTTAATTTTTCCAGTTTGGAAACCGTGGATCACTAGAACAACATGGGTTTGCTAGGAACAAGATGTGGGTTATTGATCAAAATCCTCCACCGTTTCCCAGTGTTTCCAATGGCAAAGCCTATATTGATTTGCTACTCAAACCATCCGAAGAAGATCTGAAGATATGGCCACATAGGTACGGGCTTACTTAGCATTTTATTTTCTCAGGTGTATGAACATCAGTGCCATCTTTATAGGATTTGGGTTAAGATTAACTGAGCGATCAGTTGAGAGAAACCAACCACAGATTGACTTAAAAAAAAAAATAACTCTCTTCGTTCTCCCTATCTCTGTATGTGTTAGAGTTGCATCAGAAGAACAATAAAATGTTGCCATCAGTGTACAAATTTCAAACCTTAACAGCATGCAGGAATTTCAGGTCATCAGGAAATTTTATCATGGTCTCCATATGACATCTACATCAACTAATCTCCCAAGATAGTCACATATCTGATTTTAACTTGAGAACTGTATCTCTATGGACTATGATTATTTTAGATACTGACATGGATTATATTTTCCAGCTTCGAGTTTCGCCTGCGGGTGTCTTTGGCAGCGGATGGCTATCTAACTATGATTTCTCGAATCAGGAATGTCAATGGCAAGCCCTTCAGTTTCTCGATTGCATATCATACATATTTCTGCATCTCTGATATCAGGTCTGTGTGCAATTCCTGTAGCATTAGGATTAGATTTACTTTAAGTTTTAGTTCGGCAATTGGCTCTGAATGCTAGTTTTTTCATGGATGTCCTCTTGGACATTTTGAATGAGTTGCAAGCTTTGAATAAGCATATCCTGCGCTGATTCCTGACAGTGAAGTGAGGGTGGAAGGGTTGGAGACTCTTGACTACCTTGACAACCTATGCCAGAAAGAGCGCTTCACAGAACAAGGAGATGCTTTGACTTTTGAATCTGAGGTGAGACAATTGATGATGTTCTGGTTCATGTCAATCCCTATCGTTATCAAGTACAATTACTAGAATTGCTTGCCAAAGCTTAAAGGTTTATTCAGCTTATTCAGTTCTTTTTTTTTTTTTTTTTCCATTTTTAGGTGGACCGTGTCTATCTTGATTCTTCCAATGTGGTAGCCGTTCTAGATCATGAAAGAAAGCGAACATTTGTTTTACGAAAGGAAGGCCTTCCAGATGTTGGTAAGGCTCTTTTCTTTTTACTTAAAAAAATCAATGTATGCCAATTGGGATTAGTTTAGCTAGCAAGATTTAAAGTATGTCACTTACAAAGTTTAAATTTGAACTCTTTTGTCAGTAATCTTCCTTGGTAGGTGACTGTAAGTACTACTATAAGTCTTTATTAAGGCTTATGATATATCTTAACCTTAGAATGAGATAGTTTTTCTTTACCTTAAATTTTCTTATATAAAAAAACCAAAAATACTTTTAATCTGATAGGTTTATTTCATTTTCGTATTGCAACATTGCTAAAGTTAGCCATATGAACTTTGGTTCTGCACAGTTGTTTGGAATCCCTGGGAGAAGAAATCAAAATCTATGGGTGACTTTGGGGATGAAGAGTACAAGCAGATGCTTTGCGTTGATGGGGCAGCAATAGAAAAGCCAATCACCTTGAAGCCAGGTGAAGAATGGACAGGCCGCTTGGAGCTCTCTGTTGTCCCCTCTACCTGATATATATGAAGTGACATTATCTGCTCAGATTGAATGTAGGCAATGACTAACGCAAGTAAACCACCAAGCAATCTTTTTGAGCAAGTGGTATTACTCTATGCACATCTAGTAACGTCTAAGTGATGTTAATGTAAATAAGAGGAGACCTCTTCTGTGAGTTTGTTGACTATTAATTGGAGGCATTGCGCAAAATACACAGGCAAAGCCCTGGCATTTTTTTAACAAATTTCAGTTACATCTCCTACAGAGACACGTTACCTGCAACTCTTCTATAAATATAAATATATATAGAAAAATGATTATCATTACTTGTAAAATTATACTTTTCACAAATTCTTTTTTCTACTTGATTTTTTTTTTGATCTATCTTAACTCCTTTCGAATTTCAGATCCAGACGTGAAAAATATTTTGATGTAGTTTTCTCATTCCTGGGCTTTCGGACAACATTTAATTAAAAAGGAGAAATGACTCAAAGCAGTGACGAAGTAGATTGGACTGTCCAGTTGGACTGGCTTTGGCAGAGTTCTTTGTCTGCCATAAAACCTGAGACCCAGTAAATGCGTGGGTCCACTTGGACAATCTGCAGATACAAAGACTCGTGTTTCTATGAGAAAATACCCAGCTCTAATTTGAAAGCAAGAAGCCTAACAACTTGAATTACTTTTGCTGCTTTTTCCAAAACGATAGAATTATGTAATCTATAGAATATCCCATCCTTCCTTTAATCAGATATGGAAACAACGACTTCACCAATCACCATCTTCCCCTCCACAATCCGAATGACTAGATCGTTTCTGCATCATTACATTCAAAGCAAAACAAATTGACATTTCCCCATCTGGGTTCTAGTTTTGAACTTTGTTGATTTCGCAGTTCAGTTAATATTGTTGTTATTATCTTTACACCATCTCGGGGGAAGAATTCTCAACAAATGAAACATCCCAGACAAAATAGAAAAACACCAACATCACTCTGGGGGACGAAGAACCACCATAGCTCTTTAAAAGATAAATCACAGAATGTGCAAAAAAAAAAGAAGAAACCGGCTTGCTAGAGGTAGGTGTAGCAATGCCAGGGCCACTTTGAGAACCCGGGATCAAAAGGCCGCATCAAATTATCAAAATGTTGAACAAGTATTGAAACACTTGCACATGAACAAGTCCTCTCTGCCTGTCTTCCCCACACAATAACTTCTGTTCTCTTGCAATGAAACAAACAGTTGAGACATCAGACAGACACAGCAAAAAGAATTCGGCACAGAAACGTTCAAATCATTAAAGACATTCGTTCCAATAATGCATAGTTTTCATTTGCTAAATTCTCAGTTCTTCTCAAGAAAGTTTGTACCAATAATTGGATGGTACCCGAAAAAAAGTAGTTGCCTATATATATGTAAGGTAGGGTTTCGTATTCATTGTCGTAAAACGATGCACTGCGATTGGGAGGGCCTCTCTCCGCCAATTTAACCAAACCCCTCAATTGTTATCACTTTTGCATTACAGAGTTTTAATGATAAAATTGATCCCCACCAACTGGTTTTCTAGACAATGACATGGAATTAAGGCTGTGCTATGAGAGCCATCAAAGAGGACAGAGGTAGTTAGGACTTTAACGTTGTTTGATGGAAGAAAAAGACATGCATTTGAGCAGAGCTTACTCCTTTCCTCTTCTCCTTCTTATTTCCCTCTCTTTATCTTGTTTTTGTGTGCAAAAGAACAATAGAGTCAAACTGAAAATAGTTAACTATTATGTATGGTATGAAAATATATTGTTAACACAAAATGTAAGAAACAAGAGCTTACTTTTGAGTGGCTTAAAAGTTAAAAAAAAAATGAGAGACTATTTTATTTTAAAATTAAAGTTTGTTATAAATTTTAATGATATTATATAATTAAATTTTATTTATAAAATACCTACTAAAAAATTACTGGCAAATAGATTAAAATCTAACAAATTAGATCTTCATTTAATTGAATAGAAGAAAGAGTACAACATGAGCAATCATTTGTTCACCTACTGATTGGTTCCAATTTATATGTACTTCTAAATTGTAACTTGACCACTTTGGTCCCATGAGCCATGGCTAAGCATTGGCTATTTTATATCAATACACCCTAAAACAATTATAAAAAAAAACCCCTAAAATAAAATTAATCATTGTTGACCCAAAAAATTTTCACTTTTTTTTTTTTGAGGGAGCGGGGCCACGGGAAATCATTTTCAATTAACGATTGTCTGTAGATGGCTGGATTGTCTATCCTGACATCATTAAGTGTAAAATGGCTAATCATTTTAATCATCTATTAAGTCTTAAACTTGAAAAAAGATCTTACATGGTATCTTTTATTGAATAAAAATAAAAATCAATAATTTACTTTATAGAAAGATTAAATATTATGAATTTTGTTTAAATGAATTTTTATTTAAGAGATGAATAAACCCAGAATCTAACGTCAGGACCCACATGTCAGAAGGAGACGCAGCCACGTCACTCATCCAAATAAACCCACCCTCGCGAGAATTTAAGCAATGAACATCCGTTTTCCACTCCATCGGTCACCGTTGTTATCTGGGTCACCTGGCTCACCTGGTAAGTGCCACTCCCGTATCCCATAGCCATTAGGCTCCCTGTTACGTTCTATTTCTCACGAGGGAAATTTCAGTTACAGCGACCGCAAGAAATAGAGCCGTTGGAGTTCCTTGAAAGCGCTTCAATGGCGGCTTCATGATATCGAATTTATAAGTCATATTCTCTGATTCAAAGTCTTCTCACAAAATCATAGCTTTCTTGGCCTTTTCAACGCTGGTTACTGCTGAATTTGCATTGGATGCTGCTTTTAGCGAGCACCATTAGTTCTGAGAAATCATAACTTGTACGTTCGCCCTGCTCATCCTCTCTCCTCTCACATTTCAAGTGCTCTATACGGTAATTAGTGGTGTCCGTGCGAAAGGTGTCCACCCAGAGGCAGAGTTTGAAGGTGGAACACATTTTGCGGTCAGATCTGAAAAGAAGAAAAATGGCAGGGAGTGAAGTAAGTAGCTTCTGATTTTTTTAATCTTTTAACTTCATCTCCATTCCAATTAATTTAAATTCTCGATTTTGCCATCTCGACTGAAAAGTTACCACTGGATAAAGAACAAAAAGAAGCACGATATCGGGTGGAACACACTGCTTTTACGGATTAAATTAGTTTCATCTTTGACTTAAACGAAGCCTCACTCACTATCTGCAAGCTCATTCTTTTATGCGCAGGTTTCTCAGTGTCCGCTTCTCCTTTTATCGACATTCGACAATCATCTAGGAATCAGATTTCCTTTTCTTTTTTCCTTTTTCCCTTTTCCCCTTTGTCTGAAGCTCCCCCTTTTCCTGTTTTCCCATCTTTCATTTTAGTTTAGAAGGCGGGAAAAGGAGGGAAAAAGTTTGTCTTGTATTTACTTTAACGCAGTTCTGTTTCATTTCAGTTTACGCTTAATGCACGATAGACTTGCAGTGTAAATAAAGCTAGTAGAAATAGCTCATTTCCTGCTGGAAGGGGTGAATTTCGTCGTAGACTGAGACAATGGAATTTCTACCCATTTTTACTTCCATTTACCTACTGGGTATGATTTTCTGGCAAGGAAACGCCGACCCAATTGAAGATAAGCAAGCTTTGCTTGACTTTGTGAACAAATTTCCTCCTACTCGCCCTCTGAATTGGAATGAAAGCTCTTCGGTGTGTACTGTTTGGACCGGAGTTACTTGTAATGAGGATGAATCCCGAGTAATATCTATTCGATTGCCTGGAGTTGGGTTCATTGGCGCAATTCCACCCAATACAATCAGCCGCCTCTCAGCGCTACAAATTTTGAGTCTGAGATCCAATGTCATCAGTGGGCATTTCCCTTCTGACTTTTCTAATCTCAAGAACTTATCTCTACTCTATCTTCAATCCAACAATCTGTCAGGTCCTTTGCCCAATTTTTCAGTTTGGAAGAATCTTACTATTGTTAATTTGTCCAATAACCATTTCAATGGCAGCATTCCTCTTTCCCTTTCGAATTTGACTGAGCTTGCTGGTTTGAATCTCGCAAACAACCTGCTTTCTGGTGAAATTCCCGATCTCCAGTTGCCCAGATTGTTACAGTTGAATTTGTCTTACAACAATTTGCAGGGTAGTGTGCCTAAATCCTTCCAGAGATTTCCGAGGTCAGCATTTGTTGGTAATAACATTTCTCTAGGAATTTCTCACCTTCCTCCTGTACATGTGCCATCTTCTGAACCCTCTTCGAAATCTAAGAAACATGGAAGACTAGGTGAAACGGCGCTGTTGGGAATTATAATTGCTGGTGGTGTTCTAGGCCTCGTAGCATTTGTGTTTTTGATATTTGTATGCTGCTCAAGAAGGAGGGATGGAGATGACTTCTCTGGGAAGTTCCAGAAGAGAGAAATGTCTCCGGAGAAAGTAGTTTCGAGGAACCAAGATGCGAATAATAAATTGTTTTTCTTTGAGGGATGCAATTATGCCTTTGACTTGGAGGATTTATTGAGGGCTTCTGCTGAGGTACTGGGCAAGGGAACGTTTGGTACTGCATACAAAGCCATACTAGAGGATGCAACCACAGTTGTTGTGAAGAGGTTAAAGGAGGTAGCCGTTGGAAAGAAGGATTTTGAGCAACACATGGAGATTGTGGGAAGTCTCAAACATGAGAATGTAGTCGAGCCGAAGGCATATTACTATTCCAAAGATGAGAAACTGATGGTATATGATTACTACAGTCAGGGGAGCATTTCTTCCATGTTGCATGGTATGTGGTTTAATTTTCGCTCCATTGCAATCACATGTGTTCTGATTCACTTATGTTCGCAGTAATCCAATAGAAATAAAAATATGTTCTGCACTTGGGTATAGTAACATTAACATGGATTCTTTTCCCCTTGTTTCAACGTTGGAGCATACATATGAGGATTTCTTACACTGATTCTCATGTTAAATTTGCCTTCTCACGTATATTAATCCTTGAGCATGAATTGGGATCCACTAAAGTGCCTTGAGCATGTAGTACGAGTGGACAGAATCAATAAAAAAAACTTGAGATGTATTATGCTTTTGTTATAATGCTTGCTTATCTATTCTTAAGGAGCGTTCTTGCGGGTTGGAACGTTGGAAAGTACAGAAATTTGGGGTTTAGGATTAGAAAAGGTCAGTGAAACTTCACATGTTGATATTTACCTGCTAGAAGAGTCTGCACGATTTTAACCCTAGGAAAATTTGTAAAAACACCTTAAATGCTATGTTAACATTACATATGAACAATTCTAACGGGACAATCGAAATTTGTTTTCCTAAAAGTTACTCTTAGAAATTATTCTTGATCCTCTGTCAAATGAAGATGATCAAGAGACAACTTGTAATTATGCGTATAAAATGTACTGCTTTCTGGACTTTTCAGGTAAAAGAGGAGAGGATAGAGTCCCTTTAAATTGGGATACTCGGCTTAAAATAGCTTTAGGTGCTGCAAGAGGCATTGCGCGAATCCATGCTGAGAATGGTGGGAAGCTTGTACATGGCAACATTAAATCCTCAAATATCTTTCTCAACTCTAAGCGGTATGTTTGTGTATCTGATCTTGGTCTGGCAACCATAATGAGCTCACTTGCCCTTCCCATCTCACGTGCTGCTGGTTACCGAGCACCAGAAGTTGCAGACACCAGGAAAGCGGCACAGTCTTCTGATGTTTACAGCTTTGGTGTGGTGTTACTGGAGCTTTTGACTGGGAAATCCCCTATCCACACAACTGGTGGTGATGAGATTGTTCACTTGGTGAGGTGGGTTCATTCAGTTGTGCGAGAGGAGTGGACAGCTGAAGTGTTTGACTTGGAGCTCATGAGATATCCAAATATAGAGGAAGAGATGGTGGAGATGTTACAGATAGCGATGTCATGCGTGGTGAGGATACCTGATCAGAGACCTAAGATGTCAGAAGTTGTAAAGATGATAGAAAATGTCAGGCAGATTGAAACACAGAATCGACCATCATCTGAGAACCAAGCTCAAAGCGCAACACCACCGTCAGTGTTAAGGACTGAAAATTAATTGTGTCAATGGGACAACTCCCTCCCTCCCGGCGCCGCTGCTTTTGTTTTACTGGAAATGTTTTGCTTTGTTTTTTTCTGGACATGTTTTGCTCCAAGCTCTGATTCTCTGAACAAGAGCATGATTCTTTCTTCTTTTTTCTTTTTCTTTCTAATTTGCCTTAGTTGGATGCACGCAAACTAGAGGGCATAGGACACTTTCAACTATTCTTTCTTGTAACCCTTGTTTAACATATTTGCTTGATCGTTTCATGACATTTTCAACGCGTGGGGGATGCATCACGTGGCTTTCTATGTTGCCAGTCTGACGTCAAACATTTTTTTAATCATTTTCTCTATCTTGTGTTTTCAGTCTGGGAACAACTGCGAAAAGGGTTGAAAAATGCATATGTTTACTTATATGTGGATGAGGCTCATTTCGGTGCGTCAACAAGAACACCGCAACAAAATCCTGAGGTTGCATCTTCCTTTCCAAAGGAAAACACTAAGCAAGTGGGAAAGCAAACCAAGACAAAAGGTATTTCGGTTAAGAGTTATGTTAGAAAAACACTTTGCCGTGAGAGTATAAGGTCTTGAAGCAGTGATAAGAAATCTGAAAACATAAAAGGCATTTCGGTTAAGAGTTATGTTAGAAAATTATAGAACCGATAAGACGCGCACTTGGAACGTGGGACGATGTCTCTCGTGCTCTGGGTGCGCACAAGGATATCCGTTGACTTGGTACATGGTTCAACTCAACGGAAAATATTTAAAAACTTAAAAATTAAAATAGGAAAAAGGAAGAAGGGGAAGAAGTACAGTAAGTCAAGCACACCAAACAATGTATTCAACTTGACTTTTCACAAGCGGAAAATACGTAGGGGGTCTAGCGTTCATTGTGTGAATCACCGGCGGAATATTGCTGAAAATTTCTTGCCACGTCCTATGTGCGCTACACTTACTTTCTTTCCCCTCCTTGAACTAGTCCCATCACACTTTACGGTAAGTCACTACCAGAAAATATATGGTAAGTCAGCCAAAATTTGCATTTTCATTGCTAACATTACATTTCTAATTTGTGATTGTTTATTGGACCTGTAATCCGCTTCCCTAAACTGTTCTATCACAGCCGCTGATTCAAAAGGGTACGTGCTTTTCTGTTTTTACTCAACAGTATTTGAGTTCATTCAGTGAGTTCCTATAACTAAAAAAATCAATTTAAAGTCAAATTTCAACTCACACCAATAGAATTAAATCATATTGTTAGAATATATGGAATCAGTTTGGTATAAACTTTTGCATGAATAAATCTTACGGTATAAATGCACTCATTATCGCCCATCAGAATGGTGTAAAATATGAGTATGTTCTAAGATAACGTGGGAAAAGAAAACGTAACGATGGGAAGAGGATAGAGTGGGAATGAAGTTCCCCAGATTTAGTCGTAGTTAGTAGTCTTTTGGGACCAAAAAAAACAGAACGTTAGTTGCTGTGACATTAGCGCCAGGAACTGAAACAAGTGTCATTATTATGCAGCTTGGAGTTTCTATTATTCACCATAGATTTTGGACTAAAAAACAATCCCAAATTACTAAATAGGCGAAAACCGGGGTTGGGTCCACCACAAGTGGTCCAAAGCTCCCTCATAAAAACTCATCCTGCGAAACGTCGCTCCTTTCTCTTTCCCTCTCTCCCAACACTTTACTGAAGCCAGCAGCCAGATAATAAACAGGAGGATCTGAGAGGTGAGACCGTGAGAACCCTCTTTCCTGCAAGGGTTTTTGGTCTGTCTGTATGATGATTCTTTGAGCTGTTCTTGTTCAGGATTTTACTGAGTGATGGCCTCGAAGCGGATATCAAAGGAGCTCAAGGATCTCCAGAAAGATCCTCCTACTTCTTGCAGCGCTGGTAACATCCTCGGCTCTCTTTTGACCTATAACTTTCATCCGGGCCGCGTGCTTGATTGATTTTCAGCTCGATTTGTCATTTGATTTCGGATTTTGTCACAGTTTTATCTGTGGGAGGCAAGCACGGTTTTTGAACCACCTTGCCTTTCCCTCTCTTATATCCTGAATGAGTCATCCGTGTTTAAGTTTGTGGATTTGTTTCTTTTTGGGTTTCTTACCGCCTAACTTCGTTTTTTTCACATTTGTTGTATATCTGATTCGACCTAATTAAACTACAGTATCCGGTGAAAAGTTCAAATATCATAGAGAAAGACGGCTTCTTTTTCCTCTCTAGCAAAAACCTATATTTTCTTCTCAGGTATTGTGCATGTAAAGTAACGAAATATTTGGTAAATTAAGCAGCCATCATAGACATAAATTGCTTGTGCATTCTTTTTTTGTTGCGTGTTACTTCTTTATTGCCATGGAGCTATCAATTAGACTATGGCGAAATTTGGTATTAGAAACCCTAGAACAAAAATGAATTGTTACAAATTGTAACTGAATTTGTGGAGAGTAGGTCAATAAGCTGCTTTGTCTGTTGGACAATGTTTCTTCGTAATAGCTATGCCTGCCATGATGCAAAATCCCGATGTAGTGGCATGTTTTGCAATTTCTAAGGGGATCTATTTCCACTTATTGTTTGGTCTTGGAAGTTGGAACATTATGCACTTACGCTAAAGAGTATTAACTCGTTTTATTAAAGACATGTGAGAAATAGAGTATATATTTTGTTGGCAAATGGCGAACTGAAGCAGAGTATGAACTACCCAATACTATTTTTTTAGTTTCAAAAGTATTAATTGCTTTGTGAGGGACTGTTACTTGTGGCTTCTGTTAATTTTTTCTTCGTAGTCAGTTTAAATTTCACTTAAAAGTATTGTGCTGTGTAATGTGTCGTTTCTGTAGGGGAAGTGGGAACAATAATCACTTATACAATGTTAACCTGTTGCTGTTGCGTGTATTAGACCCTTTTAACTGTGCAACCTACCATCCATTTTAACTTCACGAATTAATTCTTCTTCATTCTTACGCTGATAATGAATTCATGTGTATAAACCTTCCCCTTTTACTGTCGCCACTTTCTCCAATCTTATAACCTAATAGAGGTCTTCAGATATAACATTCAAGGTGCCTGCAGAACACTTTGTAAGTTGATTACATGTCCTTGTGTTGACTGTTGAATGTTGATATCTAACCTTAGGCCCAGTAGCTGAAGACATGTTTCATTGGCAAGCTACAATTATGGGTCCTCCTGACAGTCCATATGCTGGTGGAGTTTTTCTTGTTACCATCCATTTTCCTCCAGACTATCCATTTAAGCCACCAAAGGTACTTGTAACCTTAACCTGATATATAAATGAAATTATATAATTGGATAGGATATGTGTTTTCTGTTTTTTGTTTCCTGAAGTTTCAATGAATATTTGCACTCACATTGAATTCATAGATGGGCGTGAATGACATTAAGTCGATGTATGTGGGTATCCTCCTCCCCTCCCCCAATTTTAGGTTGATATAGTAACTAATCTGGGTTCATGAGGGAATATGAACAAGACCTGGATTTTTGCTCTTCTTCCAAATGAAACTTGCACAGAACTCTGCTTAAAAACCACCCTTTTGCCCTTTGTATATGACAGCAACTGCTTTGAAAGTTTTAAAATGTTAATCTAGATCAAGCTTTCTGATGTTCTGTCTAATTTGTCTTTGCTTTATGGCAGTAGTGTAAATGTTCTAAATTTAATTCTTACATTTTTTTTAACCTTTCATACTCAAAATTTGAGTCTATTATAAGCTTGTAAAAAATTGGGAGGGGTTATGAATTTGATTGACCGTAGTATTTTTGTCTTACTCGAGATATTGTATGAATTGCTTTGCAGGTTGCTTTCCGTACAAAAGTGTTTCACCCCAATATCAACAGCAACGGGAGCATTTGCCTTGACATATTGAAGGAGCAATGGAGCCCTGCATTAACTATATCCAAGGTTTGTCCACGATGTGATTAGTAGATATAAAGCGTTAAGTTTAATCATGGTGCAATGCTTCTTTCATTTTTTTGGGTGGGTGGCGGGTTGGGTGTCAAGTAGCTTGGCTTGTTTAGTATTTTGGATATTATTCTGTTTAGATTTAACTTGTACCATGGGATTATTATGCCATAATGTTCTCTAATGACAACGTATGATTGTATAAATTTTGTTGCACATTGCTTGTTGCCAATTGATTCCATATCGTCAAGAAGCTTTCATTCATCAAGAGATAAGTTTCCATTCGAAGCACAATTTTTGCTGTTAGCAGAATTGCTTGTTATCCTCTAACCATAAATTGTCTTACAACAGAAACCTTTAGCAATGTCAAATGCATACTGAAATTGATAATTGATGTAGAACGTTGGAAAATATTTAGTACTCATTTTATGTGTTGTGAAGTTCTCTCCGGTAATATAGTTGCAAATATCATCGAGGATGCGTCTGACACGGCTATTTGCAACGTGTAATTGTAGAGGTTGCTTGTTTTGGTGCGCCATAATTGCTTTCATGCTACTTTGTAAACTTGCGGTTAAGCTGTTGCTGTCTTTGTTATCTGAAGTGAATACAATTTTTTTTTATGTTTTAATACTTTTGCAGGTTTTGCTCTCCATCTGCTCGCTGTTAACAGACCCTAATCCTGATGACCCACTGGTGCCAGAGATTGCCCACATGTACAAGACTGACAGGAGCAAGTACGAGTCAACTGCAAGAAGCTGGACCCATAAGTATGCTATGGGTTAGTGCAGTGCTCTTTGTGATGGGAGGGCTTAGCGTTCTAAACATATAATGTATTAATGGAAGATGTGTTATCTATCTTCTCTTAAGTAGGACCCGGAGAGTTCCAACTTCTTCCCTCAAAAGAAAACCTTGTTAATCGTTTATGTGGGAATATAACCTTTGCCTATCCGGATCCTCCCCCTACACAGAGAAAGAGCACGGTGTGATTTAGAAGAGTAAGAAATAAATGAAAAATGTTATACTCACGATTGGGGGTCTTACGTGACGTGGCCAAATTTTAAAAAAAAAAATTTATCACTTTCTTTCGTCTTTGATTCTCTTCTGCTTCTTCTTCTTGCATCTCGCACTCTCATAGATATGGTCAAAATGTAACGCAATCAACGTTAATATAACATAATTTGAAATAAATTCTAGAGAGTGAGAAAAAAAAAAGAATTTTTTAATTAAAAACTGTTTCTAAATCTATAAAATATAACTAAAATTATTATAATCACAAATTTTCAACGGCACAGGATCCAAGCCTTATGGATAGAGATTTCTTTAGACATCCTATAGGCCTTGCCTCGCCTCGAAGCCTTTTGCCTAGGGTAGCTGTACGGGTGTTAATAGCAATCGTATGAGGCTGAGGCCTGCAATTCTCAACTTGACGGGATTTTGGGGCTGGGTACGGAGATGATGGGCAACAAGTTGCCATTTAACCATTGATAGCGGAGACTGAAGCTGCGATTCATCCTAACAAGTTCTCATCTGAACTTTGGTCTTCCGCTTCACTTTCACGTCAACTTTGAACAATTTTTTGAATTAATTATTTAACCTAACTATGAGACCCCTTCTCTTCCTACGAATCAAAACCATAATCTTCAATTAAGAAAAACGAAAATATAAACCTACAAATTACATAACTTAAAAGTTCCATTATCGTTTGAATGTGAGTACTTTCCAGCAGTATCTGCTGCATATAGCTAGGTAAGTGGTCCATAAATATTAGTTGTACTAATTATGCTGTTAAGATTCAGCCCCAATTTACAAAACACAATGTGTTAGTCATGCAAAGTTCATTATGTATCGTTTTGTTCAAAGAAAATGACTCATGGAATCGCCCTTCCCTATATTTCAACTGTAAAAATCTGTTTCTGTTTAATAGAGTATAGAACATCGGGAGTGTGCACTGCAAATTGAGAGTATGCACTGCAGTAATTCCCAGCTTGTTTTCTTGGTACAGTCATGAATGCAGTAATTCCAACTCAAGCGATAAATCTGACGAGAGTAATGGAGAAGTGTTGGCGTACTTAATTTGTCTTTAAATGCGAGAAGTATAGTATCTCTTGCCAGATGCTTACTATATACTGTAGTTTGAGCTATATTTATTACTCATAAGTAAAATGGCTCCAACGTCCATGGCCATGTTAAATTTTTCGTCCGTCTCATTGAAGAGTCATTGTTGAAGCTTTTAATGCTCCCACTAGGCATGAATCGAAGTTATTACTACTATGAATAGACCACTTTTGGTTGGACCGAAACAATGTCGGTGCCTGTTCTTTCACCCACGCTCTTTAAACTAAACTAACGCTAAACATGCTGTCCATCTTTAAACAATCCCATTAAGTACAGAATAAGTTCAGAGTACGACTGATTTCAATTCAATTTAAACAAAAAAAAGTGAAAATATCATGCTTAGTTTGGTGCTTATCACTACGTGCCACTTTGCCATCATTGAGCAATCTGATCTGCTTCCAACTTATGCTTGATCTGGTAGACTGATACGAGACAGAGCAGGTAGCTCCCCCAACATGGATCCCCTAGAATCAAATAATCCTCACTGCCCTTCTGTTAAACTATAGCTTAAGCTTGCCCTGCAGCAGTGAGACTGCGTGTCCGCTTGTGTACGGACTTGGACTAATTAAACTTCTTAATGAATCAGGAGTTCAGGACGAATGTAGAAGACTACTTAGTGGCTTGGGGTTAACTGCTTGATTTGAAACGTAAATTAGTGTGATTGGAAAATTATGAGTGTGCGTGGGAGTGTCATGAGAGAGTGAGTTTTTATGAAAAATAAAAAATAAAAGAAATTATAATATATATAATCTGTATATAAAATTTATATATAAGTATATTATTACTCATTAATACAAAAATTTTCGAGTTTGACGCGCTTGGGTCAGTAAGTGAGGTATATATGATGTAAATTAGAAACTGTTCTCAAAAGTGAACACTCTCTATGTTCGATATTAACTGATCAGTAAAAGTTGAAAATGGTAAAAGAAGGTGAAAAACAAGCAAACAAAAAGAGAGGCAATTCATTAACGTAAAGTAAAGAAACAGGCATCTGTATTTAATACTAACAAAATTTTTAATGATCGGTTTCATGTGTAAATTTTATAATTTAATTTATAAATTTATAAATTTAATAATTTAAAATTTAAAATTTTATTTATATAATTAACAAAACTAATTCATTAATAACCTGCAAACAAAAGTGACAACTGTCAAGTTGTTTCACACCTCTATCTATGCTGCGAATTTGAAAATGGCTTTCTTCCCCACAAACGTAGCTCATTAATTAACATTATATATATATATATATCTATGGGGAATTGCGACCCATGTCGACTTATGTCTAGCAACGTTGTACTTGGAGTTTATAATCAGCATTTAAAGCCGGTCAGAATTAATAGAAACACTGTAATAACTACTTGCTCTATCTTCCGCACCGACTTTTGTGCGTGTGTGTAAATATATATTGCACGTGTGAACGTCATTGGAGGAGAATCATATTTACAAACCACGTAAAGGAATGGTGCCTCGGGAATCTAATTGAAAATTTTATGTTGAAGTTTAAAGTATTGCGTATATTTTAAGTAATTTATTAGTGCTGGCAGATTATAAAGGAGAAGATCCATTACCTGGAATCAGGCTTCCCAGTTTGTAATTGAATCATCATTAACTAATAAAGAAAACACTTGAATTCTTGTCCTTGATTAAGACAGAGAGATTGATGATCAGGGGCCGAACCCCACCCAAACATCTCAGTGATGGAGTCGTCGATTCTCCACATGTAGCTGAAGCTGATATATACTGATGTGGACTTGTCTGACATTGTTAATTAATCATCATTTACTTTGAAGTCCAAGTGAGCAGCTAGCTAGCAAATGTGGTGGCCTTTAACATAATTCCCTAATCATTCATTCGCTTATTCCTTGATGTGGACCTCAGTTTTGGTGGAATATGGTTGGCATGTTCTATAGAGTGAATCCCAGAAACATCAGATACCAAAAGAAAACAAAAAGGAATCCCATAAACCTCCCCTCTTATGTATCTCTTCTTCTTTTCATTAACTATATATTCAATTTACAGTAACAACAACATTATTCTCGTCAGGTGTGGATTCTCTGATTTAAACCGCCAACAATAATTCGAAGGCCCCAACATTAATCGAGCAAAACTAATTAAGAAACCAATTTGCTCTAAAGATATTAATATTGACCTAAGAAAGGCCAGCATGTTGAGGATTTTTCGGAATAGAAAGAACCTAACCCGTCAAAGAGTATAACAAATATTCCAACCGCTGGCTACATCAACCCTCGTTTTAAGGCCATTAAACGGTATATTTTAATAATCACTGAGATAAGCGGTACACTAATTCTTCCTTTTTTTTATAAAATTTTTGGGATGTGACTTGTTCGTTAATTATTACGATGTGATAATTAAAAAAAAAAAGATATTAGCTAGGATAGGTTTACCCTCATGATAATCAATTCTAAAAATCACTTATTTACAGATAATCCATAAATTTACTATAAGTCCTTCTAAAATTAATAATCAACCTTAATTTTAAAATGAGAAGAATTTATTTTTATCTTAAACTTTTTTATTAAAAAAAGAAAATTGTTAATTAATCAAAAATTGCAAATTTCAAATTTGTCTTTAGCGTTTAGATCCAACTTTAAATAATTTGAACATGATGAATTACTATGCCTAAACATCAAACAACACAATTTAACTCCACATGTACATGAGCAATGACAAACACAATAATGAAAAAAGACACTATATTAACAAATTCACCGTAAATTGTGGCAGTGTGAATTTCTGTGTGTGTGTGTGGGGGGTGAATTTGAACTTGCCCATGTCGCGGACATTATTGTAGACAGTGCGCATTGACTTCCAGAACAAAAGTACATATGGGTGCGGTTAATTTCCAAAATGACAGGTAGTATTACTATTATCGGAGCTTCTCCGTGTTTTGTGGCTCAAGCATGCAATCACCGCCCTAGGAGAGGAGCTTTGCTAATTACATGTTTGTTGGCGGACCCGATGATGAGTACAATTGTGAGATGGATAAACAGTTTTATCCGTCTCGCAGTTGAACCGAATTTGCAATTTGAAAAAAAAAACGTAAGATAAGCATTTTCCCCAAGAAACAATGCTCTGTGGAGTAATGCTGACAGCAGATAATATTTTTATATTTATAATTTTCATTTTTTATTTAATATTTATTTTTTAAATTTATTTTTAAATAACTTATTATAAATCATGTTTATTAACGTAAAAAAATATTAAAACATAAACATAATTCTAACATTTTTTGATCGTAGGTGAGGAAGTACATGCTCTTCTTACCTCCTTTTACAATTGACTTTTATAAAAAAAAAAAATAGAATTATTACTTAAATATAAAAAATTATATTATAATTCTGTAAAATTTTTATGTACTAATAATAATATTTCTTAAGTGTCTCTTACTGCAACGATCATTTATCACCAAAGTAAATCGTATCTCAAAAAGTGCAATTTTGAAGAAAATAAAGTATAGTCGTATTAACCAGTGAGTTGTCAAATTTTCATTATACAATAATTTTATTATAAAATTAGTTAAATTTTATAATTTAAATATTTTTAAATAAATAATAAAATTTCATATTTAAAAAAGAATGTCAATGTTTGAAGCTACCTCCACACTCTACGCCAAATATATAGCTATAAATACATATATTTCATTATTTTACTCTGATAACTATGATTAGAAGATATTTAGTTAATATAAAGCCCTTTTTATTAAAAAAATTACATTTACAATGTGTGCATGAAACTCAAAGGAAAACTAAGAGAGAGGAAAGAGATTAAATTAGAGAGAGGGAAAAAAGTAAAAAATAAGAGAATATACATACATTGTGGAAAGAATGCACGTAAATCTAACCATACTCTTTTTATGAGAGGTGATTTCACATTGAAGTGGCATAAAGAACCATCGAGTTAACCATGCATTGTTATTGTTAACTGTGGAGGCCGGCATACTTGTCTTGCTTGTTTTTTTCTACGTAGCTGGTTTTCATACGGCTCTTCTGAGCGGGTGGTCTCCGAGAAAGCTGCCACTGCATTATTGTATTCCCTGTTTTTGCTAATCCACATGAGTCATAACTCGTGACCACCTTCCCATAACTTTCAGCCCATGGGAACACTGTAAACACTTCAAATCGAAACTCGGATGTCCGGGCTTCCTGCGTTCTGGTTTTTCTTGCTCTGTGGCGCAACGGATCGTACTTGTTTGCGCAAGTTTATTTTACTAATATTGTTCGTAACAATTAGCAGCGTTCTCAACGTTTTCAGTGCTGTCATGTCGTGGTTTTATTTTTGACATTTAGGATATTAGTATTTGTATAAATTAAAATTATATAAATTTTATATTTTATATTTATATTTTTCCTTTGTAATATTAATTTGCCATAATATGAGAAAGTACATACTGCTCCACCTCTGACGGCTATTTCCCCAGCATTTATGGCTTAGTAGAGCACTAAAGCTTAGTTCGTTAAATACGACGGTATCAAGGTCCACTAACACTAGCCATTTTAAGTTTCTCCGACATTTCCCAGTATGAACCTTTGTCCTGAAGTATATATTATATCAAAAAAAGCATGTTTTCTCAGAGAAAATAGAAAATAGAAAGGGTCTAAAACTAGGAAATATACATAAAAAAAATGAAGTCTTACTTAAAATTATCATAGGAATGTCACTCTTTAAATATTAAATTTTATAATTTAATTAATAAAATTGAAAAAAATTAATAATTTAAAATATTTAAATAAAAACTTAATAAAATTTTATTTATAAAAATAATATGACTTAAATATATACAAAACTAATATAAGGCGCCACATTCTAGGTTGCCTGCCACGTTACTATTACATTTAAACGAACAAATCCAGTTTCAGTGTTTCGGTAGTAAATTACTAGAAAGTAACGGCCATTAGGTCCCTTTAATACGACCAAAACATGGTAAAATGTAAGCCAAATAAGCCATAATTAACGGTTGCTAAACAAGTAACTAGAAGGCCATTCAATGGGCGCTAATTATCTTATAAAGTGTCACACTTTTTCAGTCAAAGGAGGACTGATCCAAAGTGTGTCACCTAACGTGACCTGAATCCCTAAGACCAAGACGAAATCTTCGTCCAGGTCAACACCAAGCCCATCCTTTCTATTGGACTGTCCTCTTTGTCCTGCCACATGTCATTGTACTATTTGCCTGCTCATTTATTCGTTCTCTCAGATCTTTGCCTGTTTCTAGGAATCTGACAGTTTTTCACCGAATCAAGCGTTTGATAATTAAATGCAGTGGTATTCAAATAAAGGTTAATGACAAACAAATGTAATAATGAAAAAAAGTTAAGAAAATGAATGTAAATTACGGAAATTAAGTGCTATTTAATCCGGATTTAGCGAATAGGTCCGTTGTACTTGTATCCTATAAAGTAGGTTTTCGGTAACCGGAGAAACAGTGCTTCTTCCACTCGAGTATCTCATCTTCGCGGAACTTTCGTGGTCCTTTCTTCCTTCCACTCTACATTTCCTTCCATTGTTTTGTGCAATTTCCTGAAGTTATCTGCAAGAGATCAGTGTTCTGGTCTCTCTCGAAGAATTACTACTACTAAAGGAAGTAGGGAGATTACCAGCTAGCTAGTCCATTTTTCTGAGCAGAGCTCGTTGATATTGGAACATTTATTCCTTTTCCTTTATCTGGTAAAGATACTGTTGCCCCTACAGTCTTTTTATAAATCCTTTGCCTTCCAACTTTCTCAGAAAATTTCTACTTTTCTTTCGTCTACACGTCTTGGGTATCCCCCAATTCCACTATTTCCCTTCACTTTCCGTACCTTTTGTTCCCCTGACCCAGCCTTGTGCTGGCTTCTATACTCTCTGTTCTAAAATTTCTTCTCTCTTTTTTTCACGCTTACACGGTGGTCACTCACAGTCTTTTCTCTCTCCCTTATTTGTGAAACTTTGCTTGAAATTTCTCGTTCTTTAATATAACTTTTCAGCTAGTATTTATTCCATTAATGGCAGATTTCTCTCTGTTTTAAGCTTCTTTTTGACGTGTTCTCCGCCTTTGGATTTGCATTTCTTTTCCTTCTTTATTCTCTCCCCGTGTCTAGCCTCTAAGGAATCTCTCTCATCTTTTTTTTTTGTTTTTTCCTTTTTCCTTCCCTATTTCACTCTTCCACTCACATTTTGCGCTTTCAATGTCATCACCAAGAATCTAATACTACATAAAGCTCCACATTATGACTGCGCCCCCAACCAAGTATACAGAGCACCTCAACCACACCAGGCTAGTGCGATCGGCGCAAGAAATGAAGTATCCGAGAGTGGTAAGAATATGCGTGACGGACAGCGATGCCACCGACTCGTCCAGCGACGAAGAAGGCGGGGCTTTCTCACGCCACAGAGTGCGGAGGTTCGTTAATGAGATCACCATCGAGACCTGTTCCGCCGAAAACGAAGGCGTTTCTAGGAGCAAGATTAAGAGTAGCAGGGCCAAGTCTAATGTCAATAAGAGGGGAGTTTCGGCTACTCGCCGGCCGTTGAAGGTGACATCCGGCAAAAAGTTCCGGGGAGTGAGACAGAGGCCATGGGGTAAATGGGCAGCCGAGATCAGGGATCCCTTACGACGTGTACGGTTATGGTTGGGTACCTATGATACCGCGGAGGAGGCTGCCATGGTGTATGACAACGCAGCCATTCAGTTACGTGGAACCGATGCGCTCACCAATTTCATAACCCCGCCAGCACCTGCGCAGCCACCGCAGAACAAATCGGGTGTGAGTTCTGGATACAATTCTGGAGAAGAGTCTCAAAACAACAATCTATCTTCTCCCACATCGGTTCTTCAGTGTTGTTCTCTATCGGAGGAAGCCGAATGTCTCGCTACAAGAGAGGAGGAATTCAGTGAATCTCGAGAAGAATCGTGCGTGTCGCAGAATTTCTTTGAGTTTCCAGATGAATCAAAATTTGAGTCAATCTTTCCCGCTGATATATTTGACTTCCAAAGTTGCTTGCCAGATATCTTTGACTATGGAGATGCACCAGAAAGCATCTTCGCGCATGATTGCCCTGATATCCTCTACAGTGCTGGTGAGAATTTCAGCCTCGGTAATTCAACTTGGGAAAGAGATGACTACTTTGAAGATATCGGTGATTTATTTCTTTCAGATCCACTAGTTGCTCTTTGAAAGTGTAGTATTACTTTCTCAGTAGATTAGAAGAATTAGCGAATCGCGTCGTTGTGTTGCCGAAAATGGGCAAATTTTGTATCGGCGGGAAAGAATCGTGGTCTTCTTTTTTTGTTAAAATGTTTTCTTTTTAAATTAATTTTGTTTTCGTTAACCTGGCATTGTAATGAGACATATTCGCTAAATAATTATCACGAGTCCGAAGCAGTAACGTTGACGAATGAGCTTGGATGTTTCTGTCAGTGTCGTTAAAGCTCTTGGTGTTGTTGTTGTCTCTGCGTGTGGTAGCCTTACTGGCCACGGAAGGCACGTGTTATCTCACGTGAGGGAACGCATGCAAGAGGATGCAGTCACTGTGCCCAACATAGCCGTTTTATACTCTATAATTATTTCTTTAATAGGGTCCTTCTTGCTCATGAAATGATTCACTCGGCGAGAGTGTTGGAGGGCATGAACCTAACGCTGGAACATACAACTAAACACTCCTATGTTCTTAAATATGTAGTTGTGGCCGGTGGGTGATGAATATTTCAGTCTCTAGGAGTCGCTGTAACATTAGGTGTTACGCGGACTTGTCATCTTTGGACCGACTCCTATAACTTGTACCCAAAAATACAATTTTTAAAATAAATAATTTATTTTCCATATACTGCAACTTCTAATTTTGAGATTTGGTAAGTCAGAGTGGAGAAACGTTCTTGGCAAGACTTAATAATTAAGAAACGCGGCTTGGCACCAAACATGGTTCATTTTAAATCAAGTTGAGCATGCTGCACAACTGGGCATTGCAATATTCAAGACTAAGGGACGCTACTTTGCTACAAAATATAAAAGCTACGCCAGGGGATGGTGTATGATTCAAAAGAAGTGAGAACCATCCGTAACCCACATAGTTAATCTTCATTATATTCCTATAAATTCATCTCATATTTTTTACAGTAAAGTTTGGCCACAATAATTCGCAAATTGGTCAACTCATCAATTTCAGACCCAGAAAAGTCAACTATATCCATGTGTTAGTTCTGCTTCGTGCCTTACATATTTTTGTTGATGCTGCAAGCCATTAAGGAAAAAAGGCAAGATTTTCTCGGCCTCTCATAGAGTATGAAGTAAGAGGCCATATTAAACATAAACCAGTAAGCTTCTTTTTCGCTTTCATTATCTGTTTTGGCCAAATAGAGATTTGTTCCCAACTTCCCAAGAAAAGCTAAAGAGAAAATCGGACAGGATCTTGAAGATGCCATGTGGCAAATAAAATCGGCATTGAGATTGAAGAGAGCATGAAAATGCGTTTTGGCCTTTTGGAAGAATGCTAGTTCTGACACAAGCAGAAGGTGGCAAGTGGCACGGTTAATTGCATACTTTCCGTAGCACTAGCTGAATCGATAAGCGAAAACTGATGGCTATTACTCCACGTTACGCTGCCATGCGTCATGTGATGCTTGCCAATTGCCAAGTCTTTTAGGCTTCGCGCGTGCTTGGTTTTGTTTTAGAGCTTTTCCTTCAAGATAAAAACAGAACAGTGACGGTTCAAACTTCAGTGTCAATTGGTCTTCAGATAAAAGAAAAACCAGGAACGAAGGATAGACACTCAGTCATGGGGAGGAGCGTGAGAACCACACTCCTTTAACCTCATTCTGTTTGGAAGCTCTCTACATGGAGTGCCACGAACATGATTTTACTTAGAATAAGCAAAACAACGGAACAAACAGAGGAAAAGACAATAAGAAGATTAAAAAAAAAAGCAATTTTCCTCTGCTAAGAAAAATTTGTTGGCAAAATAAATCATTAGCGTATTACTATGTATGGTTGGATTCCCTGTTTAATGTTGCGGGCAAGAGAAAAAAAGCAGAGAAAGAAGTAGAACTTAATGGACTTCAGATGTCATTTATAAGTTATGTATATAGCCCGTGTCAACCTACCTATTTCTCAAGAGTGAGAGATATTGAATTAGCAAATCTGATAATATCTCTGCCAAATTGGAAACTGTGACTAGGTGAGGCAGTTATTATGTCTCTGCCAAACATGGAAAACTTTCTGCTGCACATAATTTTGAAGCAAGGTGCCTTGGAAATGGACCCTCAGTTCTACCTAAATCTATGTTCCCCTGCGGATCACAGATTCAAAGTTACTACTACTAGTCATTGCTTTGTCTTGAGCAATTTGAAGAGAAAAAATTTGAACCAAAAAACAAAATTACACACAAACACACGCAGAACTGGTACTTGCTCTATTTCGCTATTCATTTCATGCCCATCATCTTCTATCTATATATATCGTGATTCCCTAGTTGCTTAGTGTCAAAATTTTGTGTACGTTCTAATTTATTTTTTCTAAACTTTTTGCGGTCTAGATATAATTAAACGGTTTCATTGAGAATTAATTTTTAGGGTCAGTTTGAAATGATCTGTCTTTAATTGGATAGGAGAGATGTAACTCATAAAATTACACAAGCTAAATTTAGACATCCAGCGCCGCCTGACTGTAACAGAAAAAGAAAAAAAGAAAATTATTGCTGATCGTCCAATTCATGGAGAACGGACTACAATCAAGTGTGTTGTGAATATCATGGTACCGTTACCACTCTCTTGCTGAAGTGTCTCAAATGCTCCCTACATTCACGATAAACCATCATCCTGAAACTCTGCAGCACCCCATTAAATATTTCTGTTTTCTGTTTTGTCCTCCATAACTAATCCATAGATATGTATACCATAAAGCCAGGAAAACTCAAGCTTATACATACCCGATTATATAAAAGCTAGTTGAAACATTAATTTATCTTATAAATTTGGCTGCACCATCTCGTGCTACAGATAATTCTTCCTTCTTGTCCCTTGAAACGACAAAAAATGCCCTTCAGACCCGATGTCCGTTTCCCTGTTTAATGATTCATGTCCATGTAAGCGTTCAATATATCTTTATTTTTCCCTCGATCATTCAATAAGTGTCAAATGTAGTAGGTTTTTCGATAGTTGATTAGAGGTGAATTTAAAGCATGTCGGGATGCATGGCGGAGAGTCATGTAAAAGAAGGCCATGGATATGTCACTTTCTGATAGATTCAGAATGGCAGGTTTTATAAATTCAGAGAAGGCCTACATATTGTCTTGCCCGGTTTTACAAACTTGGCTTACTTGGGGTGCATGAGGCCGCCCGCCTGCTTGGCTTCTGCCTTTGAAGCAGATTTGGACCCCCACTGTCCCATGTTTGCATTTACCATCACCATATTCGTATGGTCATAAATATTAGATGGAGCAATTATTCGTTTTAGGCCTTTACGAATGCCGATACTGATATATATGGTTAAATCAACCTGCATGGCCTTCTAATTTGCTTTCAAGCAACAGAAGGTCACGTCTACGTAGCCACGCACATGACACAGCCAACGATGTTTTCTAGGCAAATAAACAGCAGAAAACCGGATTTTCCGTCAGAAAATTCGAGAGGGATGAATTTCACCATCCAATCATCCAAAACCATAAAAACGGAAGATCTTGCTACTTAATCTGCAGCCCCCACACAGAGAATCACAGCCGTACACGTAACCTCGGGGTAACGGCTTCTTCCCATTCGAGCACCACCTCGTTCAGTGCAACCGTGCAGCAGATCCTTTGGTCCCATGGTCCCCAGACTCCCCACCTCTCATCCAGCTCAATCATCACTGTTTCTGTGCGCATGATTGTGATTGCGGTCCCACGTGTTTATTCCTTCATAATGTTTTACAATTTCTTTGGTTAGGTTTTGTTTAGATAAGCGCACCCGATTTTTCGCAGAAAATAAAGCCAGGCCATTTTCCTCTTGGCAACGGAAAATGTTGGGCGTGTCATTTCCTTTACTGACTGCATACATGTCCGTGACCAAAAAACTTCAAAAAAAATAGTTACATATCCTGGGAATCATGATTGGGTTTGCTCGTACACAAGATAAAAAAACTTTTGAGGAGAAGCAAGATATGATATTTTCGTTTCGGTTCTAATATTACAGGAAGAACACGAAGAAGATGATTTATGAGTAAAAACAAAAAGAAAGAGGAAAAGAGCAACTTTGGGAAGTAGGCTACAAACTTGTAGACCGAAGTTGAGTAGTATTTGATTCCCATTTAAAAGAATCGCATTTGATTCTCCATTCGGACAGTTGAAGTATTCAAGTAGCTGCGAAGTGCTTATTACACACGGAATGTGCATGAGAAAGATAAGATGGAACAAAATTCCCTGATACCTTTGGTTCAGAGCCATCACAATGTGCATTTGGAATATATTAATTGCATTATTAGATCATTGCCTCAATGCAAACCTCTACGTGTAAGGTATTGGAGGGGTCAAACAGCAGGAGCACATAAGCGTTTCCAATGGGGATTAATATCTTCGAAAGGAATATGTACAAAAAGAAAGAGTTTGATAAAGAAAAATTCGTACGTAAGACACCCTACCATAGAGAATATTATATAGTTGTAGTATGGGGGAAAAGCAGGCAGGTGGACCATTGGCTTTGGATCTTAACCAAACCAACATACAGGAGTATCAGCGTTGGAGATGAGCTGAAGTAAGGGAGCACCCGTATCGGAGCACGGAGGGACACGTTGATTGCTTATTAATTGTGATGGCAGTGGCACTCATGGGAGATGTTTAGAGTGTAGTAAAATTTAAAATTTTTATTTTTTATTTTATAAAATACACTCTACTACGCAACCCATAAACCACAAATGCTCGGGGTATTTCTTCTGAAGATTTGATGATGATCTCTCAGAGTCAAACTTGCAAGCGTCGTGATTTATGAAGGAGAAGAACATAAGGCAATTTCATATTATATAATACGTTACACCCACTAATTCACCATTCCATTTTGTGCAATGCTTGGATTGTACAGGTCTTGCTCCCGCTCGATCTAGCTAGTTCCCCTGCTTACTACAGTCCATTCAGGTTTTTTTCGTCTGGAAAAACGATTTGGGCCTCTAGGTGGCCTTAAAAAGAAGTGGGCCTCTCAGTTTGCAGTAGAGTCTCACCCAACGGTCCATGGAGGCAAACTTGGGTTTTTTGCTTCTTGGGCAACTTTTAAAATAAAAACTAGTCATGAAGATGAATCAGGACCCCAACAAATCATACACGTAACCTTAAGCATGTTTATGAAACCAATGGTCATCATGCGACAACGTTCAAGAAACCAGGTAAATCAAATAAGAATCTACTGTTTAAATCACTCATTTTTAAAAGCATCGTACCATCGTACTAAATCTCCATTTTTGGGTACAATTAGATTCTTCACGTGTGAAATGAAGGTGGGAAAAGTAATTAAGCAAAGATAATGTGAAAGTTCTCAACTGCAGCGGCAGCAAACTTGGGATTAATAAATGGTGATGCTGCGGTGTCAAGTTTTGCTTAATGCGAGGGGACCTGACCCTGAACAACAGTAACCCTGAGCTTCTGCCCTGCCTCACAGTGCTTCCCCACATTACAGAAGAAGAAATAATCTCCTGGCCTCGTCAAGGTAACGTTGGAGTTTCCTGTATAGTGAGTGTTCAGGGTATTTCTGGAAGTGCAATGATCATAGTCTTCCTTGTTAACCTCTACCACTGTGTTCAACCCAGGGTTGTACTGGAAAACTGCAATGTTGGGCACTACTAAATTAGTTTGCGGAATTATACGGATCTGCTAATTACGTTAAATGCATGTATTAATTTCAACCTGAACCGATATATATGTATGTTAGAAAGAGCAAGTAAAAATGCCCTGTGGCTGTGTAATCAACGAGGGTAAAAAAAAAAAAGAAAAAGCGAGACATTAATGAATGGGGATAAGTTGAAGGGCAATAACAGTTACACATACAAAGGATGTCGCCAACAGCGAAGTTTTTGTTCTTTGCCCAGTCTTCGTAGAAGCTTGGGTAGCTTGGCAGGTTCCAACCAGCGGCATCTCCCACGATGTGAGTCGTTTGTGAACTTACAGACACCAACATAATGCAGCCTGTCATGGCAAAGGTGTATAAACTCATTTTGTTGGCCATTTTCTTCCCTACCTTCTGTTGATTTTCCTCAGGTTTTATGATGTCGAAGGAAAGGTGGGATTGAAGGTAATCCTTTAATAGTGCTCACTGAAATTGGCTTTTCCCCTTCAGTTTGTGCTTTTCTTAGGAAAGTCCTTATTCTTGACCAAGTCAATTATGATTTCTAATTGGAATGGCGACCTTTTCTATGATATGAGGTGGCCACCTAGATTCGGTTAAAAATTAAAGGAATGAGAGTGTTTCCAGTGCTAGCCATTTTAGACAGGGAAAACAGAATGAGATTTTTAAATTTCATCGTAACACTGCTCATGCTAGGCTCGTACAAGGCACAGATCAAATATCAAATTAACGAGAAATGCTGTGTGCATTTTCGCGCTTTATACAATGTATATGTAAGTGCGATGTGGCTTTAACTTTTTCTATTGATACTTCAGCCACTCAAAAGTAAAGAACATCTCTTGTATCAATGTCAATTACGTGCAAAATTTTCACATACATTTAGCACTGCTCAAATTAACAAGAAAGGATCAAAAACATTTCTTTTTCTTCTCTATCCCCGACTATATTTAACATGATATTTTTTTGCCTCGGTTTTGGTGTAAATTTTACTTTAGCCATCAAATGTCATAAGATTGGTTGAAAAATTTAAGCATAATTATACTCTTGAATAAATTTCACAAAGGTTGAAACAATAGTATATGATGATGTAAAATTGATTTAACGTTTTAGTTTTCTTTTCTTTGGAAAAACTTCTTAACAAAATTTTTTATTACTGATAATTATAAATATGAATTCTATCATGTATTTTATTTTCAAATATATTTTTCTCTAAAAGCTAGAGAGTAAAGACGGAAGGGAATAGTATTCAACTAGACGCGCCACGGTTAGAACCTCACTAGTTGCGTCATTGCCCCAGCCCCGGGGGCACGGCGGCAGTTGGGAGCCCCCTGTTTGACAGAAACAGCGTGAGCACACAACTACTGAATAGCCATCGGTTGCAAAAAGCGGGAGACCAAATTCCCGTCTTTTCTCAAAAACCAAAAAGCTGAAACCAAGGCTTTTAGACATTAGTTTAACCCCCAAAGCCCAGCCCTAAAACCCTAACTAAATCCAGCCGACCATGGATGAACCAGGAGCTAAGCCCGTGTGTGCGCAGGAGGCTCTGGATCTGCTCAATTGCGTAACTCAATCTCCTTTTGATCAAGACAAATGCCTCCGTCTCATGCAGTCATTGCGCGAGTGCGTCCTCAGCAAGGTAGCACATCTCTCCCAAAACCACTCTTTAAAACTCCTTTCGCTGTCTGTTGGGGGGTTTTGGTTTTTGTCTTACCTTTGATGAGCAATTCGTTCTGATTACGAGTTCATGAATTTGATTGCCTATCAGTCAGATTGTGAATTGTTTCTGAATATGAGTTTATATTGAATCTCGCAGATTTAGCCTGCTAGTCTAATTCTTTTCATTATTAAGAGGAATGTTACGCCTAATTGAGCTATGTCCAAGACTTCTACAGTTTTCTTTAGCATGACCGGTGGTGACACTGCAAATTTTACAATCACCACTAGCTTTGTCCGCGTTTTCAATAATATCATAGTGTGTCTACGATCTACGCTGAGAACTCAACTTCCTGGAAACTTGCATCATTGTGATGATGATGTTCTAAACTTCTAATTTAGTTTATGCCCGCACTAGTTGCGCCTAGTGCTTTCCCAATTAATTATGTTGTGTGTAAACTGGTATTCTCTGTTCGGATTTTTTCTTTCTAGAATGTCCCTATGCAGTTTAATCCGGTAAATGACATGTAATCTTAAAAGTTATAGTATTGTTGTCCTCTCATTTTTGAACCTATTCTTTCCTACATTCCGTATTGCCGGTGAAATTTGAAGATGAAATTGTTGTGTAAATATTGAAGCATGATATAACTTTTGGCTTATTTCTTGATTGAATATTACTCTGCATGAAGATAAGATGTTGACCTGTTCATCATTAGAATAACTGTAGGCTCAATTTATGACATTATTAGTCAATAGCAAGAAAGGAGTTTCTAATATATTCTATGTACTTTATGCACTTTGTGTTTGCTAATCAAGTAAATATTTTTTTTATGCTGATTGCAAAGCTCCAGTGATAACTATAATTCCTTTTTTCCTATCTTGATTATTCAATTGGTTTTGTGAGAGGGGATGTTCAGTTTAGATGAAAGAGCAAGGAAAGTTTGGAGACAATTGTAAAGAGCATAGGCAGTTTTTCCTTGGTTGCTGGCTATAATAAGTCTGCATAGGGTTATGTTTCCCCAAAGGAATCTCCTATCATCTATTCTATTACGATTGCTGCATTACATGTTCCTGTTAGGTTTAATTCATTTTAGTACTTTCAAACTTTTAGAAATCTTGAAATAAATTAAATGGACTTTGGAAATAATTTCTGGCTAAGATGCTTAAGCCACCAGTTACATTAAATCTCCATAAATATCCTTTTATATCTTTAAAGTTTAAATGATCAAAGGTGCCATACAAGATATTTCTCTTGCTTGCGTACTTGTTTGTTAAGTTTTGGTGTAGACAAGAATATCATCCGTCACTTGCATGTTTGTAATTAAGGTTGGTTTCCCCAAGAATGTTTATTATTTTTCTGTTGAGAGCAGAGGGCCATTAGTTTCATATCCGTTTATTTTCTTCCTTTCTCATGTAGGGAATCTCAGAAGTTGATGGTCAATTTGGGACTATTTTATTAATGGATATTTAAACACATGAATTCTAGATTGGCCTATGCTGAACTGACCCTTCTATTGTAAGATTAATGGCGTCAAGTTCAACGGCAAAAGAAATTGCAGTGTAGATATTCCATGATGCGAGGTTGCACTTGATCTGGTATTTTGATCATGTGTCGTTGTAACATAAATAAGGGTGTATCTTTGGCGGTGTTGTGCTTTCTGAATGCAGCATACTATGCGCATCGAATTTGATTTGTGCATGACCGTGACATTTCCTTTTAACTTAAATGCAGGATATATTTACATTTATATTAGCAGATATTAAAAATATAATTTCTTTTGCGCTTTGCTCTGTGTGCTTTTAAGTTGTTTTTTGTTTCCTGCGTGAACAGAAAGTGAAGAAGTTTTCCCTAGCTGAACAGGAGCAGCAAGAAACAAAACCGAGTAGCAAGAAGGCTTGATTTTGTATAACCTTTTCCTGACTGTTTTGATGTGCAAAAGCAATTAATTTTAAATATTCACAAAAAATTTTGATGTTCACAAATTGTATTCTTTGTTATGGGCGTAAAGTTGAATGGAAGGTCTGAACAATGACGTGTGTCTTTCATCATTAGACGTTACACTAATTGTCTGCTAATTATGTTCTTACCCTTATGGTAGTTTGTGACCTGGTGCTGTTGTCGCCCAAGTATACCAATTTACCATGTTCATTTTGAACACTCGACGTTTTGCAGGTTGAAATGGAATTTATGACTTGCTAGTCGCATCTTCTTGAACAGTTCATAGAAATGAGCATCCTTGGGCGCTAAGTTTGATAGGTTTTACTTGATAACTTGGATCAGTATGGGAGAATGTAAAAGCTTACTTCGTGCTTTTATTTTGGTTACACTGGGGAGGATGAGGATGAGTGCTTGCTGATATACCCTTTACCTCGTTTCATGGTTGTAGTTAATTTAACGGGAATTTAATATAGTAGAAAAAATATCCTCGCTTAATCCCAACGGAATTAGGAAACTTAGATATAGTTGAACAGATACCCTAAGATATCCATGTTTGTCTATCGTTGTTCACTAATCCAAGCTGGCTAAATACTTGATTTGTTTTCCCTTCATTTGACTAATCGCTTTCCTGATTGTCAAATCAATTTAGCTCGATGCGCTTATAATGCCAAAAACAAGATAATTATGTAACCAAAGAGAAACACGAAAATGTATGATGCTGTTGCTAAATTGAATACGAAATTGGTTTGAATCAGAAGCCCGTAAACCGCAAAAGGCCGATTCAACACAGAAATCAAATCTCCTAGGAAAATCCGTCCTCAATTTTACATTTCCCACATTTCCATGGCGTTCAACCACATCCTAGCCCAACACTACTCCTCTCAAGTCTCAAGCATACGCATACAATTATGCATAAAAATCTAAAAGCTGTGGGAGAGGTCGGCCAAGTGGACGAGATATGTGACTACCAGAGCCAACAACATCAGCACATATGCGATCCCTTGATCGATGGACGTCCCTGAAACACAAAATCACCATCATCTCACTGACCCATTTCAACAACATTGATCATGCATCGCAATTCGCAAGTTGGCAACATCTACAAAATGGCAAAAGCAATACAAGAACATTCCCAAGATTTCGACTCTCTAAAGGGGAAATATATCCTATCAGTCTCGAAAAATAAAAACAAAAAGCTGTGCCATTGAATTCACAGTCAGATCTATTCATAGCCATAATTGATATGTCCGTCTGAGAAAAAGCAATTCTTAGATCTACAAAGAAAACAGTGCGTGGGAGTGAATGTGTGAATATTAAAAGAGAGAGAGGACTAGTTACCGTCACTAGTGGGGGCAGGGGCTGGAGCCGGGGATTGAGCATGAACAACTGCAGGCATGACAAGAGCAAAAATGAGAGTGGCAACAATGGCCATGACTTCCCAAGAAAATCTAGAACACGCCATTTGCTTCTAGCTGATTTGTACTAGTAATCTAAGAACTAGAAGGCCTGAAAACAAAGATACGATTCTCTCTCTGCAACGTCTCTCAAGTCAGGCAACTTCAACTCCGAAATTCCCTGCAATAGGCTCCGGAGAGCCGCGCAGAGAGAGACAGAGAGACTGTTTGAAGGAAGGGAACGCCCAGGGCTCAGAGACCCGGGTATCGACGGCGAGTGAAGAATGACAATGGATCTTGGGGCAGTGGTTAGACGGCGCGGAGGTTTTATAAGGCGGTTTCTTACCGGTGTCTGCGTGTGAGCGAGGCAAAAGCGGAGAGAGCGTACCGGTGATGCCGGTAATCAAAACTGCCAAAAGGGGAATGTGGGGTCCAGCCACATGTTTCGCTGAGGCTGTAACCCATGCTATTGCCCGGTGGGTTTTGGATTCCCAGCGAAAGCGCTGATCCGCTGACAGTCTGAAACACTTTGGCGCCTTGCCATCCTGATTCGCTCACATGTTTGTTTTCTGTTTGTGTTATTCAAAAATTTTTAAATTTCTTTGATTTTTAATTTACACTTTAAGGGCCTAAAAAAAATTTGAAATTAAGGTGTAAACGAATCATGAATACTGATTTGTTCAAATTTCTATTGTTCATTATACGAATTTTTTAAGTTTGAGTAATGTTTTATCCGAGTCATAATTTTATTTTTTAAAGTTTGGCTTGTTTAAATAAATAAGCTTATAAAACTTGTTTATAAAAATTCATTTAATTTTAATATCATTTTTTAAAATAAATTTAATAAATTTTATGTAAAGTTAAATAATTTTAAATTTAACTCATTTAAAATATGAGCCTATAACAATATTTAAATTTTAAACAAATTTAAACTAAGCTTTAAATCAATTAAGTCTGGATAATTTATGAGTAGTTCAATTCATTTACATCATTTTTTTTAAATTTAAATTTGAATGAATATTTAATTTTAATAATTTAAATTATATTTTATAGATTATTATTGTCTTTTCCTTATTTTATTACTCAACTTTTAAAAAACTTTGTCTCTTATCTTAAACCAAAGACAGGATCCACAGAAGCAGACTCATCTGTTCCTCTTTTGTCTGTATTTTTGTTTTCTCCTTTTATAAAAAATGAAATAGAATATCCTAGTCTGATATTCTGAGTTAGGTTTTTTCCACATTCAAAAATTCAGCATTGTTGTTCACCCCAAAAAAAAAAAAAAAATTCAGCATTGTTAATAGTTTATATTGCAGATAGCCTTGCGTTAGTAATTAGATAATCATTTCTAATTTAGTTTTAGGTTTGCTCGCACCATCAAATGCCAACAGTGTGTGAAAATCAAATTCTACGGAAAATGCCAGCAAAATTTCTCTTGCTTGAAGTTTGCCCACTTCATACGATTACGATCTCATAAAGCCAGTTTAGGAGCACTTTTTTTAGAATATTAATACTTTCTGAAGCTTAATCATTTCCCTCACATAAAAAAATAACTTGAAATGATGAGTTCAAGTAATTTAGAGTAAACAAGCGCCGTAAAACTATAGCTGCAAAAGTACCCAATATGATATTGAAGAGGGTGTCTCCAGTTATTTAGTATATAAAATGCTAACCAAGTGTTAGTGTGGTAGTAAATTGACTTGGTCTTAATATGGAGCCAAAGATTAAAAAATTAAACTGATTAGTTCTATCTTAAACAAGAATTATTCTCTTACCGAGTAATAGCAGTGGATACCCTGTAATACATATACTTCCTGTAGAACTACATAACATTACATAAATAGTGTTATAGTGTTATAGTTAGGCACTGGATTAATAGTTAGACAGAGTGAGGAAGTCTGAATCTGAAGAATTGTGTAGTTTCACTAGTACTGAGAAGGCCAAAGAAAGGCACCCATTGCAAACTTCCTCTTCTGGTTGACATCTCCTATAAGGGGCAGGCCATTTTCGTTCGGTAAGCAATCTAGTTGCCACTCGGGCATGATCTCATAGTCTATCTTTGTAAACCTTGGGGAAGTGCAGCAGCATCCGGATGTGACAATGCTTGTCGTTCTCGTTCCCTCGCTGCCCATTTGGCATTAGGTTGGCAATGGTGAAAGTGGAGCTGAGTTCCAGTACTCATCCTCAGCTCCTCACCTAATTTCTGTTCTGTATATAGCTCTGAGCCAAGTTTCCCTTGTTATAGGCAAAGCTAGGTATAAAGATATAAAATTAATTTTAAATCTTTACTTAATAGTTTAAATTTTTAAGATAATTCTTTTACATGATATCATAACTTTTATAAATGAACAGTTAAAAGTTTAATCTTTATTATCTTTTATCTTAAATAAAATTAAATTTCAACACATTCATCTAATGTGAAAGACATCAACCAGCGTAGAATGTAAATGCCTACAAAGTAAGAATTAAATGGTTAGGTTACTAAGGAATTCAAGTCTGCATAATTTCAAATTCTAAGTTCCAAATTGTGATGACAAACATGGAGAAGTAGACATCAACCAACCTAGAATGTAGATACCTACAAACATGGAAATTCAAGTCTGCATAACTTCAAATTCTAAGTTCCAAATTGTGATGACTTTCCTGCTAAACAACTTAGAATTTGAATTTCAAAACACGTCTCACATTACATTTCAATGTATGGCAGATTAAGAGTATGATCTTATGTAATCATATGCCAATGTTAAAACTTACTTAACGAAGATTAACATCTCAAACATCTTGAATCATTGAATATTTTTGGGAGTACCGTGTAATTACACGGATATGCATCACCATCCTATCAACATCGGAAGGGCCAACAACTGATTCCAATATCTAGCACAAGAGCAAGAAAAGAATAATGTGAAGAGAATATCAAATCATCATGGGCAATATCCAAGAAATTAGTATACTTTGTTTTTGGTGAAGAATAACATCACATAAATTTAAATATCACAATAGAAATATTCAGCATAGCAGTAAAACAATAACTGTGATGCAAGAGGATTTAAAAACCATCAATCTGTTTATGCTGGAGAATTAATTAGCCTGTTCTCCCACAAATTCCTAGTGCTATCGCCATGTAATATACTTCATTTGTGCTTGAAGGCCTACAAGTTACAGCTTCAAGTACCAACTAACCAAAAATTGATATGGGGAACAGTTCCGTTCAACCCATCTGTTTTCATTTTATACTTCATTTTGTTTCAAAACACTCGTATTTGAGGAGTTCAATTAAGAACTAACTACTTACTATGACAATATCAAGCAACACATAAAGTTTTATTTCACTAAATGAGGTTGACTAAATAAATTACACAATATTGTTAAGTTTTATCAGTCAAAAATATTATTTATCAGAAAATCTCTTTTAACAATTTCTTTAAGTATTTTTTTTTAATTTTTCTTTACTCATCTTTATTGAGCTAAAAGTTATTTAATCAACTATTTTCATTAAACTCTTTAGTAATCTTCTTTATATAAGATTAAATCATCATAACCGAATTTTTGTCATTTTTTTCTCAATAGGCATAACATTAATTTGCTCTTAAATGTAATTATTTTGAATTTTATCCTTTCTTATGTATTCACTCATTCATTTCAACATTGTCATTTTTGCTACCTCCATAAATCTCTTCATTACTTTGTAAAATTATCCAAGATATCAAAACCATAATATTTGTGGTATGATGCACTCCCAAATTTTTACTTTCAAATCATTATTATTTCACCTCTTATTGAACGTGCACTCTGTATATTCTGTCTTACTTTTATTTAAACCAAAACTCTTTAATTCTAAGATCTCTCTCCATCCTTTCAATTTAGAATTAAGTCAATAATGTTCTCTCTTAACTCTTTTAATAAAATTATATCATCCACAAAAATCCAATAGATTAAAACTGTTTCTTGAATGAGCCTATTAAGTATGTTTAAAGTGACAAGAAAATAATTTAAAAACAACCCTTGATACAAACCAATTTTTATGGAAATATCTTTAGTTACACCTCGTAAATATTTACACTTGCTATTTTCACATCATACATATCCTTTATACCTTGAATATAAGTAATATGAAAAACTTTCTTTTCTAAAGCTTTCCATAGAAATTTCTTTGGGACTCTCTCATAAACTTTTTCTAAATCTCTATGACAATACCAAAGTTAGCAAACAATAGTTTGTTGAGAAACAAACCCCGCTTAGTTTACCTAAGGACTCCCAAACTAAGTCATGGCTCTTTTTCCCTCAGTGATACCAAAAAAAAAAAAAAAATGAGAAAGGATCTGGGTTTATGCTTGAGTTTGAGCTTGTACATGGTGTATCCCATCCTTTAAAAGTGTGGGATTTGAAGACAGGGAGTTGGGGAATGGAATATCTGCCTAGAGATGCTGAAGATGTGAATACGATGACCGCTATAATCTTCAAAAACTAACAACAATATTTTTTAAGATGGTGAAAAATCACCAGAATTACCCTCTCAACATTGTCGGCGTACTTCATCAATCAAGAAACCAGCAAAGCTGGTGGAACCAAAATTTAATGCCTCCATCCATGTTGTGATAGTATATCCATTGAGAAGGCATTGAAACCAAGATCCCTGGTCATGCTCACTTCTGAAACCATCAATGAGCAGAAGCCATCCCATGTTGAAGACCACTTTACGCCTTGATATTAAGAATTTTAAGATTCAAGGCTAAAAGGTATGTTGGTTGATGCAATTGTTAACATATTAGAGCAGTTCCTTATAAAGGATGAAATTTACCTCACTTAAACTAATTTACAACTAGTCAAGCAATTTCAATCCATGTATGATTCACAGAGCAGTGTAAGAGATCTTCTATTGAGGGTTATCTCAATACACAGCAAGATATGATAGTTGTCTCCGATGCTTATTACTACCCCAGGAAGAAGAGGGTAGAAAAACCCTTAGGAGATACCTCCATGAGATTTGTAATTGTAGATATTCATATTTAGAGGGTTGTTAAGAAAGCCATGGTTTAGAGAGAAGATACCTACAAGTACATCTGTACGTTCAGACAGTACAAACTGTCATTGTTCTCTTTCATCAAAACTCTGGGTAAACACTCGCTGAAGCTGATAAAGAACCCCAAAAAAACTTTGATTGAGGCATAGAATAGGACGTCACATGAAGTATCTCCACAACCTTACAACAATTGGAAAACAGAATCTAATAATTTGATTGACCAAGTTACATCTATCATCAGTGTGTCTCAATATTATAAAAATAATATTTTTATTTTTATTTTTTTAATTATTTATCACCAAGAGAAGACAAACCTAATAAAAGCTAAGAGCATTTTTAAATAATGGGTTCAAGCCTGAAATCAAATATGAAGACCAAAATGGAAGGTTATACAATATCAACAAATTCGGTAGATTCAACATGTTTAAGAGTATTAAAAAAAGTAAATGTTTCAACCCAAAATTAATAATTAGACACCTACATATGAACATATAAGACAAACCAGCCAGGAAAGAAGCTACAAATCTTATTTTGGAAAACCTTGGTCTATAGACAGTCACTGTTGCGGATTAAATTTTGTAATATTGCCAGAGACATTACAGACTTTACAGTGTTCAAGCAGCAGTATAGGGAACAACACAGGAGCAGTGTGCTCTACTGCTCTAAGTCCATTCCTCAGAGAGTCAAGCACCCCCAAGTTGCAATGAGATCTGGACACACCACTTAAAAAATCTGCAAAGTGTCCTGAACTTGAAACCAATCTCAGCAGGGTAAATTTAGATATCAGACATGGCTGAAATTCAGTATTCACCCAAACTGTTTAACACCAATAAAATGTCAACTGTTAGAACTTCACATTTTTACAGGAAATATGACATTGGAATTAAACAAGAACAATACAATCTCAGGGACAGTATTTAAGGAGGTAACAGGGAGTGAACTCATAGGAGAGATGTCTTATGAAGTGGACAACAAATTCATTCATGAACTTGAAGTCAATGCATATCAATGAAGTGGATATCGGAATTGCTACTTCTTTTGGTTCATAATAATTGTCATCTGAAAGTCTTTGTTTTGGTCTTTTTTAATTGTCATTTTCTTAAAACTAAAACAACATAATTATACTTTATCAATTTTACCCCGTCAAAATATTAAATGTTTAATTAATTGTTTTCTGAACGTGTAAATGTAATTGTAGCTTTATTCTGAACCTCTTGAACAAATTTGCTCTTATAGCTCTAAATGAGGATAAAATTTAAAGTAAAATATCTAAAAAAGAGAAATTGAGGGGAGATTGTCATAAAATTCGTGAGTTAAAAAGATTAAAATATCTTATTAGTAATTTTTTTTTAGTTTATAGTATTATTTAGTATTTACACAAACACAAAGCATTTTATTTCATAAGAAGTTTGTGTTTTTTAAAACAAAAAAAAACGTGTAAAATAAAAATATATATATAAGAGATCTGAAATAATATATTATTTTTATCTTACTTTTGCTTTCTTTTTTTTTTTAATCCCCTTTTGCATTCTCTTTCATTAGTCAAATTATTTGTAAATTAAGTGTCAATTTGCACACCGGTTAAGTAAAGCCAGGAGCCGTTGCACAAAAATAAGAAAATAGCAAGGCAGGACCTGCAATTGTTGGTCAACATGGCGTTGAATAAAGTAATAGGTGTATTTTTACTTTTCAAATTCTAAATATGTTTTCTCCAGGTAAACTTTTTTTAATACATTATTACCAATCGCCTGCCTAGCGGACTCTATATTAAGTGCAGGACGAAACTCGTGGTAATTCAAACGCAACCAAGGCAGACGGGGCCTTTCAACGGCCAACGCCTGCCTTTTGCGTTGAATCTCCACACAAACTGACAAAAGTGTGAGGAACAATCAAGAAACTGCTGCTTCTTCAGTTGACGACATATTCCCAAATCCCAACCTGACGTAAAACCGCCTCGCAGTTTCCGTTTCCCTTTGTCTTAATCCTCTCTGTCAGTTTGCTTCTTCTGTTTTAAACAGCTATTCCCATTTGTCTAACCTGTCACATTCATCATCTTCCTCTATGGAAAGAAAAGTTTTATGAAAAAAAATCACGTCTTCATTCTTCTTCTTCCAACGGATCAATCATCTTATCATTTTGTTGGCATATCAAGTAAGTTTACGGTGTTCGGTGTTCGAATTTTGTGATTTTATTTGGTTTTATGTGTTCATTGGTCACCTCTGGAAATGGCTTGTTCCTTGATCAGATCGGCTAGAACTTCGGGGTTTCTAAAATTTTATTGGGAATCATTAGTGTTTCAGATATTCTTTTGGAATTGGTCATAGAAGAAGGATTTTCACGACAGGTACAATTTATTAATTTTTCCTAGACAAACCTCTTTTGTTGTTGACTTCTTGTCTCTTTTCTGTTTCCTTCCTGCTTGTTTGTAAAAAATAATTGTTAGCTGTCGATTTCCTGTAGGCCGTGGCTTAGTTACGGTTCTGTCAAAGCCGGTATTCAATTCAACGGTGAGGGGTTCCAGACTAAATGGAACAGTTCCGGCATATTGGAGAGGTCCTGGGAAGTCTGAAGGCTCTCATGGTTTTACGTGATGATATTCAAATCAATCAACGCCAGTGCTGTTTGATCCTTGAAATTTTCAGTTTGGCATTTGACACAATTGCGGATGAGATCAGGCAGAATCTCAAGCTGGAAGAGAGGAATACCAAATGGAAATCCCTTGAGAATCCTTTAAGAGAACTCTGCGGGGTTTTCAGAGAAGGCGAGCTCTACATCAGGCAATGCTTGGATTCCAAGGAATGGTGGGGCAAAGCAATCACCCTCTCTCAGAACAGCGACTGCGTTGAATTTCACATACACAACTTGCTCTGCTGCTTCCCTGCTGTTATTGAGGCAATTGAGAATGCAGGGGAGATTTCAGGGATTGATGAAGATGAGATGGAAAAGAAAAAGGTCATGGTAACAATGAAGTACGACATGGAATGGAATGACCCAAAACTTTTCCAATGGAGATATGGCAAACAGTATTTGGTACCTCGTGAAATCTGCAAGCAATTAGAGAATGCATGGAGGGAAGACAGATGGAGGCTTATAGAGGCACTCAAGGAGAAGAAAATTCCTCTCAAAACGGCTTTGACAAAGAACGAGCAGCGCCTGGCAGACTTACTGCTCAAGAAACTGCTAAATGAGTCGGACAAATTGAATACGAAACTCTTCCCAAGTGCAATTTTGTTGGACGCCAAGGATTACCAAGTGAGACGAAGATTAGGACACGGTGGTGAGTTCAAGGAAATCCAATGGTTGGGACAAAGCTTTGCTTTGAGACACTTTCATGTTGAGATACCGGACTTAGAGGTAGAGATTACCACTCTGCTATCGCTTTCTCACCCCAACATATTGCAATACCTATGTGGGTTTTACGATGAGGAAAAGAGAGAGGTTTTTCTTGTCATGGAATTGATGAGCAAGGATCTCTGGAGCTATATGAAGGAAAATAGCGGTCCCCGGAGGCAGATTTTATTTTCTATCCCTGTAGTGGTTGATCTGATGCTTCAAATGGCCAGAGGCATGGAGTACCTCCACTCAAGAAAGATATATCATGGAGATCTTAACCCTTGTAACATCTTGCTCAAAACTAGGAACTCCCAAGAAGGTTATTTTCAAGCAAAAATAGCAGGCCTTGGCCTGTCATCCGTGAATAATGATACTATTCGAAACTCGCCAAGCCATAGTCCCATTCATGAGGATATCAACCCCTACACATGGTATGCCCCTGAAGTTCTGACTGAGCTAGAAAAAACGGGGATAGCATCTAACTCCAAGTACTCGGAGAAAGCTGATGTCTACAGCTTTGGAATGATTTGCTTTGAGCTTTTGACTGGGAAAGTGCCTTTTGAAGATCATCTTCAAGGGGAAAGGACAAACCGAAATATCAAAGCAGGGGAGAGGCCACTCTTCCCCTACCCTTCACCAAAATACCTTGTCAGTTTGATCAAAAAATGCTGGCAAACTGAACCAACTCAGCGTCCCAGTTTCTCATCTATCTGTAGGATTTTGCGCTACATAAAGAAATTCCTTGCCATGAATTCTGACTTCCTTGTCGTTAATCCTGAACTGAGTCACCTCAAGTTGCAGACGCCGCCAGTGGATTATTGTGACATAGAAGCAATGTTTTTCAAGAACGTTAAAAGGGAGAGTGCGTCTAAAATATCCTCAGTATCACAAATACCTTATGAAATGTTTGTTTATAAAGTTTCCGAGAAAGAGAAGACTAGTGCGAGCAGTGTTGAAAATAAAAGCTGCAAGTCGCCGAAGGATGAAGCCCCAAAGACTGAAGCATCAGTATGTAGGGACGAGAATGATGACGAAAAGAAAGTATGCGGGAATGAGAATGTCTCCATAGTGGAAAATCCACCCCCACTAGCACCCGATATAAAGTCAATTTCTTCTGACTCACACTCTGCATGTTCGGAGGTTCCGGTAAAGAAAAGAGTAACAATAAACAAACAAACAGAAGAGAAAGCCAATAAAGGCCCAGGTCAGTTTCTACAACCCATTCCTTTCTACCTCAAATTTTTCTTGTTGCTTTAGTTTCCTTGCAATATCCATGCATGATGTGCCTCCTTTGCGTGCCATTTGATCTATAGGTGTGTCAAATCAATATACTTCAGATGATCTAATCGGGGTACGAGTTTGTGTGTGTATTTTTGGGTGTGAGTAGATTTAATCATGTTCAACTGTGGAGATCAGACGTAAGAGTCTATAAAAATAATAGGAATAGAAGGGGATTACAGTTCAGCTATATTCATGTCTCCCATTTTCAATTTATAAAGCACCATCATAGTTTTAATTGTGACATAACATAGCTGGTTTAACATAAACCTTGACGTCACCGCGGGAAAGGGTGTTTTTCAGTGGTATCAAAATTATAGAATGGTGCTGATAATCTGTCTGATCTTTGAAACAGGAACGCCAAACTTGCGACCAACCAGAACGCTATCAGTAACTACACGTCGTTGCAGTATAAGGACGAATAAAGGGGATCAATCGCCATTGACATCGAGCCCTCTGAGCCCAGGCAGAAGACGGCCTTCCCATGTCTTGGGTTCAAGTTCAGACCGCGATTGCAAGAACAAAAAAGGGAGTCAATCCCCGTTAGTGTCGAGTCCTTCGAGCTTAGTTAGAAGGAAAAAATACAGCACTGTCTCGGATTCTCCTAGAAGTAATTTCAAGATCAAAAAAGGGAATGAGTCACCGATGACAAGAAATGACCAAGTCTCGGATTCTATGAGCAGTTTAAAGACAAAAAAAGGGAATCAATTACAATTGACATTGAGTCCTTTGAGCACAGGAAGACTAAGACATGCCAAAACTGACACCATTTCGAAGATGGAAAAAGGGAACATGTCACCATATGCGATGATGAGTCCTTTGAGTACATGCACAAGAAGACATGGTCATGACTCTGCTGGTGGTTTTAGGATAACCAGAGGGAGGCTCTCGCCATCGGCACTGAGCCCTTTAAGCCCATATGCAAGAAGAATGACAAGTGGTAATATCTCTGACTCTGAGAGCAGTCCAAAAATTAGAAGAGGCAGATTGTCACCATTAGCATTGAGCCCTTTGAGCCCATACGCAAGAACATGTGGCCATGTCTCGGATTAACCGAAAGAAGATCCGGCTAGATCTCAGATTTAAAGATGATTTGATCTGTCATCATCGTGCCTTTCTTATTCTTAGCACAGTTACTAGTCCTTAGGCCATTTCGCTCCAGGCAGATTTTCTCCAAACTTCAGCTGATGTTTGACGTGGGCCCATGTTTTTTATTGAACGCCAAGGTAGGAAAGCCGCTTTGATTGGAAGGGTTAGAATGTCAGTTTCTCATTCGTGCTTGGCCGTATAATGTGCAGTACGCCGGAGATTGTTTCCTAGAATTCGTTTATAGTATTCACAAAACAAATCTTATTAAATATTTGATCCGAGCATTTAGCTCAATAGTCACCTGTTGTCCCCTTCCATTCTCTTTTCTCTTCGCCCTACTGCAACTCGGTAAGATTCTCGTATCATGCAAAAAAAATCTTATTAAATATTTATTAAAAAATTTAATTATTAAACTTATTAAATTTTATAAATTAATTTGTAAATTCAAAAATTTAACATCATTCATTCGGTTAAGTGTTAGTAAAGTTACATTTCGTGCATCTTACTTTCTCCCTTGGATTATAGTTGCTGGGTTAAATCTTTTGCGTAACTGTATTTTGTGTGGATCAATAGGTCTTGTCATAATACATGAGGTTGCATCCCCAACTATCTTTTCCCCTTCGTCCTTTTCTAAAATTCATACACGCTATATCATGTAGTAATTTTAACTTTCCTTGTTGGCTGACATTGTGCACCGAATTTATGCAAGTCGTTGCTATTTCTGCCGTGAGGCGTGTTTTGTGGCGCTTGCAATGACGGAAATAATGAGCTAATAAGATGATCAAGTTGGCCTGGAGTAGGCATTAAATCAAGTTAAGATCAAGGGCCAAGCGATGATCCCAAGTCTCATTTCCCGTAGCATTAAGATAACTACATACTGCTACCATGGACGCGAACAATAGACTTCTTGTTTCTATTTGGATATGTCTACAACTTCTTTCTTTGTTTTAAATTAATTTAAGAGAAAAATGTATATATATATTTTTAATTTTAAATTATTTATAAATATATTTCTTTAATTATAAAAATTAATAAAAATATTTTTTAATTATTAAAAGAAATATAAATATACTCATTTTAACTTTTAAAATAATGTAAACATATTTTTTTTTACTTATTTATCGTTAAATGTTGATAATAACTGACTCGATTTTCAATACATTTAACATTTTGTTATAGGTTATGTTACGAAAAAATCATAAGGTTATTATAATTTGTTGAATTGATTTAAAATTTCATGTTTTATTTTTTATTTTTTTTAAATAATTTTTTATTTGAACTACCATATATGGTGAATTTTTTATAAATTAATACAGTTGTTGTCTTAAAATTTTTTAAGATAATATTAAAATATATAAATGAAAAAAATATATTTATATTATTTTAATAGTTAAAAAAATATATTTATTATTTTTATAATTAAAGAAATGTAAATAGTGCGTGTGTGTGTATATATATATATATATATATATATATATATATATATATATATTTTTTTTTAAGTGAAAGTTTTGCGTCGGTATCTTTAACCCATGCAAGCCTCAGGCGGGCTCTCATTGTTTTGGATGTAACGTTCGTTAAAAAGTTCACAGAAATGGCAACGCACTGTCCTAAGATTTCACGTATTTAGGAGAGAAAATATAGAGCACTGTCATTTACTGTAGTGTAAGGCTGATCTTATATATGTACAAATTGGGGGAAAATATACAACAGAAAATTTCGAGGGGCTCTCCTTTCAAAGTGATAGTGGCGCTGCCTCACGTTTTCAGAAACAGACATCTCTCGCAATAAGATTGCTAGTCCTTTCTAAAAAAGACAAAAATGACAAGGACTGCAAAACAATTTCTGTTGGCTCAGACAAGAACTTGTAGAGACACGGGATACATTCTTGAACATGGACTCATCGAAACAACTTAGCACCCATTGCCCCCATCTAATTATTCTTCTTCATCTCGAACCCGCTCCCTGATTTCGGATGGACACACGAGACATCCTTTGAGTATAACAGGCCTCCGAGACAAGTGGCAATGAGAAATTCTGGTTTAAAGCCTGAGCTTCCTCTGTTAAATCCAATCTTCAAATTAGAATATCAGAATGCAGTTTGAAAATCCTTTTCGAAATCCAATCTTTTATGGCTAAAACTCAGGCACCTCTATATTAAATCATAGCCGGAGCTGAAGCTGTCAATGGAAATGTTAGATACACTTCTAGGCCTAGCAAATGACAGTTTTAGCTTGCATGCCAAAATTAAAAACCGCAGGAATGCACAACCTGTAAGGAAGCCATCATCTAGGCCTAACGTTTACTTCAAGGCTTAAACCATCTGTAAAACTTTCATGCACCCACTAGAATTGGCAGCAATAGCCATGTCTGATTTCCCTCTCCAGCACACACTGGAAACAAACTGGCCATTGTCATCATCAGTCTCTCTCCCGGATATGGGATCAATGGACCCAAACTTGTGCGAAGTGATTGGCATGGGAAGAGATCTATGGTAGGCATAAACCTGCACCCAAAAAATAAAAAAGTCTATCATGCTAAAAAATTACATGTCTAATGAATTTATGCACAAGAGTCCAAGACCCTGAACTGCTCTCTTTTTTATCTTGGTCATAATCCTCCTCAAAAGTTTTTCAGTTCACCAAAATTGTGATATTGCATATTACAGTTATTTTTCACATAATTTGTGGATAAACAAGTCACACAGTTAGTGACAAGATTTACATTATTACATGCTCTCATTTCTGAGAGGTTTGTGCATACCAATTGAATAATCAAATTTGTTTTTAATAAGTTATCACCAATCAAATAGATGTTACAAAGGAAATTCATATACCTCATTAGTTTCTGAACCACATGCTATATACCCATCAGCAACCGCTAAACCTACAAAATTCTGTCGAAAGAGGTGCAAAACTTCAGCCAACTAATTTAAGAAAACATAAGCAAACAATGTGTTGCTTGAGCTTATAAAGGCTATGATCAACAGGCCCTCAAAAGATCACAAAAATAAATTCAGCCAATGTAATATAATTTAGAGCCAAACCTTCTCGTTAGTATGCCCTGAAAGGGTTAAGCAGCAAGCACTAGTTGATTGACCCGCAGGAGAGGTTTTATTGAGATCCCAAATCTTTAATGTATTATCAGTCGATGCAGAAACAAGAGTTTCAGAGTCTAAGAATTTGACATAACTTACAGCTTTATCATGGCCAACCAACACACACCAGGGAATTCTAAGATTGCGAAGATCATAGCAATAAGTTATGTAATCCGCCGATCCAAAGGCCAATAAATGAGATGAATGGGCAGAGAATTGAACGCAGCAAACATTAGCAACAATTTTGATTATGCCTAAACAGTTTTTCTGCAAAAGATTTAGCATTTCATTAGTACTTGATCAATTACTGGCTGAAACTTCCATATGTTTTTGGCAGTAGCTTGAGCTAAAGGAAAGTGAAAAATCAATACAAAACCTGTCTATATACACACAATCTAAACAGTCATGATCATCAATCAATCCACCTGCTCATATCACATGGACCCAGACAAGATGGTTCTTGTTGTCGCATAATAATCCATTTTAACCTCAGAATTTAACCAATCTAATTTCAACCTGTTATTAAAAAAGGACAAACCAAATGTTTTATGATATGCTTACCAGATATGAAAACTGAAGGCTTATACTGCAATCAAGAATTCCTCTTTGTAAATTGGAAAAAATATGCAGATATGATAAATAGTAACTTCTAATCTTTTGGGTTTCTTATTGCTTTTCGAGGTTACATTAGCCAAAAAAAAAAAAAATCAGAGAGATAAAAACAACTAAAATGTTGTAAAGCTGGTACTTTATGTGCTGGTTTTCTGTCATACCAATCTGCACATTCACAAGATAAACTGCAGGTGTGCCTCTGTATATGCGTGTATTTCTGAGAGAAAGCACAAAAAGAGAGTGAAAGAACTTACTTCACTGATGCTCCACAGCCTAACAGAACAATCATCACTTCCACTGGCAAATTTTGTGGGACAAACCAGAGAGAAGTCAACAGACCAAGCTCTCTTTTCATGCTCGGTGAATTGAGAAAATCCTTGACCTGTACTAGCATCCCATAACTGAAAGTGAACGGTACACAATGCTATGAGCAATGCTGGTAAAAAAGCATAACAATAATCAAGGAGGAAATATACACTTTCAGACTTAAAATCTGAGTCATTTCCCAAGGATTTTTTTCCTCCCTTAGAAGGGGAGAGAGACGGAGAAAGGAGGGGGGGGGGGGGGCACAGAGCAAGCATAAGAATTGATGCTGTTCATGTATTCAAGTAAACAAAGATCATCATCACTAATACTTTAATACCATACAACCATACAAAGTACAAGCTTAGCCACGGCCTACCAGCATGTTTGAAGCACATGTACTTCTAGAAAGTAGACATGCCTGTACAGACATAGTGTAGGTGTTTAACATAGGCCATTATTGCAATAACATTATGAAGACAAAGAAAAAATGGTATCATCAAGACAATTGTTTTACTCTTCCCTTTTGCCCTTTTTCTTTTGAAAAAGAAACTCAGTTAGTTGTTAGTAGTCTCTTAGTTCAAAATTTTAATCATAAATAGTAATTAACCTTAATAGTATACTTGTAAGTATAAATTGTGTGTGTGTGTGTGTGCCTGCATGCACACACTCTTTTATCTCAAATTTAAAACTGTTGGGGAATGTTTTCTGTATATTAAGATATTATAAAAAAGTTATGTATCATGACATATCAGTATCATATACTAGTTTCAACCCACCCATGTTGGACGTTGACATCCTTAAACGTGCTTCAGATAGAAGATACAGTCTCATGTCCAACGAAGAGAATCATATAACTAACATCCCATGGCCAAGTTACAAACAATTTACTAATAGCCAACTAACACTTAAACGTTAAAATTAAAATAATACCCACTAATCTTGACAACAAAGTGTTTTCCCCATTTAGAGGCAAATTTGGCCAATTATACGAGTCAAATTTTAAGTAGAACCTTCTAGATAAAACACTGTGTTTTAAGTCAGAACATCATCAATTCCATGTAAGTAACAGATAAATAGTTCAATGTTTTCTCAAGATAGAACAACATCGCATATAATGTTTCATGTGCATGACATACAAACCTTAACAACACCATCATAGTCTGTAGAAGCAAGATAGTTCTTGATATAGTTATTCCAGCAAACACAGCTGAGCTTTGATTTGTTTGACATCTCAACTACTGGATAATGGATATCCACGGAGTCATTAAAAAGTGAATTAAACTCAAATATCTTTATTTTCTTTGATACCCCAGCAGCGGCAAAATAATCCTCATCCCGATCAAAGCTCAGAGAGCAAATTACATTCGCAGGGTTGTCAAAATCTGCATTTCTCAGTACACCCCGCACTTCAAACTTGCTATAGCGAGCATACTTGCACAAACCATCGAAGAAGATTCCTAAAGGATCTGTTTGTTTCTGGTTTTCCTCATCCTTTTGAGCTACATACCACTTCTCACGATTTCTTAATATATCTTTATCTGGGTGAGTTGCAGAACCAGTTTCAGGAAGCTGAATTTTAGATCTCATATAAAAGTACACACTTTCAAGCTGGCATATATTTCTCTTCAATCTCAATTCATTTGCATTAGAGATTGGGCGTAGTACTTCTGAACTCAATAATTCTTTGCTAAAAGCTATACTCTCTTTATGACAATAGGAGTTGTTCTGCAAGCATGAGGAAACTAGGGACATTCTTGAGCAATGCCTTTCTTCCACCTCCTCAATATCTGACTCCAAGCACCTGATTTCTTCTACCAATTTGGAGGCATCCTTCTGCTTCTGCTCTTTTAATGGGAGGAGGAAATGCAACAACAACTCTGATTCCGCATCATCCTGTTCAATAGTTGATGACAATTCCTCACTATACACCTCCTGCAATCCATTAATGACTTCAGATCGTAGGATTTCCCTGTTGTGCACCAGAAGTTATAGCTTTAGGACATCATATTTGTGTACAACTCAAATTTGAGATCCATAATTAAAGACTATTAGCATATTCAGTACAACTTTCCCAATCCTGTAACCAAGGACTGTAAAAGAACATCAAATTTATAAACTCACTTGGGACCACTCAACCAAACTCAACCAACTTACCATATATTAACACAAAAGAAGTTTTGTTTAATTACTTTAAAAATTAGTATTTACATTATACCCAACAGAAAATAATATCAAAGGAGAAAATCCGATATTTTAGAGATCAAAGATTTCAATTTTAATTAGAATGGCTTACCCAGAAGTGTAATGAAAAGAAAGAATATGCACATATAAACATATCTAAACACATTCATGATCGAGATAAGTGTAATTTTATGATATCCTTATTCTTGATTTATACAATGTATGCACCATTGCAGCTTTTGTTCTGCAGGAGTGATGCAAGCATTTAGTGGATAATGAATCTTTAGGGGACAATGTCGGGAGAGCCTTGCAAAGCAATTAAACCCAAAGTGGGGGCAGGGGATCCTGGTATAATGACCTTAGTAATGCTAAGCGTTGAATGTTAACATGGACAAGTGGCAATAATATAAACTTTACTAAAAAAATATATCACTGTTGAACTCAAACTACAGTATCCCTCCCGTTAGACTTTAGCCAAGGTAGCATGTCCAAATTTCATACTACTTTTCCTACATATAACATATATCAAAGAAATAAATGAAAAGTATACATATCAGTTGTCTGTCAGATTACTTTCACACATAATTTCAATTGAAAAGTGAATCTATAACAAAACTATACTAGCCAGTTCTTTTTTTTTCAGGGGGGCAAGGAGGGTCATGATAGAAAAGATCTCAGCATTACCTTGTTGTTGGACGAGATGATGGTTCAGGATGCAACAACCAAAGACAAAATCCAGCTTCCTTGAGATTTTCTGCAAGGAAAACTGGAGGAAGAATCCTATAATGAAGATCTGACATTGCTGTAGTATGTGCTCTTTCAGAGTCAAAATGCCCAAGTAACTGAAAGAAATAACCTAAATCATTCAATTGAGCAGATGATGTTCACTTACATTCTCAAACTAGTCAGTAAAAGTTGATTGAGAATTAAAATGTAATAAGATCGTTCAAAGGTCTATCCAAACATATGATGGATCAAATTCCTTTCAAATATACCAAGCATATAATTTTACGGATTGGAAGGATTTCTCTAAATTCCTGAACAATTTTTCATTCCATCAGAAATGAGGCAGTGACATTAGTAAGCAAATGATTTTATAAGATTTAAAATATTAAAACATTAGGGGTCAATTGCAACAAACGTAAGTCCAGCATTCCTGTTAATTATGTTGAAGCAAACAAGGGGGAAAACATGAAATAGACAACCAAGGCAACCACTAACAGAATGGATGTTAGTATACCATTGTCGTTAGTTGGTGTCAGCTCCGTAACACGATGGTTGTACATCAACCATCATTTCTATTGTGATGTGAACAAGATGGTATGGTGTTGACCAATTCTTATTTTTGGTGTGTACCACATTCACTTTAGGACCTCATGATTAATTATTTAGGGAGCTAAGCTCAAACAGAGTTCAGTCACACTAAAAGCAGCTTGTATGTATTAATTCATTTTTTTCACAACAGGTCAGTTGATAAATCATAGTAAAATTTCATTAAAAAATGTAAAACTCATAGAGTTGCTTCTTTTAAAGATAAAATGACATCCTATTTCATGATCTAGCTGACTCAAAATTCAGCATCCAGAACAAACTATGAAAAAGAACATTAAACGGATATTAAAAAATTTATCACATGTATGCGTATCGACAAAATTGACAGTTAGTGGGATGAGATGACAAGTTTTAATGTGACAAAGTATTGGACAATACAAATGTGGAAAAATATTTATGTTGGACTGGAAACTGTTATTGTTGCTTTACTTGAGTGCAAACAAATTCTAACAAATTTTACCTAAGCAAGCCATAAATTTTGACCAATATTTATAATAAATATTAGAAAAATGTTCATCATTAGATCTGCATCAAATGTTTGCAGAACATAGTTTGAAGTCAGCCTCAAATTCACTAAACTACACATAGAATGCCTCATGGCTTCAAATTCAAGATAATCCAGAAAACATGTTTGACACTAAAAAGGCTCAACAAGTGTAAGTACTCCCTTCTGTAGGTTAATCTCATGTTGAAATCACGTTGAGATAACCATAAGCCACTAGATCTAGAGGCACATTCTTCTTCTTTTAGGGAAAACGTAGAAAGTAAGATCCTGGACTCATATCCCACTGAATGATGTGTGTATACTACCATTTAAAACAGTGGGAAACAAAAACCCAAAAACAATTATCAAGTTTTCTTTACTTTAGTTTCACAAAAACACTAATGCAAGAGAGCCATATTGGGCACCAGCATGTAGTGTGAAGCAGGTTTCTAATTTCAGTATTTCACATTCAGAAACATTTCTCAATTTTTTGAAAAATCAACATAATGAAAGAACAAACAGAGATTGTATCTGACTAATTAAACGGATGATCATTAACTAGTCTACACACCTCAAAAAGAAGGACACCCAGACAGTAGACATTTGATGATATCGTGCAACCTCCTTCAGGACTTGAATACCACTTATCTTCCAATCTATCACTTACAGAAGTCAAAGTCGATTGCGATTGGCCTGCATTAAATATGTGAGGGTTGCCAGACATTCTCTGAATACCGTGCTCAGAAAGTTGGAAATCTTCATTATATTCATTGTATAAATGCTGTGATCCAGTTGCATTGACTTTACAATCATTAGCAGTTTGAAGATATAAGTCAGATCTCAGAGATAATTGATTCCAACCCCCAGAAACTCTTACATTCTCATTAATTTTTTGTTTCTTTGACCACAAATTAATAGAGGGTAATTTTACCTGCTCTGATGGCCTTTTTTTAATCAAAGAATTCTCTAGGTGAACAAATTCAGAATTTACAACATTATCTAACATCTGTTTCTGAATTAGTGACCCAAGGTACATGACCTGGTTTGATGGGAACAATCTGATATAAGATGGGCAGAGGTGGAGCAATGCAACTCCCTGAGAGTGAAAACTTTCAACCAAATCCACAATTTTTCTATATATATATAAACGCTCAGCTTTGCTTGCTCTTCGGTGCCTAGCTTTCAACCACTCCCTCAAAGTCATACCATCACAATCAGAGCCACCAGCTCTAGGCATTGCAGTACTATAAGAAGAAGACTTCACAGTTTTGGAATCAAAGTTCAGAGACACATTGGAATCCACCTCTGTACCAATGCTAGCCTTCATCTCATTCTGGTCTCTAGACTCAACACAGAAGCCATCAGAAGATGGGCCTTTACATACAATACCCTTACCCTTCAACATATGTTTAACAAAAAATTCAGAAAATCCTGACCTGGATATAATTTTTGTTCGTAAAACTCCATGAACATCAGCTGAACCCCTTTTGGTTTCAGCAGCCGTCAAGTGTTCCACGACATTGCTCTGATCATCACTGAGTGATTTTTTAGCCACTAACTCCGGGAAAGATGTAGACCCAATATCCTCCCAGGCACCTGATGTTGCCTGAACACTGTTTCTGTACCCAACATCACTTAGTGAATTTCCCACTCCCGAATCACTAGCTAGCTGATAAAGATGCCCCCAATGGTTCTGTCTGTTTTGCATTCTCTCCCGATTGTTTGATGTACCAATATCTAAGCTAGAACTATAATAACCTTGTACTGTTAATTCTTCAACAATGACACCAGCATCGTCCAAAAACAGGCTAGGACGTGGATGTTCTGATGTAGTTACATGTCTGATGTTTTCAACTACATTTTTACCCTGTTGAATATCATCATATTCTTGAGGTGAGATCGGCAAGTAGTCATTTGCAGCATGTAAAAGAATTTCTCGGTCTTCCAACATTTTGCAGCTTTCAGGCTTTAGAGAATACTCATCCTCTTTATTCTGGTGTTGTGCATGCTCAGCCACCTCTAATGGCATTGCTTCATCAATTAGTTCTTCATCCATGCCGTCAAAACACACTTCATTCAATCAAGCATTATTCCATAGCCAATGGCAAGAAACTTAAGTTCTGTCAACCATAAAATAACAAAGGAACATTAAGACAATTTAGTTTAAGCGAATCTTATATAAAGTACATATTCAATTTGCCATCGCAAACACAATAATGAGGTCAAGATATGATAATTGCAGTATATATGGAAAATCCCAGGGATAAAAATATGAACAATGAAACTTTTAGCAGAAATATAACCTCACCGATCAAAATTGGCTCCCCACAGAGCATTTTAACGCTACAGAAAATAGAAATGTACCATGTATTGTTCATTAAACAAAAAAATCACACAAATTCAAAAAACCGTGATGTATTATTATAGTGTGCAAAGAGATTACTATTTAACCCAATGAAATTAACGAAGAAGCGATGAAACACAGCAATACGTCTTATAATTGAATATAAATTGGGTAGGGCCGCGGAGGCATCCCAAACAGCAGGAAAACCCCCCCCCCCCCCCAACCCCCAAAACACACTGCAGAAAGTGTGAGACAGAAAGACAAACTTGGAATAAGGAGATACTCTGAAAAATTCAGCGGCGTCTTTGCTGAGAAACTAGAAAGGCTTTAATTGAATAGGAATTGTACAGAGAAGATGGTGTCTTCAGTTGGGCAGCAAAACGCTCTCAGACAAACCCAGCATGAAGATAACGGCATGAGGGCTGTACTTCTCAATTGGGTTCGATCCGACCGGACAGAATCTTCATCTTTGATGACATTCATGGTAACTGCTTTTCTTTTTTTCCCTTCCTTTCTTTTGTATATTTTTGGGCGAGCCGCTGATTCTTTGGTGTCTGTATCGAAAGTGGAAAGTCGTTCTCAAACTACTCCACGCAATTGATTCTCGAGCCATATTTGTGTCATTGTGTGCGTCGATTAAAATTTGATAAAAAAAAAAAAAATTTACATACGCCACTTGCAAGTTAAATTCCTTTAACCATAAAATTAATAAATATACTTATTTAATTATTAAAATAATGTTTCTTTCATTTATACATCATTAAATGGTAATAATTAAATAATTTATATATAATTATTAATTTATATAAATTTTTATTAATTATTTAAATTTTAAAAAAATTTTAATATTTTATAAGTTAAAAGATTATATTTACAAATGATTTTAAATTAAAAATATATATTTAATACTTATAAAAGATGAAAAAAAAATATGTTTTTTGTCATCAATTACAAAAGTGTTAGATTTTATATTTATAATGTTCTACTAATTTCTCATCTAAATTAAATTTGATTACTTTATTATTATACTACATTTGAGCATTTAATATGTCATTTATTTTTTTGTTCTTTATTTATACACTCTAATATTATTTTATTTTAAAAAATTTTAAGACATTAGTTATATGAGATTATATGCTTTAATCATTAATTTATTGAAAATGACTGTATACTGTAAGCAAAGTAAAAACACTTGTCTTAAAACAAAGAAAAAATAAATAAAATATCAAGTTTAAAATCAATTCATTAAATGACAATAATTTTATACTTTTTTTGGTACACCTTATACTTTTTTGCTTGAGTTGATGGAAATAGTAAATAAAAGATATTATGTGTATTAATAATTACATATAAATTATATAATTATTAATTTTATATTTATAAATGATGTAAAATTAAAAAAAATATTCATATATTTTTTTTAAAAAAAATATTTTTAAATTATTTTTTATCATGCTAACATTTTTTTATTTTTTTAGTGTAAAACTCACATGATTATTAAAGTGACAGGTGGTTATTATAATTATAAATGTTACAGTATGGAATTAAAACTCTTGATTTTATTATTTTTTATTTTGGTAAATTTCATTTTATATTAAAATTTAAAATATTATTTGTAGTTTTTTATCTTAATATTATGTTTATCTTTCACTTATTTTACATGAAAATTAAAATATACTAAAAATTTAATCATCAAATATAATATTCAAATGCTATTGAACTTTCATACAAATGGGAGTTAACTATAAAGTAATTTACGTTGAAATAAAGAAATATCAATCTCCAAGATCTTTTCTTTTTATTTCTCATACAGTTGTATTTTTTTTTTTTTCTCAACGGTTTACCTTTTCTAAATAAATGATTTGTCTATATATTTAAACTCACATTTTTAGAGGGAGAACATGAAATGATATAATAAGAGAGAAATGGAAGCATTGATAAGTGTTGAACATCAAGTCACATAAAAAATGTAAGTAAAATCGTGAGTTCAAATGTATGAGAATAACATCTCTCCCTTTTCCATACCCAGTTGGCAATAAAAGGTCTGGGTAGATTTAGTTTGGTGTACTACATGCCCAAAAGATTTCTCAATGGGCAATAATATATACTTAATTATTAATAAAATTTTACAAATAACATTAACATATTTGTTTATTCTGATTAAATAAAATAAATCATAATTCCATCGAACATATGTTTCATAAAAATTATAAAACTTTTAGTAAAGTATACTGTTGAATTAAAGTATATATTAAGTATTATGATTCTTACAAATTTTCACATTAATTAAGTTATAAAACGGTGCAAGCATTTCAAGCCTTTAACTAATGTTAATTAATTTTTACTATATTTTTTAGAGTATTTTTTAAGTTGGGGCCCATTTTTATCTTTTTAGAAAAATTATATTTAATATGATTAATGAGAGATAAAAATTATTGCTCTAAGTAATTATATACATATATAACTATATATACTCAATTTTCTTAAAAAATTAATAAAAGATTCAAGAAAATAAAATTATAGAGTTTGTCTTCATTTAAATTTTTTATGTTAAAACACAAACTATCTAAATATATAATCAGTTTTAGTTAAATTTAGTATTCATTCTTGCATAGCGGATATTTCCTACTATTACATGTGTGAGGGAAAAAGTGACGTGTAAATCTAGTAATATATTTACTGAATTTAAATACCAAAAGGCTTAATAATTATATATATATATATATATATATTAATTTTTATTATTTTTATTTGGATTTTTTTTTATAAATTTTCTTTTATAACCGTGGACGAGTTTAGACTAATTGAAAATATTCATAATTACACCGCCAATAATAGCCAGTAGCTCCTTACAAGTTAAAGAGATACTGCTTACGGCCCGTAAACCCTAATTCTGAGTTGATCACAGAATGAGACGGATTAGGTTCATAAGCGCTAACCCATTTATAAAGTGGGTTTTCTAACCCGCTCCATAAGCTATGGTTATTGTTTATTACCTACCCTTCCCCCTGGGTCGGCGTAGAATTGCGCTTCGAAAGCCATTCCCGCATCGGGTTGTTTAAAAATTTGTTCCTCACAGAGGATCAGCTCCGCGAATTCCTTTCTCACTTCCGGCCATGGCCGCCAAAGATGCAGACCCTACGTTAGGTTACCTGACTCGGAAAGACACCGAGGTCAAGCTTCCCCGACCTACTAGGGTTAAGAACAAAACCCCAGCTCCAATTCAAATCACAGCGGAGCAGATTCTTCGCGAGGCTCGAGAGCGACAAGAGGCTGAAATCCGTCCTCCCAAGCAGAAGATTACTGATTCCACTGAACTCGCTGAGTATCGCCTTCGCAAGCGCAAAGAATTTGAGGACTTAATCAGGCGTGTTCGATGGAACATAAGCGTCTGGATCAAGTATGCTCAGTGGGAAGAATCGCAGAAAGACTTCAATCGTGCTCGCTCTGTTTGGGAAAGAGCCCTGGAGGTGGATTACAAGAACCATACACTCTGGCTCAAGTATGCCGAGGTAGAAATGAAGAACAAGTTCATAAATCATGCCAGGAATGTTTGGGACCGGGCGGTTACTCTTTTGCCAAGAGTTGATCAATTATGGTATAAATACATTCACATGGAGGAGATGCTCGGCAATGTGGCCGGTGCAAGGCAGATTTTTGAGAGATGGATGAGTTGGATGCCTGACCAGCAGGGATGGCTCTCTTACATTAAGTTTGAGCTCAGGTATAATGAAATTGAGCGAGCTAGAGGGATCTTCGAGCGATTTGTGCAGTGCCATCCAAAGGTTGGGGCTTGGATACGCTATGCCAAGTTTGAGATGAAGAATGGGGAGGTGGCAAAGGCAAGGAATATTTATGAAAGAGCTGTTGAGAAGCTAGCAGATGACGAGGAAGCAGAGCAGCTTTTTGTTGCATTTGCTGAGTTTGAGGAAAGATGTAAAGAAGCAGAGCGTGCACGGTGTATATACAAATTCGCCCTTGACCATATTCCCAAGGGAAGGGCAGAAGACTTGTATAGGAAGTTTGTGGCCTTTGAAAAGCAGTACGGGGACAGGGAAGGGATTGAGGATGCCATTGTTGGGAAAAGAAGGTTTCAGTATGAGGATGAAGTGAGAAAAAATCCCTTAAACTATGATTCCTGGTTTGACTATATAAGGTTAGAAGAAAGCGTGGGGAATAAAGAAAGAATAAGGGAGGTATACGAGAGAGCAATAGCCAATGTTCCTCCAGCTGAGGAGAAGCGCTACTGGCAGCGCTATATCTATTTATGGTACGATTTGTAATTTATATTATACATTTTCGATTATATTTATTTAGTCTTTACTTTTCTATCTGACATTTTGCCATTCGTCTATATGTAAATTAGGATTAATTATGCACTCTACGAAGAGCTTGATGCTGGAGATATGGAGCGAACAAGAGATGTATACAGGTATCCTGTCTTTGATGAACCTGAAGTGTGGAAACTGATATTCGTATTGAATTTGCTTTAAAGGTTACTATTATGGAAAAATCTCTATTTTGTTTGTCAGTTTGTTGATAAGCTGTTTATAAGTCCTGCGGTTGGAAACTGTGGAAGAAGTTAGAAAATGTGATTCCTCAATGCAATTGTGCATCTTATTTGTGTATTAGTCTTGTGTAAAATCTTTTTAGTCTCGTGTAAAATGTCTGTTTGAAAGCAATAGTCCAGTAAACTGATGCCTATAGCGAGCACAGACTTTGTATTTTTTCAAATTTCTTATTGTACTATTACCATGAGTAGATTTGTCCTGCAGACATGGCTGATGTTTCTTATGGCTTGAATTTCTATAGGGAGTGTCTCAGACTAATTCCTCACCATAAGTTCTCATTTGCAAAAATATGGCTTCTAGCAGCCCAGTTTGAAATACGACAACTGAATCTCACAGCTGCTCGTCAGATATTAGGAACTGCAATTGGAAAGGCTCCTAAAGATAAGGTAACATATATGCAGATGCATTTATAGTCATGCTTTTTCATTGCAAGTTTGCAATATGTTATCTTCTCATAGAGCTTTGCTTTTGTGACCGCAGATTTTTAAGAAGTATATAGAGATAGAACTGCAGCTTGGTAACATAGATCGGTGCAGAAAACTATATGAGAAGTATCTGGAGTGGTCACCTGAAAATTGCTATGCATGGAGCAAGTATGCAGAGTTGGAGAGGTCACTATGTGAGACTGATCGAGCTAGAGCAATATTTGAGCTTGCGATTGCCCAACCAGCATTGGATATGCCTGAGCTATTGTGGAAGGTAAGTTTAAGATGTATATCTCATCTGAGTCATTGTCATGACATACTTGCATTTAATTGTCTAATCTTAATCCATGACTTGGACTCATTCTCGTTTGTTTAGCTTCATGCTTGTATATCAGAGCAAAACTACGGTTGGGGCATCCTGTTATTACCTTGGTATCTTATACTGAAAATAATGACAGGGACAGTTCGTTTCATTGTTGACCTATCACTGTAGAGATGACTCAGTTTGGATGACTTCAACCTTTAAGGGGTTATTAGACCCTACCTTTCGTCTCTCTTTTTTTCACTTTTCTCATTCCTTCTCACTGTTGGTTTTGGTGGTGTCCTTCTAATGCATAACTTCTGCAAAATAATAACTACAAGTATAATGGCCATTGCATAACTAGATATTTGTGCATTCAAACAGGCATACATTGACTTTGAGATTGCTGAAGGTGAATTTGATAGAACAAGAGTGCTTTATGAGAGACTTCTTGATCGTACAAAGCACTTGAAGGTATGGATAAGCTATGCCAAGTTTGAGGCATCAGCTATGGATGAGGAGGATGACAGGGTTTCAGACTTGGCAGATGATGATGTCCGAGCTTATCAACGTGAACAAAAGAAGCAATGCATTCAGTGTGCTAGAAGTATGTGATCCCGTCCCACACCACCCCCCCCCCCCCCTCCCCAAAAAAAAAAAAAAAGAAAAAAAACTATGCTGTTATAATATCGGTTCTTATTGTTTGTTTAATTTTCTGCTGAAGTGGAAAATTTTCTTAATTTCCCTTATCTTTCCTTTTTGTACCTGCTGCAGGGGTGTTTGAAAAAGCTGTTAACTACTTTAGATCATCAGCACCTGAATTGAAAGAAGAAAGGGCGATGCTATTGGAGGAGTGGCTCAACATGGAGGCTTCTTTTGGTGAGCTTGGTGATGTCAGCCTTGTCCAGTCTAAATTGCCTAAAAAGCTCAAGAAGAGAAGGCCACTGCAAACTGATGATGGCCCTACTGGGTATGTGACTAACTTATTGTTCAATCTGTTGAATGGTTCCATAGAGTTTGTTGCTATGGGTTGATTTGGAACATACAAATAAACAGCAAACAATACTATCAGAGCTCTCCCATCTCAAATTTTACTGCTGCAAGCAGTTTGTTGGGGTATTAGATTTGCTTAACTCTAGCGTTGTTGGTTAGGACATCCATGCACCGGGGCATACTGAGCGGTTTTATAATCCATAATAATACTTCTGATTGAGTAGTGTCATGGATGGGCAAGCATGAGTTGGCATTGTACATGTTGACAAGCTGGGTAGTTGTCTATACAGTCTGTTGTTTTTGTAACTGTTAACTAGTTGTCTGTATTCTATTTGTTCAGGCGTTTATTTTTATTCTTACTTCATTTTTGTCTAACATATCAAATTGGCAGATTCGAAGAATACATCGACTATCTATTTCCAGATGAGACTCAGACAACCAATCTCAAGATATTGGAAGCTGCTTATAAGTGGAAGAAGCAAAAATTATCTTCTGGTGATGATTAACAAAATTTCAGGCCTATCCTTCCTCTGGCATGTATATATGGGTGAGATTCTTTGGCTGTTTAACAGGCAAAAATAGTACCTTTAGAAGTTCAGTTATTAATTATTTTAGAGTTTGCCACTTGAAAAGTCATTTGAAGATGATCTGTGATCCTAACATTTTCAAGGTATAAGTTATGGTTGAAGCTTGTTGACCCTGAGTATACCCTCACGGGTGAATGTACCATGAAATCATTTGTTGAATGCACATAGTGAACTTCCATTTTTAAGAATACAATTACAAATGTTACTGAGTGACAAGTTGAGAAACTTAAAAATTACTTCATTTAAAAACACGTTAATTTGTATACTCTTTACTTGTTTATGAATGGTATGACAAAAAATCACATACGGTGTGTGGTCATCTACTGCTTTTTGATTGTCTTGCCAGAAGTAAATGAATTGAAAATGATTGATGAAATTTAGTCCTTATTATGAGAGTATGCTCAACTTTAGCGAGCGTGCCAAGCCTGTTCCTGATGTTCTGAGAAGTTTGTTTGATGCAGGCGAAAATCTTCTTATTCTGTAATTTGTCTACTTGACAATCTGGGTTGTCTTGCATCCAAAAATGTCTACAGGGGATGTCTACGTTTAGCTTCCAATATTCCTAGTTTGTCATTAATTAGTCAGATTATAAAAAATAATGCTTGTGAACCTCTGGATAAATTATCTAAGTGAGGTTTCATTCATCCTATATGTCACTGTCGTACGTTGTCTGATTGTTCTGCAAGCAAATTTGTGAACGTAGTCATTTTCATCCTTTCACAGTTAACACTTATTTTCGCGCGAGTCCCCTGCATAACCCTCCAAGACCACTATGTTTGACCTCTAGTGGCCATTTTGAACTTGATCGTTTAACTCCGCTTGCACATCGATTGATTACTAATTAATATGTCCATCAAGCCGAAAGAAACAAAACTACCCCGTATACTAGTAGATAAATAGAAAAGGATTTGTTTTTGAGAAGGAGACGGAGTAGGGTGGGGAAAGCCGGCTTCCCTGGTAGATTAGTTAGAACGGACGCGGCTGGAAGAAAGTTCATAAAAAACTTGATTGTGCTTGTAGCTGTGACTAGTCTCGGTCCACCACATGCACATGCAAGATTCAGTGCAGATCCACTTCGCATTAAGAAAAATTTCCGTGGAACAAAAATCACGACCACTGTGAAAGACGTGAAAGCCTGGATAGATACTGGATTCAGTGTTCAAATGAAATTTTAAATGACTTTACTTGTCCGAGTAATTCATTATCACAATATTCTGTTGTTATCCATTCCTCATTGAATATCCAATTAACTTACTTGACTCTGTTTTTACTGTGTTAATGAATTCTATCCATGCTTCGTTACCTGCACCTCCAGAATCTCAATTAAATGTACTGACTTCTATTTTTTTTCATTTTTTTCTAATTTTAATAATTTTTTTTATTTCTCTCAATCTAATTCTATTTTTACTGTATTCGTGAATTCTATCCCTGCTTTTGTTACTAGCAGCTTTAGAATCTCCAACAGGATCTATCAATTTTTTTATTTCTGATTTTTTATTTTTCATTATTGTTTATTATGTAAATTCTATTTTTTATTAATTTTTAATTATATTTTATCTCTTTTTTTATTATATTTTCTTACCAAGGGAGATTCTTTAATCAAATTTCATGAAAAAATTCAAGCGGCAAATGCCCCACGTCCACATGGCTTCAGAAGACTACATTTGAGAAATCTCCATAAATTCAAAATGTCGTTCGCCCACTTTGCGATTTTCACATGTAATAATCTCAAAAAGCAAAGAGCATTTGTTTCGGAAGAAGAGCCGAAATTTTCACCGCGAATATGATAATTATAATGACTACCATTTATTTTCTAATTTTTAATTTTTCTTCCCGGAATTGCTGTTCGTCGTCGTCCCTCCGTTGCACACGATTTTGCTTCCAAAATTTTCTTTTCTTTTATCAAATCCGTTGGACGAAATCGGCTCCCATTCTCAGGTAGTGTGACTGCTTTAATTTTTTTTTTTCTATCTTAACGGGGAAATCAGAATGGATTTGGGATTCATTACTACATGATTTGTTTCGTTCACATTCGTTGAACTAAATGCGCCTTTTGAATTGAAATTGATTGTTATATGAATCTGGATTAATTGATGTGACAAATTTTGAAAAAACATAAAATGCTGATTAGGGGTGGGTGCCTAATGCAGAGGCTTAAATTTATGAAAATTAATCTATTCTTATATAATTTTGATTTTATATTGTGAAATCCTAAAATTCCGACATCCTGACTTTGTTGATTTGTTAGTTTACTTTTGTGCATCAGAGGTTTTCAGCCTCTTGTTTGTTTATTCTGTGTGCGCATAATTTGTGCCTGTATCTTCTATTAATTGTGCGATTACCTAACAGGAAATTTTTGTTTTTTTTTTCTTTCTAAATCTGAACTGCACATTTCTATCTAAAAGTAAAGGCTTGAAAAATGAAGTTCATAGCATCTGATTCTGCTTTTCAGAAGAGGTGAACCAACCTCTGAATGTAAAAAGATTTTTATTATTGTTGTATAGGCGAGCCTCATTGTAAAATTTCTTATAGAACGTAATGCCTGAAGACAGATATGCCAACCACTCTATGGGCTGTACGATGGTTAATTGGTCATTCGCAGTTTTTAAAAGGACATGTAAGCTCTTGGATGCTCCTGCTGCAGGAAAGAAACTTTTAGGTTGCAGATTTTTCTTTTTTCTGGGTTTTGTATATGGAATTTCATTCTTTTATTGTGAATGGGTGCTGTGTGTTGGCCTGAATTTGAAAAATATATTTAACGAGTTAGAAGAAACTGCAGAAAAAATACTGTTCCTTTTCAATATTAAAATGGTGCCATAGATTGTTCAACAAATTAGAAAAACAAAAGATAACCCGTTTGAATTAGTTTTTCGAAGGTACAGTCAGCAAGGTTGGCCTAGCTCAACTACACAGCCTACACTTATGCATAGGTAATGTATGCGAAGTGTACTATATATTTCACTTAAAACTTGTTTTCAAACGTACACTTCATGTAAGTTTCGTACGTATGTCTTTAGTTGTTGTTGGTTTTTTTTTGTTTTAATAATTGATCATATTTTGCATCTGCGAAGTTGACACTTCACATTCTCAAAACTTAATCATATTTATCAACTGGCTATTAGATCATAATTTTTTATGGGAATTGATGTTATTAGTACAAATTTTTTAAGAGTGTTTTGAGAATATAATTGTGAGAAGAATGATAAAATTATAATATTATTTGTCTCTTACAATTATATCTTTGGAATATTTTAAATGATTGTATTTTCAACATTTTTTTTTGGAGAATGCAAATAAGGGATCGTGGCGGAGTTTAAATGCCTTTAACTTTCATACCGTGCAAGTATATAGTTTATTATATGAATTTAATTATTTTAATTTAATATATAATATAAATTTTATATTATTTAATTTATTAAATTTTACAAATTAAATTATAAAATTCATTAAAATCAACAACTCACAAACAGTAATTGTAAAAATTAAGTAAATTATTATCAAAAAAAGATTAAGTAAATTATGTGTGGAATATCATTTCTGATCTTCTATTTGTAATCAGGCATATTGAGAAACAAGTATGAAGATGAGGCTTGCAGTCATGAATTCTGGAAGTCAATGTACAATGATAGACACAAACAGAAAATAAAACCCGTCCTTTTCCCTCTATCCATTATTCCAGCATAATAGTCCATAGCGTCTTTTTAGGGACAAATGCTTGGAAAACCACCAAAAAAAAAGTTGATGGGAGAGGAATGTACTACTACTATACACAACATGCACTAATTAGGTGAAACAAACTGTTGTCTTGTTAGTGTTTTTCTTGCATGGAATCGATGAGATCAAGCGAGCTTGAGGGAAGTTGGTGCAGCAGGCTAATAATTAATTATTGAGTAGAATGCAGATTTATATTGCCATGTGCATACAACAACATTTCAATATTTTCATTGTGTCATAATGTCTCTTCATATATATATTTCTCAATATCAGGATTCCTAGTCATTTGTGCAGAAAATGTAGCATTCTTTCTTCTTAACATATTCTTACGGGGAGTCCTACAAGTTCAAGAAGATGATCAAGCACCGCTGGAGGGAGTTAACCAAATCCTTTGGGAATCCAGTTGATCCTCAAAAGGCTGAACATCTGAAAAGGACCAAGACAGGTGCTGACTCTCTCTTTTGAAAATAGTTCTGCAATGCATGAATCTTGGAATACCTTTGAAGAAGGGAGAAACCATAGAAGGAACCTTGGTTTCATATTCATTGTTAATGGAGATGATCGAAGTTACCATTATAACTGAATTGCAGGAATTATATTATTTTATTTTTTGCCCTTTGCTGTGCCATCGTCTAATTTAATTTTGAAATAGATATTCATCAATTTTAAATATATCATGGTTTTGTTACCCATTATTATATTGCAGACATTGAACACAACCTCACAAGAGTCCTGAAGCTTATTAAGAATGAGGACCAAAGCAAAAAAGGTGGGAGCCCAAAAGACTCTAGAAAACAGACAGAAATTGTGGGGCTGATTGAGGACTTCTATAAACAGTACCAGTCGCTCTATACGCTGTATGATCGTCTTACAGGAGAGTATGGGAAATTAGTTCCTCGCAGAATACATAGGTGCACTTCTTTGTCTTCCTCCAGCTCAGACTCAGAGTACTTTTCCTCCGAGGAACTAGACAGTATTAACCGAAGATCAACAGAAAATGAGTATAAAAATGGATCTGACACCACTAAGCAGGAACTTGAATTAGGCAACCCTGAGCTCGTCAACAAAAATATGAAGAGCAGTTCAGACAATGAAAGAAGGGACCATTCTACTCTTTCTAAAGCGAACGATGTTCTTGACACTCAAGCATCAACTCAGGTGAAGGAGTTAGAGGAGCAGTTAAATTTGAAAAAGAGAGAGCTGGAGAGCTTTAGCAAACAGATAAGGGCTCTGGAAGTTCAAGTTGAGAGCAAAACAAATGAAGCGAAACAGCTGAGCGCCAAAAATACAGGGCTGCACACTCGAATTCTGGAACTTGAATTGTTGTTGAAAGAGAAAGCAGGGGAAGCAGCTGGTCTGGAGGTGATACTCATGAACAACGAGAACATTGCAATATCTAATATTGCAGAATTAAAGGTACAAATAAAAAATCTGGAACAGGAGGCCGAAGCTCTGCGGACCCAGAAAGATGAAATAAGAGGAAATATAACGAGTGATAAAAATGAAGCATTTAACCAATTGAAGGGCTTGACCAATCAGCTTAATGCTATGCAGCAAAATTTAGATTCTCTACACAACCAGAACAAGAAATTGGAAGCTAAGATGGCAAGAAGCAGGGAAGAGGCTTCGCAGTACCTGATTCATATTGAAGATTTGCAGGGAAAATTGGCTGAGAAGGCTTCATTTGCACAAAAAATGCTTGAGGAGAAAGAGCGTTTTATTGGAAGAATAAGGGGCTTGGAACTGGAAGTCGAATCTCGATCCAACCAGACAGAGAAATTGGAAGAGCAGTTAAGAGGTAAAGACCATGAGATTGATCAGCTGATAGAAGAAAACAAATCCCTACAGGATAGAAATGTTGAATTAATAAGAGCACTGGAACAAAGCAGGCAAGAGCTCTCTGCTCTTATGAGGGAACATGAGAGTGTTAAATATGGAGCTTCTGCACAAGCCATGGCTTTCACGACAGAAGTTAATAATCTGAGACTAGAGTTAGAATCTTTGCAGGAACAAACAAGTAAGTTGGAGATAGAAAATGAGAGAGGGAAAGAAGATTATTCAGAGAGTCTGGCAAAGATGGAAAATCTATTTAGCTACTTAACAAGCAAGATTGCTGATCAAGAGAAAATCATAAAGGAGCAGGCAGAAACCGTTAAGCAAATAAATGGGGAGTATAAAGAAGCAAAAACATTGTCCAAAAATTTCAAGTTGAATCGGCAATTCGCAGAAAGGAGAATGGAAGAATTGGCAGAAGAGTTCCGGAAGAAAGCAGAAGATAATATTCGCCTGTTGGCCGGCAGGATTCATGTAGCTGAACAGCTGCATAATGAGAACAAAAATAGTTACAAATTGACAAAGGAAAGGTACGAGCAAGAAATCGGAAAGCTTGAAGAGAAAATTGCAAGTTTTGAGGATGAAGTAAGGAAGAGTAGAGTCACAAGGGTGACGGCAGTGGAAGTTCAAAATAAGATAAACTCGGGTACGTTGGACTTTGATGCAAGGAAAATCGAGGAACTAACAGGGCATTTTTTGAGCCGCCTTTCGAAAATAGTGGGTGAGGTTCAGTTTGCAAAGGATTGGATAAAGAGAAGGAAAGGTGAGATGGAAAAACTGAAGAACAACGTGGATTGCCTAACTACGTTGCTGGATGATAGGGAAGCGCAGGAATTCTTGTTGAGAGAGAAGGTGTGTAAATTAGAAGTGAGGGTGAGCGAGGAGGGATTTGAGAAGTTGAATCTAACCAAAGCCGTGAGCCAACTTGAGAAGAGAGTGGGAAAATTGGAGAGGAAACTGAGAGAGAAAGACGAGGAACTGATTAACCTAGGGGAGAAGAAGAGGGAAGCAATAAGGCAGCTATGCTTACTGGTTGATTATCATCGCAACCATTGCGGCTATCTAAAGGATTTGATCACAAACATGAGGGGCAGTAACAGAGCAAGAGCTTAAAATGTCTTTGCCCCCTCCGAAGGGAAGAAATACAGAGAGAGACGAAGGAAAACGGTTATTTTGCGTCCTTTCGCTAGCTACGAGGTTGTCATCAACTAGAAATCATAACACATGTAGGCCCGGGCCCAGCCCCTTATGAATGGGTAAAAGATAAAAATATTTAAATACACCCTTTTTAATGTTCATATTTTCTATACTTAGATCGTATATCTTCTGCCATCCATGTTGCTTTGAATCTTTTGATGTAGCCTGCTACTTAGTATCCAACCATTTTATTCAATGCCAAAATTGAAATGGTAAGGTCTAATGGTCCTACTTGTTTTTTACTCTCATATTTTACTTTTAGTTAAAGTAGAAACTCTGGGGTCCCAAAAAATACATATATAAATTAAATTTTATTAAATATATATTTAAAAAATTAAATTATTAAAATTTAATAAATCTATAATAATTGTAATTGATTTTGCAAAATTATGTAAAAAATTTAAATAGGAGTAAGGTTTCTTTTTTTTTTTTTTAGTCAAAAATTTTTTACTCAGGTAGCAGTCTCATAACATTCATTAAAAAATTATTATAGCTAATTTTTCCTAAAATTGGCAGCCACACCACTAAGATGTAACAAAGCGCACATCATTTCGTCGTGTGACTTGAAAGTGCAGCCTGAGACGGTTCCTAAACCCATGGCAATTACGTTTTGAGGGAAATTGAATCTATTGACTTTTTTTTGGTTATTTTTTACTATGCAATAAAATTTAAATTATCAATTTATTTTTGATTAATTTTCATTTTATATTTCTCTATTATTTACTTTATTTTTAATTTTTAAAATTAAAAATTAAAAATTTTCAAATTCATTTTAAGACTGGTCATTGAGATCAAGCTCAACACGCTACAACAAGATGAATTGATCATGTGACGATCCTTTCCGGCAATTAAGTGCTGCATTGAGATTTGCTTACGTTTTTATGTCTATAAGTCAGTATATTCTGTAAGAAAAAGATAAAAGTAAAATTAGAAAAAATAATTATAAATTATAAATTAAATTTAAATAAAAATAAAAAAATCCAAATTTATTGAATTCCTAATTACTTTTTTTATTTCTATTCTATCTCAGAGCAACAGACCCTATCTTTTTTAATTATTTTTCAATTAAAAAATCGACACGAAAAAAGAAAAAAGGGTTAATATAGCAAAAAAGCCTTTCAGGTGATTCACCGAATCACCAGTCCGTCGGTCACCAAAAACAATGACCCGCCATTTTGCTACGTCACCGCGAGAAATTGCTTTCACCGTGACTCGTTGGTAATAAATTCGGGAACGAGGGGTTACACGAGGGAAGCAATCCAAAGATTCCATTCCTGAAATTTGAAGCTACAAAATGCTGGCGTCCATTTGAGCGCTCTAATCATACTAAACCGCTTTGGCATTCAAATTTTTAATTTCCTTTATTGTATAAACTTGGCTCTCCGTTTCTCACAGTTCTTGAACAGTTCCTCTCGTCCTTTTTCTTCTCCTTCGTTTCGATTCTCTCCCAGTTTGATCATCTGGTTCCAGGATCTCATTCTTGCTCCGACTTTCTGGTAACTATGAATTTCATTTCTTGAATCGTCTTACTTTCGTTACTCTTCTTGTGTTTCGTTCTGACTTCTGAGTTGAATTCTTCGAAATGAGATTCTAGCCTTCAAGCTCATAGGCTCATAGTTTAGTTGCGAATAATTAAAGTTTCACTCTCTCTAACCCTTGCTTCTGACTTCAATCAGATCAAGTTCGCTTGTGGCAAACTGAATTTCAAGCTTGCTTTGATTGTTCTGTATTTGCCTTTGTTGTTTTCTGCATTAGCATATGGTTTTGAAGGTCCTGTCATATTTAGTTCTTAATTTAAATTGCTGTTCAATGGCAAAAGATTTGATAGTACGGCGATATTTGATTTAAATGCTTCTGTTCTTTGCTGTGATTTGGATTTTAAGATTACCGTCAGGCATGGATGAAAAGTAGTGTTGCTATCCAATTTCAATGTATTTGATCATTTTCATCATCACCGGTGACATTGGTCGAAGCTCAATTATCTTTTTTCTGTCATAGATTTGCTGTAACCCTTGCTTCTGAATTTGATTAGATCAAGTTCATTTGTGGCAAACTGAATTTCATGCTTGCTTTGATTGTTCTGTTCTGTATTTACCTTGGTTGTTTTCTGCATTTGCATATGGTTTTGAAGGTCCTGTCATATTTAGTTCCTGATATAACTTGATTTTCTATCGCAAAAGATTTGTGTAGTCCGATGATATTTGATTTAAATGATTCTGTTCCTTGCTATGTTTGGGATTTTAAGATGAACAAAATCTTAGATACTGTCAGGCATGGATGAAAACTATTGTTGCTATCAATTTCAATGTATTAGGTCATTTTCCTCATCATCGGTACTATAGGCTGAAGCTCCATTTTCTTATTTCTGTCATAAATTTGATGCATCTCCGTAAATTCACTCTCGAGCCTACTGCGAGTTTACCTTTGGACCTTTCACAAATAGCTTATGAGCAAAGACTGGAAGAAAAGTGAAAGCCTGAGATACATGGTTTTCCTTAGCGGATTTGTGTATAAATCGATGCATTCGAAATACTGATTAAGATCACTTATTATCAATTTAAACCGCAAGATAGTGATTATTACCTGTTTTCTTCCATTCCCTTACCATTAGATGTATTTTCTCGTTCATTAAATTTCTTTTTTCTGGTAAATGGTGACCAATAATTTATCTATTATTTTTTCAAGAAAATAGCTCACCTGTTTTGTTTCCAACGACATCGTTGCTGTCTCTTTTGAGTCCCTTCTCGGTGATTCCCGGAGTTGTTGACGTGGTGCCAGAATAGAATTGTTGGCGCCTAGGCGACTCGTACCTTTTCTATATTCTTTCCCTGTTATAGTTTTAGTTTATGTCATATCAATTACTCCGTTGCCAAAAATTGGATTTGGATTAAACAAAGGTGAATTAGCAGTAGGCAAACTGAAAACTTGTAGTAACATATATTCTGGACCGGAAATTATTGCAATCAAATTTTGGTTAAGTGATGATGGCAGTTGCTTGCGCTTTCTGAGCCAGAGATAGAGAACCCAAACATTTTACAGTGCTTTTTCTTTCTCTTTCTCTTTTCTCATTTTCTCTCTTTTTTTTTCCCCCTCTTTCTCTAGGAATCCCAAATTTTGATGTTATTTTTTTATGCTGTCTGTTTTTTGTGGTGTGTGGTGGCGTGGAAACCAATGAACCAAAAACCCCTCGTGTAAATGCTCTGATGCTGACATACAGGCCAAGGGTCTCTCTTATCATCGCTTTTATAATTATAAAGGGAAGGAGAAATGCAAGTTCCTTGCCACATTCAATGAGCTTCCCATTTTCCACACTGTTATTCTACAATAAGAAATTTTCATTCGAAAATCTTGATTCCTATCTGAATAAATAGTTCTGCTATCATCTATCTCTCAGATTCCAAAATGTTGCAAGACACATTTTCTTCTCATAGCTAATAAATTATCTTGAAATTTGTCACAGAACAATGCTTTTCAAATTTTCAGCTCCTGACTTACCTGGGATAAAAATGGACATCTGATTATCTTGACGGGAAACTACTAAGAAAAGGACGAGCAGCTGCAGGGAACTAAAACAGGTATGATCTCTGTCCAAAATGACACAGAGATGCCATATGACAACTCAAAATTGACACCATGGAAAATAATGATGAATAATTTGTATGATTTATGTCTGTGACCTTGTGATGGTCAAACAAAATGATGAGGTGTTTTCGTATTTCCTACAGAAATTGAAGACTAAAACGGATACTGAAGTTGTTAGAGATGCGAATCTTGATGAGGATGGTGCCCCTGTAGAATTTTCTATGAAGGGACCGCTTGTTAAACTAATTGAGGACTTCCACAGTCAGTACCAATCACTCTATGAACGTTATGATCATCTAACGGGAGAACTGAGGAAGAAGATTAATGGCAAGCGAAAAAAGGAGACTTTTTCATCTAGTTCAGACTCAGATTCAGATTATTCTGCAAGGGACAAAGACAGTAGAAGTGAACAGCTGGAAGGTGAATTCCAAAAGATCATTGATGGCATAAAGCAAGAACTTGGAATGGCACATCCAGAAGCTGATGAATTAAATGCGAAGTTGACAAGTACATATGAAGAGAAGGAAGATCTAAATTCAAAATATCTTGAAGCATTAAGCAAGATACAAGAGGCAGACAAAATCAACGTGGATTTAAAAACTGATGCCGAAACACTAGGTATTCAAAGATCAAAACTGTTGTTTGATAATGGTGAACTAAACAAGCAACTGGACATTGCTGGTAAGACGGAAGCTGAACTGAATCAAATATTGGAAGACATGAAGAGAGAAATATAAAATTTGAAATGGGAGAAAGAGACAGATTTCCAGCAGATTGGTGAGGAACAAAAGATTACAAACAGCCTGAGAACCATGTTTGATCAACTGAAAGATGAGAAATCAGCCATTATGAAGGAAATAGAATCTGTTAGAGGGGAACATTTCATGCTAAAGCAGCAGTTGGAACGTGCAGAGCAGCAAGTGACAAGTATAAACCACACTTTGAAAGTCACCGAGGAAGAGAATAAATCTTTTAAGTCAAAACTTTCCCATGTTTCAAATGAGGCTCATCTGGCTCAAGATAGAATAGAAAACTTGTGGCTGAATCGATTCTGTTAAAGGATAAATTATATGAGAGAGAAAGGGGAGTTTCAGCCCTCACTCAGATGCATGAAGGGTATAAGAATGAAGCCTCAAATTTTAAGGGCGTTAGAGGCACAAGTCACAAACCTGGAGCTGGATTTAGAATCTCTGCGAACCCAAAACAGAGACGTGGAAGTGCAAATTAAGAGTAGTAGCACTGAAACAAAAGAACAGAGAGAGTGCAATACAGGGCTACAAGACCAAATTTTAGGACTTGAAATGAAGTACAAAGAAAGAGAACATGAACTATCTGCTCTTGTGAAGAAACTTGAAGATAATGAGAATGAGTCATCGTCTAAAATAGCAGATTTGACATCTCAAACGAACGATCTGCTGACTGATATAGACATGTTACATTCTCAGAAAGACAAACTAGAAGAACAGATAATTGTTAAAGGCAATGAATCATCAATGCAAGTTAAAAGCATTATGGATCAGGTTAATGTATTGCAGCAGGAGTTGGAGTCCCTAGAACACCACAAATCTGACTTGGGAGTTCAACTAGAAAAAAAGGTCCAAGAAAATTCAGAGTATGTGATTCAGATACAAACTCTCAAAGAAGAGGTCATAAGCAAAACTCAGGATCAACAGAGGTCTAGGGAAGATAAAGAAAATTTAACCATGCAGATAAGGAATCTGGAATTAGAGATGAATACCATAAAGAACCAGAAGCGTGAAGTAGAAGAGCAAATAATGGCCAAGAACCATGAGATCAGACAACTGAGGGAAGAAAAGTTGGGTCTGCAAGACAACGTAGCTGCTTTGGAGAAAAGATCAGCAGAGAGTGAGAGTGACTTCTCTATTCTTCAGAACATATTTAATAAAGTAGAAACCGAAAGATGACAGTATGGTGGGCTTGGGGGAGGAGAAGAGGGAGGCCATCCGGCAGCTGTGTGTGTGGATTGATTATCATCGCAGTCGTTGCGACTATCTCAAGGACATTCTATCACAGACTCGCAGAGGCCAGAGAGCAACGTAAGTCCAATTAATTTTTTGAAGAAGTATGCTTAACTAGGTGTTGTTACATGATTAACTTTAATTAGTTCAATTTTTTTTTTTCCCAAACAAGTGTGTTCATAAATGGATTTCACTTGCATCATATGGAATTAATTCATTGTCCGTGGCTTGAACCCTTCAACCCACAAAAAAATATCATCTTACTTTTTCATTTTATTTCTATATTTTAAATTTTAATTTATTTCGGCTTGTCAAAATAAAAAATATTTTAATTCATTTCGGAACATGTGGTATGCTGTGCGAAGGCTGTCTTCTTATTTTGTCTCTTCAATCCCTTTACCCTTTCAGGATTGAGACCCATATTTAGCCAAGAATTATGCTGCATTGACGTGATAATTGTATATAAAGTGCGTATCTTATATAAAGTGTGTACGTATTTTCCAAAACCAGCTTAAAGGTGACAAACGTTTTACCCCATGATTCAGTGAAGGTTTTACAAATGTCATTGGCTTGGGATCCATACGTATACTTGATGTACTCTTGTCACGTAAATGCAGTATAATTCGTTTAGCCACTCTTGAATTTTAAATACAATGGGTACACCTACACCAGTACAAATATTTAGTGATTATATTCTTTATATCAATATTTGTTTTTCAATATACGAGGCGTTTAGTTGAAGATTTTATAATTATTTCGTAGAATTAATTATTCAAATAATTTTAATATAAGTATCTAATACCTAGAAAATAGGTGATAACATTTTTTTATTTTTAAGATTAATTATAATTTTTGAATTTATGATTTTAGAATTAAAAATTTAATATTTAAAATTTAATTATAAAATTTTTATTTTAAGTTCAAGATTTAAGATTTAGTATAAATTATAAGTTTTAATATTTATGATTAAATATTTTAGATATTAATGTTTTTTATTTAGCATTTTATAATTTAAAATTGATGATGTAGTATTTAGATTGAGATCATAATATTTAAGATTTATTTTTTAAAATTTTAAAATATAATATTTAATGTTTAAATTTTTAAATTTAAATTTTTATAATTTAAAAAAATTTTTAAATTAAATTTAAAATTTTATAATTTATAATTTAATATTTACTGCTTTAAAAGTGCCATGTTACATGAGAATGAGTTACTTACTTTTTATAAATAATTAAGTTTTATTAAATTTTAAAATATTAAGAAATCGTACTAAGTAATTAGCTCAAATATAAAAAATTCTTTCTTAAATAAAATTTCTTAAGAAATATAAAAAAAGAAATTGTATACTGAGCACTTTTGTAATCGCTTCCAGGCTTTGCTGAAATAATTACAAAACAGCTTATTAATTTTTAAAATAAATTACATTCACTTTTATGATATTTAATTATAATATTTTATTTTATTTTTATTTAAATATTATACTCTTCTCATTTATTCAAATATTAATTAAAAAAATATATCTAAATATTAATAAAATATTCATAAAAATATTAAATTAATATTTTACTCTAATTTTATTTAAAAATTATATTTACACTCAATTAACTATTTTAAATTATTAATATCTTGATAAATTATGTATTTTTAAATAAATAATTATATTTATTATAAAATATAAATTTAACAATATATGTAATTATAAAAAAAAATTTAATATAAACATAAAGACATATTAAGGATGAGTTTAGTTAAGAAAAAAAAAGACTGTTTATGCTCTACATTTTTTTTAACTAAACTCACTATCAAGATGCTTTTATATTTGTATTAAATTTTTTTCATAATAATATATATTGTTAAATTTATATCTTATAATAAATATAATTATTTGATTAAAAATATATAATTTATCAAAATATTAATTATTTAAAATAATTAACTAAATTAAGGTATAATTTTTAAATAAACTTAAAATAAAATATTAATTTAATATTTTTTGTAAATATTTTATTAATATTTAAATATATTTTTAATTAATATTTAAATAAATAAAATAGAATGTAATATTTAAATAAAAATAAAATAAAATATTATAATTAAATATGTCAAAAGAATTGATATAATTTACTCTAATTTCTATAATCCTTTAAGACGTTGGCTTTCATAACTATTTACTTATGAACTTGATAAAGGATAATGTAGTTCGTTATAGACTATTTGACTAAAGATCCCCGAGCAACTAAATTGGTCCGCGAATAGACGCCTAGAATTTACTTGTTAAATTCAAATTCTTTGATTTTTGTTTTTAATTTTAGTAATTTTTAACTTTATTTTTTATTTGTAATATGAGTCTAATATAAAATATAGAAATAAAAAAAACAAAAATCCTGCTTGATTGCATTGTGAAATATTATGGAGGGAAAGGGAGGAAAGAGAAAAGTTGAAAGGAAACAATTGTTATAATTTGCAGGTTTTTTCAGCAAAGGAAGAGAAATGAGAAATATTTTTAAATGTCATCGTGTGACCTCTCATTCTCATTTTTTTTTTCCAAATCTGCCTCTCAAAGCCTTAGAAATTAGAATTCATGCCCACAAATTATGTCTATATAGCGCATTGTAATAGAGCCAACAAAAATGTAAAATATAAAAAAATTTACGCTGTTAGTTTTTATAATCCAGTTATAACAAAGATAATTGGACTACCAGGCACCAACGAAATCAATCTAGCGCATCTCAGCACATTTACTTACTGCCATTGGATTAGAATTACATGATATAGATGAGGCCATGGATGGGACACATACAGCAAGCGGCTACGATTATTATCTTCAAATTTCATCACAGAATATAAAATATACCTGCTACCGCCAACACTTCTGCTGGCGTGTCAACGAATTGCTAATGATGTTCTTCCATCTGATATTCTCATCTAAACTCCAAGAATGTACTTCAATACCTCGCATGTTACGAGGTTAGAGCTATGGATGGGACCACCAGAGCAGAATACAGTCAGAAGGAATGTATAATAGAGGATATTAAGGTGGGAATTCGAAGAAAATAATCATGTAAAATCTATATTGTTAAAAAAAATAAAATTTTACTTAAAAAATACGAAACAGATAGCAATAATAGACTACTTGGTACAACAAATTGTAATTTCCTACTGGTTATAAAATTGTAAAATTACCCACGGTGAGACTTATTTACTGATTAAATGAAAAATAACATTATTATTGTGCAAAGTGAATTTTTAAAAAAAAAATTGTAAATTTAATGATCAAGGGTCATAAAAAATTATACATATAATTACTTATTCACGGATAAGAAAATAATTTGATGCAAAATCTAACTAACAAATCCACAAAACTGCCCGCTGGAAAAGAAAAAAGGAAAAATAAAAGTAATAATTCAACTGACCTTCACCAAATTGGGGATTAAGCCCTTGTAATGCCATAAATCCCTTGTGCTCACTGTTTTCCTGAATGCTTCAACCATGCCCGTAAACTTCAGAGGTGCTTTGCTCTTGCCATCACCAGCAACAACTGACGCAGCATCTTTGCAACCCACCATCTGCATTCTACGGCGAACGACATCAAGGGGGTAAGCCACTGTCTGGCCAACAATACCGGCAGCTGCCCCTCATCAAGCCTCGTAATCACACTTAGCTCAGTCTTAAATTAATCCGAGTGGCTAGTTTGAATCAATCGATCTTTTCGAGATTCATATACAGCAAAATTAAGAACCACACACGGTATCTGGCAGATGCCATAACAAAACAATTATGCCTCTTCGTATAGATATAATCATAGGAAATCATCAACTACATGAACTATAAAAATCAATAAAATATTTCCTTCTAACAAACAGCATGCAGAAAGGTAATAACCAATCTATCTTTTTGAAAAGCAATTTTTATAACTTACAACTCCTATGACTTAAGGTAGCCATCCTTTGTACAAAGCCCGATGGCCTTCTTCCCTAAAGACTTGTAAGAGCATGAAAAATCCCTCTGTACTGGCGCGAACACTTCTTGGTCTGCAAATTTATTTAACATGTACTGGACTTAGCTCTCAAAGCAAACATTTCAAGCAGGTATATCTGCGTTCCACAAACATTACTTCTAGAAGCTAATCCATATCAACAGAATTTCAAAAGAATTGACTCATCTGTTAATACCTCAACAGGCCGTCCTCGCACCATGTCCGTTGGGTAAGTTGCAGATATAGCAATGAGTCCAGCACATGCGCCAGCTCCAGGATGGAGAAGAGCAGTGAGCTGAGTTTCTTCTGCAAAAGGAGTTGGCAAAAAAAACATGAACAACCACACTAACACCGTTGAATGATTATGTCTATAGACCAACAAACACATGATTCAAGCACAAAGGTAACATAAACAGACAACTCTATTCAGCTATAGTAGTCATCAGGAAGTTTCAAACTTCCTTTTTGATACTAACATCATAGACAGAAATGTAATATGAATTATATAACGATCATCACCATGTTGAAGGACAGTGTTCCCATGGACAAACCACTTCTAACAAAAGTTTCTAGTGTGTTTCCGATGTAACTTTGCCGTAATATTACATGACTGTCAGACTATAATCAAGGGTACAGGGAAAAGTCTAGCTGTTTTTCTGTTGCATCAAACCAGCTAGCCCTCAACAATGTTCAGATGCATAATAGAGTGACCTAAGGAACAGAGGAGGTATTGTTGGTGGTACCATTTCCAGGTTGTAGCCGATAAAGCCATAGAATAGCCCTGCATTTATATTAAGCTAAAGTGCGCAAAAAAGACAAAGAAAAATCCTTATGATCAGTAATGAAGTAAGACGCGTGATGCTAAGATGTACAACTTTTTATAAATATAACACTAAATATATGTGGGGAGCCTAATGTGAGTTTACAAAAAGTGTCAACAGAGAAAATACATATAAAAAAAAATAGATCAGCAGAAGCATATTTAGATGCCTGCTAATAGCCAGAGAACTTCACTGCAGAATTTGGGACAATATGAGCACAATTAGTTCTATTTCCTTTAAACAATCCTCTAAAACCCTCAGTTTTCCATTATTTTTCAAGCCTTCAATTGTTCCACTGTATTTTATATTATGAGTATTTTGAAACTGCATTTTCAAAAAGGCCATGTCTGTCTTATTTCGCTGAACACAAAATTATACAAAGAACACCACCCCCTTCCTCTCGATTATGCATCTAAACGCACACACATGGCAATCCACTCTTTGCTGTAGGCTATTATCAGAAAAAGAAAATGGTTAGCATCAAATAAGGATCTACAACTAAACACATGTTTCGTTGACAAAAATAAAGCTCATTGCCATAGGTGACAATCAGCATTCCTATGTAAATGTAACGGACTTTTTTAAAAGCGAGGAGTGCAGAAGAACAATTAACAGCCACAAGACATTAGTAGTAGCAACAAGGTTGATGAGAACCAGCTGCAGCAGAATCTTTAATCTCCCCAAAGGAGCCACAGTCATTTGTGATCTATAACAGAAAGTGCAAATATAATGCTTGATCTTAGCAAATGCAAAGAGAAAATTCAATCTCAGACATTCATTAATAAAAACTTTCTCATCAATGCAAAGAAAGCTATCGATAGTTGTATAGCGCCGCTGAACAACTATCAGTAATTTTAGCAAACATATCTAACAGCACCGTTCACTTGGCCACAAACAGACATCATTTTTAAGATGTCAACGAACAGTTTGCCCTGCGCTGAATCTTTTTCCAATCATGTGTTCAATACTTCAAAAGCATGACATTCGACAGCCAAAATATCATTCCAAGGATTCATTGATCGAGTAGTGAACAGAAAATTCGGTAATTACCCAAGAAAAGAGTTCAATTCAAAAGAGTAGCCTCTTAGATAAGAAAATCTCTTAGACTTAAGCACCATTCCATAATTGCTTTTGGAACCGACTCGTAACAAGTTGCATGCTACGTGGAAAACGTTGTTTCCCATAGAGTACTTCACAACTTCTAAAATGGAGTTTCTCGACGGAATGTCACCGTTCAAAACCGGGAAACAAAAAATGGAAAACAACAACACGATTAACAGCATAATAGTAAAATTTCTTCACGGTAGAAGAACTACGAATCAAACAGCTAATGGAACAAAGTCTCAAAAGAATAATCAAATTTCAATGAACAACCTAAAACTAGTAAAATGATCACAGAATAGCAATTTCACGATCGCGTACATGCAGAGCCGAGTTACGTGAGTACTTGATCAACAAATCCAATCAGAAGATTAAAATATGTTTAAGAAAGACAGTAAGATAAAACAAGAGAAAAGACTGAGACCGCGGCCACAATGCTAGCAAAACAAGAGAGAACTCACAAAAATTGGAGAAGTAATAGCAGGGAGGAAACATAAAAGAGAAAGCAGTTGCAGAAAGAAGCCTCCTCTCAAACGCATGAAGACTCGCATGCCTAAACCATAGCGAAAACGGGAAAAACAACAGCAGAGAGAATAACACAAGCAACCGAAGTTGGAATCTATCAAAGGCAGGGGAAATAATCATTAAAAAAATTGAAGAAATTAAACTCACACTAGGCCGGCGATCCCTCCTGCGACGAGAGAGTCGCAGATACTGACAAGCGTATGACTAGGCGCTTTTACTCCGTCACTAGCGAGCTTCGCTTACTCGGCGAGATTCACGATCGGGAAGACCATAGACGTACAAGTCTTTCCGACCACATTTTCAGACGCCATTGATACCTGAGAGGATCAAACTCGCCAGAACCCTAGGAATTACGGCCAGAAACCAATTGCCCCGGCTATCCGACGGCAACTACTAGAGAGAACGAGTTCACATTTGAAAGGCGAGCTGTGAGATGAAGACGAGAGAGGTCTATAACGGAAAGAAAGGAAGGGAAAGCAATACGAAATGTTTTAAAATAAATTTTGTTTTTAAATTTCTAAAATTCTCTGGTTCGCGCTCCATTTTCGGTGCTTTTGTTTTTTCTTTTTAGGGCCTGGCGACCTGTGGTCTCAACTTTTGCTCTCGGTGTAGCTCTCGAGTGGCCCAAAACCCCTGGGGAATTCGTATTAAAGCATTTTTTATAAGGTACTTCAATCTGTCCTTAATCCGTTGGATGGCTAAATTGGGGGTTGATATTGACATTTTTCTTTTGGATGATCGAAAGGGGAAAAAGGAAGAAAAACCCAAACAAATTACACCACTATATTCCTTGTCAGCGCTACCCCATTCTGTCTTCAATCAGCAACGTGCACAACTTCAAAGGGGACTCCTTAAGCTCATGAGGCATGCAGGCCCATAGCTACCAGTTTATCAGCACAACAGTTTTGCTCTATGAATATGTTGAAAACGAACTTCGCTGAAGTTTTGCGTGGTCACAGTTATAGCTTCCCGCATAGGTTGACCTCCGATAGGCGATCTTTAGAGGCTATCAATAACAGCGTTGGAGTCACATTCAACCACAAGCTGATGGCACCCCATCTTCTTGGCCAAGTTGAGCCCTATAGAGATTCTCCAACATCCGTCGCTTCTTCACATGCTCGGTAAAACCCCCTAAGCCACCTGCCAGATTTTGTGAAGTCTTGCCTTCGCGATTGTTAAAGAAAAATACACACACACACACACACACACATATCTATATATATATATATATATATATATATATATATATTTTGATACGTGATTAAGGAAGTTTTAGTGAATAATGCCATTTATTCGTAATCTTATAATATAAGGTGTGTATAAATTTTATTAAAAATTGTAATATATAAAATGTATGTGTAATTAACATTACTAGATTTTAACATGATAACATCATATTAACTATTGAGAAGACGTTTATTTAATGAAAGGATTTAATATGAAGTGTGCTTCAAAGTCTGTTTTGTTTTGCATTTGATCCTGAATAATTAAAAATTTATTTTCGTTCAGAATTGGGTACCCAAAAAGAATAATAAATATTTGGTGGGACATAGATAGTTATAAATTTATGATAGGAGTTCCAAAGTATTTATTTTGTGTGATGTGATGCTATGTTATTTATTTATTTATTCTATATTTAATTATATTTTTTAAAGTGAATAATGTGGTATATCACATTGTTGACTAAATATAAAGTGAAATAATAGAAAATAACATAATAAAACTCTTTATTATTATAAACTATTAATTTTTTAGAGAATATAGAATTGGGTGAAGAGCAATGCTATTTCTTTGATTATCTAAAAGTGTGAAACATAATTTGAATAATTTATAATATAATAATCAACCCTAAAATTATCAAGGTAGCAAGCTAGTGGAAAAATAACTATAAACAAAAATTAATAATTTTGTGACTTCATTAAGGTTTGTTCATGGTGAGCCACTTCATTGAGTTTTGCTGCATGTACCTTTTGGTCCTTAGACAGAATACATAAAGAGGGATGGACTTCGTTTTTTTTAACAAGATATGAATACATAATTTAAGTAGGTTATATGCTAATGTATTTACATTACTCTTATGTATATCTGACAAAGATCCAAATCGTATATATATAGCAAAACTTCACTTCATTCACGCATTAAAGAATTTTTGTCTTTTAACTGTACAATTAATAAGGGGTCACAATCATTTAACTTTTGAGTAAATTATTTACTCTTTTTATCTCTTTTTCATTTATTACTTCAAAGTAAAGCAACAAATATCAAATATTCGGATCTAAAATTAATAATATTTTTTAATTTACTTTAAATTTAAGCAACGTTGTAAATGCTTAAATTCTATAAGTTACATTCTTAAACTCACACATTTTATATAATTTAAAAAAAAAAGTAAAAAGTTAAATATTTAATTCAATACTTCCTCTTCTTAATTATATCTCAAATGTAAATGTAAGAATATATATATATATCAGTGCTTATAAGTAGTAAAGAAGAAAAATGGGAAGCATCAAATCGTATTGCTCCCAACATTTAATTCACTTAAATTTTATAACCGTCATGTAGTATTGATTTTTGTAAATTTTATAAATTATAATAAATTTAATAATTTAAATTTATATTATAAAAAATCATTAAAAATAACTCCACATTGAAAAAGGATTATGATTGCATTTCGTGTTTGGGCAAGAATTGTAGCTGGCTTGGAGACTAAACTGAGGAGACAGAAGGAGTTTCAGGCAAGAAGTGGGGACAGAGATGAAGATTGATTATTCGATGCAGAAGTCTCCCCACAAGCTCCTGAAGTTCGCGGTTATCATCTTCTTGTCTGGCCTCGCATTTCGATTCCTTTTCTTTCATTCCATTGAAATTTCACCCGTCTTAGAATCCCATCTCTCGGAGAATACTACAGTTCCTGAATCAGAAGACTCTGTTTCAACACAAATTCCTGAGAATGCTGATCAAGTATCTCTTTCAGATGCAAGTAAGCAGACGCCGCTCTTTGTTGGATTTATTATAAATTTTATTTATTCCTTTCCCTTGCTATTTCATCGAGGGCAGTTGGGCACACGTTGAAAAATCAAAAGAAAATTCAAATAAAAATCAATTTAGATCAGAAGAAACTACTACTGTCGTGAAGTATGGCTTGTTTCAAATTTTTATGCAGAAAACTGTGATATTTTACGAGGGGATTGGACACCAAATCCGTTGGGTCCAGCTTACACCAATGAAAGCTGTAACTTCATTGAAGGTCATCAGAATTGCTTGAAAAATGGGCGGCCAGATACAGAATATCTATTTTGGAGGTGGAGTCCGCGAGAGTGTAAGTTACCTCAGTTTGATCCTCGGAGATTTCTCCAAATGATGCGAAGTAAAAACTGGGCATTAATTGGTGATTCTATACAACGTAACCATGTGCAGTCATTGCTGTGCATGCTATCATCGGTATGTGCTATTATTTTCAAAAATAGTTTTAGCTATTGGCAATCGACCAGTAATTCACTAGTATAATTTAACATTTCTGAATAATAGGAAGAGCAAATCTGCCATGGGCAACTTTGGTTGGATTAGTTCTATAACACGGTCATATCTTAATAATCAGGGAAAGGAAAGGGAGAATAAGAGAGAGGGGTGTAGGGGGAAGATGACACGCCTAATTGTAATTCACCACTTTGTTTCACGGAGCGAATATTTTAGAGAATGGATCCTAATGGACCTGGATTGCTGAAGATAACTTCTTCCAACTGTTAACTCCCGTCTATTTGCTTCTCACCTTTCTTAACACAGCGTTATTCTTTTCTCCTAACTCATTGATTTGAAAGGTTTAGTTTCCTGGTTGATCTCTTTTGTTTTTTAACTCATTTCCCCTCCATTCTGTTTACATTTAGTTTATTTGTCCCCCAGGAACATCTCTTAGATCAACAATTTACTAGCCAGAACTTATATTGCTGTGCATTGATCAGTTATGAAAGCTGAAGTTTGTCGTGGCTTGTTTTGATTGGCAGTTGAAGCTCATATAAATATAGAATTATGAAACTAATCATACAACATATATAATATTATGCACTACAGAAGCTCATATAGTTTGGTAATATTCTTAATTTTGCCCGACTCCATAGATAAGTGATAAATTTCAAGGTATGAGTATAACATTGAAAACAAACAATCTTAACTCCATGCATCATCATTTGGTGTGTATTAAGGCATTTTTACCAACGTTTTAAAAATGCATCCATAATTCTTGACGATTCTTTTTCTCTGATATCAAGTGCTTTCTCCTTTATTTTGGTGAATTTCTGAGTTATTATTGTAAAAAATTTGATAACTGTGAAGCCCACGACTTCCATTGCCACTTCATTTGTTTTCTTGCCATGAGTTGATGACTGTGAACTCCATGACTTTGTTTATCATTTGATTTGATATCTTAAGGAATGTAACATAGGACAACACAATTTACAAAGCATGATAGTCTATTTTGCCCTTCAGGTCGAACAAGCTGTTGAGGTTTACCATGATGAGGAATACAGGTCCAGAAGGTGGCACTTCCCCTCTTACAACTTCACCATCTCATTTATTTGGTCACCTTTCCTTATGGAAGCTGCTATTTTTGAGGATCAAAATGGTGTTTCAACTTCTGAAGTTGAGCTACATCTTGACAAACTTGGTACATGGGCAGATCAGTGCGAGGGTTTCGACTACATGATTCTTTCAACTGGGAAATGGTTTCTCAAATCGGCAATCTATCATGAGAATGGCACTGTGTTAGGTTGCCACTACTGTCCTAAAAGGAACCTGACGGAGCTGGGGTATGATTTTGCTTATCGCAAAGCCCTCCGACTTGTCATGAACTTCATAGTGTCTTCCCATCACAAAGACTTGATATTTTTCAGGACATCCACGCCCGATCACTTTGAGAATGGGGAATGGTCTAGTGGGGGAGCTTGCAATCGAAAAGCACCAGTTAAGGAAGGCGAGATGAAATTTAAGGATTTGAGCATGATTCTTCGCAACATTGAATTAGAGGAGTATCGAAATGCTGCTCCTATGGCCTCAAGAAATGGGGTGAACTTCAAACTTCTTGATGTTGCACCACTTTCCCTTTTGAGGCCCGATGGGCATCCTGGTCCCTACAGACAGTTTCATCCATTTACCCAGGGCCAAAATGCTAAGGTTATAATGGATTGTTTGCATTGGTGCATACCTGGGCCAATTGACTCTTGGAATGACATAATAATGCAGATGGTCGTAAATGGGTAAGAAAATCAGTCAAATGCCCCGTACATTTCTCTCAGGCAAGTTGTGAATACTTGTTAATTGCTGCTTATCCATCCATACACACTCAGACCAGGCATTGTTTACATTGAATTCGGGTATGCAAATCAAATCTAGCATAAAGGATTCTGAATCTCAATTTATAGCTAATTGTAATATTTATGTTGGTATTATCTCATCGAGATTGATTTGCACCTTGTGAAAGTAAAAGTAGTAATAGTTTAAGCATATGCCAATGAATATATGTCTTTTGGGCATACGTGGTCATCTGAGGCAACAGTTGTCCTGCTTTTTTCTGTATCCTTTGACGCTTCTAATATCAATGCTCATGTTGATGTATAATTTTGTATGATATCATGCCTTTGAATGGCAGTATATTTCAAGACAAAAAATAAAAATAAAAGGAAGTATATTAACCTAAAAAGAAGTATACGCTAAAATTTATGCTTAATGTTTTGTGAAACCCAATCCTCACATGTTAGATGTGATCCAGCAAAGTGAAGATTGATGGGTGTGATTCCACGGCTGAGGTAGACAAATTTTGAGGAAAGATAAAATTAAAAAAAAAATAGTAAAATAAATAAGTTGTATATATTAAATTTTAAAAATAGATAAAAAAAAGTTACAAAATATAAAAAATAAAAAATTCAAATTCAAAAATTAATTTTCGTAATTTGGCTACTACTTCAGTATTTGTTTGTTTTGTGATAAAACTATTTTTTAAAAAATAATAAGAATATTTTAAAGCTATTTTTAAATTCAAATAAATTTAAAATAAAATAAAAGTTATATATTTTATCAAAAGATGATGCAATTTTATACCAATAAAATTAAATAATATATTTAAAAGATATTTAATAATAACTTTCAATATATAAAAAGTTATTTTTTATCTTGTTAGACATAATCTTTTATTAATTTACTATTATTTTTTAAAATAATATTATTATCTTAAATTTAATGTAAAAAAAATCTTTTTAATAACAACAAACAAATCGTAAATCTGTCAAGCTAATTTCATCTTTTTATTCGAAGGGGAAGTTCTCTCCCATCAAATATGGGGAGACAACTTCGTTATGTAATAAGATTTATTAAATTTTATAACTTAATTTATAAACTTTAATAATTTAAAATTAAATATTAAATATTAAATAAAATTTGAAAAATAATTTAACTCTTAGTTGAATCTGGTTGCCTTCCCAAGCTCCTTGCAGTCTTTTGTTGAACCCTTTTTTTAAGCAAAAATACAACCAGCTGAATAAGTAAAAGGCTGAATTCTTTTTAAGGAAAAATTTTTTTCATAATTTATTTTTATAAAAAATTTACATTAATAATATATATTTTTAAGTATGTTAAATATAAAATTTAATAAAATTAATAATTTAAATTTAATATTATAAAAAAAATAATGAGATTTTCAAAGGACAATCTGCTGTCAAGTCCACGTCACTATGAAGAAGTCAATGCGGATGTATGGTTATATTGAAATTCAAAAAATTGCCTCACATATTCATGGCCATAAATTGGTCTTTAATCTCTCTCCGTTTCCGGCCCTAACGGTCAAATTAGAGTAAGATACTGGGCGTCGCTCGGATCCCACTCAAACGATCGGATTTCCAATCTCAGACTCTTTCAAATTTGAAAAATCCAACCGTTGGGTTTCTCGTCCTACAAAAGACCCCGCCCGTCTCCAACGGTACTCACATATTTTGAATTTCGAAGATCTTCTTTCGTCACCCGTCCCCGAATAAACTCTCTTGCTTCTCTGATCCATGGCTGAGATTACTGCTGAAGTGCCAAAGAGGTCAAGGAGCCGACGGGCACTGAAGGAGAAAAAACCATCAACAAACGAGGCCAACATCTTGGCTGGGAAGGTCTCCGAGACATCTGCAACCCCAATTTCACCCTCATCTGATGACTTGGCAAAGGAGAACCAGGACGGTCTTCCTCAGCCGCGCTCCTCACCGAAGAAGGGAAAAGCTGCCTCAAAGAAACAGTCCAAGCAATCTTTTGAGAAAGATTTGCTGGAATTGCAGGAAAAGATGCAGCAGCTGCGGCTTGAGAAGGAGAAGACAGAACAACTCTTGAGGGACAAAGATGAGATGTTGAAGCAGAAGGAGGAAGAGCTTGAAAATCGTGGACGAGAGCAGGATAAGCTTCAGATGGAGCTGAAAAAATTGCAGAAGATGAAGGAGTTCAAACCCACCATGGTTAGATTTTCTTGAATGTATCATTTTCTTCTAACCTTCTTGTTGGTTGCTTCAACCAAAAAGTTGGGGAGAGAAGAGGTTAAAAGTTATGTGTAGTGATTTTTGTAAGGCCTGTTCATTTATATAAGAGATTTTCTTGTGTTATGCTTGCTTAGACTTTGCCAGTGCAAAAAGAGACCGAACAAGATAAGAACAAGAAGAAGAAGAAGAATGGGTGTTCTGAAACGAAAAGGCCTTCTGCACCTTACATTCTATGGTGCAAAGATCAATGGAATGAGGTACAGTAAGAAATCTTTTGCGAGAGTTAAAGTATATCTCTTTTTAAATTTATAATCTACAAACATACTGGAACTCACGTACTTGTTATTATCATCGTTTGTTAAACGCTTTGATGCAGATTAAGAAGGCGAACCCAGGGGCAGAATTTAAAGACATTTCGAACATGTTAGGGGCTAAATGGAAGGCCATTAGTGCGGAAGAGAAGAAGCCTTATGAGGAGAAGTATCAAGCTGAAAAAGAAGCTTATTTGCAGGTAACTGCAGAGGAAAAACGTGCAAGTGAGGCTATGAAGCTCTTGGAGGAGGAACTGAAGCAGAAGAGTGCTATGGAATTGCTAAAACAATATATCCAGTTCAAACAGGAAACAGAAAAAGACATCATCAAGAAGAACAAGTAAATTGTCCCCTCTTCTCCTAGAATTTGTTTGTGTCGCCATGGCAGTATTATTGATACTTCTCTTTTACTTCTGTTCACAGGAAAGAGAAGGATCCATTGAAACCAAAGCATCCAATGTCAGCTTTTTTCTTGTTCACAAATGATAGGCGAGCAGCTCTTCTTGCAGAGAAGAAGAGTGTCTTGGAGGTAATTGGTCATCATCTGCGTCTATGACTTCTGTGAGCCAATGATCGTGTTCAAAAGAACATAGCTTAAATTGGGTGTGTCTTTCAGGTTTCCAAGATCACAGCTGAAGAGTGGAAAAACATGGGAGAGGAACAAAGGAGACCTTATGAAGAGGTTCAACTTCACCCTGTTGCTGATTCTTTATATAATCCTGCTCTTTAGACTTGTTTTCTTACTAATCAATGTTTTCAAAATTACAGATGGCAAAGAAGAATAAGGAGAAATACATCCAAGAAATGGAAGCTTATAAGCAGAAGAAGGATGAGGACGCTGCTAATCTCAGAAAGGAGGAGGAGGAGCAAATGAAAATTCAGAAACAGGAAGCCTTGCAAATGCTGAAGAAGAAGGAGAAAACTGAAAATTTGATCAAGGTCGTCCATTATCACTTCTTTATAAAGTGTAAAATAACGATCTTCCATTTGAACATATCATTATGGCTAATCCATCTATTTTTTAATAATGTAGAAAACAAAAATGAACAGGAAGAAGAAGAAGCAGAACAAGGAAGATCAGAATTCTGATCCTAACAGGCCTAAAAGACCTGCATCCTCATTTCTGTTATTCAGGTGAGTCCATTTAACTGGGCATAGTTCACTAAATTGACGGGGGACTAGTGGAGTTTTGAATTGTAATCAAGATAGAACTTTTCTTTGGTGAACAGCAAAGAAGCACGGAAGAGTTTACAGGTGGAACGACCGGGAATCAATAAATCCACCCTTAATGCACTTATTTCGGTGAAATGGAAGGTATGGCTTCCAAGTTTTCTGTAATCATGATTTCCAAATGTGTCACATCTGAGCTTAATTGTGGCTTCTTGTGTTATATAGGAACTGAGTGCGGAAGAGAGACAAGTATGGAATGACAAGGCCGCTGAAGCGATGGATGCATACAAAAAAGAATCGGAGGAGTACAACAAATCTGTTGGTGCAAACTTGGACCAGAAAACTGAAGAATGATGAAAATTCCATGGGGGATTGACTTTGGATGTTCAAATCTTTATTGAACATCAGCTATTTGGTCATCAATGTGTGTCAATGCTTTTTGAATTTTGCTCCATGTAGTTGTTTTAATCCTTTTTCCTAGTATTCTAGTTTAACTTGATTATGTAACCTAAGCAAAACAACATTAGGTGACTTGAATTGGAATTTCAGTTTGTTATTTGAAATGCCTTAACCACTAGCTTTTGTTCACTTTCAATTATCTTAACGCGGAACAGATCTTATCCCTCAAAGTTCTTATATGATTTTTAATCTGAAAGCTCGTCATGCATTAGGGTTGTAAAGAAAAGCTCGGCTCAGGAGTGCTTGAGCTTTTAAAATGGCGAGCTCCATTCCATCGATAAAGTCTGAAGATACTGGTCTGTTGCTTGAGTTGAGATGGTTCAGCGTAATTTATTAATTATAAATTAAATCCTTGATAAATTTTTGTAATTTATTGGTTATAAATGTAAAATGAATCCTTCAATAAATTTTTGTAATTCATTAATTATTAATTGAATCCTTATAATTTAAATATTCCTGCACATTCATATTTAAACTTTGAAGTCTACTGCTATATTTATCAAAGTGAAAGGCATACTAATGGTGAACAGAATGATATTTGATTTAATTATAGTTTAGTTAACAACAAAACATAATCATTCTAATATGATTCGTGTGTACTATATTAACATGTCTATTCACATCCATCAATACAAGGTCAAAATTAAATCTTAATTGTCATTGATCTGTAATGTCTTATCCTTAATTCTGTCATCCATTGTTTGATAGTTTAAAAAATATATATTTTTTATAATCATTTATTTAAAATAAAAAAGATGAATAAATGAGAAAATTGAAATACCTAAGTTGATAAAGTCTATTTATTTAAATAAGATTATAAACAAATTATTAATAAATGTTTATTGAATAATCATTACTCAAATTTATTTTTTAAGTCAAATCAAGCCGACAATTTTTCAAAACTATGAGGACAATTAATTTTAGATTGAATTATTAAAAAATATTATGCAAATCCACATAATAGCAAGAATAATAAGAATATTCTTAAAAAATGGTAGAACCTATATTAGAATTGATTTTGAGTGTGTAGAAACTATATCCCATTCCCCCATTATTTGTGGATCCCATCAAAACCTCTAAGCTATTTTAAATGACAAGTTCAGAGTACTCATCTTACATAGCAGATATAGTTCGTGGCCATTTGGATAATTCAGAGTCGTTCAAGGGCTCTATTCCATGTTAATTATATAAAATAAGCAATAACCAATAACGAGAATAGCCATATGGAAACTAACGATATGGCCTTTTGCAATTTTTCACATTGTCCCTGGGCTTTTGTGTTTTCAGATTCTAATGCTGTGCATTGCGATACCATCTTGCAGATAATATATACCGATCATTTTAATTCACTATAGTTAACGAAAGATTATAAATTTAAGGTCGGTATATTATGCATTTGATAATGCATTATCATATGTTATATGTATATATCCCCCCAAAAAAAAGCCTATAATTTGTAGTCTTTTTTTTGGTATGGATTTAAGCAACAGAGAGCAAAAAGAGGAAGAGAAGAGAAAGCTAGCCCTGTAGGGGAGCAAGTTCACATACAACGAGGAAGAACCGAAGAGCTCAAGGAAAAATAGGAAAGAAGCTCCATGCAAACCATCTTATCTTAGCAAGGTGATCAGCATAGAAATTTGCTTCTGTTAGATTGTTGTTGGCCACATTGATTGTCCGATATCTGTTGATCGAAGAACAGATGTCAGAGACAGAATGAGAATGGGAGAAAGCTTATGAATGGTTGAAATTCTATAAGCACAATCATAATTTCGATCCCACCCATCCACATGACATTCATAATTTTTTATAATGCAAAGCTTAAACTAAGCAGGTGAATATATTCAATGTGGCATGCTATGTGTTGGCCATAAACTATTTATCACACATGGTTTAACTTCAAGTTCAGTTCAAGGGGCCATTCTTAATTATTCAATCTCCCGTCTTCCCATCTCTCGCCATTTATTGTTTTTAACTAAATTGTTTGAATATTTATTTCTTTTTTTAATGGTGATTTCCCACTCAACTTGAATGTTTGATTGAAGATTGGTTTAAAAATATGAAAGCTTATGACCAATAGATAATTACAAAGAAGGGGTTTGAATTTCAATATTTTCCTTATACACTATTATAATATTTAAGTTCAAATAAATTATTAAAGTTGGAATTTTTTTTTAAATTTAAAATGGCTTTGTGACTAATTTAACCAGTCAAAAATCGGTGAGTTGTCAATCAATCTCGAGTTATTAAAAAAGAAAAAAGAAAGCTTATTTGTAAATGGAAAGCCCAATTGACATATTAATTCATAAAAGCTTAATGTATTATATATCAAGAACGGCAACGGATTTTAATGGTGCATATGTGCTGTACGTGAAAAGACTCATACAAATACCCTTTTCAGGTCACAAGTCCGAACTAACGCGTTTGATCCCTTACCAACCACTAGAAAAGCCATCAAACGTCACTCTCTTCCTTTTCTCATCTCTCTCTCTCTCAAATCTTCTCCTCTATCCTTTCCTCCTCGCTTCTTCCTGTATACAAACACGCTCTTCAAATTTCTGCACTCCTCATATAATTCGAACGGCAAACAAGTACCTAGTATAATATATATACATATATGGAGAAATTCCAAGATGAAAAGCAGAAGCAATCTTCCGGGGCAAAGCCGTACGTTAATATGTGGGATTGTGGAAGCTCACTCTATGACTCCTTCGAGCTCGACTCCTTCAAACGCCAACTCGACTCAGCCATAGCTAATTCCTCTCGGACTCTATCCATGCCTCATTTACCTGGCCGTCGACTCCTTCTTCAACCGCCACCGCCGCAAAAGTCGGCCGTCACGTCCAGAAAGTCCTTCAGGATCTCTCGCTTCCTTCACAAATTCCTTCGCTACGTTTTCAAGTACAATCATAAGTCCACCATTTCTAGCAGTAGCAGTACCCCCTTTTTTCAACTTCCAGAGAAATCCAAAGACCGATTTTACGTCGTTTACGATAAGTCTGGGTCGGCGCTCTCGACGATTCCAGAAGTTCCGGAGTTTGAGATTGGAGGCCTTTCGCCGGAGATTAGTTCCTTGGTCAGAAGGTCAGTTTCGGAGCGGTTAACGGCCACCTCAATCGGTATTTCATATGGTTAACAGAAATGAATGCTTTTGATGTATATTAGCTAGGATGCAATCTTAATCTTTTATTTTATTGTAATTTGGGGATGAAATCTGCAACTTTGACCATTAATAATGCGAATTACTTCTTACAAAACATTATGGATAGCAAGCGCGCGCGACCTTTATTTATTTATTTTTTTTTTTCCTTTTCCATATAGAGGCCATGAAAATCGATAAAAGGACGTTATTAGTTCGGTGATGTTTGACTTTGTAGGGTTTGGTTTTGGATGGATGGGCGGGGAGTGTCATCCTCTACAACGGATGTTCATGTGTTAGGTTTTAGGTGGCCATAATCGAGCACGAAGAATTGAAATGTGATGTCCTCTAGCTGATATTGAACTGCCCTAACAAGTGAAATGTGGCCATAATCAAAGGCTCTTGGCATGAATATTTTATTTTACATATAACGTGGTGGAGCTTTTTTCATTATAAATTGGACCCAGAAAGCAACGTTACCTGGTCGCACGTATAGTGATAATATCAAGTTTATTGAACCTGTCCGATGTACATGGACGAACCAAAATCAAATGCGAAGTCATGAAAAGAATATGCAATATCCAAGGATTCTTTTCATGGGGCATATATACATTAAGTGAGGTCTGTATCACTGCCCCTCTGTTGGCCGGTTTTGATTCCAGTGGATTTGCGTTCTGCTCATTAAGAAATGACATTTACATTATTTTTATCATAAAAATTTATATTATTATTATATGTATTCTTAAATTTAATAATTTAAGTTATAATTATAAAAATTATTTTTTATAAAATTAATAAGACACGTTAAAGTAAGCAGTGTGCAACTCTTTGTATGACATCTGGTCCCCCTTCCTCTCTTCTCTTAGTAGAGAGACTGGGCCTGTCAAAACGGACTTTTGGTCCCTTGTAACCGCTGATCTATGTAAAGGAAGATGGGAAAGTTAATTTATATTTTTATGTATAAAAATATATTATAAAATTAGTGAATTAATTTATTTTATTTTATTTAATTACAAATCTTTACCAGACAAGACAGGCTGTCCCCTTTACCGTCTTTTGGTGAGACCCGTGACTTTTAGTCATACATTTTGTCTTCATGGTATTAAAAAGATTGAAAAATACTTATTATGCATAATGCTTTAGGAATTTTATGTCCATCATATTAATGATAATTAAGTCCCATGCCAAACTTCATATCCCATATTAAATAGGTGGTTACCGACGAAAAATTGAAAGCTTAGCTTAAAAGAGACAAGACGGGGTCATGCGTGAGATTAAAAATGATTGAAATAAGGGCAATGTTAATTTTTTTTTTAAAAAATAATTTAGTTTTTAATTTTTAAATTAAATAATTGAATACTTTTTATAATTATAATTAAGATAAATTAATTTTTTTAAAAATATAATTGAGGTCATTTAATTTTTTTATAAGTAAAATTGAGATAATTAAATCTTTATTTATTAAATTTTTTTTCTTAACGTAATATAATTAGTTAACTATAGTTTAAATTTTATTTTTATTTTAAAATTTTTTTATTATTTTTTTAGTATAAAGTTATTTTTTTATTAAATCTTAAATTATAATTTTATATATTTTATAATAAATTATTTTAAATTATAATTTTATATAATAAATAAATTATTTTAAAATAAAAAATAAAATTTAAGTCATTATAAATGAGACATATCATACTAAGACAAAAAAAAAATTTATAAATGAGAGATTAACTTATTTTAATTATAATTATAAAAAAATTAAATTATTTAACTTAAAAATTTAGAAAATAAATTATTTTTTGAAAAAAAAAACAAAGAAAACAAAAAATACTTTTGTTCCAAAAAGGATAAGATAAAATTAAGATGAAATTATATTTTTTTTTCTAACATTTTAGCCACAACATTTCATTAAAAAAATTAAAAATGTTGGATTTCCTATTTTATAGCTTAAATGAATTTATTTTTATTTTATAATTTATAATTTATGAATTTTTTGTTTTTTAATTTATCTTATAACTTTCTTTAAATCCTTTCTAATAGATTTGGCTGAGTTTTTTAAGATAAATATTAAAATTCTCACTCTCAAATTTCAGTTAGCAATCCAATTATTTGATTATGCCGTGTGTTCTTACTCTCAAATTTCAGTAAACAATCCAATTATGCCGTGTATTCCATCCGCTGCATACGTGTGATATAAAGTTACTACCCTACAAAATGATAGTTGCCTACACTACTACGTCCAGAAAAAAAAGTGATATTTATATATGGAAAATGCTGGGATGCGTTAGTATTAAAAAATAAAGTATAAAAATTTGAAAAAAAATAAATAATAAAAATAAAAATTATAAATAAAATTATAAGTATAAGGATGTAGAAATAGTATTACTGTTTATATATATAAAGCATAATAAATAAATAATGTTTACATCCAACAGTAATTATTACAAATTAAATGAACTTATCTATAAAACTACATGATGTTAACACAAATTATTTTCACGATATCTAAAAGGCTTATTGTAAATAGGGATTTTCTTGATTTTGATTGTGTAATGTTTTTTTTTTTTTTTATTTGGAAGAGAAAGCGCAAATTTCATTAAGGAGAAAGTAAATCCTGCTCACAGGGTACAACGTTCTTTCACCATACTAACAAATGTCATTAAAAGAAATGGCTCCTTGAGCTATGCAGTCCCCATGAGTTTCTCGTGGAACGCGTGACACACGGAAGGAAACCCATCTGTCATATTAGTTGTATATGGAATAAATTTATAAAAAATAATTTAAAATATTTTTTAAAATAATAAAAGATTATATAAAACACAATCCTCTATTATAATACTAAAATAATTATAAAAAAAACAAAAACAAGATAGAAAGACTTTATTTGAGTGAAGAGCCTATACCAGCCTTAATGACCCTGTCTCTACCATCAGGCGGCGTACCCATGTCAGCAACACTCTTTGGGCCGTGGTACAGTGCCAGAGCCTCTCCCGTATTTTCACTACTTGCTTCTGATCTTTAATTTAGTAATTCATCCATGTAATAATCGTAGCCAATTCTAGTAGATATATATAATGTTATAGACTAACTAACCCCTACTACTGAATTAATTGTCTTTCTGCAGTGTTGATATGTATAAAATAATTTAATAGAAATTTTATATAAATTTTTATTATTTTTAAAATATATTTTACATTGGCACATTATATATATTAATTTTATGTATAATTAATATTATCTATCTTTTATGTCCAAAAACAAAGGACACCGGTATCTATCATATTGTCAAACGGCCATATCTTAATAGCGTTGTTATTTTTATATAATTTTTGTGTATTAGAATTATATTTTTTGAAATTATTATATAATTTTTAATACAATGATAGAAACATAGATTACAGTTAAACAGTTACCCAACCTAACTTTATCATTTTACTTCAACAAATAGCACCGTAGCTATGCTGAAGACTCAGCCTTTTCGTTTGCAACGCCCTGGAAAGGGGAACCGGCACGAGAGGCACCAAGTCGCAAAACCATCAACAATGCACAGGACCGACACATTCTGAAAGAACTACCGCATGTAGCAATAATACCAAGTCCTGTAATGGGCCGCTTAATCCCACTGGTTGAGCTCGCCAAACTACTCGTCGTTCCACACGGCCTGTCCATCACATTCATCATTCCCCCTGATGACTCACCCAAGAAACCACAGGAAGCCATTCTCCATTCTCTTTCCGACGCCATTTCATCCATATTCCTTCCTCCGGTGTGTTTCCTTGACCTGCCAGAGGACGCTCAAGTTGAGACTCGGATAGCACTCACGCTGGGGCGCTCGCTCCCTGCTCTACGCGATTCTCTTAAGCTCTTACTTGAAGTAGCTCGGTTGGTGGCAGTCGTTGTTGATCTGTTCGGCGGGGACGCATTTGATGTTGCTCCAGAATTTCGTGTTTCGCCTTACTTATTTCTCCCTTCCACCGCCATGATGTTGTCGTTCGTCTATCAATGATCGAAGTTGGATGAGACAGTGTCTTGCGAGTTCAGAAATTTGCCGGAACCCATCAGATTACTGGGTGCGTGCCGGTTCTTGGGAGAGATCTGCCGGATCCTGTTCAAGATAGGAAGAACGAAGACTGTAAATGGACTTTTCACGTCTGCAGTAGTCACCGTTTAGCTGATGGGATTATGATTAACAGCTTCACGGATTTGGAGCCAAGTGCTCTTTTGGCGCTGAAGGAAATCAACAAGCCATCGATTTACCCAGTTGGGCCGTTGATTAGAACCGATAATACAGGTGGTGGGGCTTAAGCGCCAAGAGTGTCTGAGTTGGTTGGATCAGCAGCCTCATGGGTCTGTCCTCTTCAGTTCATCTGGCAGGGGGGGGGGGTACATTATCACACCAGCATCTCACTGAATTGGCCTTGGGTTTAGAAATTAGTGGGCAAAGATTTCTATGGGTTACTAAAAGCCCACACGAAAGTTCAAATGATGCTTTTTTTAGCGTCTCAAGTGTCCAAAACCCCTTAGATTTTCTGCCCAAGGGCTTCGTGGACAGGACCAAAGGGGTTGGTCTAGTGGTGCACTCATGGGCACCACGGATTCAAGTTCTGAGCCACGGCTCCACTGGGGGGTTCGTAAGCCACTGCGCGTGGAACTCTACCCTGGAAAGCATTATGCACGGTGTGCCTATGATTGCATGGCCACTTTATGCAGAGCAAAAACCGAACGCTGTTTTGCTAGCCGATGACTTGAAGGTAGCGTTGAGGGTTGAAACCAACAATGATGGGATTATAAAGCGAGAAACTATAGCAAATTATGCAAGGCGTCTGTTAGAAGGAGAAGACGGGAAATCGCTGAGGAACAAAGTGTTAGCATTGAAGGATGCAGCCGCTAAGGCAGCCAGTGAAGGGGCTTCTCCAGAAAATCACTTGAGGAGATCGTGCAAATTTGGAAGACCCCATAAACAGACACGCCTGTATGGCTATAGGGGAAATGAGGTTTTAAGTGTATTGTCTTTTATCAAAGAACAATTTAATCTTTTGTTTTTAAGTTCAGGAAAATTTATTTATGAAAAAGTTTAATTGAGTATTAAAATATTTTAGTTCTTCTGGAATATATATTTTTTGTTTAATTTTTGTTTGATGTCGTTAAAATTTATTCTAAAAAAGATTAAAGTAAGAATATTTTTAATTTTTCACCTTTTTAAAAAGTACAATTTAATTTTTTGTATTTTAGTTTAGCCAAATCAATCATTTAAAATTAAGCAAAAATAAAAGTTCTAATGAGTCATGAAGTTTTAAGGCACAATTAAACTTTAAGAGATTAATTTACTCAGATTGAAAGATGAATGGCTAGATAGCACTTTCAAAAAGACAATGAAATAAAAACATCCTTATTTTTATGGTTATATAAAATTTGTTTATTTTACATCGATGATAAAGTGGATTATGAAATTTATCACATGGCAAATTCTTATAATTAGCTTTCCCATCCAAAATTCAAGTAATTATTTTATCTTTTTTACAATGTTTTATTTGATTTTCAACTCCGTAGAAGAGCTGCATGTGGCACCGAGCACAGGCCCAGTCGAACTAGTTATTATACAAATGCATGAAAGACAGCCAAACCGAAGCAGCTGGAGAACCTAATACATTATTTTAAAATATTACATTTACTTATAACAGGTTAATATTTTATGTGATATATATAATCTTAAAATTTAATTATTTAATATTATTAATAATACATATTCTCCTTTCTGATTTAATTTGATTTATTCATACATTTCAAAAAATTTAAATTTGGCATTTTGAACGAACCAACCCGCCACCCCAAATGAGGCTTCTGTTCTTTTGTGCATCCGGGAGGGACAGGAGCGCAACCAAAACCCCGGGAACAGGGTTTTTAGCTGTGGTATTGGCATAAGCTGGAGTTGTCGTCTGGCGAAGCCATTGCTGATCCTTGATTATAGCACGACCTGCTCTTCCTGGAACTACTGTAGTATGAGACTGGCTGCTGCTTCCGCAGACGGCACTCTTTACATCTTCGATTTCCGCGACCCAACCTCCTCTTCTTCCCTCAGCTGTACCTTTAAATCTAGGGTTTGTCTGCCCCCTTTTCTGTTATTTTCATTGCTCCATCTATCAAATTTCCGATTAAACGGACGTTCAATTATTGCAGATTATATAAATTATCAGGTTCTCTGCATTTTTACGAATAAATTTGATTTCTTTTCCCGGATGAATAGAATACAAGTGGATAGATTATAGAGAAATCATTGTTGGAAAACATCTTTTTACCAACTTAAAGCTTGAATTGGAAGCTTGGTTGTTCATTTGCTGCATCCCTTTGTGGTTTCTACATTTATTTTTTTAAATATAGTTGCATATATATATATATATATGTATAATTTGCTGCAACTCTGTTGGTTCATGAGGGAAAGTTCCTCCAGTATACGATGAGGCATTTGCGTGTATCTTTGCTGATGGAACTGTGTCACTGTGAGAGGAAGTTGCAGAGGGTACCTTTGATTAGGATACTCATTTAATTCAGTCTGACGAACGTCCATTATGTGTCTTTTACGGACACTAGATCTATTGAGCCTCGGAACAGAGTTTGAGGCTAGTCATTAAGCTGTTGAAATAACACAAATTGTATGATATTGTTTACGACATGCTATGTTTATTGTTCTGTTGATTGTTCATATGTTCTTTAGTTATATTTAATCTATTGTTTTAATTAGCTTACATTTTGATTATTGGCACATAGATTTTTGTTTGATAAAATATTAATGTTGCAATTTGAGTTGAAAAATGATGGAAATCTATTATTTTAATTAGCATACATTTTAGGTTTTAATTCAAATACATCAGAGCTTAATTCTTCTAAGGTAACTCAAGTCTGGATCGTTGCTTTGTTCTTTATTCATTTGCAGCTGCAACCCCTATCTGTTCATGGCAATATGGCATGACCATTGCATACTAGAACTATCTCATCCATCTCTATGATATGACCGTAGCATTGCAGATGTTACAAGCTGTAAAAAAAGAGAAGATTTCAGTATATTCGTGGCTTGGAAGCTATTGTGTATTTCTCTTCTATCAAAGGAAAAAAGGAAATGAACAAATACACTTCTCTTACACACGGTAATTTTCCACGGGTATCAAAATTGGATCATGCTCATCAAAGATGGCTCCGGGTGGCAGAATTAGTTCTGCCTGAGGAGAAGGGTGATCAGTTGTATGCTGTTGCGTGGGCACCAAACATTGGCAGTTACATTATTTACATAATTTAATCAGACCACTTTTTATACAAGTCATTTATTAGTCTGGGCTTCCTGATTCCTCATAGTACCCTATAGCATAACATTCTTAAAAGTACTAGGTTTTTGTGACTTTTGGATAGCAACACATGCAGATTTAAATGTTATTACTGTGTTTTCATGTATGCCAATTAATGTAGGGAAGTTCATGCTAGATGGCTTATGTTGTAGTTACTTCTTCTACTATATTTCATCTACTGACCCAAAAAAAAAAATTGTATAAGCATTGCGTCTTTTATAAGCATTAGCATTAACTAGTATCATTTTCTGATAGACCATACGAGACCATTGCAGTATCAACTCACAAAGGATATGGCATCTTGGACTGAACCCTGATCCCGATGGGAGACTACCAGTGGAGAGAGATGCACTACTGACAGGTCATGAAGGCGATGTACGAATACTGATACTGATATAGATATCTTCCTTCAACATCATATGGAAGTTTGAACTTGATTGTTCAACATGGAACTTATAAAGTTAGATGTTAATTAGAAAATTTTTGAAAGCATGGAGTTTCTCAGAAATTCAGAGGATCCTAGCCTGTTCACTAATTAATTTGAATGGATGGTTAGACAAGATGTTGCTTAGAGGATCTCTTTTGTTATTGTCTTTTTAGGTGTGGCAGATGGAGTGCGACAAGAGTGGAATGACTTTGGCTACTACAGCAGATGATAGGGTGGTTCGATTGTGGTAGTCTAACCTCAATGGTGTTTGGCATCAACAGGCTGCATTTGAACCCGCTTCTTAGCCCCTTAGCTCCTGTCATACTCACCCATTAGCCATGTGGAAAACAAGTCTCTTCATGTATATTGAGCTCTGGAGAGAAGGTCGAGAGATCTCAATTTGTGGAATCACTGGAATGGTGATGAATCTTTAAGGTCATTATCATGTCGCATGATTGCCACTTCCACAATTTCTTTTAACAGATGCTTCTTTCTGCTTAAAATATTTTTTTCGCTGATAACCTTTTCTTTGTCAACCTTGCTGTTCCCGCTCCCTTTTTACGACACAATTGATCAGTACCAGCTGGAATTTATAGTAAGTCCACTTTACGAAATGTTGCATTTAACCTGTGTCGATTACATGGGCTTAAGGATGTGTAATTTCTGTTTACATGAAATGGCAGCAAAAAAATTTGTGAATTTGGGACAGAATTCATTCACTCCTAATTCCATTTTTAAAGAGGGGAAGAAATCCCGGATGCAGGTTTAATTAATATTTAAAGTCATTCTTACCCTGGTACTATTAGTATATATTCTCAGGAACACTGGAAATTTGGAACATATATGTCTACTACCAATATTTGTCTGGGATTTTGTGCTCTTTACCTTAAAATTGTGAATTTCCTCTCAGGTTCTGGACAATCACTAATATGGTGTTTTTCTTTCGATTCTATAAAGCGCACGTGGATGCTGAATATCAGGTAATATATATTCTTCTAGGAATTAAATCTTGCAATATTGGGCAGGGCACGCAGTTTTGGTATGCATTTTCTTATCTATTCACGTTCATGCTGTAAAAGCCATGGTTTGTTTCTGAATAATGCTCTTAAAGCTCTTTTTCATTTTTTTTTTCTTAATCTGATTTAATGTACTGCGGATAACAACCCCCCTTGTATCTGCTGCTGACGTTGATCGTACTCTGTACCAGTTCAAGTTTAGAGCATTTATCTAGAGAATGCTGCTGAACAGTGCAAAGATTTCAATGCCAATCTTAAGTACGCTAGCGTTTATTAGGGCTATCATTGCTGGTCCATTGTTCTATTGCATAAATCCTAACTTAAAAAATACATGCTATGGTTAATAGGCATGAGTGACCAGCTCTTTCTGTAATTCCTGACCATATCTTCATACACATAGGATGACTTTTATCCGTACGTGAAATTAAGAAAAAAATCCTGGGGAGTCAAAAGGGAAGTTTGGATCAATTTCCACTGGATCAAGTGGGAAATTGAAATCGAGAATTGGAGAATTGGTAGGTGATGTGTTGGCCGAAATTATCTCAGTAATATCAGATTCCAAGCATGGCTTGTTATTGATCTCTTCGAACTCATTTATCTTGAAAGACACAGATGGAAAATAGTATGGCTCTGGCGTGGTTGGTGATAATAAGTTTGTTTGGGAAAGGCTGCCCAAGAAGGAATTATGCTCTGGTGCCAAAGGAAGCAAGCTGTGGTATTCTTCTATCATGCATCCAAACGATGTTGAAGGGAAAGTAAAAGGATATGGCATCTCTTCACTTCCCAGGTTATCCGTATTGACGCTTAAGGTATTTCTGAACTTTGTAAGGCTTTCTTGTGATGGCTGTCCATGGTACATGTGCTTGCTATGATTATGTGGTTTCTCTTGATTGTCTGGGGACTTTGGAGGTAGAATGGCATTGCTGCCCTGAGAGCAGGTATGCCTTCCTCGATAAGTGATGTCAAATATCGCGGGGTCTTCATCTGATCTTTGTACTTGCTTTGTGGCCCAGCAGCTCTGAGTGTTGCGGAAGGTGCACCTATAATAACTTCTGCAAATGTAACAATTGAGTTTTTAGTCATGCCCGCAAAGGTAAAGGCAATATTCAAGCTGTAGAATTCTTGTAATTAATTGGCAGAATAGTGGAAATTGCTCTCACCGGGGATATTTGGTGCCAAGTATATCTTTCTGTCCATATTTTCTCCAGCTATAGCCATCATCGTAGGGTCCTTCAAGGCCACTCTCAGAGGTCACTCTAACTTGATCCATCCATTTGGGCATCATCTTTCTGAAACCAAGTATTACAAACAAATTGCTAGAGGGATTAGCATTATCAGGCATAGTTGGTAATTCTATGCCACTATATACTATCAAAGTCTGTCAAGTAAAGTTTACCTTTTCTTTGACTCGTGTTGATCCTTGAGATCCCCATCAATAATGTCATCCCCCAGAGGACTCGCGTTGACGGATATGGGAGAAACTGATGACAAACCAGCTGTTGCCCCTACGTGCTGAGACTTGGAATTTGAGGTGTTCCATCTTAAAATTAGTAGTGCTTTTTCGTAAGAAGATAATATTCTCTGCACCAGCAAATCCCTGCTTTGAACTGAAGATGGCGTCCTCAAGTCTGCCTTCAACTTTCTTGCTACCTCCATCCCGTGAATTAGCTCACTGATGAGTGTGCTGTGTTCCCAGCTCCAGTCGTTCTTCATTTTGTACTATCACCTTGATAAAGATTTTAATTAGATGCTTGATATCTAGCTCATGTCGAAAATGGCATATTGACTCCAACTTCTACTCTGGAACTGCACTTTTATCTAGAACTAGTAGTTTCTTACTCTTGAGCGGAATCTGAAACCGGAGAAATCTGAAACGCCTTTCGAATGGTAAAGTACAAGAAGCTATAAACATGGAAGAAGCCAGAACGAGTTTTGAAATTTAGATTGCTAATGCCGGTTTTGAGGGTTGACAGTTGGAGCTGACAGGCGCGTGGGAATGAGACTGAAGGAGCAGAGGGAGTGAAGGATTCTTGCTGAAAGGAAGGATAGGAGGTCTCGTATTTAAATGGTGCCAATTTGTTTTGCAAATGAAGCAGCACTGGAAAGGAGAAAGTCCAAGTTTGACTGAGAAAGCGAGTTTTTCAGCGGAGACCAGTCTTTGGTCAGTGAGAAAATATAGAATGGTGACTAAGTCCACTTCAGCTCAGGAAGTTGTTAAAGATGTATACGTGCATATATGATTGGTCCTTTCTATTGTCAGATGATTAAATGGAAGGTTAAAAAAGTCAGAGCCCGAATGATGAGGTGGGGGCGGGCAACGGAATTTTCAAACCTCATTGCGCGTTGTCGCATTTATTTTTTTTTCCGAAAATATATAAATCTCTCACTTTTGTAAAAAATTGTGTGTTTTTAATTATAATAATAAATATTTTATATTTTAAAATTATAATAATTTATTTTTTATTAAAAATTTGTTTAAATTATAAAAAAATATATTACTCTTTATTAAAAATTAAAAATTTTTAATTTCTTTTTGTAAATAAAATAAAATTTTATTTTATTACTTATTAAAATTAGAATTAAAAATTTTTTATAATAGAATCTTATTTATAATTACACAATTTAAATTGTTATAATTTTTAAAAAAATTTATTTTTAAAGATTAATATATTTAATTTTATTTGATAAAAAAATTTTTCATAGAAAAATTTTTAATTTTTATAGAAGAATTATATATGTTGATAAAATTTAGATTTTTTTTTATAAAAAGTAAATTATTATAATTTTAAAATGTAATATATTTATTGTTATAATTAAAAGTATAAAAAAATTTTATAATAAAATAAAAGTGTAAAATTTTTTTATATATTTTAACTTTTTTAAATCTTTGATCTCCGCTATTTTCCCACACCTTTTGGATTGAAAACTACTCCAAAATTGAAACGAAAGGTGTTTTGGCAAGGCTAATTCCAATATTTAAGCTAAAGCTTTTTTATTTCCTCAACCGTTCTGAGGCACAGATTACCACTGCTTTTTTTTTTTGGTCAATAGATTACCACTGCTTTGCCAGAACCTTGGGTTGTTGCCAGCAACCTCTCTCCTTCTTCGTTGACTTCGATCGCTTTCCGTCCCAATAAAAAAAACAGATTTCGATCACTCTCCGTGTGCGGGGCCGAAGACCAAATGCCTGGATTTGTCTTTGGCAAGGTTAAGATATTTCAAGTTGCAAATAATGATTAATGAATAATCAAATTAAATATAATGGAAGGAGATTAGTGTATTATATTTATAAAATATAAAGAAGGTTAATGTTAATTTGGAAAATAGAATAAAGTTTATATAAAAAGTGTAAAATAAAAAAATCAATAATTTATTTAAAAATTTTAATAGCTCCTCGTAGATTTGGTAGGAAATTTGTAATACCCGGTCAGCACCTTTTTTAAAATTATTATCTTAATATAAGCAATATTTAAATAAAACACACTAAAGATGGGCATTGCACAATGCCACAGTCCAGCAGCCATTTTACTGTGTTCTCGACCTTCTGTAGGAAGCACAATTCAATATTTCTTTAAGTAATAAAAGCGATGTGATGTTGAACTTCATCCACCCAGTACCTTTGGATAGACACCATGCCTTGGCTCCTCTTAGTATTATTCTCAAGGTGAGCGTCTTAGAAATATCTCAGAAGCAACCTTGGTTGTTCACATCAAATATTTTGAAAAGTTTTGTTATTTTTATAAATTAAATTTTATTAGATATTTATTTATAAAATATAAATTATTAAAATTATTGAGTCAATAAATTTATAACTCAAATTAAAATTTTCACTCATTTAATAATAGACAATTTGATGAGCTTATCTTTATTTTAGTTTTAAAAACTAACAAATTAATACATTATAATTTACATGCATATTGAGGCATTGTAGAATTAAATTCTAATAAGGCTAATTAAGCAAATATTAAATCTAAGAAAGCAAGCACTATACAACTATTATTACATATGCATAATGGAAATAATTAGTTTTTTTTTATGTAATTTTAAATTTCCCGGCTCATTGCCGGTTGAACCATGACGTGGCATCAGGCATGTTGTTCACTATGACTTTTAGAACATTACATGTGATGGAAGGTATCAATGGCGGCATGGATTGATTCTGATTGACCAAACACAGTGCAGATTTCTTTCTTTTGCTCATTTGCTTGTTTACTTAAGCCTTGGATTTTTTTCTAATTTCTACTGTTATAGTAATGAAAATTCAAACTCTTACTTGAGAGTGTGGACTACGGTGTACACTAGAAAAAAAAAAAAAATCTTGAGCCGAAAAAGAAAAAATTCTAGGCGGAGTCCGGCCTTTGCTTTGACAGTAACATGACCCGCCGATCCCAAATGAAGCCTGGTAACGTCTTCAACCATAGCCGAGCCTTAAGAATCTTCGTATGGGCCGGGCTTTTGTATTTAACATGTTTGGGTGGTCAAGTACAGAAAGCAAGCTTCGTTCTGGGCCCCAGTACCAAGGAGGTAAAATGCGTGAAATTTGAAACCTATAGAGGGGATGAGCTGGCCTGTTTGCTGATCACGGAGGCTTTAATCTAGTGACCAAATTTTTCTATTAGTTTTGCTGCAATTTACTATTACTTACCGGGCTGTAGTGACCCTAACACAAAGATAATCAAATGAGCTCATTTCTTCCGAGCATGATAAAAAGTCAAGACAACTACTGTATTTACTTAACTTATTTCAGGAAATACAAAAAGGAAAGGTAACTCTCTTTTCCGTGAGACTTCGTAAGGATTAAAACAGGCAAGGACTAAGGAATAACGTTGGAAAAAACAAAAACTGTAAAGCAACCACAACAAAATTTATATACAAGATGTAGTGCTAAAGAAACAGAAGAAGAAAGCAAAAAGAAGGAAAACATGGTTCCAGAAGATTAGAACGGACAGGAGATCATGAGTCTTTGAGTCTATGTTGGTTTCTTCTATCAGCGAAAGCATCACCATGTCTCATAATCCAGAATCTCTCTATCTCTTCTGCCTTACGACCCGGAATGCGACCCGCTATCAAATCCCACCTGTTGCACATACCAATTTAATTAAAAAAATGCATATCTTTTTGCAAGACGAAATAGCAATGATGAGTGAATATACACCGAGGTTGCTATGGCGGGGAAGCAAACGTCCATTAAAAAATGGGAGAAGCAAAACCAAAAAGAGAAACAATTTTTTATTTTTCGTAAACGAGTCCTGACAATGACGAAACTATAAAGAACTGGCCTCCAGTAATGAATTTTCCACACGTAGATATTGCCCGGGGTTAGCGTTTTTCGCATACATAGCACTTCTTCCTTGTATTTCTTCTTCAGAACTGAAACTAAACCTAATACGCTGAAACTCAAAACTAACTTTCGCAGCCCTCTTTTCCACGTTATAAAGTATGTCTCCACAACAATTCACCATTCGTAACTGAAATAAAATATTAGTTTTCAAAATAAGTGAATACTAATTTCTATATATACTTTTACTCAATCAATCACTCTAAAGAATTGGAAGATAAAAAAGAAAAGATAAGGCTATAATAAACTTTGGCAGCTCAGCTTAGGCCTCAGTAGACTGAAGAGGAAGCTGATTTAATGTGTGTTGTCGTAACATTAAGGATATAAAATGCAAACTGAAGCCGAGTCACTTGTCTGTTTGTTATTAGAGGAAGTATCGAGCTGTTACTTATTCAGCAAAACTACGAACAAGTACGTAACTGCCAGCTGGTATCGCTATGTTAACTCGCAGCTTCCTTGCCGAAATTTCTTCGATATAGCTGCAATTGTGTCAAGGGAGAAAGGGCGACAATCCCTGGGTGATAATTCAATTAAGTTTTCTCCAATTATCATATTGTAATCCGTCCAATAATAGTTGATAACATTTGAAATCTTCAATATCAATGCCCTCCTCTCAACCCGGCATGAAACTACGGTTGCTTTGAATTTCCTTGTGAGAAGCTAATTAATTACAGCCACCCACATAAAATGATACAGGTATGACCAAATGAGGAATGGCTTCAACAGCAATATAGCACTATTTTCATCAGAAACCTAAAAGACTATCTTACTCCCATGTGTTAGTTTGAACTAAATATTAAGTTCAAGTCGGAAGCTATAGCGGTTAATTTGTGCTGAGCAACTCCAAATTGGACCCTAAAGTCTTAAACCGTGCAAGTGGGCGGGTGATATGGTAAACCAAAGACAAGAAAATAGGGTTTTGAGGGAATATGCGGAGATGCTTATAAACTTATCACTATTTACCTGTCGCCAACAAGCCGGTGCATCCTGTGGATGAGATCCTCCTCTTGTTGAGTCATCTGTATGAATTCCCACTCACTACTGCTCACATCTGCGTCCAAGAAAGGCTGTTAAATGAGTGCTCAGAATTATAGCCCTACACATTCCCCCCTCTCTTGGTACATAAGCAAATTGCGTAAGAAAAAGAAAAAACATTGATGAAGTTGATACAGATTAATTAAGAACCTTCAGAGGTTGTACTTGTGCAGATCTTTGCCTGTTTTCGGGGACGTTGCTCATCCATCTAGTTAGCGGTTAGAGAGAGAGAGAAAGAGAGAGACGACCGTCCACAAAGATGTGTTTTGCGAGTTCGGGAACTTTTGAGGACGAACTGCAGTTTTTCGTTAGTGAAACAGATGTTTACCTTGTGGAGAATATATACATACAGAAAGGCACAGCGTCCCAATTGCGTGCATACAATTCCACAATTCCCACCATATGCTAGACTTTTTAAGGTCTATAAGAAAGGCCATAATCTTTTGGCCATTTCTGTTATTTAATTCTAATGAAATCATGACAAGGAAGTTTTCGGCAATTTGAATTTTGACTAGTAGACCCAAATCTATAAAGTCGAGCGTGTGTTAGAGACTGCAGAGGAGAATACGGGACGAAGAATAAAATAGAATTAAGGGAACCTCAGAAGTAGTTATTAAGATTGGATAATTTGTTTGCATTTTATGGGCAAGGCAAGGGTGGAGAATACCTACGGTCACGATATTTTCACAATATTATATTGTAAGGTACTCAACTAATTAAGATATCGTACGGATAAATATATTTTAATTTAAAAATTAAGGATGATAAAAAAAGAGATAGATATAAAATTAATAAAATAATTAAAAAAATGAAATTTATATATTAAGTTATAAAAGAAATTAAATTTAATAAAAAAAGTTAAAATATTTAAATCCTACATTACACCACCTAATTATAAAAAATGTGTAACAAACATATTAGGACAACATCATCTTTCGTATAACTTTGCCCCCACACACAACAAAAATCATGCCCAGCTGCCAAGTTAGCGCGCCTACACGGAAGGGCGGTTGCAAAACTCCTACGAGTTTGACTAGTAGATATATATATTTCTTTCCCTGTTTCATTAGCATTTGCAGTCAAGGTTTTTAACCAATAGACAGGCTTTCAATTCGTAACAGATTTTAATTACTATAAATTTTTTATTCTCTCCTTTTAATTTTGACAACTTGGATGTGACTATAGCCTTGGTGTGCTGACGATGTTGTAGATGCCCGTTGAATGGTTCGCCTAATTATGTCACGTAGAATTCTAGAAACTAGTTTTAATTTGGTATAAATGATTACGACCATGGTGAGCATCACCATTCTAGAAACGACTAAAACCTTGTCAATTTGCTGCTTTCATGGCAATATATATAATGAAACTTGATTTTCATTTCTGAAAAGTCATTTCTCTAGAAACTTTATCTTCAATCCTTTTCTTTTTTTGGTCAAATTGATGGAAAAGCTCAGATTTAATTAACTATTTGATATGTAATCCTACTTGCGTATTGAATTTTGGCCCGCCCTTCATACCTTATTTCATACTCAATATATTAACATTAATTAACCGTCTCACATTAATTAATGTACAATATTAAACACATTTTTAAAAAAAAAGTATACTAATAAGATATTAATTAATGCAGTGATTGTCGACTATATTTTAAATTAAAGAGCTTAAAAGCATATAATTAAATTTAAAACTTAGAGTCTCATTTATTAAAAAAAATTATTAACGATTAATCTGAAGTTTAAATTCATCTCACATCATACACTAATATAGAGATATCAGTAAAAAAATTAAAAAAAAAAATGTAAATGAAGAGTGCAAACAAAGTATCTACCTACGTGTACATTAATTGTTTCATTATTATTTGGATTGCTAGAGTTAAGTTATGATTGTTAGACAATTTTTTATGATACTAAAAAAGTTTGAATTTATGACTTCGTATTAGTGAGGCAAAATGTCCTCATCCTTTACTTTTTGGTTTAGTCCATGCATTATCATCTTCAAAGAGACCTATGTAACTTTGACCCCATTTTTTTTAACCTGAAAATTTATTACTCCCTCGAGTGTTTTTTCAACTGCCATTTAACAACTCCGAACTAAACATAAAGCATTCCACTCACAATGAACCATATCATCACCATACTCACATAGATGTAACAACGTATGATTTTAATTGTACCTACTAAAAATTTCTCTGTGACCTAATTAAGAATTTACCCTGGCCATTGTCCTCAGATGCTTTGTATATAGATGTTTACTTTGACCAATAATTCTATATGGGGGTGTGGACTGCCATGCGGAGGTGAATTTTAGCATCGTCAAATGTTTGGATCAACAGATGCTTTGAACTGATTAAAATAATTCTGACGGCAAATATGTATCTTCTATTCTCCGCTTATGGCGATGGATTTGGAAGCATCCGATTATGCACATCCTTCCTCTCGCTCCTCGTACCAAAACGCTCCAATCCAAATTTGGGGAACTCAAACTTATACAGCTAGCTCTTTTTGTTTTTTTTTTTTTCTAGAATAAATCGAAAACAAAGAAACATAACAAACCAGCTAGCTTTTGTAATAAAATATCCATCACATCATGATATCAATTGCATTTAATTCATGCCTAGTTTTGTGGGGAGAATTAATTTGGAAAAATTAGTGTCAAAGCTCATTTAAGTAAATAGTTATTTTTAAAGATATGAAAATACTTATTTATTATAAAAGGATTAATTTTATTTTAGAAAATAAATAAAATTTTATTATGACCCAAATATCCTATATCAAGTAAACAAGATTTATACTTAATGGTTTTGTACTTAAAAACATCCCAGCATATCTAGATAACAAAAGGGTTATATAAGGATGAAATTCTTCTATTTATATATATATATATCTAATCTTAATTATTATATTACTTTTTTTAATTTTTTGAAGAAAAATAGTATTCTTTTCTTTTTTCCATTGCAATTTTTTTAAATTTTCTTGCCACTTTTCTATACACATTTTAAAGCCTTTTCATTTCTCTCTAATTCCTCTTCCCCATTCATATATCTATGATGCGTAAATCACTAACATCTTCTTTACAGTAAACAAATAAAAATTACAATAGAAAAGATCATTAAAGTATACAATAAGATTATAATAACATATCTTTTCCTTAAATGAAAAACTAACTTCCAATACTTCTAGTCTTGCATGTGTAAGCATTGAATCATCTGCATAAATGTTAAAGAGATTTTGTAAAAATTCATCTAATTCAAAGATATTACCACTAAGATGATCTAAACTAGGGCTCTAAGGCTTTATCTTTTTCTTTTTGAATTCTCCAAGACTGCATCATAGTTTGTTATAATTATCAAATTTATTATAAAAACTTTATACTAAAAGAAAGTTTGTTATGGAAACTCAAAAAGAATTGTTAGTATAACTTGAACCCTATTAAGAGAGAGGCTAGTTATGAGTGTTGGAGGATAGTAACTAATTCTCAAATTATTAACAAATTATGATTTAAAAATATTTGTTGATTTAGTTATGGCTAATTTAATTATAATAAAATTTTATTTATTTTTTAAAATAAAATTAATCTTTTATAATAAATAAGAATTTAAAATAAATATTTCTTTAAATAGGTCTTTCGCACTAATTTTCTCATTTAATTTCCCTCTTGTTTTCTTTTTACAATAATTACAGTATGAAAGTTGTATATTTATAGCTACCCCACTCATAGCCAATGGCCTTTCTCATGTTCCTTACAGACATAATTTATCCTATTTCCAGCAGTTCTTAGATGGAGTTGTGCTAAACTTACCGAAATTTTGAGTCAAACCAAAAACATCGATTAACTATCAGATTCGTAAGAGTTCACATCAGCAATCACTACACAATCACCTTTCGGTTGAGTATGGTGGAACAAACTGGAATCCAAAGGTAAGTAGCGCTTCTCAAATGCAGCTACATTAGAAGTTATATACGTGGTTTATAGAGGGAAGATTGTTTATATTTGTACAACTACCAATAATTTATTTGTATAATCAAACACAATTAAGGGCTCTTGGGCAAAAAAACAACAAAACAAAAAATGAGATGCTCTGTTTTTACTATATGTTGTTGCATCCCAGCCTCGGGTGGTGCATGTGGTCCAAGTCGAAGAAACCTTATATAAAAGGCGTCTCTCATCCAGCTATGTCTATCTGGTATCTTCCGTTGGCAGAGAGATTATGCGTTGCAGTACATAAATTAGTTGAGGACAACCCATCATCAACTGTGCTTAAATTCGCTGGAAGGAAGAGAAAGTGTAATATAATGTGAAAGAGCCGAGAAGTTGGATACCCTTTTCTATATCTGATTCCTCGAGTATATATTTTTTGCATTGAAACTGTGTAAATTGGGCAGGGACTCGTATTTTTGGCCTTAAAATAAGAACCATTGGAGTATCATCTCTGTTCTATTTTAATTTTTCCTGATTCAAATTGATTTGGTATATATTCGGCGGACAAATAGGATTAAAAGGTGCTGACATTATAGAATAAATGCTTGTTTTATTTGATCCGTCACGAAAAAGGGAATTCAATGTATGGTCTTTCTTTTTTTTTGATTTCCAAAGCATGGTCATTGATGTGTAGCCCTGTAATGGACTGCCTATATAAGACCTCACTCTCAACACTTACAAGCACGCCAAGCAAACCACAAACGACTAAAGGACTAGGAGTCTCGCAGCTGCTTTTAGTATAACTGGTGCAGTAGTAGGGCCATGGCCTCCGTTCAGTGCTACAAAACCGGCGAAGAAAGCTGCCAAGAGAAAAGCCAGCACAGCTCATTCGGACAGAAGGTGTCTGACTTATTCAAAGGAAATCATCACCATGAGCAAGACCAGCACGCCACCAAAACCCACACCCAATACTGCAGCCAGACTGAGGTGCTGTCTCAACCAGGGCACACAACCGTCAAAACTGTTCAGACTCAAAGCTGTTCCTACAGCCAAACCAATGGTCATCATAAGAGGAATTTATTCCAGAAGATTAAGGACGGCTTATCGGGTCACAGCAGTGACAGCAGCAGTGAGAGCGACAGCGACGATGAAAAATGCGAGAAGAGGAAGGCAAGTTACACATAATCATTAATTTCTAGAGCTATTCCATAAATTTTGCTCTGACTTCTGTAACTTTGGTATATGCAGAACTGAAAGGATCACCTGAACGTGGAGCTTATCAGAAGCCAATCTAAAATTTCTCAGTATCAATAAACAAAATGCTACCACCTTCTAATAAGAAGCCAATGGAACTTGGCTATATATATGTTGCGAGTGTGTGACCTGTTTGAAATATCTGAATGTATTATGAGTTCCCTATTATGAATAATACCACTGCTTGGTGTCAAACTAGAATATTGCTTAAACAATTCTTGCTGGATGCAATTTAGGGAAAGCAAAAGTATTTGAAAATAAATTCAGTGTTCAATTATAAAGTCTTGAAAAGTATTTACAATCATGTGTTTGGATGAGATGATTAATTGGCAACGAACAATTTAAGATTAAATAAACTTACAAACATTTGACTTTTTATAAAACTATAGAAATAAGTTCTGCTTTCCAAAATAAAAGAAAAAATGAAAAAATGAGTTCTTTAATTCTGTGATACAATTAACATAACGGTCAAGAAATGAGATTTAAAGTATAGAATATAAAATTTTAATTTAACATAAGTGTTAGATATTTGAATTTTTTAAATATATTATTTTAAATTTGATTTAAATAATATGTATAAAAAAAGTTCATTTAGAAAAGAATTACTTATTTCAATAATCTCTATTTCTCAAGAGATTAATATCTTGATAACTTAAAGCAATAAAAAATAAATAAATTTGACGCTCTCATTAAATGTCTCAAAAGTTTCAACATATATGCCACTACCACTTATATTAAGATTTTGTATTGACATATTCAAGGCTTCGAACATGCCACATTAATGAATGTGAAGAGTTGTCCATAGATCATAGATCAATGGATCCGGAACACAACCTTAGACTGCATCACAAAGAGACAGCGCAGTTTGGCAATGACCATAAACGTAAGGAAAAGGAAAGTGCCACTTACGTGAGCATACTATCTAATGACAAATTATAATTTAGACCTTATTTGTGAATTTTAGTTTATAAAAATAAATGTTATAAATGTAAAGGCTGACAAGTTAATAACCCACGCAACCAAGAACATGTAATTGAGTAGTGAAACATAATCAGAAATTATAATTTTTGAAGTCTTGATAATATTAGCAATGTACTGAAAGGAAAAAAAATATCAAATTATTCTTCTGATACGGAGATCCAGAGACATAGGTATAATTTGGATCCCTATCTGAGGCAAACGTTTTATAAGCACCCCAAATTCATTCTTGTTGCCCGCGCGCAATTTTACATAGTCATTTTTTTTTTTTTATTCTACAGCAAACAAGAACAAACTAATCAACGATAGCTCCTCCTAGCATGTCCTCTTTTACAATCTTTTCCAACTCCATGGGTATCTGATGCCTGTTGACAGAACTCCAAAAAACTTCGTTTGGTAACCATTATTGAATTAACTAGGTGTATTTGAATTGAATTGATTTCGTAATCAATATATATAGATCTGTGTAGAATTGTTTTCATAGGAGCACATATTAGTGGGTTATTTTTCCACATACATACCCACACAATAGTTTTAGAAAGAGACTTGAAATTTCATGAGCGCGGATTCTATCATTTTATGATACCAAACTTTAATATTTATAAACCTCAAATTATATGTAATGTCTATATTTTTTCATGTTAATTTTTAAATTTATTGAATCTTATAATTTAATTTATAAAATTTAATAAATTTAATAATATAAATTTTATATTATAAAAATTAAATAAAAATAAAATTATAAATATGTTTGAGACTCTAAACTCAATAATTCGTTTTGTGAAAATTAAATTCTGTTAAAAGACCAACACTGACAGGACACCGTATCTCGCCTTAGGGCTTAGAGCCAAGAAGAAAAAGTCAAGATATAGTAAATTGTTGTACCACAATGTCAACAATTAGTTCTTCGGGCCTACAGATTGAGGGGGAACTTATTCGTAACGTGATGGGTGGGATGTAGAGGCCCCGAATTCAGGTTCTTCCTTTCACTTTCATTTGCCAAAATGTTACGAAAAGACTCAGAGAATAGGTTCCGTTTTCTTCTGGTTGATAGTAAGGCCATGATTCGAAAAGCAGAATCAAATCATTGATGGTGGGAGTGAAGGAGCCCCACTCAGTCCCAATAAAAGGTCTTAATGCGCTACACAATGCAGCTCCAAGGAAACAAAGAGCAAAGCAACATAAACTATTGCCATGGCTTCTGCTCAGTGTCAGAAATCAAATGCCACCACCGAAATTTGCCAACCGAAGAGCCACCACAGCTCGTTCGGCCAGAAAATTTCTGAGATGACTGGCAGGGCCTTCAAAGGACACCACGGCCGCCATGGCAGCAACCAAAATCAACTTCAATGCTACAGCCAAACTCAGGCCGAGTCACATAATCTCCATACTTCGTCCCAAACACAGGCAGATACTCACTGCTATAGCCAAACTCAGACTCACAAGGACCATGGCGTTGCGAAAACCGAAATCACAATCTGCGTGGTCCAAGCTCAAATTACCCGAACCAGTGGGAACGATACTCCTCACCATCCTACTCATGGTATGACTGGCACAACATGTTTTGGCAATCGTACCAAAAAAAACAGAGAACTCAACAACAAGAAGGAAAATAACTTGTTTCGGAGGATTAAGGATGGCATATCCCGTCATGGCAATGACAGCAGCAGCAGCAGCGACAGTGACAGTGATAACGAGAACTGCCGAAGGAGGAAGGTAAATGCTGTACCAAGCCACCAACACTTCTTAGTCCACTGTAAAGAGTATCTATGTCGAAACAAAAATCTTTCCCATTAAGATAGAGTTTCATTCATGCGTACTTGAGTTTTAACTATCCTATATTACTTCTGCAGAATTGACGAAAGGAGCAGCGCTGCACCCGGGAGGGAGATAAATACGCCCCCCTGTTTGTGATGAAAGGAAAGAAGACACCTACAAATAAACCCCCTGGTGTGTTCCTCATGACGAACAAATGCAGAAGTCTACCTATTGCAAAATGTGATCCGTTCTATTATTAACCTTCGATAATGTAATCTAATATGGGAATAAAGTACAAGTTAAACTAACATTGCCCAGTAAGTTGGTTACTTGATTATGTTCGCAAGGAAATATAAGTCCATTAGCAGTATATACAATCAGAACGTATAAGCAATCTGAGTCTCCTGACTATTAAGAAAGGAGAAGATTACAACCAACCATAAAACAACAGAACAATCCTCAATACACTACTAAAACGACAAATATAAATTGGAAGTGATCACCACTGTCAATGACATGCAACTCCCTAGGGGCTTTCATCTTCTTCTGAGTGGCTTCTACTTCTCAAGTGGACAGACGGCTGCACGGTTAACTGTGACAAGAGCCTACTAGTGGGCGGAGGTACCTTCTTCAAATTCGAAGTGACCTGCCGACATGGCAGTGACCCCGCGGGATGGATTGCAACGGCTGAAAAGTACTTTGAGGTGCAGCAAGTCAAACCTGAAGTTAAAGTGCAGCTGGCCGTCGTGAGGAAGCAGACAATGCTCCCATCTTAAATGACCCACTGTTATTGTGGGAGGAAATTAAATCTGGAATCTCCATGAACTAATCAAGCAAGAAGACATGATAAATCAATATATACTCGCGCCTTTCAGGAATAGCCTGAGAGAAGATTTATGCGCGCCATAGGGATGGTTAGCAGGACTGGGCTCAATGGGCCTCCATACTATCCTGACGAGCCCAAATACTTCCCCGATCCCGACCATCACCAACGGCGGCTTGAGAACTTTTTTTTTTTTTTTTAAATATAAGGCCAAATTTAATTTTAGCTTCTCTAATTTTTTTGGTCTTAAAAATTAATATAAGACTTTTAAAATTAGTCAATACAATGGTCAAATTTAAAGTTTTGTCAAATATAAAACTTACAATAATACAATTCGTACTAAATATTTAGCCAAAAACTTGAAAGATACACAAAATTGAAAATTTTGACTATAAAGCACAAAGATGGAACAAAAATGTTGCTTTCACTTCTCATATACGCAAATTTTTACCTCAAGCTGTCATATACATAATTTTCTTTATCTCTTCTTAACTTTTCAAAATAATTCACTTTTTATAGATTAATAACCTAAATTTTTTAAACACAAAGCATTATTCTTTTTAATATTAACTATCAAGAATTATTCTTATTTTGTTATATTTTTCTTGTATAGGAATGATATTATTATTATGGGTTCATAACTCAAATTTTTTGATTTAATAACTTGTATTCTTTGATTTGAACACAAAATATTTTTCAATTCAACTATTAAGTATAGTTCTCATTATCTTATATTTTTTTTCCTATCATGAATTCAATGTTATTATCATGGGTCCATAGAAGCTTTTTTGTTTTTTGAATTGCAATTGTAAAATAATACATTTGCTTAATTTCGTATTATAAATCACATTATTAGCTTCTATTATTTTATTCACCTCACCCACGACCTTGCCTTTCTCCTCATATCTATTGCCTATTGCCCATAACCCACCCCCAACCTTGCCCTTTTCCCCACCCCATCACCCTCCCTATCTCAACCTATCCTTGACTCCACCTTTATCCGCGCCCCTCCTACCCTTGCTGCCATTAACGCCTTCTCTTATTGTCCTTTCAATTACCATTGACTCCTCCTTCCCCAATCCTTACCTCACCAAAACTACCTTTGTCCTTTCCTTGCCTTATTGTCCTCCCCAACTTTGCCTATTCGCCCCTAACCTCACTCTTCTCCTCTCTACCCCTATTGCCCCATCCCTTACCCCGCCCTACTTCTTACTCCTATCACCTTGCCATCAACTCCTTTCTTATTACCTTGCCTTTGCCATTGACTCCTCCTTCTCCCATCCCCACCTTACCCTAAACCTTACCTATTCATGCCTGACCTCACCTTTCTCCTTCTTACCCCTGTTGCCCTACCCCTACCCTGCCCTTCTCCCCACCCCTGTCTCCTTTCCATTAACTCCTCCCTTAGCACCCTACCTCTATCCTTTTTCCCATCCTTTCTCTTCCCCTTCCCCCAACTTGCCATCCTTACCCTAAACCACCCTTACTTCCTCAACCTTACCCTTCTTCCTACCTTTACTGCATAGCTCTCACCCTACCCTTCCTTATCCCTTGCCTTGTACCTCTGTGCTCTTCCCCATACCCCTATCACGCCCTGCTATCCTTCATCTTACTGCCCTACTCTCCTACTCTAACCTGCCATCTTCATCCTACGGGTTTTTCTGGCCCAAGTGTATCTTATTTTTACCACAAATTATTTTCCTTAGTTAACAATAGTTGTAGTTTTGCCAATATCCCTATATTTATATTATTATTTTATATTATATTATATAATATTATATATTTAATATTATAATTATAATATTTTAGTTTTCTTTATTTGATTTGCATTTTTTTTTTCAATATTGGACCTTGGATATATCATGGTTCCGAATCGAATCTCTTTAGAAAGAAGATCTTTTGTCTCAGGATAGCCTACTCTAGTTCCCTTACGAAACTTTCGTTATTGGGTTAGCCATACACTTCACATGTTTCTAGCGATTCACATGGCATCATCAAATGATACAAGTCTTGGATAAGAATCTACAACGCACTAGAATGCCCTTGTTGATGATCCTTTACTCCGACGGAATCTAGGGTTCCTCGAACAATGTGATATCTCACACAGGGTAAATCCTTAACCCTTCCCCCTATTACTAAGACTACAGAATGTTCTTGTAAATTATGGCCAATACCAGGTATATAAGCAGTGATTTCAAATCCAGAGGTTAAGCGTACTCTAGGAACTTTACATAAGGCAGAGTTTGGTTTTTTTAGGGTGATAGTGGAAAAGTTGACAGATAAGTCATCCTTACTGCCACTCTACAGAACAGTACATGAGATTTTCACCTCATACGGCTCCTCTTTCAATTCTTTTGAAGTCATTGGATCCTTTTCCTCGTTTGAGAACCCCCCCTTCTTCCACTCCATCCCGAAGAGTAACTAGGACTAATTTAGTCACGTTTTCATGTTCCAATTAAAGACTTTCCTTTTTTGATTATTCTCAAAGGAGAAGATTATTCTTTTTACCAAACATATGTGGATCCAATCATGATCTTCTAATAAGAACAAGAAATCTTTCTCGATCAATCCTTTTTCCTGAAAATTCTCTTTCTCTATAAGCATTATATACAAATAAGATACCTGATTAGATAATATCTGTGTAACAATTTATGTTCTAGGGTTTACATATACTGAAAATTGCTGGTATAATTGAAACGGAGAAGAGGTCCGAGATCCACATCTATGAATTGAAAGGTCTGAATGATCAACTCTGCAATTAGTTGTTAGAATCAATAGGCATCTTACTGCCCTACTCTCTTACTCTAACTTGCCATCTTCATCCTAAACCTTAAACCACCCTTATCACCTTGCTCATGCCCTTTTCCCCACCTTTACTTTCTTACCACGACCTTTTATCCTCATCCTAAACCCTAAACCACCTTTATTGCCTGGCTCCCATGCTTCTCCCTACCTTGACATTGCCTTTTCCCCACCCTCACCCTATCTTATCCCTTATCGCCCTTATTACCCCCATCCTGCCTCACTCGTAACTCTTCCTTTATCACTCCTTTTCCCATCCCTCCTTCACCTTCCTCCTTACCCTTACCACCCCACCCTTTGCCATCCTCACCTACCTTTATCCACTCATACCCCTCCTCATCCCTACCCTTACCCATTTACCACCCCATTGTCCTAGCCCTTGACCCCTCTCTCACCTATCCTCAACCACTCCCTTATCTCCACTCTTGTCTAGTATATTTTCTTTAACTGTTGAAACAAAAATACTTAAACAAGTTTTCTGATTATAACTTCATCAATGCATCAAGCAAACTAATCTAAGATTTCAAGAACAATTTTTAACACATCAATCAATAAAGAAAGGAAGTACTTAGAGAAAACATATTCATCAATTATATGTGGTACTTCTCAAGTAAATTATTGAATAATAAAAAATGAAGAATGGTAATTATATCTGAAGATCAAAGCAAACAAGCAATTAGTTACCTTTTTAAATATGACATATACAAAACATAAAACGGCACAAGAAAAGAATTGATTCAAAGAAACTATACTAAACAAAATAAATTATCTGCATAGTTCATCACAATTTCAAAAAAAGTCTTTATTGTATATTTGGTCTTCAACATTGATAAATAACAATTGGATCCTTGATCTTTCGATTGGAGCAATTGGGTTCACTAGTGGGCCATTAGTAGTGGACCTAACGGAACTTATTGACGTGGAACCCCTTAAATGAGATGGTAGACTATGTGAAATCAGAAACTATCATGGCACATTATCAAATAATTATTAAGTGTTGACGTGGTAATAATATATTTTATTTATTACTTATGTAGTAAAATAATAATATTAAAATAAAATATATAAATTCTAAATTCCAAACTTTAAAATCATAAACCCTAAAGCATGAAACCTAAAATCTTAAATTCTAAAATTATAAACCGTAACCCTAACTTTTAACTCTAAATCATAAACCTTAAATTAAAAATCTTAAAACACCATAAACTCTAAACTCGAAACTTTAAACCTATCTATAAACCCAAAACCCCAAAACCCTAAGCCTTACAACCATAAACTTTAATCCTAAAATTTAAACTCTTAACCCCTAAAACCTAAATCATAAATTCTAAAATGAAAATCCTAAACCCTAAACTTAAGACCCTATACCCCTAAGTCCAAAATCTTAAATTCTAAATCCTAAATTTTAAATCCTAAAATTCTAAACTTTAAATCTTAAAACTCTAAACTATAAATCTTAAAACTTTAAATCCTAAACCCTAAATTTTAAAAAATTTTAAAATTTTAACTTTGTAAAATCTTAAACCTTAAATTTTAAAACTAAAACCCTAAACCTTAAAATCTTAATCACTTACCTGAGTTTAGGGTTTTAAGATTTATGATTTAAAAATTTAGAAATTTAAATTTAGGATTTTATAATTTAATGTTTATAATTTTAAAGTTTAAAGTTTTATATTTTATAATTTTAATATTATTATCTTGCCATATCAATAATAAAAAACATATACTATTGCCACATCAACACTTAACAATTATTTAATAATATACCATATTAACTTCTGTATCTACATAAGTTACCACCTCATTTAAGAGGTTCCACATCAGCAGATTCCATTAGGTCTAGTAATAGCATTACGGGCTTGGAACCAATTATTGCAATTTTGAAAGTTTTGATCAATAATACTAAGTATCTAATTATTGCATTTATTAAAATTAAGCGACAAAATATGCAATAAAAGTTAAAAAAAAAACTTGTTATTTTCTAAATCATCAATATCAATCCTATGATTTGGTAATAAAATAAAAAATGGCTCAGCAATTGTGCTAATAGATGCTTAATAATAAATGATGATGATGATGAAATATCTAATTTTTTTCATCTTATGTTGTTTTTCCCCTCCATGTTGATCACTCAACTAGTTTTTTATTTCACCAATTAATTCTCTAATTTTCCCATCTTTCCTCATACAAGCCTTAATTGATTGACAGCTACTAACACGGTTTCCTCTTCTTCTTATTTTCTTTTTCCTTATTCCCCCTCAAGTCAACATGAACGAACAGGCCGAAACCTTGAAATTTACAACACACACATAGCCAAAGGAAAGAAGACGAATATCATCCTTTCCTTCAAGTGGGAGAAGTAGATTTTAGTCCTACATGTTTTTCTAAAACAACCAGGATCAGTTTTTTTAATAAATAAAGTTAAAGCAAACATTCAAAAGTACGAATTTTTCCAGTCTCTTTTGACAGATCCAACTAAAAATACAAAATACAAAAACCCAGCCCCATTTGAATAGTGGAGTCATTACCTGACATTTTATACAATTTGTATGCGTCTCCTTCTATATAAATCATATGGCATTGCACTATGAAAACCACAAATGGTGCAATTCCAATAACTGAGAGGTAATACTACTTTCTGCAGGGGGGACTAGTAATGTTTAACTTAGATTTCAATGATTCAATTATGATTCTTGACCTTCTGTACAATTTGGCCATGAGATGCAAACAAATACTACAAGCAACGGAGCCAAAAAAAAAAAACGGAGGAAATAAATGCCAAACATGGCAGCAATACAGAGACGGGAAATTCTTAAGATATAAGTAATTTGCAAGAGAAATATAATTTCTGCAAAACATATAAGTTGACATATGTGTCTCAAACAAATGAAGACCATGCTTATCTAGGCTATTGGAAAATTTAGTCCATGACATAGTAAAAAAGTATACAAAAAGAAAATTTTCAATTAATTGCTGAAACATAGGCAGAGAAGGAAATTTTAAAAATTAGCATAGTTCATTACTACCACCATAAAGCAAACATACATTTCCCTGAAGAACTCCATCATTATTTCTATCATTTGGAGAATGCGAAATTAAGCTAACTGTTAGGTCCACCCCATGAAAACCATGTGTGAATTAACCAAGTGTGAATGAAGAAAAGAGGAGCCTTCAAAATTGAATAAGAAGGAGGCTAGTTGCAAAGGTGTGAAAGGGAGGTGTAGTTTGTCAACATTGCACCACTTCACTATTCCTTTTGCAACTCAAACTTTGCCTATAAATAGAAGGCTTCACCAAGCATCACAAGCACAAGCAAGAGAGGCAAGAGAAGGAGAGCCAACAAAGAGAAAGGCTCAAGAGAGAATAAGGCTAAAGCCAAGTATAAGTGGTAAGCCTTGAGAGAAATAATTTCTCTAAGAGTGTGAGATAAAAGAGAGTCTGAGTAATTCCCAATAGAGTGTGGGTGTGGGAATACACCAAAAATATTGGGTGTCATCTCTAGAGGGTCTCACTGAGTGCCACTATAATTTTAGTATCACTTGAAAGAGAGTAAAGTGTGTTGTAAGGATATTTGTAATTATCCTTATTATAGTGGAATATTTTCTCGGAGCTTGTCCCGTGGTTTTTCCCTCAATATTGGAGGGTTTTCCACGTTAAATATTTGTGCCTCTTGTATTTATTTTTCTACTTAAATTTGTTGTGCATAATTTATTTGCACAGTGAGAAAAAGTGATCCTGAGGTGCTTCCGCTGTTATCAAGCCTCTGATCCATTTTTCCCAACAAGTGGTATCAGAGCCTCTGGTTATATTGTTGAAATTTATTTTGCAATATATATTGGCTGGTTATACCGCCTCTGGTCTGGCTAAGCCGCCAAATTTGTTTTCTCTGTAATTGGCCGGTTTTACCGCCTAATTTATTTGTTTCACTAATTGTTGGCTTATATCAGATGGAGGTCAATACAAGCAGAATGATTAGTTTGAATGGCACCAACTATCACATATGGAGGGGAAAAATGAAAGATCTCCTTTATGTGAAAAGTTGGCATTTACCAGTGTTTGCTTCAGAAAAGCCTGAATCAAAATCCGATGATCAGTGGGCATTTGAAAATGTCCAGGTGTGCAGCTTTATTCGGCAGTGGGTGGATGACAATGTGCTCAACCACATTAATGATGAAACAAATGCCAAGACGTTATGGGAAAAACTTGAATCTCTGTACGCACGAAAGACCGGCAACAACAAGCTCTTCTTGATTAAGAAGATGATAAAGTTACACTACAAGGAAGATAGCTCTATCTCCGATCATTTAAATGAATTTCAAGGAGTCTTACAACAGTTATCTTCCATGGGTGTAAAGTTTGAAGATGAGATTCAAGCTCTTTGGCTGCTCGGTACTCTACCAGACTCTTGGGAGACATTCAGAATGTCACTTTGCAACTCCGCTCCTGATGGCGTAGTGACGATGGAACATGTTAAAAGTGCTGTTTTAAACGAAGAGATGAGAAAAAGATCTCAAGCTTCGTCTTCACAGCCTGATATTCTTGTCACTGATGATAGAGGGAGAAGTAATAGTAGAGGTCTGAAAGGCAGAGATAAAAGCCGGAGCAAATCCAAGCCCAGATCCAAAAGTATGGAGTGTCACTATTGTGGCCAGTTGGGGCATTTTAAAAGGCAGTGTTTCAAATACAAGAAAGACAAGAAAAATGGCAACACTGAGGAAGAAAAGAAAGATCAGGTTGCCGCTGCCGAACTAGTCATTGTTTGTGACGAAGAGGTAATTAATTTTGCCTGTCTTGAAACAAGTTGGGTCGTGGATAGTGGAGCTTCATTACATGTTACATCAAACAGGGAGCTCTTCTCATCTTATACACCCGGTAATTTTGGGGTGTTAAAAATGGGTAATAATGGTTTCTCAAACGTTGCCGGCATGGGAGATATCCACTTAGAGACCAACAGAGGAGCAAGGCTGATTCTCAAGGATGTTAGGCATGTGCCTGATATCCGTTTCAACTTGATCTCAGTAAAGAAGCTAGATGATGAAGGTTATTACAACACCTTTGGTAATGGGCAATGGAAGCTTACTAAAGGTTCGTTGGTTGTGGCTCGAGGAGAGAAGAGCCCAAGCTTGTATCTAACACAAGCTAAAATTTCAGGTGACTTCATCAACACAATGGATGATGAGAAGACAGCTGAGATGTGGCACAGAAGACTTAGTCACATCAGTGAGAAGGGACTCAGTTGCTTGGCCAGGAAAAACCTACTTCCAGGTATAAAGAGCACGAGCTTGAAGAAATGTGCTCATTGCATGGCCGGAAAGCAGAACAGAGTTGCCTTCAAGAGTCACTTTCCTTCAAGGCAATCGGATCTGCTAGAATTGGTGCACTCCGATGTTTGCGGTCCCTTGAAGGTAAAGTCCTTTAGCGGTAGACTTTATTTTGTGACATTCATTGATAATCATTCAAGGAAACTTTGGGCTTATGTCTTAAAGACCAAAGATCAAGTCCTTGATATTTTCAAGCAATTTCATGCATCTGTTGAAAGGGAGACTGGAAAGAAGCTGAAATGTATTCGCACTGATAATGGTGGCGAGTACTGTGGTCCTTTTGACGAATACTGCAGAAAGATGGGCCTTAAGCATCAGAAAACGCCTCCAAAGACTCCACAATTAAATGGTCTAGCTGAAAGGATGAACCGGACCTTGCTAGAGAGAGTCAGATGTTTGCTTTCAGAAGCAAAGTTGCAAAAGTACTTTTGGGGGGAGGCTTTGCTCACAGCAGTACATGTTATCAATCTATCTCCAGCGGTTGCTCTAAATGGTGATGTACCTAATAGAGTTTGGTATGGTAGAAAAGTCTCTTATGATCACCTACGAGTTTTCGGATGTAAGGCATTTGTTCACATTCCGAAGGATGAAAGATCCAAGCTTGATGCAAAGACACGACAGTGCATCTTTCTCGGTTATGGTCTTGATGAATTTGGCTACAGGTTATATGACCCGATTGAGAAGAAACTAATTCGAAGTCGGGATGTAGCATTTATTGAAGATCAAACCATTAATGATATAGAAAAAGCTGAAAAGAAAGTGTCTGGTGGCAGCAACGGCTTGGTTGATATAAATCCAGTTCCTATGGTGAACTTGCCTGATCCAGTTGATAATGATACTCAAGGTGGGGAACAGATTAATGACCAACTAAGGACAGATAATGCTGGAGGTGATGAAGTTGTTGAGCAGGGGGAGCAACCCCCTCCACCGCCGCTCAGAAGAACAGAGAGAGAGCGGCGTCCATCAACTAGGTACCCAAGTTCTGAGTATATCCTCCTTACTGATGAGGGGGAGCCAGAGAAGCTTCAAACTTGTGCCAAGTTGGCTGGCATGAATTCTATTTGATGGTATTTAGAATTGTTCTCCTTTCTCATGGGCTGGAGGGGGAGAATTGTTAGGTCCACCCCATGAAAACCATGTGTGAATTAACCAAGTGTGAATGAAGAAAAGAGGAGCCTTCAAAATTGAATAAGAAGGAGGCTAGTTGCAAAGGTGTGAAAGGGAGGTGTAGTTTGTCAACATTGCACCACTTCACTATTCCTTTTGTAACTCAAACTTTGCCTATAAATAGAAGGCTTCACCAAGCATCACAAGCACAAGCAAGAGAGGCAAGAGAAGGAGAGCCAACAAAGAGAAAGGCTCAAGAGAGAATAAGGCTAAAGCCAAGTATAAGTGGTAAGCCTTGAGAGAAATAATTTCTCTAAGAGTGTGAGATAAAAGAGAGTCTGAGTAATTCCCAATAGAGTGTGGGTGTGGGAATACACCAAAAATATTGGGTGTCATCTCTAGAGGGTCTCACTGAGTGCCACTATAATTTTAGTATCACTTGAAAGAGAGTAAAGTGTGTTGTAAGGATATTTGTAATTATCCTTATTATAGTGGAATATTTTCTCGGAGCTTGTCCCGTGGTTTTTCCCTCAATATTGGAGGGTTTTCCACGTTAAATATTTGTGCCTCTTGTATTTATTTTTCTGCTTAAATTTGTTGTGCATAATTTATTTGCACAGTGGGAAAAAGTGATCCTGAGGTGCTTCCGCTGTTATCAAGTCTCTGATCCATTTTTCCCAACACTAACATCCTCTCGCTCTCTCAAAAGACGATTTTGCTTTAGTGTTTCATTCATTGCACGTGCAGCCCTACAAATATTAGATCCTTAATTATCACAGTCAAAACAATTAGACTAACCTCATGATATTTGGAATGACATTTGTCAACAATCATGATTATAGAAAATGAGGAAGCCTTTCCTTCCATTTAACCTCCAGCCGCAGATGGCGCATATTTTCCTGCAAGTCCAGCAAATCTTTCTCAAACGATTGTATGGACTGTTTCTTTGAGGCAGCTTTCCCATCTTCGGGGAGGACGACGGCTAAGGAAGACTGTCCTGGTTCTCCTTTCCCAATTCATCAGATGAGTGTGAAATTGGGGTTGCAGATGACTTGGAGACCTCCCCGGCCAAGATGTTGGCCTCATTTGTTAATGGTTCTTTCTCCTTCAATGCCCTTCGGGTGCCCCTTGACCTCTGTAAGGGCACTTCAGCAATAATCTCAGCCATGTATGACAAGCAAGAGAGTTCCTTCGTGGACGGGTGATGAGGGAAGGTCGTCGAAATTCGAAATATACAAGTACCGTTGGAGACAGGGCGGGGTCTTTTGTAGTAGGAGAATCGCAACGGTTGGATTTTCCTTTTGAAAGAGACTGAGATTGGAAATCTGACCGTTTGACTGGATCCGAACTACAAGTAGGCTCTCCTTATAATGTGACCGTTGGAGTTCTGTTTATCATTTGACCGTTGGGGCAATGAACGGAGAGAATCGCGACCCACATTTACCATTTTATGCATATGTACAATGCAAATTACCATATACATGGGGAATTTTGAATTTCAAGACATCTTTTCATAATAAAAAGCAAAATAAAGAAAAAAAGTTACACCTCTGAAGTAATATATTAATCTCTCTAAAAAGCAAAGGACACGTGTTAAAATAATGAGGCGAAAGGTCATAAGTGACGGTTCAAGTAACTGCACCTAAGCCACACTCGTACTCCAAATATTTTGAAAGAAGGAAACATGTATCTCCGTGAAAAGAAGTAAAAAAATTGGCCATAAAATGCAGTTTTTTGTGAATAAATTGACAAACTTGCATTTCGGCTGTGTTGTCAAAGAAAGGACCACGAAAATTGAAGGATTTTAATTTTAGAAAAAATTAAAATAAAATTATTAAAGTCAAAAAAATTTAATTCCCATTCGAAGACATGATATCATGCAAAATTGTTCATAAGCCCTGACATTAAACACAAGGATTTATATTAGAAGCGCCGAAAAGATAAGGAAAAAGTCGGACAAATGTTGCCTCAGATAAATCACGTATTGATAAGACAGATAATCATGGGCATATGCTTCAACTCCTACTACTTTCAGCTTTCAAACTAGAAACCAATCTCGGACATATAATATCAACAATATCAACATAAATCTTAAAATTCGTATGTATAAAATCAGGTAATAAAAATAACAGTACCAAAAAAATATCATATACTTAAAAAACATGAACAATTATCCGACAAAACACTAACAGAGCGTGCACACACAAATACATGAGATGAGCAAATCTTGGCCATTAAATCATGTGTAGACACCTAATTTTGTCCGGACCTTAAAAATTAAAGTGGACCCATGCATAAGTTCTAAAATTATTTTACTTGAATATATATTTTTCTAAAAAATTAATTGAGCAAAAATAAAAATTTTGAAGATATTTTTGGGTCCTAAATGTAAATAATATTGTTTAAAATTATTAAAAATAAAAATTAAAAAATTAAAAATTCGAAAAAAAAGAAGAAGTAGAGGAAACAAAAGAAAAAGAAGTGTGAAAGAAAGAAAATGAAAATAGGGAAAGTGTCGGTTGAGAAAATAAAAAAATGTGAGGAAGAAGACAAGGTCAAGAGGATTAGGTGGGAGAAGAGAAGAGGAAAACAAATTAGTAGGTGGAATTAATCAAAAAGAGTTGTCGGCAAGGCAAGTGGGAGGAGGTTGGATGACTTTTGGCTAAATGGAAGGCCATAAACTTTCAACAAAAGAGGCCTCCGGAGGCACCAGGGACTGAACTCCAAAAAAGAAGAGGACCCACGTTCATCTCTCTCCTCACACAACCAGCCACTCAACTCTACCTACAACATGGCTGACCAAAGCAGAAAAGTTAAGGGAGGAATGGCTTCGGATGGAACATGCAAACCACCTAAGTATCTCTTTCCACTTCTCATTAACAGCGTCTAATCAAAGCCACCACCCGGACGTCAATAAAGGTTGGCCCCCATCTCGTCTTGAGGGATGGGGAATCTCCCCGTGGACTCATGGCCTCTTCAAAAAAAAACGATTTTGGTTTCCATTTCTACGCAACCGAGATAATGGGCGTTGCTCACGAATAGGATCCATTTTTGTTTGAGCCTGCTTAAATGAGCTAACAGGTACCTGATCCAGAGAGTGGGGACGACCCCTAGAGACTGATGGATCATGATGAGACTGGGTAACGTGAGAGTTAATCTCCTTGTCACAACCGGCTGGAAGCGATACACTACAAGGAGGAGTGGAATCCTTTTAGCTAACCTCCCAACGTCTGAGGGAACCTCATATACTTCACCAAGGCCCTGCAACTTGGCAAAAAACTTCATCCATCCAGTTTTGGCCATACTCCGAAGACCTCATGCACATCAACACATGCCCTGCGTACTCGATTTGTAGCGCTCTCTCGACCTTCATCACATTGCAGCATCTTCACCTGTAAGCTCCCCACTGCACTCTCTTTTTCTCCAACTTTACCAGCAACCGAACAAACCAGAAACGGAAAAACCATATCCCCTGTCCTCCATCCACACCAGCACGCAACCAGCTCACACGCAGCTATCCAGGAAGTCGCTCGCCACTGTTCCTCGTTCATCAACGTGAAATCGCCTACCACGAGACCAGCAAAGAGCCGGAGAGAGCCTGACTATAATCGCGTCGCTTACTTTCTCGCTGTCGTGGTTGGAACTAGACAACTGGTCGTTGATTGCCATAAGCTCCTGGTCCTCGACATCCATTCGCTGTAAGCTGCTGTCCAGGATCTCTACTGTTGTTGAGGACTTCACCGTTGTGTTGCCAGCTTGGTCGTTGTTGCTCTGTTTCATCTCAGTTTTGCAGATCTCCGTCACTCAATGGAGGGACCTCTATGCCAGCAAGACTGTCAAGAAGCTCTGGCGGCTTAGCCATTTTCCCGATGGCCTTCCACTTCCATCATCACTGAAGTTTGATCTTCGGAGGCTACCTGGAAGGAGCCACCTTCCTTTCCTTCGATCTCGACCAGAGCTCAGCACCATCACCCATTATTCTGCTGCTACTCAAAGAGTTCTTGTAACCTTCCATTCATTGTCGGAAGTTCCATCAAGTCGTAACGTTCTAACTCGTGTTCGCAAGTCTTCACATATTGATGGAAGCCATGCTACTGAAACTATCAGGAGTACCACTTCCGCTGTCCAGAATCCATATTCCTTGCAGCTAAGAAGTGTCAATTGCGACCAGTCGTGCCTCACAAATCCTTCACCGCAGTCTGTCGAGTCTCGGTCATCCTCTTGCACCGTAGTCGTCATCGTTGAAGCTTCCTGTTCCAATTTATCGCCACCACTCTACCACCCCGAGGAGTTTTAGCTCACACTCCTTCTCATTGCACCACTATAAAAAAATATCCCCATAAAAAAGAAGCCTTTGCACTGCTGCGAAGACATCAGAAAACCTGGCCATGATCTTCTGTTCGCGGTCACAGAGGCCGGCGTTGCAACCATAGCCGCTGGTCATTTCTGGCCCACCTTGAGTTTGCAAGTCGAAAAAGGTCGACAGCTTCAGCCACGTTTTCACCTTCGATGTTATGTAAAACGTGTTACCGTCCTTTGCACTTGGGTTGTCGTTGTTGAAGCTCTCAGTCCCAGTTTATCTTCACCCAGTTCGTGTAACTACGTTCAAGGTGTCACGCTACCTTCCTCACAGCCGACGCAAATCCCATCCAACCTTCAACCGACTTTGAGACCCGACCACCGACCCCTCACGGAGCATCAGCCGTCGTTCTTTACAGCACTCAGAGGTGTTTCTGCTACTTGAAGAACGTAGTTGTGTTGGCCTTCAATGATCCAGCAGCAAGAGGTCATACTGCACCATCGGGTTCTTTGGAAGATCACGTTTCCACCTCTGCTCTGTCCCAACGTCAGCCATAGCACCGAAGCTTACGTGTAGCCGTTGCTAACCCAGTTCTAGCTACTGGTCTTGGTGCCATCTTCGAAATGTCCCAAAAGTCTTCCACATCTTGCCATCCAGAGACAGCCAATTCTGGCACAAAACTCACGTAAAGTATGTCAAGCAGTTTTCATATTTTAGGGTCATTATTGTCATTTTCCATTATGATATTATTTGGAAGTTTATTTTTAGGAAGCTTATTTTTAGTTCTTTTAAGAGCTTATGATATGTCGAAAATATATTAAAGGAAGATGATGAAAAAATGAATTAATGCCTTTAAGAAAATATTCCAACGATGGATAAATATAGTTGCCAGTCAACTGGCCGCTATAGAACTATCCTGAGGAAAATCATATTATGAATCTAGTCAGTTAACTGGCCTGATTCTATTAATGCATTAAAAGGAAATTCCCAACGATGGATAAATATAGTTGCCAGTCAACTGGCCGCTATAGAACTATCCTGAGGAAAATCATATTATGAATCTAGTCAGTTAACTGGCATGATTCTATTGATGCATTAGAAGGCAATTCCCAACGATGGATAAATATAGTTGCCAGTCAACTGGCCGCTATAGAACTATCCTGAGGAAAATCATATTATGAATCTAGTCAGTTAACTGGCCTGATTCTATTAATGCATTAAAAGGAAATTCCCAACGATGGATAAATATAGTTGCCAGTCAACTGGCCGCTATAGAACTATCCTGAGGAAAATCATATTATGAATCTAGTCAGTTAACTGGCATGATTCTATTGATGCATTAGAAGGCAATTCCCAACGATGGATAAATATAGTTGTCAGTCAACTGGCCGCTATTGAACTATCCTAAGGGAAATCTTGTTACAAACCTAGTCAGTTAACTGGCATGGTTCTATTAATGCATTAAAAGTAATCTCGACGACGGAATAAAAATAGTTGTCAGTCAATCGACCGCTATCAAACTATCCTGAGAGAAATTACATTATGAGTTTAGCCAGTCAACTGGCATGACTCTATTGAGGCATTTACAAATAATCCTAAATCGATCACATGCAAAAAATCAATTTATTTAACAAAAGACAAAGCATAGTTTTGAAATCAAAAGCAGCAAACACTAACGTGGTACCGAAAGGGCGTTGTAGGGTGCTAATACCTTCCCTACACGTAACCAACCCCCGAATCCATTTTTCTGTAACGCAGGCCATACTATTCGGTGTCCGACTTCACCATTTCAATCTAAGTCGGTGGCGACTCCATCTTTTTTATCATTTTCTAAAACCTCACCTAAATCTAAAACTCATTTTTTTTTATATCGCCTCGGGATCGCCGCCCTGCGTCGCGTGTCGACAGCTTGGCGACTCCACTGGGGACACCTAAGAGGGTTAGGCCACATGGGTTGATGTTTGCTGCAATTTGTTCTCTATTTCTATGCTTTGGTTAATTGTTTAGATTATTTGTCTTATAGGCTTTTGATTTTGGCATTTTAAATGGTGATTTGGATTTCTAACTTTGTATATTGCATTCTTTGATTATGCTGGATTAAGCTGTTAGATTAAATTCAAGCAATTTGCTTTTCCATAATATTATCTGCTATATCTATGGAATGGTTTGCTTGATTATTTTACAGGTTGTGAGTGAATGAGTGGATGGCATATTCCCCACACACACGTACACCTATCATCACATGGCCCTTTAGAAAAGGGGAGGTCATGACCCCTGAGCTCCATACCCGAGCTCTTAGGAACCTTTAGGCTAGCGAGGGCATAAAGTAAGGTTGACCTTCGTGAGACCCTTGGTCTCCGTGTAGGCACCTGAACACCCTCACTCAAGTTGACCCTTTAGGGCAATTTGGGGACCTGATTTTAGGAACCTAGATCCTGCCCCGCGCTATTAATAACCTTAGAACTACCCCTTGTGAGAGAGAATTTTGGCCCAAAACCATGAGAGTGAACGAAACTTAGGATGAATCTTAATCTAGCCACTGTGGAAAAAAAATGCTATTTATTTTGTATTGCATGTCCAACTTTGACATTTGTGTTCCAAGCATTCTTATGGCACTTATTGTTGTTGCATTCAAAACCTTCTTGACTTGAGTTTGTATTACCTGAAGGTTAACAAAGGGCCAAGTAAAGCTAACCTTGTAAGATTTTTAGTCTTTGTACATATGCATGAATAGGAAGCAAAGTAAGGTTAACCTTCACAAGACTTTTAGTCTCCAGGCAATGCAAGAATATTAGTGGCCAAGTTCAACACAAAATAAAAATGATGAAGTGCTTTGGCAATAGAAGGAATGCTTGAAAAATACTTTATATGATGGACATTGAACTATATATGCCTGGCATGAAATCCCTTCTTGAATTCATGACTGGTAAAGTGGTTTGGAGCTGTGAAAACTCTTGATTAACATTGAATCATTAAGCATAAGCATAAACCTAAGATCATTTCATCACAATCATGCATTGTTGTTCAATCTTTTGTTTAATGGGTCATTTGAAGTTTGGGCCTGGGAATGCATTACTCAGTTGACATTAAACATGTTCTTCCCCCCAAATTTTTGGCTTTGGGCCCAGTGAGTAACCTAAGGCCCATGCCTGGCATGAAATCCCTTCTTGAATTCATGACTGGTAAAGTGGTTTGGAGCTGTGAAAACTCTTGATTAACATTGAATCATTAAGCATAAGCATAAACCTAAGATCATTTCATCACAATCATGCATTGTCGTTCAATCTTTTGTTTAATGGGTCATTTGAAGTTTGGGCCTGAGCATGCATTACTCAGGTGACATTAAACATGTTCTTCCCCCTGAATTTTTGGCTTTGGGCCCAGTGAGTAACCTAAGGCCCATACCTGGCATGAAATCCCTTCTTGAATTCATGACTGGTAAAGTGGTTTGGAGCTGTGAAAACTTTTTATTAACATTGAATCATCAGGCGAACATGCATTGTCGTTCAATCTTTTGATTAATGGGTCCTTTGAAGTTTGGACCTGAGCATGCGTTACTCAGGTGATATTAAGCATGTTCTTCCCCCTTCCCCGAATTTTTGGCATTGGGCCCAGTGAATAACCTAAGGCCCACTAGCATTTGCAGACCCGCTGAAGCCCAGTCGCGTGAAGGCGCCTAGTTACCCTTTTAATGTCTTACTATTCACGCTCAGGATTCAGTCAGTAACCAACCTGACATCGTTCCATGACCGACTGAGAGGTTCAATTTTTAAGCCACCCCGTAAAAAGGAAAGACTCAAAGGATTCTGGGAAGTATCATTCGAGTGTCCTAATCCATCACCTTACCAGAGAGCCAAAAATGGAGGAAAGCCTTGCTACGCTTAGAGTCAGATTTCCTTCTCTTCCCCAAGACACACTTCGGAAGATGTATAAGTGCCGACTTGAAAGAATGAAGACACTCACACGTCTAGGACTCCCTGAAGATGTACGTTGGATCATTGAAGCTAAGGTACGCCTAGCAGATGATTTTCAACATTCATTACTGAAACATCTGCCTGGGATGGGAAGAAGCTCTTATGCTAAGAAAAGAAGAGCTAAAAGGATGGAGGTTTGTTATAAGTGTGCAAGATGGACTTGTAATACACGATGTAAGGGAAAAGGAATGGTGTCCACAAACCGGGAAGACAAAATTCAGTTCATAAAGGATGGATTGAGTAAAGAGTCGTTGGATAATATCCTTCAGACTCTTGAGACGCATCCTAGTGGACAAGTTCATGGTGTTCTTCTCGCTTTGGCGGACAAATTTTACAAGGAGAAGGAGCGCCACTGTCTTGAGAAGATAACACTAAATGACCCTGTTTGCCAGTTCGTAAGGAAGTTGGATAGCAACCTTGATCCATGAATAGCACACAACAAGGATGAAGGAGTGATGTTCCTAGGCAAGAAGACAAAATCATTAAAGATGGACTGAGTAAAGAATCTTTGGATAATATCCAGTAGACTCTTGAGACGCATCTTAATGGACATCTTCATGTTTCTTGCCTCAGTGGACATATTCTACAAAGCAAAGGAGTGTTTCGTCTTGGGAATCTGACGTTAAACGACCCTGTTCATTAGTTTGTAACCTTGTTCATCTGTTTGATCCCTTATGGTGTTTAGTCTGTTATTGGATGTAGTATCAGAAGAAAGGATAAGCCAGCATCACTATTCATTAGTCTTGTAATTGCTGGTGAACCCACCACCTTCTTTACTTGCTTTCCAATTGTGTTGCACAGTTTTGATTTGTACAGTTGTTGTTAGTGATTTTTCCTGTTAATTGTCAGTACGTCTACCATATTCACTGTTCGCTCTCTGACTCCGCGTGCCTAATTTTGACAATGTTGATGTGGTTGTCTTTTCTCTTACTGGCACAACTGCCGTATTTACTGTTTGCTTTCTGACTTTGCCTGCATGATTTTGATAATATCGGTGTAATTCTTTTCTCCTGTTGGCACATCGGTCATATTTACTGTATGCTTTCTGACTTTGCCTGCGTGATTTTGATAATATCAGCGTAATTGCCTTTTCTTCCGCTAATACGTCTGACATATTCGCTGTTAGCTTTTTGACCCTGCATGCATGATTTTGATAATATCAGCGTAATTGCCTTTTCTTCCGCTGATACGTCTGTCATATTCGCTGTTAGCTTTTTTGACCCTGCATGCATGATTTTGATAATATCGGCGTAATTGCCTTTTCTTCCGCTGATACGTCTGCCATATTCACTGTTAGCTTTTTGACCCTGCATACATAATGTTGACGATGTCGACGTAATTGCCTTTTCTCTCGCTGACACATCTGCCATATTCACTGTTAGCTTTCTGGCCCTGCATGCATAATGTTGACAATGTTAGTATAATTGTCTTTTCTCCTTCTTAAGCGCTGGCACATCTGTCATGTTTACTGTATGCTTTCTGACTTTGCCTGCATGATTTTGATAATATCGGTGTAATTGACTTTTCTCCTTCTTAAGCGCTGGCACATCTGTCATGTTTACTGTATGCTTTCTGACTTTTCCTGCATAATTTTGATAATATCGGTGTAATTGTCCTTTCTTTTTGACAATCGCCGATGCATTTATTATCTTTGCTATTCACTTTTTGACTCTGCTTACAAAATTTCAAAAAAGCCAGTTGGTTGCTTTTTTCATTATCGGTGGCTTTACGACTTTCCTACTCTGAAGGACTGTCGTATATGCAGGCGTGTCTTGTCTTTTGGACTTTCTTACTGCCATTGTCTGAAATTATTGCGCCTGACCGTTTTCTGTTATTCATTTCTCCCCTATAAATACACCTTCACATTGGATCATCTATGCATGGCTGGGGTAGAAAAAGAGGGAGAAACATCCTCGGCACGTAGATTCAAATCTATCTGTGTCTTCGGTGCTTCCATTCTAGGGAAGGATAATGAGTTCATAAAGGCAGCCAATGAACTCGGTAGGGTGTTAGCTGCCAGAAAAATAAACCTGGTGTATGGTGGGGGCATCCATGGGATAAGAGGATGTGCAGCTGCAACTGCATTTACAGGGAAGAGCCATGTCTTAGGCATCCTTATAAAAGGGTTGGCCGATAAAAGAGTCAGTGACTACACCTTTGGTACTGAGTTAAGGGTTTCATCTATGCATGAACGCTTCGGGCACATGTTTTGCAATGCTGAGGCCTTTATCGCGTTACCTGGTGGTCTAGAAACTCTAGAAGGGATTTCTAGTGTGTTATTCTGGATCAAATTTAACTATCAGAAAAGGCCGTTAGGATTATTAAATGTTAATGGCTTCTATGATGGCTTGTTATCTTTTATAGATTCAGCTGTGGAACAACGCTTCATATCTCTGGAGGCTCGCCGTGCCATAAAATCAGATTCAGACGTCGATCGATTGATTGATCGACTACAAGCCTATGTATTTCAACCTTACCCATTGGTGAAACAAGTGGACGAACAGCCTCCCGATGGTAGCAGAAAGCGTAAAATAGACACCATGCTTCGATTGTAACTTGTCATGGCTTTACTTTTTGTTATTTTGTGTTATTAGGATGATGTACAAGTCTAGGAAGGATGGTTCGAGTGGAAGAGTAGCTAAGCGAAGTTATCGAGATCGAAGTGTGTGATGGATGGCAGAGTAAAGAGTTATTCTTAACTCTTGATACGCATCCCGTGTGTGTCTTATTAGGAGCATCATATGCATTCTCGTGTATCCCAAAAACAAAAGCAAAAAAAAAAGTGTGTTGTTTTTCCTTTTGTGCATGTCTTTCATGGATGGCAGAGTAAAGAGTTATTCTTAACTCTTGATACGCATCCCCGTGTGTGTCTTATTAGAAGCATCATATGCATCCTCGTGTATCCCAAAAAAAAAAAAGTGTGTGTGTTGTTTTTTTTCTTTTTTGTGCATGTCTTTCATGGAGTCTTATGGCAGAGTAAAGAGTTGTTCTTAACTCTTGATACGCATCCCATGCACAACTCATTAGGAGCATCATAGGTGTCTTCTGTTTCAAAAGAAAATGTTGCATTTCTCTTTACGCATGTTTTTGTGTACTGTTATTGCATCTTTTAATGGCCCTGTCTAAGGCCTTGGTAGACTGTATGGGAATACCCTTTTGAATTCAATAAGACGTCTTGCATGATGAATGTATTGTATGTCATTCCTTCCTTTTTTTTTTATGTCAGTGATTAATGAATGACAGACCCTTGAGAAGGGGATACCATCACCAGAATGAACCAACAATGAGGGCAATCAAGGTTATAATGTCTTTTCATACATAAGAACAATGAATTGGTAATCAGATATCTTAAGTTCTTCCTAATCAAACTCATTTTGCCAATGAAGAAGTAGGATTGCTTAAAGTATTCAATTCTTGGATGGTAAACAGCACTGCAATGTATTAAAGACTCATAGAACTTGGTGCATCGCAAAGTTGGCTGATTACCAGTAGAATGAGTCCAAAGTCAAAAGTGTTGCATTAAGTTAAAGGTGGGCAAGGATATCGTGATAAAAAAAAAAGAAGAGATTAAGAGGAACAGAGATGGTTCATTCATGATTTCACCTTTAGAGTTTTCAAAAACTATGGAAGTATCACCCACCAAAAAAGAAAAAAAAAAGTTCTTGCACAATCCAATGAGATTTATCAGGCCTCTTGGTATGTCAGCATGCATCATGACAATATCATTGCATTGTGTGTTAGAGGCATCTGAATAATTTTGTTTCAATGCATTGAGTTGATATGAAATTCATTGTATGTCCGCATATCCTCATTCTTTGACCTTCAGTAAATCTAGATTGCATTTGTAAAGCATGTTATTGATGTTCAAGAGATCACTCTTACCATACTAAGCATGTTACTGGCGTTCAAAAAAAAAATATTGTCTTTCCGTACATGTCTTTCATGGCAAAGTAAAGAGTTATTCTTAACTCTTGATATGCATTCCATGCACAACTCATTGGAAGCATCATATGCATCTTTTGTTGCATCTCTTGTGCACGTTTTGTTTTCATGTAATCTCATGGCATGGCTCTGCCCAAGACCTTGGCAATGACTGCATGTGAGCACCCTTTTAAGTTCAATAACCCATCTTGCATGTATTCTACATCATATGAGTGAATAATGAATGGCAGACACTTAAGGAGGGTTACCACCACCTGAATGAACCAACACTGGGGGCAATCAGGGTTATGACACCTTTTTCACGTTTTGATGCCTAAGAGCAATTAATTGGTGATCGGATATCATAAGCTCATCCTAACTAAATCCATTTTTGCCAATGATGAAATTGGATTACCTGACAAAATACTCAATTCTCTTGGATGATAGAGTATCTCAGATCATAAGCAGTGGTGAGAGAGTGATGTCTTGTAGCTCATGAGAATGCTATGAGAAAGTGAGTTTCCTAGAACTTGTTTGAATGCCCCTTGAAATAATTTGTTGGATGCCACATTAACTAGAGAAGTGATCTAGGCTGTCTTTGCACCGTTTGAGCCTTTCAAGCTAACCTTAAAGTAAAACATCCCTAGTCACCCATTTGAGCCTTAAAAGATGGCAAGGCCACCATCAAATGTTCTTTTTCAACCCTCATTTACCTTAACCTTTCAACCAAGAAGACTATGATCCTTACCTTAAAGCGAGTACAAGGAGCACTAAAGCTATTAGCCGAGAAAAAATGCTATCAAGAATAACTCGGGAATCCTTTTGCATTCAATTGAAGCCTTAATTATGAAAAGGCAAGAATAAAAAGAAAATGAAAGAACAACGGAATCTGGGAAACTAGAAAAGAAAAGAGCAAGCCCAGATGGGCAAAAGAGAGTTAGTTCCTCCCATGTCTAGTAAGATTCCTAAGTTGTGGAAGATGAAAAGGGAAATACAAGGCTTTATGTGCTCAATCTTGCACTCTCCTTGTTTGCTAAACCCTTATCCATTTCTTTCTAAGCCTAAACCTTACATTACAAGCTAAAATAAAGACCTAGTGATCCTGGTTAATGTGGTGAAATAACAGATGCTGAAAGGGACATGAGCACAAGCTTATGGGATACTTATGAGTGCAAACACTTGTCAAGAGGGCAAATACTTGAGTGCAAACACTTGTATGAGAGCACAAACACTTGAGAGTTTCTTAATTAGAGAGTTGCTCAACAAAGAATCCTTGATTCCAGAGAATTGAGTAGTCTTCATCCAATATATGGATTCCTTTTTGGCATGTTCTTAAAAAGGAGATGGTGAACTAAGAAAAACTTTTCAACAGTTCTTTGCTAGAAGGTAATCAAGGAAACTAGGGGCAATGACTGAGAGTGAACCTAGAATTTGAAAAATGTTCAAAAGCACAAACTGGGGGCAATTGTTAGGAAAGCAAGCCCGGAAAAAAAAATCTTCCATTGTTTAGGGAGTACCAAATCTAAACCAGGGAAAGAATTGGGAGAATGACCCTCGAATCTTAAATATCCCTGAAAAAGCAGAGGGGTCCAAGATGAGGATTTATAGAAAAAAGAGAGAGATGAGTTACCCAATACTGATACCAGAAGGTATTGCTTCTATGGGGTCTGACATTCTAATTCACTCATAATTAGGACAATAAACCATAACTCACCCTTTGTATTATAGATTTGGCATCTGCATCAATTTTTCTCATGTCAAAAGCGTTTACATGCAAAGCATGGCATTTCTGGTCAAGTCTTTCATGTATCAAGCATGTTTGCATGTCAAGCATGCCTTTTAAGGAAAACCATTTCACATGTTAAGCATTTCACGTCAAACGTGCCATCTTAGGTTAAGCCTTTAAGCATGCCAGGAATATCCACATCATACATTTCAGTTCAGATCTAAGCACGTTTACATATCAAACATGCCATTTCAGTCAAGTCCATCATGTGTTAAGCATGTTAGCATGGCAAGCATGTCGCATATGCTATTTTAAAGTCAAGCCTTTTTCGTCAAGCATGCCATTTCAAGTCAAACATTTCACATGTCAAGCATGTATTCATCTCAACCATGCCATTTTTAGGTCAAGCCTTTTTTGTCAAACATGTCAAGCATACCATTTAAGGTCAAGCCTTTCACATATCAAGCACATTTGCATGTCAAGCATGCTATTTTAGGTCAAGCTCCTCATGTGCCAAACATTTGCATGTCAAGCATGACAAGCATGCCATTTCAGATCAAGCGATTTTGCATTATCAAGGATGTTATTTTCAGGTCAAGCCTTTTTACATCAAGCATCTCATTTAAGCCCTTTGCATGACAAATGTGTTTTCATGCTCAAGCATCTTTATGTCAAGCATGTCAAATACATCATTTTGAGGTTAAGCCTCTCCATGTGCCAAGCCCTGTCAAGCAGGTTCGCACATTAAACCCTGTCAAGCAGGTCTGCATGTCAAACATGAAATTTTGAGGTTAAGCCTCTGCTGTGCCAAGTCCTGTCAAGCAGGTTCACATGCCAAACCCTGTCAAGCAAGTACGCATGTCAGTAATCCTATTTTTGGAGGTCAAGCCTCCCTACGTGCTAAGCCCTGTCAAGCAGGTCCGCACGCCAAACCCTGTCAAGTAGGTGTGCATGTCAAACATGCAATTCTGAGGTCAAACCTTTTCTTTTGTCAAGCATTAACCCTGTCAAGCAGGTCTGCAAGTCAAGCATGCTATTTTGAGGTCAAGCCTCCCTATGTATCAAGCACATTAACCCTGTCAAGCAAGTTCGCATGCACAATATATAATTTTGAGGTCAAGCCTCTGCTATGCCAAGCCCTGTCAAGCAGGTTCGCATACCAAACCTTGTCAAGCAGGTCTGCATGTCAAGCATGTAATTTTGAGGTCAAGCCTCCCTATGTGTCAAGCACATTAACCCTGTCAAGTAGGTTCGCATGTCAAGCATGCTATTTTGAAGTCAAGTCTCCCTATGTGTCAAGCACATTAACCCTGTCAAGCAGGTTCGCATGTCAAGCATGCTATTTTGAGGTCAAGCCTCTTCATTTGTCAAGTACTCAACCCTGTCAAGCAGGTTTGCATACTAATCCCTGTCAAGCAGGTTCGCATGCCATATATATCACTTCTGAGGTCAAGCCTCTGACTGTGCCAAGCCCTATCTAGCAGATTCGCACACTCAGCCCTGTCAAGCAGGTTTGCATGCCATATATATCACTTCTGAGGACAAGCCTCTGACTGTGCCAATCCCTGTCAAGCAGGTTCGCACACTAAACCCTGTCAAGCAGGTCTGCATGTCAAGCATGCTAATTTAAGGTTAAGCCTCCCTATGTATCTGCACATCAAGTCTTATCAAGCAAGTTCGCATGCTGAGCCTTGTCAAGCAGGTTCGCATGCCATATATATCACTTCTGAGGTCAAGCCTCTGACTGTGCCAAGCCCTGTTAAGCAATTTCGCTGAGCTTTGTCCAATAACTTTGTATGTCAAACATGCCATTTTGAGGACAAGCCTCTCCACATGTCAGGCACTTCATCTTTATCATTTTGCGCCTCGAGTTGGGCCTCGTTTGACTCACCCATATCATTTGCGCCTCGAGTTGGGCCTCGTTTGACTCACCCATATCATTTACGCCTCGAGTTAGGCCTCATTTGACTCACCCATATCATTTGTGCCTCGAGTTAGGCATCGTTTGACTCACCATTACCATTTGTGCCTCGAGTTAGGCCTCGTTTGACTCCCATATCATTTGTGCCTCGAGTTAGGCCTCATTTGACTCACCCATATTATTTTTTGCCTCGAGTTAGGCCTCGTTTGACTCACCATTACCATTTGTGCCTCGAGTTAGGCCTCGTTTGACTCACCATTATAATTTGCGCCTCGAGTTAGGCCTCATTTGACTCACCCATATCATTTGTGCCTCGAGTTAGGCATCGTTTGACTCACCATTACCATTTGTGCCTCGAGTTAGGCCTCGTTTGACTCACCCATATCATTTGTGCCTCGAGTTAGGCATCGTTTGACTCACCATATCTTTTGTGCCTCGAGTTAGGCCTCGTTTGACTCACCATTATCATTTGTGCCTCGAGTTAGGCCTCGTTTGACTCACCATTATAATTTGCGCCTCGAGTTAGGCCTCATTTGACTCACCCATATAATTTGTGCCTCGAGTTAGGCCTCATTTGACTCACCCATATCATTTGCGCCTCGAGTTGGGCTTCGTTTGACTCACCATTATCTTTTGCGCCTCGAGTTAGGCCTCGTTTGACTCACCCATATAATTTGCGCCTCGAGTTAGGCCTTGTTTGACTCACCATTATAATTTGCGCCTCGAGTTAGGCCTCATTTGACTCACCCATATCATTTGCGCCTCGAGTTAGGTCTCGTTTGACTCACCCTTATCTTTTGTGCATTGAGTTGGGCCTCGTTTGACTCCCATATCATTTGTGCCTCGAGTTAGGCCACGTTTGACTCACCATTATAATTTGCGCCTCAAGTTGGGCCTCGTTTGACTCACCCATATCATTTGCACCTCGAGTTGGGCCTCGTTTGACTCACCCTTATCTTTTGTGCCTTGAGTTGGGCCTCGTTTGACTCCCATATCATTTGTGCCTCGAGTTAGGCCACGTTTGACTCACCATTATAGTTTGCGCCTCGAGTTAGGTCTCATTTAACTCAACATTTTATCATCAAAGCCGGAGTCGGGCTTCGTTTGACTCAACCTTTTTATCATCAAAGCCGGAGTCGGGCTTCATTTGACTCAACATTTTATCATCAAAGCCGGAGTCGGGCTTCATTTGACTCAACCTTTTATCATCAAAGCCGGAGTTAGGCTTCGTTTGACTCAACCTTTTTATCATCAAGCCGGAGTCGGGCTTCGTTTGACTCAACCTTTTATCATCAAAGCCGGAGTTAGGCTTCGTTTGACTCAACCTTTTTATCATCAAAGCCGGAGTCGGGCTTCGTTTGACTCAACATTTTATCACCAATGCCAGAGTCGGGCATCATTTGACTCAACCCCTTTGACCTAGATAAGCAAGGTAATCCTAGGTCATAACCTTTCAAATCCTAAGTCGCTCTTAGGTATCCTCACTGGGTGGATGATAACCCTTTCAAATCCTAAGTCGCTTTTAGGTATCCCCACTGGGTGGATCATAACCCTTCAAATCCTGGAACGGGTTTCTCCAGGTAATTCAAAACTTAGGACGAGTTACCCTAAGTTCATCCTGAGATGGGTTACCTCAGGTTTGTTTCAAATCCTAAGTCTCTCTTAGGTATCCTCATTGGGTGGATGATAACCCTTCAAATCCTAAGTCGCTCTTAGGTATCCCTACTGGGTGGATTAAAACCCTTCAAATCCTGGAACATGATTTTCCAAGGTATTGTAACTTGGGACGTGTTACCCCAGGTTCTTTGTTTTAAATCCTGAGACGGGTTACCTCAGGTTATTTTGTTTCAAATCCTGGAACGGGTTTCTCCAGGTAATTCAAAACTTGGGACGGGTTGCCCCAAGTTCATTTCTTTAAATCCTGAGACGGGTTACCTCAGGTTATTTTGTTTCAAATCCTGGAACGGGTTTCTCCAGGTAATTCAAAACTTGGGACGAGTTACCCCAAGTTCATTTCTTTAAATCCTGAGGCCATTTTGTTTTAAATCCTAAGTTGCTCTTAGGTATCCCCAAAGTTGGATTTAGTATCCTTCAGTGTCCCCGTTGGGTGGATCATAACCCTTCGCATCCAGACAAAATAGTGTCTTTCAACCTTTGCTCATCTTTTAATACTTAAAAGATAAGCAAAGGGGGGCAATCTGTAGACACCTAATTTTGTCCGGACCTTAAAAATTAAAGTGGACCCATGCATAAGTTCTAAAATTATTTTACTTGAATATATATTTTTCTAAAAAATTAATTGAGCAAAAATAAAAATTTTGAAGATATTTTTGGGTCCTAAATGTAAATAATATTGTTTAAAATTATTAAAAATAAAAATTAAAAAATTAAAAATTCGAAAAAAAAGAAGAAGTAGAGGAAACAAAAGAAAAAGAAGTGTGAAAGAAAGAAAATGAAAATAGGGAAAGTGTCGGTTGAGAAAATAAAAAAATGTGAGGAAGAAGACAAGGTCAAGAGGATTAGGTGGGAGAAAAGAAGAGGAAAACAAATTAGTAGGTGGAATTAATCAAAAAGAGTTGTCGGCAAGGCAAGTGGGAGGAGGTTGGATGACTTTTGGCTAAATGGAAGGCCATAAACTTTCAACAAAAGAGGCCTCCGGAGGCACCAGGGACTGAACTCCAAAAAAGAAGAGGACCCACGTTCATCTCTCTCCTCACACAACCAGCCACTCAACTCTACCTACAACATGGCTGACCAAAGCAGAAAAGTTAAGGGAGGAATGGCTTCGGATGGAACATGCAAACCACCTAAGTATCTCTTTCCACTTCTCATTAACAGCGTCTAATCAAAGCCACCACCCGGACGTCAATAAAGGTTGGCCCCCATCTCGTCTTGAGGGATGGGGAATCTCCCCGTGGACTCATGGCCTCTTCAAAAAAAAACGATTTTGGTTTCCATTTCTACGCAACCGAGATAATGGGCGTTGCTCACGAATAGGATCCATTTTTGTTTGAGCCTGCTTAAATGAGCTAACAGGTACCTGATCCAGAGAGTGGGGACGACCCCTAGAGACTGATGGATCATGATGAGACTGGGTAACGTGAGAGTTAATCTCCTTGTCACAACCGGCTGGAAGCGATACACTACAAGGAGGAGTGGAATCCTTTTAGCTAACCTCCCAACGTCTGAGGGAACCTCATATACTTCACCAAGGCCCTGCAACTTGGCAAAAAACTTCATCCATCCAGTTTTGGCCATACTCCGAAGACCTCATGCACATCAACACATGCCCTGCGTACTCGATTTGTAGCGCTCTCTCGACCTTCATCACATTGCAGCATCTTCACCTGTAAGCTCCCCACTGCACTCTCTTTTTCTCCAACTTTACCAGCAACCGAACAAACCAGAAACGGAAAAACCATATCCCCTGTCCTCCATCCACACCAGCACGCAACCAGCTCACACGCAGCTATCCAGGAAGTCGCTCGCCACTGTTCCTCGTTCATCAACGTGAAATCGCCTACCACGAGACCAGCAAAGAGCCGGAGAGAGCCTGACTATAATCGCGTCGCTTACTTTCTCGCTGTCGTGGTTGGAACTAGACAACTGGTCGTTGATTGCCATAAGCTCCTGGTCCTCGACATCCATTCGCTGTAAGCTGCTGTCCAGGATCTCTACTGTTGTTGAGGACTTCACCGTTGTGTTGCCAGCTTGGTCGTTGTTGCTCTGTTTCATCTCAGTTTTGCAGATCTCCGTCACTCAATGGAGGGACCTCTATGCCAGCAAGACTGTCAAGAAGCTCTGGCGGCTTAGCCATTTTCCCGATGGCCTTCCACTTCCATCATCACTGAAGTTTGATCTTCGGAGGCTACCTGGAAGGAGCCACCTTCCTTTCCTTCGATCTCGACCAGAGCTCAGCACCATCACCCATTATTCTGCTGCTACTCAAAGAGTTCTTGTAACCTTCCATTCATTGTCGGAAGTTCCATCAAGTCGTAACGTTCTAACTCGTGTTCGCAAGTCTTCACATATTGATGGAAGCCATGCTACTGAAACTATCAGGAGTACCACTTCCGCTGTCCAGAATCCATATTCCTTGCAGCTAAGAAGTGTCAATTGCGACCAGTCGTGCCTCACAAATCCTTCACCGCAGTCTGTCGAGTCTCGGTCATCCTCTTGCACCGTAGTCGTCATCGTTGAAGCTTCCTGTTCCAATTTATCGCCACCACTCTACCACCCCGAGGAGTTTTAGCTCACACTCCTTCTCATTGCACCACTATAAAAAAATATCCCCATAAAAAAGAAGCCTTTGCACTGCTGCGAAGACATCAGAAAACCTGGCCATGATCTTCTGTTCGCGGTCACAGAGGCCGGCGTTGCAACCATAGCCGCTGGTCATTTCTGGCCCACCTTGAGTTTGCAAGTCGAAAAAGGTCGACAGCTTCAGCCACGTTTTCACCTTCGATGTTATGTAAAACGTGTTACCGTCCTTTGCACTTGGGTTGTCGTTGTTGAAGCTCTCAGTCCCAGTTTATCTTCACCCAGTTCGTGTAACTACGTTCAAGGTGTCACGCTACCTTCCTCACAGCCGACGCAAATCCCATCCAACCTTCAACCGACTTTGAGACCCGACCACCGACCCCTCACGGAGCATCAGCCGTCGTTCTTTACAGCACTCAGAGGTGTTTCTGCTACTTGAAGAACGTAGTTGTGTTGGCCTTCAATGATCCAGCAGCAAGAGGTCATACTGCACCATCGGGTTCTTTGGAAGATCACGTTTCCGCCTCTGCTCTGTCCCAACGTCAGCCATAGCACCGAAGCTTACGTGTAGCCGTTGCTAACCCAGTTCTAGCTACTGGTCTTGGTGCCATCTTCGAAATGTCCCAAAAGTCTTCCACATCTTGCCATCCAGAGACAGCCAATTCTGGCACAAAACTCACGTAAAGTATGTCAAGCAGTTTTCATATTTTAGGGTCATTATTGTCATTTTCCATTATGATATTATTTGGAAGTTTATTTTTAGGAAGCTTATTTTTAGTTCTTTTAAGAGCTTATGATATGTCGAAAATATATTAAAGGAAGATGATGAAAAAATGAATTAATGCCTTTAAGAAAATATTCCAACGATGGATAAATATAGTTGCCAGTCAACTGGCCGCTATAGAACTATCCTGAGGAAAATCATATTATGAATCTAGTCAGTTAACTAGCCTGATTCTATTAATGCATTAAAAGGAAATTCCCAACGATGGATAAATATAGTTGCCAGTCAACTGGCCGCTATAGAACTATCCTGAGGAAAATCATATTATGAATCTAGTCAGTTAACTGGCATGATTCTATTGATGCATTAGAAGGCAATTCCCAACGATGGATAAATATAGTTGCCAGTCAACTGGCCGCTATAGAACTATCCTGAGGAAAATCATATTATGAATCTAGTCAGTTAACTGGCCTGATTCTATTAATGCATTAAAAGGAAATTCCCAACGATGGATAAATATAGTTGCCAGTCAACTGGCCGCTATAGAACTATCCTGAGGAAAATCATATTATGAATCTAGTCAGTTAACTGGCATGATTCTATTGATGCATTAGAAGGCAATTCCCAACGATGGATAAATATAGTTGTCAGTCAACTGGCCGCTATTGAACTATCCTAAGGGAAATCTTGTTACAAACCTAGTCAGTTAACTGGCATGGTTCTATTAATGCATTAAAAGTAATCTCGACGACGGAATAAAAATAGTTGTCAGTCAATCGACCGCTATCAAACTATCCTGAGAGAAATTACATTATGAGTTTAGCCAGTCAACTGGCATGACTCTATTGAGGCATTTACAAATAATCCTAAATCGATCACATGCAAAAAATCAATTTATTTAACAAAAGACAAAGCATAGTTTTGAAATCAAAAGCAGCAAACACTAACGTGGTACCGAAAGGGCGTTGTAGGGTGCTAATACCTTCCCTACACGTAACCAACCCCCGAATCCATTTTTCTGTAACGCAGGCCATACTATTCGGTGTCCGACTTCACCATTTCAATCTAAGTCGGTGGCGACTCCATCTTTTTTATCATTTTCTAAAACCTCACCTAAATCTAAAACTCATTTTTTTTTATATCGCCTCGGGATCGCCGCCCTGCGTCGCGTGTCGACATCATGCATGAAGTACACAATCAAATAGTCGAAATTTCATATATTTGAAACTCATAATGTATAAATTCAGAATACTGGACTTATAAAACTTTTATATGAATTTCTCTTATAAAACTTTTATATGAATTTCTCTGTTAAAAATTAATTTTCCCAATAAAAAAACTCATGTACAGCTATCTCACAAATGCAAAGGGACCATGTAAGCCTATTGGGTGCACTACCCATTTATTACAGTTATATTGGAACTAATATCTCTTCTAATTCTTGAACCTATCCGTCCTTTTTAATTGGTAAACAGCAGGACTTGAAATCGATTAAAAGCTTTGTCTAACGAAACCAGGAAAAAGTTCATGAAAATCAGATCAAAACCACAACCAAGAATATAATTACTGTTCTGAGTCTCCTTACTGTTACAAAAGAAGAAAATTAACGCCAAGCATGAAACAACAGAACGTATATACAATCCTCAATGCACTACTAGAACAAACAAATATAGGCATGTTCATCTCTCAATTGAACTGAAAATGAAAGCAGCAATGCCCTGCGCTGCAGCATCTTCAGCTTCATGTTGGCTGGAACCTTTTGCTTGCTGATGCTTCTTGGCAATCTTGAAGGAGTGGTCACCACCATCAATGACATGCAACTCACTAGGGACTTTCATCTTCTTCCGAGTGGCTTCTAACTTCTCAAGTGGACAGAGACCATCTTTGCTGCCCTGCACAAGACCATATCTTAAAGAGAAGTGCCAAGAGATAAAATTTCAATATGCATATATCAAACCAGCAAAAAGTTCATGCGTAAAGTTTCGAAATGCCATAAAGATAAAAAAGTTAGTAATGCCTGACAGTGTACTCAATATATAATGATAAAAAGAGAATTGTATATCCAAACAACTTCAATTGAGTGCAAGATCTGATATAAAATAGGTCATCAAAGAGCTGCCACTGCTTTTAGTACAGTGGAAACTGGAGAATTATGATTACATTACTAGACCGCACCACAATGTTAGATTACAAAGGAGAATTTCATGACAATATTACAGAGTCGAAATTCAAGACTACCTGTACAAACATCGTAGGAACTGTAAGCTGTAGAAGTGTTTCATCTCTAACAGCTCCATTGATGCCCTGCAACATTAAGTGACCAAAATAATGTGATTGTGAGGTTATCTATAGTAAGCTCCATATAGTAATGGCACCTTTGCTTGACCAACAACCCCTTACTGCTGAAAATATAGAATTAGTTTCTTATTTATGTCTAATTTCCTATTATTGTCATGTTTTTTAAATTTTATAATTAGGTTTAGGGTTGTAGACGAACCCATGGTCCATAGTTTCACACTTACAAATGTATATTCCCACCATACTATCTTCAGCCAGGTATTCTTATAATGGCTGAAATCTAAAAGTCTCACAAAACTCAACTGTTGGGGCCAGACTTAAAGAAAAGAAACAGAAAGAAAAAGATAATCAGAAAAGGAGGTAGAGGGTAAAAATTCTTCTCTTGCTCCACACCATGTCACAGATTATCAGTTTCTCAGCTGAGCCAGCACCACGTGCTCTAAGGAGGACAACATCAATCATATGCCAAAATAAGTAAGCTAGCACAAGGGCCAACTGACATGTGTAGAATCATTACTTTCTTAAAGAACTACCTAGTTAAAGGACTAGGATCCCCTGACTTCCTTGTCCAAAGTCAAGGGATGCAATAAAAGAGATATAGAGGTCAAATTAAGAGAGTTCAAAAATTAGTGAAAGAAAAAAATGAGATCCACAATTAAATTTAACTGCATAATAGAGAGATAGACAAAAAGTCACTAAACTAAGGGATCCAAATCCTTGTTTTAAAATTGACTAAAGTGAAAATATCCACAAAAGACCAAGTGTTGTGTATAATTAAAAAGATAACACAGACAATGCAGCAAGCATACCAAGACAAATAAACTAGAATTTAAAACCTCCTTCAACCCCAGGCAAAAGGTAAAAAAATCTTCAAGAGTTTATTCTGTAGGCCAAAGATTGGCACAAAGCTAAGCAAAAAGAATAACAAACCTTTAACGGGTAACCCAAGCAAATTAAAGCTGCAACATTAATGCCTTTTATGCTAGCCACCATGCAGCCAACTCTACAATTAAAAAGATTAGAATAAGATGCCACGGAAAAAAGAAGGGTGAAGGGGGTGGGAGTATACACACACACACATACATACATACATATATATATATATATATATATATATATATATATATATATATATATCCTTGTCTTTTTAGAGACTCAAAAAACCCAGCACCAATATACCTTGAACCCATAGATTTGCCTGCCAAAATCAGGGGATGACCAGGGTACTTGGCAGCAGTTTTCTTGACAATATCTGAGTGAAACTCCACGAGTGTCTCTGCCTTAGGAGGAGCCCTCTTTTTCCCACCAGATATGTCTAGTAAATCCATAAGTTTCCACATGAACATGCATCAATTTCATAGAGTACACAAAAGAAGACATTTATCCACGTTGTTCGATCAACTAAAAGTCAAGTATTAAGCTGCGACAATAAGTACTTTGGTAAATAATTTCAAAACAAAAATGGCGATCGTGTAATCAGTGATTATATCCAATCAAATGCGAAACCCCAATAGAAAGCTATCAAAGCCAAACTAAAGGAACATATGTCCGAAACAAACTCACAAGGATAGTCAAAGGTAACTACTTCAACGGCGTGCAGTGCCTCACTCAATATATTCTTCCATCTGTAACAAAATCACGAAGTAACTTTACTAAGAGTCAAGGAGACATAAACATTGACCCAAAAAAACCTAAATCTTTCGAGTCCTAAGAAATGCGCTGTGGGACTTTTATGAGATTCTCCATTGTGTAATTTGATGGTAATGGAGTGCACATTCGACTTGGTCTGGTTTACCACCAGTTTTACATAGTTGGGATACGATCGGTCTACAGCAACGACGTGCCGTTCATATTTTTGTAATAAAAACTGGAAGATGTCGCACCAAATGCAAAGACCACATAGTCCACTCTTCAAATTTGCCAAATTGAATTTCAATATGAGATGTAACTGGCAAAAATGATCAACTGAGGCTCCCTGATATTTTGTGTCCATATACAAGAGATAAAAGTCCACTTCCCCAATCGTCCGACGACTTCGACTACAACTTGGCGATTAGCGTTCAGCGAAAATCAGCGAGGAATAGATGAGAGGGAAATGAAACAATAAAGAGCTAATGACTATGCGCAACAAGAGACAAGGGAGGTACCTTATCATCCAATCAGACGAGGAAGGAGCACCAGCACCATGAGCGAATACGACCACCGGTGACAACTTTTCAAGCGCAGATGCCGATGGTGACGCTTTACTATCACTGTCGTTGCTCTGTCGTCGGCGCTTTGCGGGCGGTGAGGAATCCATGCCTTAGGAATATACGAAATCCCCAAGATCAATAATACCCTTTGGAACCCTAAAGCAACTCACCGGCCAGTACCAATTTTCCCGCCAAAAGTAAAGAGCGACGGAATATTATTTTGCATTTTTTGGTAATTTCGTTTTGATGAACCCACTTTCTGTTTTGTTAAGCCCGGGTCCGAGTCCTAGCCAATTCGGGCTGGAACTCTCTTTTGTGGATTTCGGGCCTAATATGGGAAATTGATGGATCATTGACTAGAGGCCCATTTATGTATATCATTGCCTTTTTCGAAACAACATTCCTCTACTGAACAACAAAATCTTCTTATGATACTCTTCATTAACTGATGTTATGAAAACCGAGGGCAATCAATTCATCGGGCGTGCGCTGACACTGAAGATGCTAGATAAGTTGCAAGATGTCCCAAATATAAGCCTCTCTTTACCATTAACTTCATAAGTTAAAATTTTTTCAATATTTTCTTGAAAAAATTAGCTTTCTCATGCATTTTTTATAATAAAATATTAATTAGTAAGATTTTATAATTCAGTTTGTAAAATTTAATAAGTTTCATAATTTAAATTCTATAAAATAAAATGTGTTGGTTTTATGATATTGAAATAAAAGACCATATTTTCTTATTCTTTTTTATATTTTGAAAAATAATCTTTTTGTCTTCTTTGTTCAACAACAAATGAAGTGTTGCATTAATATGAATCAAGTTTATGTATGCAGACTTACCGAGATCGCTGATAATCGAATATTGTGTATTTATTACTCAAAAGTAACACCCGATCAAATAGAATTTTTTGGGAGGTATTACTCAATTTTTTTAAATAAGACTTAAGGTATTCTCAATCAATAATTAAAAATTAATCTTTTTTAATATGTAAAAATAATTAAAATAAATTTTACCTTTTCTAATAAAATTTTTTTAAACATACGATCTAAATCAAATCTAAAATAATATATTTAAAGATTCAATTATCTATTAGTTGTATCAATTTTATTAGTTAAATTTTATATAAAGAATATGGAGCCTCTCTCAATCTGTAACTAAAAGTTCAACGGACAGAAATTTAATGTTGGTAGTTGGTACTATCATTCAGTAACTGGCTGGCTGTAGCCTGGAGGGATATAAAGCAAAGGAGAAGAACAAAGGGATAAGACATGAAAGGAATGTCAGACAGGAATTATTTATACATTGGCGCTTATGTGATTAAAGATAAGGTTTAGATGCCTTTTAAGACCTTAAAGCTGCTTTATTCTATGTTGTTGTCACTTATCTTTCAAGGTTGCTAAAGGCCATCATATCTTGCTAATTATTCTGACGGGAAGGATGGTATAATCCACGTGAAACTCTTAATCAACGTTCATCACCGTTTGAAGAAACTGTAGATCGCTTTGTGCAATCTTGGCATCGCGTTGAGCGCGTCTGGGCGTGTGTCTATGATAGATTTTGGAGAACCTCAAAGGAAGCCCAAAGGGGACCTGATCTTGCCACTAAAACTTCAAGTGCCAAGATATGGAGGTCCCACACAACAGGATCAAGGGCTTCGACATTTTTAAGCAGCTCCTATTTTTTGCCGTATAAAAGGGGCTTTTGAACAAATAATCCCCCATTCAAGGAATATTTAAGCAAGGCCAGTAAGAGAGAAAGTGAGTCAATCAACCATCGAGGGATTGATTGTTCATTCTCTCTCAAGGGCTTCTTGCCTGCAAGACCATATCAGAAGTGCATGCTCAGATTTTGTAGCGACGATTGGGTCCAATTAAGAGGCAAGAGGCCCTTGAGGGGGAAGTAAACAAGCTGTCCCTTAAGCATACCTACAACTACAAGCAGAGTCATGGCCTGGTTGCTCTTCCTCACGTTGGTTCATATATATTAGGGCTAGCTGTTTCTAATGACCTCAATGCAAATACGTAGATGTATTCAGTGTCAAATAGGAGCAACATTAATGGACTGCTGTAGCGGCTATGGCCAAGCTAGTAGCATTCATTGCTCACTCTCCCTCAAGGGCTTCAGAATTTGCTTCTTGGAAAGCCAACTTCGGAGTCGTTGAGGAGAGCGAATAATGCTCGCTGCGCCTTCCTTCTTGAAATATGCAAACATAAACTCCAACATGTGTACTGCATACACCTTCCTGCTTTTAACTTCCATTTATTTATTTATTGGATAAATAGATGCATGGTTAGTTAAACCTTTTTCTCTTTATTATATTTAAACCTATTTTAGTGGTGATTTCAAAGGGCTGAATAATGTTCTATGCACAATACTTTCTATACAACCATATTTTGAAGTAAGTTTAGAAAATTTTATTCATTTATTTATTGCAATATTTGTTTTCAACTCACTTAAATATACGGATTGTACAAGAATATGAACCAAGGCAAATAACATTAATCTCCATGCCCTTACAGCCCATTTGCATTTATTTGGAGAATCCAAGAAACAGATTTTCTGTAGTCACTGCAAAAGACCGTGAAAAAGAGTAAAGAAGAGAGATGAGATGAGTGAGAATTTTTTTTTTTCATTTCACTTCTCCCGTTTCTCTTTCACTCACCTCTCTTCCTTACTTTCTTTCACGGTAGGATCCGTGTTTGAAAAGTCCATAGTTCCTTGTAAATCTTTTTCCCAAAGATCGAATCATTGAAAACGTTAAAAATTACTTTGTAAAAATTAAAACAGCAAATTTTCAATCGCCTCTCTTCCCCTTTTAGAATATGTGCAACATAGCACGATTTTACAATAAATTACAGCTTTGTACTGGAATCAACTTCAAAATTCGCGTCACAAAGAACGTGGGATAGTGAAACTGGCATGGCTCGTCGCATAAGAGCATGAATATCCCAAACGAACACAAAGGCTACAATGCTATATAAGTTCACTAATACAATGTACAACCAATCTAATCACCATGACAGTCAGATTGCACTCGTAACTCCAGCCTTAAAGTTCTGCCAACATGATTTTATGTCATAAGCAAGTGAGAAGTCGTGGCACTTGTAGTTTCCATTTTTGGAAGCCTTTGATGAATTGGTTGTTTTTTTAATTTATCAAATAAGTGAAAGATTTTTAAAGATAAAAAGCAAGGGCTACATATAAAATATCCAAAAATAAACTTATCACGTCACAAAAATTAAATGTAATTCTGTACTTTCTGATTATTAAACAACGGCATTTGAAGCATGAAGAGGAAAACTGAAAGGGTACCCTTTATTGGATTTGAATTTTTTTATTTAACTTTTTATTTATATTTTAATTTATATTAAAATATATTATAAATTATTTTCTTAACGATTTTTATCTCCTGTGCACTTCTGCTTTAAATCCCTTAATGCTTTTCTTCCTTCAAGTCCCAAATATAAAGTATCTCAATCACACCTTTGTCACCTTTATTAACCCACCGCGTACTCCAAACCGGTATTGGCTCCACTCACGTGGATGGTTGGCCCCAATGGGCGCAGCCCCTGTATTTTCCCTCCTTCGTTCTTTGATGGTCATCTTCGCTTGTAAGTCCAATTCCCTCCAGCTCCAAATACTCAGTTTTTCTCCCCTTGTGTGTGTGTGTGTGTATATATATATTCATGATGTTCCTTCTCATTCCATTCGAATTTCAATCATTATAATTTAAACATGGCTAGAGGCGCCCCTTACTTTACCCTTTTCCTCAACTTCCTCCTATTGTTTACCCTATCATCTGCCCGTACTCCCTTGGTCCTGCCCGCGATCGACGACGCCAACCACGATTCATTTCCAGAATCCGACAAGAATCCCGCTGCTGCCAATACCATCCTCCTACCCGGCGATAAACTCGACTCCGAACCCCCAACGCAAATCCACTGGGAACCTGATTTCATAGACTCCATGATTGCCAAACTCGAGGTATCAACGAAATCATCCCAAGCTTCTGACGCTGTTCCAATCAAGGTAATCAGTTTCCGTACGTTCAACCGTCACATTCCCCGGCGTCCTTTGCCGCTATCCTTCCGCCTCGGCCACCGTTGCCGCCAAAATCATCGTTTCAAACCGTGGAATCCGCGCCTCCAAATCCCCTACGGTAACGACATGATCCTGAACAACGTCGAGGACAGAGGATTTGATCCGATGCCTCACGGTGGATTACGTCAGATCCCGGGCAGATGGATGAGGTTCCGCCACCTTGAACCAAGGCTCTCCCGCGAAACTGGCTGGGAAAAGAGTGAGGAAATGGGTGGGCCTCACCTTCACAACCGCCAGCAAGAGCGAGAGCATGAGGGTCATGGTTTAATGAAGAAGATCCGCAAGTTTTTGAACAATTTCTGATCTTGATGTTAGACTACGCATAGTGATAGTGATAATTCGCATATCAAATGTTCCCTTTTTTATTTTTTTTCTCGCCAAGTATTGTTTATACATTGATCTATGTTTTACAAAGGAGTTTTATGTGCTTGTAAATAATATGCATCCACGAGCGATGTGGAAACAAGTATGTTGAATACCAGATTGATAGTTTGTGTACTTTGACTGCAGATTGACAGTTGAATACCAGTTACTATAATGTTCTCGAATTATGTTTTTGAATTATTTCCTATTTAATTTTGTCCCTGCCTAAGCCCCCTGCCCCGAACGAAGACGAATGGAACGGAATCATCATGCCCTTGCCCATGGCCCAGAGACAGAGAACCGTATTAATGATTTTGAATGGTTGCAGATAAGTGTAATTAAGCATGTAAGGCTAATAGAAGTAAAAAGCAGAACAATAATTGAAATTCTCAGGTGATATTGAAAGGTATCATGGTAAATAGAGTACTGCTATTGCCAGGGATTCCCATCTACACTAGTAGATGGTGTGAAACCCATAACATTTGGTATAATACCCACACCATCTAATGGTATGGGTGGGATCCGTGGCGTGTGGGAATCATTTCCCTTGTAAATAACACTGCTAATCTGCAATTTGCTTCTCTAAGGTGATAGTGAAATTCAATCTCCTGCATGCGAGTTGCAAATTTAGATGCATGTTCTCCTGTATTTGACCCAAGGTTCATATGGATAGGATTCCTCATCAAGTTACAGGCTAAACATCAGATCATGGGCTATTCCTGATTATATAGTTTTAATAGCAACAGCAATTCCTGATTATACAGTTTTAATAGCAATAGCAATTTGGAAGATAATTGCTTTGCTTTATAATCACAGATCATACAAGACAAACGTTACACTAAAATGATTTAACCAGCGGCTAAAATCTGTTAATGTAATGCACATATCCGAATTCAGTTAACATGGAACACTAGATCATGGTGAACTTCAGAGACAATCCTAACGTCCTAATCATCGGGGTTTGAACCCTGAAGCATTCTAAGTAAACCGTTTCCCTCACCCAATTACGGCATGCATTTAAAACACATGATCCGCAACAGGTGCGACCAAACTTACATGTTTCAATGGGGAAATTATTCGTGGCCTTTATAATCACAGATCATACAAGACAAACGTTACACTAAAATGATTTAACCAGCGGCTAAAATCTGTTTATGTAATGCACATATCCGAATTCAGTTAACATGGAACACTAGATCATGGTGAACTTCAGAGACAATCCTAATGTCCTAATCATCGGGGTTTGAACCCTGAAGCATTCTAAGTAAACCGTTTCCCTCACACAATTACGGCATGCATTTAAAACACATGATCCGCAACAGGTGCGACCAAACTTACATGTTTCAATGGGGAAATTATTCGTTGCCTTTCCCTATAATGGTACAATACAGGCTCTTAGTTTTACAACTGTTAATGACTCAAAGGTATCGGGTAAAGTTTCCAAATTTCACTCACCCCACGAGTAATTGGCACAAGATCCAGACAGGAGGCTGGTCAGCTCCGAACATGGCCATGGGCTGACCTGATGAGCAACTCCAATTACATCAGAACACTTCCAGGAAGGAGATCTGGGTCCTGTAACACCGTGGAGATTGATATCAGAGAGACAAATCTCAGTAAAAGGGGCATTTTTCAGTCCTTGTATCAGACCCGCCTGCAGAACCTTCACGCCCCAGACATTCTTAATTGTGATACCTTTGACAACTGGAAGAGCATTAGGGTTGAATTTATCATCAGGATGGTCCCCAACGTCACCTGAAATCTTTATCCCTTTTCTTGCATTCTCGATATACACATCAGACACAGTTATATTCTGTATAAGTCCTCCCCTGCCACTATTTGTCTTTATATGGATACCAACTCCCATGTTGTAAAGGTTAATGTGTTCAGCAAGCACATTCTCCACGCCACCAGAAGTTTCACTGCCAACTGCAATTCCACTAAATGGAGAAGATCCTCCTACACGCCGGATGGTGATACCAAAGCTAGGGCGACCATAAGCAATGCCGTATTCATCCCACCCACTCTTCACAGCCACAAGATCATCTCCAGTAGATATGTATGAGTCCTCTATGCAGACATTCGAACTTGAATCTACATAATTTATGAATGAATTGAAAAAGATGAATGTATACAACATTCCTCTACTTCATACCTGTGTTTTACTCAAAATTTGCCTTGTTAACTGTCAGATGTTCCTCGCATAAAGGTTTTCAAATTCTAATAGCAGGCAATAGTTGGAACTTGGAATATGCAAGCATTGATCAACCAATACAAGAAAATATTACCCAAAAATTTTAAAAAAAAACCTATACAAGAAAACAAGTTTAGTACTTGGGTGGGGCTTTTGGCACTCTCATTTGCCTATCCACTCTCACCTTTAATTAATTAAAATTGTATTTTTCCAAATTTACCCTTTATTAAGTTAGTTTTATGTAAAAGTTAAATTCTTTCGTCTTCTCCCTTCTATTACTATGCGCATTCCCAACTTAAGTGTACTCTTTAGAATCCTAATTGCCCATTATTTTAAATTGATCATCTAAAATGCATTTTTATAAAAGAATATATTTCTAAGTACATTGATAAACATGCACATGACATGCAGGAAAGCTTTCATAGAAAAACATTCTATGGTTTTTTTTTTTTTAAAAGGAACCAATATCAAATGGAAAAAAAGTAAGGTACACTTTGCAGAATTGAAGTCTAGAATTTTATACTGAAGAGAAACTTGTCAGGTCTCAAGTGACCAACCACATTGTAATTTTGGAATATGCTTAGTCTCCATATTTAAGCACAGTTTGTCCAGTCTGAGACCAGGCATCATAGTCTTATAGAAAAGTAGAACAGCCCAATATTCAACACTTACACCAAAATAAATACATAGTAAACTATCAGCAAGAGATGTGGCATATTTGAAAAGTAATTACCTGGATCAATTCCGTCAGTGTTAGGAGAGTCATGTGGAGCCAATATTGTGACAAATCGAATGACAACATTGCTGCAAAGAAGAAAGAAGTTTCATAATGAGAGTATAGGTTTGCAACTCTTTCCCATTCATCCTTTGTCAGTTTGTATTAGCTGTCAATAGTTAATACAAATTTGACTCTACAAAATTTCCCTTAATTGGGGTAAAAACAATATTCTCACAGAAAAAGGCATATATATATATATAGCAATAGTCTATGGTTAATATCAAACTCATTGCGATTCATACTTGATCTATACCTGCAGTAAACTGGGTGTATGTTCCAAAAGGGAGAATTCTTGAAAATCACATTGGAAATGATAATATTTCTGGAATTAACAAACTCAACAAGGTTTGGTCTCGTAAATTGAAGAGTTCTTTGCCTCCACATGTTCCACCAAACATTTCCTTGCCCATCTATTGTTCCATTCTCACCTATGAAAATAATAATTATGTGAGAGAGAGAGAGAGAGAGAGATTGATTGATTTTGACATTGAAGCATGTAGCCTTAGGTTGGAGAATGTATATACAATCTTACAGGTCATAAGACACTCAATTTTTTATGAATATGCAGTTATAAAGCTTTTCTTGCATGCCATTTTCTTTTCTTTTTAATTAATTCACACTTCTATCATTATGTACTTATAATTCACAATTATTTTTTATTGGATAGTCATTGTTCAGGTATGAAATAAGAAATACAGTGCATAATATATGCCTCTTAGTTTCCTCACAAAATATTATAGATCTGGACCTACCAGTGATTACCACATCACGAACACCATCTCCATGAATAAAACTCATATACCTTCCTCCTGGAAGCTCTCTTCCTCTTCCATAAGATGGCAAGGGTGCAATTAAAGGCCAACTTGACGAATCCTAAGAAATTGAGCATTGAATAAAATTTCAAAATATACAGTCAAGAAAAGTCAGTACTCATCTTATCTTTTTAATTTTCATGTTATACTTTCTCTAAGATATTTGATGAACGTTGTTAGAAGTAGGGAAAAATAAGTATTTTGACTTCTGTTTGATTCTTAGCATCCAGTCCAAATCATATTCTAGCGGCAGAACATGGATATTCAATATATACAGGCATAAAATAAGTCTGATGTGTGACGGATGCATCATTTAAGGTTTAAAACATTCTAGTGTCACCATCCGACAATCAAATAATATTAATCGGAGGATATAATTCCTCCCATCAAATTCATATACAGATAAAAGCAATATTTACCCACCTTCTATTTTGCTACAGCTCCATGAGACCCGTAAGGCAGGCTCCAACAACAGAAGTGACGGAAATAAGTCACCATATATGGAACTTCTCCATATATACTTTTGGGATTCGACTATCCTCAGCCCAAAAAACAAAATAAAACTGGAGTATAATGTGTAGCGAACTAAGTATCAAGAAACTAGGTAGCATTGTCATATCATGAATAAAATGGTGCTTCTCGGTTTAATTTACCATCTAAACGTAACTGTCTTTGCTGTGATGTTTAAACAAGTGAATCATATTTACGTCACTCATGTACTAGCAGAATATGCATAACCCATTTGATTTTGAAATAAGGCAACATAACTGACCAGTATCCAGTTGTCTAACATATCAATTACTCTTGCTATAAATGTTATCCACATGCTGCTATGCAGACAAGACGTCCCACCAGTCCACCACCCTTTTCCTCCTTTTAGCACCGGACCCACCACAATTATTAAAAATTCTTTATAACCTATAAACGATCCATCGCAAATTTGCAATAAACTTTAGTTTAATACCAATCGTAATTTAGAAACACAAATAAACACGTACAAATTGACAGCGAGTCAGCTGGAAATCAAAACGTCAACGATGCTCCTTTCGTTCAGATTTTGCGTGACTATATTAAACGGACTAAGATAAAGAGACATACCCAAAAACCGCAAAGGGAAAGAAAAATGAGCAGATTGCTGAATACCTGTGTGGCTTTGATAACAGCACCTTGGGCCAGATAAAGGGTCATGTGACTAGTAAGATTAAAGCTGCCTGTTAAGTACACCCCAGGAGGTATGTAAAGAAGCGTGCCTCCTCGCCTCCTCAGACGTTGAATCCGATATATGGCCTCCTGAAACGCCTTAGTATTCAATGTACGTCCGTCACCGACACCACCAAACTCCGTTATTGAAATCTTGTCATTCCGGTACCTCAGTGGTACTATGTTGGAGCAAGTTATCACTTCGGCGAGCGCCAGAGAATTGAACAAGTTAGCAATGACCGCAAAGCACGGGATGATTAACACCAAGAACCGAAGCATTTTCGAATTTTCAAGTTCTCCCCAATTAACACTTCAAATCAGGCTGTTCTGCTGCGTCAATTGAACTATGCACTTTTTTGTTCGGATTATCGGAAAGAAAGAATCGAAGCGAGAAGATTTATGAGATATGATGAATAATTGTGAAGAATGTTTGCTTGTGGAGGAAAAATGTAAAGGAAGTCTAAAATTCGTCCGAATATTTTTAAGAGAAAATATGACCCAAAAATGAAGAAATTAAAATGAATAAAATACTTGGTTCGTGAAGCTGAGGAAACAGTTCTAAGTAAGAGATCTGGAACTGGAAATAATGCAAATAAAAGCGAGGTTAAAACAACAGAGAAAAATCTGTTAACTGAAACTTTGACAACGAAAGGGAAGCACTGAAAAAATAATCAGAGTGAAATCCAGAAGAATGGAGCAGCAGAAAGAGGGAGTAAGAGACCGAGAAAGAATACCAGTTGATTTGGGCTCAAGCGAGCAAAGAGGCTGCAGGGAGTGATTCAGATTGCGTTGCCCGAAAAGAGAACACAGAATAAGGGCACGTACTCGGACCCTGGCCGTTGGTAGCTAGAGCATTAAAAGTGGCGTTTCTGCGTTCTGCCTACGAAAAAAAGAAAAGAATCTACGATTAATTTTGAGGAAAAATATTTTATATTTGTACTGTTTTAATAAATTAAATTTTATTAAATATTTAAAATTTATATTTTAATAAGTTAAAATATAATACTCAACTTTTTAACAGTACCGATAAAATTTTATGATCATTTAATTTTTTTTATTAGAGAAAAATTTTCTTATCTTTTAATATAATATTGTGTTTTACCTAATGAAATGAACTTTTATTCTTAAAAATGCAATAATTTCACAAAAGTAAATTGTATAAAATAATCTTCCTCAATAGTGCTATAATTATATTTTTGTTGTGCCGAAAGACATGTTGTAATAAAATTTTGGAGAAATCCTATAAAATCAAAACTATTAATAACATGTTTTAGCACTAAAATAAATTTCTTTAATATTTATGGTTTAAATAAGCAATCATACAAAAGCTCTATAATTACTTAAAATGCATTTGCGATAATTTTGTTTAATATATGTGCTGCGTGAGACATACACATATGCTGACCATCTTCAAGCATTATGGGACATTTTTCTGGGAAATTTTGGCTTCCACATACATTTGGGCTGGGGCCCAAGGAAATTTATGGGTTGTGCCAACTAATAGGCATAGACAAATGGGCCCCTCCAATGTATTTTATTTGCTTTGTTCTTATGCTAATTTTATAGTTCTAAGATTAAAATATATAGCAAATATATTGGGATGATGTGTACTTTGTATATAATCATATTTGAACACAACATCCCAATATCAAATGAATTAGTATATGATTTGAGAAAGTGGCTACATGTAGGTGTGCAGCATAAGATAACCCCCTTAAGAGTGGAAATGGATGCATAAACGGTTACCCACACGGTCATGTCTTGCTGCAAATAATGTTTTAACATGCATCTTTCTACTTCTCATTTTAGATTATAGTTACTTGCCAAAGCAGATAAAAATCAACCAGATTCAGCATGTGTATTGTATTGAGAAGCCAACATGGCTGCTGATCTGCTGCCTAAAGAAGTTTTTACACTTGATACAACTTTTATTTTGCTGTGTAACCTCCCTTCGAGGTTTTGTATTGCTCTTTTGGACCATTCTAAGCAACCTCTTCACACAAACTATGTGATTTGGTATCTGCTGAAGTTGATTACCCTTTTTATTTTGTCGGTTATATTTCAGTAACAAATATCTGACTTTTTTAATCACTAAAAAAATCCTTCAGGCTTTTTCTTTGCTCTTGCCCAAGACCCCGCTCATGCCCATCTATTAGAAACAAGGCCTGATGAGACCACCAAGGCCCATCATCAACCTGGTCCACACCGTAGGCCCGTTTGAGAAAGCCACATTGTTTTCGCGCGCATTATCGCCAAATCCTTCTTACTTTGCTCATGGGGCCCTAAACCCTTCTGGCCATAGCTCTCCCAACAATTTCCCGCCATGACTCCACTGCCCCGCGCCACATGTTGTTCTTCGTCCCGCCTTCTCAGATCTAGCATCCTCGCCGCGGAATTCTGCCAATTCTAGTTCAGAACACGCATTTGATTTGCGAGTTCAGAAGGAAATAGCATTTCCGCAAGCCCAATTCTTCATCATCCGGTGCTTCTCTTTGCAATTCAGTGATCCTAACCGTAGATCAGATTACAGCGTTATTTTGGTTCGTGAGTTTGCACAGCCCGAAATGACGCAAGAAGAAACTTGGGACGAGAGGGATGACATGCTTATCGACGGCTGTGAACCAGTAGTGCCTGAGCAAGGGCAGGGGACTACTGCTTCTGATGAATTCACTGATTATCTCAAAGTATATTATGGTAAATTTGGCTCCCTCTCCGCCTTCATTTCACAATCTATCAGTTTTTTTTTTTTTTAATTTTTAAATCAAATCTCGCTATAATTTCGGTTCAACGGCTCAATTTTACGTGATATTCGCATTTTTTGGGATATTAGATATAATGTTTACTTCGTTTAAACATTCCATATATTTCTACTAATGATAAATTTCTTTTTACCCTTAGGAAAACTATTTCCTCATGCTGATATTTTTAAATGGATGTCTTATGGCAATGGTAAGCTTTGCATAGAAATATGCCCAATTGATTCACTTCTCCAAAGCAAATTACCTCTATAGGCGTGCTGACTCGTACCTCATCCTTCTATATATCTCTATTTGTGCAATTGTAGACGGGAAACATCCTGCTTGCGATGCATCCTACTCAGGCCGAAGGGAGTTTTCATTCACGCTGGACAATGATATATATCTGCGGTTCCTGTCTTTCAAGAATGCGGGTGAACTTGAAAACTCCATCAAAGACAAGTGCCCATTTAAGATAGATATTGGACCCGTGTACAATGTTGATGTAAGATGTCGCAATTTTCCTTACTCTAACATTTGAAAATATGTGCAAGCATTATTGTATTTCAACTCAGCGTCACTATTGGACTTTGGTGTGTTATAGATTATGTACCATTTACTAGGGACTAAAAGTAATAATGTAACATTTACAAGGCATAAGTAATTTTCGTATCATTCATCCGGTCACCTTAATGCCTCTATTTAGTGTTTTGTTGGATTCGTACATTACAATACACTATCTTCAGGCAAATTTTAATGTCTGATTTCCTTAGGCATAGGCCAAATTCTAATTTTAGTTTTAATCTCGTAAAAATGTTACTTAACGGGATCTTCTATGCCGTCTTTTGTTACTTAATCTTTTCCTTTTATATGCTCCAGCCAACCAAAAGGCAGGCCTATGCACAGAGTGGTAATAATAATTTCACTCCAGTTGAGAGGGAGCTAATTTTTGATATAGTAAGCTTTTTATCTTCATTCTTCTAGCAATACCTTCTGCTATTGTTGGCTTGTTAACATTTTGTACTTAAATTGTTACTGTAGGATATGACAGATTATGATGATGTTAGATACTGCTGCTCTGGTGCTGACGTCTGCTTGAATTGCTGGCCATTAATGACTATCGCTATCAAAGTGATTCATACTGCCTTAAGAGGTGGTCCTTTGCATTTCATATGATATTGTAAAGCCAATACAGAATTTTGAAATAATATGTCTTCTTCTGCACTCAGTATAACCATCGTTTGATTTGTTCTTTGGTTTTGCTATTTCAGATGACTTTGGGTTTAAACACATTCTCTGGGTATATAGTGGCCGACGTGGGGTTCATTGTTGGGTCTGTGATCAGAAGGCAAGAAGGTGAATCACTAAACAATTAAAACTGTATGACATATCCTTTGGCTCAATAAGCACCAACATATAGATTCAAATGTTACATTTTACAGGTTGACTAATGAACAAAGAGCAGCAATTGCTGAATATTTTCGCGTCTACAAGGTATATACTCTAATAACCACAATTGAGTTTGTGAATATCTGTGTAAATGTGTCTATTTATTTTATGTTCTGTCCAGGGCAATGAAAATAGTCACAAGAAGGTTTCTTTGACGGGTGTCGCTCTTCATCCTTTCCTGGTGTAAGTTTTAATATGAAAAGCTGGCTTTTCAGACTCTATGAATTCATGTCCTAAGGTGTATTTCATTTGTGCAGAAGATCATACACTGAAGTTCTCAAGGATTATTTTGAGACAAAATTGCTTACGACTCAAAATATACTTTTAACTGAGGAAAGATACGAGAAGATTCTAGAGATGATTCCTGATGAATGTACATATTTTTATTTGCTTCTATCCTCCCTTCATACTATTCTTGTTATGGCATTTTCCTGTTATGGTCCGTATATAATGAATGATTATGTTTGCAGCTATTACTTCTGAACTTAGGGGCAAGTGGAAAGAGAATAGACGATCCTCTAGTGCAAAAGAAGACATTAATGTTGTTCGATGGGAACAGCTGAAACATTTGCTGCAATCAGGAAAATATAAGGTATAAGTCACATTGCTTTTATGAAATGTAGAATTTTAGGTTGGCGATGGCATCTGCTGTATGCATTGATAGCGTATATAGTAACAGACTAACAGAAAGTAAATTGACATAGGGGTAGATTGGTCCTAAATTCTCACCGTGGCCTGCTTCATTATTTACATGCTTCTGTTGCTTGTATGTTTCAAACTTTTTATTTACTAAAACAACTATCATTTGATAGATAAGTTATATCAATGTTCACCTTTTATTTTCTACAGGCACAAGGATTGCGTAGGTGTGTTGAAGAGATCGTGTTCTCCTTTACTTACCCCAGGCTTGATATGGAGGTTTGTCTATCTTCTGGCCCCTTTTTCCTGTATCCTATTCTCAATATCTTTCATGCTGTTCTCAATAGTGCACACTTGTTCTTTGAATCTGTCAATTCCTTTGAGCAATTTCAAGATTCACATGTAAGTTTTTGAAGTATTGGAACTATTTTTTTTTCAGGTTTCAAAGCATATGAATCATTTGCTTAAAGCACCATTCTGTGTGCATCCAAAAACAGGCCAGTATCTAAATTGTTGACCTGATGCTTCAGTATCTACTAGCATTTTAATCAAGTACCACCTTTAAATTTTCACTTCTCATGAGAAAATTGAAATTTAAAAGTCATTGCTATCTTTAAAATTGTTGAATAATGTTTAGTTAATTTTATCTTTTAGTTTGTATGATAATTTTGTCTTTGTTATAGGCCGTATTTGTGTCCCTATTGATCCAAATCAGTGTGAGGAGTTTGATCCTACTACTGCACCAACCCTTTCACAGGTAAAGTTATATTCTAGAATAATAATTTTCTGATCTACTAAACCACATGCCAGGGGAAGAGAGATGGAATCTTCCCTGGTTCTCATTGATTTACTGAACTTTCAATGATGATTTATTTAATCCTTTGAGTAGCAGGCGCTTGCATTAAGACACTTCCATTCTTTGACACATTTTCACATTTGGAAAACATCTCTTGATAATTTGAACGGTTGCTTTTACTAGACAATTTCACCACAGCAGTGAAACTGCATTCTGATATTTTTCTGGACAATTCTTATGTTTGAATATCAAAATTGCAGCTTTTAGAAGAGTTTAACAAGGAGGGTTTGAGAACTGATGTTGATGATGGTATGTTAACCTAACACAATGGCTATTGAAATTTTCTTCTGGTTAAAATGCCCTCACAATAGTTAGCCTTGTATATGTTGTTTCATTTTGTCTTCAGATAGGAGGTTTAGACTCTTATTCATATCATATTAAACCTTATGCTCATAACAACTTGATGTCCAGTGCAAGTGATTTTAGAACATTGCTTGATAACAGAATGGATTGGAACTTCACTTGAAAATGCAATCAGGCTTTTCAAATCATCATTCTTACAGCCTTTACTTAAAGCTTGCAAGGTATGTATCATTTCTTAATTCTTCCTTATAAATTAAGTTTATAAAGTTTCCAGCTAGACAGCATTTTATCGCATTTTAAAAAGTTATGCAATGCAAGAAACTTGACAATTTGATCAATTTGCATCACGAATAATTGACCCCTCTGTTTCCAATTTATGCATGTTGTTCAAAGATTGTTGTTGATGCTGCTAATCAGGTACATAATTATATGTAGCATAACCATACTGATCATCAATATTTCAGGAGGAGATAGAAAGCTCCTATAATACAAAACTGCAGCAGTCAAAGAATTCCCTTAGTTGGTAGTACCACTTACTCCTTGCTCGGTCATGTTGCTTTCGAAGCCTTTGGGGTATTGACGTTAACAATCCAGGATGAAGTTAATTTCTTCTTGGGACAACTCTTTCTTCTGGTGAAAGGAAGGTGTGCGCATTTGAATCTGGAATCCACCTATTGTGTAACTTTTAGATTGAAAAGCCTCGGTACGAAACTAATGAATATATTTCAGTTAATGAGTAGGAACAGCTGGAAGTTGAGACTTGGATGTCTTTGTCCATCTAATATAGCAGTAATTAGGGTGAAGAGGCTAGGTTATAATTACTAGTTTTTTTACTTGGTTTTCTGGTATTTGAATGACAAGCTGAACATGTGCTATCACATTGCTTCTGTAACATAATTTGTCTATTCCGGGGAAAAGGAACTTTCTTGCCAATTTTTTCTTCAGGTAGACAGTGGGTTACGTTATCCGAAAATTTGGTTTTGGATAGAAGCTTATAGCGTCGTTTGATCCATGTAGCCAACCCCACCTAGTGGGAAAAGGCTCGATTTGTTGTTGTTGTTGTTGTAGACAGTGGGTTACGTATTATAAGCAGACAATAAGTAGTGCTATTAAGATGAGCTGTTAATATTGTTAATGGCAGTATTTCACTCTACCCGTTTAACATGCAAATTTCAGAAAATCATCATGCATTGCATTTCAACCAATCTTAATATATTCTTGCTCCTAACTTGATGTTTGCTGGTTGTGAAAATTTTTCAATAACGCTACTGCAATAAATGATTGCTCACTCATACCGATTTCAGAATTGCAATTTGTAAACGGTGTAGTGACGAGAACATGACCTCTTTTCTTGGCCAAAAATGTTATCCTTACGTCGTTTAACCTACATTTTATCTACACTTTGAGGATGTGGACAAAAAGAGAAGATGAAAAGACAGTAAACAGTGAGTGAATTTTCCTTTTGAAATTGAGTCCACATCATTATTGTAGAGAAAACTGGATGGAAAACTGTTGCAATAACACCGCTGCAAATTTGGTCTCAGGAATTCTTAGCTTTAACGTTTACTCATTGAAACAGACAATCGATGTTAACGGAAAATCTAATCTCACTTAATACTGGTAACAAATGGTATGTATATTTTTAAATGAGATTTTTATAAATTTAAGATTGCGAAAGAAGAAGGATTGTATGATAATTACGTCTAGATGGCAATTAGATTCTATTAATTGAGGTAATATTTTAATGAGGTAAAGTCAATCCTCAACGCTCCGTGGGCGCGAGATCGAATCAATTGGCAAAATTATAAATGTAAATATGAGAGAAAAACTCGATATTAGGACAACTGTCATAGGAAAATTCCTAATGCCTTGAGATAAAAACCAAGCCCAAAATCACAACCTACTTTTAAAGCTAAACTAGCTAATAATCAGCTCCTACATCCAGATTCCAGACTAAGGAATGCGCTTTATTAATTGGCCAGAACTTCCCAGATTAACTCGGGATCGAAGGATGGCATCCTTGCCAAGGAACACTCTTCAAATTCCGATCCGTCTGTTACCATTGTCGGACACTCTGTTGAAACAGAGGGTGGCGAGTTCTCCCCCTTCCAAATTCCATCTTCTGAAAGAGTTGGTGAAAGCAACTCGGTCGTCCAATTATCATAAAAAATTGACGGTGACAATGGTAACGAGGATGGAGAACTAGAGGATGAGTCAGTCTTTTGTGATTTCCCACTCTCACTGATATTCTTATAAGTACCAGAGTTAAGCCTTTTCTTTGCAGCACTCTTCTTGGTTTTCTCCCTTTTCACTTTTTGACATATGGCCTGAATTTTAGCATCCACGGAGCTCTTTAAAGCATTCAGTCTAGTGCTATCTCCGAATCCTAAAGTACTAGGATCCTTGAGATTTGGGAAATTCAGACGCGCATATTCACCTCGGAGCTTATAAGCGGCACGATCATAGGCATATGCAGCAGCTTCAGCAGTCTCATAAGTGCCCAACCAGACTCTCATTCTGTTCTGGGGCAACCTAATTTCTGCGACCCATTTCCCCCAGTGCCTCTGTCTCACTCCCCTGTATAGCTTTTTCTTGCAGGGGTTAATGAAGGAGTTTGTGCATACGGAATTTAGAGGGGGGCTTGCGAAGGAAGTATGTACAAAAGAAGCATTCACTTGGTTTCCCTGGTAGAATTTTTGCAGAAGGTCTCTTTGACGAAGATACACTGAAGAGCCCAAGGGCTCAGACCCTGAAGAGCCTAAGGGCTCAAGCACAGAGTTGGTGGGAGCGTTTGTTGGCTGACAAAGAGAGAAAATTGAATCTAAGGTGTTTGTCCCACCTGATAATATGAGTCTTGATAGAGAGGACCCAATGTTAGCACCATCGTGAAGCTCAAGCTGTGCGTTTCTCTCTTGCAATCCGTTCATGATTCGGGCAAAATTTCGGAATTCTCTTTATAGGGAACTAATAAAGAGCGAAGTGCTAGGAAAAATAGCGTTGGAAGGAGGGCACTTATAAAATTGGTCTCTCTTCCTGTCAGACAAAAAAAGAAAAACAGGGGAAAAATGCGTCAAATAAGAAGCTAAACAGAGAAAAAGAAGACCTGGAAGTAAGAAAATAGGAGCTGGGTTCCTCCCTAAGGAAGAGCACAAGATGTGTATAATTATGACAGAAGCAAAAACAATTATTCTAGCTTCTGAAAGAAGTGATATTGGTAAAACATGAGGATCGAAGAAACAAGGCGAGAATTACATGAAAAAATAGAGACTATAAAAGACGTTGGGGAAGCATCAGAATTCAGAAGCTTTGCTCTGTTGAGAGAAGATAGAACAGGATATGATTCTTATTTAGAGTTGAAGGCAGGAATTTAAGTTACTGTATGGTGCATCTCTAAGCCAGTGTATTTGTAGATCGAGCAACGGAAAGGATAATATTGTAATTGGGTCAGGCATTAGGCATACAGTACTAGAAAAAAGTCAAAATCCCAAAAGTATGGATTGTGAATATCTTGAGCCACCAAGAATTTTCTCCGTTTTTGGATTTCACATCTGACTCCGCGTGGTCCCAACTTGCCCTTACAAGTCATCCCTTTTCCGCATATTCAAAAGGCTACTTTTGCAATTTAGTGCATCGCAGTATTATGGGAACAGAACAGAAAGCAGAGGCTGCTCTGTCCGAAAATGATAGGGCTATCATGGCCTTAGTTACGTTTATAAAGTAGTTAGAAATAGATTTATTAAAACAATTTAAATAAAAAATAAAAAATATGAGTAAAATTATAAATAGAATAATATAAAAATAAAAATGATGTGCTTTGCCTGTCCTCAATTCATAAAGGGTCCTTTTCTACCATTCATTACTCTGTGTGCCACGCGTCTCCTTCACGAACCCTTCCATTTGCTTTTCATTCGTCTCGTGCCTCATTTTAGGGGGAGAATGGGACAGGGTGGAATCGTAGGAAATGGGCGCTTATGTACCTCAGCTCATCCTCATGAAGCTTGTTAGGTATAAACTAACAATCACTTGTCCAAGAAAGTGCACATAGCTTAAGGCCAAGACGCATTTAATTTTAATTTTCAAATGCCCATTAACCTGTATTCCAAGATAAGCATTGATACAGAATGATTAGTCTGTGTTCTCCGTTTTCCGCTGCCAGCAAGAGGCAGTAATGTGTCAATGCCAATTATCTGCAATTGGAAACCATAAAATTAAGTGGGACAGCGATGCTTTCAAACTGTTTCCCTTTGAAGACATAAGCCTTGAGAATGAGTCAATATTCACAAATAATTTCCCTGTAGAAAGAAAAAGGAACAATAGTTAGCACGAGCAACAAACAGTAGCACCATCAAGTGGGAAACCACATTGGGGAATCTAGGTATGACACAATTCACATTGATCATGGGTACCAACTCTTGATTAATTTAAGCACCCATTACCTTCTGCCCTGTTAAGTTTATTCCCTTTATCTTGATCTGAACATGTACATTGTCCATAAATCAGAATAAGAATTGACGCACTTGCAACAAAATGTTCAGGCATGCTTATTGATCAGTAAGTATCAAGTCCCAGTATGGGAAGCACCTGACAAATGTTGCCTTCCCCTTATTTTTTCTGGTTATAGAGTGGAATTGTTGAAATCTTACGACAGAGATGAAAGTAAGCTAATTTTTTTGGCAGTGAATAAACTTAGCCACAGCCCACAAGCTATTGGTGAGTTACGCGGCTTACGCCTCTGTGCGTGAGAGTTTACTATGTAGGGCATGGGAAGGAGAAGAGAGGAAGAGTGGAGGGCAATGAAGCAAGGATTGGATAGGGGTTGGACCTTTTCTTTTCTTGGGGACGCGTCTGTACTGTTTAGAAAACTGTGGAATTGGCATAGTACCCATTCCATCATCAAGTAGCGACGATATTCACCAATCAATCTGGATGCTGCATTAAAGCCGTAAAGTTGGCTCTGAAACGGTATGGGGTTGTAGGCTTGTTGAAGGTTAGGACAATACTCGTGAAAGTACACCCCTCATTTTTCATGGCTATAATCTCTTTTATTTTCCTGCTTGTGACCTCACCTTACAACTCTCCTTACATATCTCTAGTCTTCGGTCAATCCCAAAATATTCATTCAAATCTTTCGCCTTGTTCTGTGTGGTTTGCCGTCCTTCCCTTCATTTTTTACGGAAAATATTACATGTACAAAATAATCCAATACACTTAATATATATTCTCTCGTAATTAAATGGTAATATTGTAATTTTTATTACTATTAAAGTCAAATTTTAAATTATTTTGTCAAAAGATGTTATGTATGTTTAACACTGCTAATTCTCCATTTACGTACAAATATACTACTTAGCTTGACTCTAGTTCCTTGCGCAGTAGACAGCAGTGATAGAGATACAGGTCTTGATTAAGTGTATTTCTTAGTTAGCTATGGCTTATTTAAAAGTAGTGAATGGAAATTGATTTCTCAGCGGGCCATGAAAAGCTGTAAAAATATAGGATATGATAGCAAGTTTAGAATTTGAAGTGGAAATCAGCTATCCAATTTATGTAGATACTATAGCATAAAATATAAACAAAATCTCCCTATCACAATAAATCGAAAATTTCCAATAACCTGATTTGATTCATATGAAGTTTTATATATTGTTTTTGATAAATAAACCATGCCTATAACTCTACAGAATGACGCAGCAGACAATAAATCCCCAAAAGAAGACAGAGACATTGAGTTGTGGGCAATGGCGTAAGTACTTGCTCCACAGGAAAATGGCGTAAATGCACTTTTTATGTTCTTATCTAAATTCCTATATTATTGCAGTTTGAAGTGTGGAGTGGGCTGTAAAAGTCGGCACTGTGCACCACGTAATTGAGTGGCAATGGATGGGGGCATTTATGGATTTTGACACTGAAAAAGGTATGTTTTGGCTGTATTATGGACTTGCGCTTTAAATACAAAGATGGCAGTATACGGAGGTTGGTGGCACCACTGCAAAAGTCAAACGCCGACTCATCTGCGTGGTCCTCACTCCTCTCTCCTGACTCCGACAGCTCACCGCCTCTCTCTCTGACTTCTTCCACCACGTTTCGCCATCTCATTATATCACCGAAAGGGGGGTATCCAAATTCTCGTGAATTTCCTTATTTGGTTCTATCTCCCCAAGTGAAAATCTAGACGACGTCGTTTCTTCGAGATGACCTCGTAATTTCAAAGCTGCATACATTGCCCGTTAAGTGACGTCAAGGACCTGAACTTTCCAGGCCGCATGGGATGGGATAGGGTCCATGCTCCATTAACTATCGATCACAGTACATAGGTGCCTTGATCACAGACTGATCACAGGCCAATCCCAAGGAGGTTTTTTTTTTTTCCTATCTGTTTCTAATTTATACTTGGTACTTACAAGTGCTATTGCTTATCACCAACTGCTTATCCAAGTTTATCACCACACAAAAACCTCTCCTGTTATACACAAGGAAAATTTAACCTATTTGGCTATATTTATTGACTTTTAAGCATAGGAGTAACCAAATTGATGCATGCATGTCTACTCTGTACTGTTTATCTGAACTTGTCAACCATAAGTTCTTCGGAAGATTAAAGCTAATCTACGTGTCGTTTAATGCGTAATGAATGAAGGAATATATATATATATATGTAGAGAGAGAGAGAGAGAGAGAGAGAGGGATGGTGAAGGTTGGATGAGGTCTTTAGCGGTTTGACTTATATATGTCTTGTCAGGGTCGCCCTCTAAATTTTGCTCGAATGAGCTATGCTTCTGCCTTCTACACTTCGGTTTCTTCCCATTTTTTCAAATTATATTCCTTTGATGCTAGGTTTTTGACCCGGTCGGTTTGACAAATACGTTATCTTTTTTTTATAAAAAGAAAAGAAAAGAAAAAGAAAAACAGGACGGTGAGAATGAGAGGGATGGAGGCTTAGTCGAGTGTTACTGGGTCGCCCATTACGACCTTTTTAGGAATGCAATTATTTGGCTCTCTTCAATGATTTAGAGAGACAACAACCAACTTCCTGGGTGGGCTTTGATGGTGGTGTAAGAATTCCGTTTTCATTGAAAGATGTAAGTGTTTTTTATTATAAATATTAGTAATCTTACGAAACATTCCAATCCGGGTAAGCTGACTTTGAAGCCTACATGTCCTGCTTGCAACGCCAACTTCACGTTGGTTGCGTGGCCTTGATGCGCTAGAAGTCAGCAAGTTGTCCGGATATTTGTGATTTAAATTTTTTCCTCTTCGGTTTATGCTTATCATCATGTCCCTATTTCTGTTTTAGTCAACTTGTCGCTCTTTCAGTTTTCCTTGTTTCCATTGTTACAACTGGGTAAGTGTTGTAGGTTCCACAGATCTTCGTTGTTAATTAGTATTAAGCCCAATAGAATGTGCTGGCCCACCATTCTGCTGCTCCAAGATACAAGGACCTACTGGTTCCGTAAGGGTGATGGATACATGGGTTTGTGAATATCCCGTTTGCAATTTGAAATTATTTTGGGCTGACAGGGATCAAGGATTCGTACTAAAACAAAGTTTATGAAGATCCAACACCAAAAAAAAAAAAAAGTTTATGAAGGTTCATGTGTCAATACCCAAAAAAAGAGGTGTCTAATGTGTCTACATGGCTGCCAACTCGCACCACTAGTTACCTGGCAGATATGCTTGCATTATCTGATTTTGGTTACTAATCCACAATTCTGCAAAATACTAACGTTAAGCCCAAGATTATAAAGCTTTCTTACTTGCAAGTGCTACCAACACTTGTTGGCTTTGGGACGACGGCCACAGGCCTACTGGGGGCCTCATTCTCCAAATATTTCTGCGGTGGGTCAACAGCATGCAAATGATTAGCAAGAGGGCGGAAATAGAATTGCCAATAACAATAATGCTTGGTGCATGTGAACTCAGTACTGAGTTCACGCACTAATGAGTCAGAATTTATTTTAACAAATCAAGCAAACTCCTTTTTTCATTACACATTCAACCTGTAGCCACGTGTAATGAGGAAATGTATATCTAGCACTACTGAGTTTCAGATGGATGGCATCCATAACCATTGTGGGCCTTTCATAACAGTTTACTAAGTAGAAGCCCATAAAAGGTAATGGCCTCGCTGATATGGATAGGATCCATCTCAAATCTAGCTTGGCATTGGCACAGGGTCAGTTTCACACCAATTGTGTCTCTTTCTCTTACAGTAACGATACTGAAGCATTTTCTCTCCTGGACTAGACTTGCCGATTTATAGTGTACTGTCACAAATTACAATGGTTCATGTCTCACTAACGATTATTGTGCCTAGAACCGAGGTTCTTTATGAGTTTTTGACAGCCGAAGGCACTAATAATACTCTTCAAAAAGTACTTATTCTTGAGTTTTCCAAACAGGAATACCTTTAAATGTTTCACAAGAAAAACCAAATTTCATTTTCTTCCTAGAAAGTTCAAATCGCAGATGCCATATAATACAACAAACAATATGGCATAGAGAAAAAATGTTATAAGGCTTGTATCCAAATCATACTCATATTCAGACAGATTAAAAGTATAGTATAATTAATTAGACATCAAATAACAGAGGAAATTGAGATTGTTTTCAAATTTTTATACTTCAAAACCAAAAGTACAGGATGAGCTGAGAAATTGATCAGTCACACCGAACAATGCATTATGTGTAAGATCACGTCCCGTCCGACTCTTGAACCAAAATCGTTGGTAACGTATATCTTAGTCGACAACATGTTTTTTCCATTCCAAATTGGGAAAATGTGTAGGTTACCGGTTGATTAATACGTGAGTTGAGCTGTTATATTTATTAAATTTTATAATTTAATTTATAAAATTTAATAAATTTAATCTTTTAAAATTTTTTAATTAATAATTTTATGAGTTCATGGAATAATCCCAACTCAAATCTCAAACAAGTACAGCGAAATCAGAGAAGGCTACGGTCATGTGCAGTTTTGGATATATCTATGGGACGTGTCACTTCCACAATGAGCAACAATGGCGGAGCACGTGCATAGGCGACATCACGGAGAGCATCACGTGGTGGGCCTGCCACATATAGGCAGAACGCACGAGCACTCACATGATGATGAGCTGATTCGTGTCCCATGATAGCGCCATGTGTTTTATGTTCCCTGGATCATCAGGCTTGCAAGCACCGTTGATCGCGATTAGAGAGATGTCGTTGTCGCCGTGGGGGCGCACAACATCGACGTGAAATGAGGAAGAACCGACGGCTCGGATGCGCCAACATCACATTCTTATCCTATTCTCCTTCTTATTTTGTCCATCCACTTCGTAACTCTTTATTTACATTTCGTTTCACTTAGCCTTCCTATATAATATAAATTATTTAGAAACAATAATCATTCAGTAACTTCAAAAATTATCAAAAAACAGAACAGGAAGATTATACCAAACTGAAATATTATCCTATCTAATTCATAATGAGTGTGTCTGTGTGAGGTCAAAATTTGTGTATTATTATTATGTATTGTACTAAGAAGGAAGAATGCGTTTTAAAAATTGATGTGGCGATGTATTAAGAAAATGAAATGAATAATAGGTAGACAATTGAAAGGAATCAAAATTATGTTTGGGAAATCTCAGGGCATGATACGGGGTCCCAAATTCCATTACGGTTAATGGGGACCTCAGGACGTTAGGATTTTGGTGTCGGCTTTTGGACATGAGAAAAGATTCAGTTTCAATGCAGTCCCCACTTCTAAATCTTCAATTTCTATGAAATTATTCAATGCTTTGGTACATCACTTTTCAAACATGGATCCCAATGGCGGGGCAATCGTATGACTGACATACCTTGTGTGTTTTTACGCTTGTTTGTTTATTGTAGGAGTTTCGTCTCCAATTGTTCTTTTTCTAAAAGCATGCACACCCGAGGTCGAGTGCTTTCTAAAAGCAGCCACCTATATTCACCACGAAAACCTAATCCCTTTATGTATGGTGTGGGTGGGTCTCACTGCTTCACCCACTCCCATTCAATATTCACCTTAATTCACCCCCGTCCTTCCATTTTCTAAAAGCCATCCCAAAGGACCAAATTAGGAACATTAGGAAGGACTAGTGCACCTGCATTGATTGCTCATTCTGTCCCATTTAGTGTTTTCTTTGGAAACGCTGGTGCAGCATTAAGTTGCATTGCTAATTATCGGTTACACACACACACACAAATATATTTTAAACTGATGCAGCGGTTGTGGTGGTAAAGCCTAAAGGGACCTTATGGAACTCACCGAAAAACGAGCCACGTTTTGGAAAATGACGGTGTTTTTTGTCATCAGCGTAACTCTCCTATATAAAAAGAGGCTAGAATTGATATCCTCAAAAGCTGGTTGGTTGAGAGTGCTTATCGTTTACCTTGACGGAATCGGGAACGACAGCTGACACCGACTCTATGATTATTTTAGTTAGCGTATAGTATTCAATGCAAATTATCTTAGACGACAGTGAACTTTACATGTTCTTCAAGGCCATAATACCCATCATTAGCAACAAAAAAAGAATGTCATCATAGCTAATTAAATAAATCATTGGCTTAAAGAGGGTAAGGTGGTTGTGCTTGATTATCGATGATACCGCTAATTAAGAAAACGCAGAGTATTGATTACAAAACAACAAAATGAAACGGTCCACTGTCATCAGAAAGTGGCTCCCCAAACTACTTGCTAAAACCCACACCACGACGACCCACTTATTGTAGGAGCCAAGACGCAAGCTTTTATATTGAGAAAGAACTTTAGTGCCAAAAGACAGATGCATATTATTAAATAATATTTATCTAAACCCCACTGGCTGATATACCAATGCCCAAAAACAGTCAATTTTGCAGAAGCAATTTTCTGACTCAATATTATGAGATACTTATATTATATTATCATCCCCAGTCACCAGCCATTAATCAGGTTTTTAGTTGTAAACAAATGAAGGGGTGGGCGGGCTAAAGCAAGGTTGTGCGAACTCCATTATCTACCAACTGGATACAAATTCGAAAACATGATAATACTGGTCATTTCTGTTAAAGAAAGGGGGAAACAGCTGATAAACAAGTGTGGGACTTGCAACCCCATTTCTGTGATTTCCTCAAATTTCCGTCATACAAAGTATAAAAATGCATTGTTTGTTTTTTAATTACCAGTATACGTTTATGTCGAGAATTCATTCTCTGCTGCTATTCATTTTTTAATCTTTTTAGAACAGAACATTTTTTAACAAAATAAATAAAGAACATATAAATAAAAACAATACGTCTGAAACAAATAATACATAAGACCGGTCCCCATTTTTTTTTGAAAAAAAAAATACATCATTCTTTTCTATTGTTTCTTTTTGTTTTTTTTTGGGTCGGTGAACACATGTCAGATAATTTCTTGCCATATTTAAACCCAATCTAAACAGCCCAGGCCTTCTGTGATTATGAAGAGAGGGTGGTTTCACTTCATGACGTGAGCTTTATAATTCTTGACCCAAACTGCCAAGCGGAGGCCTAAAAACGGCAACAACCAAATCCAGTGTTCCGTTTTCATTTTGCCCTTTCCGCTGAGTAACAAAATTACTAGGCATCTATATCTCGCACGAGATGGTGGCCCATACCAAGCATCTTGCGACCCCTCCAATATAAATGTGACTACCCTATGTTCACCGATCCCAACCACTAATATCCAATCCTCTTTAACATGTCTTGCCGGCCAAGCCTAAGGCCGAAGGGAAACCTATCCATTTCAGGGTTTGATGTTCAACCCCATTTCTATTTCTCAGTATCCAACAAAATTCTATAACCAGTATCAGAGAGGCGTAGGAGTATACTCTAGTTTTGTGTACTCACTCATCCCTGTCTTCTGCCAATACCCAATCGTACCGATAAATATTCCCATCTACTTATATGGCACACAAAGCAAAAGCTCATATTTTTTTAGAAGCAAAAACAAAAATATGAGTGTTGTTATTAATTTATACGAAGGATTAGTATATAACATTTATATGATGTATTTAAATTGATTAGATCTTATAAATTAAATTGTAATAATATATTTAACCTTTTGTTCACTCTATTTATAAATTAATTTATATAATATATTATATTATACATATGTTATAACCTTTTGTTCACTCAACTTTTCCTGAAGAGAAAGAAACATGCAACATGGCACAAGCTATATTCCTTTCGTCTTGTTTAGTCCTTTCATGTTAGAGGTTCTTTATCAATCTTTTTGTGCAGGTTCAGAGTTTTTTTTTTCCAGGTTATCAAGATATAGATTAATTTAGTTCTTTTGTTTTCACATAATCATTATTACAAACATAAGTAAGACTATAATTAATTATTTTATTAAATCTTATAAATTAAAATATATAACTCAACTAATTAAATGGTTTATGCTATTAAATATGAAAATGGTATGAGCGAATGAATGTCTTTATCCTAACCCATCTAATATCTTAAACGACAAAGGAAAGAAACAGCGGCCGAATTAAATATGTCGTGACTAAAATTTCAGACACGCAAATTTCACTTTTCTAATTATTATACACTCTGGCCACTTGCGTTTAAGTAGTGTTCGAATCTTACCTCTGTGTAGTAGAAGGCAAGTTTGATCTCCTTCTCAATTAACTCTCACTTGGCAAATGTCAAGATTCTATCTACTGACAGACACTTTGCTTCGAACTGGCTGGGCTCGGTTTGCCATGTAAAATATTTCACAAAATAACCAAAGAAAGGGAAGAAATGAAAAAGGAGTACACGGTAGCATATTGTTTTGGGTCCACTCTATGCTCTGCCCTCGTCCGGGCCTCGGCCTATGCTTTTACACGGTTACGTCTTGCTTTTAAACAGCCGTTCATAGGAACCCGTTGAGATCGACTGATCATTTCAGCCTTGGGGTGTCTTTTTCTTTTATTTTTTTCCCTTTTTGTTTTCAGGTATGGTTGCCCGAAGTAGTGGCAGAAATCAAAATCCGGCAAGTAAAACCATAGTGTGACAAAAATTTTTGCTTTGCATGCGGCAAACCAGAGGTCTCACAAGTAAAATGTGAGCTAGTGTGAGGGCCTCGCCAAAAATTCCAAAGGTGGCCTAACGCACTCAACCAAAAGCCAAAGAAAAAGGAGTAAGTCCAGACTTACTTTGGGGGTCAGTGTTGGGATTTCAACCAACAACGAAACTTCCACAAGGATCCTCTCATCTTTTATGGACCCTTCAATGCTCCCAATTCAAACTTTAAACTAGAGAGATTCCCCTCGAGAAAGCAAGCAGTGCGCTGTATCATGGGAGTTAAACATCAATAGTTGATTAATAAGTTTTAATCGTACGAACGGCACTGTAAGCGCACCATCGTTTCCATTTTACAGGGATCGGGATAGCCACTGTTATTCCCACGTCAAATGGAGCTACAAACTGAAAAGCTAGTAGCTGATACCGAAGTAAACTTTACTTAGTATTATACCAAACTTGTTAAAAGAACCGAGTCGGTGGGGAGTTACCGGCTCATTTGTTGCTCCCACTGACGCTACTGCTCGAGCTTTTTAACAAGACCTGTGACAAACCGGTCGTCAACACTCAACTGAGAGAAGTCCACTTTTTTATTTTTTAAAAAATGACACTTTTTAGTTTTTAAAAAGAAAAGAAATTAAAAGGAAAAAGTAACAAAGTGAACAAGGGTAATAGAGAAGACGACGATGAAAGTTAGGGATCTTATCTCTTTTCGGCGGGGGCCGTTGATTGCGGTTGGGAATAAAGCGCTCTGACACCGGACAAGCCTTTTGATTTTTGAACACGTCGTCGTTTGTCATTTTCCCTTTCTCAATTTTATTTTCCATTTCTTTTTTGATTCATAAAAAAAATGTATAAAAACTTGCAACCAGGAAGGAACAAAAGTGACCTGGGTTTTAGGTGATAATTACAGGAGTACCAAGAAAATAAAGGCGCAGTGCAAGTGAAATTGCAGAGGAACCGGTAGCGCATTTTCACTTGCGGATGCTGTCGGTGGGCACAGAATTAATTCAGTTGTCGGGCATTCGAATCCTCTGATCATGTTCCAGGAACCAGGTCTCTATCCACACCGCCACGTAGTAGTCATTTCTTTTCTAGTTGTACAACTATTTTTTGGCCTGCATTTAATTAGTTGTAGAATTGCATAAAATATATCATAAAATTATTGGACATTTCATTTTTTACTAGCAAAATTGTTGGGTGTCACATAATTGTGTCCTATGTGATTAATGTACAATGCTTCCTGCGCTTCTTTCCATATGATAACTTGTGGTGGTTTCTTTGAATAAGAATTAATTATTGTAATAATGTAAGAATATTTTATAAAAAATTTTTAAATATTATATAAAGAAATAGGTGATTATGAAAATGAATTGCCATGTTGCATGTTGCATGTTGCATGTGATGGTACATAAGAGTCAAAAGTTCCCACGCTCGTGGAAGTATGCATAGATTGGATGGTCAGTTGGAACGAAAATTCCAGGCAATAGTATGAATTATGCTATAATAAAAGCTATTCGGCAAAAAGCTACAATAAAATTTAAAGCAATCAAGAATATTGTTAGGTTCTGTTCCGTTTGTTTGTAAATATTTGTGATGCAGCCTATTGTCCAAATCTCAATCATCCGTATCCCTTAATAGATGGACTCGTTAAAAGTAAGTTACCCTCCTCCTATCCTTTCAAATTGGGCTATCGAAATGCTTAAAAATTGAGATGTCAGTTATTATATTTATGAGTGATATAAAATTAATTTATAAAATTTAATAAATTTATTCAATTATGTTTTTATAAATTCTAATTTATGAAATTAAAAGAATTATTTCTAATTTCCATCAAAATTTTAATCTAAAATGAATTATCTGTGATGTGTTTTACTTGGGTAGGGTATGGGCCTATGTTCCCAAATCCGCACTCTTTCTATCTGCATCGAGCAACGAACAATCAAAAGAACACAGGGCTCTACAAGTTATTTTGTTTTTTGGTAGATGGATTCCATGAGTTACAACTAAGCTTGTTAGCTAAAGCGAGTTAATTGTACTATAAGTTATTTCAGGTAAAGATTTGACGATTCCCCAGTAACGAAAGCAGTGCCCATTCATCACCTAACACAAGCAGTCGGTGCAGATTGCAAAAGCAGAACCGGGCCATTTTTGTAATGTGAACACCAAGAACCAGAAGACAGTGTCTTCTCGTAAGAACTTTTTGACTACCGTAGTGGCACCTCACATTTCTTAGGCATGTTTCTCTTGGTTGTAACTACCTTTCAGAACGCTACCAATGCAGCTCTTAAAAGTGGCAAAGTCTCTACTCTTGCTCAATCTCCATTGCGAACTCAAACTAAAGTAAAATGATTTTGTTTTTTGCGTTAACCGGTGAGTAGTAATTCTGTTTCTGCCAAATACTTTAAATTCACACCCACGTCCTTGCCATAAGCCCACATGACATTGTTCCTTTCTCAACCGTTTGCAGCCGCTTCAAAAACGTGATGCTAGAAAAAAAAACAATAAAGCCGAGTTTCATTTTATTGATTTACTGTCAATTTCTTGTTTCTTGAGACTTTCCTATTCGTCCTTACTCTTAATATATAGAGCCTCTATCACTCCACTCTCCCAATCCCCGAACTCTCTCTTGCTCTGTCTTTCTTTCACTCCATCTGGCCCTTATCACTTTCCCTGAAGATTCTTACTAATTTGGTGGGTTCATCAGAAGTTTCAGCTTCTCAATCTTTCCAGCATTGTCATTTTCGCCCCTCTGTAAGATCAGTGGGGAGAGCATTGAACTTTTGTTCCTTACGGTGAAGGGATTCAATAGAGTCCTCTCCTTTTACTTAATTTTGCTGGAATAGAAACCCAGCTCCTTCCTCTCCGTTTTAATTCATTTATTACACATATCAAAGTGTATTCCAACCCTTTTTACATGGGAAAACTTATGAAGCTCATTTGCCTGTCTCCTGTGCTTCTGCTTCTGTGCCTACCATTTGCTTTTGCTGGTCATGACTACGGTCAAGCTCTCAGCAACAGCATTCTCTTCTTTGAAGCTCAGAGATCTGGTTATCTTCCACACAACCAGAGAGTAACATGGAGAGGTCATTCTGGTCTACAAGACGGCAAGGCTAGCGGGGTAATATTTATGAGCTAAATTTGGTGAATATTCTTGAAATTCTTGTGGGTTAATTAACATCTAGAAGTGAAAACTTCAATGTCTCACTAGCAAATTGTAATCGTTCACATGGGCATGTTAATTATGACATTACTTCATGATTTACGGTCCTAAATAATTCCAACTTGTCATTGTTAAATGGCAGGCAGATCTAGTCGGAGGGTACTATGACGCAGGGGACAATGTGAAGTTCGGCCTGCCCATGGCATTCACCGTCACAATGTTGTCATGGAGCATCATAGAATACGGGAAGCAAATGGCGGCAAGCGGCGAGCTTGGTCATGCCATGGATGCTGTTAAGTGGGGTACTGATTACTTCATTAAAGCCCATCCCCAACCCAATGTTCTTTACGGAGAGGTATCTTTCTCTTTTTCCACTTTCCCTTCCTCATACATTCCTTAATTTCTAAATTCAAATAGAAATTGTTCACAGAGCAGTAGCTTGTCAACTTCACTCAGTTGAAGTTGAACCGTGTTACTGTGCGCAAGATAAAAGATTCATCAAGGATGTTGTTAATGTTTTGGGTTTTAAAATTAGGTGGGAGATGGTAACAGTGACCATTACTGCTGGCAAAGGCCAGAGGATATGACCACCGACCGTCGGGCTTACAAGGTTGATCCGAGCAATCCCGGGTCGGATCTTGCCGGAGAAACCGCTGCTGCCATGGCCGCTGCCGCCATTGTCTTCCACCACTCAAACCCTTCTTACGCCAGCGAGCTCCTCCGTCATGCCTACCAGGTTCGATACTGTACTCTTTCTTTCCTTAAGAAAAGTGATCAATTGACTGTACACGGTTTCTTTGATAATTTTGGAAAGAGACATGCAAATTGCAAAGCAAAGAAATTAGTCATAGTGTGAACTGCGAAGTAAAACTTACCGTAGCAGGGGGAGTAAGCGGAGCGGGGCGATTTTGCGAGCAGCAGAGTTGCTGCGGCGCATATTAGACAGTGAAACGTGGCCCGCATATGTTACAACTCTGCGCGGCGTAGCATGGTGAAATAGTCGGAGTGAGTAAATAGGCACTTCTATTTGTCAGAGTGGTTGTTGCGACCTGGCAGCATAGGTTAGCGCGGCATTTATGCCGAACACTTTTTGGCAGAAAAAAATTGTAACCATTAATGGGCGTCAACGTTTGATAATTAGTTAATGAGTTGCTCAGTTTAACTTTAACATCATGAATGGAATCAGCACTTTTTACCCTGTCATCATGGGTCGGGTTCGTACACGGGTCTCCGTTTTCACATAAAAGCCTCTTATCACAGTAACGATGTCGGTGGTTTTCTTCCCAAGTATTCGATCCCCACCTGCTCCTTTTCTTGGGTTTGAAAATAAAATTTTTATAATAAAAGTTAGTCCTCCCTAAACCCTAAAATATCATACGGAAGGGTAACCAAAATCAAGCGAGCCGTTTTAGATCCTATACTTATTTAATGATTTAGATATTCAATTTGTGGTAATAGTGGGGGTCAATTTTTAATCCGAGGTCAGTGCATATCACTGTGAGGCAACCACTGCTAGATTTCTTTTCCCTGAAGTCCATTTTACTCCGTCGTTTAGCTACTTGATCTTGATAGGTAAAGTACACTTGGTTATTCATTAATTCGAGTTGGAGCCTTGGTGATTAATGTTACTTCTAGATTATGATCTCGATGTTTGCCATTTAAACAGTTATTTTCCAACATTTTAATCTAATAGCCAATATACCAAAAAAGGTAATTTGATTTGTAAAAAATAGACTGACTGTTTGTGGGTTTGTTCAATTTCAGTTATTCGATTTTGCGGATAAATACAGAGGCAAGTATGACAGCAGCATTACTGTAGCCCAGAAGTATTACCGATCCGTCAGTGGCTACAATGTAAGTATACTCACCCATTAAGCTCATTAATCATTACTCTCTCTACTCTGTTACATGTTCGTTGCTGAATGGTACTGGCCGGAAAAAATGGAATTAAATTGAAAAATTCCCAGAAGCGGTTAATGTTCATGTGCCAGTGTTGTTTGAAATTTGAATTAACGAAGTGCTTGTATGCACAGGACGAATTGCTCTGGGCTGCCGCGTGGTTGTATCAAGCAACTAACAATCAGTTTTACTTGGATTATCTTGGAAGAAATGGTGACTCCATGGGTGCAACTGGTTGGGCCATGACCGAATTTGGTTGGGACGTCAAGTATGCTGGGGTTCAGACTCTAGTTGCCAAGGTAACTTCAAATTTTTTAAACACAATTTCAACTTTTTCCTGGCTCCATAGGATCATTATCAAATATTAGTAGCTAAAAGCAGAGAGGTTACTAATTCCTCTGTTTCTACCTTGCAGTTCTTGATGCAAGGCAAGACTGGTCAACATGCACCAGTGTTTGAGAGGTTCCAGCAGAAGGCAGAGTACTTCATGTGTTCATGCCTTGGAAAGGGCATCCGTAATGTTCAGAAGACTCCCGGTGGCCTCATCTTTCGCCAGAGATGGAACAACATGCAGTTTGTCACTAGTGCTTCTTTCCTGGTTACTGTCTACTCTGACTACCTTGCCTCTTCTCGTAGATACTTGAGATGCGCCTCGGGCTATGTCCCTCCCGCTCAGCTTCTTTCCCTTGCAAAGTCTCAGGCATGTATATGCGTTCACTTCTTTCTCAATTAAAGATAATTGAACTTCAATTTCCCGACCACTTATAAACCAGTGAAATCTGAACACCCTGAATGTTAAAATGTTCAGGTGGACTACATTCTTGGAGACAACCCGAGAGCCACCAGTTATATGGTTGGCTACGGAACCAACTTCCCCCAGAGAGTTCACCACCGCGCTTCATCAATTGTTTCCATCAAGCTTAATCCTAAGTTTGTCAGCTGCCGTGGTGGCTATGCTACTTGGTTTAGTAGGAAAGGAAGCGACCCCAATCTACTCACTGGTGCTCTTGTCGGTGGACCTGATGCATATGACAACTTCGCTGATGAAAGAGATAATTATGAACAAACAGAGCCAGCTACTTACAACAATGCTCCTCTTATAGGTATTCTGGCAAGACTTAGCGGTGGTCATGCTGGCTATAACCAGCTTCTTCCAGGTATTCTTGTCGTTGTCTTCACTTTTTTTGCCCTTCTTAAGATATTGAACATATATATATATATATATATATATATATCGTATATGGCAGCGGTGCCAAATATCTTGTAGTTGCTGTGATCTGAGTAATTTCTTCCTGACACAGTTGCTGCTCCAGTTCCTAATACCGTCGTCACCAAGCCCCAACCGTCCCCAACATCTAAGATAACTCCAGCTCCAGGTACATTTTGGCCCGTCTGAAGCGTCATATGGTTTGCTCAATCACTTGAGGGATAGGTTTTTTTGTTTTTTTTTTTTTCATACTTCAAAATCTTTAATGAGGACCTTTCCTTGCAGCTTCATCTTCGGGTCAAATTTCCATTGAACAGAAATTGACAACCTCATGGGTTGCCAATGGAAAAACATATTACAGATACTCGACTGTGGTGACTAACAAATCTGACAAGACTCTTGAGTCTCTCCAACTTACAATATCCAAGCTTTATGGTCCAATCTGGGGCCTCACAAAATCAGGTGATTCGTACAGTTTGCCATCATGGCGTAACTCTTTATCAGCTGGTCAGAGCCTTGAATTTGTCTACATCCATTCTGCATCTCCAGCAGATGTCTCAGTTGCCAATTACTTGTTGGCCTGAGCAAGACCAACTTGGTTCAAAGTGAGATGGGAACAGTTTGTGTGGTGTTGTTTAAGAACTGTGCAGCTATACCAAAAGTGCGGGGGAAGAGGTTCTTTTCATTTTCCCTTTCCTTGTTGGAGTAAAAGTTTTTTTTCTTGGCTTGTTTTACATTTGAGTAGGAGGTTAGATCAAATTAGCTAGGTTATAAATAAGATGGAAGGACAGGAGAAGAAAGGAGTGAAGAGACATTAAGGAGTGCTCATCCTCTTTCTCCGCCATTCATAGCTTCTTTAGAACGAGTGATACAAGCAACAGCGAAAGAACCAAAGTGTTGAGAAGTGAAAAAAGAAAAGAACTTGTCAATGTTTTAAGGAGTCATCACTTGTATTTTTTTAACAGCTTTGGTGCCATTTCGTTTGTGATGTTGTAAGCTTTGCTGCATTCTGTATTTTTAATGAAAATAGTTTGTGCGACAGTATTGTGCTTTTCTTTTGCTCCTTTGTCTCGGTCTCATCATCGCCAATTTCCTGTTCCATCTTCCTAAAACACGAAGACATCACCCTATTCCAATTTAATCCCTTCTCTTCACTCGCCCCCGATTGCTTTACTTCCTTTGCAAGCAGCAAGTGCAGTCTGTCACGGCAGAATTCGCTCCCATCGTAAACCGCAAAAAAATGTTTTGCCGTCATACAACACAGCTTCCACCATGATCCTCAGCGGCCCGATCAGGGAAGCAGAACCGTGAGACACGAAATAGTAGAATGGAAGAGGAGTTGAGTGAGGAACCTGATGAGATGAACTAACTTGGTGCTAGAAAAATGTGTGGGTTCTTGGCGAGGGGGCCAAATTTGGTAATTGCGAACGGTGGGCTGCCGGGTGATGAAGCATCCAGTTTGGCAATCAGGGTAGTGTATCCAATTCGGGGATGGCCACAATTAATATAATAATAATAATTCATGGACCGAGTTAATAAAACGAATAGTGGAAACGCGGTAATCAATTCCAAATAAGGATAACGGAACTGAATAAGAAGCAGAGGGAATGATGCACTTGATCTTTCTTAAAACATCGTCACATAAGGGTATTGTTTTAGAAATTGTCTTACTAAAAAGAAAAAGCGGAAGAAGAAACATGGACATGAACAGCCGATCGGCGAGGCTTTGCATCGGGGCGGCGCGTGAGAGCAGATCAGATAGAGCGTCGAGAAATGGCGAAGGCAGAGCCCTACTCTGGAGCGTGCCCTCTCTTCTCGCCGATTCCCTCCTCCGCCGCCAACTATTGACGCGTCGTCTCCTCTATCCATCCCTCCTCGAGTACGTTCATTTTCTCAGGTTTCAATTCCCTTTCAACTTGTCCTACTCTCACTCTCGCCGTAATAAGCACCTAAAATCATGTCATTGAATTCCGGCAACTCAAATGAAGTATTGACAATTTGTATGCTTATCAATTATAATTCATCTTTTATTTTCGACTCCTGAATTGCAATGAGGGTTTGATAAAATTATTTGTCTGTTTTGGTTGAACTTTTCCTCTGCTTCCTCTTGCCATATGACGAAATTGTTTACCAAGCTAGAAGAGTCCGACCAAGTTTTATTTGATTTTTGATTTCAATGTAAGTTACCGAGCATATGTGGTTGGGACGAGGAAGTAATAGTTGAGCGTTTGTTCTTTTAATGCTGTATGTCAATGGGCTATGTACACGTCCACACATAGAATTTGATTGAAGAATTTCAACTGGGAGCTTGTTCTTTCCATTTCCTTTGGTTAAGATTTTCAAGCTTAGAGTCTTGTAGATTATCACGAATCACTAGTTCAGCTTTTGGTCTTCTACAGGTTTGGCTAATTCTTTTGGCAGAAGTCCATGAATTACCATGAAGCTTTTCTTTCTTCCAGGTCAATGTATTAAGCAATGGTTAATCATGAAGATCTTATACCAAGAAATTGATATGGAGTGTGGCTGATATTCACTTGAGAAACATGTCGTTAATATACATATCTAAACGTCTGGCTGGTGTTCACTTGAGGAATATTTCTTTAATTTACTTATCTAAATGAAGAAAAAATTTGTTATGAGAAGTCACAAGTACAAAATGTTAACTAGTTTATGGGAATGCAGATTTGCCCAATAAATTATTGTATGCAGCCTTTCACGTATGACTAGTCTGCAAGAGTTGTACCTGTCAAGAGGCTTGAAGGTTAATGATGCTAGAATTAAGCATATACTTTCCATAGCAAATTTGGAAAAACTACACAGTGCAGAAACATGCGAAACTTGTGTGTATTTTATTTGGGCGGTCTACTTGTGAATGACATGTCATTAAGTTCATTGCAGGGACCATATTTCCATTAATTGATTGTTACCTAAATGACACATTGCTCAGTGCACAATTGACTATTTCTGAGATACTGATATATCTGCATGAAACCATGTTCTGAGTCCGAGTTGAAATTATCTTCTTGAAAAAGTCATCTGTTTGTTTCTAATTATCTTCCTTATTCATGGTCACATGCAATTGGAGCATCAGTTGATGACGGTGTTTTAAATTATTGTATTACAATTATAAGTGTTCATTCAGCTCAAAGTTTTTTACTATTGTGTATATACAGCCAACCATTTCACACACAGTCACACCCACACACTTATTTCTGATGACTGGATTGGATCAGCTATTAGACATTGCCTGAATTTATGTACATGCTTAATATATTCTGCTTTAAGATATTTGCTTGTCGAATCTGTGTTGGCTGTTCTAATTAGTAGTGCAAGTTTTCATGTTAAATACATTATTTTATTTTTTCTTCCACCCTCTTAGGTACTGAAAAGTTACAATACCTTGATCTTTGGGGTAGTAAAATATCAAATATAGGTGCTTCTGTTCTTAATGTGTTCCCCAAGGTAAGCTATCTCAATCTTGTTTGGACCAGTGTCACAAAATTGCCTAATTTATCATCTCTTGAATGCTTGAATATGAGTAGTTGTACTATTGAATCTATTCCTGCAGATGATAAAGCTCCTTTGCAAAGCTTATTCTCTTTGGGTCTTCATTACTGAATGAAGCAGTAGCCTTATTATATGTAAATTCAGATTGCCTATCGTTTCTGGATATATCCTATTCTTGCCTTTGTAGATTCTGCTTCTTGAGTAAGCTGAGGGTAATGTAACATCTCAAAGGAGATGATTCAATCAAAGTGGTTCCATACATAGACGGAAAAATGAGAAGCCTGAATCTCATTGGCACCAAAGTTAGCTCTGCTGTAGTTGGGATTTTAGCTGAACATGTTCTCAATCTTGAAATACTGTCCTTATCTCAGACACTAATTGAAGACACAGCCACCTCATCAGCATGATGCCTTCCTTAAAGGTTATTGACCCGAGCACTACAAACATAAAAAGTAAAATAATTGACATAATTGTTAATGGTATTATATATACATTCATGTTTTAAAATATATGCAGTTGCTGAAACAGTTATCTTTTATAGTTACATCCTGCTATTATCTGTAAATCACATAAACTACTTGACGTAATTAATAATGTTATTCTTAATTTTTTTTACAATATATGCAGTCACTGAAACAGTTATCTAATATAGTTGTGCCATTATCTGTAAATCAGTGGTGCTGTTCTCTTTTACCACTGCATGGCTTTTCTACAGGAAACCTTTATACTTACAACCGGTAGACTAGTATAATACGTGTATGTTTCTTACACCCTGTCTCAATTTTGGGGAAACAAGAATAGGAAGTGTGCAGTCCTGGACCTTATCATGCATGTCACGATAACTTGAAGTGTAATAGCAATGGAAAAGGAGCAAATTTATAAACCCTAGTTGTTGATTTGGTGGGTGATGATGAATCACATTCTATTGTACCCCTGTACTCCGTGGGGGTGGAACGTGTTAGATTTGTGCTTCTTTGGTGTTTTTAAAAGTTTATTTCATTAATACAGATTAGGATGTGGCAAATTATGTTAAGTTGCTGTCAGGGTTACATTATAGAATTTCAATACGGGGCATATTGCAAGCAAAAGCACCTCCCAATTAGCTATTACACTGTAAATTCCTAATTCCTCATCTTGGTTAGTTGAGTTAATAATTGACTGTTTTGGTACATATTCTTGATGAATTTTGTACTGATTAATTTGCTTTCCAGATGATAAACTGTGACAATGGTATTTTTCATTTTTTGTCTTTCCTACCTATTCTCTGTAGGTGATCCTAGATTCTGGTTGTTCAGATATGTGGATTAATAGCACATTGTTTTGCTCTGAACTTGTGCTTTTATATCATGCATGTACAATATGTCCTTCGACTCCTTCCCATTTACGCTGTTATGGAAGTCAGGTTTCTCTGCAGTTTACTTGTGTTTTGGATTGAGATGAACTCAGGGATTGATAGTCCATGACCATGAGTAAAATGATTAAAAGTTTAAAACCCTTTTGAAAATTAAAAAAAGAAAAAAGGTTTTGAAATGAAAGCAATCATGTTCTTTAGTACAAACATAATGTGACTAATTGCCCTCCGCCCACTTTGTACTGCATACTCATAGATATACTATATGAATTCAGAAAAAGGTTTCTGTAGTAATTTCGCAGACACATGGAATTTGGAAGGTTGCTTTTACCAGCTTGTAATATACAGTTAAGATTTTATAACTATAAAGTTGGTCATTGAGTAGGGCATAAGGACTACACATTAGGGGCACTCGATTACCATCTCTCCGCATCTTAAGCAGCATTGCACCCTAACCTTTCGTGTAATTGTATTTCTCTGACGGCCCAGGCCCACCTTAACTGATGACTTGCCGCACTACCGCGCAACACATCTCGCAGGAGGGAAAACATACTGTGTCATTTATATAACGTTTTTTTTTTTTTTTTTTGTGTAAATGTAGAATTCGTCGGTAGATTTCGCACTCAACATGTTGGTAGTGCATGCACATTTTTTTTGGGAGGTATGTACTTTCTTTTCAGAAAGAATTTGGGTCCTATTGTAGCATTAAGATCAAATTTTTGTTTGTTAAGTATGCAATGAGGTTAACTTCTATAGGGTGGCTGTTAGGACTACGTCATGTAAAACACATGGAATCCAACAAAGAGGTTCATGATAAACCATTGATTTCTATTAAAACAATTTAAATATTTTTACAAATTAAATATGACTTATTACTTAAAATAATTCAAATAATTATTAAATTTTATAAATTAAATTGAAAAACTTAATAAATTAACACATTAGAATCATGAGTGTTTAGTATAAAATTTTACGGGAGCTAAATTTTTGCTACTTAAATGCCCTGCTCAGAAAATTTCCTAAAAGCACGGGGAACGAATATGAAATTTCCATATTGAATGTATTTGCTAGACATAATGCAACACGAATGAGTAATGTCATGATAAGGCTACATGAATAATGTTTAATCTGTACTTCTACCTACGTCGACAGTTTCTTATCTTCTATCGTCGAGCAAATACTCATGCCACAAAATATTTATCTACTATATATTAATAGAAATATATACAGACCGAAAGAAATAAACTGAATGAAAGCAAGTGCGAACAATGCAGCAGAAAATGATTGATCTCCACAACGTTAGCTCCCAAGCATATTTCAGGCGCTGGGTTTGCTTCCAGTCTTGTACATGTCATCAATGACGTTCTGTTTACAGAAAAGACCGCAGTCAGTACTTTCACCATAACATAATGGCTTAGTATTGATTAAAAATTTGTACAAGAAAAGTGCCAATGAATAGGGCAGGTAAGGAAGGATGCTGGCAAACTCAATAAATGCTGATCACCCACTCCACAATTCCAACTCAAACGCCCTATTATTTCTACATAAAATAAACACGAGCATGCATGTATCTTGTACTTTATTCCCAACTCCTACTCATATGAAGCAAAACCTAGAGAAATTCCGAAAATGAATGCGGACACTTTGCTGTGAAAATAAAAAAAAAAATTAAAGAAAGATAGACATAAAATTAAGAGAAAAAAAATTTAAAAAAATATTCAGACATTAAATTATTAAAAAAGATAAAAAAAATCATTATAATCAAAGAATGAGAAAGTCAAATAATTTAAATCTTCTAAAAATTCAAAAAGTTGTACCTGGTAATATTTTTGCAACTGGGGCCTCTTTTTCTTATAAGTTGGGGTGATAAGGTCACGTTCCATGTCAAATGGCACCGGGTCAAGATGAACCGCTTTAATAAACTCAAAACCTTTCAACTGCCAAACAACATATTAAGTATCCCAGAAAGGTTTAGGTAGTATTTTTTGGATATAAATACACCCACACACACACAAAGACTCTACATTCTAAAAGATTAGAACAACTTCAAAAACAAAATAGGACCTTTTTTTCCTTTGCAGTCTTTGTGAGCTCTTCAAGTATGTACGTTTTTGCCCTAGAATCTTGACAGAGAGAATTGAAGTCCCCAGTGATACCATTTTCTTCCGCCCACTGTTCAAGTGCTTGCTTGTGGGGGTTAACAACAGCAACAAGGAAGGATTCAAAGCTATTTCCGTAAATCCATATCTGAAAAATGAAAAAAAAGTATCTATCAGCATGAAACAGAACATTTCAAGCTCAGGGAAGGAATCCAAAACTAGAAACTTTGGTTAATATTTTTGAACTAAGCTTTTGATATTCATACAAGCCCATGTTAATGACAATAATTGTAGAACCCCAAGCCACAACACCATTATCTCTGCCACACACACAGGCATGCAAGAACAATAACCAAGCCTGAAAGAGTGGATCAAATAAGCAGCTAACAAACTGAGGATCTAGCTGCGGGCTGCAGTCTGCTACAGTTACTTTGAATTTATTGAGCATTAATAATCAAGTTAAGCCAAAGGACTCAAGATTGAACTTTTTATCTCTGAAGTTACCTAGGAAGTATCATCTTCCCAATATTTTGCAAACTACCAAGGGGCAAATAATCCAGTACAAATCAAAACCATTTAATAGGATTTTAGGACATACAGATTCAATGGCAGAAACTTGACCATATATATTCTCCAGATTTTCAACAGCAACGTATTCTCCTTGTGAAAGCTTAAATATATTCTTCTTCCGGTCAATGATTTTCAAGCTTCCATCCGGTTGCCACTCTCCAATATCTCCTGTTACATAGATTATTTATGAATAAAACCGACCATGCAGGTGCTGCCAATTCAACATAGTATCTAAGCTTCAATTTAGAAAAACATGAATGAACTAACCTGTATGGAACCAGCCATCAACCATAACCTCTTTTGTGAGGTCTTCACGTTTGTAGTACCCTGAAAACAATGTCTTCCCCTGTACACAAATTTCTCCTCTCGGTGTGCTTGCAAGGGCATCATATCCCATTTCAGGAACAGATTCCAGGCACACATCCACATTTGGTACAGGAGGTCCCACTGTACCAAGCATTTCCAGTTCATTTGGTAATGAGACAAAGGTCCCCGCACAGGTTTCAGTCAGACCTATTTTCATTTTTAGAAAGGCGCATTAATTAAGTCCATATACTACTATATGGACCAATAGAGTCCACATTCTAATAGGATATCACATTTAAATCTAATGCACTCATATTTACATAAGTGACAAAGTCTGCATGATGGATGCATTGCATGAGAGTGCTGAGACGTCCAAATAACCTATATTCATGTCATCATTTGATAACTATATAATATTAAAGTGCAATATATCTAGAAGTATTTGGCCTTCAGATCATAGCTAACTGTTGCCATCTTGGACATTATAGTTAACAACTGAAAACCAAAATAATTCTAATTGAAACATAAACAGAGATTGACACAGATATATAAACCAATTAAAAATGAAAAATACCGCTAACTTAAGAAGTCAGATGCATTTATGTGATGAATTGAATCTCTAAATGCTAAATAAGTACAGGAAGAAGATTTTAATCCTTGTAAGATTTCCATAATCCTTTTTTAAAAGTTCAGAGTGTGGATTTGGTTGCCTAACTTCTTATTTTAGATATTAAATTGTTTCTATATTATCAAGCAAGCAAAATTCTTTAAGCAAATTGCTCAGAATATCAAGCTGTGCACACAGAAAATAAGTCTCTTACATAGGACCTGTTGGGAAATTCACTGCAGTGCTGATATTTTCAGCATCAACAATATTTTTACACATTTTAAGACTTAACAAAAACGAATTTAAATATAACAAAAGCTGAAAATATTAAGCACATTGTGGTTCAACCGTGAATCTATTCTTCAGTACAATCCATCTATTTTGCTTTATAGTAATAGTTACTTTTAATACAATCTCTTTTCTTTTATTAAGTAGCAACATTTTTCCCTAATAAACCCTCATAACTTCATAAGAAAGTGCTCAGAAATTGTTCTAATAATAACCATAATGATTTTAAAACAATAAAGATGGCATGGTATGAGTGAAATTCTTCAAATGTTAAACAAGAGCATACCATATCCTTGTAGGACATGAGCACAAGCCACCACCCGTAGGTAAGCTTCCACATGTGTAGATAAAGGTGCTGCTCCAGACAGAATAAGGCGTACATTGCCCCCTAGACCTTGCTTTACCTGATCAAGTTAGAGAAAATTGATTAAACAAAACAACAAAACAATCTCTTTACAGTTAATGCTTGCAATGAGAAGTAGAGTAGATAATTGAAGTTGTAAAATTGCAGTACCTTATCAAACACAATTTTGTCACAAAGTGGAGATGCCTCTCCATGCTTCTGCCCTTTCTTCATTTTATGAAACTTGCTGCAGCCCATTTTCAGAATATGTTAACAACAGAATAACAATAACCCCTGCTAAGAAACCGCATGCAATTGCATAATATGGCTTCGCCTTAATCATGATTGCAAAATAAAACTAATCTAGATGCGAAGTTGTGTGTGATTTGACATTGGAACACTTCATACTTCCATAACATATTACATGGAGAACACAACAGTTCATAACAGGCTTTTTAAAATTAGTCCAAGACACAAGTAATCAGTTACAATAACATAAGACTTACTATGAGTAAGCAAAATTGAAAATTGTCCTGTTTAGGAGGCCCCCAGATGAAATCTTTTGTGTCAATCCTGTGAAGCAGATCAATATTGAGATTCTCAACACACACACACACACACACACACACACACACACACATATATATATATATTTTACTTTTTTGGGGGAAACCAGTTGGGGTTGCTCAGAAAAAGCAATTGAGAGGAAAAAAAAAAATAGGCCACTTCAGTGACCTAAAATAATTCAGAGCAGTTTTATCCCTACTGAAATCGTAATATTCCTCTGATCATCTACATCATATGATGTTAGACAGATTATTAGACTGTGTAAAATGTTGGGCTAGAGGAACTTAGATCATTTACCCGAGTACACTCTGTCAAGCACACGGGGAACAGCACAGAAAATAGATGGTTTTAGCTCTCCAATGTCTTCAATCAATAACTTGACATCCTGCAGCCATTGCATTGATGGTGATCACATTTTGAACAAATCCAAAAGTCAGATGTCACGTCAAACCTTCAAGCAGTAAGGAATATTTAGCACATATACTCACACCACGCCAGAAACCTATTGAGGCACCATGCCATATAAATAGCTCCTCAATAACCCTATCGAAGATATGTGCAAGTGGAAGATATGAAAGGTATACATCCTTCTCATGCAACTGCAAAGGAGGAAAAAGGAGAGAGGTTAGGAGAGAGAAATAAACAATGGCTAAACATTCTGTATCCTAAAACTGAATTGCTGAATCATTCAAATAACATAACCAATACATGAGTTATATGAAATGGAATTACAATTCAGGATTTCTCCTTATATATGTGTGTGAAAATGTGAGGTCAAGGAATTGGAGAAGAAAATAACTTACATGTTCATTTACACTCTCTAACAGTCGCTTAACCCCAGCTAAAAGTGTAATAATGCTTTCATTGGATATCATTACTCCCTTGGGGTCTCCTGTTGTTCCACTAGTATACATTATTGTACAGATGTCACTTTTCTTTTTAATAGGAAGATCAAATCTTTTATCATGACCCTGTGCCAGGCATGAAAAAGTTGAATCAGGAATGGCAACCAAGAAATATCCATAGAAGTGGAGAAAGAGACATCATTTCCCACTGATCTTGACTCAACTGAGCTTCAGAAAAAAAAAATGCAATATATGTGTACTTATCCATTTTGAATTAACCAAACAAAACAGAAAATCTCATAAAAAAGAAAAAAAAAAAAAAACCTTTTTAGCATTTCCATTGCATACATAAATTATTTCCACATATACCACTAGTAATCCAACAACATGGTGGATAGAGATCGCTGTGTAACAGAAATTGCAGATAATCTAAAGATAAACATAGAAGTAGCATATTACATGTTAATAATTAATAGTAGAAAAGAATAACAGCGGATTAAAAAAACCCACCACTTGTAAAAATTCATCCCATGAATATATCGCCAACCCAAACTTTTCAATTTCTTGCTTTTGTTCGGGTGTAATCTTTCCAAAGCTCACAAGTGCTACACAAAAGAAACAAAGCTGCTTTCTTCTTTTGAATACACACATATCATAGAGGAAAACTCATGAAAATCAACAAAACTTACTCTTGAGATACTTTGCTGCGTTTGGAAATGTCTTCAATAGCTGAAAAGTTTTGAAAAGAAATAATGTGCATAAGACTGAGTCTTTACAGAAATTAGTACAACAGACTCTCTAATTTTATGTAATAGTGCACTGTTAAAACATAGATAATATCAGTAAGTGAACCTCAGGAATCTTCTTTTCTTCTGCAAATGCAATTGAAATTTCTGCATGGCATATGATAAATTCTACAGCTCCAGCACCTAAATCATAGATATGAAAAAGAGTCAAATCCATGAAAAAAATTGGCAAAATAATTATTAAAATGTTAGGATGGTTTAAATTCTAGGGAAGTGCAAAAAGCACCTAAATGAAGTATCAACATATGTACAATAGAATTGGAAAAAAAAATTCAATTGCAAGTGAGTAAAACCATCACTTGAGGTAGAGAAATGCTAAAGAAGGTGTACACATACCCAAGGTATCATATAAAGGAACACAGTAAAGCCCGTGAGCATTGCAGGCCTGCATCCAGTTTCCAAGGCAAGTAAGAAATCATTGAGGAAAGGCGATAATTTATTAACATAAAAATTGGCCATATCTACGTGGCCAAGGATGCCCGCCACATATGCATAGCACCAAATACTATAAGTAAAATTTCTGTGGAAATAAATTTTTGATTAAGTTATCCTCCTTCATATAGAAGAAGGATCACAGGCAGCTAAGACAACTGCAGAAACAATACATTAAAAAGAATAATGAAAAATTTACCATTCAAAGAAAGGGACATATAATAACAAATAAACAAAAAGAAACCTCCTAAGAACAGAGCATAATGAAAATTTAGACAGAACATAAAAGCAGTAGAGTAATTTAAAATAAAGCAAACCTCCATGCTTATAATCCACTCTGGGCAATTGGCACCATAAATACCACATTTTACACCCTGCAAATCAGCCATATATAGTTTCAAGCTTAAATAGGCAAATTGTAAATAATTACACTTGAACATAAGTTCTACAGAAGTAAAATATCAAAATCTTATATAACAAGGAAGGCAAGACCCCTTATGCAAGCTTTGGTGAAAAAGGACACATTAATCCCATCAAAGAGCCGTGCATTTTAATTCATGTGACCATGCTTTCACTAAATTAATTCACTATAGAGCTATACAGGCAAATAGCAGCATTATCAAGGACATAAATTTGGAGAAAAAAACCTAGAAGGTTAAAAAAATTTCTTTGGAACGTAAGCATGCACAGCATTGTTGATCTCAAATAAAAGAACAATATAATATGCTAGAATAGGTCAAGTGTTGTCCTAAATCAAGGAGTCTTATTTTCATCTCAGCTTTGATAATAACTGTAAGACAAAAACTCCTAACATGAACTGAGAATCCAAGAGCAGGAGCAGCATCTTTAAGAGGATAATACTGTTAAAACAACAGAAGCAAAACTTGGCTACAATTTCTGGTGAAAGAGATAAATCTGACTTACTTCTTCATAACCAAAACTGCGGATGGAATTTCCAACTTTCATCACCAAGTCATATACTTCTTTGTAAGTTTGCCAGTGGTACTTGCCAGGCTACAAAGAGGCATAAAAAAATTGAAAATAAGTCAACCTAAAGTCAGAAGTATTCACATGATGGCAGGAACATTTGTAGATCGTTTATCTTGGAAAATGTAAGAATAAGAGTTTACCTTCCCATTCACAATTTCCCGGCGGCCAAGCATTGGATTACTCGGATTCTTCTCAACAGACATACTGTAAAACTACTCGACGTTTTAGAATTAAAATGGCTAATTATTTATCCATACAAATCCTCTGACTATTGTTCCATGTAATAGAAAAGTGAAATCATACATGTCCCATACGTTGAGTCCTAAACCAAATAAAATCAAAGCTTATAGATAAAAGAAAGTGAAATGTTATTCAGTCCAGGAAAAGTAGAGAACGAGTCAAACACAAACGACGCATCTAAGCATTTCAGTGATAGGAAACCAGAAAAAAAATGAAATTCAGCTCTCATCAACAATTTTCCTAAATCATCAGTCTAACCTGAGACTCGGCCTCTGCTTCGCGTAATAATTCAAGAAAACAGATAAAATTTATGGAAGGTCATTTGATTCCTAGATAACTGATATGGAATACAATTACTGATTCTGTCCGATTGCTAATGAATTCTGTCTACGAATAAGAATAACCAACAACAGTTGTACACAACTTTTACTCCCAGAATTTCGTAAAATTTAAGTTGACTTGCTCTTGTTCCATCGCTTTGCTCGTATGAAAACACACGCAACATAGAAGGAAATTGAAAACCACCAAAGTGTTAAGTTGTATGTTTGTCATTTGAGTAACAAAACACAAATCCTCACCGGAAAACATCCCAGCAACTATCAAGACCCTCTGTAGGTGCCGGAAATCCATCCTTTGCGAAAACGCTGCGATAGACAGGTCCGATCGATGGCCTGCCGTCGCTCGCTTCTTTTGCTTTCTCAACCTCAATGATGTATCTCTTCTGCGCCATTATCAAAATGTCAATCTCCCGCTGCCGCTGCTAACGTGAATTTTCAGAACTATTCTGATGAATGTTGAAGTGGACTGTTTAGGAATATTATGTTTACGTATGCGAATAGTAGACCGTGGAGCCTTGAACTAAAGCTGTTGTAGAGTGGCAAGACCGGTAAATTGCGTGGTGTTTTTGGACTTTTGTGTGAGCAATGCGATGCGGGTCTTGAGTTGAAGACAATGAGAGGATAGGTGGGGGAGATGGAGAATTTGGCTCTGATTGCTGTGAGTTGGTTTGATTGGTCAACAATTTCGGATGTTATTTTTTCTTTCTTTTACAAAATGTAAATTTTGATTTTATTTCTTATCATTTCTAGAATCTTTTAACGATCGTCTTGCGGTGCATATGTCAAAAGAAGAAAATTTAGAAAAAAAAAAGGAAGCAGATTATATGTATCGTTGATTCTTCAAACCACATTCCCTTTTTTCAATTGCAAATGCCAACAAACATAAATAATTACGTTTTTTATACACTCTGGGGGTTCAGTTGGCCTTTCATCAATTTATTTATTTGATTGCATTTATTTTAGTTACTTCAAAATGAGTAGGACATTACAAAAATTCCAAATGGATTTTGGAACTTGTTCAAATCTTTAAAATAACAAATAACTTATAATTTAATCTTTTCTAATATTTTGAGACGTGTTATATAATCCTGCACAGCTAGCACCTCTTGCAAGTGGATTAGATTGGATATAAATTCTTGATTTTGATAGTTTTTTTATCTTTTTAAAATTTAATATGTAAAATTTATTTTTAAATTTTTTCTCTTTTTTTTCATTTTTTTCTGCCTTTACAACAGAAAATTGATGTCTATAGTAGATTTCAACCAAACAACAGCTGCTTTTCATTAGAAGTTTTTAAAACAATTAGTAGGAAAAGAGGTTGGTCAGAAAGTTGCTTACTTGTCCAACACATTTGTACGGAAGTAATGAAAAGAAAGTAGAAAACTTGCTTGATTGGCGAAGGCTCTTAAGCATATTAGAAAAGTATTAGAAACTTTCTAGAACACATAGCAACTATTAGTCCCTTTCCATATTATCAGTAAACCTAACTTACTCATACATGGTTTTCTTCTTGGCTAGTGTTATATGTTGCCCGTTTGGTTATTCATAGTAATCGACCATCTGCATCGTGGAAATCGAATGGGGGATAGACGCTCAGGTAATGTGCCAATTCTTTCTCTCTACCAGCCTGTCCTTTTGGAAGATGGGTAATTGGTGGGACAATGTTATGAATCGAAATGGAGTCGATACCAAGTAAATGGACAGTACCATATTAGCGTACATTGGTTAATCTCACAATCAATTAGTTAGAGGTAGATGAATTTCCAGCGTCACCCCCGACAGGCCACAACCTCACAGTCAATTAAATGGAAGTCACTTTTACTGGGCACCACCATTTGTTTTAGATTCGCTCCCAATAGGGAATAGGTCAACCAAGTATCATACCAAATCTATATTGTATTATATGCTCCAACTTCCAACAAGAGATAGACGAATTTGTTTCCATTTTTTTGCAATAACGTATAGCAAAACAGCTTTTCTTTTTTCTTTTTTTTGGATGCCAAGAGGTAAAATGGGATTCGACAGTACTAAGTAACAGCCATTAGCATGCAACTATGCAAGGCCTGTTTCAGAAAAAACCATGTCTTTTTTTATAGTGCAGATTACAATGGCTAAGAATTGAGCCAGGCTTCTCAATTTGATCATAATAGGCTTCGATTTAAACAACTCAAGTTGCTTGCTTGACAAGGTCTGTTGTCTGTGTTAGGATTATAAGTTGAGTAATTTATGCAAGTGAATGCTGTGATTCACTCATGCAATTCTTGTGACGGGTGTCGTATGACAGCCGATTTAAATTGCTGTCATTTTGGCGCACATTCTGTATGATTCATCCCTATTGTGTGTCCAGCTTAAAATTCTTCATCGCAGTGACAAAGAAAGAGAAAGATCTAGTATACAGCTCTTATAGATGATATCATTATATGTAAGGGTAGTTTCTCTTAAGTGAGGTATAGACTGCTAATCACAAAACAGTGTGTCATCTTGTACTTGTTCTTTTTTCTTTTCCCCTTCTTTTTAAAGGGGCAAAAACAGCGTGACAATTTCACTTGATGAGAGCAAACTCCAATCAGCGTCATCAAGTTTAAGAGAAAGAAGAAAAAAGTATTTGAAGTTGTAATTTGCATCGGACGGAAAAGCATGTATAACCTAGTTCTAATGGTTCTGTTTTAAGTGATGTAGGAGTTGGTATGAACTAAACCACAAGAAAACAAAAAACAGGTTGCGGGCGAGAATTGCAAGCCTTTGGGCCCCACAACCGCAGACTGAAGAAATAGAATAGTCCCACGTGCCAAGGTAAAGCGGAATCCAGATGGCAGCCACCAATGTCAAAGAATGCCGGTAGTGAGAGAAAAAGGCACAGCTGAGGGAGTTAAAAAATTACTAAGAGAAAATAAAACTCATAAATAGAAACCGTTCCCTAATCTCTAATTTTTGTCCGAAGAGACGTCAAGCTGATCAAACGTAGACTTAATTACTTATGAAACTAGCTTTGCTATTGTCAATTCCAGGTGCGCCAGTTCGTGGTACGGCCACCAAAAAAAAAAAAAAAAACTAAACCCCGCAAGTATTGAAGACATACCATCATTGGATTGGGAGATCTGCACTCTTCTTGGTGCTTTCATGCAATGAAAATCAAAGAGGAGACGGTTTCTCAACTAAGGCCGCTCACGGCTTCGATCTCACAATTATTCATATGCTGGTTATCTTTCTGAAACCACGGATGCGGAGAAGAAACTCAAGTTGGGCTAGGTTCCCTTCTACCAGATGAATCTCACAATTTGGGCGAGTCGTGCTTTTACAAATGAATTTTAAAATGAATCAATATCTTTACGGACTTACAAATGCAATCATTTTTGTGGAGTTTTTCACGCCTTTCCCTCTCTTTCAACCAAAGGAGTAAAACAATTCTTCTTTGTCTTGCAAGATTCTACTTGCTTTTGAGAAGAATTCACACTTTCAAAATAAACAGGGGGGTTCTTTAAGGAAAGCTTGTTGCAAAAATTAACATGTCACACAATAAATTAATATAGTTAAGTTCACTAGTATAAATATAAACAATGATTACATATTTGGGTAAGCAATGTCTAGTTTGATACAGTTGTGAGTAAAATTAATTTTTAATAAAAATACTATAAATATATAAAAAGAATGATAAAAATACATCTGAAAATATAACAAAATCCATACTCACTTTTTATTGTAAAAGTTCATTTTGATTTGACAAACAGCAACATAGACAGCCAGACAATGGATCTCATTGCCAGCTTAGCCCATAAATGCCCTTGGAGATTCGAAGGCTGAAGGTATTTGATTTTTCGAATCACACAATGCATCCATCTGAAATCCAATGTTAAGTTTTAGTTCATCAATGCTCTAAAGATACAAAACCTTTATACACTAATTTTTCTAATGATTTTCTAACTTAAGTTTAATAATTAGAATAATTTTCTATCGAAAGATCACATAATTTGCCTAGACATAAATACACATTGATAACAAAATACCAATTTACTATTTTTAAACCATTGCCCCAAAAGACACAAAACGTTATCATCATTTACTTTGCGCTTCAATACTTAACAAGGTAGCAACTAAGAAGGTATAGATTACCTGATACTAACCAAGCTTGCCATTCAAATGAAAAGATGAAACTGCTGAAACTTCAGCGTCATCACGAAAACTAGACTGTAACTATGGATCACTGTAAAACAATGACAAAAGGAACTACTATACAATGGAAGCCCAGTTGAACCATAGTAAATAACAGACAAGTGAAAAGAGTAACGATATTCCAGAAGAGCAAACGAAAATCTAAATTCTGCATTTGCACCCTAGCAAATTCCAATTTTGCACCAACTCTCAGCATGGACTCCAGAAGTCACACCACAAGATTCCCATTCTAGCCAGCACATTAATTGCCAAATCGACCTCTTCCCCAGGGGGGCATCCGGATCCCACCTCCATTGTGCTGCACAGTATTATTTTGCCTTGATAAAACTCTCATTCTTTGCTCCTTCATGTTCGCAAACAGTGAATCCAATGTCTGGGGCTTTTGCTTAGGCATGACATTCACTTCTTCCTGCTGCTGCTGAGGGGAGGGTAGTGGCTGCTGCAAACAAAATACAATTAAGAAATTCTCAGCCCTGCAGAGGCAACTAAGCTGTTCGCATCTACATGAACTACCAAACTTTATATTGTGCAGACTTTGGAAGACTGAGTGTTAAATAACAAGAAGAACAGATAAGTAATGGACACTTTAATTGCGCTACAAGACCTTATCACCACCAAACAGTTGGCTGCTAACCACTAGTTTCACAAAAAGCCATTCAAGCTGTGTCAACTGCCCGTTCCCCCAGTATCAAACAAATACCAATAGCCAATCATCAGCCTATATGCTAATAACACCCATTAATCATCAATTGCATTTACTAGCAGTTTTCTTTCCTGGAGAGTGTTCAGGTTGTTAATCTTAAATGTAGCATACAAAGCTATAAATCAGAAACAGAACCAGAAAAGAAAAACTTCATCACACCTTTGCAGCAAAACCTCCACTTGCAGCCCTCCTCAGCCTCACTGGAGCAACGAATCTGCACCAAGAAAGAAAAAGAACATAATTGAAAAGCAGAAACACAATAGTTTCAAGATATACTCCCATTAGGAGCAGTGAACAGCACCCGAGATGCTCAGCACCACCAGCTATTATCTGTAAAAGAACTCTATGACCTTTCAATTAGCTGAAATTAGAGCTCCTTACCATCAGATTCTATCTACACCCAACTAATACAGAAAGAAAGCAAACAATTTATGGATAATGATAATGGTTACAAATTCGAAGATCGACTCATCGTATAACTTTCATATATTTCCACAGAAAGCTCCAAGTTGCAAAATGATCCGGAGTTCACACTGGCACCCAACGGTTTGATGTATGTATCTTTATACAGTACAGAACTCAGTACTACCATGGAGGCTTTTATGCATGTAGACCCATTAACAAAAGACCATATGGCCTCCAAGCGAGTCTTCACCAGAAAGATCACACTACCATATCGTACCCACATAATTTATCTGCATGGTGACTTCAATAGCATTTCCCCACCAGAAAACACTGTTCGGCACACCTCAGCAGAGTACTAAAGGAACTTGAATTGAAACAAATATTACAGGGCAACATTGCCCCTACAAGATTTACAAGACCAATAAGTACTCCCCCATTGATTTACTTGAATGCCAATCACAAAATGTTTACTTCACAGCGAAACCCATAATACAAAAATTCCTGATTCTTGGCCTCAAGTGAAGAATGTCCTATTCCACAGAAAGGATAGAAATCCATTCATTTATCTGGCAGTGGTCAAAAAGAGTAACTAAGGAAGAGGTCAACATGAAATACAAAAGTGGCAAGTTGCAATTTTTGCAGGGGCCTTCCTAAGAAATTGAATCCATACTGCTTAGCATGTGGTGCATGCATCCTGCAAAATTATCTCACAACTTTGAGAAACCATCAGGTGTTTAGAGCCAACATCATTTTGAAGGGGACAACTTTATAGCAAATGGATATAGCATCAAGAACCCAACCAAAATGCAATGAATACTGACAGCCAAAGAAGTGCAAGGAATGCTGACAGCCAATGACAAAGTAGCAACCCTCACAGTGAATGTAGAATTCTACAGGAGAGTGACCATATATATAATGATACCATAAGCTCATCCTTCAAAATGATCTAAATCTCACAACAAAAATGCTATGTTAGTTTATGCCACAATCATTACAGTCACTTGTAAAGAACTGAACTAATGTAGAGTTGTTTTTCACTGTGGACCTGTCAATAGGTAATCACACCAGTATATTCCGACTCCTGAGCATATGTGACGGTAGTATAATATCTTCTTCACAACTTGAGTGATACAGTTCAAAAGAACAATCTTAAGTTACCTTTCTATCAACACGTTTCCATTAGACCAGACTCACTCTAACTAGAGATCCATTCTTACCACTAGCCAACTCGGGCAACAAAATTCCAAATCTCTAGCATGAAAATCCATTGTGACATTAACCAACCCACTCAAACCATGAAGGAGTGTGCACATTAAAATATGAGATTATAAAGCAATCACTCAATTCAGAATTCCATAAACATGTGGCTGGCTCTCATTCATGATGTCAAACTGGCTCCTTTGGAAGAGAAAAAAATCCTATATATGGTAGGCATATTTATGATGTCATCAATACTACAGATGGTCCATATTTTACCTGCAATAATGCACAAAAAATTTACATGTATCAATGCCAGAAGCACAACATCCAGAGTAAGATGTCAACCCTCAAATTTCTCTTTCATTCTAAAGCAAAGGCGTATGTAAAAATTAAAAAGATATATATAGCACCTTGCTTTATTCCAGTTAGCCATCCTATTGCGATTAGAAACTCGATTGCGCAAAGAAGCAGCTGCAGCTTTTTGTGCCACCTCAGCTGCAACAGGGAATTGGTTTCCCTGAAAACTTGACCTTCTCTTTGCAAGAACCCCCTGATCACAAGATTTAAACAAAACATATTACTACATGCAGCCACACATAAACAATAGATGCAAGAAAATTAAAAGACTATACTTCATAATCTCACACACCTGTCTAAGAGAAGATCTTGACTCCATATAACGCCGCACCTTAGATGATTTATCCTGAGTGAGACTGTTAGAGAACTTCTGGCTTTTGTTCTGCATAGACATCATGTGACATGAGAACAACAATGAATACTATAGTGTAAGGACAATATGAACATATGACAAAAACACTTCAACACAGTGCAAATAATTCTTACAGAAACCCTTCTTTGCTTCCCACCCTTTGAAGTAATTTTAGACATCTTGATTATAGCATCTGTCAATAATAACAGAGTGTAGATTAAATATTTCAGACACGGTAGGAATATGAGAAAGAAGAGAATCTTTTATAAAAAGGTTATATTAAGCACACACCTAGCGTCATGTCCATTTTCTTCTCCGTAAGAGCAATTGTCTGGGGTGAAAGTGGTTTAGCTGCCATCTGATGATGCATAAAGGTGTTAGGACAGCTATTGATATCATGACTCCTAAGAAACTAAAGATTAGATATAACATGGAACAAAGTCAAAGACCAAGCGTTGTGCTAAAAAACAATTAACTACCATGGAAAACATGGCTTCTATTTTACAGATAAGCACCAAACACTACCAAAACTTGATCATACTAATGACGTTAAGTGAGTTGCAGACAGAAAAATAACGTAAGAGGAACTAATCAAGAAAAACAAAAAAGGCAGAGGGAAGTACATAATCTTCCAAGCAAAGGAGCAACCAGTTCCCCCTCTTTAGGCCTCAGAAGTAGCTTCAATATGTTAAATACCCTCGATAAGTGCATTCCAAGAAAAGATTTACTTTTCAAATCTTCATTTTCTTTCTGAAATATGATTAAAACTAGTAAACCCTAAAATCCGCTTTCCAAACGAATTGTATAATTCCTCGGAGAAATTGTGCTTTAACTAAATTTTCGATGTGAAAGATGTCTATCGAAAGTTATATGTCAAGGACCTTGCTGTCATCAACCGATGATGTTATTTTCAACAGTCACAGCCCAACCTAGGGTTCCAAAATCCACAAACGGATGGCGGCGCATGAAACGAACATACAGAAAACGAGAGCAAAAACGCAGCAATTCACCATTCACACACGCGGAAAGAAAGACAAGATTGAAGAGAAAAACCTTTACTCTTCAGCGACGCTGAAATTCAACTGTGATGCGATCGAGTTGCAATCGTACAAAAACGCGGAGAGCTACTCGGCTAGGGTTTTGTGAGATATTCCCCAGCCAATGCAAGTTGCAGACTATGAGAGAAATATATTGATGAGAAGAAGCCAAATCAAACACAGAAGAAATTGGAAGGAACGGTATTTATAGATGGCGGTGACGCTGGGGACTTGGACGGATCTCCATTGGTATTTTATTTGGATTCCAACCAAAAAACGCTGTAATAACCGGTTTCTTGTAACTTTCTCCCGTCTTTCTTTAAAATTTCGGTTCCCAGTAATTCACAATTTAACCGGTTTCTAATATGTTTCAAGTCCGTCCGCGTAGCTGGCCTTGCTCTGAAGGCATCCTCGTCACTCACCTCAAGTGAGCTTTTTCTCGTCAAGTCAAACACAACATGACAATTATTTCTGGAAGCTAATATTTATTTTCTTTAGTAAATAATAATGCCATAATAAAACATGAATCATACGCGTGACATATAACTTTTTCGATATATATGTTCCTAGATTAGTATATACATTCATATGAAAAAAACAAAGATGTGAATTGTCTATTAACGTAAAATTACGAGAAAAGTACAGTAAATAATTCTAATAATGAAATATCGGAATACATAAAAAATTAGTAATTATCAAAATCTTTTTGGTTAACTCAAGAAAACTGAACTTGTTTTGTTTATGGTAGTACAGATATCGTTGAGCAACTTTGAAGTGCTTATGGATTTCCAAACGATATATGGTTATGATATTTATTACTATAGTCTTTCTTTTTTTTCTTTTTTTACCATATATGATTCACAAATTTGTGGCTAACTATAACCCGAGTAGAAAACAAAAATATTTGGCTGATAGTAACAGCCTTTGTCCGGAAATACAATTAAAATTGATCTAGATTTAATATGAAAATAAAATTATTAAAAGAATTAAACTTGACTCAAGTGATATCATTTGATTTTGTTATCTTTTTTTTTTAATTTAATTTTTATATTATAATTTTATTAGTACTTAAAAAAAATTATTAAAAGTCACCTTCGAGCTAGCTGCTTGGAGACAGTAGTAAAGACGTGGCTTAGATATCTAAATTAGGTAGGAAAACTGACTAAAATAACTGATGAAATTGTGACATATATAGTTGCTAATATATTATTCTCAATTCCGCTTGTGGCTTCTGAAGTCACTGCTGCCACTTGTAACTCAACTCAAACATGTAACAATTTATTCCAAAAATTATGCTTCTGTTCTCCATCTTATGCGAGACAAAGCTTATGATAAACCAAATAGATCAGCAAAAGGATCAGTCACCATATATCCACTTCTCAGCATTGCTAGTGTAATTGACCAACTCCTCTGGCTTAAACCACAACTTAATTTCGTCCTTTGCAGTCTCTGGACCATCGCTCCCGTGGATGATATTTCTGCAAGGACCGACATAATCAAATTGTGATGACCATGCGAACAACGTACAATATATATACACGAAGTCACCCGCAAAACAATCATGTGGATGATATTTCTGAGTTAAGCACTGTGTCAAAACGTAGACAGTGGAACAGGATTTTTACGAATTTATTAAGTAACTCTGACGGAACTAGCATGCTCTTTGCTAAACAGTACCTTCCAACAACAACAGCCAGATCACCTCTTATAGTTCCTGGCTCTGATTTCTGTGGATCTGTGGCTCCAATTAGTTTTCGGCCATAAGAAATAACTCCCTGTCCTTCCCATACCTATGGCATCAATTTTTGGAGAAAAGGACAGAGTCAGGTACATTGTTGCAACCATGAGGTCAGAGATTCAGTCGATGCTTACCATTGCAATAACAGGGCCGGAGCTTAAGAAATCACAAAGGCCATCGAAGAAGGGTCTTTCCTTCAGGTCATGGTAATGTTTCTGCGCAAATTCCTTTGAAGGAACTAATACTTTAATCCCCACAAGTTTGAAACCTTTCCGCTCAAAACGAGATATAATCTCTGCAATCTGAAATAAAATATCTCAAACGGTGGGGAATGAAACAACACCATAACCTCAAATAAAGCGAGATGGGGACCATACTACTCCATGTTCAACAAAGCTGTACTCGTACATTGCCTCACAAACGAATCAATGAAATAATAGACAAGAAAAAATGTTAGTTTTACTTTACCAGCCCTCTCTGTACGCCGTCAGGCTTAATGGCAATGAAAGTGCGCTCCAACTGAGAGGGAAAAGATAAACACATGATTTGCACAAAAATCAAGCAAAGAAAGAAAGAAAGCAGGCGTGAAGCGAAGATAGCCATGTAGTCAGAGAAATGTCAAGCGTACCTCAGCAGCACGCGCCTCCTGATCTAGGAGCATGTAAACTACACAACAGAGGAAAACCACAGACAAAAAGTTTTAAGAGTTTCATATCAACTGAAAGAATACAAACTGCAACGTTGTGCAACTTTAAGAATCTACCAAAAAAACTCGTAAGATTCATAGCATGAAGCAAACCCTTGAGCTGTTGCTCAAAATTAGCTAGTATTAAGTATTAACTACTTGATGTGATAATTTAGTCTATACAAATGATTGTAACGCAAGCCATTGAAAGATTGATATACATGGCACACAGAAAGCGACAATGGTAAAACGTTAATCCAAGGCTTTTCTCATGTGATGCACTTATTGCACAAATCATGGTGGAGGATAAAGAATATGTTAAAAACAACTTGCTCAAAAATAGTTTAAATGGGTTGTAAGATTAAGCATGGATTATGATTACTTTGACGGCTTGATAGAAGAATTAGAATTCATGTAAAATGTTGGGGATCTTAAGGGAAGCAATCAAGTCTAGAGTACATCCAACATCCTAGTTTTATCCCCTGCTCAAGCAAAGTGCAATCGTTGTGGAAGAGGTCGCGGAAGCCAAAATGCTGAAGTTACCAAAGATGCAAGGCTCCTCTTCCTTTTTATCCAACATGCACAGATTCTCTGCTATTGCCTTTCAAACCTGGGCCATCATCTGCTTTTAACCAACACGATGTAGTACAAAGATATATGATCTTACATTGTCGTTGACAAACTGATATGCAGGACAAAAGACTGAATTCATTAACAAATATAAGTTTTTGTATGTCTTCACGCAATTATACAGATCCAGTCGTTTCAAGGAAAAAATTTTCAGTCTTGCAGGAGTAGTTACAGGAGTATATACTCCTTCCATCTTAAATATAGACATGTGTCCTACTTTTAAATAAGTAACCACTCATTAATTAAAAATACAGATAAATTGAACACATAACTATTTGAAATGGAAGGAATACTGGTAATACTGAAAATTTTTTCAGTTTCAAGTGAGCCAGAAGACTTAGAACAACCGACAAAAATAACTCTTCCCAACTAGGAACACGCGTTATAGAAGGACAAAAAGGGTACGAAATCCACAAAAAAAAAAAAAACAAAAAAACAAAAAAAGAAATAACATGGAAGTTTTGAAGTAAGAGTTGTTCTTGTCCACACCTGCGGCTGGAAGAGCAAGGGCTCCTGAAAGCCAAGATCTGGGTCCACTTCCAGAGTCGGCCCTCCCATAATTTGAAGCAAAAAGGGGCACTTCTCTGGCGAATGAGACTGCCACAGCAGCAGCCACCGCACGCCCTTCTGTAAGAGGATGAGCTCAGTCTTCTTACAGAAACTCAAAACCTCTACGCGCGTACTACAGTTACAGACATGTCCAAACTCTAAAGAAACGGTCGAGAAATAAAGCACTTTTACAGCTTGAGGCTAAAACAAAAGAAAAATTGTCTAGAATATCAGATGAATACGCGAACAAAAGACAACCTTCCCTGCCATGGCTATAAGAGATACAAAATTTCATAACAAAAATTCATTATGATGAGCAGACACTAACGACATAATACTTCCCACCATGATACTATTAAATAGAATGTCACAGAAGAAACATACGTAAAGAAAATCTCGAGATTAACATCAGCAAACCCGAAACTTTATAAAAAGAAGAACCGTCGTGAGACATGAGAGCCTTTAACAGATTGGTGACATCAAAGCTTAGAATCATCAAATGCCATATTTGAAATTCTGGCGATAGATGAAAGAATCTAAATTACATTCGTTCTTTACTTCTTTTGAATGAAGAATATCGGGAGAAAGTTTCTCTTCCCAGATCGGCGCCGCAGCTCCAAAATTGTAGGAATAATAGCATTTAAAACATAAGGAATGCAGCCTTATTAAGCAAGGTGAATGAAATCACAGAAGTGTAACAAAAAGCAACGGCTATTTGGGGCAAATGAAAAAGAAAAAAACATAACCGACTTTGAAAACATTGGAAGATAAGGCATTACCAGAGTATAAACGAGAGCCCTTAGAAGCAGAGAGAAGGGACATCACGGCTCTACGTGCGGATCTGCAAATCACAGAACTCATCTTCGACGGCTTGACCTTCCACTAGAGATGGGCAGGAAGATGATCAGAAGAACCGGCAACAGAATCAGTAATGCAACGGTGAAGGGGAAGGATGTGTGATAGTGAGTGAGAGTGCAATCTGCTGAGCTACACTCTACGTCCCCATATATGTAACGCTGTGATTGGTCCTTAGACCGCGTCTTTACTTTTGCGTTTTGCACCTTATTTTCAATTTGTTTTCATTTATGGTGCTGAGGTCGAGTAGGTCTTGTGTGTGAGTGCGCGCTTTTTTTTGGCCTTTGCTGGTTAGGTCAACCGTTGCCCGATCTGTATGGGCTGCCTCCTGTGATATGATTCCAATGAATCTGATTCCATACCCGGCTGAGCTCAGCTCCCAGCAGCTCCTCTCAAGGGATCATCTCTACAGTTGCTTCGGTTGCTGGCCGCAAGAAAGATTGACATATTTTTCTTTTTTTTTTTTGGAATTAGTTCATGTTATGGCATAGGAGCATTCAGTTAAAAATGGTCTTCGGATATCTGCTTAGGCCATGCTTAGTACTTTACGCTTTTCGTTTGCTTTTAATCTTCTATTTTTTCCATGCTCTAATTATGGTTAGAACAATGAATTGAACCCAAAAAGGCCATAGCGCATTACGGGCCTTTATAACTATGCTTTTGATCACCACCAAACGATAATATAAAAGGAAAAGGTTTGTAACTTCATCGAATATTTTAGAGTAAAATTTTATTTTAATTTTTTATAAATTAATAAATTTTAATTTTAATTTTTTATTATTTAAAAATTTTTAAAAATTAAAATTAATAACAATTAAATTTTTTATTAATAATAAATTAATAAAACTAAATATTCTACTGACGACAAATGGTGACATATCACGGTAATATAAAACAAAAATTATCACATCACTATCATTCTGCTAGCTGAGGTGGAGTATTTTTTTTTTTTTTTATTTTCCAACCAACACAACAAAATGACACCCCTTGGGAGTTGGCCCAAAACGGCGTTGTTTTTTTCGCCCCAAATGCTGATTCTGCAATTGCGCTCGCCAACCTTCTTTTTCCAATAGAGTCGTTGCCCTGCAGAAATAACCAAATAGCATTTTGCTTTGCTGATTTGGAATTGGAATAAATCAAGGCCTCTGCTATGGATGGAATTGTTTCAGACTGCCATGGCACATTCTCCTGCAACAGTTTACAAATATGAGCTTGTCGCAGTGTTCTATCAGTTATATTTGCCACCGTTTGCCCTTAATCATCGAATGGCGAATTCCGAAGAGCAAGACTAATCTTTGCTTCTTTACCTTCCGTGTCGTTAAGAGAATCCAAGCTTGGCTATGTTGGTTGCTGTTTTTGATTTCCATTGCCGAAATTGAACACTATGGTGCATGAATTTTGTCGCCGGAATCGAGGTACAAGATTGGAGCTATAAGGGGGTTCTGAGGCAGAGTCGGCGAAGGATATAGAATTTGAATCTGGGAAGATGCTACTACCTTGGTTTGGCCACCAGGGGTAAGTTGAACAATAGAGGTAGACCTTTCCATTTGAACTGTGATTGCTGAATAAACTGTGGCTCCATTGGATCTGAGAATGTTTGCTTTGATGGAGGCAATGGCATAGTCTATTCCACTTTCTTCTCAACTGGACCAGTTCATCCTGAAAACATAGATTTATTATTCATAAGTCATTGTTTCTTAACTACTGCCAAACAAACAGAGTCATTTGTAAAAAGGCCAAAGTCATTGCACAACCATCAGGTATTGGCTTACTAAACTACTGTAAAAAAGTCATTTGCAAAAGGCCAAAATCATTACACAACCGTCAGGTATTGGCTTATGATCCAAAAATAACAGATAAAGAGAAAAGAATTGGATGTTGAAATGAAAATTTGTTGCCTTCTAGTGGGTTTCGGTGCTCTGAGATTGAAGCCAGGAAGGCAACAGTTTCTTCTGGCCTGGCTTTAACATACGAGCTTCTTTTTCGTAATTGGAGGCACATCCTTCACAACAAGTGAGCTTGTCCTGCTCCTCCTTGTTACTGAAGGGCTTTGTTTCCAGCATGTGAGATGGGTTCTGGGAGATGGTCATCTTTGAATCAAGGACACTGCTTCACTTCACGTCTGCCTTCAACCAACCAACCACGCTTTTGACAGAGGGTTCTGGTGTTGTCCACAGACCGTATACTAAGAAACACATTAAAAAGCATACTGAGCTTCAAGGACGACGGTGACGTGACAATTTTTGTTCCATATCACCGTAATATGTTATCATCTGTTATCACATCAATAAAGTGCTTAATTCTGTTAATTTATTAGTAATGGTGAAATTTAATTTATATTAATTTTAATTTATAAAAAATTTAAATAAAATTTTTTAATAATAAAAAAAATTATTAATTTATAAAACACCAAAATAAAATTTTACTAAATATTTTAATATTGTGTTGTAGACAGATGATTAGTTTAGTTAAAGGAAGATTGTCAGAGACAAAGACGAAGGGAGGAAAGGGATATATCTCCTTGTAGGTTCTGTTGTCCCGGAAAGTGATTATGAAACTTCGCCCATTGTCAATCAATACGTGCAATGCTTGATTTGTACAAGACGAAACAATTCCATTTTCTCCCCAACTGGAAAAACCTTTCTCAATTGGAGGGCTCTTGTACTAAGATGTCCGAGGTTCCCATGGTAGAGAATTTTAGGCATTTGGCAAATAAAGAATTAATTGGAGGAGAAAGCAACCAGCTAACCAAGAAAATTTATATTCTCACAAATATGCAAATAGTTATCAAATTTATTAAATATTATAATTTAATTTATAAAATTTAATGAATATAATAGTATAATTTTTTTTAAAGATTTAATAAAACAATTTATGAAATTACTAAAACTCTTCATTGGATGGAAGTGAATCGCTCAGCTCTGGCTCCTCACATGATTCGTGATCAATACTAAGGGGGGTTAAAAAGAGAGTCCACATTTTGGTTCAACTATGATCATAAAATTTCGTGATTTAATCAAATTTAAGTAGTATTCCACTGAGCGGAATTAAACTACCTTTTTCCTAATAAGAACAAAGTCACAGAGTGACCACTAAAGCATTGGACTACATGTAAAGATTCTGCTATTTAGCTTGAGCTACAAAATAAATTCACTTCTTGGTTCACGGTCATCTGTCATCTCCCTTAACATTGTTACATGAGGAAAGAACAAGTTAGGTTGTAAAACAAAAGCCAGAAAGCACTTTCTAATAAAATGGAGCACTCCTACCGTCCCAAGAGATTTAATTTTCACTCATATTGATTTCTCAAATTTTTTTATTCTTTCTTCTCATTTTTTTCCCTTTGACGCTAGCACCTAACTCTTCCTTTACTGCTGTTTAATGTGGTAAGTTGTACCTATGGCTACTGCAAGACGTGCAGAAAATAAAAGATAAAAGTCTCAGTCCCCCAATTATTGCGACTTTCAGAGATCCAATTTGCCCCGCCTTTTCTGGTAGCACAAGAGCAGATTAGATTTTTGAGTATGCGCATTTGCACGTCATTCCAAGGATAATTGAGGCAACTGCCTCTCATAGTAACCCAGCCATCAACCACATACATTAAAGTTTCTTATCTGCAAGACGATTTGCATATCAGGATCTCTAAGTGGAAGAAAAAAGAAAGGCGGAAATGAAAAACTTAAAATCCTAACCAAGAACCAAAAGAATTTCGCTCTCCTTTCAACTTCTATTTTGAAAATGCATTGAAAAAAATCTCTCAACCTTCTTGGGTGGTCTGGACTTGTGGAAGTTTTTATCATTGTTTTATGGCACAAAACCTACAATGCACCGAAGATATCATAAGAAGTATAAAAGCCACCCCTCTAGCAGAACGCTTTTCAGAAATGCCACACTATGCATAGAGTTTTAGTACCAGAATAGAACACATTTATAAATGACCCACAAATGACAAAAGAAATCATTGTCTCTCTAAGGTTATTGCTATCTTATGTACAGGGAAAAAATGAAAAATTCTCATGACATGCCATATTTATACAAGTAGGTTAGACCTCAATCCATGTTAAACTCACCAAACAACTTGTAAATTGTATTACATCTCAATTGAACCATTAAGAACTAATGTATGAGACTCAAATTTGCAGTCGGTTTGTAAAGCTGATAGCCAAGACTCAACCTGAAAGAGGAAGAATAAAGGGAACTAAGCCATACGAAGACTAATTAAAATTAATTCCATATGATGAACATATGTGATGGAATACAACATGTATTTAGAAGTTGATTATCATTGAAATGAGAATGTAAATTATCAAGAAGCTGTTTGGGCTGAGTAATATAATAAACTCCTACTTTTATGAAACAAATTAAGAATTTAGACACACCTGCACCTGAGAACTGCTTGAGCACTCATACCTTAGTCCTTGACGAGTTAAAATATAAAAGGCATATCGTGTCTCATCATCCTCACATTTAATACTTGGTAGTCGCCCTAGTTCAACAATATCAGATAGAAGGGTGGAGTCCTGAGGGCTTAGATCTGCATTTTTTCCCCTTTATTAGCAAAAAGGCATGGACACTGTTGATATAAAGCCAATCATCCGAAAGCTTGAAAATGGTATATTATTAATAGAGGTAACCATTTATAACAGTGCAACTTTAGTAATAGAGTCCAAATAAATGTCATATTGTAAGCTTCTCATACATATCAACTGTTTAGTTCCATGTCAAAAGTATACATATCTTTAACAAATAGCAATAAGGTGAACGACATTTCAGATGAGATGTTCAATTGTATGATAAAAGCCAATTACAAACTTGAAGCAAGAAAGTACAAGAGGGAGCAAAAACTGTTACATAACCGCCAGGAATATATAAAAAAGAAACTATTAAGCAAGTAACAATTCTCCAGAAGAAAAAAGAGGAACAAAGAACATGGATTTACTGCTCCACAGTTGAGTACTTTATTCTGACAACAATTCTGTTACGCGAAAATGGAAATCAAACAAGGGAAAAATATTTGAGCCTTACTATGGGATTTGTGTTTCAAAAAGGACTATTGTTTCTTGTAATTATACTAGAATCTATTGCTATTTTGCAGTGCAACTAGGACTTAGTAGCTCGAATAAGAAAAGTGAAAAAGAAGAGAACCAATAAACTAAATTACCTGTACATAACAAATATAAGAATATACATGTCCCATGGAGAACAACAAAGCGAGGAAGCCAATCATCTACGTCAGTATCATCTATAGGTGGAGGTTCTCCTGGTAGTGCTGTCCATCTCTAGTGAAAAAAGCTAAAGTAGTACTAAACTTATGAGGTAATAAATTATAGAAGTACAAACTGATGCAATATAAAGTAATGGAGGTTTAGACAGTCAGTTACAGTTCTCATGTATAAATAGCCAGATAGACGAGCTGACCGCAAAACTTCATCAATATGTTCCAACCTGTGTGAAATAATAAATATAGCATTATTTATGGAAAACAAATTTGTTTCTTTATAGGAGGCAGAAGACTTGCTTCATCCACTACACCATGAAAAATCCAATTTCAAGCAGGAACTAGAGAAGAATTAAATCTTTTAGAAAAAATGAACTTTATTCAATCCTTATTACTCAGACAGGTCACACATCCATATGTCTAGACTTCAAATTGGATGCTTAAAGCATCGGAAGACTGAAATCTCCATTTTTGTTTTAACTTCAGTACACTGGCCAAAAGAGAGAGAGATATATACAAACACCACAAGAAGAACCAAATTGACAAGAGATTATTAGTATTATATGAAACAAAATCCCCCATCATAGGCCAAAGTTATGAATCACTCACTGAGCTTTTAAGAGAGCTGCCTTCTCTTCTATATCAGTGAGTTCTGATCGAAGTGACTCTATTTCTGCGGCTGTTAACTCAACCTACAAATAAAATCTAGTATTGGTAAGAAATGATAGAACCTTTATCAATGAGAAAAGGAGCACTACATAGAAGCTGCTCAAAGCAAACCTTTTCCTGACCATCAGTCCTGGAACCCCATGGCAGCCCCCGTAGAGTAAACAAGTTCAACATGAGAGGAGCCCTTAATTTTCTTCGAGTCCGCAGTTGATGACTGGACCTAAACTAGTCTAGATTGAGTAACTGATTTTACAACAACTTAAAATCTTTTAATGACTTGTGATTATTACTTTCTTCTTCTCCTGATCCACCAGGAAAAAATACCTCAAAGACTTATCAGTTCTTGGTTCTGAAATAGATGATGTTCTGTTGTCAAGAGATTCTAAACTCGATGTTGGAACTTGGAAGTGATCAGGGATGACCTTTATTTTCCCAGGACCATCGTCCATGAAATTGATGAAGGGCGAGCCTTTATCAGAGGAAAACAAGAACAATCAGTGTAATTGTGTAATGGACTAAGTATCCTGAAATAGACCAAACAGCAAAAAAGAAAAGTAATTTATGAATTGACTCTCTTCTGACAGCCCCATTGAAACTGACATCGCTTCTCCTAACTTAGTCAAAAGCTGCTAACCAATTTTGTTCAAATTGCAGCACATGGTCCTTTCAGTAAGCCATGTGAGTTAGACATGGCTGCCAGCACTTGAGCTCTCAAATAAAAATGGTTCACAGAAATAACATGGAGGACATAGATTCTTATAAGTTAAATGAAAAAAATCTGTTAAACATCCAGCCGTTCCCCCATAGTGCTCCAACACAAACTAACAACACAAGTAAATTGTTAGATCAGCCGAAACTGCGTAGTCTATTAAATCAGATCGGTCCAAGAAAACTGGTTAAATTATTAAAATTGCGTAGACTTTTAGATAAGATCAGACTAAACGGAGAAGTGCAGCTTATTGATAATGCAGTCAAGGAAACAATCTACACATTTTAACTTAGTATCTCGCCAAGCAAGACTATTTATAAGGGAAACCAGCAAATTGAATACGTGTTATGACTTGTTAGAGCAACAGGCCAATTAACGAAAAGCTCAGGCGCTCACCTAAATTAGTTTGAATAAAAGACACAAGCGACACTTATCTTCCACGCGATCAACTACAACCCTCGGCCTGATTCATCAACTCGACGCCTGTAACACAGAATCATAAATAGATAGCTCCAAAGGGATAAAGAAATGTTTGTCTTACCTGAGCAGCAATGAAAAACCTGAAAAAAAAAAAAAAAAATCAATAAACAGTGAAATGCGAAAAGCGACTCAACTCAAGGTCACAAGTATCAAACTAGATCAACGCTGATTTACGTACCCCAATTTTGCATCAGCAAGAATCTCAGATAAACTCGTATCGTAAAAATAAATCATTTAGGTGGAAAAAAAAGCTTTGGAAAGCTAAATTCTTAATCTTTCCTTTTTTTTTTTTTTAAATTCATGCATCAATTAAATTGAGCCTCTCATGGAACAACGTCAGGTTAACACCAAAAATTCTTCGAAGAATTGGATTTTAAATAAGAAATAACAAACCTGGAAGTTCATTGTTTCATACCCGTCGTAGGGGAGGCCTTTAGAAAGAAGGCAGCTGATGCGTTGGGCACAGCCGTTCAGACTTCAAAGCGGTAGTTTATTTCACTGTGCTTCCTTGCTATTGCAATTATCGCGGAAAGACTCTTTTGCCCGCTCCCACCCCCCAAGCGTGGACCTTTATGCGGGCGTATCAGATAAATTCAAGTAATTAAAAAAAATGATAATTTAGATCTAATTGACCGTTTCGCAAATAAATAATATAAACTATTAAATCAGATTCCTAAGTTAATAAAATTTAATAAATTAAATAATTTAAATTTTATATTATAAAAATTAAATAAAAATAAAACTATAAAAATTGCAAAATTTTATGACATGTTTGGAAATTATTTTGTTTTTTAATTTTCTAAACTGGTTTCGTTAATAGCTTTGAGAACAAATTCTCAAAACAATGTTACTATAAAATTTGTTTGGATGAAATGCATTTGAAAATAGTTTTAAGAATAATAGAGCAAAAAATTTATTTGGATATGATTGAACTATTTTCTTGTTATTTAATAGGCATTGAAGCCACATGTCCATGTGGGTCTTTGATGGCTTTAGCAGTGGTCCTCTGACAGCTTGAGCAAAAAGAGTGTTTTTATTTATCATAATGCCATTAATGAAATCACTTATTTTTATCATTGTCCCAGTAAAAATAAAGGCTAAAGAACAAAACAACTAAATATTGTTCGGTATTTTTAGCTCCAAAAAAAACAATTTGTGAAACTACTTTGAAAATTAGAACTTAAAACACTCATTTTCAAACAAATTTTTATGTTCGTTTATTTATGAAAACAAAAAGTTATTCTTTCGAATAGATTCCAAACAAGCCCTTGTAAAACCCCGCTTTTGGGTGCTATGCAGATGAGTAATCTTGACTCTAAAACAGATATTGGCAATCAAGAGTAAAAAATCAATAGTGAATCTCAAAATTTGGTAATATCGTCACCGAACTCCCTCCATAAAACAGATATTGACATAGATGTTATGGTTCTCTTGCGTTACTTCACTAATTTACTTATAATTTCCAATCATCATTTACTAATTTATGGAACGCATCGTGGGTCCAAATAAATGCATTCTCTTAAATAGAATGTATACCAACCATAATATTCGGCTTTTAATTCAGTTTGACCATTAGTTATAATTATCATAACGATATAATAATCGTTGTTCCAAATCGTCTAAGGCTCTAATAAAGCCTTATCTATCACGGAGTAGCTCACTAAAGGTATTTGGAACCGACATTGAGGGGTCTCCTCACAGCATAATTTGGAGAGCACCACGACCTAGCAAACTACATTTATCTTCTACATTTGTTGTCTTACTCATTCACTGGTGATTTCAATGTCATCGGTCTTCTCAGAAAGGAAAAATGTCAAACCAGACTGCTGTCAGCCGGTGACTAACAGTTGCACCACAAAAACGCGGCCCACCCGGGGTTTTTTTTTTCAGTTGGACAGACCACACAGTTGACAATGTATCAAGAGTAGGCCCGCTAGTGTGATCCCAGGTGCTAAACAGCCCAAGTCTTATGGTTCCACCCTCTACACAATTCCGTCCCCAAAAATGGTTGGTTGCGGCGCACTCTATGGTCAGGATTACAGGAGGAAGCTTTTTCAGATAGTTCTTACTGTGAAGATAAGGGGAACGCAAGAAGATCCCCATTGTGGTCAGAATTAGACGAGGAATCCCCTAGGCTTTACCATCTCCTCTCACTAATGCTCGCCCCTCTTTCTTAAACACTTACAATGGCTGCTTTTGCTACTTTTCATAGCCTACATGACTCTCTTCTCCGATCCCAATTCCTTGGTCAAAACCACCTCAGTCATTACCCTCGCAAACACCCTTTCACAACTCACAAAAAGCCACCTTGCAGAGTACAACCATGCGCCAAATTGAGCTTGTTAGAAATTATGGGAGGCAGAGGGCTATGCAACGGAGAACAAGGTCTACAACAAGAATTGAAAAAGCAAGTAGAGGACCAGCCACCACCAGCAAATGGCAAAGAGCAAGAGAACGCAAGAAGCTTAGCCTTGTCTACTGGAGTCCCTGAAGATGCATTTGAAAAAGAAATGATGGGATTGACCGGAGGATTTCCTGGGGGTGAAAAGGGACTGAAAAAATTTATAGAACAAAATCCACCTCCTAATAGATTATTAGCAATAGCAGCTGCAGATATAACCGATCTCGCATTACCAAAGAAGCCAAAGCCACCGAAATTGCCGCTGTTGTTGCCTGGAATGATTGCTATTGTTAAGAACCCAAATAACCCGTATTACATGTACTGTGGTATTGTTCAACGAATCACCGATGGAAAGGCAGGGGTTCTTTTTGAGGGAGGGAATTGGGACAGGTTAATTACTTTTCGGCTGGAAGAACTGGAGCGCAGAGAAAAAGGTCCTCCAATGAAAAACCCCAAGTCTGCTGTGCTCGAACCATTTCTTGAAAAGAAATCATGACGTTCACAGTTTCAGTGCTCTGGTGCAAAGGGTGTGTACACTTTTGTATGATATATTTACCATTCCAATAATTGAAAGCATATATGAAAATTGCTATACTTCCACTGTCCACCTATTTTCCAGAATCAATCTTCAATTTTACATCAGCGGAAAAAGATAATCACGGTTCTGAAATTCAATACTGCGCGTATTCCATTATTGACATTTAGGATCGGTATATATTTCTTACATAACACTTAAACCAAAAACATCAACAGTATATTTTAATGAATCAGATCCACAGAAAAGATGAGTAAAAATGCAGTCCGCCTCTCAGGACACGAAAACCAGATTAGAAGCAGCCACCCAACTGCCAAAAGAACAGAAAGCTTGTATGAGCAAACGATGAATCAAAAAACAAAACAAAGAGACAAGACAATTCAATGTTTGGGATGCAACACAAATCACTTCCCCGTCATCATAAAAGGCATCAATAAAATAAAGCAGATGCTGAGCCAGGGAACTCCAAAGAAGGACGAAAAAAGAAGTAGAAGAGTAAAGAAAGAAATTAGAAACTAAGCTAGCAAGCCCAACTAGTAGCTCATGAAATTCGCAGACAATATAGGATCGTAGCCCCTTGTGAGACTGAAAATGCATTTACTGCAAAAGCATCAATCCAATCAGCAAACAAATTATTGGAATGACCCAGCAATGAGTTTTTACGTACCAAAATTGCCTCAATCTCCTCATTAGACACAGGAGTTCTTTTAGGCTGAAGAGAGGCCTTCCCTCCAACAGTTGCTGAAGCCTTTGAACTTGAAAAAAATGCTAAATTAGCATCACTTGCTGAAGAGGAAGCTGGAGTCTCAGATACAGAACCTGCAACAAAATTTACAACACAACTGGTAAATTTACAAACCAATATGGAAACTAAATAAGAATTAGGGTACCTGACATGACAGTGATATACTAAGCATAGCACTTCAAAATCAAGAAAGGTGTAAATCACATGATAATCCTAGCATACCAATTCTTCATAGTGTTGATCATTACAAAAGTAAGTAGGCTTCTTTGATCATGTTCTCTTCCACTCTTTGGGACTATAAGCGAGAGTGTCTTCAATGGCATGAGAGGTACCTAACTGTTTGATGTGTGTGGTGAATACCTTTTCTTTACAATATTAATAAAAAATCGAAAGGGTATAGAAATCTGATGAATGTGTGATGGTCAAATTTAAAATCATTTGCACAGCAAAAGACTTCGCTTTCATATGAACAACTAAACAGAGTTATCACATATTTTCAGTGATTTAAAGACAGCTATTAACTATATATACCATAGAACCAATTCCTAAGGAAAGTGCTTGGAATTGTGGTTATATGAATCAACAGGTCACCCAACATCCAAAGGCCAAACAACTCTTTCATGTCTGGAATTCTAATGGGAAGGATTCCCAGCTAAACTGAAATCTACAAAGCTAATAAAAATAATCCATGATATTGTTAGATGATCTCGACAATTTCTAATTAAAGTGAGCACATATTCACCATATAACATAACATTTCAATATATAATACGAAGCTTGACGAAAGAAAGTGGCCTAAGTTTTTATGAAGTTAAAGGAGGAAAAGGCTCAATTTTCATAAGTTAGACAAGAGACACCGACATTCAAGGATACTTCATTACGTCTTAAAACCTCAACAATGCATCCAGATAAGAAACGAATCATTAGCCTTGAAGCAACTAACGAAAATCGTATTATGCATGAGATTTGCAACTAGTTTGTGTTCCAATGGTTCATTCTGATGGAACAATTGGAATAGTTAAATTAAATACTTGCTGAAGCATACAAGCGCACCCACGAAAAGCGAAATAATAACCAAACTTAAGCTTGCAAAGATAAATACAATCCGTACGTTCACCAAAAATAAATAAATAAATAAATACAATACGTTCTTTAGGAAAAAAAAAAAACCAAAAAGGCACAAAATGAGAAGAATACTCCAAGAACAGATTCCTCGGATTACATGAGAACATAGAAGATTCGCGACTGAAGAAATTGATGAATAGAGACCGAATGCAAAGATAGACTGAAGACAAAGAGCAAATAACATACCTGAGGGCTTCGGATGTCTCTGAGGGAACTTGATGCGAGGGATTCTTCTCGTGGCCTGAGCTGCTCCACCCATGGCTCCCTGTCTCTTCTCCTAAATCTCTGTTCGCAAGAGGGAAACGGGAACAAAAACGTTCGTGCAGGTATGGAAGCCGACGATTTGGATTTAGAATCCAAGTCTCACGAAGCTGTCGGGATCGTCTGTACAGCGTACCCACCGCAGAGCGCAGACCATGTTGCTTGGGTTGTTGGACTATTTGGGCCTAATTGGTAACGGTCAATCGGTTACTATGTACCCGGTGCTAAAATTTATTTGTAAGCCCATCGTGCATAAATTGGGCTGCAGTTTCTTCTATTTGACAGTGTTGTATGGGCTACATTGCTTACGCAAACTAAGTATCATATGACCCACACAAACTATGGAGCAGACCAACGCATAAAAAATCATAAGCTGCAAAAAAAGTGACAAATATATAAGATCAATTTTATTATATTTATAAATTATATTTTAATAAATATTTAATTAAAAAATTTATTATTAAATTTATTATATCCCATCAATTAAAGTATTATACCCGTAAAATAAAACAATTGATAATTTAATATTTTGGTGGGCGATTCTTTTGCCTGTATAAGATACGATATATTGCCCACAGAAAATATGAAGTCCTTGACTTGGTCTACTCCAGCTTATATTTAATTCAAACCGCGTTGTATAATTTTCTTATGACTAATTCCTCGTGTCGCTTTCTGAGACCCAGTTTAGTGTTGCCAAAATTTCGTCCTTAACAAAGACAGAAGAAGAAACTGGGGAAAAAGCAGTCAATGCTAACATTTTCAAGTAATAAACAAAATTAATACCTAGATTAGTCAGTGATTCGTTTGATTTTTCAACAGGCTCGCTGGCATGGTTTGAACTTTTGGATTATGGCTGCCCCTACTTCCGCTTTCTCTGTTTTTGGCGTTTCTCTGATTTGGGGCGTTACCATACCCTAAGCGTACGCCTCCTTATATATAATCAGTTCGTAATCTATACAAATAACAAATTTAAGCTTCTTTTAGTCTCAGCTGGTAGTTGGAGAACTTCCCATCTCTTACATTTAAATTCTTATCCTTCAAAACGCAAGTTTCAAATGGATATTACCCAAGTGTATACTTGTAAGTTCGTAATGATATAAAATCAGCAATTCATTCACGAAACTCAGCATGTGGTGAGGGTGAAGAAAGACAGCTTGAAACATCACATTCTATATATGGATTACAGGATTATATGAAGCCTCTAACGTGTGGCTCTGACATATAGATGTCGCTCTCTTGAACTGGCCAACCTTAAGTTGGCTCAGACGTCCAATTCACCTGACATGTGGGATTACCACTAAAAACCTCAGCCATAAGGGGATTGACCCATTCAGCAATGGTGAATTGGTCTATTGGACGTCAGTACACTAATATATACACTAAAAATTAAAGATTCTAAATTTCCTGGTAACTTAAAAGAAGAGCAAAGGTTGAGGGACCTTGCATTTTGACAGTCAATCACTTGTGATGCTTGACTTCTTCTGGGATAGACATGGTTTTTCTGGATTGACTCCTAGGTCACCCACTAAAGTTCCAAAAAAAGTTAGCACCCATCCCAATTTTTAGTGCCCCACTTGACACTTCATGCTTATGCTCTCAGCTCTCCCAAATTGCTATAAATTCACTCTTCTCTGTCCATCTTGCTTCACCCTCTCTCTCACCTTTACCTTCCTTGGCTAACACACGCTCTCCCTTGTAAAAAAGGATGCACACCATGTTTGCTTGCCTCAATAAGAAAACATCATATGAAAAAGTAGAAACAGATCAGCCCAAATTTACGAAAGCTGTATATAGAGATGAGTTAACCAAAAAGCGACCGCCCAGCAAAGCAGTGAAGAAAACTGTCCGGTTTGCTGATACAGAGCCAATAGTTTTGGGAGGAGATGATGAAAAAGATACTGTGAAAAGAAGCGCTGTAGGTGAAGGAGAAAGAGCGGGGATTAGAGTGAAGGTAAAGATGACAAAGGAAGAAGCGGCTCGGTTCCTATCTAAATGCAAAGAAGGAGGGGTTCTTGAATTCAAGGATGTTGCTCGTGAGCTTGTGTCCATCCCAGTAGACCGTGTTAGCGTTGTGTCTTCTTGCACAAAAATTGAACCCACAATTAAGGCCATTTCTCAAATATTTTAGGGTACTTATCGATGGTTGTAGTTATAGGAGGAGCTTATTAATTTTCTGGTTTTGATAAGGAAAATGAGTGGATTGCATAATAGGAGCTTTAACTGCAGTTTGCTTCTTGTACATATAATTCAGACAAAGCCTACATGATACATAAGACAATTATGGCAAACACAGACATAATATGCGAAAATATCAGCTCAGACCACCACAGTGAATTGTGGTACAGTGATGGAAGGCCTCAGAATGTGTCAAAAGTGATATGGACTTCAGATCCCATTGCCAGGAATTAAGCGGGAGGCTTTATAGTGTAAACTTCACACTAGTAATGCCCAAAACGGGGACCCATATGTAATAAGCTTATCCTTAGTCCCTATGTCTACCGTTATCCAATAGACTTTCTAAACTGAATTTTTGTAATTATGCTTATGCATCTAGCTTGTTTGTTATTTTTCTTTTTCATAAATCATTTATTTGAAATCACTGCTATTCAAATTTGATACTCATACTGGATAAATCCTTCAACAGAGTACTCCCCGCTCCACTATGAAAACCTCCATTAAGTTGAAGATTCAGCAGAGTTAATTCCAAATAGCTACAATATGACAAAAATAATCCCCACATAGCACAGCTGCAGCAGCAAAACTGATGAGGGGCTGCTTAGTGTCGGCTGGAAAAGGCTATTACCTTTTCTATTGAAGCATGTCAGAGTAGTACTGTTCATGTACATGTATGACTACTTTTTAGATTGATCTGATTCCCCGGTTCAAATAAAGATACGAAGGGAGCCAGCGAGCCTTAGCTCACATGGCGTAAGTGATGCAGTCCCACAAATTTTGGATTTGAATCTCCTTTCCCTTCATAAAGTCTGAAGCTCCTACTATCATTTAAACAAAAAAGAGATACAAAGGGATATGCCTTTCAGCGCTTTCTATAAAACAAAACAAAACAAAATAAAAAAAATAGGGAAATTGTACTTGTACTAGTATGAGCACACTCTGACACAGGTCATGCGTAAATTTTTAATGTTGTCATTAACATTTTTAACTTCTATAATTGTTCTGAACACCTTTAAAGTTATATCCTTATATTTATATTTCATCTATAATGTATTATGTAACTTAAAATTTATCTATCATTTATTTTATTTTATATTTCATCTATTAATTCAAATTTAAACCACATACCTTTATAATAGAAAAACATAAACACAAAAGCATGGCTACATCATTTCTCAGTTGTTTTTTACCCCATCCCACTTTCTCCTCCAACTCAGAAGATCAGAAGTTGACTTCGGCGTCTCTTAGTTTCTAACTTAACATGCACGCTGGCACCTGACATTACTTTATAGAATTATGGTTTTTTTTAGAAACAAGGAATTATAGTGTTATGTACTGGATAGAGAAAAAAATTAGAATTTCCGTACGTTAAAGAGCCGTTCCCATAACTTGAACCAGATTCACATTTGATCAAAGTTTCACCCACTCAAGAAACTCTGATAACACATTCAGATTCTTCGGATCGACAATACGTATGCCATACATAGTACCTTCAATATATCGACAGCACAATTCTAAACCCCCTTTTTAGTGTTGAAATGCACGTCTATGTGACGATACGAGTAGAAGTTTCTATTCTGTTAACATTTAAAGTTAAGAACTACCACCGATCAATTTAGTGGCAATATGATACTATAGATCTTGGTTGTTTTTCTTTTGATCTTTGCCATTTATTCTTTGTTAGTGCTTTCTTCAAATCAGGGCAGAAGTTGTCCAGTTATTTGATGTTCAGCCAAATTTGTAAAGGCAAATTCCTGATACACTAGACATGAACTTTCAAGACAAACTTCGCGTATGGATTTAAAAACAGTGCCCTATCAGGTTATCAGAACCCAGTCGAACTTAGCCGCCAGTTTAAATCAGGGTAAATAAAGAAAGTGATAAAGATTGCAGTCTAATTAAATACTAGTTAGAAGTTAATTTGACTCAACATCTCTAGGGTTCTCCATTCTAAGCAAGATTTGTTTTACAAACGTGGGTCTCAGCACCCATTACAATAACCTCCAATCAACAGAGGAGGAAAAAAAACGGTAAATTATGGCAACACGAAAATATCACCTGTCCATCTCAGGCTTTTCAGGAATCTCCAAGATACTCTCTAAAGAAGGTTTCCATCCTTTAACTTTTCCTCTGCTTCTCTCTATTTCGCCCAGTGCTTCTTCTAGCCCTGTTCCTGTCTTATCCTTGAGTTGATGTATAAGCCAATTTAGCTCTTCTTTCGTTAGAACAATTTTAACCCTTAGGCCGTTCTTCCCTATACTATTTTCCTTCACAAACCCACGCGATCTTTCTATCTCTTCCTCCTGCTGCTGCTTCTGCATCATCTCCCCTGCTTCTCCTTTTCCCTGAGTGCATGACTCCATGCAGTTCCCCATGACTACGGAATTCCAGACAACGATGTAAATATTCTCAGAGAAACCACTCTTTGCCGCTCGATTTTTAGCCAGAAAATTCGTATTACTGGCTGAATATTGAATCAGAAAGGAGTAGAATGACAAACATTCTCTTGGAGGATCCCAATCATATAGTTCTTGCATATGGTGATCAAGGTACAACAGAAGGTAGTCTATATATAGGTCCCAATGTTTGACTAAAGAATGGGGTTCACGGGCATACTGAACAGAAAAAGAGGATTCACGGAGATTTGCTTCAGCTGCAATAAGATCTGGGTATTTAGCTGCTCGTGAGTGACATATTCAATTGTTTAATTTATAATTAATGGACCATTGCTTATTGTTTTGTCATTTGTCTTTGCTTCGTATTAAGATTCATATATAGACCCAAATCAAGTCGAAAGGGAAAGGCAAAAATTCAATAAAGCGGGGGGACAATTTGGTTGCCAGTGATGCAGACAATTATCTTATTCTTTGTCTGGACTATGAACCTGTCTGAACTGTCTTTGAATTTGAACAAATCTTCATGCAGCTTTTAATTATATTTTGCCCTTTCCCGAAGCTACGGCGATTAATGAATTTAATAATATAAATTTTTAAAAAATTTTGTGGACAATAATTGTGATTTGATTAGAAGCGAAGGGTCCACTTCCAGGTTTCGGGAAAAAGAAAATCATCAGATTTTTGAACTGCTCAAATATTTGCTGAAGATTTGCGAGCATGGTACGGAACAGTAAAAGTAAGTAACATGGAAAAGAAACAAAGAAGGGGTCAGTCTAGCCGATTAAAAAAAAATTATAACGCTCGCCAAAAAATAATTTATAACTGAAATTAGAAAACGTCTCCTTTATTATCTGTGTTCTCTTGATTTTAGGAAGCAAAAGATTATGTAAATTTGGGTTGAATGGATGGTAATATCATTAGTCACAGAGGTCAATCTAGCTCTTGCTTTTCTTTTTCCTAAGCTGTTTGCTGCCTAACTTCGGCACTTTCTGCTCGATGTTACATATGCCATACAGTATCTCTTTTCCACACGAGAATGAGGCATAACGTGGCCTGTCTTGACATTTTCCTCCCACACTAGAATTCTAATTACCATGTCATGGACTCCACAGGCATACACTCGGGATGATGATCATTTTCCCATCCTCTCGACGCAGCAGGTTGTAAGAAAATGAAAAAACTTTATGTTTGAGGAATCCAGCGCTTGTTACTCGTTTAACTTGCAAGTCATTTTTTAAACTTGCTTAACATGGACAAGAATTGTTCGTTGATTAACCTGTTAAGACGACAAACAGTGCTCAGTCACGATGAAATCTCATAATGAATTATTTACAGAGGCTTTATTTAAAATATTTTAATAAAATTTATCAACAATTATGTATTTATAAAAATTTATTAATATTTATAAAAATTAAATAATTACTTAAATTTGTAAATAATTGTTCATTTATACAACTAATAAATTTAACTAAAACGTTAAATTTTTATTTAAATCTTAAAATCAAATGACGTTAGATATAAGTTCCCTTTTCTAATAATAATTGACAAATAAAATCAACAAAGTCTTCCAATCAACTGTGGGATGCACACGCACATAATCGTCCCCCTGACGTGTAGGATCCACAAGGTTAACCTACTCCCGTCCATGTCTGTTAAAGTCCATTAACAATTAACAGTACGTTGGGAACAGTCAAAATGAACAGCCAGTAGAGTCGAGTCATGGGGCAAATTAAAACTAAAGATTTAGGGTACCCCACCTTATCATTGTTCAACAAGATCTACCAAAAATATTCGTAGAGAAAACAAAACAGGAAGAAAGTCATGGCTTTGTGAAATCCACTTACACGGCAGACATGCTCATGTGTCGTGATCCTTCCACCTGGTTAACTAATTTTATTTCCTTTAAAAAAATGAAATGAACAAAAGCTCGTTGCAAGTCAAATATAACTTCTTGTTTTGCACAGCGAATATGAACTTCGATTTATTGCCTCGGCCATTTTAACCAATCAATCTGTCAAAAATGGCCACCAAGACCAGTAAAGTATTAGCAGGGAGCTCCATCGCTACCAATCACCAATCATCAGTAAAAGTGTAAAACATCACAAACATTTTCTTATCAAGCAGACAAGCCGCCAGTTTTTGAAAGGCAGTTAAACACCATTCATTCTTCAAGCCACCTTTCTTAAGATTCGAGCACACAATGTCACAAGGAAGCATAAAAAGGCTACTTGGAGCCCAGTAGATTATCATTCCCATTACAGATGTCAATCAGACACCAGGACTTTCTTTTGCTGTTATTTTCTACAACCAGATGAAAACAAGCTACAAACATGTAAGTACAACTGAAACATCCAATACTTGCATCCACCCGACTATAAATTAAATGAACAGATGACAATGGACCATAAACATGAAGATATCAGCCACAACTCAACTGTGAACAGAACAGAATATACAGCAGAGACCTACGTACCACCATACGGAACATCATGAAATATGCAAACTATTCCATACAATATGACACATGCTTCCACGTTTGTATGTGTGTTCAGATGCAAGTACATGCATATGCTGCTTATCAAACGTATTTCCTCTACCTGTGGCAAACAATGCTAGACAACATTGACCTCATAATCATTGTGAAACAACAACATAGTAGTAAACAAACTTGCATGCTTTTTGTAACAAATTCACTTAAGCAACTCAGCAGTTGAATAGGTTATGGCCTAAGTTTAAAGAACCAAAATACAGAGTCTACATGGTAAACAGTTCACATATATAGAGCATTCTAATTTAAATATCATAAAGCATGCGGGCCTACTGAGCATTAGCTATCAATCAACTCCAAGATCATCAGTCTGAATGTTTCGGCCAGCACATTAAGCTGTATAGACAACCAAAACTCACTGTACACGGCGGCGCTTATTCTTAATGTTATCAAAAAGCTGGTGGATATCAGCAGCAGTGATTGGTTTTGATGAGTCTGCAGACTCCTGTAAAGGAATAACACATAAACAACATAAAATTAATCAAACAAGGCCATGAACTCTTGTCTCTCCTTTACACCATTCTGAATAAATGAAGCACAATATTAAAATTTATGCCATAGAAAACATACTAGGAATGCATGAAGCTCATCCTTCATCTCTTCAATGCCCTTCAAGATCTCCACTTTCTCTACATGTCCAAGTTTATTAAAAAAGCTTAAATCAGCACCCTCCTGTTGCTGCAACTTTTCTTCTCTCTTTTGCTTTGCCATTTTCTCATACTCCGCAATTGAGTCTTCCTTGTCAAGTAGAAAAGCAATACGCTTCTGATTGTAAAACTTTAAACAACTGTCACATTTGCATAGTGCATCTCTCCAATTTTTGGAAAGGAACATAGGTTTGCTATCTAAACCTGGGGAAGCAGCCACAATGTTAACACCAAGAAGACAATTAGAATGCAGGTTGGCGCCTTTTGTGCACTGATTTAAACCCATATTGATGTGACAATTTTCTCCCTGAAGTAGATCCTTCCCACTGGAGATAGATTCAGAATTAGCTTCAGCTTTTGCATCTTCAATTTTAGGAGAACTATGACAACTTGGATCACTCTTCGGCTTTTCAGACTCACAAGTTGAAGGCATATCTTCCAGTACACCTTTATCCTTGCTGATTTTGACTGTAGCATCTGGCTGCCTTACTGCAGCCGATATCGATTCAGGATATAGTTTCAGAAAGAAGCAAGATTCAGAGCATGCCTTGCATATGAAATCCTCATACAGAGGCTCTCCTTCATCGTCTCTTGGGATCTGAGGTATGGCAAGAGGGATAGATAATCAAACTAGCAAGACAGAAAGTGTTCCACATTCCAGACATGATCAACATCATCAGCGATCACTACATCATATATAAAATTTTCTTCCTCAGCATCAACTAATCTGATGGGTATTTTCACCCTTTCCATGTCTTCTTATTATTATTAGACTCCAGAGTTTGCTAAATTTTTAATGTCTTGAAATAATTTTTTTTCCATATAAGATCACATAAAAAATAAATAGTTTTACTAACAGTTATATTCCCATAAAAGTGAAAAGTGAGTGGGTACTCAGTTTTCATAGTGGAAGGCAAAGAAGTAAGTTAGAGGTAGTTAGTTTAATCAGTGGAATGTTTCATGAACAATTTTAGTTTTAATCAGTGGAACGTTTCATGAACAGTTAGTTTTATCACTTTATATTTCCTATGTATTTATTTATTTATGGTGACATCAGGGAGCATTTATCAAGGAATTTTTGGTGTATAGTAGAATAGATTATCATCATCATCATTATTATTATTTGGAAGGGAGAAGGGAGTTCAGTATAGCATAATTCAGGAAAAAAGAAAAGCTACCTTGTCATAACAAACTATTTAACTGAACCATCTTGACATCAAACCAAATTATTGGTTACCCCAATGTACACAGAAATTTCATCCTTTATGCAGTAAGATGACGTAATATGCAGCAAGCATACACAACAGAAGTCATGTGTAAGGGGGAAAGGAAAATGAACAGATATAAATAATATTGCTACTTTGACATTAGCTTTAACCAAGGAATTAAGAAAAAAAGTACAAATAACGAAGTGCACACGGACATGGAGACAATATGGTCATGAAAGAAAAAGTAAGCCAAATAAAAGTGACAAAAAACCTTAAAAAATGTCAGACTTCAAGATAAAATGCCAAGGCAATATTTTCTTTTTGAAAGAAAAGAAGACAATTAAAGGCAAAACTACAATCAATGTTTAATTCTTAAAAGCTTTTGTACTAATGACATCAATTTTTTTAGAAATTTGAAAATTGTGAAATCTTGAGTCTCAGCCTCTTGCCTAAAGTAATGGCAGGAGAGCAATCCAACCAGAGTACAATTAAAAGATCCCAATTAGAGCTTTCTAATAAAATCTATAGTCCAAACACAAACTGTTCTTAGTACAAGGAGCATCTTTGAATTCCAGGTATCATGGATACTCAGGGACAAGATACCTGGGTACAGGGTATAAAATGCACAGGTATTTAAAATTCCCGTGTTGGGTAAGGCAAGTGAAAGTCTTCAAGGAAAGGAAAGAATTGGTAATTTGCAAAAGTTTGTGAAGCTTTTTGCTTATTCCCAAAAGTTTTGGGAGATATAAGACGGCTACATATTGGCAGGATCCTATGCCATACAGGTATATTGGATGAAATTGCTGTGATCCTATACCTGTGTAATAAAACACAGGCATCTAACAAAGGTACATACAATAACAAGTAAAGATGCCTAGATGAAGATAATGGTGTATGAAAAACCTCCATATGTGAAAAATAATAAATGCTAATAATAAATTATGGAAACCCATGAGTTTAGGTATCCATGAACATAACTTGATTCCACATAGATCCATAAGTGATGGTTAACAAAGAGTATAAATAACCAAAGTTTTGGCAACTCAATATATAGCATGAAAGCCTCGGATATTTCTCTCAAAACTGCAATACAATACCTGCCAAGGTAGAAATAGAAGAAGCAAATATAGCAAAGCTAATAGAAGACCATGGAACTCCTTTCAAGATACCAACCTCATCAGAAGATTCAAGACCAAGATGCTCCTCATGAAACCAGTCTTCACATAAACAGCACTGTATCATCTCTACTTGCTCTTCAGCATCTGGATCCGGATAAGGGCGACCACATGTGCAATATAAACCTTTAAAGTTGTGATTGTATGAATTCTGAACATTCTCTACATCTTTATTTGGTAAAAGCTTGCAGTAGAACTCCCCAAACTTTGAATTCCCACAATCACACCTAAAGTTTCTTTTCGTCCACAGCTCCACAACCTTTGCAACATAGCAATTATGAAAACCATGAGCTAATTTACTAAGAGTAAGACTATCAAGAAAGCATAGTTGTAAGGGATTTAATTTAGAGTGGCACTTCTTATTGAAACAAATAGAGCCAGAGACATAAGCTTTCAAGGCATAAAAGTTATTCAGTTCCCACATCATAACATGTCAATCAATTTACATAACGGAACTCAACACCATATAACCATCGCTTACCAATGAGGACAACTATATGCTTTCTTTGTTTAAAGAAATGCATAGGAACAGATATCATTTGCAATAAAACATCCACTGTTCTAACAAATAAGATATATGGTTTAACTTGACCAACTTAAGTCTCACATTTCACAGTCAAAAGTACAGACTAACACAAAACCCATCCCATTCTACAGTAATAAAATCTGCAATTCTAATGTCAATATATAGAAAAAGAAAGAAGTACCTGATGGCCATCATGGCAAGACAATGAACAAGCTGTGCAGACTCCAGCATTCCCATCTGGGTTGCAGGTGAGGCAAGAAAAAATCGCTTGCCGCTTCATATAGCCTTTGCTATAGGTACACTCCTTGCCATCATCGCCCCCCAAAACTAAATCAGCTTCCTAATTAAAGAAAAGAAACCATCCTGTATCAAAACAGAACTATTACACTTGAAACCAAACCTAACTGTACAGTCTATGTCTTTTGCTACTCATAACCAATTACAGGACGTCATCGAACAGAACATATTACATAAAGCAACCACAATTTTGCTTTCCTTTAAAAAAGGGCAAAGCCGTAAGACTTATAATTTTTAATCATAAATCAATGACAACAGTTTACTCAATCAAATGAGCTTCAAGTAAATACGTCGGTGATAAGGAATGCAAATAACAGACACAAAAAAATTCACACAAACGGGAAAGTATAGGGAAAATGTGAAAATCACTTACCAGCTCCCGCTCCTCAACTTCCTTAAGATACTCGTCGATTGTAACAGCCTGCTCAGCTTCATCATCAAACGTATTATCCATTTTCACTGAACTATATGATACTTACGAGAACTACGAAATCTAACGTATCGCACGAAACGGTCGATATTTTCGACTTCTGGGATTACCGAAACGAAACTATGGAAGAATTGCGATATTCTATTGCATCGTTAAATACAGTCAAATGTCGATCGGATCAAACGTATTATTTCTGGCTTTTATGCATGGCCACCACTAGTGTGACCTGTGAGTTTGAATAAATGAAGCCTAATACCAACTCTGCAAGCCCTAACACCATGGAGGAGGAAGAAGAAGATAGAGCAAAGAAGCCAGATGAAATGGGCACAGTTGCATCTCCTATTCTTCTAATAAAATCTAAACGCACCGTTGTACTTGTATTGGAGGGGTGTACACAGTACAATATTTTTGCCCGCGCGTTCTTCCGTTGCACTAAATTATACAGTGGATATCCCAAAGCCCATACAAATGACAAAAGCCCCAGTAACAGCTCGGATAACAACCCAGCCCGTCTTAACGAAGAAGGTCACAAACAAAGTGAGAGACCCGATAAAAACGGGTGACCAAAATTTTCGCGGCTTGTCTGGTTTGACTCTTGAGACCAGATTACTAAAAAAATTATTTATTTTTACATAATTTTTTATTTTATAAAATTTAAATAAATAATTAAAATATATAATTTATAAAATATATTAAAAAATATATTTTAATGAAAAATTAATGAAACAATACAACTTATTCTATTGTCTTCTTAATTTTTTATTTATTTAGATTTTAAAATTTATAATTTAAATTATTAAATTTTATCTAATTTATAGGCATGTCAAAAACAAGCCCTTTGTTGAGTTAAAATTATTAGAGCAGCATTTTTCACCAATAAAAATCGAGTGGGTCTATATATATAGTTCAATTGCGTTTTTTGCATGTCTATTAAATAATATTGCTTTGGCTAAAATGTACAGAATCCCCCTGAACTTTAGGTCGATTTTAAAAAATCCTCCTAAACTTTAAATTTTTTCAAAGAACCCTCCTGAACTATGAAAATTGTGCAAATCGACACATCTGTTAGAATTTCAGTTAAAATATGTACGAAAATTCTATAAATGACAAAAATGACCTTCTGTCAAAATTCATCTTCCTTCTACGGACTTGGTGGCTTCTCTTCTTGCAACCAATGTCTAAGGTAATCAAGCTTTGGTGGTTTAGGTAATGGCTTCTCTTCTTGCAAAAAATGTTTGGGCTGGTCGGTATTATATAGCACTGGTTTGTTAATTGGTTTTGGTAGTTTGTGCTGTGGTAATGGCTTTCAAGCTTTGGTGGTTTAGACAATGGCTTCTCTTCTTGCAAAAAATGTTTGGGCTGGTCGGTATTATATAGCACTGGTTTGTTAATTGGTTTTGGTAGTTTGTGCTGTGGTAATGGCTTTTCTCATTGTAAATGGTGCCTTGGGTGACCAGCCTCTTGTAAGGTTTTTGCTCCGCTATATCTTATCACACTCCAGAATATAGCTTGCTGTCTTCTTGCAAAAAATGAGATTGCTTGCTGCCTTGGGTGACCATCTACATTCAGCTGGGATGGCTGGGAGGTTTTTTGCCACCTTAGGTTACCGCTAAGTTGCTGAGGTAGAGCCATGGAGTATTTAAGAGGCATTGAATGTGCGTGCAAACATGGATGGCAACTCAAGCAAGATGCACAGGGGCAAATGATGAAAATTTAAATATATTTTAGGGGTATTTTTGTCAATTAACCAAGAAACGTCTAAAATTTAACGGAAAATTTGACGGAGGGGAGTTTTTTGCACAATTTTCATAGTTCAGGAGGGTTCTTTGAAAAAATTTAAAGTTTAGGAGGATTTTTTAAAATCGACCTAAAGTTCAGGGGAGTTCTGTGCATTTTAGCCTATTACTTTTAAAAGTCAAACCTCCAGACTGCATATGTAAGAAGCCATGGGAGCGGCGAGCCGTAGTAATCTATTGATTGGACCATTTCCTGATGCAAACAAACCTTTAAATTAATCGAATGCTCTTGTCTATATGTGGCACTATGAATTCGTAAATCCTTTATTATTGTAGGATACCAACTACTTTTCTAGCTAAAGCCGGTGTGCCTTTACATTTATTTTATCTGGTGGAGTCGTACTTAACAAATGGGAAGATAAAAACAATGAGAAGCGATTTTAAATTTTTTACGGTTTAAATTTTGTGATTTTTGTAATCATATATAGTTGAATTAATAAATATGAATGAAACTCAGCTTAAAAGGATTATTAAAAAATGAAGCAAGACAAGTAATAAGGTTTGGATAATCGTATTCTAAAAAGAAAAATAATTATCTTACGTATCTTTTTTTTTTTTTTATGTTTTTCTTAACTCATATTAAGTGGTTAAAAGATAAATTATAAATAAAATTATAAAAATTAAAAGAAATGATTATTTTTAAATTATATCATAAATTATAAATAAAATATGAATAAAAAAATATTGATATAGTGCAGAGAGCGAGAGTGACGTAAGCCAAATATTAATTCGTCCTATCACCACTCACCACAGGAAGGAAGAGTACAAAAGAAAAAGACGGTAATCACTGATTAGTGGCTCATTAATTAATTAATGCAGTGGTCATGTTACCATGCAAGCATGCCTTCCAATAATTTTGACTCTAAATGATCACCAAAAGAGAGACCATATTAATTGAGTATAAATGTAATAGACCGTTGCCTTAATAATATTACGATCCAATAATATTTAAAAGTTTGGTCGTTGAAATATGGAAGTTAACTAAAATGAAGGATGATGACCAAGTTATGGAAGGTGGCTGGTAAACCAATTTTTTCGTTGAAAGTACTGTGAGTGACAGACTTGGGGAGAACTGCACACTTCACAGAAAGGAGAATTGCTTCAACATCCCATGAAGCGCCACCGTTGACCTGTATTACCCTAACCTACTCAATATAATCCTATACATCAATTACCCGCAAATTAATCCACTCTCAAAATGGAATGGCTGCCTTCGCCTTGCCATCTTCTATTTCTTCTCACTTCTTCTTCGTCCTTTTACTTCTCTTCCTTTCTCACAAACCGTTCAAGTTTGTAACAGCACATCCTGGCTTGCGAAAACGGTGGACTTCCTATTAAGTTCCCTTTCCGGTTGAGAGAAGCCAATCAAAGCGTAGTTGCGGCTACCCGGGGTTTGAGCTTTCCTTTAACAATAGGCGCCAGCCGTTGCTTTCTCTGCCAAACTCCGGACAATTCGTTGTCACAACCATCTCCCACCGTGACCAGAAGGTTTCGATCAATGACCCAGACAATTGCCTCCCCAGACGGATCCTCCAAGGCTTTAGCCTTACAGGTTCGCCGTTCGTATTGGGCGATGGTTATGATCTTGTCGATAGTACTTTTTTCAACTGTCCCTCCAATATAACCATCTCTTATCCCATAGTGCCCATAAGCTGCCTAAGCTCTGGCAACAACGACAACCATTCGGTGTTGACTAAATTGTCAGACCCTCCCTTTCCAACACCCAATGGACTTCATCGTGCCAGATAATTTCCCAAGTCTGGTTCCCGTTGCAAATATACCTTTTTGCCATTCTGGACAAACTATTATGGTGACATCCAGTTGCAGTGGAACAACCCCAATTGTGGAGATTGTGAAGCAAGTGGAGGACGGTGCGGACTGTTTAGGGACACTGGTCTTCACGTTGCTTGTTACAATCTTGCAAGCCAGAGTGAAGGTGTGTTTCTACATCTTAATTTCACTATAGAGATTAATAATTACATACCTTAAATGGTCTACAAATCATGAGGCAACTTGATTTCTCTGAACTTTTCTCCTTTTCTGTCTTTGATTAATTCTACAAATATTACAAGATAAACCCATAAGAGTAACATAATCAACGGAAGATTCTTCCTCTTCTATGGTATTTTTCTAATAATTTGCTATAACCCTTTTTTAAGTGGTGTAATTTGCATGGGCTAGTGATTGCTTATCAGCTTGATTTTCCTGTAATTTTGAGATGCAGTTTTTTCGAGGAAAGCCAAATACGGCATAATTATAGGCCTGGGAATATCTGGCCTACTAGTTATCATGGGGCTCGCCTGTTTCTTTTGCGGCAAGATGAAGATGCAGGATGATCGCCAGCGGCAGGCGATCACAGAAATTTCTACCCTAATGTTCCCGTTTCCACGGGTTGTAGTGACGGGCTTAGATAGGGCCACTATAGAAAAATATCCGAAAACCCAGCTCGGTAAAAGTGGACGGTTGCCGAAGCCCAATGACAATAGTTGCTCTATTTGTCTTTGCGAATGCCAGCCCAATACCAGAGTGCCGTCACTACTGTCATGCCAGTTGCACAGAGGGATGGCTCAAGATGAATGCCACATTCCCCTTGTGCCGAAAGCTCCCAGAGAGATCCTCCTTGGTTCCTTCTTCTTTGCCTTTTGTCTCCAACTTACATCTAATTATCATCGGTTTAATCATTGATTCTCACTATGTTCATATCTAAGTGTACATGACATGCATTTTTCCACATAAAAAGACAGCATTTTCATTTTGTTCTAATTATTCAGAATTCACATACATACCTATATATATATATATTTTATAAGCTATGACATGTAAAATCGTTTACTATATATATATATATATATATATATATATATATATATACATATTTAAAAAACTATTTTTCAAAATACTCTGATTATAATTCAAATAAATTTTTAAAGGCATCAAATACTCTTATCAGAAATTAAACTTTATCTTATTATATTTTTCTTCCCTTCTTAAAAAAGTATTGACAAATTACTTTTTATAAAAAAATAATAAGTTTTTAAAAATTTTTGTTATTAAAAAAAATTCTCTTTTTTATATAAAGATATTTCTATCATATTTAGTTAATTATATTGTTTCAAAGTTATTGTATTAATGCTTTGAACCCAACTGACATTGAATTTGAAATTGAAAAAAAAAAAACTGAGGGAATGCAGTTTCTTGGTAATGATCTTTATACGTATATTATGAAAAGTGCTTTTATTCCGGAAGACCCAAATATGTTTTTTCGCGGTTATGTTCATTTTAACTAAATAATAACAGTTTGTGGTAATAAAAGAGAAAGGAACAAGTCGTGCCGTTCAGGAATCAAGTGCACATCTAGCTAGCTGCTGCGCCATGAGAATGAATGGATAGAAAAGGAAGGCTCTTCTATAAAGGACAAAACAGAAAAGAATGGAAGGCTCATATATATAATCCAAATATCCACGAATAGAAAAAGAAGAATAAATTTATTGGACCACTAACACTAAATTACACCGTATTGGGAGCTAGTTAGACAGAATTCCGATAAATCAACGTATTCCTCGTTGGGTTTCGCTTTGCCCACACGATCTCTCAAATGACTACCTTACTATTTAAATCCTTGGTATTGTTACGGCTATTTTTTATATTCTTCCTTCCTCACACAGCAAGAACTCAACTTTGCCAAACCGAGTACTGCGGGTGGCTCGCCCTGGGACCTTTTGGTTTCCCATTCTAGTTGACAGTAGCCAATGGTTTCGGTCCTTGTGGGTACCCAGACGACTTTAAGGTTCTCTGCAACAGCAGGAATCAGACGGTGCTTACTTTCCCCAAAGCCGGAGACTGTGTTGTCACAAGTATCTCTCTAGATGAACAAAAAGTTGAGATAAACGACCCCGCTCAGTGCCTCCCCAGACGGTTCATGAACCATGACTTAGACCTCATAGGTTCGCCCTTCCGATGGAGCTACATTGATGATCGCGAATTTGACGAAATGAGCTTTTACAAATGCCCTCCTAACTTGACAAAGGATTTTCCATCCCTACAGTATATGGCGATTCCTTGCCTGGGCACCCACGAGGAGGAAGTGCTAGCTGCCAAAACTGACTTAGGTATTTTATTGGGAGGAAGGTTCAAGCTCATTTCCTCAGCCTGGGTTCCGTATGGGCTATTGTCGGGGATCAATATTAATTACAGTGATATCGAGTTGCGCTCGAAAATACCTGACTGCAGAATCTGTAGATACGAAAAATGTGGCTCCTTAAAGAATAGGGATCTCGAATTGCGTTGTTACCACAATGATGATCTTCCAAGGGAAGGTATCCTCTAGCTTGTGTCCTCTTCCAAATCTTCCCCTGTGCCTACCACGCACTCTTAAAGCACATTTTTGTGTTTCTTCTTCTTTAACATAGTTATTTAATCTTACGAGACAACACACACACATACACATATGCGGTGTTAATTTGATATACTGTATTAATTATCCTTTTTCTCCAATTATTGCCTCACTCTTCATTCATTCTCTTGTATCATTTGCACCGATATATGTCAGAGATGTATATTTTGGAAGCATATGGACCAAACACAAGGGTTTTACTAAGATATTTAAGAGATTAAAGAATCTTAATCAGTGCAAATGATACAAGAGAAGAGAATGAATGAAGAGTGAGGCAATAATTGGAGAAAAGGGATAGACCCTACGCATGCAGAAACCTATAACTGTAGGAGGAGAGCGGAAGAAGTGTACCAAATAGGAGGTAGATCTCTACCAATGCTTATCAGGAGTATGCAGCTCAGAACTTCATCGTAGATTTAGGCAGCCGTCAGACACATTTATAACAGCATTTTGTTGCCTTATTTTCAAGATTTTTAACAAAGAAAGTGGAAATGTAGCATTAATTTTTTCTTGAACAGCCTTGCATTTGCGTTAATTTATACATCTCATTTGCAAAAACTTTTCTGAGCTACACTTGTACTATTTTTTATGTAGACTATATATATCTAGTCTTTTTGATTAAATACTAATTGACTACTTGTCATTTTCTAGTATTAGATATGACAGAAGTGTTGAATTTGATATCTGCATTCTACTGCAAGCAAGCGGCATGGTTTTTTCGCATATAGCTGTTATCGATTTTATTAACAAACAATTTATTAACGATTGTTAATCAAAATTTATGTAGGAGGAGACAAGGACTCTTTAAGGGGTCTCGGATATGCTCTAATATTAGGTTTGGGAATACCGGGACTCTTACTTGGGCTTGCCTGTTTCTTGAGTGTTAAGCTGAGCAGGTATTAAGATCAACGTAGGCAGGCAATTAGCATAGAAACAAATATTACACAACCCATTGTTGAAGCCAGGGTGCTTGAGGGGTCAACAATAGAATGATATCCAACAATCCAGCTTGATGAAAGCAGACAAGTGCCTCATTCCAGTGACAATTTTTGCTCAATCTGTCTCTGTGAGTACCAAGCCAGTGAGATCTTAAGGGCCATACCTCAGTGCAATCATTATTTTCATGCCAATTGTATAGATGGGTGGCTTAAGATGAATGCTGCTTGCCCCTTGTGCCGAAATTCACCTTGGGGCTCCCCTTTGGTGACTTCTTTCATGTGTCTACAACTTCTTAATCATCATTCATTGTCATTTGATGTTGAGTAAAGCATAATAAAATGCATATGCAATGTAGAACGGTTTGTGTGAATGGAACATAATTATAAATATAAATAGTAAAATTTAATAAATTTAATAATTTAAATTTTGTAAATAATTATATTAGAACAGTTAGATTATTTGGTGTTTTAAAGATTGAAGTTGTTTCGAGTACCCCTTAATATGTTTTAGGATATTGGAAGCCTAAGATTCATTCAATGTGATAAATCGTGTTGAATGTTGTATCTAGTGGAATCGCTCAATTCAATACAATAAGGGTAAAATTGTGTTGAATGTTATATTAAGTGGAATCACATCACTACTACTTCTTGGTGGCCAAACTACTCATTTTAGATTTTCAATACCATTGCAAATAAATGAAGACTCTACTTATAATATGAGACAAGGTACTAAATGAGGTGAACTGTTAGTTGAGATAAGTGTAATTATTTGGAAAGAAGCTCTGATGATGCACAAATTCTGTTATAAGGCATTAGATAGGACATTGAGGGATATTTTAGATATTGCAATCCAAAATATTGTGATATGCCATTTAGAGGGAAAATTGTGGTGCTTGGCAATGACTTCAAACAAATATTCCTTGTGATCCCAATGCAAATAAGCAAGTTATTATAAATGCAACCATTAATTCACCGAAATTATGGTTTACCATAAAGTTTTGATATGAAAGAAGAATGTGAGAATAGAAATTGGGTCTTCAAGCATAAATCATGATGAAACAATAGAATTTTCAAAATGACTTTTAAACATTGGTAATGGAAATATAGGAGAATATGCTAATGGTGAGTCAAAGATACAAATACCTCCTGAAATGCTTGTACCAACATCAAATTATCCATTCAAACAACTTGTCGATTTTGTATATCTTGAACTTTTATCCAACATGTCAGATCTAAATTTCTTCCAAGAAAGAGTAATACTTGCACCCATACTAGACCAAATTCAAATGCTAAATGACTATTTAATGTCTTTGATACAAATGATTACTTGAGTTCGGATAACATTTGTAAGAAAAACGCTAGTGGGGACAATGAGCTTAACACTTATTCTCCTAAAATATTAAACACATTTATGTATTCTAATCTTTCGCATCACAAGTTAACTTTCAAAGCTTATGTACTTCTAAACATTGTCCAATCTTGTGGATTGTGCAACGAAACTATGTTACAAATTATAAGGCTTGGTAACCATGTAATTGAGGCAAATGTGCTATTAGTTAGCAATATCAAAAAAGTTATATTTAATCCTCAAATGACAGTTATCCCTTCTAATCACAGGATTCCTGTCAAATGGCAACAAAGATAGTTTTCATTTATAGTATGCTTTGCAATGACCATCAATAATAAGAGTAAAGATCAAACACTTTCACATGTTGGACTGCACCTGTTCAAGCCAGTGTTTAATTATGGATAGTTTTATGTGGCTATTTCTAGTATAAATTCTAGGAATGATCTTAAATATTGAGCTTAGATGATGGTGGAACAGTGTCAAATAAAAAGACAAATGTTGTCTTCAAGAAAATTTTTCAAGAACCATAGAAGCATAGGTAATGAATGAATTACTTTCGACATCTATCATATATTAACTACTGCAATTTATACTTAATATTGTCCTTAATGCTTTTAATTTTTTCAACAAGTTTATTAATTAAGTTGCCAATTACAATGGCAATAAATATGAAGTGCCAATATAGTTATTTGTTGATGACATTCTTATGCTTAAAACTTGTAAATAGAAAACAACCTTTGATTTATATGAAATCCTTTTAGCACATATTTAATTTTGAGCATAAATACAACTATATTAATATAAATTATTATTTCTATTACATGTCTGTACCGTGCAACGCACATCCTGCATCCGAGTTATAATATAAATAAATAACTGTGCATTTGTTAAGGTGTCAGCTTCCAAGGTCCCACATACACAAACTACAGACAACCGACGTAGGTAGAGTACCAATTTAAACTCTTTGAATTTGAGCGAATGGAATTTGGCTACCACGCGTTTTTGGCTTGGTTTGCGTTAAGTACCTTAATAAGAAATAAATGATGAAAGAAGGAAAAAATAGGAAAAATTTTCAGTACTGACTTTGATGATCGTTTAACAACAAACGAAAGAGAAGGAAAAAAAAAAAAAATATGAAGTCAAGTTTGCCAAAGAATTTTTACCCCCAAGATCTTTACTACTGCTCGCTAGCAGAAATTCCACATTAGCATGCAGTCAGCAAACATGTTTCGTGCAGTCAACGTTCCCTGTTATATTGGCTTTTTTTGTTGACAATGAATAGGGATTGGTTTGTGCCCGTGGTTCCACAAACTGTGCCCCCTTCATTTCTCTAAAGTGGGATGCAGCAGAAAGAGATATCATTCGATTCTCCACCTCAACTTCATCCCTATTCAATTTGTTGATCTTCTGATTTATATTACTTTTTATAATTATTCCTTCCTCCGAAATATGGCTACCTTATGGTTCTTCTGTTGGCTCTTACTCTTTCTCTTCCTTTTCCACAGCGCAACTTGCACACAATTTTGCGATACCATGTCTTGTGGTGGAATTGGTATTCAGTTTCCTTTTGGTTTGAAAGGATTCACTCAAATTCAAGGCCGTCGCTGCAGCTATCCCAACTTCCAGCTTTCCTGCGACAACCAGAGCCAGACCATTCTTACTCTCCCACAAGGCGGCGATTTGGTCGTCAAAAGCATCAACTACGAGTCCCAGACCATTATGGTCAACGACCCCAATCACTGCCTGCCAAATCGCTTCTTGCACAATTTGACCCTTTCCGTGTCGCCGTTCGAGTTCGATCCTAACTTGTACCATCCTTTAAAGCTAAACTTTCTTCGATGCCCCTCCAATTTTACCAACTCGAACACACTGCCGCCAATTCCGTGCCTCAACGATCCTGGCAACAATAACAATTCTTCAGTCACTGCAGCATGGCCGCTTCCTAATAATTTACCGGCGCAGTCTGACAGGTGCGAGGTGATTTCTTCAGCTATGGTTCCTATTCCTATTACAGCGTTTTGGCCGTTGCCCGATCTCTCCGATGATTATGCGTTGACGTGGAGGAAGCCCAGATGTGGAGACTGTATAGCGCGTGGGGAAGCTTGTGGGTTCGTGAGGGAACCGGGTCTCAAAGTTGGATGCTCCTCCAGTCCCCAAAAGGAAAGCCGAGGTATACTTCCTTGCCTTTTCTTTTCATTTTCTAACGAGAGACAGATACGAGGCTGTTCTCGTCCGTTTTGAATATTTAATTATGGGGCTAATCTAGTCAGAAGCTAAGAACAAACATATTGAAGTATGTTATAGATAATTGGATCTGTACATTGATTTCAAGTTACAATTAGTGCGTAGGGCAGCAAGTGAGGAGAAGGCTAGCTAATTTGATCCAATTAGTGAGGCAATACCAGAGTATTGTTGGGACCTTTTTCTGTTTGATGGAGTAAGGAACCGGGGAAAGTTGAAGCGCTTAGAAAAGGGCTATCTGCTCCTATCATGTCATTCAATATTAGAACTATGATTTCTCATGTATTCCCAGTTTTAGTTGGGCAGTTCGTTTCGTAGTCCAGTGCTTTTACACCCCATTTTAATTACAAAATGGTTTACTAAATTGTTTAAGCTTAAGCAAAACTGAAGTCCATTCATGATTCCTTAATGGAAAAAGTTCTCTATTTTCGTTCGGATAATCATTTCAGCTATTGATTAACGCGACACGTTGCATACAGGTCTTGCTAGAAGTGTCAAATACGGCTTAATCATAGGGGTGGGAATACCCGGGCTCTTGTGCATAGTTGGGCTTTCTTGTTTTCTCTGTGGCAAGATCAAGATGTACGCTCAACGCCGCCAGCCCACCACAGAGCTTCCTATGTCAATTGCCCTGCGGCCCGTCCCTTTTGTAATGGGCCTTGATGGGCCAACGATTGAAAAATATCCCAAGACACTTCTTGGTGAGAGTGGGCGGTTGCCCAAGCCCTCCGACAATGCCTGCCCAATATGCTTGTCTGAATATCAGCCCAAGGAGACGTTGAGGACCATACCCGAGTGTAACCATTATTTTCACGCAGATTGTATAGATCAGTGGCTCAAGATGAACGCTACATGTCCCTTGTGCAGGAATTCACCGCAGGCCTCCTCCGCTGTCACCCCTTCTTCTTTGTCTACCTCTTCATCATTTTCCTTTTCACCGTAGATAACCTAAGTCACCATATTTGACGTGGAACTAAGATGAGTGTTAGTATCTGTAATCCATGCTATGAGCATGTACCAACATTTAGTTTTAGTCCCGTCTATGCGGAATACTAATGAAGACAGCAGCATAAAAGTGGAATACTTTAGCAAATGAGGTTTTAATGCAATACTACTACAAGTTAAGAGCCATGTTATATTTTAATCTTAATCTTTTTGGCTAGAAATAATGGGTTTATTTTAGTTGTCATAATTTGACTATCTACGTTTTGATCAAATATTTTTGAACAAAAAATGGTTATTACAATGAACATTAGATAAAATGTGTAATGCAAATGTTGGAGGGGGTGTAGCTCATATGGTAGAGCGCTCGCTTCGCATGCGAGAGGCACGGGGTTCGATTCCCCGCACCTCCATTATCTTTTGCAGTCCCATGCTAGGCAAATGCCGAATATATATGTTCCCGCTTCCAGTCTATTCGACGGCTAAAAAAGCCGCAAACATTATCCACTGTAACGAGTTCTCCTGACGACCTCTCGTTCGACATCTCCGTTTTCCAGAAATCAGCATGTAACAGCAGCGCCGAAGATTTAATTGAGGGAGACGTCCGTTAAACGGTCTTCTAATTTTGCTATGACTCTAAGCTTGTACTCACCTTGCTTCTCTCGGCTACTCCATCCTTGTTCGGTTCTCCCTAAACTCTCTACAGCGCCTGCAATCCACAAAAGCCATTCACTTTTGCCTCTTTTCTCCGGTAGTTCCGTTGTTCCTACTACTCTATCGAAACTTGTCAAAGCGAAAGGATCTTTGAGCGAGAGCGAACCTGGAATTTCAGAAAACACCGTTCCAGAGCCATTGGACCAAGAGTTGGTAGCGGGGGTTGCTGCTGCTAAAGATGCCAATGAAGCCCTTCAGGAGATCGCTGAAAGGTCTAGAAGAAGTGAAGGTGTTGTCAGCACCACTGATTGTTGCTCCATTATTTCGGCTGCTCTTAACCGGAATAATGTGGAATTGGCTTTATCGGTTTTCTACGCTATGCGCGCCAGTTTCGACCAAGGTTGCATGCTTGAGAACCATGAGCACACTTCTTGAATAGCTTTTATTTATTTTATTGCAGAGTTTGCTGATCTCAGCGCAGGGGCGGAGCCAGAAAAAATCTTGGGGGGCCAAAATGTAATAATTTAGCTGTGGCTTTATTTTGAGATGCAAAATTGGCAAACTCTAATACTATAATCACTTATGATGGCTACTTTTTATGTTATCTTTTAATAAATTTGAATCATATGAGAAAAATTTTCAAGTAAAAAAGGAAGTAGTATTTTGATGGAGGAGACGGTATATTGAGAAAGGGGGTGCAATTTGAGGTCTTTAGGGGGGTTTGATAAAAAAATACTAGAAAATTTTCTCCTCATGGTGTAGCATAGTTCCGCCCGTCTATGTAGATGATCCGGAAAGAATACGATTCAGTGTGATCGTTTTAGATATATAATAATTAGAAAACAAGAGCATACTGATTCTCTAGCTGAAAGCACTGTCTTCTGTCATTTTTTATTGTTGAGTTCTGATACTTGGAGGACTATTGGCTGATGTAGATAATTAATACAAGACTTTGGATTGAAAATTGTATCTGGTAAAGGATGTTATGCTCAGTCAGCAAAAGGCTATTTTTCTGAAAATTTATGCAGCGCTAACTTTGTGCATTCACTTTGTTCTATAGCTTTCCTTTTACAATTTGATAACACTAATGTGGCATTATGACCAGTTGGTGAGAATGGTCCTTTGGTTGAGAGATGGAAATGGTCGAGGCCAAATGCACATGTTTACACATTGTTAATTCAGGGACTCGCAGCATCATTGAGGGTTTCTGATTCTCTTAGGGTGATTGAGTATATATGTGAAGTGGGGATATCTCCTGGTGAGGAGGTACGGTCAAGTATTTTTCATTTTCCCCCCTCTTCTGCTTCATCTATCAGCATTGCACTGCATAGCAACAGTATACACACACGCATCATAATGAACTTGGCATTAATGTTTCAAAAATTATATAATTTTTTCCCCTTGAATTCTTACTCTATGATCAACAGTTTCAAAGTCACGGCAATTCTGTGAATCTTGATGCAGATCCCTTTTGGGAAGATAGTGAGATGTCCTAGTTGTAGGACAGCTGTTGCTGTTGCACAACCACAACAAGGTATCCAGGTATTTCCATGTGTGCTGTGCATGTCAGATACCACAGCTCAAATTTAGTGCAACTGCACCAAATTGGGAAGGCAGATATACACTTTACTAATTGTCAGTGATAGCATCTATGACAAGAAGCTTTAATTTATTATGCTTTTGAAATATGTTTTAATTTACTGATACCTATTTCCAAAGGTATCTCGGTATTATGTAATTTTTGAATGCAATGCACATTCACAAAATCATAAAGGGATGGGGGATAACTTTGTTTCTGCCCTGATAGAAGAATAACTCTACTATTCTAAACCTTGCCAAACTTCCATTGTTGGTATGCTCTAACTACAAAATTATGATAAGAGCACCTCAATATGAAAGTGTAATTTTCAGTCTGCACGTGACTTAATGTAATTATCATCATGTGCCAAGGATTATTATGTTGTGGTCCTTGTTGTTTGATTAATTCTCTGAAACATCTATTTGTGGATCTCTAATAAGGTCTCTCATGATAATCTCTTGGAGATTTACTACTCCTGATTATATGATTGTTTTGAGGTGGGGCATAAAATAATATTTCTGTTGCAGATAGTATCTTGTGCAAAGTGTTGCTACCAATATGAACTTGTGTCTGGCGACATAATGAGTATTCAATCAGAAGAAATCAGGTTGGTTAATCTTATCATTCTGTCTGTTATTTTCTTTTTATCTAGCTAATTGACAAGTTATAAAAAAAATTAGTTAAGTTTGCTAGGCATGGCTGCTATAGTTTTTCTAAATTTTAAAATTTAGCTAGGCGGATATATAACTCTTCCATTGGTAAATTTAAATTTCCATTGGGTCACAGGTCTCATGTTTTCAGTTGGAATCACCTTGCATATGGTGTTTCATTGTGTGTCTCTTTTTTTCTTTTTTCTTTTTAATTTTTTACACATAAGAATCTGTATGTGTTTGGTGTTGATCATGTATGATTCACTTTTTCTAAGGATCTCCTCCTACCGAACGCAGCATGGATATTACGGCATGGGAAAGGGGGTTAAGACTTCTACGACTGATGAAGCAAAACATTCCTGCTGCTGTTCACTCTATTGTGGTATATAATTTTGACTCCGTTGGCATTTGATTCTGTGAGTAATTGCCCTGATTGAATGCATATGTTGGTTAGTAACATGTCTGAAGCCAGTGAAACAGTGAATATTTTTTGATGCATTAGCTTTTAAGACCTCTTCTTCAGCCAGTCCTGCTAATGCATGCCCATACTTAGGCTAATTCTTTGGTACTAGGACTAAAACTTATAGTATATATACTTGGGGTGACATGTTCAACTAAGAAGAATGAATTAACTTTCTGAACAATCTTATCATTAATATAACTTCATGGATAATGTGTGATCAAGTAAAAATAAACTCATTACTTATTAAAATAATTTCTGTGGACATGTATCCTAAATCTATGCCATGATCATCCCTAAGTTTAGAAACTATGAAAATTGGTCTGAGTACGATTGAAAATACTCCATATTTTTAGTAGTTTCAATTTAGCTATGGACAGTTACTGTAATATCCTTTAAAAATGTAGGCCCCTGACATACCAATTCTGCTATTATTTTGATATGTCAAGAATGATCACTTCATTTCAAAAGTAGAAGCTCAGGGTTTTGACCTTATCACCCAACTAGGGCCTCTTTTGGAGGTACCTGCACTGGGTAATGGTTTTACTCCCTGTTTTAAGCCTTTAACTCATATCAACACCTTGTTCTTTTTCTTTTCCTGTCTTTAGATAACATGTATTACAATGTTCTGAGTCTGGCACCAAATTCTTGTTTTCTTTTGTCTCCCATCTTAATTGGCCCATACACTTTGTCCTTTTGCTCCATAAATAACTATTTGTTGTTGTTATTTATGGTTTCTTAACAATTTGGAATTTTGCTCCTCTCCATCATCTGAGAAACAGGTGCTTCATGTTTTTATATCTTTTCGTATTACATTTGTTGCTGAAATTATCTTATATCAAGGAGTGATGTCCTTAACCAACACTTCTTTTGAAGTCTCACATAACCTCTTTGCATCAATGCTTTCTTCTCCTACCATCTAGGTGCAAACCCCTTCTGGCATGGCACGTACACACAGATTTGCAACTGAAACAGTGGATCTGCCAGCACAAGAAGGAGAAAGGGTAACTATTGCTGTGGCAGCTCCATCAAATGTTTACAGAGAGGTGGGCCCCGTGAAATTCAGTCCAAGGGACCCTGATTTTAATCCTGGTGAGGCTATGTGCTTGACAAACCACAAAGATGGCCGGGAGTCACTTCTATTAAGAGCCCCAAGAAAAGAAGGAAGTTCATCAATGCTTCAACCCTCAATTCTCTTACCACTTCTTGCTGTGTTTGCGACTGGAAATGTTGCCTCTGGACTTTTGGACCCCAGCCTGCCTCAATTCCTGTCAGTTGCTGTTGTTTCATCTATTGCTATTGGGGCTACATTGAACTCCTTTGTATTTCCCCAGTTGAATAAGGTAATGTAGTTTTTTGTTGTTTCATGCTTCGATTTTTTTTTTTTTCCTTCTCCCCGTAAAGTCTGTTTTCAGTGAGGGATGTTCATTGGCCTTCTCTTCAACCAGCTAACAATAAATATCTAAGGAAGTAATCATCCTGTTGATGATACCCCTTGATTCTGCTAGAAAGATGCAAAATTCAATTAATTTTCTTCAGCGCCCACTTTCAGTAGTTTAAACTTCCTGTTTGCCATTAAGGAAGGTTTATGCTTTGGCTTCATTACTACCCTTCCTTAACAGGGGGAAATATAAAAGCGTCACTACTAAAATTTTGCTTCTGTTACGACTAACAAATTCTGATGACTTGCTAGCCACTTTTTTGAAATTTACAACTTATCCGCACCAATTTAATATAGAGCGGCTTCATTTCCCCTTGCCTTCACTAATCTTACATCCTTTCATAATGAGTTTTATCAAGAACATCACATGTTTATTTATATTTATTTAATGTTGACAGCTTCCACAAGGATCAGTAGAAGTAACTGCTATCAGACAAAGACTTTTATCTCAATATGATGTGCTTCAGTGTCGCATCAAAGAGCTAAAAGAAGCTGCTGAAAAAGAGGTGTGCTATATGCATGATTTGTCATTAGCAAAGTAATATTGCCTTCTTCTTTCCACCGGAGATTGGAAGAGGGTTTGTGGGGGGGGGGGGGGGGGGTGGGGTTGGGAATCCATAATATTTGAACCAATTTGTAATCTACGTGCACCAATGGGACACTGCTTATACTTTTTACACTGGTGTATTCCTGTGGGTAGCCTCCGAAATTCATCAAAGGAGGATGTGATGTCCTCAGACATGGCAATCATCTTAACAAAAGTCCCCTTGGGTTTAGTTCTTTTTTTTTTTTTTTTTTACTGTTTTAATTATGATTCGTGATGAATAAAGTATCACATCAATGAAGACAGAAATTGAAGATTGTTTGACAATATGGTCCTATAATTGACAACGGATATGCACTGGTAATATTATATTCTATTTATGTACTTAATATATATATATTTTTTTATCTCCCTTCCTAAGTGAGGGAAAGAAACTTGGTTTCATTGCGGACTGTGATTTCCATGGACGTCGTATGCATATTGCGGGTTAGTAAAAAGAAAAACAGTCTGATAGTTATTGGATTGAAATATTTGACAATATAATAAATTGCTGATAGAAAATACATAAGCCATTTGTATCCTCTTGAAGGATTCTGATTTCTGAGCAATTCATTGAGTTATGCTTCACCCTTATTAGGACAGAATACTAAATTGCACAAAAATGTATTATGTCAACAAAATCTCTTCCTTTCATTATGTCAACATACACCTGTAGCTTGAGTTGAATAAATTCAATTTGTTTACTCTGTAGGTTTGGATGTTGGCTCGAATGTGCCAACTCGAGAACAAAATTTCTGCTGTTGGAGAACCTTCTTATCGGTGAACCATTATAACGCTATAAATCTCAATTTCCAGTATTTAATGAAATTATAATTATTAGTTTCTTTTTAGTTGACCATTCATGTGATTTATTCAAGTTTTCCGCCTTACTTTGTTCTAGTCTGTAGAGACAATAATTATTTTTTTTAAATATATATCTAGTGCTAGGAGAATTAGAGTCAAGAGGGTGAGAGAGAGTCTGCAAAACTCCCTCAGGGGGCTGATTGAACTGATTGACAGCTATGCCAGAGTATGTTTCCTGTAGAAATGTGAATAGAAAATCTTCTTTACTTCTGAAAAATTTGAAATTTAGTTCTCCTGGTTGCATTTGCAATATTTTCATCAATAGATGCATGCTTATGTGTTCTTTGGTCAGATTTCTTCAATGATTGAAATTGAGGTGGAGATGGACACTGATGTTCCTGCTGCTGAATCTGTCAGCAGTGTGGTAAACCACTTTATCATCTATTCATTTGGGATCTTGATATCCTGAGATGGCAAGTGTAATCAACTGATAATCCTTGTTTTTGCAGGATAGTTTTATGGAACAGATACAGCAAATTATGGAGCTTGAAAACCTTGAGGAGGTATGTTGTTGTTACATTGAAGCCTATTGTGCGATATTGTAGACATCGGAATCACTTCAGATTTTTTTTTTTTTTTTTTTCCGGAAGATCTCATAAAAGTGTTTCTCCTATACCTAGACCAGGAAGTAGAAAGACACCAATGAATTTTTGTTTTCACTAGCAGGTTATTCAGGATGGAACCATTCTATATATTTTTCTTTTTACCTGAAGGCCTATGAATTCAATTGAGTTGTTTATCCTTACAAAGTTACTGAGTATTGCAGTATTTGCTTAGCCATTTTGACTTTACATAGGGAGCAATATGTGATTTTAACTGTCAGACATTCTGTGTAAACACATAATATTGTTCGGACTCAGGGTTTGTATTTACCAGGATGTCTAGTGTGGGAGTACGCTTCTCAGTGTCACTTTTAAGTTTTCATCGTGTTTAATTCTTTCAGTGTAGCAAGCCTTTGCTTAGCTTTTGTCGCAGCAAGTGTATTAATTTGACTTCTCTATGCAGAGATGGAAAATACAAGCAGAAGCTAATGATGAGGCTGAAAGACTTCTTAGTTTCCAGCCCATACCGTCTGAAGAAGTTTAGAAGAAAAAAATAGTTCTGGTTTGTAAATGCCTGGTTTTCTCTTCCCCGTCATTAGGTGAGTCACATTTCCCAGCACAATGATCTGTTCTTGATGGAGCAAAAGAGCAGCGTCCAATTCCCTCTACCTTGTCGCAGGCAATGTTGAAAAAGTTGGTATCTGACAGCCATCATTACTATGTCTTAAAGGAACTGACTGTATATGTTTATATATGTGAGCCTGTGGCATCTGAAGTATATATTTGTTGCCACTGAAAACGGTGCTCCCGGCTCTCCAAAGTCAGATAGATTGCAGCATATCGTGGTGTAAATTCATTTTGAATAATTTTGATCTTATCTTATTGAGGATCATATCTTCTAAAATTTAAAAGCTTAGTTGCTGCAGTTGTTGTTAGTCGCTGCAGTTGTTGTTATGAGGTCAATTCGTGTTATTATTGCTCTATTATTTTGGAATAAGAATTCTTGATCTTGTTTGTGATACGTAAATATATACCCAATACTTGTTACTCTTGTAAAGAATTTTCAAGTTTAAATCATCTCGGAAGGAAGGCTAAATGTACTAGAAAGTAGAAACAACCATCCCGAACGGTCCTCCCTACTCTTCCCTAGAAAGAAAGGAGAAAGAAGAAAATCACGAATCTTTCCCAGAAGATCTTCGTTGGGCAACTACCGGATTTTACTGCCCTGATGCTGAAAGAAAGGGAAAGAGCAGAGAAAAGTAGTGCTCTTTAGGTGGCAAACGGGAAGGTTGTTAAAGAGAAATAAGTGGGATTGCCCCAAGTGGAACCATGCCTTAATGTTCTTGATAGTAGCTTTGAATGTAGACGCTTGCGATTTATATCATAATCTGGTTGGATTTTGTTAAACTATATTGTTCGGGAAGAAAGAAGAGAAGGTCATGCCTAATATACCAAACGCGAACTTGCATTGACAATTATTCTTTGTGGGACTTCCGTTAACAGAATATCCATCTTTGACAAAAGTTACTGACATTAGTATACCAGTAGAGTTATAATTAAGAGTGTCACATTTAGCATATACGTGTTTCTCCTATCTCCAAATCTAGAAGATAATATAACCATACTATGTAATGCTACATGATTGGACCCTTTTGGGTGTGGGAGGGAGTTGAGGAGGGTTGGCCGTGACCCAGGCAGAAATTCAGATAGATAAACTAAACAGAAGAAATCAGGAATGACCAGCACCAGTCGTCCCCTGCTTGAGACACTTAAAATATTCATTAAGCAATAATTCAGAAATTAATAAGGACCACATTGGTTGCTTTTGATAATTTTCTTTATATAAAATGTCGGTCGATTAGGTGTTTATGGAAATCTACAAAGGTCACTAGGTCAAACATGATAATACTAAAATCCCTTTTTTAAGAGTACAGGTCATAGTAGATAATAAAACTCAACCGTTTAGCTAGAGGGATAAACATAATTCCCTGGTTACTGTCTGATAAAACTAATTAAAAAATATGATGATAATGATAATAATAGATCTGTTGTTGTTTGAGGCTACATCAACCGTCACAAACTAGCACAAGTTAAATCAGTCTTCCTTGCTTTTTCTTTTGTACCTTTTGGCCGTCCCCAGTTTCTTATTCTGTCTTGCTCCAAACGGTCGGTTGAATGCATAGTTAACCTTTGATATTCCAGATGCATGTTCTTTTATGATAAGGAGGCACAAGCTCCTTTTTAAAAAGGAATAGAGTAGGTCCTACATGCCACAGCAATAAAGTCTTACCCGTCAGCCATGTCATGGGGTTGTTTTCATTAATGAAGTAGGTAAAGTGACACGAAGCTACGGACTTCGTGGCTGCATCACCAATTAGTAAATGCCAAACTTCAGGACTACCGCCGATTGTGGTAACAAATTTATAAAAAGAAATTTGTCGGTTAAAAAAAAAAAAAAGTGTACACAAGGAATGGATTAGGTGACAAAAGTTGGCCCGGAGTTGGGGGATAGCCTAACAAGCTAGAAGCTTGATCACGAACGTGAAATCACACACGGCTTCGGACGGTGACAGGATATATTTTCTCCGAGATAAAGCCGTGTTCACTCTGTCTGTTTAGGCCACCAAAGTCAATGTTGCCGATCAAAGCTATGATTTAATTAAAAATAAAGCTAAAATTTAAGAGTCTTGCTCTTACAGACTCGGGTATATAAATAATATTACGTACCCGAGACGTGGCCTATATAAAAGATTGAGGAGTATATGATCAAGTCATGAAGTTACAACCAGAGTGATAAATCTTGCTAAATATGAAATTACGGAATAATGATAAAAATATAACTATTCAATCGTTTCAATTAATAAATAAATTTTTAAACTAAAAGTATATATTTTTTTTAATTAGGTGAATAAAATTTATTGATGATTTTAAAATAATCATTTTGCTTTAAAATAATAAAATTGATGTAACATTTTCATTGTATGTATACATAGGTGAAATTAATAATAATAATTATATAAAAAGTAGATATAAAATATAGCTATGAGGCTATAAAAAAATTATTTTCACATTTATTATAAAAGTAAAATACTCACATTTAATATAAAATTTATTAAATTAATTAATTTTAAGGCTTAATATATAAAATTTAATAATTTAAATTTTATAACATAAAAATTATATAAAATATAGATGTAAAAATTAAAAAATTATAGAAATAAGCAAAACTATAACTATCAATTTTATTATTTTAATATTTAAATGTTTTTATCTTACATACTTATGTTACTTTTTTTTTTAATTCTATTAGTATAGACATATACTGAAAATATCATATCTAACTTTATTAACTTAAAATAATTAAAAATAATTATTTTGAAAAAATTAAAATTAAAAAAATAAATGATTATCTATTTTAATAAGTTATTATATTAAAACCAAATGATTATTTTATAGGCCACGTCGTAATTTTGCATTTAACAAGACTTACCGCTCTAGTTGCAATTCCATGACTTGACCTTATACTCCTCAATCTTTTATAGGCTACGTCTCGGATGCGTAATATTATTTATGCATCCAAGTCCGTAAGAGTAAGACTCAAAATTTAATTACCTTACCCGTTTCAAATGGAGAATTCTATACATTAACACATTTCTGATTAAAAAAAAAACACACACACACACACACACGCGCACGCTCACAGCTTTTAGAGATTTGTCAACATTGATATATCTTTTAAAAGAACCAATAATCAATTTTTGGGCATTATAAATGGATCATTTAATTGTGAAATTGAATTTGATGCCCATATTATTTTCATCACTTTTTTCAATAATAATTGTCCCATCATTTTAGGGTAAAATTTAAGAGATATTTGAGAAGATGACCCAGGAAAACGTAAGGAGATGAGTATCCTACAATCTGATTTCCGTAAAGTTTAGATGATTATTTTAACCAAGAATCTTAAAAGAAATAAGAGTAATTTAATAAAAAGTTAAACATTTAGAAACCATAAATAGAATTTAAAATAATTAATCGATAACACATAGCCAACAAACAAAGAAGTCACACCGATAGCGTAACTGTCCTGAATTTAATATAAACCAATCATTAAACCCAAAATTCTCCGAAAAAAAACAACACAACAAGAAATTGCTTGTGACTGCTGTCGATCGCATTGGAAAAACCGAAAAGGAAATGAGAACCGGTCATACTGGAAATCCACGTGGCTGATCTGGTGCTACCCCCAATAAATATTCGTGAAACATCAATTATAATTCAAATCAAGTTTGTAAACCTTTATGAACGTGTCACATAATTCTCGCCTTCTCCGAAAATGGCATTGCGCGTCAGCAGCTTGGCCACCTATATAAATTGTCTGCCTCCTGTTGTGATTTCAAAGCATCATTGCAGTTTTCGTCTTCTCTTACGCGTAACAGAATAATCATGGTCCCCAAGACTGTTCTCGTCACCGGTGGAGCCGGTTATATTGGCAGCCACACAGTTCTCCAGCTTTTGCTCGGCGGTTATAAGGCTGTCGTCGTCGACAACCTCGATAATGCTTCTGAAGTTGCTATACTCAGAGTCAAGGAGCTCGCTGGCGAATTCGGGAGTAATCTTTCCTTTCATAAGGTGCCCGGCCTCTTTTACATGCGTTTGCGTTTTGCTCAGTTTTGTTGCATGGCTTTGCGGACATCAGAATTTCATATTTGGTGTTTTTCTTTTCTTCTAAAGGCGGAAATTTTCGTCTGGATAATTGATTTAGGTTTACCAATTCGCGCTTTCTGTTCTAATTCGTAACTGTTAGATTGGATTTGATTAATTTGGTTTAAGTTGATGCTCGGTTCGTTGCGAATTGTGATTTTCCGTTGGTCTAAATGGTAAAAGTGTTGTGCTTTAATCCCTGTCATGGCTAACGAAGAGATGGCGACAGGTTAGAATGCTTTAGATTTATTGCCTTAGGTGTCCTGTCCGCTTCGCAATTAACCCAATTTGTCGGTGGTGTGTACTTTGATGTGTTGTAAATTTAAAGAATTTGTTCTGCTGTTGGATCCAATCTCATTCTATTGCTTTCGTTGATGTCTGATTTGATTTAAATATAGGAAAAAACTAGTCTCACAATTGTTTTGTTGCAAAAAGCCCACACCTAATCGTGTGACCTGTAAGAGTCAATAAATTTAGTAGTATAAATTTTGATTTATGAGGATTAAGTGAGATAAAATTGTGGGAATTATAGGGCTCTTAAATAAAATTGTATTTATACATGTTATCCTCCCCTACCCAATAATCAATATGTTGACTTCAACTGGTCTACTATTAGGTCAGGGTTGACCTGGTTTTTAACTCGAAGGTGATTACATCTTTTGCATTCAAACTTTCTTTTAATCTGTTCGTTTTCAGACTCTGGTAAAAATTTCTATGAACGGATGAAGTTAAGTTATCAGTATTGTTGGTATCTTGGCTATACCGAATCTACTTTAAATGTCTTGATTACAAATAGTCTGGCAGTGGTAACATGGGAGCCAAAAACTTTAGTTACCTAATTTTACATCTTGTTGCCTAAACATGTTCAGCATAAAAATTAATTATGGTTAGTTTGATTTTGTAATATCCTATTGTTTACGTTATATTCTGCACACTGCAGGTAGACCTGCGGGACAGAGCTGCACTTGAGAAAATTTTTGCTTCCACAAAGTAAGGATTATGACAGAAGTTTCTGTCTATAAAATTAAAAATTGATTTGTCTTTTCCTGTTGATGCTTTATGTTGGCTCATAGTTCTTCATTGTAATTGTATCTGAACTCTATCATTTGTTGTAGATTTGATGCTGTGATACATTTTGCTGGACTGAAAGCAGTAGGTGAAAGTGTGCAGAAACCATTACTTTACTACAACAACAACTTGATTGGGACAATCACTCTGTTGGAAGTCATGGCTGCCCATGGATGTAAGAAGGTAATTTTTTTGTTTTATTTGGTTGGCCGTGTCAGTAGATTTCAACTGCCTAAGGAATTATCACTACTTTGGTCTGACTTCGATGGTATGGTAATGTTTTTCCTATTTTAATTCTTCTTGTCTATGGAGTTCCTTCTTATTGCTTGGAATGCAACTTGTCTTGGGCTGATGGAAGTGCCCACAAATGTTCTTGTGTAATTTATAAGTTTGAGACTTTGAGCCAAGCGCTTGACTCCAACAGCCATGAAGGAATAATGTTAACTAATGTTATCAAATATTCTGGCGATTGATGCTTTCGCTGCTGCAACCTGCTGTTGTTGTGAACTTGCGATTATGTTGAATGATTTTGTATTGAGTTGTCTCTCTATATGTCTTATTATCTCAAAGCAGCATTCGTATTGAAACATTAAGGGAGTATCCATTACCCCTTTTATAGTCATTTAGTGGTTATAATGGGATACTAACTTAGTCATTTAGTGGTGATAGTGGGAAACTATCAAGCCATTTGATTATTACTTTTTGCTGAAAACAGTTATTATAAACCACATAATTGAGCTATTACACTTCACAGTCTTGATTTTTCTTCTTTTAGTCCCTTAACTGTATTGTTACCTTCAAGTTTATCTTCAAATTGGTAATGCATTACATTGCCTTGATGCTTTAGTCTGCCTATCTGACTGATTTCATGTTTCTCAAATGATTTCAGCTTGTGTTTTCATCCTCAGCTACTGTATATGGTTGGCCAAAGGAAGTTCCTTGTACAGAAGAGTTTCCTCTCTCAGCAATGAACCCTTATGGACGAACCAAGGTATGAGTAGGAATCTGTGAAGTGTAACTTTTAAACTGGGGATAAGAGAACCTTGGAAGGTGTTGGGCCTTGAACAGAGAGTTTCAGTAATTTGGTGATTGATAGAAATGCTTTTCTCAGAATCTAGTATTGATATCAGATAAGGTTTGTCTTTCAGCTGATCATTGAGGAAATTTGTCGTGATATCTTTCGTGCTGAGTCAGAATGGAAAATAATATTGTTGAGGTACTTCAACCCAGTTGGTGCACATCCTAGTGGTCATATTGGTGAGGATCCTCGTGGAATTCCAAACAATCTAATGCCATTTGTTCAGCAAGTAGCAGTTGGTAGACGCCCAGCCCTAACAGTTTTTGGAAATGATTATAATACAGTTGATGGCACTGGGGTAAGTTATCATTGTTTAAGACTCGTTGTCATGCATTTTTTTCCCTGAAAAATTGCATGAAGTCCCACCAACACATCAATCTTGAGTGTTAAGTCTACCCATTGTTTCTCTTTAGTTTGAAGTTGCTGAATCTTACAAGCTGCACTTCATATGAGTGTTAGCTCATGTGAGTGGAAATCCTAAAGTATCAGAATTACAGTTGGGGCTTTCACACACAGAGCCTCCCCCTTACCCCCCCCCCCCCCCCCCCCAACCCCCTTCTCCCAACCAAAAAAAAAGAGAAAGGAAACCCCTGGTCTTGTGGGTGTTTTGATTAAGGAAAATAACGTTCCTTCATATGACTTGATTTGTCTTATACATTCTTCCAGTTGCTGGCTTCTGTTAAGCATGTATGTATTTATCTTCTTGTTTTGAAATTCAACTTTTAATTATTTCATAAAGAATCTAACTGGGTGGATCTTATCTTAATGTCCAGGTGCGTGACTACATTCATGTTGTTGATCTAGCAGATGGGCACATTGCTGCATTGTGTAAATTAGATGATCCAAAAATAGGTATTACTCCAAATGTATCATAAATCATAATGTTTGAATAATTTACTCAGTTTATCTATTTAGGTAGAGTCTCTGACAGTAGCAATGTTTTGCAATGGTGTTTGATTTTATAGTTAATCATGTCTTTTGTATTTGTTCCTCTCATTTTCCTTCTTTTTGGTGGTACAAAATATCATTAGTGGTAGCATGACATTAGTATTCATGGTGGGTGTATACAGGTTGTGAGGTATATAACTTGGGAACTGGAAAGGGGACATCAGTTTTGGAGATGGTTAGGGCTTTTGAAAAGGCCTCTGGAAAGGTAATAGACTACTGTTTTTATTTTTAGTCTTGTACTTGTCACCATATTCCTCTCTGTCAATTTTAGTGCTATTGTTTTCTTAAAATACTTTGTTTCTCAGTTTCATGAGAAAAAAATCTTTTTTTTCCCCGGGGAGGGGTTGTTTTGAATCTTGCAGAGAATGTAGCAATTTATGAGACATGCTTTGTGTAGATGCATTCGTGGTGTGTGCTCAGTTATCTATTCATTTTGCAGTCTGGTGTTGGGGCCCCAAGATGAAGATTTATGTATAGTCTTTTGTAATAATGACTGAGTTGGTTGTTTTATCTTCCTTTAAATGAACTGGAGATATGTATCTTCTCAAAGTTATCATGGTATAGTTGGGTGTTAACTGTATTAAGATGCAAGAAAATGGATGGTGTGTGGCGCTAGATGAAACATTGTAGTACTTTGGTTAGTTGCACAGATGCAAATGGTTTTGGTGCACCCCTTATTTTGTCATCTTGATGATATTGATTGCTGTAGATCACAAAATGTTTTAAGGGACAAATATTTGCCTTTTAGGATTTTTCCTACTACCGAACTGATATTTAGGCTTCACTTTCATGTTTTAGAAGATTGAAGGTTACTTCATATCCTTTAGACCTCAAACATCTCAAAGCTTTTCATTTATAATATATTTGGGTTGAGCTTGTCTTTAGTACATGACTTAATAATTTATACTACTGTCCAGAAAATTTCACTTGTGATGGCTGGCCGGAGACCTGGTGATGCTGAAATTGTTTATGCATCAACAAAGAAAGCAGAGGGGGAACTTAAGTGGAAGTAAGTGTTAATGTGCTTTTAAATGAAAATTGTTGTAACATATTCCCATTTGGAATTTCTTATGATCCAACGGATCTTGGGTTCATTTTCTAATTTTTTGCTTAAACAGAACAAGATTTGTTGTTGGTCATCATCATCTTCTTCCTTCTCGTTAATATCACTAGCAGTGACACTGACTGCTAGGTCTTAAAACACCTTTACATACATTTGGGTCCTTCAGCCCCTGCAGATTAAAACTATTCTGCTGGGAAACTTGTAATCTAGTCAATATAAATTCTGGATAAGGTTTTGTTGATTTTTTTTTTCTCCCACAAAATTATTTGTCTTGCAGGACAAAATATGGCATTGATGAGATGTGTCGTGATCAATGGAATTGGGCTAGCAAAAACCCTTACGGCTATGAATCACAGGAGTCCACCAATAAACGTTAATAATTGTTAAATATACATGATGCTCTCTAATAGGATTGCAGTGCTCCTTCACACCGCAGGCCTTGTGAATTTAGGTTTTCCTACAGCATTTTTAGCTAATTTAAGTTGACAAATATTTACATTCTTACGATTTGTAGTCATATGGCAAATAAGCAGTGGTTTACTGTAATTCATTTGAGGTTCCATAATTTTTTCCTTAGAGGTTACTGGATGAGGGTCCTTTCATGTTCTTGAGGAATATGATAGCATCCCGTTTTGTAAAGCTAAGCCACAGATTTACTTTTAGGATATCTAACATGTATAATCTTTTCATACAACCACACTAAAGTGTTAGTTTAAAGTATTCATTTTGCTTTTCCTCCTATCCTCTCTTTGGTTTTCGAAGTCTTGACCTGGTGATCTCATTCTAAGTCTAATAGCTTTAAGTGGCAGCCACAAATTCACGACAAGATCATTCTTATGATGAAAGCATCATTTGCAGGCGTTTAGGATAGAAAATTCACTGTAAACGCAGATGTAGAATTAGTAATGAAGAAGTCACGTCTTGTCAGTTTTTGCTGATACAAAGCCATTTAGTTATTCACAGCCATATATGATAAGAAAGCCCCTGCAAAGAAAATTACAATTTCATTGATGCATTTCGGTATTTAGAAGTTAGAAGCCCATACTAAAGAAGCTGTTTAATGGACTACTGGTTAGTTCATTCTGCAAGTCATGCATGAAATGCAGTAATTGAAAAGGCTAATACTTGCGTTTGAGATGAGAACTTTTGCAGTGAAGACAAAATCAGCATTGTCGGTAGAAAACTTTTGCAATAAGAAAGGAGCCCAAATAAGCAGGCCTCTTAATTTTGAAGGAGTTTGTGTTGCAAGCAAATCTAAACTTTTGTGTTGTTTGGCCTTGAACTCGCTGATTATTCTAATTAGTCTGAGAGAAGAATGTACTCGAAAAGTGCAAAACAAAACCAAAAACTAATTTTTATTAACAAAAAACATAAATTACCTGTAGGTGAATACTAAAAAATATTGCTTGACATGATACATGGAATAATTTAAATATACATCCTCAAATTTAAACTCGAAGTAATAACCTTCTTCTAGAAAAACATCAGCTGATATTTGTTTGAAATTATGGGGGTTTTGTAGAACTTGATCCACCGTTGCATTCATCTCAATTGAATTTTGTTCTTTCTTTTCCATTTGATTCGAGGAGGGCAAGTTGTTTCTTGATATTGATGGCCTAGATGCTTCTTTTTTTGTTAATAAGAAAATGGTGAAGCAATAAGCTGACTTGGGGCTCTGGAACACAATAATATCTCCCTTTGAGGAACCCCATCCGATATATATCGAATGAAAAGTTAAACAACATGTTATCCTATTGATCATAGTTTGGTTCAATCTTTTGAACATGTCGTGTTAATTGCTAAATTCCAAAATACTACTCATAATATTGGTCTCTAACCTCATCTGAATAATTTAGATAACAAAATATATAAAGAGCTAAATCAGATGTTACGCACATATTGGACATGTTAAATATGATATTTAATAAATAAAAAATATGCGCGTCTTAATCATACAATCGAAATTGAATGCTAAAAAAGATAATTTTCTTTTATTATCAATTTGGTGTGGACTGCAGGAGCAGTACGGGCAAAGTCACCAATAAGGACAATGCACCGATGATCTCGCCTGTCTGAAGCCTTTAAAAAGTTGAGTTACAGTGGCTGTGGTAGTCATTTCAAACAAGGTATAAGAGCAGCTGTCCGTTTTGGTGGTTGCTTGCTTGGGTCTCGTCGTTTCAAAAACAATTCCACGCACTAATGCGAATACGCGCTTTACAGCTTCAAACCTATCTCCTCTCGCCGGCAGATCTACATCACTTTGCAGGCGATTCAAGCTATATTTGAATCCCTTTACCTGATCTCTTACCTCTCAAAAACAATTTCCCATGGAGAGCCTAATTTCTCTAGTCAACAAGATCCAAAGAGCTTGTACTGCTTTAGGTGACCACGGCGAAGCTAGTGCATTGCCCACTCTATGGGACTCCCTCCCTGCTATTGCCGTCGTCGGTGGCCAGGTCAGCTCCGATCTCCTGCTCCTTACTTTGTTCTGCTCTTGTTAGCTTTTATACTGATCTGACCTTATACCTAAATCCAGACTGAAGATTCTCCTGAACTGGAAGTTGCTTATAGTATTCTATTCTCTCTCTCTCTCTCTCTCTCTCTCTCTCTCTCTCTCTCTCTATATATATATATATATATATATATATATATATATATATATATATATATATACATGCTCATCTTTATCCACATGTTTGGAAGATTCTTCCCCGTTCGGCAAAAATAAATTGGGATTAGGTTTTATGCTATCAGATGGTTAAGCTTTTAAAGTGGCTGATGAGGTTTTGATTTGAGGATGGCATCAATTGGAATAGCTACTTGAGCCCGCCGCTTGATCTATTTTAAGCGAGTTATGCGGCCGATAAGTTGTTTTCTATATTTCATCTTATCGACTCAGTCATACTATTTAGCTGCCGTTTCTTTCTCAGGATATTGCATTTTCTTCCCTTCGACGATTCCAGGAAAAAAAAAAAAATCAGTTAGTTTTTTATTAGTACATCAACTTTCCTGGCTTGGTAGGAGAAATAATCTTAGTTCTCTCTTAAGTGCCAACCAAATTGAAGATTCAAATTAGAATGGCACCACTTTTTTTTTTTTTTTATTGGTGGGGGGTGGAATTATGCAAAACCTACCATATATTAGCTAAAGAACAGGAGACAAGTCGAGTAGTAAACATGAAGACCTTTGCTATATGCACATAGAAAATGGAGGTGGAACCTCTTTAAAAACAAAAAAACTTATTTGAGGAGCAGTGACAATTTGGTAAGGGGGGCCCTACAATCTATTTGTTTCTCGATGCCCATCAGAAAGTATAAACAAGTGGAACTTCCCAAGATAATACCTGCAGTCATTTAAGATTGTTGCTAGGCGAAGATTAGTATCTTTAATATCGAGCAACACCATAGGAGTTTGGGATTCATATTGTAGAATAAAAACTGCCACTTAATTTTTGGTTATATTTTGATTTGACATTGGCAAATGAAGGAATTTGGTTTTAGAATTTAAACCTCCATTGGATTTATTTATATGGACCGTCTTAGTTGCCTATGTAGGTCTTTTAAAGAGTAGTGCATGAATTCAATTAATAAGATTCTGCACTATAATAAGCTAGTTAGAAGTGTTATTATGTCATTTGCAGGAGGATGGTTTATTTTCTCTTTGGTTTATGGAAAGTTGAGTATCTGTAGCATGCTTCGAAAGGCATTGTGCTTTCCTAATGTATATGAGTGAAAATTTTTGGTTAAACATGGTCATTGTATTTTCTTTCAGAGCTCTGGAAAGTCTTCTGTATTGGAGAGCGTTGTTGGCAAGGATTTCTTACCTCGAGGATCAGGTAATTATAACAATAACATCTGGCTATGCCTTTTACATTATTACCATTTTTAAATGTTGGGCATTAATGCATACAAAATATTTGCAGGGATTGTTACCCGGCGACCTCTTGTCTTGCAGCTTCACAAGGCTGAAGAGGGCAGCAGAGAGTATGCAGAATTTCTACACCTCCCAAGGAAGAGGTTTACAGATTTTGGTAGATACCTTAATCTCAAGTTTGATTTCTTTATAATTATTGCTATTATCGTGCACTATATCATTCAGGAAGTTTCTCCAAGGGTATTCTTATTTGAATGATTGAAGCTTAGTTAACCATATGGACTTTTTTTATTATTAAACTTTGTCAATTTCTTTGTTTTAGTTGGTGCATATATATTTACATTAAATATTACTGATAATCTAATTTGTGTAGCTGCTGTGAGGAAAGAGATTCAAGATGAAACTGATAGAGAGACTGGACGGACGAAGCAAATATCAAGTGTCCCAATTCATCTTAGTATATATTCTCCTAATGGTGTGTGTGGAATTAATTTTCTTTATTATTCTTCTGTTTCATCGTTTCTGGCTATCTATTATATCCTGTATAGATTGGCCAACATGAATGCTTAGTAAATAATAACATTATGTCTTGATTTATTTAACTATTCTGTAACTTTTAGTAATATCTTGGTCTTTTGCAGTTGTTAACCTGACACTCATTGATCTTCCTGGGCTTACAAAGGTAGCTGTAGGTAAGCAACAGAGTGACATGTCTTTCTTGTCCATGGTTTCCTGCAACCAAGTGTGACTTGTTCAAATTATATTCGGATGAATGAGACGCTAACTGATGGTCCTGTGGAACACAGAGGGTCAACCAGATAGTATTGTGCAAGACATTGAGAATATGGTTCGCTCCTACATTGAGAAGGTAGTGCCCATTCAAGTGTTGGAGCTTCGAATATTCCATAGCATGCATAGAGAGCAAACTTTGTGAGCAAACATATAACATTTTACTTGACTGCCAGAAGTTATGATATATATCTTGAATCTAGATTTTCATTTTTAAAATTTATCTTGGATAGTTGGCTGATTGAGCTGAAATCTAGAAATTTCTGAACCTTCTGGATTTTATAATTTGTACTTCTAGAATTTTTTTGAAGGAACTATTTTCTCAAAGATTTTACTATGTAGTAAATGTTGGATACTGAATTACTGATATTAATTTGCAGCCAAACTGTATAATTTTGGCTATTTCACCCGCCAATCAAGATCTTGCAACATCTGATGCTATTAAGATTTCTCGTGAAGTGGACCCTTCTGGTAATTTCATGATTTTCTTTTCCATATGCAAATGGTATATCGGTGTTTTAATTCTTAGTTTATTATATAATATTTTCAGGGGAGAGGACGTTTGGAGTCTTGACAAAGATCGATCTCATGGATAAGGGTACTGATGCTGTTGATGTAAGTTAATCAATCTTTAATTTCTAATCAAACAACATGCAATGATATGGTGACACTGCATTTCTTGGTCAAAAGGTATTTAAAACTGTTTCATGGTAGTGCTGTTATCATCTTTGGATATGCATTCCTCCCTTCTTAAGATGGCTGTACTAAAATCCCCACTGTTTGAGCCATCATTTAGTGGATACTGAAGTGGTGAGCAAGCATAAAAATTGTTGATTTCTAGAAATGACTTAACTTTTCGTGTCAAAAGGTACCTCTTGCACTCAACAATGGGGCTGTCGTGGGTGGACATATATAAAGTTTTTTTCCCCTTTTAAAGTATATTTTACCATATTAAAATTTAAAAGTGAAAATTTACAACAACACATAATATCTTATCCTATTAGTTGGGGTTGGTTATATGGATCAAACGACGCCATAAGATTTTATCAGAAACCAAGTTGTCAGAAATATCATTTATTCAAATGTTTTTTTTAATAATCTCAGTTTCAAATATATATTAGAAAATGATCTCAGTTTCAATGAACACTGGTATCTTATTTATTCTTTGTTCAATTTTTCTAATTTAAGGAAATAGACACTACTGAATGAGATATGTTTTCAAAGGTTCTTTTGGCTTTTCTATGCAAGAAAGTCTTCCAATTCCTCAGCTATTAGGAGCCAGAGCATGCTTTATGCACAACCAGAAACAAAAAACCTTTGAACCATAGGTAATATTGTGAGTTATTTATTAGCTTCTAACCTCTCCTAGGAATCAAAACACTGACAGTCTGACATTGTCTCAATAATATCCTCTCCTAGTCCTAGTAGCATAGCTTAAAGTCATAGAATCATGTTGATAAGGGAGGAGAACGGCATCTATGTATCTTGGGTTTAAAGTAATATTTCTGATGCTGGATTCAGCTTAGTCTCATGAACCCTTATTCACCTCTCCTTTTTATGACATGTCCCTTTAGAATAGACACCCAATTCACTATCGGCAACACTTAGTCCAGCTACCTGAATTAGTACTGATCTCCGTGTTACATTTGTTTGAGATGCTTCAGATATTGGAGGGGAGAGCTTACAGGTTAAAGTATCCTTGGATCGGTGTTGTAAATCGATCACAAGCAGATATAAACAAGAATGTTGACATGATTGCTGCTAGGCGTAGAGAGCATGAGTATTTTGCAAACACCCCTGAATATAAGCACCTTGCTCACAGAATGGGTTCTGAACATCTTGCAAAGATGCTCTCAAAGGTACAAAACTGAAGATTTGCCCTTACTGAACATTATTTGAATAATTTTTCTTATTATTATATGCAATTCTTGTTGTATTATTTCTAATAATTAAATCACAATGCTTTATATCTCAGCATTTGGAGATTGTAATTAAGTCTAAAATTCCGGGCATTCAGTCCCTAATTAACAAAACAATCGTGGAACTGGAGGCTGAACTGAGTCGTTTAGGAAAGCCTATTGCAGCTGATGCTGGGGTAAGTTTGCTCTTTATTGCTTAATCGGTTCCAATGCATCAATTCTAAAACCTTTGGCTATTTTATACATGTCCAGTGCTGATAGATATCTAGTCTTATCTTCCATCTTTCTATCATTGTGTTTGTGACTGTGTGTGTGTGTAGGGGATGCATGACTGAATGTCCAATAATTTATCCATTGATTCTAGTTAGCTCATTTATAGTAGCTACGGTGGTGAGATGATATTATGGCACTCCATTTTCAGGGGAGCCTCACTTTTTATTAGAATTTTCTGTTGACACATTGCCTCTCACATGCAGGGCAAGTTGTATGCAATCATGGAAATATGCCGTTCCTTTGATCAAATATTCAAAGAACATCTTGATGGCGTGTATGTACTGTGTTTCTCATCTTTCTTAATAATTCATTGCCTTGTCCCCTTTGTTTCACAATATCCTTTATGCTCTATTCATTTTCCCAAACTAATTTCAATAATTTGTCAATATCTTTGACAGGCGGCCTGGAGGTGATAAAATTTATAATGTCTTTGACAATCAGCTCCCTGCAGCTTTGAAGAGACTGCAGTTCGACAAGCAGCTTTCAATGGAAAATATACGGAAACTAATTACAGAAGCTGATGGGTATCAACCTCATCTAATAGCTCCTGAGCAAGGATACCGTCGACTCATTGAATCTTCCTTAACTACAATCAGGGGCCCTGCTGAGGCAGCTGTTGATGCGGTATGCATGAATTGGTGGAAGATTGTATTGCATATATTCTGTTTTTAAACTAATCAATCTGTGACCCTGAAGCAAATTTGTAATTAGTCATTTTCTTTTGAAATTGACATGCAAGGAAATTGAATTGGCTCTGTATATTATTAATAACGGTTGAGTTGCATCTCTCTCAGTTAGTTCGTAGAACTTAATACTGCGCTTCTCAACTCAACTAACAAGCTGTAGGATGTTTACTGAAATTATAAGCTTGTTGCCCAATTAACATGTCTGATGTTTTATTTTTCCGTCTTCATAAGAAATTTAGGTCAACATCTTTTAACCGGTTCTGCTGATCCCACAAATAAATACTCACTCAAAAGAATCTGGGTCATTAAGTCTCACAGTTCAGAATTGAGCATTTAGTAGCTCCCATTAAGTGGGGGCTACTTTATCCTCTTTTATCATTATCAAGAAATGATTTTTGTGAAAGAATCAGCACCATCAACTGAAAGGTCAACATTAAAAGGCGCTCCTCCCAATGGAAGTTTATTTGCCCCCAAAACCCTTTTCCTTAGAGTTCCAAGTTGTTGTCTTAACCTTCTTACTGATCAAAACTCTCCCTTCAACCTTAATCATTAACATTTGCACTGGCGAAATTTACAGATTTCATATTTTGGTGTAATGTGTATGACACAGTTTATCCAGTTTAATATGCAACAATTTGTTTTGCTGTTTTTTCTGTTCATACTCATTGATGTCTTATTTTGCATTGAATCTTCCAGGTTCATTCCTTACTGAAGGATTTAGTTCACAAGTCTGTTAGTGAGACTTTGGTATGTTCCTGACAGTACTAAAGTCTGTCGTTTCCATTCTACCTCTTGCCACTATGTTTTTGCTTAGTAATTTTTATACTTCTTGGTATCATGCTTTTGTTCCAAATATTCTATAAGGAAGGTTCATTATGCAGTCTCACTTAAAATAAGTGACTTTAATATTTGAATGTTTAAAATGTGCAGATAGTTTTGGCATTTCTTTTGGCCAATATGCTTAGATGCTTTTGTACATTAATCCAGTACCCTCTGCATTACTGCATTGAGGGCTATCTGAAGTGGTGGAAGTTAAAAAGAAATGACAAAGACCTTTAAATTTACTCTCAATTTTAGAAGCTTTAATTGAAGAGTAATAAAGAGCTCAAAATGTCATGCAGGAGAAAAAACACTGCCTGATACATTGAGACATAGGCCATGGGTGTTGTGAGTGCGAATGTTTCTATCTTTTAAGTTGTCCAAAGTAAAGGATAAGTCTGCAATTTGGGGTTATTTTTTTTGGCCCCTCTTTCATTGCGTCTAAAAGGTAGGTTGACTGTCCTTAATGATAACCGTATGTTATTAAACTAAGGCTGCGTGGAATTTTTTATTGGTTTTTGATTTTCACAAACTTATAGCTGTAACATCTTTCTTCTAGCCAATCATTTGGTTCACAATTCTTCCAGCTAACACATAAGATTTTGATTTGTTTAATTCACAGGAATTGAAGCAATATCCTGGTCTCCGGGTTGAGGTTGGGAATGCAGCTATTGATTCACTAGAAAGGATGAAGGATGAAAGCAAAAAAGCATCACTACAGCTAGTCGATATGGAATGTGGGTATCTCACAGTTGATTTCTTTAGGAAGCTTCCCCAAGATGTTGACAAGGGTGGCAATCCTACTCATTCACTTTATGATAGATATAATGATTCTTATCTTAGGCGAATTGGTAAGCGTTGCAAAATGAAGTCAATATAGCTTGCCTTTCTTTTTTGTTTAATATAACTTGTCCTTCGTCAAATATTGGAAATGTATTGGCCATTTACGCCATTCACAATCTCTCTGCATAAACAGGAGCCACGGTTTTATCTTATGTCAACATGGTTTGTGCTAGTCTGCGGCATTCCATTCCCAAGTCCATTGTCTATTGTCAAGTGCGGGAGGCTAAACGAAGCCTGCTTGATCATTTTTATACTGAGCTAGGCAAAATGGAGGTGAATATAAATTCATATTTCCAAGATTTATGATGTATTTTTTTTCCTGGAGCTGTTTTTATTTTGCTTTGGTGTTTGGCAAAGAAATGAAAAATTTATTCCCGTATAAATTATATTTGCAGCCAAAGCGTTTGTCATCGTTACTGAATGAGGATCCTGCAGTTATGGAGCGACGTAGTGCCCTTGCAAAGAGGCTAGAGTTATATCGGAGTGCACAAGCTGAAATAGATGCTGTTGCTTGGTCCAAGTAGATGGGTGTCATGTGCATCACTTTTATACATGGAGAGGCATCACTATATCACGTTTAATCTTCAAGCATTTTTTTCTAAAAATTTTTCTGTATCTAAGTAAGCATTTCGGTTTTTATTTTATTTCAAAATGTAATATCATCATTAGTAGATGTGATTCAGAAAAAATTGATATTTTTTGGGCGATATTATTTGAGCGCCTTCATTTCCTATATAAATTTTTCATTCTTCCCCACTCACATGTGTAACGTGTAATTCAAGTCTATGCCCATTAATAACTTCGCCAGGTAAATTGTCTAAATTTCCATCTATAATTGTGTTAGTTTCATGAGTTCCCAGAATTCCAACGAGGATGATTATGGATGCTATTTACTAAAAAAATGAGAAGCCAGAACTGTAAATTGTTTAATTCAATGACATCACGACAGAGAGATTGGGCCCAAAAAAATTGCACTAGTGAGGTTTTACGAACGCTTCGTCTTTCAACCAGATAACTACAAGCGACTAAGCCCTATACCATACAACGTCGTCTATGCAACATTTTCGTGAATTAGAAATTGCAAGTCCAGAGTGCGATTAGGACGTGATCTGGGGGAACAGATACGTAATAGCCAAAAGCGTCTCCAGTCAGCTGTCACCAAAGACTTTACTACGATTCTAAAGATCCCTTCGATTTGCATTCTTTGGTTTGGGGATCTGCTTTCTGTGACCGGTGATTTTCACTCCTTTGAGGTACATTTTTCTCTTTGATTTCAAAATGTTTCCGGTTTTCATCTAACTGATTATTTTTCTTTTCCTTGTGCAATGCAAATCTGTCCTCCGAATTCAATCTCTTGGGTATTCATCCAATTATCTGTATATTTGGATGCTTTTTGTTTTTTTTTTTAGTTTTTACTTTTGGGAATTAGGGTTTAGATTCTCTCCAAAATTGAACTCTAGTTTTCTCTCGCATCATGTTTTGTGGCTGATAAATGATGATATGATTGCGATTCATGTGAATCTGGTTTATTAGTCTCATTGGAACATTGGGATTATTAAATATGACCTGCAATTGAGTTTATTAGATTTTTTTCTTTTTTAAGCAAAAGGGGTAAATGTGCTCTAAAATTGGATGCTTGATGGATAAAAACCAATTTAGCGTCTTTAGATCCTAGTTGTTGCTGGTCTTCCCTGTTTTATGAAGTTTTCACAGGAAGTCCGTCTTACTTTATACAGGTGCTAAAAGACAACATTGGCAAGCAGTTTGATCGCATCATTGTGTTGGTTTAGATGCGGCTGTTTAGCAGGAAGACAATTTCAGCTTTAGGCTGAAAATTTCTTTGCTGCGAAGGGTGTTGATGATTGTCCCTAGTGGTCAAACTCATTATCTGGACACGACTAGATAATTTGCTTTTTGGAGGCAAAAGGTTTCTTGCTGTGATGTGAATTGAGATTTCATCCAACAGTTTCTTCTTTTTTTTAATGAATATCACCAGAAATTTTTTAAATATGCTCTTTCATGGACGTAGACAATATGTCTGCTTGATTTACCAATTTTCATGCTTGCAGTCAAGGAGTGTAAGTGTCAGAAGTTTAACTTATTTGGTTGTTGATCTACACGATTTCACTCAGCTGTTGTCAAAGATGCCATAGATTGGAGTGTAGATATTCCAAGGCAACGGCCTTTGTGTTGTTGACATGATTTCTGAAACAAAGTTAATCTGAAGCATTTTTTATGTGAAACAGTTTATTTGGTACAAATTATAATAAATCAGTGGCGTTTCTTTTTCTTTTTGACTTCCTGAAGATACTGAGAAGGAGGACAGCAGGGAAAGCATAGAGTGTAATGGCTTCTGAGAGGGAACATTTTGACCTCTCTGGACCCTTACATCTAACTTTTGTTGACTGGTAAGACCTATCCATGTGTTCGCTTATGTCTTTCTAGAACTGTGTTTTTTTCTTTTTTAGGTTGCACAAAGTATTCAAGTTATTAAAATTAGAATCTGAATAAATTAAACTTTGTCTTTTGGACGTAAAGCTTTCATATTGAAAATGCTAGTTGACTAAGATTATTTTAAAATCCCATATTATCTGAGGCTTGGCATGCTTTATTTTTCGTATTAGGATATTGCTAACACAAGAACATATGCCCTCTAATACAGGGATAATGCATATCATCGAATGTCAGTTGCTGCTAGTTTAGTCCAGGGTGTTTACATTCTAGAAAGAGATCGCCAAGAAAGACGTGAAGGTCCTAATGCTCTCGCACCTCCTTGGTGGTCGTTTTTTCATTTTCAGTTGTTTCGTCCGCTTGTTGATGATGTTGATTCTTCTATTTTTGGGGCTATCTATGAGTTCAAGCCTCCAGCATCTGGGTGTAATGACAATTTATATAAAAGTCCACGTTATGTGATTGCCTTTCGAGGAACCCTGAACAAGGCAGACTCAGTTTCACGTGATGTTGAGTTGGATATCCACTTTGTCCGGAATGGACTTCATCAGACATCTCGCTCTGACATAGCTATCCAGGCTGTTCGTAACATGGTTACTGCTGTAAGTGATTCAAATGTTTGGTTGGCTGGCCACTCCCTGGGATCAGCCATGGCAATGCTTACTGGGAAAACAATGGCCAAGACTGGCTTGTTTCTTGAATCTTTTCTTTTTAACCCTCCTTTTGTTTCTGCTCCAATCGAGAGAATCAAGGATAAGAAATTGAAACATGGGCTTCGAATTGCTGGCAGCGTGATAACAGCCGGACTCACCATTGCTATGAAAGTTAAGCAGCAGAAGAACTTGTCCTTGGATACTTTTGCTGCTTTGTCAGCCTGGGTTCCATGTTTATTTGTGAATCCGTCAGACCACATCTGCTCAGAGTATATTGGATATTTTGAACACAGAAAGAAAATGGAGGAGATTGGAGCAGGAGGCATTGAAAGGTTAGCAACTCAAAACTCAATTGGTGGTTTGCTGATGAGTGCGTTTGGAAAGGAATCTGAACCCCTGCATCTCATTCCGTCAGCATCTCTGACAGTTAATGTAACTCCTTCACGGAATTTTAAAGAAGCCCATGGGATTCACCAGTGGTGGAAGCCTGAGTTGCGCCTGGAATACAAGCTCTACAAGTACAATTAGTTGTAGATTTTGGAACGTGTTGGCGGATGTATATTTGATGCTCTTGGTTCTGGTTTTCTATGTGAGTACTGATAAAGTTTATTTGAATTTGAGAAATGTAAATTACAGAAGGTTCGCTTGAACTCCGTGTTATATATATGGAAGCACCATCGAAATCGAAGCAAAGGTGCCTGTTGGAACTGTGAGTTTTGAGGGTCATAAACATGGATCACACGCGCACATAAATGATGATGAGGTGGTGTTGGACATGGTAACAATAATTAACTTTTGGTTGTTTTCTGAAAAAGAAGTACAAGAAATCAATGTTTGTATGGTAGATTTCACGATGGCGGCGGTCATATTATTTTTTCTACGAAGTTATTTCATGGGTAATATTCAGTTAATCGTGAGAGAATCACAGGAAGGCTAGCTTGTTTACACTAAAATTTGTACGATCTCCTGGATGCATTCTCTTCAAATGAAGATAAGGATCTATTTGTTCTCCTCTATAATAATTTTGCTTGATACTTTTGCAGTGGAGACATCATAATTCTGTATGATATCTTCTGCTATATGTTAATGATACTTCTTTAAGATGAATACTCGATGTTATCATCTTCAAGATTTTTCTTGAGAGCAGAGATGTTTCATCTTCTAGCGATTTGCACTTGATTTCAAGTTATGAATGCATACGAGTTTAAGCTAAAACTCTCTTTTACTTTCTCCTGTAAATTTGAACACAGATCATATCTACAGATGCTTATGCTTAGGGGTAGTCGATTGTACTTCTATAATAGGATGCTTACTCGCGCTTGAATATAGACAGGTATAGACTCTCGAGTTTCTTGTATAGGGTTATACATATGAGGCATATTTAGGTGGCTTGCTATTGCATGCCTCTTGCTTGAATAATGCGTTTGAATATAGACGTGTATGTACTCCTTTTTATGAGTGAGCTTTCATTACCACGAACTCAACCATTCTCGTCTTGTTAAAATAATTCACTCAATGAGAGGAAAAGAAATAATGAATCAATCATAAATTACAATACGGGACCATGGAGTGCCATTGCTCATTTTAAAGCATATAAAAATGAGTAGAAGCCAAAACCAGACAAATTGGGGATAAAAAATTACCTGCTAGATATTGCATCAAAACACAAGCAATTCTCAAAGGACAGTCTCATAAGATTAAAAACTAATTTTTAAACAAATAAATTTGTCAGTGCTTAAAACCCAAACTTGTAAAAACCAAAGCATATATACTCACTGCATGGATGTGTCCTGTCACATTATGGCGCAACCAGTCTCAGGAGTGTAAAAGGGATGACGCTTCCGCGGCGGCGGTGCTTGAGGGAAAGACATAAAGGGAGTCTCGTAGTGTACTTGGTAGCATAAACAAGGATCCGCGTCTGCAAAATGAAGGGTCCCGAACTCGTTGACACCATTCCTATATGTAAGAGGAGCCATTGCCACATACTCATCGTAGTCAGCATAACGCCTAGGTATTCCTGATCTTCCATATTGGTAATGGTAATAGTGGTCATTACTCGGGTACCCATACCCATAATTGAAAGGTCCGCCGCAATGGTAATACCCACATCCAGCAAATGCAGGGTTCAACCCTACCCTGGGATCTCCACCGTAACTCGGGTACCCATACCCATGATGACTAGCTTCTGCATGCTTTCTTGCCTTGGCTTCCTTCCTCGATGCTTGTTCTCGCTTTCTGTGATACGAACCGGATGTGTTCTGGATAAATCCAAAGTAATAGAACTCATTTAACACCCATAAGATTTAAAGTTGAACCAAAGGAGAAATTAAGGAAAACAAAACAAGAACATGTAACACCGCAAACACGACTAGAATTTAGGTTTGTATGTTGGGGCTACCATGTGGTTGCAGGGCTCCATTGGACAACGGAGGTGAGAACTCGATCGCTAGGGAAAATATATGTAATATAATATGTGTGTGTCTTTGTCGGCGTGGTCAGAATACGCTTTGTTGCTGATCAGCGGGTCAGTTCACGTTTATACAGGAATTAATCTTATCATCTGTGATATGGTTCAATTTTATAGTCAGACATTTGAGATCTCTATCATAGAGAAAGAGCAACGCTGATGAGACATGGATCCAATGTAATCAAAGTTATATTGGGCTAAGTTTCGCGAGCGAAGCGCGGTTATGGAAATATTCTTTTATTTTATGACTATCTTAATTAGTGGGATTTTTATTTCCCATTATGTTGCCCTGTAATTTAATATCCCAATTTTATGAAGAAAACAAAGAAAATATGGAATTTGTTGTTTCTTTCTATTTATGAGAGAAAAATAATATTATTAAGAGTAATTACTTTATCTTTTTATTTTTAAAACTTACATTACACTTTATTATATTTATAGATATATTACCCATAACATTAATTTATTATAAATTATTGAAAATAATATTTATTGAATAGTAAATTTACTATAATTTATCAGAAATATCTTTACTAATGTGTAGTAAAATTTTTTTTATTAAAATTCATATTTTTCTTTTTGTAAAAATGATTTTATATGTGTCTTTTTACGATCATAATTTTTATAAAAAGTATAAAAAATACTACACACATTTTTTAAATGTTTTATACAAAATACTGAAAAAAAGGTTGTAAATATGTTTAATTATTTTATTTTGTGAAAATTTTGATAAATTATATAAAGAATTCATATAATACTATCAAGGAACTAAACATAAATTTTTATAAAAAAATTACTAAAGATGATAAATCATAATAAATTTATTACTTCATTAAAATTGTTAATAATTTATAATAAATTAAGTTTATGTATAATATATTTATAAATATAAAGAATAATTTTAAAAATAAAAGAAGATTTAAAAAAGTATAAAATAATAAAAACTAGAGTAATTTTTTACTCTATCAATAACGAACAAAAGCGCGTGGCAGTATTAGCGGGCGTGGCTCTCTAATACATGTTGGCTTCTGAGTCCGAAAACTTTATACACGTGCTGTACGGTCATTCTTACAACAAGAAGTCAAAAGTTGGGATCACACAGCCATTAACATGTAAGGCCATGAATAGACAGTAATGGTGTATGGGAATGTATCTTAATTATAGGGATTTTTTGATTGCGATGTTTAAGTAAAATTGAGACGCTAGGGCACCCTCCTTAATTGTAGATTTTTTTTTTTTTTGGGGTTGTCTTGTTATTTTTCAAACTTTTAAATTTATTATTCTTCCGCACTGACTATTTCTTTACTTTGAATCTCGCAAGTCAAGAGATTGGGATCCCATACAGCCTATGTCCCTGTTAGCTTCTTTTATCAAAATGGCGCTGATTAAAGGAACTTTATAAATTAATGTGGCACAAATCAGCTTTTACCCGCTTTTCACCATCTTTGCTTTCCAGCACACACCACTTCCTTTAGCCCAAGGGCTGGCCCCTAGAATGCGCCCTAACCTAACCCCACATCAGCTCTATGCTTCCCTCACTCATCCCCTTGCTTCCTTCCTTCCAATATGTTCCTAGTTCCTAGTCAATCATGAAGCATGGCATCCACTTTACTTAACCTCCAATTAAGCTCATCTTCAAATCAAAAGCTTCCCTCATCCTCTCTTTCTAACTCATACTTTCTCCCTTGATTTCCTTACTCTCAACTTCCTATCCATCGAGGATAACAACCCCTTCCCATAATACCATTTTCTTACCCAAAAATATTGAATTAATATTCAGTTTTACCTTATTATTTGGTTACACACAGATTCCTAATTTAAAGGGAGGGAAGAATAATACGAAATTTTGCATTAATCCGGGAAAATTACCATATTCACAATTCCATTCCTTCATTGTTATCCAATTCGGGGAACGCAACTTGTCCAAACATTAGCAATTCATAACTACAGTTACCAAAATAAAGATTAGAGATTGAGAGAAATAGATGAGAAAGAATTAGCAGTGGACACCTAACACAGATCCATCGTTCACGGCAATGGCCACCCTGCATCCAGCTTTTGCCTCCACATGATGACTGAAGAAGTGCAACACCTTCACTCGACCCTCCATCTCCATCCTCGACTCGATCTCCATCGTGGGCCCGACCCTCAACCCATTCACCCCATCGGCAAAGGCCGGGCCCAACCTTGTCGGCGTGGATAACGGAAAAGAGTGGACGGAGAAAGTTGCTGCCATGTATTGGGTTCTTCCCGCGTCGATCTTGCCGGCGGGGATGAACATGAAACCAACCTGGCTACCAGCGTAGAGAAGCTGGAGGGAGCTATCGTAGTGGGAAAAAGTGGCTCTGTTGGGATTTCTGACGGAGGCGTATTGGGAGAAAGTGAAATTAACGGTACCGTTAGAGACGGAGAACGAGGGTAGCTGGACGGCGCTAACGGTGATCCTGGGGTCCTGTGGCTTAAACACGGTGAAATAAACTATGAGGATGACAATGACGATAAAAATCAAGAAGATGCTAGCCACAATACAAGAGGCGAGGTTGGTGCGGCCCGAGGGCGGCCTCGGAGGCTTGGTCCTGACTCCCTCTCTGAATTGAATGTGGTGTGGATCCATGTTGAAAATTGAAAGAGAGAGAGGGGAAAAGAAGGGGCAAGAGGGTGCGGCACTGTAAGGCCTGCTTGGACATACAAGAACGAGTGGAAATTGCCAAACAGTGGTGCTCGAGACAGAGTGTGAAAGACAGGACCTTGCTTTCCTTTGCCCAGATCTTTTGTCTTGCAGGGAAGTGCCTTTCTTTTCTTGACTAACTCTCTGTGTTTATGTGCACTGTGTAACTTGAACTGGGGTTGATGGCCCTTTTGGCAATGGAATTCCGGTCCCACTTGTCACTTGTTTTGTAGGCTATATATAATGGAACATGGTCTATTTGGACACTTGCAATCCATATATTTTTCATATACATCCTTGTTATGATTATGTACCCTTCCATTAACACACCATAGTCCGTATAGTTTCCTAAATTTTGACTGCATCTATCCAGAAGGTTACATACATATAAATATGGAGAGATTGTGGTTACAATACATTCAGAATACGAATACTTCTATGCAAATCTCCGTTTCTTTTTTTTTTTTTTCCCAAACATAAATAATAAGCAACACTAAAGCGTTCATGCTTGTGTAAAACTGCTTAACTAAGATGCTTTCTTCGTATTAGGTACAAACTCTCTTATGACTTATGAGCAGAAAAAGTAAGACCCGGTCTTACTATACTATTATAAATTGGGTTTTAAAATTTTGATTTAAGAGTCTTCTAATTTAATTTATAAATTTAATAATTAAAATTTTTTAAATAAATATTTAATAAAATTTTATCCATAAAAATAATAAAACCATTTTAAAGCATCTAATATGAAACTGACATTTACGTATAAAATATGTACATAATACGACAGCTCCAGCTCCAGTGTAAACTCCGAGACAACCCTATATACATAAAGTCTCGGTGGAATACGTCTTATTTAGACCTTCCCTCCTGCTCAACACGCTGATAGAATCCCAAGAAGCAGTTGACAGAAGTGAGAGAGAAACAAAAGCTTCAGGCCTATGTACAGAACACATCAAGCCATCACATGTTATACAACATGCAGTCCATTTCCCGAAGTGGACTAGCCATTCCACTCGATACATATAAGTGTGTACCCATAAATCAGAAAGAGTCTATTTTCCGAGCTTGTCAAGGCGGGAATCCATGATCTGGGAGATGGCTTCGAGAAACGCAGATTCACTCATGCCAGCTAGCAAGGAGTTCTGGGCTTCACGAATGATCCCCTCAATCACGGATTCCCTGTTCCAGTTTTCCCTGCACATGATGCTTCCAATGGCATAGGGAGTAAGGCCTCTATCAACCCCTTTCTTCAGCAACATAGTGGAAATGCGAAGTGTACGTGCGCACTCGAGTGGAACATCCCACCCATAAAATTTCAGAAGTTCTATATCTTTTTCAGCATCCAGGGAATTAATATAATCAACTGTCTCAGGAGATAAAGGCTGGCGTGCTTGCGGCCAGTAAAGCCAATCAAATGTACAATCTTCAAACTGCAAAGAAAATAAATGGGATGTGAGCCTAAATTAAATCATTCCAAAAAAAAAAATTAAAATTTAGAACTATAAAAATGCTATGTACTAAAGTAATATCCAAATTCCGAGAAAGTAGGAAGTCCAGTTACCAACAATATGCATCAATTGTTGCACTTACATTGTCTGTACGCACAAAATTTAGTTGCTGTACTTGCTCATCCATACACTAATTAGATCAGGAGATGTATGTAAAGGAACGAAAGAGTGGGAAAAGCTTACTTTCTCTGGCAGGCAGTAGCCATGATCAATTGGGATGAGCACAGTCTTGCCACCTGCCTCTTTTCTAAACAGCATATTCCCTGCATGCCTGTCCGCATTAGCCATTCTTATATCAAGCACAGTAATCTTATGAACCTCCTCCACAGAAAAAGCCCCAGGTCCAATGTCCTCACAATTACCATCATATTTCATGTACATCTGTAATGACCCTATCTTAACATGTTTTGATGAGGAAGCATACCCCTCTGGGTGGTTGAATCCTTTGTGTAAGCACTGCACCATAAGTGTTGGGGGAACACCAGCAAAGCCGATTGCTTCACCCGACATCATACGCGGCCCACTCCTAGGATGATCTAATATGTAAGCTGCAACTTCCTTCACTGCTCCTTCTCCCACCTTTGTCCCTCTTTTTAAGCCTTCGCCATTGTGTGATCTCGGTAGACCCCGTGGGTTGTTCACAGCCATTGGCTCCTCATCAATGGGCTTAAAAACTGAAACATGCTCCTGACCTGTTGATTCTCTCATGAAGTATGTCCCTCCTGTACCCTCAGATGACCTAATAGGATCATGCCCTTTAGTCAAACCATCAAGCGTGGAGTTAAACATGTCCCGGAGGAAAGGAAAGAATTTCATCTTGGGATTCAAGATTATTGGTTCCAACCAGAAATCTACACCTCGTATTTTTGCTACATCCTGAGGATGTTTCGTGCTACACCTTGTGGCATTTACTGTCCCTTCACCTGTTGTAGCTGCCACAACTGAAAGCTCCAAATCTTTCTCAATGGGTTTAGCCCTGACCTTAGCTGATTTTTGAACCAACACGTGAATGACATCTTCATCACTCTTGCATACATCATGGAAGACCCTCCGGTCATCAAGCTTTTCACCATTGCAGAAAAGATCTTGATTCTCAAGATCAACAAAACCTTTCCCCTCCTTCTTAATACGTTGCTTAAGATAGCCCACATTCCTATAGCGATCAACCTGAAATTCAAATTCCTTCCCACAAGCAGTCCTAACAACAATGAATAGTAGATCACGAAGGCGAAGAACCAAATGAAGAACATCCCCACCAGTGACCCCGTAGTCTTTGATGAGTGTATTGTTGCGGGCGAGCTCTCTGCCCCCAAAAACTAGCATCTGCTTCTTCACTACAAAACCTTTGCATGTCTGAATCCTGAGTTTCACCGACGCAATTGAATCGGACTCCAACACACGCATTGGGGTCACAACGCCGTCGACAGTGAGATAAATCAGAATGGAGTCACCAGAGCAGGGTCCGAGCTGGCATTGGCCGTATATCGATTCTTTGCGAATCGGACCCAGAGCAACATCAGAAGCAAGCATCTTTTCATATGTATATTTTTTTATTTTACTGTCCCAAGAAAAGAAAGTTGAAGGACCTGCTTTGCTGCCTAAGTTGGATTAAAGCAAGAAATCCATCGACAACGAAGGTCTTCTAATCAAGGTGATCAAAAGTTCCACCAGATGAAAAAAAGTAAATTTAAAAAATCTGCAAAAAAAGAGAGTAGAAAAAGTCGTTGAACAAATTCAGGAAATGAATAAGTCTGCAAATTTCGGGTCTGGAAGAGTTAACGACAACTTGAGGCACAATCTCTCGGAATAAACATGAACTAAAACGAAAGTGGATTCTTACCAAAGGGAAAGAACCAAGGGTGAATGTGGGAGGGATGAGAGCTTAAAAGGAAATGGAAAGGGTAAGTGAGATGGCGATCAGTTGCCGATGAATTGAAGCGAAACTGGTGTGATCAGTTTGAGAAGGGACGATATTTTCGCCGAGCTTCTCTGTTCCGATAAACTTGTTGCCGATAAAGGGTTAGAGAAGTGAAGAGAAAGAAAGAACGGCATTGTAGCCGTTGGCTTTTTATAATGTTTTGACCAAACTCCTATAACAGGAGCTCAAATGTTTTGATTTGAAAGGAGCTCTGTAACATTTGTAACGGCTATTTGTTTGCCTTGATCTTCACAAACAAATTTTATAAAATTTTTATTTAAAATATAAATTATAAATTTTATAAATTAAATCATATAATTTAACAAATTTTTTTCAATTTTAGTATTTTTAGTGAGAGACAACATTTTTATTTACTTATTTTTAAATAAAATTAACTTAATCCCACTAACTAATACTGGACTTGAACTTCCAGGAACAGATAGCTCCGCTACAGACATCAACAAAATAAACACACCCAACAAAAAAAGTTACCAAACACTGTGAACGGGTATTTGAGTTCGGATCCCCAAACTAGCAAAAGTTGTCGCAACTTCCCACATGCTTGCCTGAACCAATACCATATCATGGGGAATGAACCATCGTTTTGAATCTTTTCAAAAATGTGGATTGTATAAATATAAGATAATTATCCTTTTTTTTTAAATTTTATCGTTTTTAAAGTAAATAAAAATTGTCTTAAATCTTTGCATTCATTACCAGGAACCTGCATTATCTTAAATTCTTGCATTCATTATCTTAAATATAATATGATAGGAATCAGGATTTATTGACTTTTTATTTTAAATTTTAGTAGTTTTTTTCTATTTGTATTTAAAATTAATTTATACATTTATTTTCAACTATTTTTTTTAATTTTATTTTTATCTCTATTTTATCTTACCGTGTGATTTCTTACTAAAAAATTAGGTAATCCTCATCCAATACATGATCCTAAGACTTGCATTATGAAAATTTAAATTTTTTATCTTTATTATTTCATAACTTTAATCATTTTTTATTTGTGTTTTCTAATTTATATTAAAATATATTTTATAAATCACATTTTATTCTATTACTAATTTTTTTTTAATTTTTTATTTATTTCTTTTCACCACACTCTCTACCTTTAAATTTAAAAATAAAATATCCAGTATCAATATGAGTATAAATACAGTCTAGTAATGCAAAATAAGGTGAATATATATCTTATTTTATCTAACTTTGCTTACTTCCTTTAATTTAATTTCTATTATCCTTCGCCAATATCTCCGTCATCATATTAGAGCTGAGTGAGCCAATTGTAAGCACCAATTCTCAACTATTTTTGTTTTATTTTTTTTTATCACGCTTCATTTTAAATTTAGTTAAGAATAGAATTTTGTTATTCATATTTGATTTTTATATATATTACATCTCTACCAAAAATTTAAATAAATTGAATTAATTAAAATAAAAATATATGTAATAGTTCTAGGTTTATAAACAAACAAATGAACAAAGCTATATACACCCAAAAATAAAACAAAACAGAGCAATGGTTAAAGGCTTCTCTTGTTGAACTGGACAAGTGGTCGAGGATATCTTCTGGCCCATAATGATTGGAGAAGGAGCCAGAGTAGAGAGCCCGTGGCCCGAGTACACATAAGGGCACTTCCGACTTTTCAGAAGAACTATTACCCGCCAAATCTGCATTTCGGTTCTCTCTCCTCGTTTCCCTCTTGCTCTGCAAGACAATGGCTGTCCCCATTCTTGTTTCCATAATCTCCATTGTCACCCCGTGGTTGTTTTTACAATCGAGAGCACTCCAATACCCTGAAGAACTCTACAGCGTCCTATCAGACGCAAATAGTCCCTCTATTTCACCTTCTTTCACTCCTTCAATGTCTCCGTCCTACGCAATGCCCATTTCAGAAACTCCTCCACTAGCGCCTGCCTTGTTCGTCATCGGAGATTCCTCAGTTGATTCCGGAACCAATAATTTTCTCGGTACCTTCGCTCGCGCCAACCACCTTCCTTATGGAAGAGATTTCGACACGCACCAGCCCACCGGACGATTCTGCAATGGAAGAATCCCCGTCGATTATCTTGGTAATTTTTTCTCTGTTTTTACATTTTCCTCCTAACTTATGTGGTTTATTTCTGCATAGATGGCTTAACAGCACCAAGAGTAAAGCAGAAAGATTGAATTCTAAAAGCTACACTCTCATCTTGGTTGCTGAGAAAGAGAATAAATTGGTCAAATAAGGATAATTTTCGTTGTATAATACCTCGTCTTTGTCCTCAAGATTTTAATGATCAAGTCGGCTACGCCAAATTGAACAGAATTTTTTGGTGATCCATAGCCAAATGGTGAAGAATGAAAATTTTCATGTTTCCTATCAGCCCATCTTTGGCAATGAATGAAAGAAGTCTTTATGATAATTTCTGGGTTGGGAGTATATGAATAGGTCGCCCGGTCGGGATCCATGTTTTACCAACTGAATTGATTTCCTTTCAGGTTTTTTCGTTCGAATGGGTTTGGCACAGAATTCTTTAGTTGTCACTCATTAGATTGTTCTATTTACTTTGGTCTCAGCACAGCGTCTTGGGCTTCCCTTTGTTCCAAGTTATCTCGGGCAGACGGGAGCAGCAGAGGATATGATTCATGGGGTAAATTACGCTTCTGCTGGTGCCGGGATTATTCTCTCAAGTGGATCAGAATTGGTATGTTTTCTCCAATGTCTAACATTACTGTGCACACGGGAGAATAAATATGAATTAACGAGCAAACAACAGATTTACAGCATAGCATCCCTTTATCCTATCCCGCAATCAATAGAAGTAATAAATTTAAAATTTACCCCCCAAGATTCTAATGATTAACTGCAGGGTCAGCATATCTCCTTCTCTCAGCAAATTCAACAGTTTACAGACACCCTACAACAGTTTATATTAAGTATGGGCGAAGATGCTGCAACCAGTCTCATATCCAAGTCTGTGGTTTATATTTCTATTGGAATCAACGACTACATACATTACTATTTGCTCAATGTATCTAACGTGGATAATTTGTACCTACCATGGAGATTCAACCAATTTTTGGCATCTTCCGTGAAGCAAGGGATTAGGGTAATTTTCATTTCCGATATACTGTAGCCAAAATTTTCCCCATGCTAATCATGCCAACCTGTATTATTACTCGTGTTAGGGCTTTTGGACCCTTTCGTCTGCATCATTGTAGTTCAAACACTGTAATCCTGATTAACAGAAGACTTTTAATTTGAAGTGAATACGACATAACGTGTACACGATATTTTCTTGATTCATGAGTTTGCATATAGTAGCAACTGGCCTGGTTAATTTGTTTCTGTTTTTCCTTTTGTTTTGGCCATGACTGGATTAAATTGATTCCTGATATGTTAACCTTGTTGAAACAGAACTTGTACAACATAAATGTTAGAAAAGTGGTGGTCATGGGACTTGCACCTATTGGCTGTGCCCCTCACTACTTGTGGCAGTATGGTAGTGAAAAAGGAGACTGTGTTGAGCACATAAATGACATGGTGATGGAATTTAACTTTCTCATGAGATACATGGTTGAGAAGCTTGGTGAGGAGCTCCCTAATTCGAATATCATCTTCTGTGATGTATATGAAGGTTCCATGGATATTCTAAAGAATCATGAACGTTATGGTAGTAGTATTTGTTTTTATCCCTCACAATCTATTGGAGAACTGTAATGGCACGAGCATCACATCTTACACAGTTTTATGTTCCCTGATTAGGCTTTAACGTCACAACTGAGGCCTGCTGTGGATTTGGGAAGTATAAGGGCTGGATCATGTGCTTAGCACCAGAAATGGCATGCAGTAACGCTTCCAATCATATATGGTGGGACCAGTTCCATCCAACCGATGCAGTGAATGCAATTCTGGCAGACAATGTATGGAATGGTCTGCACACTAGAATGTGCCATCCTATGAATTTAGAGGACATAGTAATCTAATAGGCCAAATGATCTAATGATCTCCTGGTGATATACATAATTTGGCTGAAGTAGGTTGTACTGAATAGCCATACTTAATAGGGAAAAAGTTTTACTGCATCTGTTGCTGACAGGAATAATGTATGTATATGTATAATTCTCTAATGGTTTTCTCTTATACTTAGGCTCATATTAATACAGATTCCACATGTTATTCTTGGCGAGCTGTTGTTGTCTTTCTCACAGGCTGCTGCTTGTATCATCTTCAATGTCTAATCTCAGAGAAAAACTAGGGTTTTGAATTTTAAGGTCCCTGCAAATTCAAATACCGTTAGTTCTAAATTAATAGAAAATGTGAACCATCAATAACAGTAGAAAATTAGTTGTTTTTTCTCCCTAGATAGAGTTTACAAAACTTGAAAATACCTTAAACTTATCTCCTTAAAATAATTAATATGTAGAAAGGTGAATAAACCACTGCAATCAATGACTTAAAAGGAAAATTAAGTTCCTAATGCTATAAATTCATGATTCTTGGTTCTTGAAAGTTTTCATTTAGGAAGTTCTGTGTATTTAAGAATTTTGTAAGCATAGAATCATTGTCAAATAATGTTCAATGATGTGTGGATTGCAACCTGCGATTAGGTTTAATTTTTCACGTTGAAAGTTGTATAGCTACTAATTGGTATGTGTAACATGCAGTTGAATAATTGCACAGTGCAAGCATCTGGTGTATAATTCTGTATATTTGTAGGAAACCTCCATATATAACCGAATCACCGATGAATGGACCTGACACGTTATATGAGGAAAGCTTCAAAAGGAATAAAGCACATTACATCAAATATGGAATTGTCATATTCCTCAGCAAGGATGGATTTTGAGCCACAAATTCCTTCCACTCCTCTGGATCGATCTTGCCATCTCCTTTTAAATCTGCTTCTTTAAATGTCTATGCAACAACAGGGGTAGGTTTGTAATCAGAAATTCCTAATAGCCAGATTTTGATATGATGCATCATCTTCTATATAGTAATTTCAATCCCTCTGGAGGGGGAGGAAGGTAATGGGAGAGGAAGAAGAAGATAGCATACCTTATCAATTATGGCCTCAATTATGTCTTCAGAAAAAACCAAATCTGACTCTTTTAGAAGTGCCAATAACATTTCTCTTACCTGCCCCAAATATGTTGAAAGATAATCACTTGACATGTTTGCAAATAGAACAATAATCAATATACATCAAGTTTATGCATGCTTTGCAACTCATTTAAAGAGTACAAGAATCAGGGGAGGAGGGAGGGGGAGGGGGACTAGGGGCTGGGATGCCATGCCCCCGCCCCCTCCCTCCTTCCCCCCTCCCCAGCCCTTGAAAATTTTTTATATGTATAGGAATAAATGGAAGCAAGATCTATATATGACTACTCTTTACATTAAATAAAAAAAAAATGCCCTTTAGTCTTGGTCCCCTTGGTCCACCACTCAAGAATGTCAAAAGAGCATACCATATTTACAGAAATTGACAACTAAAATTTTGGTAAGTACTAAGTAGAATGTTAGTCTGTATTTTGTTTTCTTTTGGCATGATCAGCCAGGGGTGGAGGCAGACATTTTATTCATAGGGAGCCCAGACAAAGGTCAATAAGACAATAAAAAATTTTGAAATCTTCACACTATGTATGGATATAATAAAAAATAAAATATTAAGAACTTGAAGGAGCCAGGGCCATCTCTGGCTTCCACCAAGTTCTGTGATTAGCATCATCAATTTTCGAATGTTCTTATTTTCTAAATTAAAGTCTCTGCAACATAAGCTTGATCCGGGTGTGAATTAAAGGCAGAATTCCACCATACATTTACCTCTTCACGTTCAATGAAGCCTGTTTGCCATATATCATAAAGCTGAAATGCAACTGCCACATTAAATATCAAGGCTTCAATAAAAAATCTGGGATCACACGCACGCACGCACACACTGCAGTGTAAATTCATACGAGCTGCTTTTTGCGCCTGGGGTGCTGCTGGATGGAAGACATTCAGAACTCGAACAAACTCTCCAAATTCAATTACTGAATCATTTTTTGGGTCAAATAAATGAAAGACCTATTGACCATATGAGATGAAAGCAATTAACGATGTCAATCCAAAGGGAAGCAAAAAATCATCCTTTCATTACTCTTTTCTGAAAATTGAACTTAATAATGAGGAAGCTAACCCTGTCCGAAAAGAGACTTCGTTTCTTGCTGCTTCCAAATAAGGCAAGCTGGAATTCTTCCTGCATATTCAAGATTATAAGCACAGTCCATGACACAATGTCATGTTATATGGTAAAAGCAAGTTCATCCTTTCTAAATTCTTTTTCAGGCTGCTTATATGGTGCTGAGCTTGAACTAAACTTACTTTGCTAATAAGCCCGTCATCATCTATAGATCTACTTAACTTCTTGAACAGCTCATACAATGCCTCAATTTCGGAAACATTAACTGCAAAAATTAATGCAGCCAGAGACAACTCAAAACCCAAATTGCAGTTCAAGCCCATTGGTAAATCACAATACACAAATTCCAAGATGCAATCAAAAACGAAGAATTTAAAAAAAAAAAAAAGCAGCTTACAAGAAGTTTGGGCAGCAAGAACTGCATGATTTTTGCGTGCTTGCCATTGTTTTGTGCAAGCGCAGCCCATGAAAGGATGCTTTCTTTATAATGCTCAGACTCGAGGGACAACTTTATCTCACAGCATGTGCTGCTTTAATGTTTATATTGCGTGGAACTCAGTATATAATAGCTAGATGCAAATCAGACAGACATTGGCAACAGCTGCGCGCTGGTGTTTCACGAAAATTGATCAGTTTCACCCCGCAGATTGAATTCAAAAGCTAGTGGAAAATGTGAGCGTAACCAAATCCAAGTGGACACCTGTTCCATCTCTTTCCACTGATTTGCGCACGAATTCATTCTAAAAGTGGAAGCACGTACTGTGATTTGACGAGTGATGCGCTTCGTAATGGGCATTTCGAGGCCTGGTCCTGGAATCTAATTCCAATTCTTTCTTCTTATAAAAGTATTCCTACGAGGCTACGAATTGACACTTGATACGAAGATGGAAAATGTTTCCTGCACGGACGGAGAGAAAAAAATGGAATGGGAATATAAAAGTTATTTATACGATTATTGTTACTCTGCAAAGACAGAGATCAAATTTATTCGTTCAAAAAAGATGATAAGCTGTCAGAACCTTCACTTTTTCCCAATGTGCTTTCCTTGACGTGGTGCACGAACTTAGACGCAGCTGGTGATCCTAGTACTCTCTTTCAACAGGCTGGTCCGCTCGAAAACCTAGACTTGTCGCAGGCAACAGTAACACAAGTTAGTCGTGGCTTCAAACCAAAACAGTAACACATTATGCTATGTCATATGTGTCGAGGATCTAATTCTGTTCCACGTCTATAATCCATCTATCACTTTTTATCAGTAATTTGAAGTCTTCCACTTCAGTGTAGTACTAGTGATTAGAACGTAGACCCCATTTGGTTGGGTATGGGAGAGCCATATTCTTTAGAATATCTGGATTCTGTGCTACTAAATCTTTTCTTCTCTTCTTCGTCAATCTTCCCATCTCCTTTTTGACTCTTCCTCCATGATTTGAATTTTTAAAACCTTGGATTCAGGCTAATCTGAGTTCAAAACTGGAATAATCTAACAATTTGACCTATGCTTCGCCAAGATTATCAATAAAAGTTCTGTTTAAGACTCGAGTATATGAAATGACTTTGATATGTTCACTGAACTCCTACAGACACATCCCAATTAATTACGTAGCATTGGAAAATTTTCTATTCATGGGTACATGTGAATTCTGTAAAAGAAAGTAACTTTTTATTAACAAAATTTATGCACCTCTCTTATAAATTCTCTTATTTTTATATACACAACATCTCAACTGACTTATTAACCCTGACTAATTCTTACTTATCTAATTGCGACAACTTGAAACATTATTGAACCAATCTCGTGTAGTATGTTAACTACGAAGCTGGGCTTGAGAAGTTGCTAAATTTGCTAGGTAGAAGTTTGGTCTCAAAAGGAACGTGATCGCCAGACAAGGTAGGAAAATAATAAAAAGGAACAAGTTGGAATCAGATTAAATTTTAAAGTAGAATAAAATGATAAAGAAAAATTATTAAAGTAAAAAATTTAAAAGTGAATGGATGAAGATTTCAATCTCTAAAGACTCATTGCTACAAAATCGTAGATTATAAGACAGTTGTGAAATACAAACCAAGACAAAGGTTGGGTGGAGTCCCTTCGGGGACATCCGATGAGATAAAGGTCGGATGAGCATTAATGGAGCATAAAATGCAGACAACAGACTGTCTTCTATTGCCATTTATTGAAATTTAACTCAAGTGCCTCTTAATACTTCGATCAATACAAAAAAGCAGTGAAAAGAGTTTTATTTATGTAATATAGAGCGAACTGCAGAGTAGCCGAATACTATTTTTAATATGAAATTGTTAGTTCCCATTTAGAAGCCATAAAATGGATGTTCTGATCTGCTAAAATGTTATAAAAATAAAGAAATATTGTATGTGTTCCTGATTTTACAAATCCAACTACAAAAGCAAAAGTTTCTGTAAATCAATAAAAGTTCTAGGTATTTTGATCAAATATTGGAAAAGAAAATAGAATTAAGCTTAGGTAGTTCGTATTTGGGTGTCCAGAAGTACTCAAAAACCTATCTTTTAACACCAACAAAAAAAAATCTTTTAAATCAATAAAAATGTATATTTTTAGAATGTTATATTAGTATAAACTAAGACAATATAAATTTTACACAATTTTTTTTTCTCATTTAAAAAGATATTGCAGCTGTACTTTTTTTTATACAATTAGTATTATCCTATCCTAATGGACTATAAAGTAATTTTCTTTTTTTTTTTTTTGTTACTAGTATATAAAGTAATTTTATGACTTCAAGAACTCGAACTGAAATCGAAATTAAAAGGTAAATAAAATGGAAACTTTTATTAAAAAAAAAAAAAAGGGCTGGGGGCGTAGTTCTTAAACTAATTATGTGGCTTGGTTTATGTAAACGTAACATTGTAATCGCTCCTCGTTGTAGTTTCAACGGATTCTGTGGAAGTATTTGCATATTATTACTTTCTCGATTATCCATCCGGGTCGGCTCGTCCTTCATTCGTCTTCTCCTTCAATTTGCACTGAACGCGTCAGTTAAAAAAACCCTAATTTGATAAACCCGGCAGCGTAGTTTCCTCGACCTGGTTACGATTTGCTACATATCATACATGAAGTTGCCTGAACGATGACCACCATTGACATTCTCTCACCGTCCCAGGTTCATATTTCCAAATCTTTCACCCACCGACGTGGAACTTACGAACATTTGAACTTCAATCGGAATGTTCGTACTCAATTTCATTTTCTCCGCCGGTCGTTCAGAGTACTGTGCAGATCCAATTCGCAGTCCTCTTCACCAGCTGGGGACGACTTTGTCAGCAGGGTTTTGAAGGATAAACCGTGCCAAGTGGAACATAAATATCTCATTGGTGACAAATTTTATACTTTGAAAGAAAAAGAGAGATTGAATAGGAGGTTAAATCCGGGTCTTTTCGAAATTTTGGCAAAGAGTTTGAACTTGAAGGCCCAGAGGAAGGAAGACAAAAGTGATGGCCAAAACCAGGCTTTGTTGGGGAGAGATTCCGTGTACTTGAGCGACTTACTTAGGGAGTATAAAGGGAAACTTTATGTGCCGGAGCAAATTTTTGGGACAGAGTTGTCGGAAGAGGAAGAGTTCGATAAGAATTTACAGTCATTGCCGAAAATGAGCATGGAGGAGTTCCAGAGAGCCATGAATAGCGACAAAATTAAGCTGCTTATTTCGAAGGAGGATACGGGTTTGTTTCATGTTAATGGTTATAGGGACTTTATCGTGGAGTTGAAAGAAATCCCTGGGGATAAGAGCTTGCACAGGACCAAATGGTAAAATATTCTCGACAAATTGTTTGATATACAGGATACATATCCATGGCTACATGCCTTTCAGTATATTAATACTGGATAGTTTACGGAATTTTGTAGGGTTCTCAGGCTAGATAGCAATGAAGCTCAAGCTATTTTGGCGGGGTACACAGGACAACGATATGAGATAGAGAGGCGTACTACGGTTATAATATTTATCTTTGTCAAACTTGAATAGTTATGTTTTGCAAATAGAGATAGTCTTAGTTCTAACTTCTAAAGGGTTGCAAAAGTTATTTTCATACACTCTGTTAGCTGGAATGTTATGTTAGTTCTTTCCTTACATAGTCTGTGCTGTAGTCACTAGTCACTGTGTTCAAGTCATTCAACATACTGCAAGAATGTCGAGTAGCATAGATAAAGTATGTTTAAGGTCCTTTCTGTGGAGATGACCACATTGTTATTGTTCTTTTAACTCTGCAACGGTATTGTGTTGTTGCAGTCTTGGGTGGGAAAATTGCCAGAATACCCTCATCCAGTTGCATCTTCCATATCTAGCAGATTGATGGTTGAGCTCACAGTGGTGACAGGGGTTGTGGGCATTGCAGCACTAGTAGTTGGAGGCTTCCTTGCATCGGCAATATTTGCTGTTACCAGCTTTATATTTGTGACATCTGTCTATGTTGTATGGCCTATAGCCAAACCTTTTCTCAAGCTCTTTTTGGTAGTTATTATTGGAATTTTGGAGAGGATTTGGGATAACATTGTTGATTTTTTCAGTGATGGTGGTATTTTTTCTAAGTTGTATGAATTTTACACTTTTGGTGGTGTATCTACGAGCCTGGAGTTGTTGAAACCAATTATGTTTGTAGTGTTGACTATGGTCCTTCTTGTCCGCTTCACTCTTTCAAGAAGACCTAAGAACTTCAGGAAGTGGGTAAGTGACTGAGATGATTCACTTAGAAAATTTTTTTTCTTATCACGCATTAATTATTCAGCCAATGTTGTTACATGGATGAGCTTGATACGTATATATCTAAGTGCCCTGTCTTGAATATACAGGACCTCTGGCAGGGAATAGATTTTTCTAGATCAAAAGCTGAAGCTCGTGTTGATGTGCGTATTAATACCTATCTTTGCATAATTTTCTGACATTTTGAAATTCATTAGAATTATTCTTAGATTTCTAGTTTTGGAATAACATCCTTTCAGGGTTCAACTGGAGTTAAGTTTAATGATGTGGCAGGTATTGATGAGGCGGTAGAAGAACTCCAGGAGGTAATTGATTTTTATACATTGCTGATTCTCACTATGAATATTCCAACATCTTTATGTCTTTTGGCACTACTTCCCCCTTATAAACTAGACGTTAAAAAGTCATTGGGTGCAAGTCTATGACTTGAAAGTGAAAGAGGGGGACGAGATTGTGCAAATATTGGCAGGGTCTTCCTCTTTGATCTCTTTATAATAGACATCTTTTATAATTTTTTCACATATCATGATTTCTGGACTTTTACATGATGTAAAGCTGCTTTACTTTCTTTTAACTTGGTAATCACTTAAAAATTGATTGTTTTTGTCAAACTTGTTGTGAAGTCTTTCAATTAAATTTAAATTCTTAAAAAGTTGTTAATGACAGTATCCTTATGGAAGGCATTGGAAAAGAAGAGTGTTCATATTGCTTATATTCTGGTCATAAAGGATATGTATGATGGAGTTACTACAAATGTGCGAACTCAATGAGGGGTAACAGAAGATTTCCCATAAGGTCCGGTCTGCATCTAGGGTCATCCTTAAGTCTATACCTTTTCACTTTAGTGATGGATGTACTTACTGGACACATCCAAGATATAGTCCCGAAATGTATGTTGTTTGCTAATGACATAGTCTTAGTAGGGGAATCAAGAGAGGAGGCTAATTGTAAATTGGAAATATGGAGAGAAGTTTTGGAATCAAAGGGTTTTCGTTTAAGTCAGAATAAAACAGAGTATATGAAGTGTAAATTTATCAAGAGGCGAGAAAACAGTAATTGGAGATAAAAATTGGGAAGCAGAGTATACCACAGGCGTTCAAGTTTCGGTATATTGAGTCGATTTTACAGAGTAATTGGGACATTGATGGGGACGTCACACACAGGATCCAAGCTGGCTGGATGGATGAAATGGAAAAACGCATCGGGAGTCATCTGTGATCGCAAAATATCTACCAAGTTTAAAGGGAAGTTTTATCGAACTGCCATTAGACCAGCTATGCTTTATAGTTGTAAGTGTTAGGCTTTGAAAGGTCAACAAGAGCAAAAAATGGGGGTGGCAGAGATGAGAATGATGAGATAGATGAGTGGACATACAAGAAAAGACAAAATTCAAAATGATTGTATTTGGGAGAAAGTTGGGGTGGTGCCTATTGAGGAGAAAATGACAGAAACCCGGTTACGGTGGTTTGGGCATGTACAAAGAAGACCGCAAGAAGCACCGGTGAGAAAGGTTGACCAAATGGTGTTTAGTCTTATGAAAAGATGTAGAGGAAGACCAAAAAAGACACTTGGAAAGGTGATTAAAAGAGACCTTTGGTTAAATGGTATATTTGAAAATTTAGTTTCGGATAAAAGTTTATGGCGTCGTTTGATTCATGTAGCCGACCCCACTTAGTCGGGAAAAGGCTTGGTTTGTTGTTGTTGTTGTCATCGTGAATGCCACATGATTTTCTGTTCTGTGCATGTTGCAATTCTTGCCATTTGTATTATCGCGCTCATCTTGCTACTAAATTTTTATGTATATATAATGTCTCTATGTCTTGTTTTACATCTCATGTTAGAAGTTACTGCTTACCATTGATTGTAATGGGTGAAAACTTATGAAGGTTATTAGTGCTTTTGTTTAGTTGGTGAGATACTTGAAAAATCCAGAGTTGTTTGATAAAATGGCAATCAAGCCTCCACATGGTGTTCTTTTGGAGGGTCCTCCTGGATGTGGCAAGGTCAGATAGCTCTTCTCCAATTTTTGAATGTGAAGATTTATTTTGTCTGGCATTCAAATAAGTTTTCCCATGCTTTTGCAGACTTTGGTTGCTAAGGCTATAGCTGGTGAAGCCGGTGTTCCATTTTACCAAATGGCCGGATCTGAATTTGTTGAAGTTTTAGTTGGTGTTGGCTCAGCACGTATTAGGGATTTATTCAAAAGAGCCAAGGTGATTCTGATTCTAAATTTCTGTATTTAATTTTTATGCGATGTATTGCTGCTAATGTGATTATGAGCCTTGATTTGCTGTCCCATTCCTCCACTTGATGATCAATTAACTTAGAAAGCATTGCATTCTAGTATTTTTTTTTTTCCTTTTTTAATCTTAGTTCTTTGCTTTATGTGGAATGGTTGGTTGTTAAGGTTATCAATCATTCTGCGGAACAGTAATAGTATGATGTCTTGCTATTTGCTGTGTGTAATTCAATCTTTGTTCAGTATTAGGTTGGACCTGGGATGTATATGACTGTATTTGACTGTTCTTTCTTTTATATATTGTTCATTTATTTGATTCAGATAGCATTAGTATTATGAAAATCACTGAGCTTGTATGTTTTAACAAAATTTAGGAGAATTGATGAGAGGTTTTTTCCTCTGGTTGCTCTCTAGAAGTAGAAACAATGTTAAGATAGATATATGTCTAGTATGCTTTGCTTATGGGAAAAGTGGGTACTGGGTATATTATTTAGATAATGAGTAAGATATTGACTTGCATGGGATCTGACTGAGTACAATGCTTCTTTTTCTCTTCTAAATTGTTGTAAACGGTGTAGAGCATAGGTTTTCATGTTTGTATGCTTTGGTGAACTCTAATGATCAGCCAGAACCTTAATTTCCTTGTTTCTCTATGCAGGTAAACAAGCCATCGGTTATATTCATTGATGAAATCGATGCACTGGCTACTCGGTATGGGTTCACATTCTGACTTTAGAAGGTTGAGAGTTGTTGGTGTGTGCATGTGCATATTCCCATGTTTGAATAGAGAACTGTATAGGATACCGAAATTATTCAAACTCAAAGCTTTATGGGTCAAGTAACTTGGCAAATTGAGAATCATAGAGGAACATCTAACTTTTTGTTCAACTCACTTGTCACTACAAGTTATCGTGAATTTCTTATAGCTTGTATATGAAGTGATTGCAAGGGCCACTATATTGCATGCATTGTTAATGAACTGTCAAGTGTAATCCAGGTGTTGGTCCAGTGTCCATATCACTTGCATACACAATTACTTTAGGTTTGTTTTGTGGAAATATTTGTAGGTTCTAGTTATCAATCGATGCCACACTTAGTTTGATGGACATGTGAAACTACTGGGATTATGTTCTCATGTAATGAAGTAGTGAAGTCGACAAACTTGGCCTTGTTTTAGCATGATAGGTGAAGTGTCTCTTTCCAGTTCTTTCAAGATGGAATTTGAGTATGTTGAAGTAAAACTATCAAAATGGTTGCCTAGCTCATGATGTCACATGGTTGACATATCCTTGAAACTGATGTGCTGAGCCCACTGATTGTCTGCCCTCCCTTATTTAACTGTGTGTGTTCAGGCGTCAAGGTATTTTCAAGGAGTCCACAGATCACCTGTATAATGCAGCTACCCAGGAGAGGGAAACTACTCTGAACCAGCTGTTGATAGAGCTTGATGGTTTTGATACTGGAAAGGGTGTCATATTTCTAGCTGCTACAAATCGTAGGGATTTGTTGGATCCTGCACTTCTTCGACCAGGTCGCTTTGATCGCAAGGTTTCTTTCTGTGGCTGAGTTAGTTGATTTCTCTCTCCATTTTGGTTGGGATCTGGGCTACAGTATCTTTAAAGAAGATAATGGCAAATGTAGTGAGAAGGAACCAAAATTTCTCCTCATCTTTGGTTTCTTAATCAAAGTGCTGTGTAGCCTGTGTTTAAATTATCATATACTGGTTCAATCATTGACTTGCTGATGCACCTTATCATCAGTTTGCTTGATTAAATGTGCTTTATGTACCTCTCTCCAATGGTAACATGCTGTTTAATATCATTGAATTTTTCTTCTGTAGATCAGGATTCGCCCTCCAAGTGCAAAAGGGAGACTTGATATTTTGAAAATTCATGCTAGCAAAGTGAAAATGTCGGAGTCTGTTGATTTATTAAGCTATGCTCAGAACCTACCTGGTATGCATTCACATTTTTGTTTATTCAATTTGTCATTTTAATATCTGAGCTCATACGTCTTATATTTCAGGTTGGACTGGAGCAAGGTTGGCTCAGTTGGTCCAGGAGGCTGCTCTTGTGGCAGTCAGGAAAGGCCACAACTCAATTCTTCAGTCAGATATGGATGATGCAGTTGATAGACTTACAGTTGGACCTAAACGTGTTGGAATAGAGTTAGGCTTTCAGGGACAGTGTCGTAGAGCTACTACTGAAGTGGGAGTTGCATTAACTTCTCATCTGCTCAGGAGATATGAGAATGCAGAAGTTGAATGCTGTGATCGCATCTCAATAGTTCCTCGTGGTCAGGTCCTTGTTCGGTTTCCTTCTCTATACTATCCCCTATTATCTTCAAGAAATACTGTCATTCTTTATTGTTCTCTTATGTGGGAGACATTGCCAGCACATTTGGTGCAAACGAAATAAAGGATGTCTGTTAAGTGATAACACACTTCATATGCAGTTTCATTTTGTTAACAAACGAGAATCCGGTACCAAAAATTGAAATTTCAAGTAGAAGAATTAGAGAGGATGGAGGGGAGACCAGGAATGACATCTTGAAATTGAACTGATATTGAAAAAATGAAAAAGTAAAGTTTTACTGGAGAATGTAGCTCTAGGTAGAGCTGAAGAGGGAGGAAAAGCCATGTGGAGAATTCCACTCAGTTATAATTCTGGGTGAATATAGGAAATCTCAAAGTTCTGCTACTTCTTCTTGGGGTCATTAAATGTGTGCTTATTAAGGCTACCTCATGGATACACGAGGCATCCATCTACTGTATGTGCTTTAGCAGCTTTACAATTCACAGCCTAATTAGTGGGTTTTGGCTTAAATAATATCTGGCTGATAAAAATGTTTATTTCTTTAAGTATTGCTCATGAAGATTTGGAGAAGAAAAAAAATGCTTAGTGTATGTGTGCTTAATAATCTGACAGACATTATCTCAAGTGGTATTTCATCGACTGGATGATGAGTCATACATGTTTGAGCGTCTGCCTCAATTGCTGCATCGCCTGCAGGTACACACTCTGAGTAGCAGTTGTATTAATTATTTTTCTTGTGTTCAAATTGTATAATCCAGCTGATTTGGCATATAGGTTTTTCTTGGAGGGAGAGCTGCCGAGGAGGTCATATATGGGCGTGACACATCAAGGGCCTCGGTTGACTACCTTGCAGATGCATCCTGGCTTGCTCGTAAAATATTGACCATGTTAGCCCCAATGTTACTTGTATACCTTTAAATTTCAACATGCTTTTTGTTTATTACATTGGATTATCTTTTTGCCTCTGCTCAGATGGAATTTAGAGAATCCAATGGTCATACATGGAGAGCCACCACCTTGGAGGAAGAAGGTTAAATTTGTTGGGCCAAGGCTGGATTTTGAAGGATCACTTTATGATGACTACAACTTGATTGAACCCCCACTGAATTTCAAGTTGGATGATCAAGTTGCAGAAAGGACTGAAGAGTTGATACGTGACATGTATGAAAGGACTGTGTCTCTCCTTAGGAGGCACCATGCAACGTTGCTCAAAGCTATAAAGGTAATCTGGTGTGAGTTCTGAACACGAAAGCAGAGTTACATTCTTTTAACATGGTTATAACTTCCAGGATTTCTACCCAATGGAAAAGTTTTATACATGTTATCGATATACAAGTTTCAAGCAAATTTCAAATACCGCACTACAATCTCTCATTTTCATTATGGTTCAAATTAAATTGGCTGAATACTATTGTGACAATAATCACGTCAATCTTTGATGCCTTTTTGTTAGTTTGTTTTATGAGTTTGTGGCTACTGGTCACTATGACTGGTTATGAACTGGGCATTGCAGGTTCTTCTCAATCAAAAGGAGATTAGTGGGGAGGAACTAGATTTCATTTTAAGTAAATACCCCCCACAAACACCTTTACATATTGTTTTTGAAGAGGAAGATCCTGGTACCCTGCCTTTCGTTGGAGAAAAGTTGAATAATTTGGAATATGCCTTACAAACTCCAAGGGAAGAAACCACGTGAATTGTTTCTCAAGTGTCTCTTGAAACCAAGAATACACCTGGTCAGAGGTTCACGTTTGGCTGTTACACCGCTATGGTTATGATTTCTATGGGACTATTGTATGTATCGAGTTCTATATTGGAAGCTTACAATTTTTTGTTGAACAGAAATAGATATTTTATTGAGAACTTGTAATTTTGTTCACGCAACGCATATGAAGCAACGTGCACAGGTAACGAGTTCCGTAGGCGTATTTCATTTGTTTGGTTCACTTTTAAATAAATGAAAATTGAAACGCGTTGCTTTGCTATTTTTGAGCTAATTGCTCGTATGGCTGCTCCTATCGGGGAGTGGAAAGTCAATGTTTGGTATAATTAGAAATTAGAATTTCAAAATGAGAAATTCTCATATTTATCAAGAAAAATAACATCTAAAAATGATTATTTAATTAAATATGTTAAACGTGTTGACTACTCTGACTATTTTAAGGGTATTTATTTTAGAATTCTTTTTTAAAATTCTCCCTTAGAACTACAAAGCTCGAAGTTTGCAATTTTCACAGAATCAACGGAAGTTTCCGAGCTTGGTGACAACAAACATTCCTCCCAAAGAACAAGAACTTGAGGTAGTTGTCATGATCCTTACCCGGTGTATTATTTGGGCCTTTTAACTCGCGGGAAAAATATCCTCATGGTGTGAGTCTCATTTAATTTAACAGTGAACGCAGAATTTGATATAAATTTTGTGTTCGTCTTGAATGTAACTCTTTGTCTCCTTATCTAGAAAGCTGTTACTCTCACATCTCTCAGCCTACTCTTTGGGTGCACTTGAGAGAAGAGATGAATTGTACTGTTCATCATGCCCAAAGAGTACGTTGAGAGACGTGAGGCTTCATTTTTCCTTATCTATGAGCCACCGCCTTTGCACCTTTAGATTCAGAAGCGTAGTTGTACGCTGATCCGTCAGTTTCAAGCGGATGCGTAATGTTAACGAGCTCAGTGTTCGTTCCCCTACTTTCTTCTAGCCTTGTTACGTTTCAGAAGTTGTGCTGGATAATGTTTCTTTGTTAATTCGTATATACGAATTTTATATACGTACTCTCGTATTTTTATTTTATTTTCTCATATTTATTTGCTGCTTACTTATAGCTTTAATTTATAAATTTGAATTTTTTGCCATTAAAGATTGGTGATTCTAATTATATTTTGTAGATTAAAAGGTAATTTCTAATTTTGAAATAATTTTTTTATGTTTTACATATCTCAAATTTGTGTCTGTATCTTTCCAAAGTCACCAGATATTATTAATGAATAACACTAAGAATATCAAAATGATTTGTATTCTTTGAATTATTTCGTCTTGTTTCATTTAAAAGACAAATTGTAACTCTTTTATAGATAAGTTGTTTAACTTGATTTGTCTTAACCTAAATGGATTATAGCAAATTATTATATTTAAGTAAAAGTGAAAATGAAAAAAAGAGAAAGATAAAATTACTTAGAAAAGAGGAAAAGTTGATCTTTTGATCGCGGTAGCCGTTTGCGTCCTTCTTTCAGTGACTTACACTGAGCTCACGGGTTTCAACTTTGAAGCCGACCTTCCCATTCCCCCCTTTCCTTCAAACTGTCTACGAGCGAAAAGAAATTAGGGTTCGGGGCAAAAGGAAAGGTCACTCGCTGGAAGAAGGAGCGACGGCAGTGGGAAACCCTAACGTCGACCATAAGGTTCATAATACTCGAGGTGTCAGCTAATATCTAGGGTTTCATGTTCTGTGCGGATTTCAGGTCGTATGAATGGAGATTTTCTCTATCTTCAGCATCGCTGTCTTATCTCAACCTTTCTTTGTAGCCGTATCAGTAACTGCACTCTGTTTTCTGTTCGCATTATTCCCGGTTGTTAGATCATTCTCACTCCCTTATTCTCTCAAGAAAATCAGATCATCGATCGACTCTTCAGTGAGAAAGTCGCGCGATTGCGCCTGTACCTGTAACGGTAGCTATGAAATTTCAGATTCTGCATCCTCCAGTGCTGTGCCGTACTTGAACGGTGGTAGCGCAGAAATGTTGGAGGCGACACGAACCCCAATTGCCGCTCCCACTCCTACTCCGCGTCCTGCAGTGTTGGCCGAGCGACGAACCGGTGCGTCAATGATGGAGGAATTGGTTCCGGAAATTATGACGCATGCGTTGAGTTACTTGGATTATCCGAGTTTGTGTCGCCTATCAATGACAAATTCGTTGATGCGAAAGGCTGCAAATGATGATAATGCGTGGAAAGCGCTATATCATAAGGTGAATTCTGAATTACTAATTTCTTTCATAGCTTTAAGGTGATTATCATTTTTTTTGGTTGTTTGTTAAGTTGATATCGTGTTACAAACCAAAGTCGTGAATTTCTGTCGTTATGTGTTTGCATACCTTCTCAGCTACTATTCTGTGAATTTCTTGTAAGTTTTACAATGTAACGCTGGACCTTCTCTACGTTCTGGAAGCTTATTGTGATATAGCGTTCACATGGGTTGTCTGGCTATTTGTTTTGGTTTCCTTCGAGTAAAGTATATTGTATGGGATCAGGTTAGAAGTCTCGTTTGAGGAATCAAATCTGAATTACAAATCTCTCAGAAATTTGTAGGAATAATTGCTGTCATCTTTTGAGATATGCTGATATGGTGATTTTGGCAATGCCACCATGTGGTGTAGAACACAAGAAAAGACTATAGGTCACATAGTCATTTCTACTCAGAGCAATCCTTGATGAAAAAGCATTGATCAAAGGTTCTTCTAAGAGTGTAAATTTCAGGTGCTTTCCCATCAAATATATAACAGAAATAACTATTAAACTATGTTTGAATTTCAGAAGGTGAAAGGCAGAGGTAGGCATCACCCTTTCGACTGGGGAATGGGATAGGGCTCCAACTTTCCTCATATCTCCTATGTCTACATAATTCTTACCCACAAATGTGGTATTTTTGAAGAAGGAAGTGGGTTTCTCTGATCATGTGCTGTCCTTTATTTGACTATACTTTTTAAAAGAATCAAAATATGCTTGTTATTTTTCTTTCTTTACCTCCTAATTTCAAAATAGTGAAGGAGGTGTAGAATGATGAAATACTAGACAGGGAGAGATAACATAGGAGGATGGAGCATATGTTAGCCTACTTCAAATAGTACTCTTTAATTCTTTTCTTTTCTTTTTCTTGTCCTGTCAAACTTGGAATTAGTGTGTGGTTAGTTTCATTGAATTCTTTAGATGAGTTTCTTCATTCTCATTTGCCCCATGTGTTTTCACCTATCACCTTTTGAAATTCTATTGTTAGGATCTCACATTGAAACATGTTTTGCACCAATCAATGGCCAACTTCAAATAGTACTCTCTAATTCTTTTTTTTACCCCTTGTCCTGCCAAATTTGGAATTAGTATGTGATTACTCATTGAATTCTTTAGATGTGTTTCTTCATTCTCATTTGCCCCATTTGTTTTCACCTATCACCTTTTGAAATTCTATTTGTAGGATTTCACTTTGGAACAAGATAGTGTTACACCAATCCGTGGCTGGAAAGCCTACTATGCTGCAACACAAGCAATTGTGAATATTAATACAGAATTCTTCAACATTGTAAGAGAAAAGTCTCTTCCAGCTATGAGTCAATTTTGGCTAAATGCGGATTATGTGAAGTGTATTCATGCATCAGGAGAACTATTTTCAGGGTATGACTTTTTATTTCTAATCTATTTTGTCTGCCTTCTATTTTGATTTTTTAATTCGTCCATTTCTGCATTGATTTTTTTTTTTTTTATTTTGGCTTGGGGAGGGGGACTTTCTGGACATGGTTGTTCATGTGTTGAATATATTGATGGACTTCATATATGCCTTAAAAATTAAAGGCATTCTTTATGAGGTCTTTAATGGATACTGTATCAAAATGGCATGAATTGGCACAAGGAAATCTTGGATGTTTATTGGTGACTTAAGTTACTATTGTGTGTTTTTATCAGTAATCTCAAAAGTGGATTAGACTTGTTATTTTAAATAACAAATTAGCACAATTTTTTTGGTGGTCTAACTTCTTGTTTTTTATGCCAATGAAGGGTGTAAAATTCGCCACTGCTTACCACAAATAGTTATTTCATACCTACCTTCTTACTTTTGCAGAATTTTGATGAGTGAATTTTATGTTTAAAATTTCCATCCCAAAACAGGTCATTTTGTTTCAGATACATTAGATTAATGTGGGGCTCATGTTCTGTTTTGCACCTTGTAGGCCTTGAGTCTCAACGTTTTATATTGAAGCATTCTAGATGTTCATATTGTGATTTATGAGATATAACTAAAGATGCCCCCATACCCCGCCTTTCTTCCCAGCTTTTCCTATGCCCTGTTATGGTTGCTAAAGGCATTGTCCTGGTTTGTCTTTTCTTGCGTAAGTCTCTCTACTGCTATAAACATTTCATATGCATTAGTACCAGTGGTAGTTTATGTTTGGGAACACGGGAGATCCCTAATGCCAATGTGGCCAATAAAAAGCAACTAGAATTTACCTTATTTTGGGATGGAGTGGCAGAAGCCTTTGCTTTATTTGTGTGATAAAATTGGTTTTGAATTATGTTGAACCTGATTATCTGGATAAATATTAGGTTTGAATCTATGGTAGGATATATATCTTCCCACATGTGAAAAGAGATGAAATTTATTTCATAAACAATTTATCTTGAAGTTCATGACAAGCAGGAGCTATTTGGCATGTAAAATCTTTATTTTATATTTTTATACATATTTTGCTAAATATATGTTTAGTAAGACAATCTTCCATGCTGCAGGTATGATGCAGTAGTGCAGAGTTGGCAATTTCTGTTCAACTGGGAGCAAGGATTGAACTTTCAGGTTCAGGACGTACGGGCTCGGGTCTTGACAGACATGGCTTGGGTTACCATGAGAACATACGTTGACATGGATACAGGGCCATTCAATGTGACTAATGTCTTCGAGTTCCATAGCGGGCGATGGTATATGGTTCACCATCACAGCTCTGTAATGAATGGGGAGGTGGAACAGCAGATGGTGCATGGTTAACCAGTGAGAGAAGAGGTTGTTGTTGTCTGATACTAAATACAGAAAGGTGGTGTTTTATTGGCAGAAGCAAGATGCTTCAAATTTTCGTGATTTGTTTGGAAGATGCTTTTTAGTTTCCTATCTCAATTTCACTTACATGCTGTATATAAGACAGGAAGCCCCAGTGGCGAAAGAAAAAGTAGTTATACAGTAAGTGGATCAGATTATAGCAGGGGAAGACCGATAGAAAATGGTATGTTGGGTCAGGACGCGAGATGCTTCGTCGCTGGGATGTGTGAAAACAAATTGCGCGAGCAGTTTTTCCAGTGTATATATCAGTGTTCCATTTCTGTACTTCCTCTCAGACTCCTAGTTGGGGTTGGGGAAGTCGGTTGCATTTTTGATAGCGACGGCCTCTGGTTGAATTTGGAATTTTATCATAAAATGATTTGATTGTAAAGCATGATTTCTAGAATTACTGGTCTGAGAGAAACAGCTTTTCACCTAAACGTCCATCGATGCCACTAAGAGCAGGTTAACGTCGCCACAACAAATAACGTGATGTGAATTTAAAGTCGCAAACAATTGGATGGCAGATCGTTCAAAAGAGTTGGACGCGAGTAAATGGTAAATGAACCATACTTATTGATCCCGGGTGCAATCAAATGGGAATCTAATAATCACATATTAGTGCATTAAGAAACGCCTCAAACTCGAACCTTTAACCGGTTGCCTCGTTCGGAGCCTCACATTATGTGATAATATGACGCGAAAAGTGAGAGATAGAATTAGTGTTGCACGTTATCCGTCTAGAGGACCCAGAGGGCAAGCGAGCGAGGAAGAATGGCAATAGCTCTCTCCTGGGTAGCGACTCCTCATCATTCTCAATTGTACAAGCGTAATTGCATATTCAGAAATTCAAGGGCAACTGCAATTTGCCCTTCTTCATCCAAGTTAATTGTTCCTCGGTGGTCTCATTATTCAGCTGCTGCTGTTAGAAATTCTCTAACCCCAGATGCACTTCTTGATCAGTCAGAATCCAAATCAGAAGACGCTGGAGAGCTTCCTCAGAGGTACAAATACTGTCCAAAAATGCTTTCTGTTTCGTTTTCCTACAGGCGACAATGGATGGCTGATAAACAATCAATTCAAAGTCCAGTTCGTGTGTTATAATTGTTTCACTCATTTCTTTATAAATATTAATGGTTGGCTCTGAAGTTTTAACCAGCATGTTTGGAATTCTATTTTGGCTTCTAAAATCGTTCTACCGTGTGTTTAGAATAGACCTACCGCGAATTAACTCTCTAGGTGATATTTATCCCACTTGAAGATACACTAATGCGAACCCATTTTACCAAAATCGTTTTAAGAGAACGAATTTTTTAACACTAAAAGTAATAATAATTTTTCTGGTGCTTTGAAATGATGATACGACTAGATTGAAGCAGATGTCTTTTGCCTCTTAATATTTTTTTCACAGTGGTTGTAAGGCATGCGGAATAGGGGCGGGCATTGGGTGGGGCGGTTTGAGTTGGGGCAAAATTCCCTCAACCCAGTTGAACCCAATCTTTTATTAAGTTAGTCCAACCCCAGCCAAAAAATTTTTCAAACCAATATTCTTGGGTTAGAATGGTTCGGTTTCACTTGGGTGGGTTAGTCTGGGTTAGAATGGGGATGAACGAACGTGAGACGAGCGGTGGAACAGGGATGAGGTTCAATCGACTATTGATGACCCAAAGTGTCGAAGTATGATGATTAGATAAGAGATGAGCCAAAATGAGAAGAGGCGAGTCAAGACAAGGTGGGAGGAGGTAAGGGATTAGCGTTGACTGTTAGAAACGACGAGACAACGAACGAGACTTGTAGCTCGTGAGAGAGGGAGTCGAGGGACCGAGGGTTCAAGATGAGGGAGGGAGGAGTGGTGTTGGTTTGCTGAAGTTGAGCTGCCTCTTGCCTGCTTGTGCTTGCAGAAGTTTTAAGTAGAGGTGGGCATTAGGTGAGGCAGTTTGGGTTGGGGCAAATTTTTTTCAATCTGTTTGAATCCAATCCCTCATTTAATTAGTCCAACCCCAGCCAAAATGATCCTTCAAATTAAGATTTTTGGGCTAGAATAACTCAGTTTCATTTGGGTGGGTTAGTTTGGGTTAGGATGGGCCGAAGAGTGAGGGTTTGGGAACGGCCAAACGTGAGGCGAGCGGCGACGAGTCAGCAAGGTTCAGTCGACTATTGAGGACTCAAAGTCTCGAAATGTGATGACTAGACAAGAGAGGGACCGAGATAGCTTAAACGAGGTAGGGTGATCAGCATCGACTGTCAAAGTCGATGAGACAATGGACAAAACTCGTCGCTCGCGAAAGAGGGAGTTGAGGGACAACAGAGGACCGAGAAGTGGCGTTGGCGTCGTTGAGCTACTTGAGAAAGATTTAGGGTAAGCTACGAAACATCATCATTTTGTAGTAGTAGAAAAAATATATATATATGTAATTTTTGTTGGGTTGCCACAGCAATCCAATGGAGAAAGAGCAAAAATTCATCCTCATCCAATTTATCCCATCTTAAACTAAAATATTATATTATATTTATTTTACCCCATCTTAACTTAGTCTAAATTTTCTTTTTTACAGTTTGAAGCGAGTTAAAACGATTTGACCCGAACTGATGCCCACCCCTAGTTTTAGAGCAAGCTAGAAAATAACATCATTTTACAAAATGATGCTATTTTATAATATCAGAATTGAGAACATATATATATATATAGCATAAAAATTGAAAAATATATATATATATATATAAATTTTGTTGGGTACCCGTGGTAACCTAATGGAGAGGGGACTAAAATCCAACCCCATCCGATTTACCCCATCTTAAGCCAAAATATTACATAATATTTGTTTTACCCTATTTTAACCCGGTCCAAACCTTTTTTTTTACGGTTTAGGGCGAGTTGAAACGGTTTGACCTGGTGCAATGCCCACCATTAATGCGGAAGAGAAGAAATCGAGAAAGGATGCAATGGTGAAGGAAGAATCCAAGGTGGGATCGCAACATTACCCGGATTTGGCTGGTGGCCTATAAAGGCTTACAGGCCATGTCCTGGATTTGTGGCGTCTAGTGGTAGGTATAGGCGACAAGGACAAAGTATGGATGAGGTAGCGTTTGGACGTGGTGAAAGAGCTTCTCTAGGAACTGGTAGTGATGCGCAGCCAAGGTAATTTTCTTTCTTTGATCTACACTTTTTTCACTCTACTTATGTTCTTTTCCAGCATACGGACTCCCCAATCTCCCGTGACAGATCTTGCCGCAGATGATTGATGACGCCTACAAAAGTACTCTGAAATGACTATTTACAATAAAATAAATGTCTGCATTAATCAGCAAGGTAATGATGCATTAACTGGTTGCAGTGCCCTCTAGGCGTGTCTTTCCCCGACTGGTAATTCAAATATTGTGTTTTGATGGTTTAGGCCTCTCTTTGGCTTATTTAATTACAAAATTAGTATCACTATACTCTTGAGAAGAGCATCTGTTAAACCCATTAGAAGCAAGTTTTGATGCAGGCTTGGTACTTAATTTTATGTTTTTCAACTCTTGCATTGGCAAATTCTGGTTCTGACTAATTCAGGGAGCAGTTATATGAGTAGATTTTTTTCTGTTAATGTCAATTTATCAGACTCGCAAATTCTGTTCATGCGTTGAAGTTTGTACAGCTAATCAAAAGCCTTAAATTTACTGTGATCAGTGGCGTACCTTCCAAGGGGTGGGGAGCCATGGCCCCCAAAAATTTTTGAAATGATAATATATCCTAAAAATTATATATTGCAAGTTTATGAATGTATTTAGTAGCAAGTTATTTGGTCCTTTCATAATTTTTGATCAAGATTCGCCATTGACTATGATGAAGTTACAGATAAGAAATTTATCTTCAATGCCATGAGAAATGGGCTTTGGATCAAGTAAAGCTACACCAGGGAAAGATAATACAGTGCAGGGGGGAATCAGAGTCCCTGAATTAGCCAAGTGACTGTTCAAGTTCAAACTGCCGTTGTTGATTACAAATAATCGACATTATCTTATAAATTTTAGTTAATCTGTATTATATTTAACATTATTTTTTTATGTCTCATGCGTCTCTCTTGTGCTTCTGATAATCGTGATATCGTGATGCCCACTTTTGCAGCGAGAAAAAGGAAGTTTGGAGAAAATGTAGGGGTTGACATGTTTGAAGGAAGTGTATCTGCTCATGACTTTGTCCAGACGGCCTAAATACAAGGGTGTCTGATCAAGATTGAGAAAAAAGAGAGGAGGGCAGACGTAAGGGAAAGATAATTTTCTCTATTTTGCTTTCGAATGATCTTTTTGATGTCTGCTTTCGTATGATCTTGTTCATGAAATACGGATACGGATGCATGTGATGGGCGATTGGGGTTGAGATGTGGTGTTGTGCTACAAAGTTTGTATCAATTTATTGAGTGAGGATGCTGGTTGGTTATATGGGAATCTTTTCAATGGATTCTCAAGATTTTTGCCAGATATGGGGTGATGTTGTAAATGGAAGTCTTCGAATTTCGTAGCTGTTCTAATGCACCAGTATTATATTCTGGTACAGAATTGGGATCAGAGTGGAACTCCACAGTCATAGCCAGTCATGTCAAGCAATGCCCGACTTCATCATAGATCCCTAATAACTTCCTTTTATTAGGTTTTTTAATCAATTTTTATTTTATTACAAAGTGATTAATCAATCATTTGTAATTTGACGTCACATTAAACTTTTTTGGTACAAAATGAATAATCAATTTTATCACGAAGTGGTTTCATATGGATCAACCCCGCGTCTCCAGCTGTCCAAAGAAGTACGATAATACAAATAAAGAAAATTGTTGAAATAGCAGCAGATTTATCCTCCACTTTGCACCATATTCTGTGAAGCGCATCAACAATTCAAGGCTATGTAACTCACCATGCTGTTAGACTTTGCAAATACCCTATCTCTTGAATTTGCTCCTTAACCACTCGTGGAAGGTGAAGTGAAATAAAAGGAATTTTTTAGTAATTCTCATGAATTAAAGCTTATAAAAAATTTAAGTTAAAATCATTAAATTGAAGAATTTAATAAATATAATATGTCTTGATGTTGTGAGAATTTTGTAATGAATTAATTTTACTAGAGAATAACACTTCTCTTAACGTGGGTGGTCAAAGTTTTGCAGAATCTCAAATTTGTATAGTGTGCAGAGTGGTCAAATGATAATAGTAGTAGTAATAAGAAGGAGCGGATGTCTATTTCATCCTAACGTGCAACGCCTTACTGATCTACGTAAATCACACATATGCCAGACATCATCTTAAGGCTTAGAATGGAAACTGAAAGATTCATGAAAATCTAAAGCAGGGAGATGGATGATGAAAAAAAGAAAAAAAGATCCCCAGCTTTACCAAAGCCACACATCTTTTGATATGCACATAGCCATACGACAAAAACGAGTAAGACAGGACAGGCAGTGCCACCACTGCCCTCATTCCTTCAATAAATTATATTATATAGTATTAATAAAGTTGTTCCAATGGCACTCAATTCGCATATATCCTTCCCTCTACCACTATTCACCAAAAATGGGGTGTGGCTCCTCCAAGCGTGTTGAGGCCACTATAGATGTATACAGGCCAGCACCGGCGAGCTTCGCGGTGTTTGACGTCAACGCCATCGAAGAGCCATGGCTCAAGCTAAACCATTCCTCGCTTGTGCGGGACAACCATGAAAAGCCCACCCAAGGCCACGTGCCGCCTTCTCTTCTGCACAAGCTCAACTTGCTGGAGGCCACGGAAGCTCCTCAAGCCTGGGCCGAGCTCAGTAAAGCCCTCGAGGACCTCAAGCCCACTCTCGTAACCGCAGTTAAAACTCCTTCTACTTCACCGGCACCCGCACCCGCACCGCAACCAGCGGACGCATCTCAAAGCAAGGCTCTAGTGTCCATTCACACAGTGGAAGAGATAGACGCCAAGTTAATCCCCAAGGCCAAGCCCAAGGAGTTGACCAAAACTGCTAGTCAATCTGAATCTGAATCAATCAGAGACAAGTCAGATTCAGAGGCAGCAGTAGAATTAGAAGGAGGAGGATGCAAGATAAAACCCGTGAAGGACAACATATTCATAGTGAGGGACAGGTTAGAGAGAGAAAAGGAAGGGAAAATGTCAAATTACTATAGAATAGCGAGCCTGAAGCGGGACCCACTGAGGGAGTACCCGGAGAAGTGCCCGCCGGGCGGGGCTGATGCGGTGGTGATATACACGACGTCGTTAGGAGGTGTACGGAAAACATTCGAGGAGTGCAACAGAGTGAGGGAGGTGTTAGAAGGACACGGGGTGGTATTCGACGAGCGAGATGTGTCGTTGCACGGTGAGTTCTTGAAGCAGCTGAAGGAGTTAATGGGTGAGGGTGAGGGGGTGAAGGTGCCCAGGGTGTTCGTCAAAGGAAGGTACTTGGGCGGGGGGGAGCAGCTGCTGGAGCTCAACGAGTCGGGTCGACTCGCCCGGATTTTGAAAGCGACGCGTGTGGAGAGAGGGTTAGGCAGACAAGCATGCGGAGGGTGTGGTGGGGCAAGGTTTGTGCCGTGTTTGGAGTGTGGTGGGAGCTGTAAGCTAGTGTCGGATGCCCATATGGAGAGGTGCCCCAAGTGCAATGAAAACGGGTTGATGCACTGTCCTGTTTGTGTGTCTCTGTGATTGACATGTAATCATCAGACAATTTCTCGAGCTGAAGCAAAATACAGTGGTATTATAATTACATCATGATCATAGTCATATATTATATAGATGGTCTCCTTCCTACAAATTATTATTATTATTAAATCCATATTTTATGGAAACACAGCTTTCAAGTTTAATTTATGGATGCAATTGGATGACCTAACCCCCAACCAGGCGAATGAAGTTTGGGTTCCATGCGAAGCAGATTCTCGGCACTAATTTCCCCTTCTGATGCTCATATACATCCAACAGTTAAATAAAAGTAAAAAACAGCACAACCATGCATAACAGCCTCTATACAAAAAACCACTATCACAACCGCATATATATAGGCTGAATGCTGAATTTTCAAGCGTTTTACAACATATTATTTATCTGTTGTCTTGCTATGTCTAGTTCTTGAATTATTCTCTGTAATTTCTACCTTTATGCCGCCCTACCAATCAAAGTTCCTTTAAAACTATCTTGCTGATCTGCAAAAACATCCAGCAGTGACAGTGCCTGTAACCAAAACGACGACACAGTTTAGCCGATTTAGGAAAACATGAGATATATCTCCACATTCGATGGATTCAACTTGTTGGGCAGCACCAAGTTACCTCGGGCACATTCAGTTCAAGACGGAACTTAGGGCCATCATAGTGGTGAAGAATTGGCCTGAACGATTCCTCTTCTAGTGGTTCACAAATTTTCCTAGTAATTACTCTAACCTGTAACACAATCAAAGCATAATCTTTCACAAACTATCTAGGAAAACCATGTTATATCCTCCATAAATATGGGTTATGGTTTTAAGATGAGATGATACCTGAGCAGGGAAGCGAGATTCACCGGGGCACTTTTTGTCTTCCCACGCTGTTGGATCAATATTTGTTCCACCAAAACTCGCAGCCTGAATCAACCCCCAGCCCAAAAAAAAATATACAAAATATTACTGCAAATTTTGATGGGAACTAGGTTTTAACATATCTGTCTGCACATACATTGAGATAACTAATAATGCGAGAAACCACATATAAACCTCAAATATCCCATGGAGTTGGTAGGTGGAATAGTTGTAAAGGAAAAGAGGCAATCCAGGAGTTATTGCCCGCACTGAATCTCGGTATCTTGGAGGCAGACCTATGAATGTTATTTGCAAAATTAAAGGAAAACAATATCCAAAACTTTAATCTGCCAAGTCTCTGACAAAGGAATAAATCATAAAACGGAGACTTGAGAAAAAAAAAATCAAGATTAAACATATATAGTTCAATACTTCCAAATAATTCAATTTAGAGAAGAGATAAGTATCATCCTTTGTGTTGACTACCAAAATCTCATTTCCAACTCCCCACGCCCCTAAAAATCTCAGCCTCTACAATCAACACGATCTAAGTATTAACATATAAATACCCTTAACTAGTAAAAATGTTATAAAAAAAGAAAATTACAACAATATACAAAATTGAAGCATCAATTTGAGAAGAATAATAAAGTAAGTGTGCATTAACCTAGACAAATGAATAGTAAGGGCAAAAAAAGGACTGAGGGAATTGCACACCAAAGAGCTGCCTTTTGAGATTCTCTGACATGGTATCATTGTTGCAGACGAAGATATAGCCCCCAACGGTTTCAGGCCATTTTACCTCTCCAGCGTGAGTTGGAAAAAATATGACAGAAATGGTTGCCTTTGAAAAGTATTTCCCCCCATGGGTCAATTATGCCACGTAACACTGCCACATCAGAACAGCTCAGTGGCTGGCTCGGTTTGTGGCTCCATTTCCCTCAATTTGTGGCTCCCGTAACTACGTTTCGTTTCTTTGCTCTGTGCCTCCCGCTCTCAACTCTCAGTTTCTCTCATCTCCATTTCTCTTCCAGCCCTCTAGGTATCGCTCTCGCAACCGGCCCCGGCGAAGCTTCGACTGCTGCTGCCGGCCCCGGCCACGCTTCCGGTCGCGGTATTGCTCCCGGCCAAGCTCCCACTACGACTCCAGCTCCCGGCGACGCTAACGCTGCGACTCCCGCTCCCGGCCACGGTTTGTGTCAAGTGTACAGATTTTATAGCTTTCCTTGCTTCTTGGTGGCATTAAAATGTGTACAGATTTTTGTTCGTTTTCTTTAATTTTGTCTGGTTTGCAAGTAAATTTGTTGTGAATTTGAATGTCCGGATGTGTGTTTTGCACTTCATGTTATATGGAGTTGTAGTGAAAATACTGAAAATGATCTTCTTTTATCTTTTTAACATTAAAGAACCATACTGGAAAAGAAAGGGACAAAAGAGATAAATGGTAGTGATCAAGAATTGCAAGTATTAAGATTAGGATTAAGTCTTGTTGCTTCTGTATATATGTGTGTGTTCAATAGATATCATTATGAGACCAAAATTACCTTGAAGTATGTTTACAATGCGTTAGGAAGTATTTTTTCTCAATTGCATCCGAATTGTAAAATGTCACTCATTACTGTAACGTAGCTAAAGTGTAACCTGGCCGATGCTGAAGTGTAACGCAGCGCTCAAAACTGTAACTTTCCGTAGCCAAAGTGTAACTGTAATTCGGACGTAAACTTTGCCTAAGAAAGCAGTATGATGCTCGAATGTGAGGTGTTTCCTTCAAATGGGATGTTTACCTTGCTTAAGGAAGTACTTTTGCTCAATTGCATCCGAATTGAAAAATGCAACTTCTTACTGTAACGTTGCTAAAGTGTAACCTGGCCGTTGCTGAAGTGTAACGCAGCGCTCAAAACTGTAACTACCCGTAGCCAAAGTGTAACTGTAATTCAGACGTTATCTTTGCTTAAGAAAGCAGTATGATGCTCTAATGTGAGGTGTTTCCTTCAAATGGGATGTTTACCTTGCTCAAGGAAGTACTTTTGCTCAATTACATCCGAATTGAAAAATGCAACTTCTTAGTGTAACGTAGCTAAAGTGTAACCTGGCCGTTGCTAAAGTGTAACGCGGCGCTCGAAACTGTAACTACCCGTAGCCAAAGTGTAACTGTAATTCGGACGTTAACATTGCCTAAGAAAGCAGTATGATGCTCTAATGTGAGGTGTTTCCTTCAAATGGGACGTTTACCATGCGTTAGCAAGTACTTTTGGTCAATTGCATGCGAATTGAAAAATGCAACTTCTTACTTGTAATGTAGCTAAAGTGTAACCTGACCGTTGCTAAAGTGTAACACGGCGCTCAAAAGTGTAACTTCCTGTAGCCAAAGTGTAACTATAATTCGCACGCTAACATTGCCTAAGAAATGAAAGAGAAAACTCCTCCTTCTTCACTCCATTTCTCCGTCACTCTTTCTGTATTAGTTGTTATAAATTGAAATTTTTAATTTTAATGTTGGGATATGAATTAATAAATCATGGCATACATATGTTGGAGTTTGTCTACTGATGTAGAAAGCAAATTTTATTGGGTGGACCTGTATGTAATGACTAGAACCTGCATGTGACAGCAACAAGACATACATATGTTGGAGTTTCCTTCATATGGATCGATTACCATGCGTTAGGAAGTACTTTTGATCTATTGCATCCGAATTGAAACATTCACCTTCTTTCGGGTAACATAGATAAAGTGTAACCTGACCGTTGCTAAAGTGTAATACGGCGCTCAAAAGTGTAACTACCCGTAGCTAAAGTGTAACTATAATTCGCACGGGAAAGCAGTATGATGCTCTAATGTGAGGTGTTTCGTTCAAATGGGATGTTTACCATGCTTAAGGAAGTACTTTTGCTCAATTGCATCCGAATTGAAAAATTCAATTTCTTACTGTAACGTAGCTAAAGTGTAACCTCGCCGTTGCTAAAGTGTAACGCGGCGCTCAAAACTATAACTACTCGTAGCCAAAGTGTAACTGTAATTCGGAAGTTAACTTTGCCTAAGAAAGCAGTATGATGCTCTAATGTGAGGTGTTTCCTTCAAATGGGATGTTTACCATGCGTTAGGAAGTACTTTTGATCAATTGCATCCGAATTGAAAATTGCAACTTCTTACGGGTAACTTATCTAAAGTGTAACCGGGCCATTGCTAATGGCATGGTTGCGCACAGAAGTGCAACCTCCCGTAGCGAAAGTGTAACTGTTATTCGCATGCTAACTTTGCCTAAGAAAGCAGTATGATGCTCTAATGTGAGGCGTTTCCTTCAAATGGGATGTTTACTAAGCGTTAGGAAGTACTTTTGGTCAATTGCATCCGAATTGAAAATTGCCACTCCTTAATGTAACGTAGCTAAAGTGTAACCTAACCGTTCCTTAAGTGTAACGCAGCGCTCAAAACTGTAACTACCCGTAGCTAAAGTGTAACTCTAATTCGGACGTTAACTTTGCCTAAGAAAGCAGTATGATGCTCTAATGTGAGCCGTTTCCTTCAAATGGGATGTTTACAATGTGTTAGGCAGTACTTTTGGTCAATTGCATCCGAATTGAAAATTGCAACTTCTTACTTGTAACGTAGCTAAAGTGTAACCTTGACGTTGCTAAAGTGTAACACAGCGCTCGAAATTGTAACTACCCATAGCTAAAGTGTAACTGTTATGCGGACGTTAACTTTGCCTAAGAAAGCAGTTTGATACCCTAATGTGAGGCGTTCCCTTCAAATGGGATGTTTACCATGCTTTAGGAAGTACTTTTGATCAATTGCATCCTTATTAAAAATGCAACTTCTTACGGGTAACGTAGCTAAAGTGTAACCTGGGCATTGCTTAAGTGTAATGTGCCGCATGAAAGTGTAACTACCCGTAGCTAAAGTGTAATGCCTAAGAAAATGGTATTACTAACTAGCATCTTTAATACCGCTGATCCTTCTAACATGTTGCTGATGTGGCATCCGAGCAGCGGGCAATCAAGTGAAGCGTGCAGCGGAAGCTTCTTTCTTCAACCGGGAATTGAAAAAGTGAAACGAGCAGCCGCCTCATTTTCATTTGAACTTCGGGCCCCTACTCTCAGTCTCTCCGTCTTCTGCACCTTGCTCGTCGATAACTTTTCGGTGTCTCGCTTCTCTCTCGCGCTCCCGCCCTCTGTTGGTGTCTGTCGGTTAGTGTCCGGTGCTGGTTCCCTTTCTCGGACTCGGTTGCTCATCGTCCTCTGTTGGTGGGTCAGTTCCCTTTCTCGGTGGCTGTCCGGGTGTGTTTGGTCGTACTATCCGAAGGTAAGTGGTTGGTTCCCTTCGTTCACTGGATTATATGTGGGTTTTGTGCCGCATTTTTTTTGTGGTGTGAAGGCCGTAGAAGTGCTTTGTTCTATGGTTTCTGAAATTGAATCAAGACTCAGTTTATTCTTAAGTCTCCAGAAACATATTTTCTTGGGTTGTCTTAGGGAGGTAGATAGTGCTGCAAACATGCTCTATGTCTTTTTATGCATTAAGTTAAACTAATGTAGTTTATAATCTATAATGATTAGTGATTTTGGATATGGGTTATGTTCAAGACTGTATCCTTTAATTGGAAATTATTGTTAAGTCCTATATTCTTGGAATTGGCATTACCTTGCTGTAGCTATAGTTTCATTTGAGTTATTAATCCTTTCATGTTGATGGACAAATAATGTTAGTTCATGGATGATCTTGCTCAGTATCAAATATATTTAAAGCACTTAGTAAGGTTTTTAAGTGATTGTTTTGTACTTCGGCTTGATTGAAACTTGATAGCCTGTAAATCGTGATTTTGAGGTTTAATTGTTTGTACTTGATGTTGTTCAACAGACTTTTGTTGCTGCATTTGAAACTATGGCACCAAAGAAAAGAAGAAATGTGACCGGTGCAGGATCAAGTAGTGCTCAGTTTGATGAACATAAATTTTTGTCTTTAGCACATGAAAAAAGGTATAATGATGTTGTGTTAAGAAAGAGCATGGTTCGGGAGAGAGGGTTTGATTTGGAGGAAGGTGAGTATGTACACATCCAAACCCATATCAGACAAAGAAAATGGGAAAAGCTTTGCTCAATTCCCGAACCGGAAAATCAAACTATAGTTCAAGAATTTTATTCTAATGCATTCTTAGTAAACAAAGAGGTTGATAAATTCAAGTCTTATGTCAGGGGAGTTCCTATTGATTTTTCAAGAAGGGAGCTGAATAAATACTTTGATCTGAAATATAGTTACCCTGGACAGTGTGGATATTCAGAGTTGATTTCCAGGCAATTACCACAACAGACTGTCCTTCAATGTCTTTGCCGACCAGAAGCCGAATGGGTTTTAGATGCAAGAAATGCTCCTAAGCATCTGAAAAAAGCTGATCTACTTCCCATCCCAAAGGCTTGGTGTACTTTTGTGCAGTCGAATTTACTTCCTTCCTCTAATCATTCTGAAGTTACAGTCAAATGAGTTTTATTAATTTATGCAATTGTCACGGAACAGCCTGTGAATATAGGTAGTCTCATTGCTGATAATATTCACATAGTTGCACAAGAAAAGTTAGGAAGTTTGGTTTATCCGTCACTAATTACCAAATTATGCTTCAAGGCTGGTGTTAGTGGCATGAATGGAGATGTGCCCATTGGTGTTGCTCCTCCTATCAATGCTGTTGTAATATCAAGGTACTATCAAGAGCAGCCCCAAGAAGGACAAGCCCCTCATCCACCTCAACAAAAAAGGCTGAGAAGGCAAATGACTGTCGTAGACAAGTTGGAAAGAATTGAAAGACAGCAGCGGGAACTGCATCGGCAACAGCAACGGCAGCAGAGGTAGGTTTTCAGAAGTCTTTTTGACAGTCTGTATGCCCTGGAAAGTATGCTGAGGAATTTGGCCACTCAGCTGGAGTTAGACCCTGATTCCTTGGGAAGCCTTCCTTTGGCTAACATCAATTTTGATGAAGAGGAGGAAGAAGAACATGATGAAGACGAAGATGAAGATTGATGGTTTGCAGCAAAGCAAAAGTTACAGATAGACATTTTTTGCTTGTATATGAGTTATTGTATTACTTTAGTTTATTTTATCTTGTATATTTAGTTGAAAGCTTTGCATATCAGGTTACTGTACTTTCAAAACAAGAAATGAACAAGGAAAAAAAACATTTTGTTCTCTTTTATTTATGTTCAATTTAAAGTAGTAGTCCAAAGAGGCAGACGTTTGGTGCCTGGGCGGTAAAATTATTGCGCCCAGGCGCCCGGGTGGCAGAGATGTGGCGCCTGGGCGGTTATTGTTGACGCCCAGGCGCCCAATTGGCCGAGGTCTGGTGCCTGGGCGCTGAGTATATGGCGCCCAGGCGCTATTGTGAAAGGGTAGTGGCGCCTGGGCGCTGATCCGTAGACGCCCATGAGAAAGAACTCACTTCACGCTTTCCACTTTACCAAAAAAGTAAACGCATAACATCTATTAGTATGCTTTGCATGGGATGTAAGTTGTTATTACCATTGCATTACAATATCTAATGGTCAACCATAGAATTTGAAGTTACTAATAATGATGATCCCATTGCCTGTATCACCTTGAATTTCAATATCAAAATCAACTGCATCCATGCTAATGATGGGCTGACACTGTAGCACTTACGAACTGCAGCTTATCCAAGGCATCACTTGCATTGCTGTGGAAATATGTCATAAATTATTGGGACAATGGTTGTAATGAGAAGATCCTCCCTCATGAAAGTTAGCTGCTGGTATCTGTTTATTGGGACATGTCTTCTTATTATGACCTGGAGTGTGACACAATGTGCATCTTGATTGTTGAGTGTTTTCTCTCCAATCCATCTCGTTACGGATGCGAGTCGATTTAGGTCTTCCTTTAGGCCGAACAAGAGCAGAATTAGGAATTAACATTGGTCCATCAACTCGTGGCCAGTAATCTTTATGGCCCAGTGGATAAAAAGGATAGTTATATGTGCTCAACAAGTTTTCCACCCTATACATTTGATCAACAAACTGATGAGGACTTATGGCAATGTGTGCACATGCCGCAATCACATGGGAGCAAGGAAACCTAAAATGTTGAAATTTTCCACAGGAGCATGTTCTTTCTTGCAAATTGACAGTGTGATAGTTACCTCCTCCACCTGTGACATGGTTTCGGTTAGTTGCCACTTCAAAAACTCCCCACTCTCTATTGAATTTCGTTACTACATGTGCATTAGCCTTAATTCCATTGTCTGCCATCTTCGATGTAATGGTGTCAGTGAAGAGGTGTTGTGCCTGTTGCATTGCCAACGCCTTTTGTTTGCGGGATTTCCAATAAGCAACGCATCTCATGAAAGTATGATGCACAAGGGCAGTTATAGGAAGACCTCGAACTCCCTTAAAAACACCGTTAATGCACTCACTCAAATTTGTTGTCATGTGGCCCCATCTTTTACCATGTTCATCAAATGCCAGGGTCCACTGTCGCCTAGAAATTCTTTCACACCAATCTGCAGCCTGTGCATTTACACCCCTAATTTCCTCCATGACCTTCAAATACTTTCGTTGTTGATTTTGTGCACCTGAAAAATAAACAACTAATTTTGCATGCACACCCAACATACCTAAATGGCATATACAATAGAATGGAGATAAAGTAATGGCATACCTGCTCTGTAAATCAATTTTTTTAACATTTTATTATTGAACTCCGTGTTGAAGTTACTTTGAATATGCCGGAGGCAATAACAATGATATGCATGGGGTGGCATCCATTGCGCAGGTTCAGCTCGCACTGCAGCTTTTATTGCAGCATGCCGATCTAATATGACGCATAACTGTTGCCGGTTAGTAACAAAATGTCGAATGCATGTTAAAAACCATCTCCAACTGTCTGTATTTTCGCCTTCAACCACAGCAAAAGCTACTGGAAATATTCTATTGCCTCCATCTTGGCCTATTGCAATTAACATTGTGCCACGATATTTACCGTACAAGTGGGTTCCATCAATTTGCAAGACTGGCTTACAAAATTTAAAACCCTCTATGCACGGCTTAAAGGACCAAAAGACACGCTTAAATGTTACAAGTGCTTCATCAACATGTACATTATTGGCATCCATAGTAATGAAGTGGTAGACACTACCTAGGTTCGATTGAACCATTGCAGCCATCCATTGAGGTAGTAAATTGTATGAACTATCCCAATTACCATACAACTTCCTAATGGCTTTTAGCTTTGCACACCAAGCTTTTTTGTAACTAACCGTGTAATGATATTTCATACTAATTGCAGCAATAATTCCAGCAACAGTTTCTCTAGGATTTGCACCAAGCATCCCTTCTATAGAAGAGGCAATTATGTCTGAAGTCAACTGCCGATGGTCCTGTGACATGCTGGGTGCAACACAAGTATGAGGACCTGCGTATTTTTTCACAACCCACATGTTGACGTATTTCGAATGTGATATTCTGATCCTCCAGTTGCAACCATTCTCGGATCGAGGATAATGTGCTGTTAAATATCTACTTTTAGATTCATCTACAACAAAATCATGGTGCCTATGGATGTGATAATGTTTTATTGCTAAGGTTGCCGCCTCTTTCGATGGAAACTGGAGTCCAATGCGTAACTCATGGGAAGCATCCCAATTGCTCCTTAACATGTCTGGGGGATGTTCAGGTACATCCAAAGCTGCCCAATCAATGTCAGTATAATGAGGTGGAAGATCATCAGCATGAGTTCGATCCAATGGGCTATCGACTCTAGGGGTTGCCATCATAGTCTGCTCAGATCCCATGTTAGGTAAGTCAACATTGCCCCCGTCTACATCAGCATCATCATCAAGTCCATCATCACTATACCACTCAGGATCATACTCACCTTCAACATCGGATCGATGGTCGGCTTGCCACGAATCTTCCATATCATCATGTGTGTATATATGCATATCTGCACCCTGACAACTAAAGTTTGGTGAGGAAACATGAGCAGTAATGTTGGGATGATGAGGATATTGTGTTGGTAGGTGAGGTATATTCAAGTCTACCATATGCTCAGATTGTTGTGCCATGTCATTGTCACATTCTATCTCACGGGATCTCGTCTCCACATATATCTCAATGATAGACCATGTGTGTGAATAACGTGCATACATCATCAACATCAGCTGCACATGTGTATCCTCACTTAGCATGGAGGCATTATATCTCATGTTGTGCCCAACAGCTACTGGACATCTATATTCATGCTTTGGATTTCTTGATTATCTGGAATTCTTAGTGCCTGAAGTACAATTCGTTTTAGCTGTTCAAGGTTGCAATCAGGTGGAATGAGAACCATTACGCGTGGTGGACCATGAAAACTAACATCTCCACCATCACTTTCTCTAATACTCCCATTCAAAAACAAATTTGCGAAAGCTCCTTCACTCATTTTAGCTAGATAAATCAAAAGTGTTTAGTTAGACCACAATGAGCAATGTACAGCACACATCTTACAAAACTAACCTGCATGTACTATCAATTTGAAACCAACATTCATAAATTGTAAGGGGGAAATGTACTGTTCAATGGTTTTATTTTTTTCACAAATGTATCCTATGGTTAAGTTATGATATGATATTTTTGCTCATACCCATGCTAAAACTAACCTGCATGTGATAATAACAACATTTAATTTATATATTAGACCAAAGAAGTGTTTCCCCATGTAGAGATAGAAACTTAGGTCAAACTAATCCAAACTACATACCCATGATAAACTAAAGACAAAATACAGTAACTAATCATCACAATTACCTATTTTAGAGTTAAATAGTGAAAAGAACTGCTGAAATGATGGAACCCACTTGTTGTGGTGGCCGAACTAGGAGGAAAGGTTGTGGAACTTGTTATCTGGGTCGAAGGTCCTGCGAATTGCGGGGTCCAGGGGGTTGCGCACAGAAGTGCAACTACCCGTAGGTAAAATGTAACTTTTATTTGCACGTGAACTTTGCCTAAGAAAGCAGTATGATGATCTAATGAGGTGTTTCCTTCAAATGGGATGTTTACAATGCGTTAGGAAGTACTTGTGGTAAATTGCATCCGAATTGAAAATTGAAAATTCTTACTGTAACGTAGCTAAAGTGTCACCGGGGCGTTGCTAAAGTGTAACGCGGCGCTCATAACTGTAACTACCCGTAGCTAAAGTGTAACTTTAATTCGGACGTAAACTTTGCCCAAGATAGCAGTATGATGATCTAATGAGGTGTTTCCATCAAATGGGATGTTTACAATGCGTTAGGAAGTACTTGTGGTAAATTGCATCCGAATTGAAAATTGAAAATTCTTACTGTAACGTAGCTAAAGTGTCACCGGGGCGTTGCTAAAGTGTAACGCGGCGCTCATAACTGTAACTACCCGTAGCTAAAGTGTAACTTTAATTCGGACGTAAACTTTGCCCAAGATAGCAGTATGATGATCTAATGAGGTGTTTCCATCAAATGGGATGTTTACAATGCGTTAGGAAGTACTTTTGGTAAATTGCATCCGAATTGAAAATTGAAAATTCTTACTGTAACGTAGCTAAAGTGTCACCGGGGCGTTGCTAAAGTGTAACGCGGCGCTCATAACTGTAACTACCCGTAGCTAAAGTGTAACTTTAATTCGGACGTAAACTTTGCCCAAGAAAGCAGTATGATGATCTAATTAGGTGTTTCCATCAAATGGGATGTTTACAATGCGTTAGGAAGTACTTGTGGTAAATTGCATCCGAATTGAAAATTGAAAATTCTTACTGTAACGTAGCTAAAGTGTAACGCGGCGCTCATAACTGTAACTACCCGTAGCTAAAGTGTAACTTTAATTCGGACGTAAACTTTGCCCAAGAAAGCAGTATGATGATCTAATGAGGTGTTTCCATCAAATGGGATGTTTACAATGCGTTAGGAAGTACTTTTGGTAAATTGCATCCGAATTGAAAATTGCAAATTCTTACTGTAACGTAGCTAAAGTGTCACCGGGGCGTTGCTAAAGTGTAACGCGGCGCTCATAACTGTAACTACCCGTAGCTAAAGTGTAACTTTAATTCGGACGTAAACTTTGCCCAAGAAAGCAGTATGATGATCTAATGAGGTGTTTCCTTCAAATGGGATGTTTACAATGCGTTAGGAAGTACTTGTGGTAAATTGCATCCGAATTGAAAATTGAAAATTCTTACTGTAACGTAGCTAAAGTGTCACCGGGGCGTTGCTAAAGTGTAACGCGGCGCTCATAACTGTAACTACCCGTAGCTAAAGTGTAACTTTAATTCGGACGTAAACTTTGCCCAAGAAAGCAGTATGATGATCTAATTAGGTGTTTCCATCAAATGGGATGTTTACAATGCGTTAGGAAGTACTTGTGGTAAATTGCATCCGAATTAAAAATTGAAAATTCTTACTGTAACGTAGCTAAAGTGTCACCGGGGCGTTGCTAAAGTGTAACGCGGCGCTCATAACTGTAACTACCCGTAGCTAAAGTGTAACTTTAATTCGGACGTAAACTTTGCCCAAGAAAGCAGTATGATGATCTAATGAGGTGTTTCCATCAAATGGGATGTTTACAATGCGTTAGGAAGTACTTTTGGTAAATTGCATCCGAATTAAAAATTGCAAATTCTTACTGTAACGTAGCTAAAGTGTCACCGGGGCGTTGCTAAAGTGTAACGCGGCGCTCATAACTGTAACTACCCGTAGCTAAAGTGTAACTTTAATTCGGACGTAAACTTTGCCCAAGAAAGCAGTATGATGATCTAATTAGGTGTTTCCATCAAATGGGATGTTTACAATGCGTTAGGAAGTACTTTTGGTAAATTGCATCCGAATTGAAAATTGCAAATTCTTACTATAACGTAGCTAAAGTGTCACCGGTGCGTTGCTAAAGTGTACCGCGGCGCTCAAAAGCGTAAATACTCGTAACTAAAGTGTAACTTTAATTCGGACGTAAACTTTGCCCAAGAAAGCAGTATGATGATCTAATGAGGTGTTTCCATCAAATGGGATGTTTACAATGCGTTAGGAAGTACTTTTGGTAAATTGCATCCGAATTGAAAATTGCAAATTCTTACTGTAACGTAGCTAAAGTGTCACCGGTGCGTTGCTAAAGTGTACCGCGGCGCTCAAAAGCGTAAATACCCGTAGCTAAAGTGTAACTTTAATTCGGACGTAAACTTTGCCCAAGAAAGCAGTATGATGATCTAATGTGAGGTGTTTCCTTCAAATGGGGTGTTTACCATGCGTTAGGAAGTACTTTGGGTCAATTGCATCCGAATTGAAAAATGCAACTTATGACGGGTAACGTAGCTAAAGTGTAACCGGGCCATTGCTAATGGCATGGTTACGCCCAGAAGTGCATCTACCCGTGGCGAAAGTGTACCGGTTAATCGGCCGTTAACTTTGCCTAAGAGAGCAGTATGATGCTCTAATGTGAGGTGTTCCCTTCAAATGGGATGTTTACCATGCGTTAGGAAGTACTTTTGCTCAATTGCACCCGAATTGAAAAATGCCACTCGTTACTGTAACGTAGCTAAAGTGTAACCTTGCCGTTGCTAAAGTGTAATTCGGCGCTCAAAACTGTAACTACCTGTAGCTAAAGTGTATCTCTAATTCGGACGTTAACTTTGCCTAAGAAATCAGTATGATGCTCTAATGTGAGGCGTTTCCTTCGAATGGGACGTTTACAATGTGTTAGGCAGTACTTTTGGTCAATTGCACCAGAATTGAAAAATTCCACTCGTTACTGTAACGTAGCTAAAGTGTAACCTGGCTGTTGCTAAAGTGTAATTCGGCGCTCAAAACTGTAACTACCCGTAGCTAAAGTGTAACTGTAATTCGGACATTAACATTGCCTAAGAAAGCAGTATGATGCTCTAATGTGAGGTGTTTCCTTGAAATGGGATGTTTACCACGCGTTAGGAAGTACTTTTGATCAATTGCATTCGAATTGAAAAATGCAACTTATGACGGGTAACGTAGCTAAAGTGTAACCGGGACATTGCTAATGGCATGGTTGCGCACAGAAGTGCATCTACCCGTAGCGAAAGTGTAACTGTTATTCGCACGTTAACTTTGCCTAAGAAAGTAGTATGATGCTCTAATGTGAGGTGTTTCGTTCAAAAGGGATGTTTACCATGCTTAAGGAAGTACTTTTGTTCAATTGCATCCGAATTGAAAAATGCAACTTCTTACTGTCACGTAGCTAAAGTGTCACCTGGTCGTTGCTAACGTGTAATTCGGCGCTCAAAACAGTAACTACCCGTAGCTAAAGTGTAACTGCAATTCGCACGTTAACATTGCCTAAGAAAGCAGTATGATGCTCTAATGTTAGGCGTTTCCTTCAAATGGGATGTTTAGCATGTGTTAGCCAGTACTTTGGAACAATTGCATCCGAATTGCAAAATGCGACTAGTTACTGTAACATAGCTAAAGTGTAACCTAGCCGATGCTAAAGTGTAACGTAGCGCTCGAAACTGTAACTACTCGTAGCTAAAGTGTATCTCTATTTCGGACGTTAACTTTGCCTAAGAAATCAGTACGATGCTCTAATGTGAGGCGTTTCCTTCGAATGGGACGTTTACAATGTGTTAGGCAGTACTTTTGATCAATTGCATTCGAATTGAAAAATGCAACTTATGACGCGTAACGTAGCTAAAGTGTCACCGGGCCATTGCTAATGGCATGGTTGCGCACAGAAGTGCATCTACCCGTAGCGAAAGTGTAACTGTTATTCGCACGTTAACTTTGCCTAAGAGTGCAGTATGATGCTCTAATGTGAGGTGTTCCCTTCAAATGGGATGTTTACCATACGTTAGGAAGTACTTTTGTCAATTGCACCCGAATTGAAAATTGCCACTCGTTACTGTAACGTAGCTAAAGTGTAACCTTGCCGTTGCTAAAGTGTAATTCGGCGCTCAAAACTGTAACTACCTTTAGCTAAAGTGTATCTCTAATTCGGACGTTAACTTTGCCTAAGAAATCAGTATGATGCTCTAATGTGAGGCGTTTCCTTCGAATGGGACGTTTACAATGTGTTAGGCAGTACTTTTGGTCAATTGCACCAGAATTGAAAAATTCCACTCGTTACTGTAACGTAGCTAAAGTGTAACCTGGCTGTTGCTAAAGTGTAATTCGGCGCTCAAAACTGTAACTACCCGTAGCTAAAGTGTAACTGCAATTCGCACGTTAACATTGCCTAAGAAAGCAGTATGGTGCTCTAATGTGAGGCGTTTCCTTCAAATGGGATGTTTAGCATGTGTTAGCCAGTACTTTGGAACAATTGCATCCGAATTGAAAAATGCCACTAGTTACTGTAACGTAGCTAAAGTGTAACCCAGCCGATTCTAAAGTGTAACATAGCGCTGGAAACTGTAACTACCAGTAGCTAAAGTGTATCTCTAACTCGGACGTTAACTTTGCCTAAGAAATCAGTACGATGCTCTAATGTGAGCCGTTTCCTTCGAATGGGACGTTTACAATGTGTTAGGCAGTACTTTTGGTCAATTGCACCAGAATTGAAAATGCCAATCGTTACTGTAATGTAGCTAAAGTGTAACCCTACCGTTGCTAAAGTGTAATTCGGCGCTCAAAACTGTAATAACCCGTAGCTAAAGTGTAACTGTAATTCGCACGTTAACATTGCCTAAGAAAGCAGTATGAAGCTCTAATGTGAGGTGTTTCCTTCAAATGGGATGTTTACCATGTGTTAGGCAGTACTTTGGAACAATTACACCTGAATTGAAATATGCAACTCGTTACTGTAACGTAGCTAAAGTGTAACCTCGCCGTTGCTAAAGTGTAACGCGGCGCTCAAAACTGTAACTACCCGTAGCCAAAGTGTAAATGTAATTCGGATGTAAACTTTGCCTAAGAAAGCAGTATGATGCTCTAATGTGAGGCGTTTCCTTCAAATGGGATGTTTACCATGCGTTAGGAAGTGCTTCTGATCAATTGCATCCGAATTGAAAGTTGCAACTGCTTACGGGTGACGTAGCTAAAGTGTAACCTGGCCATTGCTAAAGTGTATCGTGCCGCACGAAAGTGTGACTACCCGTACCTAAAGTGTAACTTTCATGCAATTAGATAAAGTCTTAACATTGCGCCGAACACTTGTATTTCATCCCCGTGAAATTTTATGTGCAAAAGACGAATAGTAAATCAGAAGTACTTTTGTACACAGATTAAGTTGTTATGTATTCATTGAAACTTTTGTACACAGATTAAGTGGACCAGAGCCAATTGGGTATGACAGTATAGGAATAAATCAGAAGTAGACTTCTTTGTACAACAACAATCACATTGTTGAGTCTTTACAATGACAACCACACCCTATAATAGACGGGAAGGGGCTGTAGTGTAGTTCTGATAACGGCAGCTCGAGTTGCATCAATTCATAACCTCATTTTCTCTTGCCTGTAAAAGAGTTGATCAAAGGTATTTGAATATTCACTCCACAAACACATCTGGTTATGACAAATTAAAAGCAGTGACGGCATCTAAAATATGGAACACACAAGCTGTGATAAATAGTACCTTTTCTCTTTGCCGTCATTTGTTGTAGAATGGCTTCCCGCTGAACATTTTGTTCGCGACTAAATAAATCCCACAATAGTTGCTCCCTGAAGCCACTCATCTCATCCTGCATATACATTATCATGCATCATATCATTCGAACTAGTAATTGCTTAAAAACTATACATAATAGTAATTAGAAGTCTCAATCGAACCTCCGTAAACGAGGGCACAGCTTTCCCACCCCATTCGTCCTTGCATTCGCCATCCCAGTACTTCATGGCTAGCATGCAATGAATCCCACAGTCATGACTGAAAATTCATTAAAACAGTAGTTACAATCCACTAAATTATATATCCATTTCAAACTGTACATCTTCATTGCATTATCAGACTTACCTATTATGCTGCTGCGGCACATCTTGATAGATGATTTTGAAGTTGCACTTCTGCTTCCTCTTTAAGCCAAGCTTAGTAAACAGTCGTGAAAAACATTTTCCCTGCAAAACAAGTATGTGCAGTCCATAAAGTCATTGCATGTTGTGTGGCATCAGAAGAAAAAAACGAAATCTAACACATTACCAGTGATTGCACACAACTGTCCCTTTCTTCGTTCTCCTTACTTCGCAAGGAGTCCAGAACATGCATAGTTTCTTGACTGGGGATCAAAGCACAGCAAAACCAATGCTCCTTATAAAGAATGGGGGCGAACACCTACGACATGATTCCAGCCAGTCAACTATCTACCTCTTACTAACAACAATTGAATATGAAGTTATGAGAATATATCAACTTACAATTGTTGCCTTCATAATCTCCTGTCTACCATCTGGGCCCAGAAGTTTGCATGCATCATCAACATCCCACTCTTCACCTGCATGCAACATTTGGCCCTGCAGACATTAGAGGTGTACCCACTTTAGAACGTATGGTAATGATCACACCCACGAGTTAATTGATGTTCATGAGTTATCATGGTGTCAAAGACGCATTTACCAGAAGGAATTGATCACATATATATCGGGTGACAATGCCATGGTCCTGAACTTGATCTGCCATCCAGCATCTCCCAACCATCATCATGACCTACAATTTGTGAAAGTCAACATATGGAATAAAGTACCTAACTACAACCAAACAACGCTGAATACGGACAAAGATAAGCGAAATAGAAATACCATGTTGCTCACCCATCCCCTTGGGCCTAATGTCTCACAATCATCAAATGAAAGGTGACAGTCTAACATGCTAACAACAGCACTGCAACACAAATGAAATAAACAATCAGGCTATGCTGTACATTAAATGGTTGGCCAATCAAATATGTATGGTTACTAGAAACTCACGTTTGGGCATCCTGCTGTTTTCTTGGTCTTGTGCAAAAAATATAAAACTTATGGACATCCCCCTCCCAGTGCACCCTCTTGGAAGGTTTTTTTTCAAGATTTGGGCCAGACACTGTGGCAGCTGGAGGTATTTCTTCAACCTCGCCAATCTCATCACCCGACTCATTCAAGCAGGGGGCGATTTGTAATGGCATGGTTGCCAAACAAACTGTCTGGCCCAAAGCTTGATCGATGGGAATCAGCCATGCGTGCATATCAGAAATCCTTTGTTTGGCACGTTTGAGCTCAGTTGTGACTAAATTCTGATATGCTTCTTTAATCACCTGCAAAGTAGAAGCAAACACACTGAATAGGTAAGACGTACATCTTATTCCAAACAATATAAATAAATCAAGGACCATTGACAATTTGAGCACACCGCATGCTGAAACACATCAACAGAGGGGATTTCCTTTTCCTCCTCGACTTCTTTATTACAATACAAAATTCCCTATAACACAAAGTGACACTTATTAGATGATTGATATGGTAACGAAGGACAATTGTTTTAACACACTTGAGTTATATGTACCTCCCGACTCTTCTTTTCTAGGATCAGACGAGCCTGGATTCGCTGATTCGTCCAATATTGCAATGGCCATTCCGTCCCGTCACAATGTAGTGAGCCGAGAGGGAACTTTTGTAAGAAAAATATCTACAATACAAAGTACAGGTATGTTATATGCAAAGACGACCAATATAAAAACAATAACATACAAACTTATTGATTTAACCACCACATACCTTAAAAAATAACAAACATCCGCCAACCCACGTCTTGCCCGTTGGGTTCTTATTCTTGGCTGACTTGAATTTAATTGTTTCTTCTATCAAACTATTATATACAAATGCTGCCCAGTTATAGTGAGCAGCATTTTCTATGTCCAAAACTGGTATTAACAACTTGTTTGATAACCTAGTACTAGAAGTTGGACATAACAGAATGCCCAACGTATAAAGGAGGAAGGCACGGGCAAACATGCAGTCAGACCTCTCCCCACGAATAATCTGCTCTAAATCATTAAATTGCTTCGCTTTTAACTCCTCCTTCAATTTATTGAGTGACTTCTCGTTAGAGACAGATTGTGGGACTGGTTTCCCACCACATGGAATGCCCAAAACCTCGCCCACCTCCTTGGGGGTTATACAACAAAAAATCCCTCTGAATGACAGCACCTTACTCCTAATATCAAAAGCATTTAAAATCTTTATACAGATGTCATGATCGAGTGAATCACACCCGATCTGCAGCAACGAACCAAAGCCCATTCTATGAACAACATTACATTTTGAGTCATCCATTCCATGGATGACTCTTTTGTACTTTAATGGGGAGCACCTTGTGGAGATAGTCTCCTACAAAACAAATGTACACAACTTATATTAGTATTTGAATATTAGTGACCCTATGGTAAATTGTGTGATACACATAACAATTTCCACACCTTCTGAATTGGTGCTCCCTCCTCCATTCGTGCTTGGTGTCGGGCTTTGGCAGCTGCATTCTTATACCGCTGTTTATCCTCCTCTGATAAACTTTTCCAAGCATTCAGGCTTTCTTGATTGGCCTATAAGGGATGAACTTTGTTAATCAAATGCTGTAATATGATGATTACATTCAGAAACTAAAATAACTCCTTAATCCTTACATCAATAGCGCCTTGCTTTTTATCCAACTTCTTGAAATATTCAGCCCTATAAACATAATCAACGTTAGTGTCAACATAAGATGAGAGTTAAAGTGTAACAAAGTAATAACTTCAAAAAAAAATAAATAAATACGAAATTACCTGAACATATGCCATGAACTGATATATCTTTGGGTGCCTGCGGTTCGCTTCAGGCTGATACCACAATCAACCCAACAGTAGGACAAAATACAACATCATTAGATAGTCCCACTTTCACAAACATAGATAGACAATCTAGGTAGGAACTATAAATTGCAAATCTACATGCAATATTAAATATACCTAGGTTGAGGTTGTTCTTCTATTGGAGGAGTTGTAAGTTCAGGTTCAACCGCTTGTTTAGCTGCTTTTCCTTTACGTGCTTTCCTCTGATCCATGATTGTCAGTAAATTTCAATATGCCCTACAAGGCAGAAATCCAATTGTTTATAGCAATACAATTTTTTCAGATCCCTTACATGTAGCACAAGACCACATCATTGTTTATAGCAAATTGAATTGTTTAAAAAGTATTTTCTTGAGGAGGTCAATTATGCCATGTAAGATTGTCAACTGAGTTTATACAAGACCACATCATTGTTGGCGTCTTAACAGAATTTGTGAGTCTGTTATTACACAGAATTCGTGGGTCCAAACCACAAATTCTACACATAATTGGACGCCTGGGCGCCCAAGATTAAGCGCCCAGGCGTCTGGCCTCTGCCAACTTGACGCCTGGGCGGTAAAGTATCAGCGCCCAGGCGCCCAAATGACAGAGGCCAAACGCCTGGGCGTCCAATATTCAGTGCCCAAGCGTCTATCCTCTGCCAACTTGGCGCCTGGGCGTAAAAGTATCAGCGCCCAGGCGCCCCCTGGCCACCTAGACAATGCCTGCAGGCTTCTATTTTCTGCTGTTCTTTTGTTCCACCTATTGTTTTTGTTGTCTCTTATTCCTACACACTTTGTTTGCATAAGAAAAAAAGGTGGTTCTGTTATGAACCATTTGATATACTCATATCTTAATGTTATATAACATGTCCAAGCATAATGGATGCGCATATATTATGCCTAGGCATGGTATTGCTTAAACCATTTTTAAACAGAGCAACAATGCTTATTAAATCAGCTTGCGTTAGAGATGAACGAAGTGAACCAACCACTTACCTTCGGATAGAACGACCAAACACAGCCAGACAGCCACCGAGAAAGGGAACTGACCCACCAACAGAGAACGATGAGCAACCGAGTCCGAGAAAGGGAACCAGCACCGGACACTAACCGAGCGAGAAGCGAGACACCGAAAAGTTAGCGACGAGCGAGGTGCAGAAGACGGAGAGACTCAGAGGGGCCCGAAGTTCAAATGATTTCATGAGGCGGCGGCTCGTTTCTCTTTTTCAATTCCCGGGTGAAGAAAGAAGCTTCCACTGCACGCTTCACTCGATTGCCCGCTGCTCGGATGCCACATCAGCAACATGCATGTTACGAAGGATCAGCGGTATTAAAGACGCTAGTTAGTAATATCATTTTCTTAGGCATTACACTTTAGCTACGAATAGTTACACTTTCAGGCAGCACATTACACTTAAGCAATGCCGAGGTTACACTTTAGCTACGTTACCCGTAAGAAGTTGCATTTTTTATTCGGATGCATTGATCAAAAGTACTTCCTAAAGCATGGTAAAAATCCCATTTGAAGGGAACCCCTCACATTAGGGTATCATACTGCTTTCTTAGGCAAAGTTCACGTCCGCATAACAGTTACACTTTAGCTACGGGTAGTTACAGTTTCGAGCACTACGTTACACTTTAGCAACGCCAAGGTTACACTTTAGCTACGTTAAAAGTAAGAAGTTGCAATTTTCAATTCGTATGCAATTTCCCAAAAGTACTGCCTAACATATTGTAAACATCCCATTTGAAGCAAAGGTCTCACATTAGAGCATCATACTGCTTTCTTAGGCAAAGTTAACGTCCGAATTAGAGATACACTTTAGCTACGGGTAGTTACAGTTTTGAGCGCCGCGTTACACTTAAGCAACGGCTAGGTTACACTTTTGCTACGTTACAGTAAGGAGTGGCATTTTTCAATTCGGATGCAATTGACCAAAAGCACTTCCTAACGCATGGTAAACATCCCATTTGAAGGAAACGCCTCACATTAGAGCACCATACTGCTTTCTTACGCAAAGTTAATGCCCGAATAACAGTTACACTTTAGCTACAGGTAGTTACAGTTTTGAGCGCTGCGTTACACTTTAGCATCGGCCAGGTTACACTTTAGCTACGTTACAAGTTAGAGTTTGCATTTTTCAATTCGGATGCAATTGACCAAAAGTACTTCCCAACGCATTGTAAACATCCCATTTGAAGCAAACAACTCACATTAGAGCATCATACTGCTTTCTTAGTCAAAGTTAACGTCCGAATTACAGTTACACTTTAGCTACGGGTAGTTACAGTTTTAAGCGCCGCGTTACACTTAAGCAACGCCCGGGTGACACTTTAGCTACGTTACAGTAGGGAGTGGCATTTTTCAATTCGGATGCAATTGAACAAAAGTACTTCCTTAAGCATGGTAAACATCCCTTTTGAACGAAACACCTCACATTAGAGATCATACTACTTTCTTAGGCAAAGTTAACGTGCGAATAACAGTTACACTTTCGCTACGGGTAGATGCACTTCTGTGCGCAACCATGCCATTAGCAATGGCCCGGTTACACTTTAGCTACGTTACCCGTAAGAAGTTGCATTTTTCAATTCGGATGCAATTGACCCAAAGTACTTCCTAACGCATGGTAAACATCCCATTTCAAGGAAACGCCTCACATTAGAGCATTATACTTCTTTCTTAGGCAAAGTTTTCGCCCGAATTACAGTTACACTTTGGCTACGGGTAGTTACAGTTTTGAGCGCAGTGTTACACTTTAGCAACCGCCAGGTTACACTTTAGCTACATTATAGTTAGAAGTTGCATTTTTCAATTCGGATGCAATTGACCAAAAGTACTTCCTTAAGCATGGTAAACATCCCATTTGAACGAAACAGCTCACATTAGAGCATCATACTACTTTCTTAGGCAAACTTAACGTGAAAATTACAGTTACACTTTAGCTAGGGTAGTTGCACTTCTGTTCGCAACCATGCCATTGGCAATGGCCCAATTACACTTTAGCTAAGTTACCCGTAAGAAGTTGCATTTTTCAATTCGGATGCAATTGATCAAAAGTACTTCCTAACGTATGGTAAACATCCCATTTCAAGGAAACACCTCACATTAGAGCATCATACTGCTTTCTTAAGCAAAGTTTATGTCCGAATTACAGTTACACTTTGGCTACGGGTAGTTATAGTTTTGAGCGCCGCGTTACACTTTAGCAACGACCAGGTGACACTTTAGCTACGTGACAGTAAGAAGCTGCATTTTTCAATTCGGATGCAATTTACCAAAAGTACTTCCTTAAGCATGGTAAACATCCCTTTTGAACGAAACACCTCACATTAGAGCATCATACTACTTTCTTAGGTAAAGTTAACGTGCGAATTACAGTTACACTTTCGCTACTGGTAGTTGCACTTCTGTGCGCAACCATGCCATTAGCAATGGCCCGGTTACACTTTAGCTACGTTACCCGTAAGAAGTTACATTTTTCAATTCGGATGCAATTGATCAAAAGTACTTCCTAACGCATGGTAAACATCCCATTTGAAGGAAACGCCTCACATTAGGGCATCATACTGCTTTCTTAGGCAAAGTTAACGTCCGAATAAAGGTTACACTTTAGCTACGGGTAGTTACACTTTTTAGCGCCATGTTACACTTTCGCAACGGGCAGGTTACACTTTAGCTACGTGAGCAATTGACCAAAACTGCTTCCTTAATCTTGGTAAACATCCCATTTGAAGGAAACGCCTCATATTAGAGCATCATACTGCTTTCTTAGGTAAAGTTATCTTGCGAATAACAGTTACACTTTAGCTACGGGTAGTTGCACTTCTGTGCACAACCATTCCATTAGCAATGGCCAGGTTACACTTTAGCTACGTTACCCGTAAGAAGTTGCATTTTGCAATTCGGATGCAATTGATCAAAAGTACTTCCTAACGCATGCTAAACATCCCATTTGAAGGAAACACCTCACATTAGAGCATCATACTGCTTTCTTAAGCAAAGTTTACATCCGAATTACAGTTACACTTTGGCTACGGGTATTTACGCTTTTGAGCGCCGCGTTACACTTTAGCAACGCTCAGGTGACACTTTAGCTACGTTCCCAGTAAGATTTGCATTTTACATTTAGGATGCAATTGATCAGAAGGACTTCCTAACGCATGGTAAACATCCCATTTGAAGGAAAAGCCTCACATTAGAGCATCATACTGCTTTCTTAGGCAAAGTTACGTGCGAATAACAGTTACACTTTAGCTACGGGTAGTTACACTTTTGAACGCCGCGTTACACTTAAGCAACGGCCTGGTTACACTTTAGCTATGTTACCCGAAAGAAGGTGAATGTTTCAATTCGGATGCAATAAATCAAAAGTACTTCCTAACGCATGGTAATCGATCCATTTGAAGGAAACACCTCACATTAGATCATCATACTGCTTTTTTAGGCAAAGTTTTGTTCGAATAAAAGTTACACTTTAGCTACGGGTAGTTACACTTCTATGTGGTACGTTACATTTTAGCAATGTTTAGGTTACACTTTAGCTATGTTACCCGTAATATCACAGGTTACACTTTAGCTATGCGTGGTTCCTTTTATCACATGGTTTATTAAAAAAGGAAACGAAGGATCAGCTGTTGCAACTTGGCACTCTAACGAAAATCACGGGAAAAAAATAAGAAAGAGCAGCACATTTATGCGTGAGAATTGGCAATTCTTGCCATACTGCCTCTAAACAGTGTTTTGTTTGTAACGAAAGCAGACTATCATCTAAAGGGCCAGGATGCAGATTATCAGCCATCTGTTGTGCCAAAGCCATATTGACAAATGTGTGTCTGCACAAAAGTGCAAAACGATTAGTACATTGAACATGCACAAACAAAGTGGAGTGAAGACAGTGAGTGTTGCTTCTACTTCAATCTTAATGGAAACAAAGCTGAGTATAGATGACAGCGATAGCTGAGTGAAGATAGATGACAGCGATAGCAGAGTGAAGAGAGACAAGTGACCAGAGCAGAGTCAACAGAGATGAGAACAAGAGCAGAGAAAGCCAGACGACAGCAAGAGCAAAGAAAGCCACACGAGAGCAAGAGCAGAGTGAAAGAGGTGAAAGTAAGAGCAAACAAAGCAGAGTGTCAACTGAGTTATGGGAGGGAGTTAGGACTGAGGTTTCTGAGGGCCATTTTACTTCTGCAAGACATTTAGAAGAAGAAAAAACACAGTTACGGGAGCCACAAATTGAGGGAAATGGAGCCACAAACCGAGCCAGCCACTGAGCTATTCTGATGTGGCGTTAGCATGAAATGATGTGGCAGTGTTACGTGGCATAATTGACCCATGGAGGGAAATACTTTTCAAAGGCAGCCATTTCTGTCATATTTTTTCCAACTCACGCTGGAGAGGTAAAATGGCCACGGTTTCATTTCTAGGAAGAGACTCAGATCGGGGCAGCGTTTTGAATCTTTTGTCTACAGCAGCCTTGGCATCATTGTTGTCGTCGCCATGCTTCTTATTGCTATTGGTGTTCTTTTTCTTAGTTTTGACTGCGTTATCATCTTCAGCCTTAGCACTGCTCTTCTTGCCCTTCAAATTGATATCGATGTTATGGTTAAGATTCACATACCCAGGCTTGGAGTAGATTCCCTTATTGACGCCTCCATTGAGGCCCACAGTACCTACCAAAGCCGATCCATTTCCGATCGTACTGTAATTATTGGCCATCTTCCACCCATCATTGAAATCAGAATCCTTGGAGTTGATGGCACCACCAACCTTGATATCAAAATTTATCCTCTCATCAGGCCTCTTGGTCGTGTAATTGCTGCTCCAAATCGGATCGTTGAGTGATAGGTTGGCCAAATTCGATGTCTGCAGCCGAAGCTGATCGCTGAATTGCCAAAAGGACTGCTGATTGTCCTCCATGGCCAGCGAAAAAATTGGCTTAGGAAGGAACCTCACTGAACAGCCGGTATAGTATACAATATAATAATAGTTATATATATTTGTTCTTTCTTATCTAACGGAACAAAGAAGAGAGCAAGGAGATGCACAGTAGAACGAGGGGAAATGGAGAAGGACGATGAGAGTGTTAAATAAGGATGGGAGTAATGTAACGTAAAGATGAATAAAATTTCACTGCCGCGGTTTCAGCGTACTCTAGGGAGTAAAAACGTGGTGGATAATTTCTAATTTCTAATAATTTAATTGGATAATTTGGATTATATTACAATATAAAGAACAGGAGGAGATGATTAAGGAGCGAGGACCGTAATAAAAGTAAAAGGCGTGCGTGCATTGAAGAGTGTAGGATTAAGGGGGAAAAGCAAGGCAAGTGAGTGGGGCAGTTGGGATTGACTTTTCTTTTGTATTTTTCTATAAGCTCGGAGAGGATCGTGACTGTAAGCTTGAGTTCACACTTGAAAATCACACCATGTCCTACCCTAGGCGAAAGATGACGCGTAATAATATAGAGTCTCAGATTGAGTGGATTCAAATTCAGACTGGGAAGTGGTCCGTCATGATCGGGCACGTCGGCTGTCAGCCTGTTGAGTGGCCCTTGCTTGGTTCCTGCGTTTGGTGATCTACTTTCGGAAATGACCACGTTATCCAATCAAACTTAACTATTGTTTAGTTCAAAATTTGAGCACTGATTCGCCTACATTTTTATAGTCGCACATTTTTTATGCTTAGAAAAAAAAAACTATTTTTCTATTTGTTTTTTAAAAATGTTAAGGTCACACGAATTTATTTATGTTTAACTCCCATATTATGATGTGAGTAAAATAGATAAAAGAATATAAAAAAATAAAAATTAAATAAAAAAATTAAAAAAATAGATAAAACGTAATTATAGAAGTATAAAAATAATATTATTCTTTTTTTTTCTTTAGCATAAGTCTATGGGATGTTTAATGACGTAGGCATATTATTTTTTTTAAAATAATATTACGACGCCAACATCCATTGTGGTCCTATTCCTATTCAACAAAATCATCACATTGTGGGTTGTAGGTTACCAATTATATTTTGATATCATTTGTAATTTCCATCACGCATTCAGTTCCAGTTGTCTTTATGGACTTCTCTTTTTGGGTAAATCTTTATGGACGTTTGTTTCCGCAAGCAAATGTGTAATTGTCTGATGATTGTCAGATATGGGCCACGGGTCTGATTGTTCTTGAACAAATATAACTAAACCCCACTAGCATTGCCCATAACAAATAATCATATGAGTCTTTCAGTTGGGCCTGTTTTCCTTCTAAGAAAGGCAATGCAAGCCGTCTATGTCTATCCACCGGCTGCAGCCTTCAAGTCCTTCTGTCTTGTCATTCAATTTAAAACAAGAAGATTAATTTGTTTCCTATGTATCCAGTTTCAAGTTTCAATCTTGATTCAAATTCTATTCCCTTTGCTCATCGATTTTACTAGTTATCGGTCACACATACATCCAATCTCACTTGAACCACAAGACAACTAAACAATCAAACAGGCTGCAAGTTCTCTGGCACTTAATCATAGAGATAAAACGCCAAATTTTCAGGATCACTTACCATCTGATATATAACTTGCAAATGCTTAAGGATAGCATTTTTTCTCTTAAGGAAAAAAGACAAGGTCTGCGACCATGTAATTTTTGCTTTTTCTTATTTTGTCTATGTGTGTGTTTTGAGGTACGTTTTGCCTAGAACTTGTAGGAGAAAGTCATAGAATTCTGCTTACTCAACTGGCCCCAGGGATTTCGTTATGGCGTCCATTTGCTGAGGCGTATTAATAAGTAGGCCTACGCATTAAGATACCAAGGTAAGGTGGAAAAGGCATAGCAATAAACTAGAGCCGCATGAACGGTTAGGACAACAATCATGATCCACCAATAAGTGTGCCATAGACAACCTCTTTATTGAGGGTTGAAGGAGTTGTTTGAAGTAGTTCAGCGGTTAAAAGAAAATGAAAGGAGAATTCAAAGCCGGTTTTTTGCTATTATCGCCAACGCCCTTGTGTACAATTCGGGACGATAAAAACAGTGGCGGACTTCGCAAACTCAACTCAACAAAACAGGGATCGCTCTCCTTTTCTAATTAGCTCCAACTTGTCTTCCTCTGACAAACCAAAGTTCCTTCCCTTGCTTTTAAGTCCACAATAATAACAATAATTCAGCATCAAATCCCAACCATTTAGAAGAGACTGAGACACAGACACGGAGACAGCGATGGCAGGCATTGCGGGCACATCAAATCCTTCAGGTGTTGTGTTCAGCAACAGAGTGTCAAAAGTCAATGGAATGTCTCTGTTTCAGTGTAATGGGCTTAGAATAGCGCAGAGAACACAAGTGCCTTTAAATGGAAGCAATCCGAATAGGTGGTACGTTTCATCTTCAGGTAAGACTCTGAGCCCTTCCGTTTCATTTGCTTAAATTTTAGCTTAAAATTTTGATCATAATCATAACGTTGCTCGAATAATAGCAGCTTTACCAATATATCCCAAGAACATTAATTCTCCCTCGGCTGTCTGTTGTCAGTGCCAGCAACTCACTTTTTTTTTTTTTTTTTTCTGATTCAGAAATGAAGAATGTCGATTACTTAGAAAATGAATTCAATTTTATCCGAATCACAAATGAATAAAATATGCATATTTTTTGTCTTTCTCGATTGAGATTAAAGTTGCATTTCTCATGTTTGTTGTTTCAATATTGTCTAGACCTTCGTTAATGTCATGTACTTGTTATAGTAAAAGCAAATTCGAATGAAACATCAATTGTTGCTTCAGAAGGCCTAGTCCATAAAGAAGCAGTAGCTTTTTCAGCCAGCGACTTGAAGTCGCAATAAGTAGCCGCTATTGCTGCTCCATTATGGAAGTCTGTCATGAATAGCAATATTCATTAATCAGCTTAAAATCCGAAATGTTTGAAATATGCATTCAATCCATCCATGCAACCTAGTCAACGGTTGCTAATCTAAAACATGCCTAATTATTACTTAATTTACTTTTACTTTACAATAATTGAACCCTAATGGAGTCTCCTGCTTAATTCCAGCCCCAAAATGCAGAACAATAAAAGCCGTAGCTTCTCCAACTGTTGCAGCTCCCAGGAGAGAAAAAGATCCAAAGAAACGAATAGTAATAACAGGAATGGGTCTAGTGTCAGTTTTTGGAAGTGATATTGATACATTCTACAACAAGCTCCTTGAGGGAGAAAGTGGGATAAGTCTAATAGATAGGTTTGACGCCTCAAACTTCTCTGTCCGTTTTGGTGGTCAGATACGCGAGTTCTCCTCAGAAGGCTACATCGACGGCAAGAATGACCGCCGCCTTGATGATTGCTGGAGGTATTGCATGGTTGCCGGCAAGAGGGCCCTTGATGATGCCAACCTTGGCCTTCAAGTCCTCAAGACTGTATGTGAACAAATTTCTTAAATCGCAATATCTAGTTACCTAATAAGTAAGATTCCAAAATTGAGTTATATAATATGTTTGTGTTTGTGGCAGATGGACAAGGCAAGGATAGGTGTGCTAGTGGGATCGGGAATGGGAGGTTTAACTGCTTTCAGCATTGGTGTGGAAGCTCTCATACAGAAGGGTTATAAGAAGATTACTCCATTTTTCATTCCATACTCCATCACCAACATGGGTTCAGCATTGTTGGCTATAGACACTGGCCTAATGGGTCCCAATTACTCCATTTCTACTGCTTGTGCAACTGCGAATTATTGCTTTTATGCAGCTGCTAATCACATCAGAAGAGGGGAGGCGGATATTATGGTAGTTGGTGGGACAGAGGCTGCAATCATGCCCACTGGTGTTGGAGGGTTTATTGCTTGCAGGGCTTTGTCTCAAAGGAATGAAGACCCCAAAAAGGCTTCGAGACCATGGGACAAAGGTCGTGATGGTTTCGTCATGGGAGAAGGCTCCGGAGTGCTGGTATACAGCATAAACCTAAATTTTTCTTGTATGTTATATTATACTAGTAGCTAGTAATGTAGTCTGGCAGGCTTAAATTTGCTCTTTCAACCTTCCTTTATTTGATTGAATTTCATTGGTGCCAAAATGAAATCAATGAGAAAAGATAATGGAGAGCTTGGAGAGTGCAATGAAGAGAGGAGCCAGAATAATTGCAGAATATTTGGGGGGTGCTATAACATGTGATGCTCATCACATGACTGATCCCAGGTCGGATGGACTGGGAGTTTCGTCTTGCATACGCAAGAGTTTAGAAGATGCCGGGGTTTCCCCTGAAGAGGTAATTAAGATGAAGAGTTCTAATTAACCTCTGTATTATTATTATTATTCACATACATCGATCACTTTATAGCCAAGCTATTTATAATTTGGATGCGATTTTGGAGAGTTAATAATTCTGTTTGCTAAACTGCACAGGTCAACTATGTGAATGCCCATGCCACTTCAACATTAGCCGGTGACTTGGCTGAGGTTAATGCAATCAAAAAGGTATTTAAGGACACGTCTGAATTGAAGATGAATGCGACCAAGGTAAGAAATTAACGTATTGACTCTTGCATATGTACTTGAGGAGGGTTCGAACCATAACATTCAGGGAACCTCCAAGCTTACCATTACGTTCTTTTTATCCCTTGCTCATTTCAGTCAATGATTGGACATGGTCTTGGGGCTGCTGGTGGCTTGGAAGCCATAGCAACAATAAAAGCAATAACTACTGGCTGGTTGCATCCAACTATAAACCAAGATGTACTCCCTTGAACTTGCTACCATTGAATACACTTGTTCCATTTAGTTGATTCCCTCAAGTTGTTTATGAATTTCTGTCTAATTTTCGCAGAACTTGGAGCCTGATGTTACAATTGATACTGTCCCTAACGTTAAGAAGCAACATGAAGTTAATGTCGGTATGTATAGTCTCTTCTTGAGTTTTTGTCGCTCAAGAAAGTAATTTCCTTAGCTATATCCTTTCATTGCAGCAACTAACGACAATGTTGTCCACTCTAAAGTTGCTGGTCTTTTTTCATACTTTGTGCAGCTATCTCTAACTCTTTTGGATTCGGTGGACACAATTCAGTTGTCGTCTTTGCCCCATTCAGGCCCTGAGTGTAATTCGAGCTCAAGCTGATTCATTTCGTTTTTGTGTAATTCACATTTTGGAAAACCATAATTTGGGGGATATTTATATGCTCTGACGGATAACAGGGGTACATGATTTACCGGAATCAAGTGTGCTGAATAAAATTGCCCCTTCATACTGCATTGCATTTAGTAAATTGTGAATTTGTGATTGAATCTGCTCTTATTTTTATTGAAGGCAATAAATTGTAAATTTCTTGTAGTACTAGTCGGCTTCTCTACTTGGAATATAATTAACCATGCACAGTGCCTTTGTGTAGAGGAAATTCCTAAATTTAGGATTCTTCCGATTAATTGATGATAGTTAAACGTCTTTGACATTGTCCGTTGAAGACAGCCTTATTTCCAAAAGATAGTGATACTGTCCTATCATGTAAGTAGCAGTGTGCAGACGCATGCGGGCAACCCCAAGATGAAAAAAGGGCAGTCCTCAAATTAAAGGCTTGAATAAAACATGGCCCAAAACGTAACGAGATCAACTAATTATAAGATGAAATCATTAACATGATAATAAGCCCTCCAGACACCATTCTCCATTTGCATGTCTAGTATTTTTTATCTCCATATTGTGCCTGTCACAAGCCTAGGAGTATGATCGGACTTACAGTACACCAGGAACGTAAATGTCTTCTTCTAACAGTTTAACGACAGAACAAAGTGAGTTTCCTGGTACATATGAATAAGTAATAGTAGTAGTTTACTCTTGACTGCAACATAATTAATAGTATGCACTAAATATAATCCTTTAATAGCAGGCTAATGATGCTACTTGGTGGAGTAGAGCTGCTAATTAGGTTGCTATAATTACAGTTTTAAAAATAAGTGTAGCTTTTTTATGGCGACTTTAGAGTTAGTGAACCCAATTTGTTTATTGCCTAATAATGAATTTGCGGGTGAAAATGAGATGCCACATGGACATGGTGTTAGTTATTTTTCTTCCGATTGAAGACGTGTTGACAAAGTCAAAATATAATAGTCTATAATTAATTCATGATTTTTCTATAATTTTAAAATAATTTTTTTATAATTTGAGTTGAAATCACGTTCAGTTAATCATCTATTATAGTTTATAATTTTCACATATTCTTAGATATTTTATAATAAACAAATGCTATAAATATAAATCTAAAAGAAATGAGCTCCTAAGTCAAAAATTTCTTTCAACAGAGTACTCCATCATTCTAAATTATTATAATTTAGAAGCACGCAATTTTTATAAGGAGAGGCGCTGATCAAAGTGGCGCAGAGAAAGTTTTCAACGTCTTGCACAATAACATCAATGACTGAAAGTATACTTACCATCCTTTTAATTCTGCATTTGATGTAAATATATTATTAAATATTAAAAACGTGTTTAGGGTGTAATAGATTTTTAACACATGGTAGGTAGCTTGATACTAACGCTGACGATGTGTAGCCACAAGGATTTTTTGTCTACCTTTATGTAATGAGAAAGCCCAAATAGAAATTGTTGGGCCCTTTGCTGCTGAGGGCTGAAGAAGCATCGTGGCTTTGTTGAGCATGCTTCAGGAATTTTGACTATCTTGGTATACATTCTTAACCCCTCGTGTATTGACTCGCCAAGTGGAATGTAAAGACAGAGCTTTTAAGATTATATTAGATAGCACCAGCCGGTTGCTTCTAATTCCAAATTAAGGGAAAGGGTCGGCAAATTGGTTGTGTGAAGCATGTCCATGCTTATATCATATATAGAATATCTTTCCTATTCTTATTTGTTTATTTTCTTGTTTGACAAAATGACCAAAGGAGAACACACGTACGCCACTTTGCCTGGGCCAGTTGAGTTGAAGGATTTTGGAAATCTGTCAAATTGCTGTTGCTTCATTGCCACTAGAATAAAACATACATATATACATATATATATATATATGATACTAGTGGAGGGTTAGCTCACCTTAATTAACAAAAATATTGTTACTAATAAAGTCTATAATCTGCAAAGAATCCCTACCACTTGACAATGCCGCCCATTGCTGGATCACCAAATCTCCAAAAATTCTTTATTTAATTACTCTATAGGAAGGAGCAGTTGTTCCATATCATTTTGACAATTGCGGAGTGAAATTTGATATTTGTTCGATTTCTAGTCATCCTTAATTCAAACTTGTGTTAATTTGACAGGACAGAAAGCATCAAGTTTAGGGAAATATACATATGTGGTTCAACAACTAATTATGAGTTTCCTACAGGGGGTAGGTAAGGGAATATATTAAACTCCTTAATTATATTGTAGAGATAATGCCAAGCAAGAAACCAACAAAAATATATATATATATATATACACACACACACAAAAAGGAGAAGGAAATCAATGGCAGTGCTTTGTTTCATGCTTTCCACAGATGTTGAGAATCAGTCAAATGGTTGACATAAACTATCACAACAAATTAATTAATGGGTGGAATTGAGGAATGTGTTTTCTGTTATCTTCTAACAGATGCTCTGAAACCATTGTCCCTTGCTTTATATTAAAGTTGTTAGACCTGGAAGAAGACGAAGACAGTAGTGGCCAATATGAAAACACATATCTTCCACGAGTAAATACGATACCCAATTTACTGTCACTGATTTAATATAAACACCCTGCCATACTACAATACAAACTTGATGACTTGTACGTACGTCAATTTCAAACTTTATGAACATCTGAAAATCAGTTGCATCATAAAGCTCATTTATACAACTAGGGTTTGGGCCGCTTTAACTGTTTCTTGTTATTGACCATAGTAGCCACCGCCCCTTTAAACCTAAAGCACTAATCTTGTTGCTAATAGGCTCATCACTGACTGCTAATCACACAGCCCTAACATGGATTCCTACTTGATTTCCAGTCAGCTAGCTTCTCAGTTTGGCCAATCATATGCCACTTACATGACTCACTTTCCATTCTAATTATAATTCAGAGAATCGTGGCTCTCAAAACTCAGGTAGGAATGCCCTCTGAACGTTTTATATGTGGGTGTTTTACATGGAGTTCGTTTCTTTAATTTGCACTGCTGCTTCATTGGCTACATGGGCAAACCCGCATTCCAAATTCGACTTTTTAATGATCAAGACATTCTTCTTTGTGGTTCTTTCTTTTTCTTTTTTTTTGTATGAAACGATTTCTATTGCATTGTCTGCCACAGATGGTTATTGAATTTGGCTCTTCTACTCAGGATATGCCACTTACTATTGCTAGTGATGTACGTCGCAAAATCAATGGATAACAATGCTTTGCAGTCCAATACAATCGATCTAACCACACACTGAGTGAGACTGTCAACCTGTTGCGCTGTGGGGCACAAAAAGAAGCGGCGTGTACAGCGATTACTGGTGTAGGCGCAATTGAAGGTGGTACTCCATAAGTCCAACAGTGGTTTCCATTTTGAGATTGTACCGTGTTGTGTGGTTTTCACTTGGAAAGGGACCAAACAGAACTAAAATGGGAACGATTTCCAAGGTACCAGTGGTTGTCTAAGTTATTGGGTCCCACGTTTATAGGCTTGACGATAAGAACCATCCAACGTACAAACGGACACATCCCGGCCGAAGCAGAAGCTGGAGCATGTCCCTTGGAGTCCTATGGAGCGCAGCAATAACAACCTATTCTTGGTACCCAAAAAAAACAACCTATTCCGTGTCGCGCCATTCTCTAAACGTTAAATCAAAATTTTGTTTGATTACTCTAAGCAAATTCATTTTTAATATATTAACATCACCTTGGATTTAGAATTCTACTATACAATTGTTCTTGTTAGTATTCACAATAAAAAATCATCATCAATTAGATATTAAATTATGTATCGAATAATTGTACACTTTTATTTTTATATTATTTGCATATTTGCACGATAATAATAATGTTTAGTTACAATTCTACTCATGTAAGTTTTGAACTCATTTAGAATTTACTTATAAAGCTTAAATTATTACTATATATTTAATATATAAATTAAGTCTATTCAAACAGTTAAAAAAAATATACATATGCGTATTTAAAGAAAATCAAAGAAAAAATGGTAGTAAATCAATTTGATTAGAATGATCGAAGCCACTAAATTTGATTTAGTGATGGAAAATTTAAATAGTATTGTAAGAATATTTATATTCAAATTCTCTTTATTGTATTTATAAAAAAAGAAAAAAAAACTGAATAGAGCGATCAATGATGAATCTGCTCTTGTTGATCATTAATATAAGAGCGTAATTGAGTTAGGATGGGCAGAAAGACATGTGTGGAATAATAAGGTAATGTAGAAGATATGTTTGTTAATGACCTAATAATTGTCCACAGATACAGGCCAGCACACACATGACTAAAATGTGATTGACTTTATGGATGGGTTTGTCTTTACTCATGTCCGTAATCTAACATAAAAAAGTTCTTTAACACTTACACCCAAAAAAAAAAAAATGTACATGTAAAGTCTACACAAAATTCATATAAATATAATGTAAATTTTATTTTCATGGTTAAAATATTACCACTTATAATTCGAAAAAAAAAATTAATATTAGCCCCATCACATTTATATAGACCTTAATTATATAGATTAAATATACATGTGCATTCATCATTTCTACACCTACGCCATCCATGCTTATCCATGGTAGTAATGTAAGTTATCCGTCAACAGCTGGGGCAAATTTTAGAATACATGCACAATGATTACACACATGGCTTGGTTGGAGCCCAAGGACCAGAACTGCCCTCCGCTAATACTGCTTTATGAATGAAAACCCATTTATTAATTGACGGGAAACAATCAAATTCTACCTATATAGGTCATGATGAGTTAAATTTAACAAATTATTCAAAAATAAATGCCATCTATCCCAGACAATATTGTCTTCATTAATCCGAGAGCTCAATTTCTCTTGGCTAAACAATCCCAGCATTTCAGAAGTAAAATTGATAGATTGAGGTCCCCGTGATGTTTGTAATATGAGAACAATAGTATAGTACTGGCGCCAATCGCAGTTGGTATATATACATATATATTAAGAGCGAGCATAAAGGTGATGGATGCGGAAAAGCATCTCCGCATATAATTAATTAATTGTAGCACACAAAGAGTTGCTTGATGTGCGAAGATGCTAAGTGGGAATAGAATACCCACTCATTATTTCAATTAAACAAAGTTGGATAATTAATTAATCATCCCTTATCAGTTCATTCTTCTTCCCATACACAAACAGGTCATGTTGTAACTCATAGGGTTGGCCGCAGGCCGCCTCTAGGAAGATGGTCTTACAAGTTGGAGGTTTGATTCTTAAGTAAGAACTCTAGGGTTAGAGGTCAACTCTTAAATGCATTCCCGTCTTAACTAAGATTAATTCCATCCCTCTAGATGTGAGGATATTGGATAAAAAACAAAAAAAAATGTCGTGTTGATAGGTCATATAAACCATAACTGGGAGAATGGCAAAAACATCGTATCCTTAATTTTCCCAAAATGAAATGGAAAATACTCACCAGCAGGCAGCAGCACCCGCCGAATCTGAGCGTATATTCTTGAACTATGCTTCCCAATCTCTCACCTTGTTTGAACCAAGAATTATTCCCTTCCACGCCTCCCCTTTCAAACAACAATCCAAAGTTTCAAGCCTCCTTATCACTTCACTCAATTCCTTGGCACCCTTATAACCACCTGCTGTCACCTCACAACGTAACTCTCTTTTCCTTTCGAACGTGGATTTCGTGCCGGCTTGATTCAATGCTCAACGTGGCAAGGGCACCCATACACAACTCCCCACGTGGACCTTCACATGACATGATGCTGACGTGTCCGGATGAGGACCACTCAACTTCTTTGCAGCTAGTCTGGAAAACGGGCAGTGGCACTGTGCGCAATTATCACCACCTGGCAGGTCAAGCTGAAACATTAATTCCCCCGAAACCACAAATTTAAATTGAAAAAACGGGAATCCCTCAAAACCAAAATTCTGCCGGGCTATTTAAGTCGAGCCAATCCTGTTGCCTGCTTCGAAGCAGACAACGAAAGAGACGGCAATTAACGGTGACGGACATCAAGCAACGGTTCCCGTTGCCCCACACAGACGCATCTCTATGCGCTGTACCATCCAATGAACAGAAAAGATATATATATATATATATACATCGTTAGACATATATTTGGATCATGTTTATAGATGTAATTTAATTTATGATATTAAAAATATATATAAAAAAAAATAATTTAAATAAAAAATAAAAATAATAAATATAAAAATAACAATATTCTCAGATAAATCATTCAATTTCCTTCGCCGTTTTAACGACAACCCAGGCATTTACCCCTGCGCCGTTACGCGCGCCGTCCAGTTAAGCAGCCCTTATGTGTAAAATTAATTAACCACGGTTTGTGTCTGATGAGATGAGAAACACGCAACGCGAGCTAAAAAGCAACAAAAGTCGCGTACATATAATAAGACGCGCGCGAACTGGTTTTGGGGATTCTCTGTAACGCCGTTTCCTGGATTCCATGGGGAAATGGGACCGAGATGTCGTGACCAGACCGGGTAAAGAGAAAGAGGCTCGTAGGGAAAGAAACGGCCAGCTAGCTTGCGAAGAAAGTGATTTTGCGACCTCGGAAAGTGGTTTTGTTACAGTTGGATAGAGGATTGCCGGTTTTGCGTCGCTTTTTTGTTGAGATTGTTACAGAGACTAGGGCGTGTAAAGCGTGCCAGTGGATTCGAAAAAAGTCAGTCCTTTTGTAATTGTAGATAAATCGGCGCTTAACGGTTCTTCCTGCTTGCTTAATAGCTGTATACCTGTGATGATTATGCGCGCATAATTAGGATTTGGATTCACTGAAAGTACAGCTTTGAAATTTGGTCGTTGACTTGGAGGTTGAATGATGTTGAATTGTGGAGGGTCATTTTCGCAGTCAAATGTTACGGCTGAAGGTGAGAGCGGATTTTGTTTTGTTACTTTTTTTTCTTGGGTGTGATTCTTCCTTTCCGCGAGTTTCTCAAGTTTGGCTACCTGGGCTTGTGGTTTTGTTAACCAGCTGGTTGTGGAGGGGATGATCTATATGAAGAACTATGGAAGGCTTGTGCGGGACCTCTTGTCGACGTTCCTCGGGCCGGCGAGAGGGTCTTTTATTTTCCACAAGGACATATGGAGCAAGTGAGTTTATTGTTTCAATTTTTCCAATTCAGATCCGTTTTCTCTTGTTTTTGGAGATACATTTTTTAGTTCCTGAGATTAGTTGATATGCGTCGTTTACCTGTCTTTTAATTCTTTTTTTGTCTGAATACTTATAATGGGAGTGTTGAATACTTGGTTTCAATGGATTTTTTTTGGGGTTAATTATTTTTGCGGCTGTAGTTAGAGGCGTCAACAAATCAAGAACTAAATCAGAGGATTCCCCTCTTCAATCTTTCCTCGAAGATCCTTTGTCGTGTCGTGAACGTTCATTTACGGGTAATTTTCTTCCTGATCCTACTTTCTTTCTCATTGTTTTCCTCCGTAGATTTTAAAAAAGATAAAAACTTCCTCTTTTTGGGTCCTGATCAAATAGTTAAGTTATCATCTGGATTCTGGAAAACTACGTACACTGTGGGATTGGCTTCCAGAAAAGTCTTTCAAAATTTACACCACCTGTAAATTTACAGTAACCAACTTTCTAATTAATAGTATGTTATATGGGAGAACCTCACCTTGAATATTTGCATCTCTAGGCCGAACAAGAAACAGACGAGGTCTATGCACAAATTACTTTGGTGCCAGAATCAAATGTAAGAATGTAGCTGCCCCTTTTAATTTCACAATGTTTAATGGTCACACCTTAGATTCATTCTTCCACTGTTTAGATTCTAATGGAACACATATCTTAGCAAATTGAGCCTGCAACCCCTGATCCATGCCCTCCCGAACTTCCAAGGCCTCCGGTTTACTCATTCTGCAAGGTCTTGACCGCTTCTGATACCAGCACCCATGGTGGATTCTCAGTTCTCAGGAAACACGCCACTGAATGTCTTCCTCCTTTGGTAATGTCTCTTGTAATTTTATGAAATTCTTCTTGGTTTCCACTTCCAAGAACTGCCTCGGTGACATTTACCATGTATCAATTTCATTCAGGACATGTCCCAATCAACTCCGACTCAGGAATTGGTTGCGAAGGATCTTCTTGGATATGAGTGGCGGTTTAAGCATATATACAGAGGTGAAGAATATGAGAAGTTTTCATTTTGGTCCTTGTGATTTAACTTCTAGTCATCTAATGTTTTATGCTTAAATGCATTTTTTCTATAACCAGGTCAGCCGCGAAGGCACTTGCTCACAACTGGATGGAGTACTTTTGTTACTTCCAAGAGATTAGTTGCTGGAGATACCCTTGTGTTTTTGAGGTACAATCACTGTTTTTTCTTTTTCCCAGTCTCAATTATATGGTTTCAAAATTAGATAATGTAAAATTATGCAAGGAATTATGTATTCAATTATGCGAGCCTTTATTTAAATAATATTTTGTGTATAGAGGGGACAATGGGGAATTACGTGTAGGAGTGAGGCGTCTTGCTCGTCAACAGAGCAGCATACCGTCATCTGTGATTTCTAGTCAGAGCATGCACCTAGGAGTTCTTGCAACTGCTTCTCATGCTGTTGCGACACAAACGCTTTTTGTAGTATATTACAAGCCAAGGTAGATATTTTACTTGTTTAAAGAAGAACTGGAAAATATGTAAGTGTAAAATGATTTAGGGATGATTCATGACATTGAATTTTGTTTGTTTCTCTTTAAAAAATTAGGACAAGCCAGTTCATCGTTAGCCTGAACAAGTATTTAGAGGCTATCAACAATAAGTTCACCATTGGCATGAGGTTCAAGATGAGATTTGAGGGGGATGATTCTTCCGAGACTGACAAAAGGTAGTGAAATTTACTGCTGTAGTTTGAATGTGATATTTTTCATACAATATACTAACGCATGGTGTATCAGATTTTCGGGCACATTAATTGGGGTGGAAGATATCTCTCCTCATTGGGTAAATTCAACTTGGCGATCAATGAAGGTATTGTCTTATTTTATTGAATAGTTTAGGATCTTATTTCAAATGATTGTGTTGTATTTATCTCTTCTTTTCTATCTGTCTCCAGGTTCAATGGGATGAACCCGCATCTGTTCCAAGACCTGAGAGGGTTTCACCATGGGAGATAGAACCATTTTCAGCTTCTGTTCCTGCTGCTTCAGTTCAACCTGCCATTGTAAAGACTAAAAGACCTCGACCACCTGGTGACATTTCAGATCTAGGTGAGGAATTTTTTTTTTTTTTAACTTTTTTCAATTTTTATGGTGATTGAGTTCATTTGCCTTGATCTTTGTGTTTCGTTTTTGATTTAGATACACCCTCAACTGCCTCTACTTTCTGGAATACTGGGCTCATGCAGCCTGATATAACACAACTCCGTGTTATGGCTGAAAGCAAAAGGAGTGGCATTACCAGTATATGGCATCATATGCAAACTAATATGAGTAAAACCAACAGCAACACTTTATCAAGGAATCAGACAGATGGGAGTTGGCTATCTTCTCCCCGGCATAATGGTTCTTCAATTTTAATTCAGGACACTACAGATGATAATAAGAGCATCTCTGCTTGGCCTGATTTCTCTGGTCATTTAACACCACATTCATCAAGATTGAACACAGATCATATGGTTGACCAATTTGACAAGGCAAACAAAGTTAAGACTGCTGCAAGCTGTAGATTGTTTGGAATTGATCTTATTGATCATTCTAGAAACTCAGCTGCACAGGCAGGTGGTGTACCCAGCAGCACCTCTGAAGGCCATGTTAGTAGTAGTACGTTGTCTATAGCTGATTCGGGCCATAAATCTGATATCTCAAAGGCTTCCAAAGAGAGAAAACAAGAACGGCTTCAAGTGTCATCAAAAGAGTCTCAGAGCAAGCAAATTTTTTCCAGAAGTCGCACCAAGGTGCTGAATTTAACTTGCTTATTTAAACAACATATTCAATATTTTATATTTAATCAGAAAAACTTCTAAAGTAAGCCTTGCATGGGTGTTTAAACCTGTCAAAAGGTTCAAATGCAGGGGGTTGCAGTGGGTCGTGCAGTGGATTTGACCGTGTTGGATGGGTATGAACAACTTGTAGATGAATTGGAGGAGATGTTCGACTTAAAGGGAGAGCTTCGACACAGGAAGAAGTGGGAAATTGTCTTCACTGATGATGAAGGGGATATGATGCTCGTGGGTGATGACCCTTGGCCGTGAGTATCTCTTCTACTACTATCATAAGATAAGATCAGGAAATATTGTCAAATTGCAACCTTTACTGTACTCACTAATGTAACTTTCTCTCGCTATGAATAAACGGTATTGTTCATTCCTTGCAGTGAATTCTGTAATATGGTGAGAAGAATCTTTATTTGTTCCAGCCACGATGTGAAAAAGATGAGTACAGGAAGTAAATTGCCAATGTATTCAGTAGAAGCAGAAGGGACTGTAATAAGCTTGGACACTGTTGAAACATGAGACTTTGATTTTCTTTTATTGTGTTTACTTTTTTGTTGGTCTGTGTTGTGGTAGACGAGTAGTTGTTGTTGTTGAACTTTTTGTTGTTGCCGCATTAGTTCGTTTGTGGAAAGGAAGTAAGTCAATTCTTGGCTGGAGAAGCGTTTTTAATATTTAATGTGAAGCACACTAGCTAATTGAAGCTTGTTTTTTGGGCTACCAAGTTGAGAGGTCAGACATGAGTTTGGCTAAAAGGTTCGAAATAGAACATCGTAATGGGTTAGTGGATGAGATCAAAATGTAGGCTTCTTAGCATATGTGAATATTTATGTCAACAATTTTTACGGTGATTGGAATAATGTCATGGGCCTCGTGAGATATCCAATTATCCAAGTAGCATGGAGTCTGCGCTTTTTTTTTTTTTTTTTTTCTGGTGAGTAAGCATGGAGTCTGCTCTTTGTTCCTGATGCATAGTGTAGTGACTGAATATGTATTGCTGTGTCGTGAAGTTAAGTGATGCGTAAATAATTCTGGATGATATTTTTTAGATATATATGGACCATATAGAGTGTGGTCCAGACCTGTGCAGTACTGGTTCGTCTGACGTATGGTCTGAGACTCTGTGCCTAGCAGGTTGTGGCGAAGTGGACCCACTTACGGCCCATATTTGACAAGCCTAAGAGTGTGCAACAAACAAATTCTCCAGGCCACATCCTGCATGTCCTCCTGTAAAATCCGTTGTAGCTCCTCTGGGACGTCTTCCAGAATCGTCAGCTCTTTCTCTCCCTTTTAGGTCCTCTCATGGCAATCCAGTCAGCCGCTCTATTAGCTTGCCTGGAAATATAATTGACTTGGACTTCCCAATCTTTCCCCAGCCACCATCGAATTCTCTCTACCAGCTTTTTCGCTTGTAAGTTTTGCTCCATGCCACCATTCACTAACTTCACAGCAGGCAAAGCATCAGGTTGCAACACTAGCTTTTTAACACCCATATTCCAAACAAGCTCAAGCCCTATTAGCATTGCCCATAACTCAGAATCTAGAATAGAGCATGTCCCAAACTTCCTTAGCGAAACCTAACGTCATTTGCCTTGCATCATGCCGAAGTAATGCTCTAGCGGTTCCTGTTTGAGTATTAACCTGCCAAGAGCCATCAACATTTAATTTGTACCAATTTTGCATGGGTCTCCACCGGCTGTCATCTCTGTTCACTCTAATGCTCGGGCTCTGACCTCTCTCAAGTTGGTTAAACCTGGCCCACTCAATTCCCTTAGCCATGATCAGAATTTGCATGGTGGGTTCTTGGGTCCTAGGGTCCACATCACAGAATACCACTTCATTCCGCATGCGGCATGCTCCATATCTTGTATGGAGCCACTCCAAAAACAGAGCTCCAATTAAGATCTTCTTGTCTGCCCAGTTGTTTTTGAAGATTAATACACAACCAATCCTGCATGTTCGTATTAAAGAACTGTGTCCTGTGTGTTGGATGTAACAGCCATCTCCAAATATTTGCCACTCTTTGGCAATCTCGGACAGCATGCATGGTGCAACAAACAAATTCGATGCTAAGCCATGCCCTCTGTTTCGGCTTTAATGTGATTTCTCCTTGTGAATGTTAGTGAAAGTTCTCGAATTAAACTGATTTTAACAACCGGTAGTCATAAGTAATAAACCGAATTAAGTTACTGAAGTCCAATTGATAAGGGCTGATTTTTAAAACATCTCCTTGAACCAAGCGTGGACGTGTTCATGTGATTATCCCATCACACTCACAAGCTTTTGCTGCACACGTTAGCCTAATTTAATCCTGTAGCCAATCATTTTTATGGTATGCGTCTCCATTATGAGCACTCTTTCTTATTTAAAATTATATGTTACATAATGGAAGGAAAAGCGCAAAGCATGAAATCAATTTGTTGAAGAGTTGTCAGACTTGTGTACAACATAAACTCATACAATATCATATTGGCTGCTAGGCTGATTTATGGTATTATATTTACTTTGAGACCGTACTTTGAATTGGGTTCTCGGGCTGAGTTATTTATTCCTACTATAACACCCTGAGTTCTCATGTAAGTCGATATGTCCGAGTGGTTAAGGAGACAGACTTGAAATCTGTTGGGTTTCGCCCGCGCAGGTTCGAACCCTGCTGTTGACGTTTTCAATTTTGTTTCGGTTTAATATTGTTGTGGACGATTGCATAACCGGTGATCAAGAGTCCCAGCCATTATAACATCAGGATAATCCCACTGTAATTTAGCTTCAATTTACATAAATGCATGCAGGCCTTCCCAATCTGCTTTTCTTTCTCAAAAATTCGAACCATTCTTGAATAGCATGATAGAAATATATGATTATCGACAACCATCTATGATCCCCTTAACATTACTAAGCTTGATGTCATTTGCTTTAAATTTTTAATTATTAAATTGGCAATGGCAGATCTTATTGGATAGCAGCAAAGACTAAGATACCAAGGCCTCTGCCACATAGATACCCATCGACCTGATATAGGGATGGGGCAGTGTTTCAGGGTTAAAATGTATCCACAACCTCAATGAATATTCCAACGTAGAAGTTTTATTGCTGGAATTATGCGTTTGAACATAGCCAAGCACAAGCCGTTTGTTGATGGCTAGGTAAGTCGGTTGGAGGGCCATTCTTATTCCCTTGAAAGATGCGCAGTATGTGAGGAAGCACCGACATCATGTGCTTGTTGAGGCAACGATACAGCTTGTGATGGAGAGCTTGAAATGATACCACCTTGCGGGTGTGGGTCAGATTCAGACACAATAACAAACGGTGCAGGATTGAGAAATTTGGTGGTGGGGATGATGGAACATCTACAAAGGGGACAAGTGGAGTTCGATAGCAGCCAGTGATGTATGCAATCGATGTGAAATACATGCTTGCAATAAGGGATCTGTAGCAGCTCTTCTTTCATCTCAAATTCTCCCAGACAAACGCAGCACCTGTTGCAACGTATTCAATAACCTTTTACCTTCATTTCAACTATTTAATATTCATAGCTAACCAATCAGTAAAATTTTTAAACATTGATATGCAGTAATTATATCAACAGAAGACTGGGGAGAAACACTGGGAAAAGAGGAATCCCAGCAAGAACTTCAAAAAGCCTTATTCAGCAGTACAAGTCTACAAGAAATTCCCAGGCAAACATTGAGGTTTGGGCTCTTACTTCTTACCACCCACTTGGGTAGGGTGACACTTGCAAGATTCATTTTTTATTAAAAATAAAAATAAAGTACTTCTTATCAATTGAGCCATCTTCAAAGATGTCAATTTTCTTTTCTCGGGCAAGAGAAAAGATCTTATGTTTCATATATTCTACTTATCATTTTACTTCCTTTTCCTGTAGCACTTTTAGCGGAAATAGTGGATGCTATGAAAGATTCTGAAAATTTGGGGAATTGAAGATTCTGCTAATAATTTTTAACCTTTCGAAGAACAATGGCTCGTGGCAATTTTAAGGATCTTGAAGACATGCCCTCGTCTGGAATTGGCAGAGATCAGATTTCTGTATTCCATCACGTTAGTAGTGAATTGGGGTTTGTCAATCTGATGAGTACGATAGAACAATGAACACTTTAGTGTGGATACACACTGCAGGGCACCTTTTACAATTGATGGAGATAAAAGCACATTAGAGGAACACCAATAAGGGATTTGCCACCAAAAGAGAAAATAAGAAGAATACCAATAGCAACAACATAACACAGCTTAAATCTTTCGCAGAAAAGAAACAAACAAAAACAAACAAGTGGGGAGGGACAGATAGAAACTTACTGTGAATCCCTTGCTCTTAGTTCCTCATCAAATAAAATCTTTGGAAGTTTGTCCAGAAACTGCACCGTCAGATCCAAACGACAAGGCTGTTGAGAAAACCGACTCATTAGTTAGTTCAATTGATGTTGGAGAAAACAAGCCACCCAACATCAAAATTCCTTGGACAAATGTTAGTATATAGAGAAATACATATTTGAAACACAGAAACGGAGCCTTACTGAGGAATGATAGTTAATTGGTCGATTGGTAGTGGTGGGAAGTAGGTGGGGAGGGGAAGAGAGAGAGGTAGCCCTTCTCTTGAGGTAGAACAAGTAAAACAAGAGAAAGAGAATAATGGAAAAGAGTATGGGAATTGAGAAGATGAAGGCCTGGTAAAGCTTAAGCTGAATTTCCTGTGGATACAGATGGGGAGGGTTGATTGGAGTTTGAGGACCACCCATAAATCTGCCAACATTCAAAACCTGCCACTGCTATATTTTTTTGCTCTCTTTTTGTGCAAAATGAATCAGAAAGAGCTAAATATGTTAAAGATGGACAATAGGCAATAGCCTTGTCGAGTTTGAGTGTAGTTATGAAGTTCAATTTATGGGTGGTGGTTACCTGCTATTCTCAGAGAATCGGGTTTTGTTGGTTCTCTGTTTTGGTGGAACAGAGGGACAGGAGAAAATGCTGTTAGAATTGCGAGAAGTGGCAATTTGATATGATATACCTAAATCTTTAAATTGGTAATAAAATAGCATTACATATGATAATAATGGTATATATTCTATCTTTTTCAAGTGATGGGACAAGCCCATGACCCTCCACTAGTATCAGGGGCCCTCATACCATGTAATTTAAGCCCAATTCTATATGCATGGGCCCAATCATTAAGTGCAAACTTTCAGTGCTAACTGCATCGAGACCGACCAATAGTTTCGACAAAATCTTGCTTGCCATTTAATCATTCATATTTCACAGAGATCCCCCAAAGAGAAGAAAAAAAGGTAAAACATTAAATAGCAGTTAAGAAAGGTACAAGGTTGCCTAGTCCATGGCATAATGACCTTTAAACCAAGTTGAGTTCCATTTTAATTTGGCCTCAACCACATGACTTACCTGTCTATGTTGAGAAAGTGGATTAAAATTAAAGCGAAAATGATATAATTTCGTTGGTAGAGTCACACTTAAGTTATGTTACTTAAATAAAATTTTTTTAAAAATATAAAAAAATTTTAATAAAAAATAAAAAATAAAGATAAAAATTATAGATAAATTATAAGTATAAAAATATAAAAATAACAATACTAAAATTAGAATCTGCTAATCAAGTAAAATTTGGTATGTTTTTTCTTTTTTTTTTTCTTTTAAAAGTTATCTGTCATATAATTTTGTTTCTCGGACCTATCCTAAGTGGTGATTAATTTAATTATTCTTTTGAAGAAAATGGACAGCTTTTATTCTTCACTGAGGGGAACGAAAAGGAAACATCTAACCATTTGTCAACAATAACATAATCAAAGAACTGATTCTTTTCTTTTCGTCCATTTTTTTCCCTTCTGTTTTGTTGGGCGTGTGGCGGGGCTCAGTGGGGTGTACGATATCATGTATATGCCTCGACCAGTTTTGCATTGAAGCACAAACTTGGGATTAAGCATTTAAGCATACCCATTAAACAGGGCTTCTGTGCTTTAGTACCTGTGTCACAAAAATTACGTCCCCTTCTATAGGTTTGCGTCAGAAGAAGAAATTAAACACCGGGGGGGGTGGGGGGGGAGGGAAATAATATGAGAAAATTGACAGTGAATATTAAAAGATATAAATTGGTTTATACTTCTAAGATGCTTCAAGTTACTGATGTAAAATTGACAGACAATATACCAAGTATTGAAGCTAAATACAAGTCCATTTATCATTTTCATCCTCTTCTTTTCAATCATTTCCTCTTCTATCAAATTGATCAAAACATTTAATTTCTTGAGGATTCTGAAAAGATAAACAGCGTAGGTTTTAAAAGAGATTGCGTATTATGAGTTTGAGTTTAAAAAAAAAAAAAAATCACATGTTGGTTTATTGAAGATAAGCAGGGTTGCTTTTGGCATGGTAGCTAGCTTGGTGGTAGAACTAGAATGCAATTTGATTCGAGTGAAGTGGGGGGATGCGAGGTGTATATATCTCTATCTTACTGTTGTTGGTGGATTACGAAGCAAGCCCTTTCTCTCAAAGTGGGTTTGGAATCAGATCTCAAACTGCATCATTACACTAGATTTGCTGTGTCTTTATTCTTTAGTCTTCATACAAAGACCGCTGCTGCTATATATTACGCATTTTATGCACATTTGCTCTATCCATAAAATAAAAACTTATATTGCAAATACTAATGTAATCCCCAGAAGTCGCAGCAGCTGAAAAAGCAGAAAGGTGGGTTATCCTCGATTGATTGAGCTCACTATCACTGTTAGTCTGGTCAGATGCTGACATGGATGGCCCTTATGTTAAATTTTAGGGCAAGTGCTGTCCCATGAGGATTAGTTTATGAATTCTATGGAACATGATACTACAGAATTTGCCACCATACAGTCAAGCAATACTATACAGCACAGCAGAGGTCATCCCTATTCTAATTCTTTTGTGAGACGGTGGCTGACCCATGATGCCCCTTGTTGCCACCAATACAAGAGCCACAAATTAAAGTTAACAATGACGCATACCGTCTGTGCTGTGGCATTTCATTAACGCTTGTCGGCCTCCAAATCCCACAAGCAGTCCTATTTTTTGGTCTCAATGACAATTCTAAGTATTGGACAAACACAAATATAAAGCACTTCAAATAACATCGAAACCATTAAACGAAATGGAGATCAAACATGAAACAACATAAAGTTCGGCGCATAAATATTGAAAGTCAATACTATGGAAAATTTAATTTTCATAAATTTTTTATATTAAACACTTAAAAATATTTTTATGATGTATTAATTTATTAAATTTAATAATTTAATTTATAAAATTAAAAATTCTAATAATTTAAAATTGTTTAATTAGTTATATAATAAAATTTAATTTGTGAATACAATAATTTTGTAATAATAAAAGAATGTCCTTCAAAACTCTAAATATATAATCGTAGAAGCATTGAGTTGCACGGTGTCAATTAAACATGCCCGTGATCGAAAGTACTGGATAAAATTTGATGGCTTTGCAGAAACAGCAACATTCCTTGTCAGTAAATCATATTTCCCATATTTATACCTATTGCGCTAAGTAGTTCCCTTAAAAAGCAACAGATGCAAAATTAATATCTATGGCTTTCGCATGAATTTTACAGTTGTATATTGAGTTTGTATTGGTGACTCATGCATTAAGTTTTTAAAATTGCATACATCAACCCTATTCTCAAATGCCCCCAGATAACAAGGAAGAATGTCTCGAAAATACTGGTCTCCCATGTTTTAGGCCAAATACGGGTCCCTCGTAGCCTTCTAAAGAAAAACTAACCTAATTTTGGCGCAAAAATTACTTCTTCGGCTTCCTTTTTCGCTGAGTGGTCACAATTCACAAATCATAATTAGTAGTGTCCAAAATTTCGAAAATACAACTCTTAGTGAAAGTACAAAAAAATTATTTGAAAAAGCTATTTAAGTTAATACATTACACATAATAATCCCTCAAGGTGATTATTATTCCATTTTACTAATTAATTTTAGCAAGAGTTATTTTTTTGAATTCTCCTATTTTCCGTCTCCTAAAAGATTATAAGTATCGTATTTAGATACGCCGTTATAAACTTCTTACTCTAGTAAATGTTTAGAGTTCATAATTTCCATACCCAGCACGATAATTTCCAAGCCCAGCATGTCTGTTTACTCAATTTAATCATGTTACAAAAAAAATACTTAAATCCAAATGAAAATGGAAATATAACACCAATAACAAATAAACCCCCGTGTAGTGGTAAAAACACCAGTAATATACAAAGCAAATACAACTATTTCTTTCCTAAACATCTTTCCGACCCACGGAGTGCTGAAAACAAACTAATATTTTCTTTTCCTAACTTTGACACTCATTGATCGGATAACGTCATCATCAGCTTTCAGGGTATCGTCAAGAACGTCCATGGACTCGGGCTTCGTGAAGTAGGTGAAAAGGAGGTAGATGCCATCAAAGTAAGTGTTGGTCTCCCCGGCCTTGTTTTTCTTCTTGATGCTATATGCTAGTGGAATGACTCCTCTGTTAAAAACCTCCACATACATGCCACCTCCAGCAACAAGCAGCTGCGAGGAGAAAAGTTGTCGTCATTAACTTTAACGGAATACTGCGGAAAATATAATTAACATTATTCAATTGCATTTAAGGTCATTCATCAGCATACACTGCAGTACGAGTCCCTGTCCCCACTTATTATTTTAAATTCTGATCGGACAGTCACCTCTCATACCACACCTGTATACAACCTACTTACATCTCAAGCTTCAACTTCATTGCATAGATCCAATCATTATTTTGATTTAGACCATAATGCACCTTATCCCCATAAACAATAATCCTCAAAAGTTGAGGCAGGTTACAGGCATAATCATAAAAGAACATCTGCAATGAATTAATGAAATGCTATTCAACTACTAACGATGGCACAATGAATCAAAAATATTACAAGAACCTTGACGGCACATTTCAGTGACCGGGTAATTAACCTTATTCTGTTGCCTATACTTCATATTGTTTTGTGCACTATAAAATAATCAGCAAATACCCTGCTACATGTAGAGAATATTGCAGGTCTTCCAATAAAAAAATAAATTCAGCACAAACAATTATCTTGAATGATGGCTTAAAAGGCTCCACTTCTATATTATCCAGACATGACACAAATTATGCCAGTCTAGTCTCCAATGTATCTCAAACATCTGACCCAAGCCGTATCATGGGAACAGAGTTTAGACGAACAAAGCAAGCATCCAATATCAATTTCATTCCCTTCTATGTTTGAGAACTCATGCATTGAGAATCTTTGCTGGTCTTACTAATCAAAAACTCTACTCCTTTCACAATGTTAATTGTTAAGATATGAGACCAGATTAAATTGGAACATCTGGATACCATGCATGAAAACATGAGTGTAAATGTAGAGAGAAGCCAAGTCATTCATAAAATTTGAAAAATGAAAAAAAAAAAAAAAAAAAAAAAGGTGTAAGAATAGCTCAATTGCAAGTCAATAAAACTGGTAACATTCAGAGTATCAGCAATTATTCAGCTGTTTGAAGAAATCTTTATTACAAAATGCATTTACGATTAAAAGAAAAAGAAAATGATTGAAGAAACCTTTCTTACAAAACTCTTTGGTCAATGGTCAGCAATTATCACGGCAAATAAAATAATGAGCAGTGACCAGAACAGACGCACGCTGCCATGCCTACTGTTCCAGTTCTACACATATGTGGTTTATTATGCCTGTCTGCTCAGCTCCTTGATTAAACAATCCTTCATATAATCAGATTCTTCCTTAGGTATGCCAGGGATTAGCCCTCTCTGCTTCTTTTATGCTACTATTAATCATTACTGCATTGATCCGTGGGGTAGAAAGATCAAGCAGCTCATCACCACACCTAGATTTAATTGTTCCTTCATTTCAAAATGTAATTATGGTGAATTTGACGTTTCATAGTATTTTAGGTTCTACAAAAATTTGCAGAATGAAAAATTCTTCTATAGATGCAGTCTTATACATGACTGCAATCAGAGAAAAAATATGCATACAAGCGGCTAGTTCACAGGTATTTACGCATAGATTCCTCAGAAAAGTCATTTCAGTAACACTTTGAAGAGCACCAGAATAGCTTATCACTTAATGCTTGATTAAAAGAAATAAATGATGTTATAAACATGTGCATATCGATGATGAACAACCCGAACCCTCGAACAAAGCACTAAGAATAATGGACAATGGCTACCAAGGCAAGTATTTTGAACGAATAGAGGATTAATATTCAAATCCACTTTTGCAATTGGAACGAGGAGAAATAACAAACAAGAACGGAAAAGTGCCACGGAAAGAAATTAACACAGAGGATAATGCAATAATTAATTCGTCTTTCCCTAGTAAAAGAAGATTAGATAACTTAGCTAGAAGTTCAATTTGATTGTATAATTCGTCTTATCTTTACTCCAGTTTGGTAAATCAATCGGCGCTGTTGAGAAGCAACTGAAAGTCTTGAAATTTTACCTCCTCGTACTTCTGGGTCAGAGCAAGTCGCTCATCCTCGGACATGTCAGGCCTTAAAACCGCCATTGTCTCGTACTGCCTCAGTCCGGGAGGGCATTGCGGTTCCTCCTTGTCTTCCACGGCTGCAAACCCAGGTCCGGGAGAAGTAGGGTCGTCATCCGACCCGAATCCGCCCTCAAAGAAGGAACCCGAGAAGTCTAGGGTTTGGACTTTGACAGGAAATCTAGAATGGCCTCCCTTTTGGTAAAAGATGGATCTTGATATAGCAAAGAAAGGCCTGCGGCTATGAGAAAAACCGGTGACTGGAGAAGTTGGAAACCTGAGGATATATTTGGAACACGTTGGAATATTGAGGGAACATGAGCATGAGATAGGAGTTGAAGTGAGTGAAGAACCCATTGATGTGCTCCGCTAAGACACAGGGCTATGTTGAAAGGAGTACGTGACTGATCGAAAAATAAATACAAGATAAGACGAGTTGTGCGCACTACAGCGCAAATTAAAATTAGCGTTCAGCGACTCCTAGCCTGAACTGATAGGGCAGGGGAAAAATCATACAGTTATGCTCCTTATATTTTTCATATTTAATTTAAAATATTGTGTAATATTTTATAAATGTTATGTAATATCTTGTTAAATTATAGTTTTAACACGTATGAAATGCATAGGACAGGGTGTGCATATATTGGGATGCGACAGTCTGCAGTTTAATTTTGGAAGAGAGATTAACTTTTCTCAATTTTAACTATTCAAATGTTTCTGGGTTAAATTACTATTACGTTTGCATAATGAAATTTTTCTTCTTAGCAATCCTCCTTCTTTCCCTTCTTTCAACTTGCTTCTGTCTCTCCATTTCTCCATTTGTAAGCGTCACCCATCAATTCTCTATCATTAATTCTTCCTCCACCCTGCAATCCAGATGGCAAGACCATGCATTTCGAATCAACAATAACAACCACTTAGACCCTGCATTTCAAAGGCAAGAGCAAAGAAGCCATAGACTCAATTGGCTGAAAACAGAGCACGATAGGAAATTGTTCTGCTCCTAATTTTATCTGGTCAACACGCCATAGCAGAAAAGAACAAACAGAACAATTGCTCGACTTTTGAAGAAAGTGGAGGAAGAATTAATTGCAAAGAATTGACGAGTGAGGCTTGAAAACGGAGAAAGAGATAGACAGAAGCAAGTCCAAAGAAGAGGAAGAGAGGATTGCTGAGAAGGAAAATTTTCATACATACGTGACAATAATCTGACAACAAAAATTATATGAATGGTTAAGATTGAAAAAAGTTACTCTGCCTTCCAAAATAAAACTTTAGACGATCCGCATCCTTATATACCGTGTTTCGGTCGTGTTTGTATAAATATTTAGTTAGATTAATTATTTTTAAATTTTGAAATGCTTAAAATAAAGCCGTGTTATTATTATAAAATATTTTACATACGCAGTGTATATTATAAAAAAATAGTAAAACAGTATATACTTAACATATAAAAATATTACAGTAACCTTTTTTTAAAATATTAAAAAACGTTTTCTCCACGTAATAGACAAACATAAGGACAAAATAAATTAAACTTTTTACAATGTAAAATTTTTTTTTTATAATATCAATTGAATAAAATATTTTTTATATTTAAAAAATTATATAAATTATTTCATCTAAATTATAGATAATTTAAAAATAATTTAAACATATAAAAATAATTTAAAATAATTGATTATAACTTGAAAGTTAATTGAAAGTAATTTAAAATATATGAAATAATTTATATAATTTTTAAAGTGTAAAAATAATTTATCTCAATTGATACTACAAAATTTTATACATATAATTTAAAATAAAAAATTTAATATATTTTATCCAAAACATAATGATCATCAACTCAATCAAAAAAATTTAAACTCTAAAATTTAATCCGAAAAATTGATAAATTAAATATTTAACTTTTTAAATAAGTATTTAATAAAATTTGATTTATAAAATAATATAATTGTAAAATATTTATCTCCCCCTGCTCAAGACTCGTTCGTGTACCAGAACGCTGCAACTAAGAGAGTAATAAGACTGCCTAGGATAGCAACTTGCCAAAAGCAATGAGAATGAGGATAGCATAAGCATAATTTAAATAAGAAAATGCATTACCTGTTAAAATCCAAGGTCAAAGCTTGGACGCTCTTCCTCTCCCCTTTTACATGAGAACTCATCGGCATATCCACCTTCAGAACTTGGTATGCCACAGGCACAATCTACCTTACTCTTAATTATCTGAGCTTCCGTGTATGAGTAGGGCTACCAAAAAAAAATTGCAACCCTAAGATATCAATTAAAAGCTGAAGATTACACCGCAAAGTATAATAAATTAAAGCAAAATTCTTCAAAAGAAACATATCAAAAAACGAAGACAAAAGAAAATTAAAAACACGATTTAATATTTCTGAGACTCAAAACAAGGCCTGAGACATCACATGAAAATTCTCAAATATATGATCTTAATCGAACACAGGGCCAGACCTGGTGGTGCATTTCAATATCCTGGGTAAATTGGACGGTGCTACGACCACATGCTGCTGTAGAATCCAGAATCCAGTTGAGGAAAATTCAACAAATGTTAATTAGAAATCAAAGATGTTAAAATCAAAAACTAATGTGCTTTTGATTTTCAATTCCATCATCACTTGCCTTTAAAAGACATCGTCTTAGTTGATTCCCTATCCAGGACATTTTCGCATGACCCTTGATTGGGTGCCGGGACCCTAGTTGGTTCATCACCTATGGAAAATCCAATACAAGAACATTATCAGGCCCTAGCAGGTCGGTCGTTTTCTGGTGTGGTTATCAGTCTAACCTGTAATATCGCTCTCCTGAGCCACTGGGTTCTGTAATATGGACAATATTTGATTGGCTGCACAAATACCAGTAATCCAAATCAGGTAGTGCAAGAAGATCAGCAACTTTGGTTGTAAATGTAAAATCCTAAGTAACATCTGTGGCTTGTCGTGCCTGTGTTTCTCCATCCAGGATCTAATGCTAATTATACATTTATACAGCCCTCTCCAAATTTCATTATCTGAGACAAATAGGAGGCTGTAATCTATCTACTTTACAAAACATAATATTGAAAAAAACATGCAAAGTTAAAAAAATTAAGAGCGACAGTGCTAACAATGGCAGATGTTAAATGGAACATCAACAAATCACTTCTATTCCAAAGCTAAATTTTGATTAGAATTCACAAATATAAACTTCATTCTAATATGTTCATAGAGAAATTAATTTATCCATAGTATACACGCAAACACAGAACATCTGTCTCTATGCAATAAACTTATTTAAGGAAAAAAAAAAAGAAAAGAAGAAACACATAACGAGGACAGAATGACAAGGAGGAGTTCTGGCTGCATGCAATGGACTCGGTACGCACCATCACGTAACGGTTTGATTGGTGGGACCATCCTATTTGATTTGGTCACATCTATCTCAGAAAAGAGAGAGTTCAAATCCTTATCTTTCCCTGAAGATGCCTCAATCGGAGGTTTGCCTGCGCATAAACCAGAAACATTGAAGGGAGAATAATCAAATCCTATACAAGTTCAGGAGCCAAATATATGTGTGTGTGTGTGTATGTATATACACACACACAAGTTCAAACATAATAAGATAATGATAATTCACTCTAACCATTAGATTTTGGGTCTCTCTTCATTATAAATAATAACAAAACACCACAATCACCAAAAAATAAAATAATAAATAATAATAATAACAAACCACCACGCAAGATACAACTCTCAATTGTAATTTCAGTATTTATACCAATAACGAAAGGAAATTATTATATCAAATCATTAGTTTCAATTTCATTTCAAGACCAACTTCCACAAATAATTCTGTTAATAAAACAAATAAAGATTGAACATAAATTCAAGAAACATATATAAACTAATTGAGACAAAAAATAAAGTTAATTTAATGAGACCAAGAGTGCACAAAACCAGTGGGGTGATTGATACGTGCACATGATTCATCAAAAAGACATGGACCAAAAAGTTTAGCAAAACAACTCCACAAAAAGTAAAACCTATATATAAATGTCATGTACTAACACTTGGCAGCAGATGCATTGACCCCAAGAAAGCCATTTAGTTCATGTCTTATTTGTCTTCTCTCAACAACATTGTCACCATTGTTTTGTTCTTTTAAATCCGGAAGAGAGTGATGATTTCCTTCTGGTTCTCCTACATCAACTAAATGGCCATCAAAGTATACTGTTTCACCAGGTCTTATGACTTCATCATTTTTCAGGAACCTTCGTTCCATCGGTGTTCTGCTCGAATCACAGAGCACAACCTGAAAACAGAACACCAAAAGACATATAACTAATAAATGCAATAATATGCCAGCCTAACAGGAGAATATATAGTTAGACCTATTTGTATACTTATATACAGTCCAGTACCAGACAGAAGTTGCATGATTTAATCTCAGGGATTCAATTATGTTATACGGGAATCAAATCGAATTGATGGCAGATAAAGACAGCTATTGAGTTTTAAAAAGTATGAATTAAAAGGTCAAGAACGAAAAATTTTAGGAATCGTGATTATTAACCTGCCTCCCTCGGGATCCACAATTATCAAGTTGTAAGAAACCATCATGATACTTCTTAAATTTTTGAGTAAGTTGTTTTGTGTATAGGACCTGCCATTCTGAATTAAATAAGAAGATATGGTTAAGTGAAGTCTATATGAAGAGGAAGAAAATGAATATAAAAAGCAGAAAGTAAACATAACCAGATACGATTGATTACAAGAGAATATCAGAATAACCAAGCATGAAGGAAGCCATTAAAAACCTAAGAAACAATAGTGTTCACCAATGTTCATTGGTTTCGGTGAATTTTTTGTAAAATTAGCAAGGAACAAGTACCAGGCATACATGTTTACGCGGTAGATTGCTAATAAATCTTTAGAGATTGAGTTCTTTCGATTGGTTACTGATTGCATTCTGCAGTCCAATATAAATTGATTATTTGCAAATCAGAAAATAAAACAATTACTCATGACACACTCTGTGAGTATGATTACAGTTAAATTGCAAGATCAGGTGTAAGATTTATAATGTTAAAAGAATTAAAAGCCATGTTTTTCTCTACTTAGAACTAGAGAACAAATCCTGTAATTTAAATCCAGTAAATTGGATGATCATCATCAGCTAAACAAAATAGCCGCCTACACTTCTCTTTCTATCCTTCTCTTTGCAAAGACAAACAAACAAGCATGAGCTGGGTAATACAACTCATACAAAACAAAGCAAAAGACAATAATAACAGAAAGAGTCATAAAGCTTTCTATAAGCTGAGGCAAACTAGAAACGTAAAAGGCAAATGATAGTTAAAGGAGTCCTATGCGGAGAAACTAATAAAAAAAGAACTGATACATCATAATGCAGCTAGCAAATATAGTAAGTTTCCAAATCTTCATAAATTCCAAGTTCTCAACTAACCATGTTTTCCATCAGTTACTTGAGTGTCAAGAGAAATTTTCTGTCTGTGCACCATCCCTCTTCTCTCAATGCCAGGGCAATGGTTTCTTTGAACACTGTAATCTGGTTCGTAATTTCCTTGATGTTCGCCAATGTCAACCAAATATCCATCAAATGTTATTGATTCATTAGATTTTATTACTTCATCCTTTTTGACGAACCTGCTATCTAAGAGAGTTCTGCTGGCATCAAACAGCATAACCTAAAACATAGACTCATAAAAATAGAATGTAAGCATTCACGTGCCATTGACCTCATCTGACTACAACATTTATGTTACTAAAAAAAAGGTTTAATCACTTAAAGAGAATTGGCTAGGAAAGGATGTGGATAGTGGTAAAGAATGGTAAAATAATGTGTTTACCAAGATGAACTTGACAAATATATTCTGAAATCAGAAGGAAGGTTATCAAGTTTATGATAAAGGAAACATATGTAGAAGTTAACCTGTCCCCCACGGGATCCACAAATCACCATTCGCAAGAAACCATCATGGTACTTCTTTACTTTCTGAGTCACTTGTGTAGTGTACAGAACCTGCCACTCTATTAGAAGTGAAAATTGTTGAATAGCTGGAGGATTGAATGAAAGAAAGGGGATACTATAGATCAAAATTAAACCCTATAATCCTCTGGGAAATGATTGGAAGTGACTTGCTTATATAAATAATGTCAAGCAAACAACTGGGTGAAAGTACAGTGGCACATATTGTGCTGCTTTCCTATAGTAATGAACACCATACTGACAGACTAACCTGATGGAACAGGTTTTGTTGTTTCCAGACAAATCTTTGGGGATCTATACTTAAGCAATTCTCTCTTCTTAAACTCTGCAATATCAGCAACTATTATAGATATACAACTCACATGCTTTTTTAAAATTACTGCTACTAATCAATTATTCTGATTGCTTGGGGAACTATTTAATGAGGACAGAACCATATGTTGTGAAAGATAAAAGTACTTGACAAGGTTGCTTTAAAAAGCGTAGATATATGGACCACTTCACCAGAACCAAAAACCTGTGCCTGGTTTATGGAAGTAATTATGTAAACCTTTGATAATTTTTTGCGATGGGCTGAGAGGCTGTCGTCCTTTGTTCTCCTTTACATTAATTTTCTTATCTTCTGCATCATAAAACCAAAAGTAAATAATAAAGTAAGCAGTATATTACGGTTGAGAAGTTGAAATGTCGAGATTTCTAAACATAATATTTCAACACATTGAGGAAGATTAGTAAGCCGATACCTGAACGGATCCTAGCTTTTGATCTATTTAAGAGATTAGATCCCTCGGCGATGATTTTGTCTTTTCTGTCAACATTTAAACCAGATAATGGCTTATTGTCACCCTCAGGATCACCGATGTCAACAAGGTAGCCACTGAAAATCAGGAATCCACCAGAGGTAACAATTTCGTCCTTCTTCAAGAGCCTACACTCCAGGAGCTTCTCGCACTTGTCATATAGCATGGCCTACACATGGATTCAGGAAGTATACTATGAAACTGCAATTGAGTTCCATGCCCCCGTCGTAATAGAAGAAAAAAGCACAGTGTATTATTTGAACTTTAATCGGTTTAAATTTTTTTGTAAGAAATTTTCTAGGTTAACTCAGCATGCCGGCAACATTCATTGGATCTATTTGTCAAAAAAATGTGTTGGTTTTCCCAACACAATTGCAGAATTTAATAGAAACGATCGTCAAGAATCCAAAGTCAGATAACAGAATACCTTGTTGGTTGAAGTCTGGAGCTCTACGAAACCATCTTGGTAGACTTTGCGCTTCTGTTTGATGTGCTTTGAGTAGATAACCGTCCATCGTTTCCCGTCCACCATTGTTGCTTCACATAAAGATAATCTGACGACTAGAGGATCTCAGTTGAGATCCTGATCTATACCATAGCCCCAAAGACGAAGATAGAGGCAATTGACGACAGTTTTTCAGAGAACTGCTTCATCTCTGATGGCGGGAACTTCTTAGATCGCCAAAATTTGGAAGGTCAGAAGTCAGAACCCGGGAAGCGCGAATTCGGGAAGATGAGTGAGGGCATCTCGAATATAAGTGAAACGAATGTCGTTTTATAGCGGTGTCATGCGGACCCTCTACTTCGAAGCAACTGTTATACTGTTTCCCAAAGGAATAAAGGGATGGCTTATCTTTTGCTCAATTGCTTTTTTTTTTTTTTTTCTTGTCTGACGTGCAATTAATATTTGTATTGTCTTTTAGAAATTTTAAATTCACCGGATTACATAAAATGGCTACAATTTTGTATTTATAGTACTCCTATAATTTAAGAAATTAGGTATGCAATTCATTTTGTATTTATTTCTTCAGTACTCTAGCGAAATGATGTTGTATAAAAAGTTTATAAAAATTAATATAAAATATTAAATTTATTAAGTCTTATAATATAAATTTAATGATTTAATTTTAAATTTTTTAAATGAGATAATTTAGTTTATAATGACAAATAATTGATTATTTTAAATATTTATAAAATAAATTTAAATGAACGAGAGAGAAAAAAAAAGTTATTATGTTATTATAAAGTTACAAAACCAATAACCTATCGGATAGGTAACCCAAAATATATTTTCAAAAAATTAAAATAAATAGTATTTGCACTATTAAAAACACGAAGAAGAGGCATTTTAAATTCACCAAAAGCTTAAAAAATGTTTGTGCCATTGATTTCATTATTTTATTTTTATAATTGTATGTAAATTATGGAGTTTAGAGAGGGTTCAGTTAATTGTTCGGGCATGCTCCTCTGTTAGTGCTTGCAAAGTTGAAGTAATAACTAAGATGAAATATAATGAAGATAATGTGAGAGGGAAATAAAGAAGTGAAGAGAAATAATGGAACTGTGTTATTGTTTGGAAATTGATATAAGTTCATTTTTCCATTTTAAATCTATTTTTATAAGTTCTACAATTTTTTTTTTAAAAAAAAAATGATCAGTCACAGAAAAGAGTACATATTATAAATGGTTAATAAAAAATTGAGAGTTTAGTTTCCATTTGACTTAATTACTCACTGGAAAGAACAACAATACTTTTATGTGCCCTCACTCTCCTTTTCAAAACTTGTCATTTGTAGTTATTTTCGAAAAAAGAAAGGCCAGCGAGTTAAATAAAAGTTGGAGCACTCCCATGTTGTTGAGTAATAATAGTTACATTGGACCATATTGCATAAAGATTATATAATATTTTATAAAAATATAAACAACAACCTTCTGTTATTTAGTCTTGTTTACTTATTTGCACTCTCCTGACTTGCATCCACCATTAGTCCATCTTGTTCCCAGTATAAGTGAACAGTGCAATGTTTTTAAGGCATTCAGTGTCTATATATATCTTAGAACCATCGGTGACTTTTCCACGGTAAATTGATACACAAGGTGAAGAATCTCGCCCTTTCTCACCTATATATATATGACCTGTATTAAACCATTGGTGACAAGTTACAAGCTTCCACTCGTACGGGATGCAAAAATTGACGCCATACATGCTTGCCACTTCATATTTGCCACATCACAGTTCCAGAAATACCAAGTAATAAACGAATCATAACAACAAGGAGAAGAATGATCAGGAGATGCAAAGAAGCATAACATAATTATATTTATTTATAAGTTTAAAATATGGGTCGGCTGACAATTCTGGCATTGCATTAAGCAACGATGAACAAGATTAAGCCCCCAATTAAAGAAGCAACATGCAAGGAACCGGAACATATAAAAGGCAGTGTTAATGAATAAAGTTGGTATGACTTAATTAAACTGGCTCCCAAAATGGACGAGTCAATCATTTGGGATGGACTTCTTATTCAGAAACAACAGCGATCTTGTTGGGGTCACGGCTACCATTACCAACCACCACCTCCGACAGATTCACCTCTCCCTTGGCTCTCCTCGCTGCAATCTGCTGCTGCGTCGACTTGTAATAGGTTGCATAGAGAATCAATTGGGTCACCCCAAACAACGTCCCTATTCCGTTTGGTATCTGAAAAAAACATCACATGGCCCCATTTTCAGTTATGACAGACAAATAATAAAATGGAATTATCAATATTATATTATGGCTAAACGAGAGAGATCAGATAAGATATATACACTGATAAATGGATCAAAACGGATGACAGCATATGTGGTCCAGGCCAGTCCATTGCCAAAAGCGGCGAGCGAGAGGAAAAATGGCATATACTCAACGCTTTTGGTCGTGATCACCAATTTCTGCATGCATACACCGCAATCAGGATTTGATATAATAAAAAATGATACATTAATCAATTAAAATTTAAAATAAGAAGGAGAGAAGTGCTAGGTAGCTTGGTAGCTGGTAAGACTAATTACCATGACAGCCAAGGGTGAAGCATACATGGTGACGTTGCCGAGCATACATACGGATCCGACAATGGCGGAGCGCTTCTTGATAGAATGGACCAGAGTTAAGGTAAGAAGGGTGAGGACGGTGACGAAAATGACCTCAACCAGGAGGCAAAGAATGACCTTGAGCCTCTTTTTGCGGTCGGAGTAGAGCAAGAAGAGGGACACATAGATGATCTCAACCACACACCCTGCGGCGTTGATGGTCACCACCAGCAGGCTATTTGGGTGCACCATGGGCAAGCCGTACAGGGTCCATACCATGCAGTTCATCAGCGTCGCTAGGTATGGTACTGCCGAGTACTGCTCCACTGATCCTTTCTTGCATATTCCCACAAATGTTGGCCTGTAATTCATTACAATACCCACACCACTGCCTTTTTCTTATGCATGCTTACCTTAAAGCAGACTTTAATTTGCTACACTACGCAAAGGAAACACCTTGCGTGTTTCTTGTAAATAATGCACGCAAAGTTACATCATTATATGTAATTTTTTCCAATTACAATATAATATTCTACACCGATATATATTATCTCCGGCAAATCACTCAAAAATCCCATCACCACTAATTAGAGTTTAATTAGCTCACTGAATTAAAATTGGGTGGAAATTGTGGAGAGAAAAAACTAATAATAATAATAACGCAGAAATATATATCCTTCATATAATCTAATCAAGGACCAGAAATGGTTATGGCAATAAATTGGCTTATATATCTAGAAATGGCGATATATACGACTCATGTCTCATCTCCATAAAGCACCTGTTTTAGTACCTATTATGTGATCATATTGGAAAATGTTAAAACAATATTGTCTCCCTGTGCTAGCCTAGCCGCCCCCAGTTTTTCGGTCTAGGAAACTTAAATGGTGTTATATTTGGGACTATAATGACGGAATATATTATATAATGCGAGAACTACCAGAATTGCCCACATTATATATCTGTGATCGAAAATGACATTTGTGTATAATAATTGCTGATGTAACTTGAAAAATTTAGATTTGAATTTCATCGAAAACTTGTGGGATAAAGGAAGATTGTAGGTTGGAAGATGGCTGTCTAAAGATCAATTAAATTCATTGTAAATAAGAGGGAAAAACAATACAGGGTAATGCCTGGATTTAAATTTCTTTTTTCCAGTACTACGTATTTTCCATTTTGCGTGGGGAAGATAGGCAAACTAATATATATATATATATATATATATATATATATATATATATATATCCTATAATAAAAAGGCAAAATTGAAAGAAAGAGTAATAAAAGCTTACACCGGGGACAAGAACAGGAAGCCCGAGATGATGTTTCCTGAAAGTCAATTAATGAGAAAATAAATGAAAACTCATATAAGACTTAGAAGTGAAAAATAGCGAAAATATAGAGTTCATGAAAACACGAAATTAAAAAGCGATGTTTCGTGAGAGAGAAGCATGGTATGATCATAAATATTAATTGGTGTAGAAATTAATTTGACCCACCTAGTATACCGACTACTGTTCGAGCAATATCAGCGGTAGGCATGGTTGGTGGGTGAAGATGAGACAACTCAGAGGTTGATCCCTTAAGAAGAGAGAGGGGGGAGAGAAAAGTGTGAAGGCTTGGTGAGAAGGAGGCGGTGAAGGTTTATCCAATATTAGGTCAAATGGAGTTTGGTCGTAGTGCAAAGCTGGTAGATCATCTGCATGACATGTATTGGGTTGTGTAACTTGTAGCTACACCTGGAGATGTGCGTCTTATATATATATATATATATATATATATATATAGAGAGAGAGAGAGAGAGAGAGAGAGAAGTGGGCAAGACAAAAAGGTTAGAGAGAGAAGTGAGAGACCTTTTGGCACTGTGTTTAAGATGCTCAGAGCCATAGCCTTACAGAGATCAGAAAGCGACCGAATTCCTCAATGGCTCTTGTTACAAAAACGCCTCCATTTGGCATGGGATGCCGGTTTTCCTCTGTATTGAGAAATAATGTTCTCACAATCTATAATAAGATTGTGCAGCAACACTAACATATTAATTTTTGTAAATTCTAATTTATATGATTTAATGAAGTTAATTATTAAAGTTTTGTAAATTAAATTAAAAATAAAATTATAAGATATGTCTCACTTGATTCAAGTCCATCCAAAAGTAGTATTCTGGGTGTCCTCCTAAATTTGGTCTTGGACGGCGATCGTTGTTTTGCAAAGGCAAGGAATGAAATCATAAAATTTGAATATTTATCTTGATTTGACAATTTGTATCTTGTGAGAGAACACATGTTGTGACAGGCGAGTCTAACTATAATTTGGCAACTACTGATCAACTAGGTTAGTATAGGGAGCATGTTCAGCAGTTGTGTGTGGCAATATTTGATTAGATTAATGCTTCAATATGTAGGAGGGGATAGCAAAATCATGTTTGAAGCGGGCATATGTAGTTGTATATCGTGTTTAGAGTGTGAGCTAGTCATGCACTAAGGGCCGTTTTTGGTAGTAGGCGATGGATGACATCTGGTTTCACCTCGAAACACAATTTTGTTTTGGGTCCACTACCATTTGCATTGTCCTGTTCAACATCCGCCACTCAGCTCAATTTCAATGTTTGGAGCTACACGTACACTGAAATTCAAAGACCGTCACGTGCTTGAAATTAATAATACAATCATATGTGCAGATATAAAAATTTTTGGGGCATGTGACGTGATATTATTTTTCCTGTGTATGGAACATCCTGTGCAGTACTGCAGCATTGAATTGGGCGAAAGGGAGAACCCAGACGTTAGAGTTGGAACTGGAAGTTGAATGGTGCAGCCTAGGCTGAGTCGACGTTGCTGATTCGCTGAACTTGATTCACAGGTGCAGGTGTTTCAAGAAATCGGTTATTTTAAAATATTTAAGAATAACTTTATATGATTGAAATTTAATTTTAATTTAAAAAACGAGGCAAAAAAACTTTAAATTGTCAAATAAAGATCGAATAATAATATTGTATCTTAAAATAATTTTCCTAGTGTGTATCAAAATGGAACGTTTTTATTTAGAATGAGAATAAGAAATTTGTGTCATAAATAATGGATATCTGGCGCCCATAATATCATATTTGTCCCTTGTTCTTTATTTCTTCCTTGAATTGGGAAATTCATATCCAAGGAAATTAATAAAACCGAAGTCAATTCATCTCATCTGGATCTCTTTTTATTTTAGATCATATCCCATGGTATGCCCATGACTCTGCAAAAGATATCCTTCAAATCCCATGCACTTGTGATAAAGGGCATGTTTGGAAGTGTTTTGTGTTTTTTGGTTTTCTGAAATATTTTTGTGAAATTAATTTGAGAATAAATTTTTAAGATAACAATACATAAAAGCTTGGTTGGATAAAAAGTTTTTCAAAACAATTTTGATGGTAATAAAACAAAACTTTGTTTGGAAGGCCACAGCAAATAACCATGCATCACTATGGACAGCTACCAAGGACAGCCAATCCTTTTCTTGCATCCCATCTATGGAAGTTTTGGAGACACCTCCTCAACAGGGAGATTGACTTCCCAGTGCTCACTAGGAAATCCATAGAGGCAAAAGTTTTCTTTCTCCGGATCACACTGCTGATAAAACTTTTCAAGTGAGCTCTGCGATCCTTGAAACCCCTAAAAACACATACTCAACCGTACACAAATTGTACAGAGCACCTTCCTCCATGACTGGCACACTGGTCACTTGAATTTTTATTGGCTTCTTGTTTGATGCAATGGGTTTCCCTATCATTTGACTTTCACTCACATAGATGAGATATGAAAATTTCAGGATTATCGTATATGTTGGTGAGTGTGTTGCAAAACGTGGAATCTCTGTCTGTTCTTATCTGACGGAAAAGTGAAAATAAATTTTTTTTCATGCTTTTTTCAGCAAAAAGAAAAACTTTAGATTTACAAGTTGAAGACGAGTTGTTGTTGGCAAACGTTGAGCATATCACGATTCCAATTCTGTAAAATTTCTAAGTAGAAGCTCAAATTGGATGCAAGAAATGTCCTTTGAGAAAGATGGTTTTATTTACAGTATTATCATTAATGAAATTCCAAAATTACAACTTGCCACTGTGAAAACGAGCATGTGGAAACAAAAACATGTTGGAGATGTTCTGAATTTTTCTATTTTTAGAGTAGAAATTGTAGAACTATTCCATAAACAATTCAGCACAAAACAATTAGACCAAATAGAATATATTTTTTTTTTAATTTTTGAGAATAGAAAAGTGTTTTCAAAAAACTGATACCAAACAAGCCCAAAAACATTAATGAGTTTTTTATTTTTTTTCTTTTTGTTTCATCCAACAAAGACACAAGGGGAACACTTTGTTATTTGCGAATGTTGAGGATTATAATTAACTGCTCCTGTACATTGTCTATCCATTTCAAAAATATAATCTACTCTTCCGCCCTTCTAGATCATGATCAATGATCGTCAACCGAATAATATGTGCATTAATTTCGTACCTACCCTAATATTGTCAATACTCAATGATATATAATCTGCATATGCTCCTACTACCAAAATAAGGTGACTCCCATAGGGTGGCAACTTTTGAAAACGCCATTAACTAGAACAGACTCATAAGCTAGTTTAGCACTTTAATATTAGGATATTTATTTTGACATGATTCCACCATTCACTGCCAAATACGAGAAAATGCACAAAAAGACAAAATAAACAAAGAAAGAGACCAAAATAAACCATCGAGGCATCGACATCGGCTAGGTCAATGGTTATTGCTTCGGCTCATGCGGGCATTTCCACATTAGAGAGAGAAACTGAGGCATGGCCTGCTACAAACTTCCACGCCATTCCAATTTGGATCATGACATTATTTTTTATTGATATTGGTATCATTTTTTATTTTATAATTAAATTTAATCTATCTATTTTAATTTTTTCTCATCATTTTTAATTTTCTTAATTTTGTTTTTTATATCTTTTTTACTATACCATAATGTCAGATAAAGAAGTGAGCGAGTAAAAGCCTTAACTTACAAATTAAAGCATACCCATTAAACAGGGCTTCTGTGCTTAAGTACCTGTGTCACAAAAATTACGTCCCCTTCTATAGGTTTGCGTCAGAAGAAGACATTTTACAAGGGGAAAAAATAATATGAGAAAATTGACGGTGAATATTTAAAGAAAGTTACTGATGTAAAATTGACAGACAATATACCAAGCATTGAAGCTAACTACAAGTCCATCTATCATTTTCATCCTCTTCTTTTCAATCATTTCCTCTTCTATCAAATTGATCAAAACATTTAACTTCTTGAGGATTCTGAAAAGATAAACAACGTAGGTTTTAACAGAGATTACATATTATGAGTTTGAGTTTTGAAAAAAAAAAATAAAAATCACATGTTGGTCTATTGAAGATAAGCGAGGTTGCTTTTGGCATGGTAGCTAGCTTGGTGGTAGAACTAGAATGCAATTTGATTCGAGGGAAGTGGGGGGATGCGAGGTGTATATATCTCTATCTCACTGTTGTTGGTGGATTACGAAGCAAGCCCTTTCTCTCAAAGTGGGAATCAGATCTCAAACTGCATCATTACATCAGATTTGCTGTGTCTTTACTCTTTAGTCTTCATACAAAGACCGCTGCTGCTACATGTTACGCATTTTATGCACATTTGCTCTATCCATAAAATAGAAACTTACATTGCAAATGCTAATGTAATCCCCAGAAGTCGCAGCAGCTGAAAAAGCAGAAAGGTGGGTTATCCTCGATTGATTGAGCTCACTATCACTGTCAGTCTGGTCAGATGCTGACATGGATGGCCCTTATGTTAAATTTTAGGACAATTTATGTACTTTATTAGTGCTCTCCCATGAGGATTAGTTCATGAATTCTATGAAACAGATACTACAGAATTTGCCACCATACAGTCAAGCAATACTATACAGCACGGCAGAGGTCATCCCTATTCTAATTCTTTTTTTGAGACGGTGGCTGACCAATGATGCCCCTTGTTGCCACCAATACACATTTTCAAAACATTGGACAGTTTTACCTTTTTTATAAATTTATTTTTATAATATATAATTTAAATTATTAAATGTATTAAACCCTATAAATTAAATTGTTGAATTCAACTAATTTAAAGACTTATACACAAAATATGAACCATTGGTGAGAAAAAAAAAATGTGTTGACATCTTTATTTAACAAGGAATGCTTACCACAACTATAACACTAATCAAGAAATTGCATATACAATACTAATGGGTGAAACCAGTATTTTAAATCTCAGCAGTTGTGGAGATTTTTAGTCCAACCTGCTTATCTGGGGAATTTCTACAGCTGGTCTTTGGAAGATTGGATAGTTAAAAATCTTTCCACAGATAAGGAGGTTGGCAACTGGAGTATAATGTGGGCAATCACTTGTTGGTTCATTTGGAAATGGAGAAATTTAGCCGTTCATGACCATGATTTTACTTGGCCAGAGAATGGCATTCATATTATTAGCAGGTATGTGAATCAAATTCAAGACGCCTCCAAACAGGTTCCAAAGACAAAATTGAACAAAAAGGAGATGAGATTCCTTCATTGGCAGTTGCCGAAATTGGGATGGTTTAAATTAAACATTGATGGAGCTAGGAAGGAGGATGGAGAGTATGGATGTGGCGGATTAATTAGAGATGATAGAGGGATTTGGGTAACTGGATTTTTCAAATCTTGCGGGCAGGTTTCTGTATTCCGGGTTGAAAGTTGAGCTCTGCATCTCAGCTTGAATTTAGCCAAAGAAAAAGGATGTAATAAGATTGAAGTGGAGGTAGATTCGAAGGCTCTCTTTACTGTAGTAAATAATAGAGACGTCTCCAAATCTCCAATCATTGACGCAATTGTCATCCTTATGCGTCGCTTTAAGGAACTCACTATCAAGCACATGTACAGAGAACAGAACTTTTGCGCCGATTGTCTAGTAACAAAAGGTGTTCGGGCAAATCTTGGAACTCACATAATTGATGAAACCCCTGCAGAATTAAAGGTGTTGCTTCTGGCAGATTCAATGCAGGTGGCCTTTCCTAGAGACATTTTAGTATGATTTCTCTCTTTTTTTGGGGCTTTGCCCTCCCTTGTATCACCAAAAAAAAAAACCTAGTATTTTCAAAGCAACCTCACAGGTAGCTCAGATCAACTTACCCTAAAAGGCTAAAACAGTGAAGCACAATGAGAACACCACAAAGTCCGCGCCCCTTAGTCACAAGTAGATCATGTAACGAAGATCAAACCTTTGCACTATTCACTCGAATAAATAATTTAGAAAAGACAACCTCGTCAATTTGTTCACTCAAACAAAAATTTATACTCAATGCTAGAAAGGAGGGCAGGCCAAGAATTTTTTGGTAAAGCTAAAAGGTCACAACACAATCGTTTAATATAACAATTAACCAAGAATAAACAAATGCGAGACCAAAGATCAAGAAACATTAAAGCTCTCAAATTACATCTTTAACCCTATAAAGATAATAAGAAATGATAAGATATTCTATGTTACAGAATGTGCATTGGATATATAGATGAGTAAGAATCGGCTTAAATTTTAAAATTCAATCCAGGCCACCTTTTTGTCCCCTCCTTCTTTGTCCTCTTTGAGCTAGGATCAATAAGGTTTTCCAGAGATTTTGCTTTTCTATCCCGAGTCTTGCCTGCATCTTTCAGGAGCTCAGCAAGTCTTCGCTTCTCATCTTCAAAATCAGGATTTGCTATTCCAAGCTTTTCTTCCCTCAATTTAAGGACATACTCCAAAATTTCAATCGCATTTCCCACTCTGAAAATTTTATTAAATTATGTTGAGAACGATAGGTTTAAGATTCATAATAAAAGAATTTGGATTCTTGCATCAAGGCTATTAATACCAGGCCATTACAAAACTTACACACATTAACACTAACAAAATATATGCAAAAGAACTGGAAATTCAGCATCAAACAGAGTATGTAATCTAGGTTTAAAATATGAGGAAACTGATATCTAGTACTAGAATAATTTATAACGAAGTCTCATAAGACAAGATCTCAAACCAATGGTGACTCATGATAGGCATAGTATCTCTTTTACGCATTAGCCAAAGGAGTGAAAGATCATATAAAAAAAACAAATGACAGCAACGGGAAAGGTGAGGGCAATATTTATGACTTCCTTCTACTGATTCCAGTTTTTTGTGTGAGTGTGTGGGAATAGTTTATCAACACATAAGCCCACAGTAATAATAAAATCACTTATAGTCACTTAGATGTCTATCACAATGTTATCCGATAACTTTTATAGCCTCTCCAAGATAAAAAAAGGTTCCATTTGCATCAAGGATGAAACCAACAACCAAGGGAAAAGTTCTTTGATCTGCTAGAATTATGGAAAGAACAATTAAATGTTCAAACTTCAAGAAAAAATTGAGAATGTTGAAATAATGATATTTACCTTCCCATAGCATCATAAGTTGCAGCAAGATTACTGTATACTCCAAGAGTATCCTGATGGCATGGGCCACACTCATGCTCAAGAATTCCCCTAGCTTCTTCAAATAATTCAGCTGCTTCATCTATCTTGAATAGTTGTACACATGCCAACCCCATCTGGTTCAACACAACTCCAAAGAAGGCAGACTTCCTTTCACCACTGGCTCTAAGTTTTGCTACAGCACTCTCAAAAGAATTCCTTGACTCTTCGTACCTCCCAATCATGTAAAACATCACTCCCATTCGTGCTTCTATCCCAGCAATTGTGCTCTGCTGTCCTGGTTTATCCTCCACCAACTTCATTGCCTTTTGCAAGAGTTTCAGTGCCTCCTCAGGCTCATCTACAGATTCAAAAATGGCTGAAACTTCTGTCAAGCCACTAGCAATTTCTTCTGCTGTGGTTCCAGGCACTGGTTTTGAGTATATTCTTAGAGCATTTTCGCAGTAGGATTTGGACTCTCTGAGTTTTCCAGTCCTGTGATACAAATCAGCAAGGCGTACAAAAACAGATGCAACTGAAGGGTGGTTTTCTCCCTTTGATGATTTGAAGACAGTAAGTGCCTTCTGGTAGGAGAAGATAGCCTCATCAAAGCGATAAAGAGACATGTAATTGTTACCAATGCTGACATCAATAGCAGCAACTTCATTGTCTTGTCCATTTGCAATCATTGCCATGCTCGCAAGGACAAGGTGCTCGAGAGCTGATTCATAATCTCCCTTTGCCTCACATATAAGTGCCATAAGTCTTCTATCTGCTGCCTCTTCAAGAGATGCCGGTTCACTGTGTGCACGATGTATCTCAAGTGTTTTCTTGCATAGGTCCTCTGCGTTGTCAAACTGCATCGCTTGAACATTGGCCTCAGCTAAGTATCTGCCATATCCACTACGAATTTCATTGATATAACAAGTTCGCCGAACAACTTTAAGCCCAAAATTACAAATTATGATAAAAATTAGCCAAGCATATATTATCTTCATGACAAGGCATGGCTGATAACCATGATAGATCAGGTTACTACATTTCTTTCACATCCAGTCAAAAGACAAAGAGCCACCTTGAAGTATACAACAACCACATAAAGGTGTAGAATGGGTGCTCATATTCTATATGATAAATACAAGAATGATTTCACGATAGTAAATCATTTATCCTCTGACGTGTTTCAGTAATAGCATTAAGCACTTTCGAATTCTGTCCGGCAATAGAGTGATAGACACGTCACACACACATAGACAGGACGATATCTCAGAATTGAGTTCGCCGAGTGAAATTTAGAGGCATTCTCAAAACATCCTGATGTTTGAAGATTTTCTAACAAATAGATGGTACAAATGTATACGCATAGTTTCTAAGTGCACCAAAATTAGATGATTGTACAATTGAGCCACGAAAATACGCATACCTGCAAGTCTCTCCGACTCTTGGATCCGTCTCACCTAACGCTCCGATCTGAATTTTGAGCCCTTCGTCATAGCATGAGATCGATTTGTCCACCTGCCCAAGCATCGAAAATGTATCCCCTAATTGCATATAACCAGAGAACGCAGCAAGGGCGTGATCCGCACCCCTGGCGACATCTGGAACCTGGATGGCACGCTCGAGCACTGGTACTGCCTCCTCAAACCTGCCTAAGCTACAGTATATAGCTGCTAGGACGTGCAAACTCATAGCCAAGTCTAAGCTGGGCTCCCCATCAAGCGCGCATCGCTCAAATGACCTAGAGGCCCGAATGGCATAGTCTAAAGCCTTGGCGGGACCTTCGCCGGAGGCAATGGTATCTCGGGCGAGCTTGAGAAGGAAGGGCCCGAGATCGGGGTTGTCAAGGGAGGCCTCGGAAAGAACAAGATTTGGGCTTTCAGGGGACTTTTTCTTGCGATCAGAGGACGGTTTAGATCGAGAGGGCGAAGGAGAAGGTGGTTTATTGGGAAGAGGAGAAGGTGGGTTAAGATTAGCGGAGTCGGATCTGTGTGGGGTTTCCGCTTCGGGCCCTGAGATTCGTAGGGGTGGGGCGTCGGGTGGCGTCTTGAGGGATACCAAGCCGGGCATGGTGATGGAGGAAGAAGATGATGATGGAGATTGGGATCAGAGGTACAGAACAGTTTGTGAGTTTCAGTGAAATTTTTAAAGGTTAACAGATAAATGCTTGGAGATACAATTTCTACTCATGATTAGTATTTGATTAATGGATAATTGATTATAGGAGTAAGGATTGGAACTTGGCACCATTCCCAACCAAATTTGCTGATAAAATGAAAATTGGAGTTGGGGTTCGGTTTGGGTTTGTTCGCAGATCAGATGTCTCTGCCATCAAAGTGTGAGGCAGGTTTCACCGATTGACTTTCACCCGCTCATTTGTTGTATGAGGTCTATGTCCTGACTCCTTCCTCACTCGTCTGTCAGCCTTCCCATCCTTTTCCTAATTTATAAAATAAAAAACAAATTCATTTTTTGTTTAAACTTTAACACAGAGAATGAGTTTGGATGAATTTTCTATGATGAAATTTTCATAAGATAAAAAATCAGATAAGGAACTAAATTGAATGAAATTTGACTTATTTTGTAGTGTATAGTGTAAGAAGTAGTATATGCTGTAAGTGATGGATGGTGGGTGATTGAATTGCATTTTACTTATTTTGTTATGTGCAAACTATGTTATCAGGTATCAGTGATGGATGGTTCAATTTGCCCTTTACATGATTATTGGTTGAATTCCGATTACCATTATAAAAGAAATAAAATTAAGCGTTACTACTCTATATCATATCGGCGTACCAATAGTAACTCTTGTTTGTGTGTCTCTGACAAGGGGGCCAGCTAGACACGAAGATGATGATAGAGATGAACTAGATTCTGTTTAGGATAATGCCAATGCCACCCACAGCATCTCAAGTCAACTGAACTAGATTCACTTGGACCTAATTGTTGAATAGTGTTTCCACCATAATTTTACCCCCCTTGCTCTCATCTGCTAACTGCTGAAAGAAACCTGGTATATATAATATATGGATCTGGACATTGGAGACTATTAGGTAGCATTCGACTCTCGTTCCTCGGGGTTCGACACCCCGCTGTATGCGGAGGTAATGTGCCATTTCCGACATGTAAGATACATACCATTGACTTTATGCGCTTGACTTCCTGCTATTCTGCCACTGATTTCTTTCTCGTACACATTGTACAATGAACAGTGGATTAGAACGCTAATTGAGAAAGAAGTCATTAACATTATTACTCGCATTAGATGTCCTTCATGTTTCAACTCTTAACTTAAATTTCCTAATTAACAACGGGTTTTGGTCATGGGAAATGAAGTGAGGACCCCAATTTGTCTTCAACCAATTAAACTTGTACAAGTTGTATCTTGTGCTTTGTTATGCCAAACTAGGGGTGGGCATTGGGTGGGGCGGTTTGAGTTGGGGCAGAATTTTCTCAACCCAGTTAAACCAAATCTCTTATTAAGTTAGTCCAACCCCAGCCAAAAAATTTTTCAAACCAACATTCTTGGGTTGGAATGGTTCGGTTTCACTTAGGTGGGTTAGTTTGGGTTAGGATGGGGACAAACGAACGTGAAGCGAGCGGTGGAACAGAGATGAGGTTCGATCGACTATTGAGGACCTAAAGTATCAAAGTATGATGATTAGACAAGAGATGAGCCAAAATGAGAAGAGGCGAGTCAAGACAAGGTGGGAGGAGGTAAGAAATTAGCGCTGACTGTTGGAAACGACGAGAAAATGAACAAGACTTGTAGCTTGTGAGAGAGGGAGTCAAGGGAGCAAGGGTTCGAGACGAGGGAGGGAAGAGTGGTGTTGGTTTGCTGAAGTTGAGCTACCTCTTGCCTGCTTGTGCTTGCAGAAGTTTTAAGTAGGGGTGGGTATTAGGTGGGGCAGTTTGGGTTAGGGCAAAATTTTTTTAATCTGTTTGAACTCAATCCCTCATTTAGTTAATCCAACCCCAGCCAAAATGATCCTTCAAACTAAGATTTTTGGACTGGAATAACTCAGTTTCATTTGGGTGAGTTAGTTTGGGTTAGGATGGGCCGAAGAGTAAAAGCTTGGGAACGGCCAGACGTAAGGCGAGCGGGGGTGAGTCAGCAAGGTTCAGTCGACTATTAAGGATTCAAAGTCTCGAAGTGTGATGACTAGACAAGAGAGGGACCAAGATGACTCAAACAAGGAAGGGTGGTCAGCATCGACTGTCAGAGACGATGAGACAATGGACGAAACTCGTCGCTCGCGAAAGAGGGAGTTAAGGGACAAGAGAGGACCGAGAAGTGGCATTGGAGTTGTAGAGCTACTTGAGAAAGATTTAGGGTAAGCTACGAAATAACGTCATTTTGTAATAGTAAAAAATATATATATATATATAATTTTTGTTGGGTTGCCACAGCAACCCAACCCAATGGAGGGAGAGCAAAAATTTAGCCTCATCCAATTTATCTCATCTTAAACTAAAATATTATATTATATTTATTTTACCTTATCTTAACTTAGTTTAAATTTTCTTTTTTACAGTTTGAAGCGGGTTAAAACAGTTTGACCGGAACCGATGTCCACCCCTAGTTTTAAGGCAAGCTAGAAAATGACACCATTTTACAAAACGACGCTATTTTATAATATCAGAATTCAGAAAATATATATATATATATATATAGTATAAGAATTGAAAATATATATATATATATGTAAATTTTGTTGGGTACCCGCGACAACCCAATGGGGAGGAAACCAAAATCCAGCCCCACCCAATTTACCTCATCTTAAGTCAAAATATTACATAATATTTATTTTACCCCATTTTAACCTGGTTCAAATTTTTTTTTTACGGTTTGAAGCAGGTTGGAACGATTTGATCCGGTCCAATGCCCACCCCTATGCCAAACCCCGAAGCCACAGAAGTTTTCCAGAATCTGTAATCCGATTCATTCCTATTTATTAACTCAAGCCCGATTCATTAGACACAAAAGCAACAAAGGGTAATGGCTATCTAAAATACTTTTGGACACGAGAATGGCAGATAAAAAAAGTCATACTGCAAGACATACAGAAAAGACTTACAAATCCAGTAATCAGTAGTACATCAATTATACAGATTCAATATTGCATCACAGCTAAAAAAAAAAAAAAACTAAACAAAGCGAGAAATGACTTAGTAATTTAAACTGAGATCAAGATTTCTCAGTTCGTTTCAACTATGGATACAAGTTGATATTATGCCCCCCATTAAAAAATCAGGAAGGCAATGTATTGTGGTGCTTCGCATAAGCAACTATTTGCAGAAAAGCAATTAAAGAATCAGCAGTTACTACATATTCACAATAGTAGTTGGTCATCAGTCCATTTGCATTCAATGATGGTGGTAACACCGATAATATTTTCTTTTAAGAGTACGTTACTTGTTTTATGAGTGCTGGTACGATAATCCCACTCCTGCAGCCCCTGACCAGGTCTTCAGCCGTACATCAACTACGGAATATAATCTCGCTCGAAAATTATTCCCATCAGACATTTGCCTCACAAAAGGTGTAAATCGATCCCAAAATCGACGTTCAAACATTTTTCCGTCCAATCGCACAAAGTTAAATAAGGGGCGCCTTTCAATCCTCCTAAGTAAAACTTTGACATCTTTACCTGGTCGAAAGCTTCACCATCCAAATTAGCTGAAAAATTTTGGCCTTCCAGCGGTATGTCACAAAGGCTAGCAGCCAGCGAAAGCTGTCTAAAAATTCCTTCAGGGCTACCATTTGGGCTCGTCTTATTCGCAGCTACATCTTGCATTTTAAAACATGAGCAGCACATAGTGAATCCATACTTACTCAACATGCGAGCAATGGGCTAGTATCCATTCCTGCTTGCAGTATTGTAATAGCCTGCTGTTAACTCTGATGGATGTGATTGTGTGATGCAGTGCCAATGAATGCAAGCCACTTTTGCTGATATATTGACTTCCGTACCCCTAAATATAGTTTCAGCTTCCCTACAAATTCCCTCTCCATGGAGTAGCAGCATCCCCGAGTACCATTCAAGAAAAAATTTACCCTATGGTGTATTCCAAGCACCAGTCTCACTTCCAAAGAACTCAGTGTGCTTAGGATCGTGCACCAAACTTCAAGCACCAAAAGGACCACCATCACACCATTCACGCTTTCCAATATCTCTTGCACAAGCATGAGAGATGCCAGCACATACTGGCCAGCGGCCAAAATAAAAAGGAAAGGAAATTTAAACGTAATGCTACTTGTACCATAAAAGTAGCAAATTAGTTATTACCACAAGGTCCACAACCCACGCCATGACACATAAATAAAGCATTAAATACAACTTTAAAAGCTCACAAATATAGCATAAATTGCCACCTACTTTATCGTAGCACTGAAATTCTCCTAGTTCATAGGGACAAGACTCTGTTAGCTTCTGAAGAGGGCATGAAGGATACATAAGTTCACCCCCTGGACCCATGCCAATTTGTACTCCCTGCCATATGTAAACAAACTACGATTAGCATCCAATCATAATAGCAGTGATTCTGAATCTCATGAGACTGTAACATACCACAAAGTGTCACGGTAGAAACTTACAGTTATGATAACGTCAAGATAAGGCCTGAAGGTGTCCCTGAAGTTCCTCATAAAATCTGCATATACTTGAATAGGAGATCATCCAGCCAGCACAGGAAGAATATCACATCCAAGGGAAATGTATTCCTCATTTCTTCTCCCAAACCTGTCAGAATATGCTAATTCTCCATCTTTATTTATCTCTTCCAATCACCCATGGAGGAAGGGGTATCCTACTCAAGGGGACAGATTTCCAGATTTTGAGGGCAAGAAGAGCCTTATAAAATAGTATAAATTCAGACCAAACCTAACCAACTCTTCATTCATATTAAGACTACCCAGATAACAGTGCCATACAGTACCATATCAGATAATCGCTGACTAGAATTATTATCTTCCAACTCGTTATCAAAAAAAATTTGATTAAAGTGCTACAATTATATGTTCAGGAAATCTTCTTTTGTGAAAGATAAACAAACACCGACTATCTCAATTACAATAAAATCATAAAAGCATATATCTTAGGTACCTACCTGAACTTCTTCTTTTCTTTATCCTCCTTTTTTCCAATTGAAAAATGAACGACTAATATTAATCAACGCAAAGGTTTAATGATAGTCAATGAAGCTGGCTTCTGAAAGGAGGGATATAATTATAGTGTGCTATGATCAACAGTTCAAAACAGATGAATTTAGCATTTCATTGCTCATCCACACAGAAACTCAGATAAATTTAGTAGTGCATTGGTCATCTAGACTGCACATGAGATGAAGAGGACTGATAGACTAAAAAGGAACCATCCAGACTGCAATCATACACCACTGCCTCCAACAAACTCAGCTAATAGAGCAAACACCTCTCTTTATTCCGAAGAGCAACACACTCCAGACTTTTACAATGTCAACCAAAATTATTCCAAACCCTAACTAAGCGAAGACTCAACCGTGGAGATTCCACATGGTGTAATAGAGTCATGTTACTGCGTATATTCTACAAACTTCTGTACATTCCACAAACACCAAATAATCAAGTAGAAGCTCCCAATTTACTATCACCTAATCAATAAAATTAAGTCAATAATCACATACCAATTAGGAGCACCAGGGTCTGTGCCGCCCTGATGAAACGTAAGGACAGCTCGAACCTTCAGGCCGCAAGTGGAGGCCAGCTCGACGAGTTCCGAATACCCTCGCCAATTATAAACCCTAGGTTGGTCCCTCTCAACCAAACTCCACCAAATCTCTACAACAACGCCTTCTACACCTGCCACTGCGGGCGCCCTGAGCGAGAACCTAATAGCGTTCAGCTCTGGAGCTGTCCCTCTGGGCCCACAGCATTCACTGGAAGCGTGACGAACACCGGCGATCCGCTCCTCAGACGCGGAGGCAAAAAATCGCGCTGAAGTTCGTAGGGGGTATCTCCATTGTCGGGCGACACAAAACCAGGCATCAGAAGATTTGAATGAATTGAGACGGGAGGATAAGACAAGTGGACGAGTTAAATAGTGCGTTTGGTTTCTGCGCACTCGAGATAAGTTGACAGAAGGTAACCGTGTAAGGCGAGTCAATTCGACCCAAGTGTAGCAGAAGGAAACTGACAAGCTTGGAGTCGATGGAGCTGCGATCGCCATTGACAGTTACAAGGGTTTCAGCGGCCGCAAAAATGAAAGAGGGTGAGAGATAGGGAGAGGGCGAGAGTCGGTTACAGAGGGAGCAGAGGGAAGCATACACACTGTACTACGTACGCCCATGGCAACGGTGTGGAGGAGAGAATCGAGAAATTCAACATATTTTCTCAGTTTTTTCATTCTTTTTTTGAAAAAAAAAAAAAAAAAAAACCAGGGAACTCTAGTTTCGAGGCCAAGATTGGAAAGTGTCGGGCCATTTTTTTTAGGACATAAAATAGGAAGAATTGCATACAGTTGATTATATATCATTAATTAATTATATTAAAATTTTGGTTATTAATAACAAAAATGCAATTATTCAACATAAATATTGTGATTGAATTAAAATAATGTCAAACACACACCAGTTATACTAATGTTCTAACAAAATAGCACATCTATTCTTTGTATATCATTAGGACTGAAGGGCAAATTGTGATTTTATATGATCATTAATTTGTAATTGTAGTGTTACTAGTTGAGTTAATAGATAATAGAATAATGTTGTAATAATACATTATTAGTTTTCTTTTTTTCTTAAGGATAATAATTCATTAAAAAAGCTTTAATAATTTCAGTTATTACTCGGCAAAGAAGATTGTGAAAAGCTTTCTAAAATTTCGCTGGTATAAATATCACAAGTTACATAATTTCATTTTATTAAATAGCTTTCCATTCCTTTTCCCCTTCTAACTATTACCGTCTTCTCTTCTCAGTTTTATATTTAACAAGCAAGTAAGCTAACTGTAAGGGAGAAACAAAAATCAGAAATTTAGGCTTGTTTGATTTTTGTTTTGAAAACTACTTTTCTATTTGTAAAATCAAGAAAACAAAAGAATTTGTTTAATATAATTATTTTATACTGACTTGTTTCTAGAATAATTGTATAATTTTTATTTAAGAATAGGAGAACCCAAAATAATTAACATGTTTTTGCTCCACAAAATTATTTTTATGGTAACAATCTTATGATTTTAAAATTTTATTAATAGCAACCCTGTAAATGACCGAAGCCATCTTCCTCTTTCATTTCTAAGGAAGAGGCAACAAGCAACAACCAGCCATGGAGATCATTCTGCAAACTTCTCGAAGATGTAGACAAACTGTCGGACCAAGATATCAAAACCTCCAGCATCGCCAAAATATCCCAAACCCCACCTTCGCTTAGTGTAACGGTTGGGCGGAGAGTGAATTCACTTCGGAGATCTTACGGTCATCCAACGTAATTGGCAAAGCTCCACGAAAAACGACGTAGTTGAGAGATAAGAGTTTATGCTTAAGAAGAAGGTGGGCAAAAGTGTAACAGGCGACGAGGAATCCATGGAAGGAGTAACCAAAAAGCAGGGCATGCTATTAACCTTTAGAACAACAAGATAGTCTTCTACACTTCCTAACAAAGTTCGGTTTTATTACTTTCATAACCGTTTTCAGAAACTTGTCATCCAAACAAGTTTTTATGTATTATTATTTTGAAAAATTATTCTCAAATTAATTTTACAAATGCGTTATGTATCAAAAAAAAAAAAATTTTACAAATGCGTTTGCAAAAACAAAAAACACAATACTTTCAAACTGGCCTTCAGTAAAAGCATAAGTCTCATTCTTTTTGGATGTTCAAATCTGAGAACTCCCAGTTTTCTGTACTGAGGCCCAAGTGACCGTGAACTACTGAGGAAATATGGTCCCGCCACAGCGATCACATGTATGTATACCTTTTTCCTAGACACACCGCATTCCAATGAATTGGGTCACAACTTCTATGCGTCTCTAACTGAATGCAACATCAACATGAAACCCAAAAAATAAATAAATAAATAACATGCAACGACACCGAACTAGCAAGAGCAATGAGTATCAAAATGACCAATGTAATATTCCTATAATTTGTTATGAGATGGACGACTCTAACAATGGACAAAAAATTGTCACACAACAAACTGCCCTAGTATATGCAGCACACAGCTGCGGTTTCGTGTATCATTTTATATATATATATATATATAAACACACGCACACACGCCCCTAACCTACCACAAGAGAGGGAGCTTACATCCCGACCAAAGAACCAGGCAAAAGAGCTTACAGAAGCTTCCAAGACAAAATTTCGATAAGTACTTGTTCCACGACACCCACTAATAGATGTAAATTCGTAAATTAAAAACCACTACGATAGAAAAATTTTAAAAATTGATTTGAGTAATTTGACGGAACAGCAAATATGTTTGCATTACCTCTTCCAAACACATGGACTAAGGATGATTGTTTCACTCTACAGCCAATAGTAAATGAAAAAAAAAAAGACAGACTGTATCCCTCCCTTAACTGCGCCCCAACCCACCATATCTCCACCAACCACAATCGACTCCAAACGAATAAATATACTCATGCCAGCCCAATAGAGAGGGCATTGGCAGATATCACGGGATATCTCCTTTCTCCTCCCTCATCATTAACCCTATTTCTCCTGCAGTTCGTTCAAACCCCATTGTTTTCTGCTAAGTTAGCAGAAAGATTGGCCATCACCCACTGACTTCCTCTATCGAAATGCAGAACAATAAAATAGAAATAAAATGAAAAGAGCAGACTCCATATTGCTGACATGAAACACAGACAGCCAACGAACCCAAAATCCTGTGCCCAAAAATGGTGATGACCTGACTCATGATATGCATTTGATACCCCCACGTAACACGCAGATGTATGCAAGAACTACGACCCATTATAATAGCCTCAAAATGATATTGCTCGACTGATAGCCAGTTTGGCCCATTCAGCAGATTCCTTAATCAAGTGATCATCAGAGGACAAACAATCTTTGAGGAAGTCCTTGCAGGATACAGATTGCTGAATCAAGGGGCCAGCATTACTACCCAATGTATCAGCTAAATCTCCAAGCACACCAATTGCTGTTTTAGTCACAACATCATCCCTGGAAAAATTAAAAGGCTGTTAAATTAAAATCCTAAGAACCACGATAATTTTAAATATAAAATTCACAACAGACAGCATAAGCAAATACGTAATTTTACATACATGTCCTTCTCCACGTACAAACTATCCAAGAATTGGAGAACATAAGGAACATAAGGCATCAAGAGCTGAGTCTTTGGGGAGCCCTTAAATCCTTGGAAGATCCCAGAGTATGCCTCCAAGATTCCGTTTCTCAAAGAATTTGTGTACTCTGTGATATCATCATCAGCACCTGATGTATGTGCAGAGAGCTCGGCAGCACTCTGAAGCATAGGCATGGCATATAACAAGTATTTCTCAAAGTTTTCTCCAATTGCCAAGGCAATGTCTCCAAAGCATGAAAATATAGGAGGCTTCACAGATCGGTGTAACTGGTTACTTGACAAATCCTTAAGAAGCTGGGTCATTATCCCATCACAATAAGGTAACATCTTATCCTCCAAGGCCCTGCACACATCACCAACCACGCCCACTGCAATGGCGCAAACCTGATAATCCTCAAAATTTTGAAGACCCATCTCCAAATACTTGTAAAATTCTGGCATGTATTTTACAAAATCAGGACCTGTTGCATAGGCCAGAGCTCCTATGGCAAGCATAGCCTCCTCATGCGCTGTGGCACTATGAGAAACAAACACTCTTAGGAATAGGCCCATCATTTGGTCAGCATACTGCATAAAATGATATTTTGTAGGCTCAGATGAACCTAACTTCTGTATGATGACCTGCAAGCAGCCACAGAGAAGGCCTTGTAGCTCATTTTGCCTCTCATCAGATGAAAGCTTTTGGTTTTCAAGAGTCTGGTGGAGCTCCATCATGATGAGAGGAACTAGTTGCACCACCATTGGAGCTGTTTCATCAGTAGAACATCTCACCACTTCATTTAACGCTTCATAGGCAGCTGTTAGAAGGCGTGATTCTCCAGCATCTTCTCTGTGAGTTACAGTAAGAAGAGTATGAACAATATCTTGAAAAAAGGGTGTCAGTGGAGAGGATGAAGATCCAGCATCCTCGTAACCTTGAGCAAGAAAATAAAGGGCACCACATGCCTTCTCAGCAACATTAGGAACATCTTTCATGCTCTGAAGCAGCACAGTAATGATCTGCTGGCAGTTTGCCTGGTTAATAATTGGTGTCTCTAAAGCTGACCCATGCAAAAATTCAAACATGCGTCCAAGAGTCCATGCAGTTGTGTCCTTCACATGATTATTTGGATCTTTCATCAAAGCAGTGAGCATGAAGTTCAAAGCAACATTTACAAGCGGTACAAGTTTGTCAGGGGATGGACCTTCAAGAATGGAGCCAAATGCATAAGTGGCAGCTTCCCTTTGCCTCCAATCTGGTTTTGTTATATTCTCTTCAATAAATGGCATGACCAGAGGCACAATATCATCCCCAACTGTCCGTGCAACCAAGCCCAAGCATGTCCCACCAGCCATAGCAATGTTCCATGCCCCTTCATCCTGATCTTGATCCTCTTCTTGCTTTAGTAGGGTCTCTAATAACATGGGAACAAGAACAGGAAGTGCCTGCTTAATAAAATAAAAGCAAGGGATATCAGAATCCCCACTAAAATCACCTCCATATTCTTCTAATATATCTATCTCTTCATCACATATTGAACTCCAGAATTCAATGGCTTGTAATGCAACTGGCTCCTCGTCTTCTTTCACAGCCTTGGCAGTAATTTTGAAGATATCTTGCATATAAGGGGCTAACTTCTCATAGTATGTTGAAGAAATGGCAACCAAACACTCAAAAGCTGCCCGTCGAATCTTCAACTCAGGAGAAAGGGTAGCCTCACAGACAACTCTCATTATGTAGTCACGCTCCATGTCATTAGAAAAATTTGCCTGAGCAAAATCCAATGCATTGTACAATGCTCGAATTGCTGCAAGCCTGACGTCATTGCTACCTTCTGAAGAGTTCATGCCTTGAACAACAGCTGTGAGTATCTTATTTACATGGTCCTGATCTACAACATCTGGAGAAACTTCTTCACATATGTACCCAAGAGTCTCAAGAGTTGCTTGCCTCGTAGGATCAGGAACTTGATGAATATTAGACAGAAGGGATCCTATCAATTCAGGCCATTGCTTGTGAGGCAACTCAATACCAGCAACCTTTGCAATAACTTGCGATGCAGTTGATCGAGCATCAGAAGAAGGAGAAGAAAGGGTTCTTAACAAGAATGATTTAATCTGGGTCTTCACAGTTGTGTCCAATGACAACCATCTTTGGACAAATTCTATCTTCCTATGGTGTTCTTTCGCATCCAGGGCATTCTTAAGAACCAAACCTGCTAACTTGCGACTCTCTGCAGGTTTATCATCATTTGCCAATTCCCCAGCAAGTGAAAACAAGAAGCTTGGAAGGTTCTGTTCCTGAAACTGTTTCAAGTTTTCTTCTGCTTGTTTCCGTACAGTGCCATCCACTGCTTGTGCATTTAAAAGAATTTGAGTAACCTCCATGGCCATGTGAACCTGAAACATACAAGTCTAATCAACTACCTTGATAGTAAAGAACAAAATCACAATCTCAGATGAGAAGACCAAAACAAAATGACAAGCATACATTATCAAGTATCTAAAAAAGCTGCAATAAACGTAAATCAAAGAAGATAAAGAACTTAACCAAAAAACAAAAGCATAAAAAAAAGATGAGTAAAGAAGAAAAGCCTCGAGCCGCAAAGTTGTACACCTAATTTATAGTTAATCACATCAGAAGAGAACATTAAGGACATGGAAGAAAAGAGATAGTAAGGCTGTAAAAAGCACAACATTAGCAGCAAAAATACGGTCTGATTCTGGATAGGTACAACAAGAAATAAACAACTATAAAGATAAATAATGTAAGGCCTTCAAAATATCCAAAATCCACTCCTAAAGTGAACCATCACAAAATATATCTGAGAAGGAACTTATCCAATGCATAAATACCCAGATAAACATCCCAACAACAACAATCAATGTGCATCATAACTGTAGGAATGAACTATGCCCTAGATATCAGAATTTCCCTAAACCCTCTCTAGACCCTGTATTACTCTTTCAAAATGAATTTAAAAAATTAGTATAATTTATGGAGTGTAAAAGAATTAGAACAAACCATAAAATGGAGAAAATTAATGCATCACAGTTCTCAGAAGCAATGCTTTTGACACACTGGGACTATTAAGAGGTACAAACAGATCGAATAGAGTAAAGGATTCGCTTCCGCTTTCTGACTTCCCTCGGAGACCATATAGGGAATCACTAATTCTACATATTCATTATCGGGAAAATCGACCGCCAAGGAAAAAAAAAAATACAACAACAACTACTAGATGATTCTGATCAGACATAACCAAGTTTGTGGAGGAAAATGGAAACGAATCCTGGATCACTACGTGGGATCAGCGCTCAACCCAGTAACCGAACATCAGACAGGTAAAAATAAGACAGCAAATGATTTAGCAGAAAACTCACAAATAGTTGATGAATAAAGCCGGAAAACAGCAGTAGCTCCAATAGAGAAAGGAAAAATGAAGAAGCTGCAGAAAAGAAAGCAGCAGAAGCGCAGCGACTCTGAAACCCTAGCAGAGTGTAGGAAAAGCAGAGACGCCAGTATTAAGATTTGTTTACGAAGTACAATTTTTATATTCGGTGTACGACGTACCCGGAGTGCTGTGAAGCAATATCATCCGTTGATTTAAATAGAATTAATCTTTACCCTCTGTTTGCCTGATTTACTGCCCAATTTGAAAAGTTATTCTACCTTCTTCTCCCCTGGATCAAAGACTTCCTTGCAACTAAACCCCCCGAGTCCTGATCATTCATCAGAGTTTCCAGTGCACATCAGGTGGAACAACGCCAGATTACCTGCGCGTGGTAAAATGGGACCACACAGCGCGGGATAGATCAAAATCGAATACCATATGAAATGGAAATTTTTTGATTGGTTGGTTTTCTCTACGCGCTGTGTGACACTGTGAAATTAGTTATCCAGATAGTGGTATAATCACACGATCATCATTGCACTGCAGTTCTCCAACGGTCCAATGAAATTAGAAAGAATTCACTTTCAAGTTTTGATTAACCCATTTAATAAAATAATGATACTTATACATGAGACGCGCCTCGCGTTCGCTGACAGTAATTTTTTATAAAAAATATAATACTATTTAAATATAAAAAATTATGTAAAATTATTATCCATTTAATATTCTGCTAGATGCACTTAATTTTATGAATCTAAAATAGAAAAGAAAATAATTGACGTGGAAGATTCATTTTAACCTTTCAGCATTTATAAACAAATCAATGAATGTGAGATATCAAACTAAAATATTTATCAACAAAAGCGCTGCTTATTTATTCACCAAAATGAGAAAAGCAATGCTAACTTAAGTATTGGTACAGTTGATATAAGTGTTTTTAAATTATTTGATAATTATAAATTAATTTTTAAAATTAAAAATTTATAATATCATTTATTTTTAAAGAAATTAAACCCGCTCAAATTAAAATATTCAAAAATTTTATGGCTCAAATAAAAAAAAATTTATTCATAAAAAAAGCAATGCTTTTTTTTTATTTTTAACAAAAAACAGTATATAAAAAATTAAAGAAAAATCATTTTTTATTCTCGAAAGATAATGCCTTATTAATTTAGTCCCCCGCTAATTTTTTGAAGTTAGTTATCTGAAGTATGTATATGTATCACATTTTTTTGTTACAAATATTTGTATCACAGTTCGTCTTCCGCTAGTCAATCCATTAGTTGGCGAAGGGAGTGGCTGATGTGTACTGTTTAATATATGACATCAACAAAAGGGGCGCTGGTGTGGCCACTAATGACGCCCCAACGGCACCGTTGCGTTGAAGTTCTTCTATTCATTCTCTTCCTTCTTTGACGGTGCTAGAAGCACAAGACTGGGATCCAGACCTTAAGCACTCAAAAATATTCTGAAAGTCGCATAACCTCCCCAATCCTCCGTTATCATCGCCGCACTCGACTTTCCTTTCTGCTTCAACGAGACGAGCTTGTACTTCCGCCAGCAAACTTGAGAAATTGCATCCCGATCTTTCGGGTCTCTAAACGGTCGGTAAGTGCAGAGGTGCACACTCCATCTTCTTCTCCACCTTGCCACCTTCCATTAACCCCCATTTCCAAATGAAGATATACTCTACTAGTTGTTTTCTTCAATTCCCCCACGAAACCCATCAGGAATCAAGGACGGACCCAAATTTCTGTGAACGCTCATAAAACGCTAATCAACCATCACTCCTCGTCTGCCACAAGAACCGCCACCGCAGTTCAATACTCACGGATGCGTAACCTAGAGTATATTTTATTTTATAAAATATAAGTAAAGAGTTATTAATTTTATTATTAATAATAATTATTATTATAAAACATAAATAAATAAATAATACATAATTTTAAAATAATTTATATTATTAATTTTATTATTAATAATCATTTATTTACACTTCTTATCCTGAAAGCACCTCCAACCAATAATCTCATCCTCCCTCTGCAAATCCCTCGGGGACTCCACCCTTGTGTTAAAATCCCTGCTCACAGTGAAGACACAGCTATCACTTAGGGGTGGGCATGGATCAGTTTAGTGCGGGTTGGGACTTTAAACCTTAAAATTAGATGAATCTACTGGCTGGAAATACCAGCCCTACTACCAACCAAAGTGCAACGGCAATTGATCTACAGCGGGTTCTTGGATTGCTTTATCTGTGGTTCAGTTTGCTCGGGTTGCCAATTTCTCATCCACACTCAAATCTTCTATCACGCTTCTTGATGCCCTCACCTCCAACAAAGCTGCCTTGATGAAATTGTCTTCCGTCATATCTTTGTCATCTCGTTGCACCACCATTGCACAGTTGAACTAGCAGGAACAAGCAGCCAATAACGATTTCTTTATTGATGGTAACAAATGGGTCGTTTCAAGACGGCAACAACAGCACGATCCAAAATGACCCAAAACTTTCAATCGGTGCTGTAAACCAGTTGGAGTGCTGCTGAGTTGATCTTCGACGGGATTCTTGACTAAGTTCTCATAGGCAAGAAAAGGGACTGTGACAAGTAAATGCGTTGAAGGAGTGAAGGAGAAGAAGACTAAGGGATTAGAGTTGTGATTTTGAGAGAGGAGAGCTGGAGACGGAGAGGATGACGCTGTGTTGGGCGACTGGGGTCCTAAGGCTCCGGTGAGTGTTTCAACTTCAAGTCTTCGAGATGCTTCTGACTTTGAATTTGAGATGGGTTGATCGAGGGACGAGTGGATGACGGCTTTACTCATTTTACAGATTTCATTGGAGGGTTGGGTTGTTGCGACAAAAAGACGGTGGAAATATCCACACCCAGCCCCAGCCGTATAAACTCAATTCAAGCCACATTTTTATAGTATTCTGGAATGCATCCAACTTAAATCGTACCATTTTCTAACTTTTCTCGGGTTGAGTCGGTTTATGCTGATTTTGCCGGCGATTTACCCACCCCTACTGCCATTGATGGTGCGGACGATAGATTGGAAGAGATACAAGTCTCTGAAACGGTGGGATTCTTCGGTGAACATAATGGTGTTGCTAGTGAAATTTTTGCGGTGGGGTTTTTATACTTCAAACCGCCATTGCTTATGGCTGTGGCGAATCCAACACCCGCTCTTCTACAATATTCTAAAGGGTAACACCCAAATTGGTCCAACAAGCGGTGAATTCCCTCCTAAACGAAGGAATTCCAAGTAGCTTTTTTTTTTTTTTTACTTTCTACAAACGTGACATGTAAAGAATTTAAATTTCTATCATTTTACAATATTATACCAACTCCTAACCAAAATTAGTTAAGTCAGCTTCCCATTGGTCCATGTCAAATATTAATTGGAACCCACGAGCTTTTCTATTATCTGAGGGTTAGAACGAGGTAGATAAATTCCATATCATCTTATTTTAGCCATGTCAACTTCCAATTTGTACACGTCGGGTATTAAACGCAACACATCAATTTATTTGTTGACAATCCAACAGATTATTAAAACTAATACAAATTCATTCTTTAAATAGCTAAATTGATATAAAAAATTTAATGGGGAACTAAATTAATGAAGACACCATCTTTAAGAGACCAAAAGATGAATTTTTCTTAAAAAAAATATATAATTATGAAAATAATAGAAATTGAATAACGAATTATTAAGACTTTTTATATTTATCAGAGAACGAATCACTGAATCTCTAAGATTATATATCTAAAATAATCACAAGATTATTCGTATACAACTGTTTAACGCCTTAGAAACTGAAGCTGATGGATAACATGTTTTTTTTGGGCGATCTTATTTCAATTTTTTTTTTTTTTAAAATGGGAGTTATGGATTTTTGTCTGTTTTTCAATGCGCAAAGTTAGTGGCCCGTTTCAAATGCAGCCTGTATATTTAATGTCACAATCGCCAATTTAGAGTTTAACTTTTTGTCAATAATGTAAACTCTTATCTAAAAATATAATTAATGGGTAATTATTACTTTAAAACTACTTTAAGGTACAAAATGAATTTAGAGACACAATCATGCTATCAAAACACCATTATACACAAATATTAATTGATAACAGGATAAGTAACAGAAATTATGTGTTATTATTATTATTTACTTATTATAATATAAATTTTAAATTAATAAATTTATTCAACCTTACAAAATTGACACACTACACCATCAACCTTGTGAAATTGGAGCTCAAATCAGGCTTTCCATACATGAAAGACAGAAGTAAACACAGCCCTTCCAAGGTTATTTGAGTGCAATAATATGTGAAGGGGATAGAGAACGCATAACTTTTTTCATAAAAGAATATATACACACCTCATTACTTTTAGATCATTTATAAATATATTTTTAATTAAAAAAATTAATAAATATATTATTTTAATTATCAAAATAATATAAATATATTCTGTTTATTTATATTGTTAAATATTAATAATTACATGATTTTTACATAATTATTAATACATGTGACATTTTTATTAGTTATTTATATGACTTAACAATAATAACAAATTAAATTTTATTTCACCTATTAATATAGGTTATATAAACAAAATAAAATGAAATATTTATATAAACTAAACAAAAGATCAAATAAGGAAATATAAAATGTCACTATTTTGAAATAAAAATCTTGACATACTAACATTTTAAGAATTGCCTTTTAATTATAGTACCAAAATTAACAGAAAAAATTTATTTATTAAATTAAATAATAAAATAACAACTAAAAGTAACAAATAAAAAATGATCTCTTATATAAAATTTTGCATTGGTATATTATAAATTAAATATTAAAAGAGATAAAGTAAAATTAAAATAAATAAAATATAAGGAAAACTTTTATATTAAAACCTTCAAAAAATTATAAAAAAATATTAAAAAAAGGATTGAATATGTATTTGTGTGGTGAGAGTAACTAAATTTAAAATTTTTTGACTTCTTTATATATTTTTTTCTTCACAGCACAAAATTTTTTATTTAAATAATTAATAAAAATATATGTATTAAATTATATAATTGTTAATATTGAATGATATTTAAATTATTTTAATTGTTAAAGAAATAGATCTATGAATTTTTATAATTGATAAATGTATTTGCAAATGAACAAGTGTGTTTATATTTTTTTGTAACTTTTATATCTAGAAATCAGGGATGTAATTAAGTTAGAAATATAATAAAAAAATAAAAATTTAGAATTTAAAATTAATAAAAATAAAAGTTATAAATTGAATTTAAATACAAAATTAAAAAATAAAGAGACAAATCATGGAATACAGTTAGAAATCGTTATTCATTTGAAAGGGTAAGATCTGTGAAGTAAGATTATGAGATTGACACGTTGACGCTCTAAAGATAGACGGTAGAGATCTCCCCAGCACCAGAATCAATATTATTGGCTCAAACAATCGATCCTCGTCTTCTGATTGGTCCATGTCATCATCAGTGACATGTTCGAACGGTACTGCCTTCGGTTGACAGATGTGCTTGCGGTAGAGTCGGACTTGGGACGTTAATCGCACTATAAAAGAGGCCGACTGCATCACGCGCGATCACAGGGAGACACCAAAACCCAAAAGCCATTTCAAAGCCACTCTTGAGGATTGAACTCCACTGCAATTGCAATTTCTCCATTTCAATCCGTAGTGAGCGCAAAAGGAAAAGGTACGGGCAAAACACAGACACGAAAACAACCATGACTGGCTCGTGGGCGCGCGGGTCTCTGATCGTTCTTGCCATCATCTCCTTTGGTAAATACTACTTTTCGTATCTTTGATTTGATTTCATTGGACAAGATGTTGTAGATCTTGCTTGCCTATAAACGTGTTTCTCTGGATACACATTTGAGCTCCGATTTTCCTGGTTGTTTTAATTTTTGATATTTTTGGTTGACGGCTCTGTGATTTGTTCTCTTACATATTGGATTATAGCGGCAGATCTGATGAGTCTTGACCGTAATTGGTTTGCATTCATTGTATTTATTCGGATGGTTCAGTGGCATTCTTTGCAGTGAGATGATGAATATCAGGATGTTACACATGTTAGTTCCCGTGTGTCTATCTATAAAAAGTGATTGTTCTAAGTAATTATTCTGATTAGCATGAGCTGTATATTTATTTTGTTGCATTCTAAGTACTTTTATTTTCATCGTCTAGCTGGGTGATTAATATCGACATTAATTGAGCTTGAATTCGAAAGCGGTTTGGCTTTCAATCAGTTCATGCTTTAGTATAGTATTGGCGTTTTTGTCTACGAAGCTTTTTTCCAGCTGGCAATTGAGTATAACATTGGAGTTATGCTAAGCATCACCAATATGGTCAGGCATTCCATGTGATGAATTTTTTTATTATACGACTATGATCATTATCTTTTGATTCCGTAATGTGGGAAGAATCCTTGCTAAGCCGTTTTTTTCATCAGGATTGTCAAGCACGACCATTTGCAATGCATAAATTAATATGATTTTTCATGCTTATTACTAACTTCCTGCTAATGAAGATGGAAGTTTTGTTTATTATACTTCCTCCTTAGTGACTCCTTACTCATGGTCTTAGGTGATGCAGATTCTTTGATACTAAAAATGTCTTTCTTTGCATTTATTATTAAGTATTATTGAATGAGTTGTTTTCTCGATTGAAGCTTTTTTTTGTTTCTGCTAACAGTGAGTGTCATCACCTTGTGTTCTAGTGCTGTAATTAACATTGCAAAAGTGCGCCGCAGGTTGTCTGTTTGCAATTTCCATTGCAAAAGAGGAAGCAACCAAGTTGGGGACGGTCATTGGGATAGATCTTGGGACAACTTATTCTTGTGTTGGTGTTTACAAGAATGGCCATGTTGAAATCATAGCCAATGATCAAGGTAACCGTATCACCCCATCATGGGTTGCTTTCACTGACAGTGAGAGACTGATTGGGGAGGCCGCAAAGAATCAGGCAGCTGTCAACCCTGAAAGGACCATCTTTGATGTCAAGAGACTCATTGGAAGAAAGTATGGCATCCTTGATTTGGTGATTTATGATAATTTGAGCTAATGGGAATAAAGGTAACTGAGGCATATGAATTTGCAGGTTCGAAGACAAGGAAGTTCAGAGAGACATGAAGCTTGTTCCTTATAAGATTGTGAACAAGGATGGAAAGCCTTACATACAGGTTAAAATTAAGGATGGTGAGAACAAGGTATTCAGCCCTGAGGAAATCAGTGCTATGGTTCTGACTAAGATGAAGGAAACTGCCGAAGCATTCCTCGGGAAGAAAATTAAGGATGCTGTGGTCACTGTCCCTGGTAAGTGGAGCAAATTTCAACTTCTTTCTACTGCAATTATGTCGGCTTATTTTATATGACTTTTGGTCATTCTTTTCCATTTAAATATGCAGCTTACTTCAATGATGCCCAGAGGCAGGCCACCAAAGATGCTGGTATCATTGCTGGACTGAATGTTGCAAGAATTATTAATGAACCCACTGCAGCTGCCATTGCATATGGATTGGACAAGAAAGGTGGCGAGAAGAACATACTTGTCTTTGATCTTGGGGGTGGGACATTTGATGTCAGTATCTTGACAATTGATAATGGTGTTTTTGAGGTTCTTGCTACAAATGGGGATACTCATCTCGGAGGTGAGGGCTTCTTATGCAAAAGATAAAACAAAAAGCTGCATGAATTGAAGAAAAAAAAAAAAAAGGAAGCAGAAAAAGAAAATCCTATTATGATGCCGTAATCTCCTTCCTTTTTCAGGTGAGGACTTTGATCAGAGAATAATGGAGTACTTCATCAAATTGATCAAGAAAAAGCACGGAAAGGATATCAGTAAGGACAATAGAGCTCTTGGAAAGCTAAGGAGAGAATCTGAGCGAGCAAAGAGAGCTCTCAGCAGCCAGCACCAGGTCCGCGTGGAAATTGAATCTCTATTTGATGGTATTGATTTTTCTGAGCCACTTACACGAGCTCGGTTTGAGGAGTTAAACAATGACTTGTTCCGAAAGACAATGGGGCCTGTGAAGAAGGCAATGGAGGATGCTGGACTGGAGAAGCGCCAGATTGATGAGATTGTTCTTGTTGGTGGAAGCACGAGGATTCCAAAGGTACAACAACTCTTGAAGGACTACTTCGATGGAAAGGAGCCAAATAAGGGTGTCAACCCTGATGAGGCAGTTGCCTATGGTGCGGCAGTGCAGGGAAGCATCTTGAGTGGGGAGGGTGGTGAAGAAACCAAAGGTACGGTCATCCATACATTTGTTGGCAAAAATTCATAATTAATAATTTAAATGATGCAAATAGTCTTATAGATTGCCAAACGTAGCAACTCATTGTTATGTGGTACAATGGATGCAGATATCCTTCTCTTGGATGTTGCCCCACTCACCCTTGGAATTGAAACTGTTGGTGGGGTGATGACAAAGTTGATTCCCAGAAATACTGTTATTCCCACCAAGAAATCTCAGGTTTTTACCACCTACCAGGATCAGCAGACTACCGTCTCCATTCAGGTACCGTTCTATTACTCAATTGCACTCAATTACATGAATCTTGTATCCTTTATTGTAAATTGCAACGCTAAACTGGGTAATGGATACTCCAAATGGTTTGACTTAATTGGGATGTTGCCGTAATAATTAGGTCTTCGAAGGTGAGAGGAGTCTCACAAAGGATTGTAGGCTGCTTGGCAAATTTGATCTGTCTGGAATTCCTCCAGCTCCGAGGTTTTGATTCATGACCTTTTTACGACTTATTTAAATTTGCTCAACTGATGTTTTGGGAATTTATCAGTCTTTTTACTTGGCAATTGGACAGAGGCACCCCACAAATTGAAGTGACCTTTGAAGTCGATGCAAATGGCATCCTAAACGTGAAGGCAGAAGACAAGGGCACTGGTAAATCAGAGAAGATTACCATCACAAATGAAAAGGGGCGCTTGAGCCAGGAGGAAATTGATCGGATGGTTCGTGAAGCAGAAGAGTTTGCGGAGGAAGACAAAAAGGTGAAGGAGAGAATTGATGCTCGTAACAGTCTGGAAACTTACATCTATAACATGAAAAACCAGATCGAGGACAAAGACAAGCTTGCTGACAAGTTGGAGTCTGATGAAAAGGAGAAAATTGAAACTGCTGTGAAAGAGGCCCTGGAATGGATGGATGACAACCAAAGTGCCGAGAAAGAGGACTATGAAGAGAAGCTCAAAGAGGTGGAAGCCGTTTGTAATCCAATTATCACTGCTGTTTATCAGAGGTCGGGTGGAGCGCCAGGTGGTGCATCAGGAGACGAAGATGATTCTCACGATGAACTTTAGAATTCTTTACTTAGTTTGATTGGTGCTGCAAAAGCGGGAGTTAGAAATTATGAGAACATTTAGGTTAGGCGAGCAGTCGGTTGATTTTTCCGATGGTGGGAATTGAGAAGAATTCCCCCTGCGCTTGCTTTGGAGGCGCGAATCCTTTGAGTGTTACAAGTAATTTTTTCTGTTTTAGTATACGAAAGAAGAACGTCTTCAGTGTTCTGTCTGCGCCTGGTTTAGCTTGCAAATCTCCTTCCTTGTGAGCCTTCGTTTTCCTGTATGTGCGTGATTCGCCGGCGAAAAATTGCCATCGATAACATTAATTCAATGATGTAAGTTGCACAATCCTCTTAACATTAATTCAATGTTAATCACATGGCTGTCTCACGGAGGGTCTGATTCTTAGTGAAAAAAAGAAAAATTCCCTCTTATTCAATTTTAATGTATAAGAATTAAAGAAATTATTAAATAATTTTTATTTTTTAAAAAAAATAATATTTTATGAACAATTTAAAATAAAAAAAAATAAATTTACTTAAACATTTAATAAAATTAATGGCTGTTGTAAGAATAAAATTAAATAAAAGCAATTAATAATTTTAAAACTGAGAGTCATTTTAGACGAAAATAAAGAAATATTAAAGAAGACTGGACAGCCAGCTATGATAATTGATAGAAGGAGAATCCGGAGAGGGGGATGGAACACAGTTTAGAAAGGCGAGGGATATTTGAAAGGAAAAAGATAAAATGTTGAAAACAAAAAAGAATAAGGATAAAGCTGTATAAGACGATTGTCCCCTCCAGTTGATATGGCGTCATGGGTTCTGTGCATTCTTGCTAATGCTGCTAGTGTTACTGTTTATTTTGAGCGGAGTTCTTACTTTCGGTTTTCTTGCCATTTGTATCCATAAAAAATAAAAAGTGGAAAATCCTATACGAGACGAGAGTGATTAACGGAAGATGGGCGAAAGCTTCCGTTAGTAAACTTTGGTTCAGAGGTCAATTTATAAGGCCAAGGAGAGTATGCATATTAGAACAAATTTACAGATGCAAAGCTTTGATTCTTTTCCTTTCTAGTATTGGAGCTGCTATTCCCTCGTCGTCTCCTAATTTTTGAACAGTACCTTTTTCATCGTCAAATTGGCGAAGATCAAACCTGTTATCCTCTGGTGAATAATTCTGCAACTGCAACTGTGGGATAGTAACCAAGATAGAAATAGCCATACAAAATCTTACAATACAAGTGCACATGCCATTCTTGGGCAAGATCCAATTTACTTCACAGCTTAAGAGCTGCATACCTGAGCATACTTGAAAACAGAATGTAAAGGAAGCTTGCATGTTTCGCGTCAAATCAAATTTCTAGCCAAGTTTCCACAACATCTACGGGATACCTTAAATATGTTGATGGTGGAGTATTTAACCTACTATAGTCTACCAATTTTAATTTTTTCATGAAGGAGACAAATCTGTTTTTATCAGTTGTACCATACATACAGATGTGTTACAAAACGAAAGAAAATTTGGGGAATTAAACTTAAATTAAGTAGTTAAACTCAGCTTTTTTCTTTTTTTTTTAATTTCTGAATTTTTTTTTTGTAACTTTTTCAAAAAAAAACTTTTCAATTTTTTTGCTCCTGAAAAATTTCCTAGTTAATTAATTTGACGCAGCGATGTGAGATGTTTCCAGTGAATAAATGGAGCAAGTCACGTGGAGCCCAAAAGCAGATGTTTATCCAATATCCATAATCCATCCCTGCCTGCCTCAATGACCAAAGAGAAAAATAGTAAGTCGATCTAGAAGAGTAGGGGCAAGGGGGTAATTTCAACATGCGCGTGCCTCCTGGTTTTGAAGTCGTTTGTCTATATCATCGTCAAAGTAGGATCAATTCAAGACAGATTGATTGGAATGACGTTGGGTAGATATTCCAGCGGCGATGGAAAATAACAACAGCATCATATCCAGGGAGAAGATCGATCAGATGGCCATTTGGGTGGGATCCACTGTGTCATCCGCTTTCTTCTCCTCCCTAGAACGCTTCTCCTGCGTGAACATCTCTACCACCGACCCTGATTATGATGATGCTGATTACTCCGAATCCCATCATGCGGCTAATGATCCTTCTTTCGCCGTCACCAACCAAGCCACGGATCCGGCCAACCCCCGACACTCAAACGACGTTGCCAACATCCCCGTTTGACAATTATTGGCCTTTTCCCCTTCTTATGTATAAGTAAGGGATCGATTTTTCTTATAATTATACATATTTACAGCATCATTATGACGCCTATAAGGCTGGTTGTTCAGCTGCTGCGCTTCAATTACCAACATATATACTCGCTTTGTGGCGTTTGATATATGAATTGTTCCGTTGGTTTTATGTTTGCTTGTTGTCTTTCATCTTCTTCTATGATTGTTTGCTTCGTATCTTAGTGTCTGCCTTCGCTTTATTCTTCGTCTAGTTGGTGCATGCACGGGCTTGTGCTTGAGCATTAGCAAAATCACGTAAAGCTTGGTTGTGTTTTTATGCTTTTGTCTCAGTATCCACTTTAGAATCAATACCATCGGCGAGCATAAAGAAATCTTTCTGATCATGAATCGTATACAGATTTAATGACTTTCCATTTGGTAATAAAGGCTAGCTTGCATAACAAGTCCAACGGACAAGAAAGAATTTGATGGCGATGCAAATCAGATTGCTGATGGGTTTTTTATTTGTTCATCCGTGGAATTCCATTCCTTATCTGTCTGTTATCTTATGTGTAAGAAAGGCAGAGATACGGTAGGTTGCTGGGCGTGCTTAATTAAGTGTTACGAAGTTTGAATTCGGACTTTGGAGTAACTCCGCCACACCAGTCTGCTTGGAATTCATTAGCAGGAAAAAGTATTACTATTTTATGGTTTGCCTAGACATCACATGGTCTATGGAACTGCACCGAGAGGGGTTTGACTGTTCCAAGTGTGATAGAAGCATGACCTTGAAATTCAAGGTCAAAACGTAGGACTCCTGTATGATCAGATCCATCTGTGAATTGTCACAGATCGATTTAAATTGCAAGGAACGACTCTTACAAAATTGACTATGCCAGAAGTTAATTTTAGCGAATGAAAGCAATGATGTGTGTATGGGGACATTCAGTAAAGACCCAGGATCTCAGATGTGGACATCGGTGGTGCCAAATGATTGCCTTGTTTTTACAAGGAGGTGATGGACAAAGCTTCTTTGCACTTGTGGCCGGGGACCATAGTTATCAGGCAGGGATACTCGAACCCTGAAAATTTATGATGACTGCAATTTAGAGTAAATATACCAATTTGAATGTTGCTAAATTCAACAATTTGAAAGGGCATAAAGATTTGATACTAAATTCGAGAGTTATATTGGACAACCAAATATTATTTGCCCCAAGTTTAATTACTACTTTAAATTAATGGAGGTGGACGCCTAGAAACAAAATGATAGATGCGCACACATAAAGTCACCAAAAAAAAGAATATGTTCGGAGATTGAGAGTTTCTGCATATGCTTTAATTAATGCTTGTGCAAGTTGAGATTAATTCTATATAGATTGAGCCTAGGAAGGGCAGTCAAGTAGGGTGGCCTTTATTCTGGTCATGGAAGATGCTTGCTTGCTGGATATGAGATTGTTGAAAGCTAAGCGAAGGTCTCTCTAGGATTCATCCACCTCCCTGCCTTGTCTCTTCCCACGAGTTTCATGTGTGTGAATCAGAATCACTTGGCTAGCTATTACTCCTACGAAAATGTATTAATTTGGCCGTTGTAGGTGGGGAATCTAAAATCTTATCTGATACCATAATTCATCTGCCATTTACTGCTTGTTTGTAGAGAAACAGGTAGCTGCGGTGCTCTAACAATAACATTGTGATTACCCTAGCACTAGAATAGCATAATATGGAGAGGACTGGAATGAATACAAGAGTGTTTTACCGGCGTTATTAATCTCTATTCTCCTTCCAACAGAGCAGCATGATTATGCATCGTCGGATTATGTAAAGCTTTGCTCTCTTCTCCTTCAAAATTGAACTCTTTGGCACCTGAACTTTGGCGTGCTTTTCTGAAGATGTGGAAATTTCCATCAAGTTGCTCCTTTTCTTCCTCGACTAAACTTTGTAGTCATTGTAAAAGATGTCTCGCCTGACTATAAGCTGTTTCTTACCAATAGGGAATCTGTTTGTTGGTGTAGGAGTTACTGGTTTTCTGTTTCATTTTGCTTTGAAGTCAGTAATATTGGTGAAAGTGAATACAGTAGTAATTCAAGTAGATTCTGCGGTCAACCAAAGGGCAGATTTTCTGCTTTCAGTCGCTTTCTTGGGCTTCTCTGGTCTAACGTCCGGAATCCCAGGACTGCTGTTTTCTCTGCTCTGCTTTACTACTTAGTATTTACTGCCAAAAAAGACAAATAAAGCGCTTTAAGCTTTTAGTCACACAATGTTCTTATATTTCACTGGTTCTTGAATAGCGTCTTTTTAAAATTAGATAAAATTTAAAATAATTTTAACATAAAATAATTCAAATATTAAAAAATTAACAATATAAAGAGGTAAAAGTTAATTGAGTATTTAATGAAGAGTGAGTTAGACAAAGATACAATTAAAAAAAAAAAAAAAACTAATAGTCTCAATTTCCAGAAAGCAATGATTTTAAGAAAATTATTCAAGAATAGAGGAATAATGCATGGTCCTGTCAACGGATTTATCATCTCTGTTGTTTGACCTCTCTATTAATAAAACAATTTTCGAATCACCCTTTCACATCTCCTATTGCATATGTGAGTGTCTAAGCTGATGAACAATGCCAACAATTAACAGCGACTCTGAATTTTGGCTTACAGCCTTACACTGCCTCACAACGCCTTTGGTTCCTCTATATAATTCTTAATCCAAATGGATCACTCCGACTGCCATACGCAAAGATGTAGCAGGGCGCAAACAAACATCAATAGGTAAGCTTTGATCATCCTTGTCTTTTGGTGAAATCTGTCCACTTGGAGGGATATAAGGGTATGGAGGCCTGAGCAGAATAACTTCTTTCTCCGCTGCAATAGATTTCATTGTAACTGATAACTCTTGGAATATCCCCATTCATCTGTTTTGTCATGTTCTTCTATGTTTTTCTGAATTTGCGGATTAGGCCCTTTCCTTTTTCTAGAAGCAGTGTTATTGGATTCCAATTTTTCTGTTTCTTTCTTGTCATGATGTTCTTCTAACCTAGGCTGCAAATTATTTTATCTGCTTGCAATCTTCATTCCTGCTTTACTGATGCACTGAATACGTAATTCAATTGTGTCAGTTCCCAGTTACCAAAAAAGTCTAATGAAGCATGTGCACAAGCTACAGGTGCAAAGCAAAGCCCCTTAATTCATAATATTCCCATAGATGCCTATTATCTAGAAGCTTCTTGGTTTCCCTTCTATTGACAGCCAATAAGCATACCAAAAAAGTATGACATAACAGTTCTACTCTTTTGATCTATTGCATAAACCTCTGTTTCATCAACCATGCTTGCAGAACACTCCTCAACAACAAAAGATAGATAGCAATAAGGGGCAAGAAATTAAAGGGTCAGTCTTTACAAAGCATTCCACGAAACTGAATGTAACCGTTAATGCCATTTGTATCTATACAAGTCGCTGCCTATCATTTTTGTCTTTCGCTTCATCTTTGTCTGTGTTTTGACACTGATCCTTTAAGACAGAGATGAGTATAGAAACTACTATTGTAAGGCTCGAAAAGGACCCCTTCTGGCTAAATCCATTTTTCTGAACTCCAACATGGTCTTTAATCCCATATCTTCCAACTCCATCATTTTATCCAACATTCTGATGGGAGACGCAAATGCAGTGGGGAATCCCCCAAATAGCTTCAAAGTAAGGAGCAAATGACATCAGAACTCAGGTGGCAGTGATTGAACGTAAAAAATCCAAAAAAAAAAGAAAGAGGATATGATTTTTAAATTCCCTATACTATATTTGTCATTGGTAAGTGAGCTTCTTAGAGCTTTAAAATGTTGACTCTGTGATTAAGATTTCTCTATAGAACCTGTATCGATTTCACTGACATGCATGTTCTGATGTGAATCTCAATTTCCTAAGATTGATCAAGAATTAAGGCTATGGCTATGGGGCTTCTGGTGTCTATAATTAAGTAATTCCACAAAGTCTGAATGTTGTCCAAAGATTCACCACTTTTCAGTTTAATTGACATTCTAAGATGACCCTTATCCATATGTAGGGTGGTCAGCCTCTAAAGAAATGAGCCAAGCTCCAAACCTCTGAGCAGAGCCCAATATTCTACCTATCAAATTAGAAAGTCCTCGTGATTATTCTACGTATAAAAATCACATATTTGTTATGTTAGTTGTCACTAATGATACTAAGTAGTTAGTAATTTAATTTTATCTGTTTATTTTCATGACATTGCAACAATATAATTATTCCAAAATCTCTTTACAGATAATTATTTACATGTTAAGAGTATGGTTATAAATGAGTTTGAATTGAACTTTAAATGATTCAAATCTAAATAATTTGTGAATAATTCATTTCAATTATACTCCTAGCTAGGAGTAGCAATTTTTTTCATTTTGTTGTACTCATGTTTAAAATTATCAACTATATAGCTTTGTTTATTGGATGTATTTTACTATAGCTATACTATAGATGTTTTCTAATATGCATGCTTCGAAGACTGCTGTTTTTTATTCACTATTGGCTAATGGCATAATTATCCTATTTAGTTGTTAGCAGTTTGATCTTAATAGAGACAAGAAGAGCCATTGAGTTCCTTCCTTCTTGGTTGAGGAATTTCAGAATCAGTAGTTGTCTATTTTGATTTTACTTGGTCTGACTTCACAGGTAACGCTAATACTCTTCGGCAGTGACATAAAACATATGCGCCAAACATGGATCAGAATTCTTCTGTGGTGTAACTCTTTGATGACAAACTAAATCTAGCAACAGGTCATTAAAGGAACTGCATTATGGGCATCTTTTCTTTCTTTGCACTTGGAATCCAACTAGCTATTGAAAAATCATAATATTCTCATATTAGTGGACTTAAAAGCACTTGTGCTCTTTCATCAACAAAAACAAAGCGCTTGTGCTTACTATCATAAATTATTTTATTTCTAGCACTGACCCAATATTCTCGAACATAACGAAAAGAAATAAAAATCTAGCAAAACCATTTTCCGTTACAGTCATTCGGGGCTTCCGGTAAGACACAGAAGCGTGATTGCTGTTTAATGCGAGACAAAACTGAGGCGTTGCCGGCGAAATTCCGATAACGTTTTCACTTTCACACACACAAAGGAATTTGAACCTCCTTTTTACGTACAAAAAACTGTGCAAATCTGCTTGGACACCTACCTTGACTTTCTGTTGCTTTCCCCGTACCCGTTAGGAATTCCTCTGCTAGTTTTATTTATTTTTTTGATAGAGAGGAATATTAAGAACAAACAATCACACCGAAATACTCCTGGGGAAAGCTGCCCCTGAACTATCTCTCAATAACAACCACTCACACCCATTAGGGGGGAATGGAACAAAGTAAATACCCTGTGGCAATTTATGCGATTCTCCAGCAAGCCAATCTGCCAGACTGTTAGCTTTCCTGTATATATGCCATATTTGAACCTCCCATTGTTGCTCTATCAATCTCCTCGCAAGCTGGACCAACGGGGCACAGGGGTGAGCTCCGTACACCCTTTGCTCACCAATTGGGTTGCCAAGAGGGAATCACTCTCCAGTTGAATGCGGCGTATTCTTTGCTCCCATGCCGGCCTCAATCCTGTAACAATACCCCACAATTCTGCTGTAATGACATTAGCACAGCCAATATTATGGCAAAATCCCAGAATCCACTTTCCTGCCAATTTTGAATCGCCGTCGCCGTATAATGTCCGTTTTTTTCTTTAAATTTTTTTATTTTTGCATACACAACAAGTAACACTCATAACTCAGAAGAGACAAACAGATTGGGATCAAACTCAAATTTTTAGTAGTGAATTTGAAGTAGAACGTTGCTAGGTCACGTGGCCGCCTTGAGGAATTGACCGTCCCCAGCAGCAATTGCCGGCCTCCTCAATTTGTCTTCATCTTCTTCCTAAATTAAACATGTCCGCTCCTCGTCCCGCTCCCGCAGGTTGTTAACAATACAGCTCTCTAACCTTACCTTTAATCCAGCAATGGCGGACTTTCTATTCTATCATCGCAGACAAAATTTTCGACTGCCTCTACTCTGCTGGCCCTATTTCTCTTTGTCACTGATATTGACAATCATTATTTTTATATGTGTCACAGGAGTAGAAGTTTCATCTGCGTGCTCTACGGATTCAGGCCTTGTCAAGCCCTCAAACCCTCTAGTTTCCTTTCTTGAACGTGTACAAGAAACTGCATTCAACACCTTCGGCAAATCAAACTTCGATCCAAAAACGTACGTGGACTTGCCATTGAAGTTCAATTTGTCAGCGACGGAGGAGGCATTCGATAAGCTTGCTAGCTCTGCTCATGAGTCTGTATCGGTTGAGGATTTGAAGAGTTTTCTCAGAACATACTTCGATGATGCCGGGGACGATCTGGGGTATGCTGAACCAGAGGATTTCGTTCCAGAACCAGACGCTTTCTTGCCGAAGGTGGAGCATCCGGAACTGAGGGCCTGGGCACTGGAGGTCCATTCTCTTTGGAAAAATTTGAGTAGGAAAGTATCCAGTGGGGTGAAAGAGCAGCCCCAATTGCATACTCTCCTACCTCTGCCGGCTTCTCTCGTCATTCCTGGTTCCCGCTTTCGTGAGGTCTATTATTGGGATTCCTACTGGGTAATCAGGTCTGTTTATCTTTAGTCTTACTTTGATCGTTAGGTAATCTTACTTGGTCACCGGTCGTACACTCTTTACTAGCATAATCAATTAAAAAGAAGATATCGTTTTTCAACCTTTGTTTTCTCAGTTGTTTATTCTCTCATGGACTCTTGGGGCCATTACTGATGGGTTGATATCGTTACACTTTGGGTGCGTGCAGGGGCTTGTTAGTGAGTAAAATGCACGACACTGCTAAAGCAATTGTGGCTAATCTCATTTCTCTTGTAGAAGAATATGGATTTGTGCTCAATGGTGCTAGAGTCTACTACACCAACAGAAGGTACTCCCGTTTTCCCATTTATTTATTTTTCCTGATGTTCTGCTGTTTAGTGGTGCTTCCGAGATAGAGTCATTGTTATCATTGGCTCTTTCTCCACTCTTGTAGTGATGACAGAAATGTCGTACTGATTACAGATTTATGTTCTCTTAGCAATTATGTAATCAAAGTTGGAGTAGCGCTAATGTGGAACTGGTCTCCAATGATACGAAATAGCTTTGAACAGCAGTAGTGCAGTGCCTATTTGAATGAACTTTTAATCATTATTTTTTGATTCATTTGTCTGAGTATGAAATTGAACTTTTCCTTATATAATTGACTTGCTCACCACATATTGGAATTCTGATGGTTACTGTTGTGCTTTCAGCTTTAATGTATTATATACTGGAATTTTTCCAAAGTCAAACATATATTTTCTTCTTTTAGTTTTTTACCGTAACTTCTGTTTTTAAAATTATTTGAATGCGTAAGTTGCAGAGTGATATATTGTAGCATGATTTTTACTCTGGTCATTTTGCGTTGATTTCTTGTCATTTCTTATACCTGCGTATTTTAAAATATTATTTTTCTTATACTTCTGGCTCTAACAAGCAGAAAAAAGCAACTAAAGGCTTGACTATGATTTTACAGCCAGCCTCCCCTTTTAAGTGCTATGATTTATGAGATATACAAAAGCACTGGTGATATAGAATTAATTAAAAGATCTCTACCTGCACTACAGAAAGAATATGAATTTTGGAATTCAGGTACTGCTGGATAACTCTTTGTAGTTTTTAAGTATCCATGCTTGTGTATACCTTTTAAGTTTGTTTGATTAATCCAAAATTATTGGTTTTACCTTCATGTTATATTGTAGATATACATAAGGTGGTCATTGAGGATGCTCAAGGTTGCACTCACACCTTAAATCGTTATTATGCAATGTGGAACAAACCCAGGCCAGAATCTTCAGTAATGGTGTGCACTGCCTTATTATTGACCACCTATTGATGGAATGGCATTAAAGTTGTAACCTTTGATACTTCCGTGCCACAGGACAAGGCATCTGCTTCCAAGATTATGAAAGTTTCCACGAAACAGCATTTTTACCGTGAATTGGCATCAGCTGCTGAATCAGGATGGGATTTCAGCACAAGATGGATGAGGTATTAGTTCCTACCAACTAGTTTCTCCAACAATGCTACTGTCATGAATTTCATCTGAATGTGTGTGCCTAGTTGCTGAGATCAGTTAGGCAGCTGATGGTGCTTACTAGGCTCCCAGGCAAGGCCTTTAAGTACTTGCCTTTCTCCAAAGTGTAATATTAGCTCAGTCATGACTTTTAGCACTTTGCATTCATCAAGTAGTCTTCTTTCCGTGATGCAATCATATGATGTTGTTTCAATGCAGAGACCTCTCAGATTTCACAACACTGTCCACAACATCTGTTGTACCAGTTGATTTAAATGCATATATACTTGGGGTATGTCTCAGAAGTTAGAACAATAAATAAAAGTACTGAAATCATGATCCTTTAACCTGATAAGTGCTGTGATGCCTTTTCATTCAGATGGAACTTAATATTGCATTCTTTGCAAAACTTATTGGAGATAACAGAACTGCTGAAGACTTCCTGCAAGCTTCTGATGTTAGGAAGAAGGCAATGGACTCAGTTTTCTGGAATGCGGACATGAGACAATGGCTTGATTACTGGCTTAGCAACAGCACATGTGAGGTATTATCTATTGTCCAAATTTAGTGATCCACCATAATTCGAGTTTTTCACAGCTTTCTGCACCATTATTTAACAGTCACTATTGATACTTCTAGGAACCCCAAGTTCGTGAAGCTCAGCACCAGAATTCAAACATATTTGCTTCTAATTTTATTCCATTGTGGATGGAGCCATTTTACTCAGGTACTCTTCAGATTGTCCTGGACTTCATTACTGACAGTACGTGGATCACCAACTGCCCATACAATATTCACGAAGTTACTTTGATAATTATATTATCTGATATCAACCTGACAAAGATGTGATTGAGTAGCTTTAATAAAAGCACGGTTAATAAGTCCTATTAATGGAGTATTCGGTTTTTTTTTTCCTTTATTTCCTTTCTATTTACCCTTTGTGCTGAACTAGTGGAATATCAGATTGTTAGGATAAAAAATTTTACAAACAAGCAAGCATGCATCACTCTCACTCTTCCTATCTTACTGACACACACAGTAAAAAAGAACGATCATCTGAAACACTAATCTTTCTTGATAAAAGTATCAGATTAACACTGACGAATATATAATACTCAATCTTTTGTCACTATTTTGACTACTCACAATACGGCACTAATTTTCCCTAGCCTTTGATCAATCTATATCACACCTACTTTCTCTCTTCCCTTTGTCCTGTTCATCAAAAGCCTCTCGTTCTCACATTTGGTAACTCTTCATGATACTTTTTATTAGTTTATATTGTATGATTGAGGAATGTCAAAAGTTATGCATGTATACTATTCTAATAGCGAAGTTTTTGTCATCAAGTTCATATTTTTTGATAAAATTGTCGTCAATTTCAATATGGTGCTTAATTCCTCTGAAAGTTAGTTGCTCTATATTAGTTTCATTTTGCATGATTGTAATGAGAAATTGCAGTTATTAACTGCGAGGATCTTGTTAACTTCTGTATGATATTTCACATATATATATATATATATATATATATATATATATATATATATATGTATATGGGTTTCATGGTTAAGCATTATCTTGTCAACTTTTAGCTTGTCATTTATAATAGATAATATCAAAAAATGCCGTGTTTTAAATTACTGATTACTATCATTGATATTTCTTAAGATACTTCACTTGTGGGTAGAGTTGTTGAAAGTCTCAAAACTTCTGGTCTGCTTCGTGCTGCTGGAGTTGCAACATCTTTGACTGATTCAGGACAACAATGGTGAGTAGTGTACAATTCATTTTATAATTCTGCTATTCCTACAAACTGACTTCTTACTAATTATTCACTTAGAAAAAATATAAACTATGAAATTTACTGAGTCTCATAGATTTAATTGTAGGATCCAAAATTTTAATAGCCTAGATTGTCAGTTTGGGCTTTTATGAGGGTTCATTACATGGGAGGGATGTTTTCTTTCAGATTAAGGAGATGTTATGGTGTGATGTCCATAGCACGGGGGAAGGGAATGAGAGGAGGGTGAGATGGGAGGTAAGGACAGATGGAATATTTTACTTATCAGCCTCAGTTATTGATTCTATGAAACTTGGATTAGGGACTTTCCAAATGGTTGGGCTCCACTTCAACACATGCTAGTTGAAGGTCTGGTAAAATCTGGATTGACAGAAGCAAGGTCGTTGGCCGAAGAAATTGCTGTCAGATGGATCACAACCAACTATATTGCTTACAAGAAAACGGGTCTAATGCATGAAAAATTTGACGTGGAGCATTGTGGACAATTTGGAGGTGGCGGTGAATATATACCCCAGGTATGACTATCTGCATCATCATGGTTTATGAATTACTTTCAGTCTATAAGAGGCTAAAATTGGATCTGGGGAAGGAAACATGAGTGTGTGATTGAAAGATATTTTACTGTTAATTTTGTTCGGGGATGTTTGCTATCTAAATCTTCCTATTTCAAAATACGTGACATCTCTGTCATCTGCCTGTTTTATATGACTGATTGATTGTATTGCAATGCAGACTGGTTTTGGCTGGTCGAATGGAGTTGTGTTGTCATTCTTAGAGGAGTTTGGATGGCCTGAAGATCGGAATATAGATTGCTGATTTGGTCAGAAAAATGAATAAGAGGCTAAATTTGTTGTGGTTGCCGGTTGGTGAATTTTTTTTTCGAGATGCTGATCGAAATTCTTCTAATTGAAGAAATGGCTTTTAGTAATTACTTTAAAAAAAAAAATACTTTTTAAAGCGGTAAAGCAGAGATAAAGTAGTGCTCAATTGCCAATTGCAGTATTTGAGGTTTCTATGGATTTAAGATAGAAATTTACTTCGTCGATAAAGATTGATGACATCATGTAAATGTGCCACGTGACATCACATGTTGTCATCCTGCGTTGTGACTTTTTCTGAACATTGCATGAATGGAAGATGATGGCTATGGTTCTTGATTTCCCGATCATGCTGCGCTGTGCTTGTCACCCTTTCTCATCATTTTTATTTCAAATTCAGCACCGTTGCTCATCCTATCTCCTGTTACTTTTTTACGGTTTTGCAAATTGAGCCCGATAAATTAGAGTGCCGCATAGCCTTTCTTCTCCATTCTCTGATAACGCCAATGGTATAGAACTTGGAAGTTGTTGTAAGTGGGATAGCAAGAACATGGAGTGCTTGATTTTCGAAGAGTATCTTTCTTACGGTGTTTGTATGGCAGTGACACCTACTAACATGCGCCAAGAAGGTGGAGTAAGAGAGAGAGGGTGCATTTAAATAACACAAAATCTCTTGACGTTAAATCAACAATCATTATATAGATTAGTGACTGCTACTTTGAATTCATCTAACAATCATTAGAGGAGAGCAAGCTGCCAGCAGTAACTATTGTATCATCATTCCTTAGGATTATTAATCAACATTCAGAAATCAGAACGGTCTGATGAGGATACAAAAATTACTTGTATGAGTGACATGTGAACAAAATCTTTGGCCTACTGTACTCTGTACATGATGACCAAATGCAAGTCGATCAGGACCATTAGCAAAAATGAAACTAAATTTTTTTTTTTTCGGCTGACAGTCATTAAATAAATGAAAGAATCATATACTTGATTTGTTTTGTATATAAGAATGTACTGTAACAGCAACCGTTACTTGGTTGACACCAGAGAAGGTGGCATCTGAACTGAAGAATTGCTGTCTGATCTGGCTGCTCTATAATTACACTTGCATACGATGAAGCTCTCTGCAACGAAGCAACTCCTTTCCATACAGTAGCCCTCAACTGCTTTGTGAACAATACAACTGACCATCTTGAAAATGCCCAACAAATGAACCTAAAACTGGGACTCAAAGACGGACGGGTAACCCATAATTATGGTATACTCTAATTTTTCCATCCCATCCGGCGGTTACAATCACTTGACCCCACAAGTGAGAATTGGACATTCCCTTGCAAGCACTTTTCAATAACTTGTAGTCGGATTTACACATTGTAGGTGATGCAACCATTCGACTTGAATCCAAAAGTGTCTCCTCAGGCCAAGTCGCAGAAACCTTTGGCACTGACTCCAACAGAAAACCACGGCTCATGGAGAAACAATCAGGTGAAGTGAGAGTCATCCTCTCATGCAAATCCCCTGTCAATCCCAGAGAAAGAAGTGATCCTGGCATCTCAATGCCACACCAAGGTATAGCAATTGCCGCATTGTGGGATACAAAACTCTCAGAGGACCAAATATTCTTCGCTTTGGAATAAGTCTTATCCTGGCCAGTGTAGTTCCAGATGCAAACATTGGAATTCTCACTAACTGAGACAATATGTTTCCCATCAGAGGTAAAAGAAGCGCGCATCTGACTTCCTGCACTTCCAAGGCCTAAGGCAAAGAAATGCAAGAGGTATAAATAACAATATACACCATTAACTTGTATGTTAAAGGTGAGAACTATTAGCTCGAATGGAGATATAGCACAAAAATGCAGACTCTAGGTGCAATCATTTATCAAACACATACACTTATACAATACAGTTCTGAAATGTATACCTTTTCATTTTAATGATGGATGTACTTACTGGATATATCCAAGATGTAATTCCAAAATGCATGTTTTTTGCAGATGACATAATCCTAGTAGGGAAATCAAGAGAGGAGGCTAATTGTAAATTGGAGATATAGAGGAAAACCTTAGAATCAAAGACTTTTCGTTTAAGCAGGAGTAAAATAGAACACATGGAGCGTAAATTTAGCAAGAGGCGAGAAAATAATGTTTTGGAAATAAAAATTAGGGAGCATAATATACTATAGGTATCCAAGTTTCGGTATCTTAATTCGATTTTACAAAGTAATGGCGAGATTGATGGAAATATCATACACAGGATCCAAGTTAGGTGGATGAAGTAAAGAAATGCATCAGAGGTTATGTGTGATCGCAAAATATCTAGTAAGCTTACAAAGAAATTTTATCGAATTACTATTTGACTAGCTATGCTTTATAGTAATAAGTGTGGGCTTTGAAAGGTTAACATAAGCAAAAAATGGGGGTGACAGATATGAGAATGTTGAGATGCATGAGTGGATATATAAAAAAAGACAAAATTCGACATGATTGTATTCAGAAGAGAATTGGTATGATACCTATTGAGAAGAAAATGACAAAAAATCGGTTACGGTAATTTGGACATGTACAAAGAAGACTGCAAAAGGCACCAATGAAAAATATTGATCAAATATTTTTTAATTCTATGAAGAGATGCAAAGGAAGACCAAAAAGGATATTTGAAGAGGTGATTAAAAGAGACCTTTGATTAAATGATATTTCTAAAAATTTGGTTTCAAATAGAAGTTTATGACAGCGTTTAATCCATATAGCCGATCCCACCTAGTGGGAAAAGGCTCTATTTGTTGTTGAATACACTTATACAACACCTTGTATCTCCAAATCAGATTATTCCTATGCACAGGAATTACAGATACTCAGGAACATCAGATATAAATAAATAACTTCAACAATCATTTCTATTACTCATTCTTATAAAGACATTGTCCATATTCCTAGGTTCAGTCCTCATAATAAACAGGGGAGATAACAAAGGAAAAGTAATGAGCATAGTTGTACTTGGAATGCGTTTCCGGAACTTCATAAAATAAGGAAAGGAAGTATGATCTTACCCTTGAATTTGCGGATGATATCAACTCCAGAAAGCATATAGACAAGCGAATCAGCAGAAGTAACTAACAATTTGCTTGAGTCACTTGGTGAAAACTGAAAACACAACCATACAAATAGTCAATATATTCCCTAACTTCAAATACATTGACAGTGAAGGGAACATTCTTAACCAATAAAAGAGAGAGGCAGAAACAGACAACCTGAAAACCGGTTATCCTTTTCCCTGATGCCTTCTTTTTGCCACGTAAGCATAATTGAGCATCCAAATGCAGATGATTATCTAAGCCAAGCAAGAGAAAAATACTGATTGTTAGGAAAATAATTCTTGTAGTCATTTCTGGAATCAATGGTTCAAATTCCGATACTGTTACACGCAGCATACATTAAAAAACATAATTCGAAAATAATCCTTTGTTAGACCATACTCGCATCTACCAACTTCAAGCAAACATAATTCGATAATGGACATAATCAAAGTAAAATATCCTTGCCTGCCGTATTTAACAGTAATTATGTAAATCCCACCCACCAGAATGCGCCTAGTATGCTAAATATAGAACCAAGAGACGTACAAACACTAGACTTAAAAATTTACACATAAATCAAGAACTCAAATAACTGAATCAAATTCCATTCACCCATGGAAATTCTCCTTTAAAAGTAGTTAACGATCACAGACAACATTTGACAATTGAATTTTCTAGCATTTGCCCAGAGTAAATTGTTACGATTTGATTAACAGCATCCATACATTTTATTGTTCATAATAGCATGCTGAGTTAATTCCTAGATGAGTATCATAGTGTACTCAAAGGTTCAAATCAATAAACAACCCCAAACATCTACTGATGCATACCTGTGATATCATAAAAACGGCAATTGCCTGCCATGGTACCAACAACTGCGCCCTGGAAAATTCAGTAAACCATAAGTAAAATATTTTTAGGAAGAAAAAGAGGGGCCAATTTCAAGCTGCATCGTTTAAATGTTAGTAGTTAAAAAACTATACTGAACCAGACCTTTCCATCAGGGCGGTAGCACACAGCGGTGACTATCTCTCTGATATCAATGTAATAAACAACCTGACAGCGAAGAACATCCCAAATGCGCACCTTTCCATCAATTGAGCCACTGATGAAAAGATTATCATTTACGGGATTGAAATTCACACATGTCACTGCGTCAAAGACAGAAGTAACAAAGTATTGTTTAGCAGAAGTATACCATATAGCAGAAATATAGGAAGACACATTTACAGATGAATGAAATTATCCAAATCATTGACCAATTGCAATTTAAAAGAAACATGGAGAAGGCAAAAGAGCACACCATAATTGTTGTGGAGAAAAACTCTGAGGCACCTGTCAATGCCCACCTGCCATAGGCGAACTGTTTTATCAACAGAGGATGACAGTAGAAACTGCAGCAAAAATAATGAAAAAAAAAAAGGTTAGTTGGATCATCAAGTTCAGAAAAATATATAATCAGTTAATTTAGAGATAATGAATGATATTAAAGGGAAAGTACAGTAGCTTGCTTCTTTGTCATACTAACCCCTCTTTTGGACCAGGAAAGGTCTAAAATGTCACCAGAGTGTCCGTGCAATTCATGCAGAGGTCTCTCCAATATACGGAAAATTTTTGGTGGGAAGATCACACAGGTTGAGTCAGATGATTTCCTCAACTTTTCTGTCTTACCAAGGTTCTCTTTATCCGCATCGAGGGGTGCTACACATGACAAATTATTGATTCTGAAATAAATAGAAGAGGGATCATTGTCCAGATTGTGGAATTCACTTGATCTTTCCTCCTCAACCACCTTCCACACGCGCACAATGCCATCTTCACAGCCACTTGCCACATATGTTCCATCTGGACTGAACTTCATAGTCAATATAGCTCCCTCATGAGCTTGAAACCCCTGTACAGTGTAGAGGGAGGAAAGCTCCTTAAATCGCTTCCAATGCAAATGAACTCGAACATTACGTATCCCTGTTCCGTCTACAGAATCAACGTATCTGTGGTCCAGTTGAGCACCTGCATGATTATCCACAACACAAGCCACAGAACCCAGTTTTCTCAGCCAACCCCTCTTGACTTTCTTTTTTGTAATCCCCAACGATCCGGTGTCGTCAATACCTCTCTGTAGAACTCTCTGAACCCGCGCCGATGGCCCAATATTTCTCTGAAACTCTTCCATGGTAATCAACTGATTAGAACCTACAACACGCACTTTACTAAGCATTCCGTCTTCACCCAATTCATCCACAATGTACTGTCTTCCATCGTCCAAATTTTTTATGGTACAAGTAAGATTCTCGAGCAGAGCACCATTTTCTGGTGGGCTCGAAGCTTCACTTGACAAAGAATCCGGCAGAAACTGAGTTAATGGAAGCTGTTTCACAAGAGGTGAGGTTCTGAGCACAGCTCCATTGCTTTGCGTAATTCGGTCAACTCCGATGGTAGTTATGTTAGAAGATGGATCTACCAATTCGTCTCCCACCATAGAATTATCATCTGAATGTAAACCCATCCATCTTAGGAAATTCAGGCGGCGCTGTCGAACGGTTTGAAGCTTGGTTGTCCAAAGTTGATAGTGCAGATAATAAGAATCAGTGGTAGACCAAGAGTCGTCGTCTGAGCAATCTGAAGCGGCATCGGTCAGAGACGATAAGTCCTCACGCGTATCATAGAATTGATCCCCATCCTCTTCCATATGGCTTGGTATCAGTTTTGGGTTTCAGCCCATGAGATGGTATGTCAAAGATTTTGAATTGCGCGTCAAAAACCTACAGTGGGAAAACAAGAATAGCGGATTAAGAGTGAGGAACCGATAAGTGAATAAAAAAGGAGAAATCAGGGAGCAGAAGAGATGAAAGATTGGACAAGATCAGGAAGTAAAAGGAAAGGAAAGTTGCAGAAATGAAGAGCGGGGTTTGATTGGTTTGCTCAACTGCCTAATTCCAGAAACGCAGTTTCCCCAACAGCTGAAGGTGGCAAAGAGTGGAATGGGTTGTTGTGGGACTAGGAGATTGAGACGCAGTCTGAGGTCCGTAGGCGCAATATTCCAGTCTTTGCGTGTTCCCAAGTCGTAGCAATGCCATATGCCACGAATCCCAATCCCATCCTTTGTCGCATAAGTGCTTTTGCATTTGGCAACCAATACCGTCATTTTATGTTACCGCTTTATAATTTTATTATTTTATGTTACTTTTGGTCAACTATCACCGATCACTATTACTTTTCCATCTTCCATTATATGCCACCAGATTGAAAGTAATCTTTCTGATCAACAAAAAAATGAATTGAAAAAATAATCTTCTTATGCTATTAATTAACAATTAATAAAAGGATATAATTGTACCCAAACAAAAAAAATAAAAGGATATAAGCTTGCAATCTCAACACATGAAATCATCTGTATTTGTTTATTTTTATTTAAACTTAACTAATAAATCTTTTTATTAATTTTATATTTTTTTAAAAAATATTCTTATCTCATATAAACTTTACACTTATAGTTAGTGACTTAACTGCCAACGGTCCTGATTCAAAATTAATATGGATGTATAAAATTATTTTTTATAAAACAAATAGATATAACTATCGTATGAATAAAATTGAAAAAATCGTAGCTTTCAATAAGTTACATGATTTTGAAATGTTTGGCTTAAGTAATGAATTCAGTTAAAATAAACAGAATTGATAACAATTGAATTGAATCTCTTGAAAGATAAACCTCTTCCTAAAAATACTCTAAAAAGTGATCTTTACTTGTTATTGTAGACAAGTAAGGGATCCTTCATGTTTCTATTATCTTTGTAGTTTAGTTTCAATTCAATTAATAACAAAAAAGCATATGAATTTCCCTTTTTTTTGGCCTTCAAATGATGTTGAGGAGAAAATTTTTTAATTATGCTCGACACTTGTTGGTCAAATTAGTGAAGTTTGACCAGTCAGACATATTGAATTTTTCCAATTTTCAACATCCCATTCCCCGGTTGTTGACTACCGAGGGAGGGTTGCCTTGCGCATCTATTCTGTCCTCTCTATCCCTCACTCTTAAAATATCGATTTTTTTTTTAATTCTTTTATGAGATATCTCTTGCAAAAGGGTTTAATCCCGGTTCGGGTTTAAAGAAGTATGGGACTCTGACTCTTTCAACATTCATCCTAACTTTCCATATTTAAATCCGAAAGAATCAATCTGAAGATGCATCCCTTTCCATAAAATCAATCGATTATTATTATCAATAATAGTAATATAATCATCATCTATATATATTTTTTATTGTTGGAGAGAATTTGTTTTCTTAAGTTACACACAACATAAGATGCTAAGTATAAGTATGGCAGCATTCATGAATCAGTATAATTGAAGTACAACTAACACTCATTTCCTTCTCTCTCTTTTTTTTTTATTTTTTTATATGTTTTAATTTTGTGCTATCTTGGAAATTAAGTGGGTTTGATTGAATGGGCTGCATAGTGGGAAGGTTTGATAGGATGTTTTGAGGCGCAATGTAGTTTCCAGCCCGCGAATGGCAATGATTCAATGTGGTATCTAATCTAATGTTAGTGAAAGGAGGAGCCATGTGCCACCGTGGCAGTACCTGTAGATGAATAAGCACGCGCCTGCCGTCTACAAACCGTCACACTGGCACCACCAGTTCACCGCCCAAAATTGTGTGAGAGAGAGAGAGTGTGGGGTTGTGTTAGGTCACCATCATGGGACGCGTTTCGTAAGATGGGGCAGAGCCTAGTCCTCTGCTTTTTCGTTTGGTGGGGCCCAGATGGATTCCCCACATTGGACGGCCTCTAATCGCCGCCAGTCCAGTTCCACTGTGGTGACTGCCCACTGCTTATTTGTTCTGTTTTTAAGTGTATATTTTTAAAAATATAAATTTTACCCTCCATTTCTCACTCGCGGCTTTCCTCGCTTACTTTTGCACGTTATCAAATTCACACACAAATAAAAAACATTTATTTTATACATACAAAAATTCGGTTACTACTTTTTAATCAATAGCCAAGAGTAACAGTGACCAAAAATTCACTTCCCAAGTTGATCAACATGAATGAATTTCACTCCTCTGTCGCTGCTTGATAGCTTCGCTGCTGCATGATTAATATGGGGGTGGGGGGGGGGGGGAGCGTGAAAAATAATATGTGCATATAAAAGTATGTCATATATATATATGTAAAATATAAATAAATATACAAAATTTATAGGCGTATACTTAAAACCACAATTACAAAGCATAGGGCAGGAAGAGTGTGGAATTAGGTAGGTGGAAAAGATAGGTGAGTTTGTTGAGAATCAGAAATTAAGATGGGTGGGTTCCCATATGATGAATCAGAAGGCATCATTACAAAGCAAGAAGCAGAGGCATTCATCGTTCAATTTAATTTTTAAACTTGAAAGACGGGAATGCACTTAATTATGGGGGGAGTTGCAGCGGAATGTGAAGATGAAGGATTTAGCACTGAATTTAGGGTTAGATGTGGTAATTACTGGTGAAGCGAAGGCAGGGATTTGGCATCAACATTTAGAGGTTGGCCCCTTCCTTTGCCATTCCTAATACTACTGTCAAATTCAGTCAACATAATCATACATGTAATGATAGAAGCCACCTAGCTAGTCACAGTCATTTCCTCCCTTTGTTTTGTGTTTATTAATTCAACAGCATTGCAGCACCAAAGTATCAACCTTAATTGCTAAAATCCAGCACCTTCTGTTTTATGCGCGCTTCCATCCTAATTATGTATGTATTCCCACTTGCTTTTTTTTTCTTTCAATGAAATCCAGCTTGGCTCTCCCTGTTTTTTCGCTTTTTCCTAATTTCCTTTCTCTTCTTCCACATCACTATCTCTCATATTTAAGTTATTGTGTCTGGTATTCCATTTTTATAAATTAAATGTTTAAATTATAAAACCTACCAAATCCTTAAAAAAAACCTACATTTATATGGGACTAACATTTGGGGATTGTTATACATAGATAATCGTACAAAATTATTTTTTAAGATTTCATGTATCTCATTGTTGTCTGCACTTTGCAACAGAAATAAAGGACTGGAAGAAAGACTTCAATAAAGAAAAGAAAAAAGAGGGATTTAAGAAGTACCGTAAGATAACTCCTTGCTGCACGGATATATAAAAAGGGTGAACTAAAAAATATTAGTCACATAATTTATATTCACACGAAAATAAACAATTCTTCAATTATATATAGTTATATACAGGTAGCACCCTCTGTACTATACTGATATGAAAGATATCGAATCAAATGCCATTGCTTTCAGCTTTTCAAACGCTCAACTATCAATTTATGGAAAATGTTGAGGTTATAATGGTAATTTTACTTAATTTTATATTTTAATCTTGTATAAAATAAATAAAAATAAATAAAAAAATAAAAATTATAGATAAAAATTATAAATAAAAATATGTGAATATAATATTATTTTCAATTTTTTTTATGGACACGAAGACCGCGCTTGTCCTTGTTGAAAACATGCACGTAACAACAATAATTCATGGCAAACATTACATTTTTACTGGCTTTTTCTTTTTCTTTTTTTTGGGGGGGGGGGGGGGGTGGTGTTCCTGAAAAGTGTAAAGCAACTAATTCCGATGTTTGTTGTTTTTCATTTGGTGATTATCGATAATTAATTAGAATTTTGTTTGATAATACATGCTGAACTGAAAAGTTGTTGGTGGTCTTTGAATCGGGATAATAGGAGATAGTGGTGAAACGAATAGAGGAGATAGTGACAAACACATGTGCAAAGCCAGGTGCACGTTTGGAGAAGAAGCCACGGCCTCAGAAAGGTGCCATTCAACCAACACCAAGTTCTGTTACTACAACAACTACAGCCTCACTATTTCTGCAAGACTTGTAGAAGGTATTGGACTGAAGGTGGATTCCTAAGAAACATCCCTGTCGGAGGCAGTTCCAGAAAGAACAAGGGATCTTCTTCTACCTCTGCTATTAATCCCCCCTCCTCCTCCAACTAGCTTCCTGATCTGGCGGCACCTTCAACTTTGTCACACACTTCCACTCAAAACCCTAAGATTCACGAAGCCCACGATCTCAATTTGGCTTTCCCTGCTGCCACCCCAGATTTAATAAATATCTCTGAATTGGTTCAAGTGAGAAACATTAATATTAATGTAAATGAAAAGTGCAGCAGCAGCAACACCAGCATGTCTGCTTTTTCTTCATCTTGTACAACTACAACTAGTACTACCACAACTCCCACTTCCCAATCCCAACTTTCGGCTTTGCAGCTGCTTACCGAAATCACTTCAAGGGCTTTGAATTCCTTCATGCCCATGCCAGTTCCCGATCCCAATTCGGTGTACGCTACTTCTGGGTTTCCTACGCAGGATTTCAAGCCAACCCTGAATTTCTCTTTAGATCGGCTTGGAACCGGCTACGGCAGCCTCCAGAGCATTCAAGGCACCATCTACAACTGCAGATATGTTAGCAAATTGTCTTTGTTAGCAACCAGCTTGTAAAAAAGAAAAATGTTAGCAAAAGCTCTCCAAAGTGTTCTAACATTTTTTTTAAAGAGAGAGAGAAAGAAGAAAGAAATTGTGAAAGAGTGTATAATAAAAGAGTAGAAAAACTTTTTATAAATAACAGCGCTATAAAAAAACAATGTATAATGTTGATATAATGTTATATATATTATGTATGGTATTATATACTATATGGATGTGAAAAAAGCATTTGGGTTACCGTGGATGCTGGGGTTTGTGTTTTCTTTTTTCTTTCTTTCCCTGCAGTTTAATGCCAAACAGGTTTTAGCTAGGGTGGCGACAATAACAGGAAGAGGAAGATTTATTCACGGGACATTTGGGTTCGAGTGTAGTTTTCTATTCTGTTTTTCTTTCTCATCCAAAAACAAAGCAGGTGACTGCTCCGATCTATTCACGGGACAATGCCAATTACTAAAATTAAGTATCAACGCGGAAAGGAAGAGAAATTTTAGGGTAACGTTAAAGATATATAAAAAAATCTGTATTCTAACTAAATAAGCTATCACAGTTTTCTCTAAACTTTTTCTCATTTCAAATTTACCTAATACCGTTAACAATTTTCAAAATTTTATATGCACGAGACAGTGTAAGTGGTGTACATTTCCTCTCAGTGTAAATATGTAAAAATTAACATGAGTTGATTTAAATATTCAAGTTTTTTAAAGATGTTAACTTAAATTTAATCTAAATTATGTATATAAAAAAGACTCATTTAAATGAGAATTCTCTCTTTCAATAATCTTTATTCTTATATCTAAAGCAATAAAAAAATATGTATAAAATATATAAAATAAAAATCTACAAATATTGTGCATTAAATATGTTAATTTTAGAGGCAATGATTGAATCTGGCACTTTAACTTTAGTCGCCAAGAATGATCATGCTTGCATTCCCACCTATTCGACACACTATTTTTTTCTTTGGAATTGATAGTTTAAGTGTCTTCTTATTTTTCGTTTCAGATAAGAATAAACAGTAAAATATTGTTTATTTCTTTTTAATTTATGCTGTTAGAAGTTAGAATACGCGAAAAAATATACATCTAACACCACTCTTTTTTCCTTCCTCTTGAAGCGGGGAACCCACAAACATTCCCCTTGGCAAGTGTGCTCAAGAATAATAATAATAATACAAAACCACTACCCAGATTCAAATTTGTTAGTCTGTAAGTTGAAGGATTGAATGCGTAACTATGGATTGAAGATTACCCATAATTCTATATTGTGATCTAACTATATTGATAAATCAAACTTGGGATTTTTTTTTCCAGTTTCATTTAGGCTTTTTGTGTTGGTGTTTTGGAGTATTATGTTGGAAGATATCTGCTTTCTAGATTACGGTGGGGAGCCTGTAGTCAGTACTTAGTTGCTTATTGTTTGTGAGTTTGGATTAATATAACTTATTCTTTTGCTGAGCAGAAAAATGATAAAACAATAGGCAAAACATTTTTATCATTATTAGATAACTGAATCTTATTAGCCTGTGTAAAGAAGGAAAGAGAAGTATGACAGACACAAGCTACAAGCTTCAAAACAGCACTAGCAATTGGTAAGTATTTGTAAGATCTTGAATGGTTGCCTGTTTTTGCTTGCTGATATTATTTAATTATTGAACTATTCATATGCTAGATTTTTTAATTATTTAGTCAGTGTGTGCTTTAGAGTTGTTGGCAGGTATGTGTTGTAGATATGGGTGAGATTGCTGTCAACGTTAATAGCTTTCAACTCTTTCCTGCTGGTTGGTGTTTCAGGAAACTGCAGGGCTTTTTTCCATCCTATGTGTGCAAGGGAAGCTAGACACGGGATGAAGGTTTGGGCAAAATACGGTTATGATAGTGTGAGTGCTCCATATTGGTTAAAACGAAATATTCTTTTCCCTTCCTGAACATCATAAAATGACATATTAAACAAGATGTTTAAGATCAATTTAAGATTAGCTCCTCCAATGCCAACGTTACTTTGTTATCACAATTTTCACAACTACAATGATTTAGACACTGGTTGTCACAAGTAGTTATGTTAAACAAGTAAATATTCGTTTGTTATGCCTCATCAGGTTGAGTTGCGGCCTTTTTGCTCCAAGCACTCAGATCTACAAGAGAACAGTGGCATCTTGCCGTTGGGAGGCTCTGTACCTGTTGGCAGTGAATTCTATGTTGCCAACAACATTCCAGCAACATCACCAGTGACTGAAGAACACAATTGGAAAAGTTGTTGCAGGAATGGACAATATTGGGATAGTTTCTGATAGTAGTACTGAGAAATTGGGCCATAGTGAACACAAGAGGGAGGATTGTCTGATTGTAGGCTAAATGCTTATGACATGTTGCCTTGTGGTGGTGTGCAGCAACCAATTAATAATGGTGTTGTGGGGAGGACGAATGATAATGTTAATGCATCTGATTCCCTCAGTTTTGCCCATTTTTTGAAGAAGGTATCCTGCATTATAAGTAAATGCATGTCTTTGTATGTGTTTAGGACCAACAGGTTATCCTGTGAATAGTTTATCTGTGCTCTCGCTTATGTTAATTCTTAAATTGCTCTTTGGCAGTTGATAGAATGAGGAAAAGTTGATGCAACAGTTGTAGCTTTGGAGATTGGTGTTCCTCTAGATATGTTGACTGCGAATATCAGTTTAACAGTAAAATTTTTCGTGCCACATACTGAAAAATCATTTCCATAGTATTATCTTTTCAGTCTTTGATTTTTTTTGTTTTTCATTGATGTCTTGGTAATCTTTGTGCAGGAGGGTTGCATGGTCCCTGATGTGCAATTGAAAAAAGTCAATCGGCTAAAAGCTCATGTATATACTAATGCATTTCAAAAAAAATTTGAAAGACAGATTCAGACCAGTCAATTCATCCAAGGGTGAAGGGGAAGCCACTTATGGTTCTGATACTTCTATCCAATGACTCATTCTGCATGCAGATCTTTTATCTGTATAATGTTAAGAAGAAGGGCATCGTTGATTTTGGTGATTTTGTTAGATCACTCAATGTCTTCCACCCAAATGTTCCCCAAGAAGAAAGGAGATAGACTGTAAGTTGAAGGATTGAATGCTTAATTATAGATTGAATATTATCCTTGATTCCATGTTGTAATCTAACTACATTTTTAGTGCATCAAACTTGCAGATATGCTACTTTGTAGACAAATTGATTGAGAGACCCATGGCAATGAAACCAAACATGGAGTTGATAGGTAAAACTATACATGTCTTCAAACTTTCTTTTCTATTTTGGTTAAATTCTTCTGTAAGTGTTCTTCTTAACAGAAATCTTGACACCGTTATTTTTAAGGTTAGAATTAGAAGATAATAATACATATATTAGTGCAAATTACTTGGATAAATTCCTTTATGGTAATTAGTGGTTGTTTATCACGCTTCCTTTAAAGTTAAATTCATTGGCACTACTGTTTCAGAAAACTTACACTTATTCCATTTAAAGCTTATCCCAGTTTACAAGCTGTGATTAATTTGTGATGTGGTACCTCATACCTAATCTCTTTCCTTATTTGAGGTTCCATTTTATGCTGATTTGGATGACTGGACTGTAGAACTGCAAGAAGAAGCCTCAAATGTCCTTAAAGCTCTAAAAACAGTAGTGGTCACCTAAGGAAGATTTTGGTTGATCATAGTGTTCTACCCTTTTTTGAAGCAGTAGTGGCTCACCTCAATTTACTAATATTTATTTTCAAAATTGGACAATTAACTGTCCTGCTTCTTTAGTAGTTAACAAATTCATTTGCTGGGCTACCAACTGAAATGCCACTTGGTTTATTTGTTGAGTTGCATTTGTTAGTAAGGTATAGACATTCAAACTTCATCATAACAAATGATCAAGTTCAAGTTTCCAACAACTAATACGGGAAAGAGTGAAAGGTGAAAAAATTCAATGAACCTATATATCGCCATTGTTAACTTGTGTTGTACTTTTATGTTGATGTAAATTACTGATTTAATATATTGATAAATCCATCTATTAAATTTTAAATACATAATATTTTTTATTATATTGCCAAATAAAACTTTTCCTTCGTGGGCATTCGAAAGATCATATTATGGATTATTTATATAACATTTAAAGATGATTTATTTTTGTAAAGATGACTTATTTTTGCACTAGAAAATGGATTATATTATGAGCAATTTATAATATGCTTCTAAAGATGACTTCTTTTACGTAAATTTGTGCATCTAAAGATAGCTTCTTTGTGTTATTTAAAAGCACTTTATATTGTGAACTAATTTATTATTTCACAAATTTAATAGTATATAAATGTATTTTCTTTGTTGATATTTGAATAATGTTAAAAATATTTTATTTTATGAAATATATTTTGGTTTATCTATCATTTATCAATATTATTAAATTATGACAGATTTAATTTATAATTTAATAACCTAAATAATACATTAATATTTTACTCATGTGCCGTGTAAAGCACAAGCACACACTAATTTTATTATTAAAACAAAAATAAAATTCTGGGATGGGTCGGGAGCCGTAGGCCATTTACCGAAGCAGAAGTAGCATATGATATGTGAAGCAGCTGCAGCGCACCTCCTCTCACTCTCCTAAACTTGCCTTTCCTCCAAAACATACGCCTATTACTTGTTAATTAACTCCATTTTCATCCTAGTCTAGTTCTATATATTTGCTTCGATTGAAATTCTTTATCATGAAAAATAAAAAAAAATTTAAATACAAAATTAAAAGAAAAAAAATAAAAAAGTGAAATACATACTAAATTATAAAAAAAACAAAAAATTATCAAAATTAATAAAATAAAAATCGGGAATTTCATTTCCTGCTTCCGTCTCTAGCACTCTTTCTTACCAGTGTATATTCTTACAAAGTGAAATCTCAAAAGGAAAAGTGAGACAGATATAAAATAAAAAAAAAGAGTAAAATGAGATAAATATAAAATAATAAATAATAAAAAAAATATATTAAATTATATAAAAAAAATATTAAAATTAATAAAAAAATCTATATCCATATTCTTACAAATGTATATTGTATCTACTAATTTTTTTTTTTAGGTGAACACAGGAACTTAGTATGGCATTATAGGGTATAGGACATACTGGGAATCAAATCCATGTTAGATTCGAATGAGAGGGATTTTCAGTTTCGCTGCAGGAATACCGATAGCGTCCATCTATGAAACCCCAGTTAATCAAATATGATGAAACTTGAATCCCTTCGTATTTCGGTGATGAGCTTGAATCCCAAATTAATATACGGACCTTGCATGTCAACCGCCATCACAAACACTGTCAGTGTTAACTAAACAATAGCATCGTATACTGAAAAAAATATTATATGTAATTAGATTATTTTTAGGGCTAAGCTTTGAATACATTAGATATTAATTACTTCCATTTTAATGCTTATTATATCGATATCTTAAATATGTGATCCCACAAATTACATTAAAACATTCTGGGAGAGAATTAAATATTCCGTTCTCTTCTTCCAGAATCAGCCTAACCTACAATTTTAAAGAAGGAAGAGAAGGGTCAAGGAATATATATATTAATGATAACAAAGAGTGATAACAAGTTCTTAACTAGGAAGGACCTGCTAAGAATTAATTGGAAATATGTATCACATACAGCTTTATCTTGCCCAACCATGGGATCACCAACTTCTCAAGAAAAAGGTAATCCAGCTTGCATCATTACAACCTGGTGTCACAGACAAGGTCTACATAGAAGTCTAGGAAACAGGGTGGCAAATATAATAATAAATCACAAATATATAAGTTTCATTTTAGTTAAGAGGTAAAAGGAATTATTATGCGAAATACCAGAGTCAAGAACTTGCTGTTGCGCGTGACTGTGCGAGTTGCTTGCCATTGTTAACCTGCTCCCACCATGCTAGCTAAACCCCTGATCATCGTTCATCATGAAAGGGAGTTCCTTTCTTCCCGGTGAACAAAGTAGTAAGTCACCCGAAGGAAAGAGTTAGACACACTAAAGACATCGGCGGAGCTTAATAAGAAAGGTCAAAGAATGTTATGAAAAGTGGATGACAAGGTAAACTCGTCGTCTGCAATGCGCATTTATAGACGTCGAAGCTGCACTTCTTTTTCATCCAAAATATCTTCCAAGTTATTCATATTAGACATCAGAGAGGAGAAGAAGGTATTCGTTTAGGACAGAAGCCAAACATTGTAAGCAATGTTTAAAGAGTGGTTCATGTGTTAAAAATTATATATATGTTGACTTGGTTAACCACTATCCTAATTTAATTTGGAAATATTTTGGTGAGGATTAATTCCAGAATAACAAATTCCTGCAATCACTGATCTGGTTACGAAAAGAACATGATCAATACAGCCATTAAAATGGAGTAACGCTAGCCTCGTAATCCTCTTAATTTCGGGACTAATGACACCAAGAAGGAATTTCTATCTGCTGCCAACAGAGAGGGTAATTGAAAGAACAGCTGCACCTTCTAAATTAACTCTGGTTAAAAAGGATGGAAAGCAAAAGAGCATTAACTCGGGAAGTTTCAGTAACAACTTGGGCTAATGAATGCTAATGTTCAAAGCATTGGTTTAATCACATTCTTCAGAATATATATTTAGGTAACTAAAAGTTCTGCATTTTTTGAAATCCTAAATTAAGGAAACTTGTACCGCTGAATCTGATACAAGTTGCAGACATGCTAAGTCTCCAATAATTAATATGGTCCTGCATGCTTGCTTGACAGCTAATGTTCCATATATATACATAACATACCTCCAGAATATATATATATTGGAAAGAAAATTAAGTTGCGATTTCATGACATCTCAAAGCTTCTATTTTCAATTCAACTCCTGATTGAGTGACAAATCACAAACTTTGATTTACTGCTGACTCCTCTCTTTCTGACAGTGTAGAGTAGAATTTTGTAGAGTCCCATTCATTAGTGCAAGCCAAATAGAGTTTTGACATATTTCTTTTAGTAGATATAGTATCAACTAACAAAAGGGCAAGGGTCACCCGCCCCATACATTGTCATTTCTATGTTGCAGTTGCTTTGTGGAGAGCAGGATTTCTTCCTTGAGATAGCAGACATAAATCGGGGATTCGGGTTGAATATTTTGAAAGGAAAGATGGAAATTAGGGAGAATAAAATTTGGTCACGCTTTATGGTTGAGGTAAATGAATTGGATATTTGTACCCAATGTACTAGTAGATGAAGATGATGCTGTCTTTTTACTTTGACATGATTGCAGTTTTCTGTCTCTTTTCTTTTTTGAGTTTGTCTAAAATGCTGGGTGGCATTGTGCCTCAGGCGACAAGTAAGTCGAGGATGGATATATTTAGGTCTGTCATCCAGCTATTACAGCAAACAAACGCCTCTGAAATCGATGCTTATGTGTTCCTTGAACGAACGATTACCAGAAAACAGAAATACCATTTCCCATGGCCATGACAGAAATACTTGGGTGACCAAAAATGGTATGTGGGGATTTCAGAAAACACCTTGAGCATTTAAATCTCATCTCAGATACCTGCTATGATTGATGTTCTGGAGGAAGTAAAAGGCCACAATGATATGAACCCACCTAACTCCACCTCAAAACTTAGCTCGTAAGTAGAGGTTTGCGAACTCATGTATATAACACCCAAGACTTCCCTACCTAACCAATGTGGGAGTTCATCACCCCTTTAGATTGTATGTCCTCGTCCAGGATCCATGGTAGAGCAGGCTCTGATACTATATGATATGAATCATGCTCTGATACTATATGATATGAATCATATATATAACACCCAAGACCTCCCTATCTAACCAATGTGGGACTTCATAATTCCCGAACCCTAGACTGTATGTCCTCGTATAGAGGCTCTGATACTATATGATATGAATATCATATATATAACACCCAAGACCTCCCTATCTAACCAATGTGGGACTTCATAATTCCCGAACCCTAGACTGTATGTCCTCGTATAGAGGCTCTGATACTATATGATATGAATCATATATATGTCCTCGTACAGAGAACTAGGATTCATGGTCCACATCGACCATAGTAGAGCAGGCTCTGATACCATATGATATGAACCCACTTAATTTCACCTCAAAAGTTAGCTTGTAAGGGGAGGTTTGCGAACTCATATATATAACACCCAAGACTTCCCTACCTAACCAATGTGGAACTTCATCACACAAGCAAAGAGAGAAAGGGCGAGGCTCTCCATTTGTTTCTACAGTATTGGAAACAGGATAACTATGCACATAGATGACAGATTATAATTGGGATTTCCAAATGCAGAGGTTGTGCAAGTTATGAAATCTGAGTTGTAGAATCCTGATGGCATTGCTTGGATCCACGTCGGGGCAATATGTTGAGAAATGTTAAGAGATGGTGAAATAGTTTTAGCTCCCTGGTGTATTTAGTTACAGGAGACTGGAGTAAACCAGATAAATCAATAGGCTAACAATTAGTTGGTCCTCGTCCCTAGCCTTTATGTTGTTCACGTAATGCAATCACAATAGATATTGACTGTCCCTCTCGGTCTCTCTGGGGTAAGAATTTTTGTCACTGCGCTGACTCTAACTTATGTTTCTTTTGTATGTATCATCTACGTTCCAGCCACATGCTGCAGTTGCAGTGACCAATTATATATCGGCCAATTTTTTTATTTATGAATTAAATTTTATACAAATTTATTTAAAATATTTAAATTATTAAATTTATTATATTTTACATATTAAATTATGAAATTTATAAATTTTATAATAGACACTTACAGCTAATTGGGAGATTCAGGTAATCCCACTTGTGTGGGAGAACCTTTATCCTACATGTCGTATCTCCATATGCTTTCACATATTCGAATAAGCAATTGAATCGGGCATTAAGTTGCTGTAATGCAATAGTAGTTGTTAGTTAATCTTTAGTCCTTTTGCTGCAAAAAAGTTGTCGGATGATGAAGATAATGTATGCATAATCTCTCGTTCTTTATCATAATTTAAAAAATTTAAGATGAAAATGAAATGATGAGATGATTCATCCACGTAAACGACTGAAGACTGGTGCTGGGATAATATATGGTTGTCGACTCACTAGTAGTGTACGAAATCTAAGTAGGTGGTACGAACTACAAGAGGATCATCCCACCATTAAAGTTTCTACAATATCACTGAGGATTACACTTTTATCTCTCATTTCTGGAGGAGTAACACGTTGGGAACTACAATTACAGTCTACAGAGATGTTTGGTATTGTTCAGGAATAATAAACCAAAATGAACTTCATTTATTTTGATTGAGAGGTGAGTTAGGCCTTGAAGAATGTTGACGAAAAAATAAGTAGTATCTAGCTAGTATTGTAACAAGTAACAGTCTATATATGGGTTCCCAGAGAATGCAAGTCATGAATTTTGATAATTTTTAGAGTTATTTTTATTAAAAGAAATTTATTATTTAATTTTAATTTTAAATAAAAATTAATTTCATCTAATAGGTGACAATATCTTATAAAAAATTTAAAAATAAAAAATTGATAGTTGGGTTGGCTTGACAATAAGATGCAATGGCAGTTGGCAGAGACGAAGATAAGTGCTCTATGATCTGTATCAACCAAGCGAGACCAATGGAATGAATCGTCTTTGAAATCCTATAACCCCATTTATTTGAAAATTTTTTCAAGCTTTTAAAAGGACGTCCTAATCGTGACCTAATTCATTCAGTTAATTGAATGGATGCAGTATGATTATTTTAGTTTTAGGATGGACCACGCTCATAACGGTGACGTTTACTTAAGACCCTTATTGGGGTTTCCACTTTGAGCAAATCTCGCTGGTGGAGCTTTCAAGTGGAAAACGCTGGCCGCCGCTGCAAGTTGAATTCAGGACTAACACCCCGAAATCAAAGAAATATGTCAATTCAATAAAGAAAAAAATATCATTAATTGAATGGCCATTTCATTTGATAATATTGTAAAATGCACATTATTAATTTTTCTGCATTACCACATTTAATAGAAACTATATTATCTTAATGTTAAGCATTTTCATATTCCAGAAATAGGGTTGCGAGAAGAATTTGAGCAATGGGTCACTAAATATTCAAAGAAAAAGGATGTAAGAATGGCTACTTACACAACTTTTTTATTATAAAAAGTCCATATTTAATGTTATAGAATGCTCGATGTCTAGAATTTAATAAATTTAGGAATGTAAATTTTAAATATAAAAGTTAAATAATAAGAAAATTATAGAAACAATGGTGCTCAAAGATACACGGGACACATAGCAATGCTTAGCCTAGACATGATTGAAGCTATTTGAGTTTCAATTAAATTACTAATACAGAAGAGTAATGATAGAGATATCATAAATTTTATATATTAGTTATACATATATTTTTTATTTTATTAAAAACTCTTATCTCTACTTGTGAGGGAGTACGCACTCTCAAATATACACAACATTTCCCATATAGTATTAGTAGCTGGCCAGAATTCTGGTGTTAGGTCAATAAAGGAAGTTTCTTGATTGCTTGCATCAATTGGGGTTGCTTAGAAAAAATCATTATAATTAATTAATAAAACATGCAGGTGCTTCGTCACTGTTGAATTGCACCCTTTTAATAGGAGGGCAAAGAGTACGTCAACAAGTGGATAAATTTAATTTAATTCACCCCACAAAATAAATACAGTCATGTGAACTAAATTAAAGGGTAACCATACCCGCAAAGCCAAATAATTATTGTTTTTAACATTTATATAACTACGAGTTGATATTTGCATGTATTCCTCGTTTTATACATTTTAAGAGTAATATGGATGACATATTTTTAACGTGCACAGTTAGAAGAATGTTGTTGACAGATCATTCTTTAAATATCAGTAGATAATCTGAAAAAAAAAAAAACAATAGTAATATTGATACATGATAGAAAAATATAAAATAAAATTATTTTTAAACTTACATCTAATAACTTAAAATTTTAACATAATTAATTTTTTAATATGTATCAAAGTCTTAAGGCCACAAATATATTTTGGTATGAGAAAATATGTTTAAAAAATATAAAATAAAACTATCCCTAAATTTATACCTAACAATTTAGGTATATTGTACTAAGTGCGTGACAGATGAAAAAGGAAGATAAAAATTTAACTTCTCTTTGTCCAACAATCTCATAACCTTGCCCAATATCAAATTAGAGATTTAGAAATAAAAAATGACACTAATTAATCTAGTATTCCCAACCATTGGAATCTTAATTAGTGTTTTGTCCAGAATCTGGAAAGTGACATGGCAATAGACAACCAACGCGAGCCTTGTATATATGTAGCAGATATGTTGCAACGCCAGAGCATTAATATTCATCCGTTGCATGGCATTATTGGGTTCTTGCACAACTTCTTCTTCAATTCCAAAAAGTTATTTTCCACGTTTAATTCATAATTGACATTTGCGGCCGATCGATCAAGAGCATAGCAAGCTAGCATGGCTCATGAAACAAAGCAAGGGGAATGGAGGATGATTCTGGCAGATGGCTCATCGGAGATTTTGGTATTTTCAGAGACAGCAGCGGTCTGCAGGCTCTGGCAATGGGTGTGGGTAGCTGTGTGGGGGTTGGCTTCTAAGTTGTGCAGGTTTCTGAAGAAAGCATGGGAACTGGGGCAGAAGGACCCTAGAAAATTCATGCATTGTTTCAAGGTTGGGATCGCACTTACTGCTGTTTCACTCCTCTATTATATGAAGCCTTTGTATGATGGAGTTGGGGGAAATGCTATGTGGGCCGTCATGACCGTGGTTGTGGTGTTTGAGAACACAGCGGGTACGTATATTTATCTTCTATTCTATATACATACATACATATATATATATATATATATATATATATATATATATATATCACTGAGATGAGATTAATAAAGATCTTCTTCATTCGTGTGCATATATATACATACACTGACTACATACACAGTTAATTGATCTGATCAATTAACCTGTTGATCAAATTGCAGGTGCCACTATTAGTAAAACTATAAACAGGGTCTGTGGGACTTCACTTGCTGGTTTTCTAGGCATTGGCGTTCACTGGGTAGCTAGTCAAGCAGGAGAGCATTTGGAACCCGTAATTGTTGCTGTCTCACTCTTTCTGTTAGGTATATTTGTTTATGTTGAATAAAATGTACAAATTAATTATATATAGAATGGTTTCTTTGCTACTCTACACTCACACCAGCGGTCATATTGGATCTGTACGTGTCTTGTCTTCAGCTTCTGCGGCAACTTTCTCCAGATTCATTCCCAACATAAAGGCTCGATTTGACTACGGTGCTATGATATTCATCCTCACCTTCAGCTTGGTTTCAGTATCGGGTTATCGGGTTGATGAATTGCTCGCCTTGGCACATCAAAGGATCTCCACCATTATTATTGGCACTTCCTTGTGCATCATGGTCAGCACCATCATTTGCCCCATCTGGGCTGGTCAGGAGCTTTACGTTTTAATCACTGCAAACATGGACAAACTCGCCAATTCCCTGGACAGTGAGTGAAAGTGCTTCTTCATTAATTACAAACTACAGTTACGTATTTATTTGATTAATATATTAATTTCAGGTTGTGTGGCTCAGTACTTCAGTTGTGCGGAAGCCCCTGTTGAAGAAACCGAGAAAAAATTGGTAGGCTACAAGTGTGTGCTAAGTTGCAAAGCAACAGAAGATTCTTTGGTAAAGCAACACTTCAGCAATGCCTTAGTCTATTAATATTTATAACTGAATATTATACGGATTAATTCTATACAAAAACAATGTGTGTAGGCTAATTTTGCTAGATGGGAGCCCGCCCATGGACGCTTCAACTTCCGTCACCCATGGAAGCAATATCTTAAAATAGGGGCATCAATGCGCACTTGTGCTTCCTGCATAGATGCTCTTATTGGGTGCATAAATCATGAAAACAAGGTGAAATAACTAATGATCTTAATTAATTAAATACCAGCTAGTCCTTTTGATGGATTAAGTTAGCTTATATGTGATTATGACTATGATGAACAGGCAGCCGATGAAATAAAGAAGCATATTACCAGCATCGCCTTGAAAGTGGGCACTAACTCGGTGAGCGTGATAGGAGAGCTGGCAAATACAATGAGGACGATGACAAAATCATCTAGAATTGACAAGTTAGTTGCAGAGATGAATAGTGCTGCACAACAGCTGCAGCATGCTTTAAAATCTTATCCAAATTTACTTATCAGTAGCTGTAGCACACCGCCAGCATGCCATAACCATAACGGCCAACAGGCGGCTAATATCCCTCTCAATCTCATGGATGTCATTCAAGTGGTGACCGTAGCTTCCTTGCTCATTGAAATTGTAGGGCGTGTGCAAGGCATTGTGATATGTGTTGACGAACTAGCAGGCTTGGCCAAATACCAGTCTCAGCCTGCCCTCTGCATCATATCCAATCCAAATACTAACAGTACCGACCACAAAGTTGAACAGAAAGAATCGAATGAGCAAGCCGCCAAAACTCTCCAAATGGTCTGAAATGAAATTAAGATGAACCCCATATATATGTATAGGCCATAATATTCTTTGATCCATGCGTGATGGCTCACATCGCATGTTAAAATCAGCGCAAACAGAGAATGAAATGAAGACAGATTGGGGAGCACCTGTGCGCGCGCATTTAGCGAAGCTACTAAGCAAGCAAGAAATCACAAACACAACTACATCACCCCCACCCAGATCCCAGGCATCAATTTGTGTGCATATATAATTACAATTACTGAAGAAACCACATGCATCATGTAATTATTGTTGCTATATTATATTATTATTTACCAGTTATAGCAACAACCAATTTGCGTGGCAATCACGTCATAGAGTTGCATAGAAGGGAATTAAGCATGTGAACACTTAAAACAAAATTCAAGGGGTCGAGGTTCGAAACAATTTCAGAAGAAACTCAACCAAGATAGAGTCCCCAACCTTGTCTCCCCACCAGATCTCATTTGGCATCGTTTTGTTTAGAAACTATTTTCTTAAAAATGCGCATGTTATGTGGCAGCTACAACTTTGATTTGTCTTTCCTCTTGTTCACTCTTTGATATTATGCCATTTATGTCATTTGCTTCAAGTATTATTATAATAATAATTATTATTATAATATAAATTTTACGAACATTAAATCATTATCATGTGATTATTGTGATTGTAGTTAAATTTAGCTCATGTGATTAGAACTTACTTTTTTATGGTCAATTAGATTTATATATAATAATTTATGTGGTTTTTATAATGTTAAATAAAATAAGGCATACAAGAATAATGGAGGAAGGTTAATTGCAAATTACAGAAAGCCCGGGTGGGGGGGGAAAGGCCACGAAATGAAAGCCAAGTTAAATGAGAAAATAAAAACACCAGGAGACAGGCGGGCGGGCAGAAATTGAAGTTGGGCGCACATTCGAAAGAGAGTGGGTTGGGCCTTCTTTTGTTTTCGCCTGTGTTTTCGATTCCAAAAGTAATAACTGAGTCGATTCTAATCCCAACTGCAACTGCAACCGCCACAAAATCCCTACCGATATGGTTGATGTTGCCGATAAATTGGCGTATTTCCAAGCCATCACAGGTCTACAAGATCCTGACTTATGCACAGAGATTCTCCAAGCTCATGGCTGGGACCTAGAGCTTGCGATCTCTTCCTTTACCTCGTCTGCGTCCAATCCCCTAGATACTTCCGCCGCCGGACCAACTACCGCCGATATTGACGCAACTGCTGTCGCTGACCATCCCTCCAATTTGGAATCGCTCGATGCTTTGGAACCATCACAACCGGCTCCTCCTGGTTTGGCTTGGAAGCTCATTAAGTTGCCGGTTTCTGTCATTTCTGGTAGTTTAGGGTTAGTTTCTGGCGCGATCGGATTGGGATTATGGGCTGCCGGTGGCGTACTTTCGTACACCCTGGGAATGATTGGCTTGGGCTCCGGTTCGAGCAGGAACGATGAGTCCTCCACCCGTTTGGTTTCTGTGTCGGCAGCGGCATCTGAGGCTATGAATTTTGTGGTGGCGTTTGAGAGGGAATATGGGACGACTAGGCCGAATTTTGTGAATGAGGGATTTATGGACGCGCTGCAAAGTTCCAGAAATGCCTTTAAACTCTTATTTGTTTACTTGCATTCACCAGAGCATCCGGATACACCTCTATTCTGTGAGAGGACTCTGTGCTCGGAGACATTAGCGGCGTTTATGAATGAAAATTTCGTGTCTTGGGGAGGGAGTATTCGCGCTAGTGAGGGGTTTAAGATGAGTAACAGCTTGAAGGCTTCTCGATTTCCATTTTGTGCTGTAGTTATGCCGGCAGCAAATCAGAGGATTGCACTGCTTCAACAGGTATTATTGCTAACCCTGATTTTGAGTTATACTTCAAATTGTAGGTAGAATGGATGAAATATACAATTTTAAAGTGTTTTTCACACAAGCATTGCTATATGCTTCCGAGGTTCATCGTCTTGCATACTCTTGTGCAATCTGCTACTTCTATAATTAACAAATTGGTAGCTTCTGCCGTAAGATTTCATTGTGCACCTCTCTGAGACTCTTTTCCTTTTCTTCTCTTTCATATAATTAGTTGACTGTTCAAAATAGATTCAAATGGTTGGCGTATATATGATATGAATTTGAAAGCATGCGGCTACTATTGAAATTATCCATCTATGTGTAACTTGTAACTAGTACATGTTAGGTACAGCAGATTGTGTGATGCAGAATGAGATAGATTTAATTATATGTTATGTATTATTTAATTATTTTGTTATTTGAGATTTGAGGATTGTAATTTGAGAATTTATTAGGAATTTAGAATTATTGAGGATTTATCTTTATTAGAAAATTATTATTATTTGCTTGGGTCTTAGGTTATCTTATTCCTTTAGAAATAAGATTTTATTTAATTTAGGGTTTCTTGAGTCAATTATCATTAATAGTTTTAGGGTTTAAGGTTGCTTAATTAAGGACTAGTTATTGTCTCCAATATTCAAACTTGTTATGATATTGATTTCTTTAGGGGATATAGACTTTTGTCCCATATTACATCATTGTGTAACGGGGACATATTGTATTTCATTATAATTATTCGTGACACATGTTTTGGGTAGTTTTTGCTATACCTGATATGGGGCAAGCAGAATCATGCTAGGACATTGTTGGCAGTCAACATAAGAGAAGAGATGAGAGAACTATGGCATCCTTTTCAAATTAGAAATAAAGAGAGGATGGGGGTTTTAGTTTGTATAAACGTAAAAGGCACTCGTTTTACATTTTATACTTTAACTGGGAGAAAGGGAAGAAAAGAGTCTCATAGCACTCACCATCTTCTCATAGAAAGGCTTCTTCTAGTAAATTGAAGGAAGTGTAGTGAACTGGAGAATATGTATAATTATAATTCTGTTATAATTGACATTTTATGTATATATTTTCCATTTGCCCAAGATTTATTTTAGATCTGACTAGAATTGATGTGTCCTTATACCCATATTGTATCTGGTATGATACCCATAGCCATAGCCATATCAGTGCTTTCTTGTTAGGTTAGTTCTAAAGCTGAATAGAATGATCTGCGTGAGTTCTATTCTGTCTTTTAGAGAGGGTTTGATTGCTCTTGGTCAATTGAAGATGGTTGTTAAGTATGTGAGGAGTTTTGATTGTTCATTGCTACATGTCATAGAATATTCATGTCATTCAAAGGAATGTGGCCAAATGATTTTAATGGAGAAATTGAAGAATCGGTTTTGCAATGGCTGAGTAGAAGGTGTTTCACTTTAATTTCTTATAAAGGTATAATATTTCTCTCATAATGATATTCTTATCGGGAATGGTTGTGAATTAGAAAGAATGAGATGGTCATAACCGAATTTAATTGAAGATGGCAATTATGTGATGAAAGGAGAATCCATTCCTAAAACCCTGGCTTATAAGAGGGATAGGCTCCATTATGAATGGGAGTTCCATGTATCACACCCAGACAATACGGGACTTGTGCTTCTGGATAACTGTAATAGATAGGAAGCTAAACCTGTTCCAGTTTTCGCCTCTTGTAACCAAACATGAAATCAGACTCAGACTGAAATCGATAATTAGACCAAGTTATATAATTTACTGTCATAGAATACTAGATATATCTTTCTTTGCTCCTTTATATATTACCTTTGCTTTTGTTGTTGTTTTTATTATTATTTTTTACAGATTTTTTTTTAATAAAGGTTTTCATTATTGTTTTGATGATTGAAATACAAAGAATTACTTCTATGATCTTATTTTGTTGTACTTTTTTATAATGTTTTCATTTACAAAGAATAAGCAGGTATATTATGCAGTTTTATTTTTGTCACTTTAGTGATATACTGAAACCAACAATTTGCAAAATCGCATCCCTACTGGAAATGTTTAAAGAGCATTTTTTCTCTTATAATTCCGTTGTCAGATCAAGCTTGATAGAGAAAGTATAAACAATTTTTTTTAATTTTAGGTGGCAGTTAGGATTAAACCCTTAATCATTAGCTCTAATATCATGTCAAGGAACCAACTGTTTAACATTTAAACTTTTAGGTGAAGTTTGCAAGATTAGTTTTATATCTTAACACGTCCCCTCACACAAAAATTTCTTTTCGGGTATGAAGTATGAACAATTTTTAATTTTAGGTAGTGGTGAAGATTGAATCCTTGATCATTAGTTTTGATATTATGTCAAGGAACCAACTATTATAGAGGATTAAGCTTTTAGGTTAAGGTTTAAAAGTGGTTTTATATCTTAACAAGGGGTAATTGCTCAAATTTTTTCTGGAAGAATGTTGTTAGAATCCAAATGACTGAATGAATGTTGAAATGTTAATTTGTTTTCTATGAGACCATTGACCTTTGTTGTGAATTTAAGTTTTGTGGATATTTAGTTAATCCTTAGTCATATGGCTGTGTAGAAAAATGGTTGGGGCTAAGTTCATTGTGTTTTCCAAGAACTTATACCATGATGGAAAATTTTGATGGAATTAGGCAATTTGATTCTTGAGGCTTTGCAATACTGTGCTCGACTGAGCTTCCCTTATGCCCAAAGGCTTAATTATTAATTAGATAAACTTAAGGGGGAAAAGATTCTTTAAAATGAGAGGTGCACTTTAGAGAGTAATGTGTATGGTGGATCACCGTTGATAAAAATATCAATAATTTAGATTGTTATAAAGTACCAGAAATTGGATAACAATTTATGGATTAGAAATAACTCACTCCCTTAATTTCTCATTAATGGTTACTTACGTTCACTTTTCTCTTTAAAATGTTGCATTTTAGAGAAGCCAAATTCAACTGACCACTAGTCTCCATACCATCGCTACTTTAGACAATGTATTATATTCTTTTTTGCTTTTGGTGCGACCTCTGAAATTTCATTTCAATTAATTTGTGCTGATAGATTACTTTGTACACTGATGAGGTGTTTGGTTGTGGACGTTTTAATTTCCTAGGTACAAGTAATGTTACATCTACACACTTATTTCTACATATTTTGTACAAATCTCAATTTAAGACTGATCTTCAATAATTTAAATTTTCATGATTGATTTGAGATCAGCCTTCTATTAGCAAACCTAGACAAATATATGCCTAAGAAACATATGACTAACATTATTCTTTCCCAAATCCCTCCTGGGTGTAATTAAAAACTTCGTTTAGAAAAGTAAAAGGCAACTAGACTTTGTATTTGAAAGAGAGCAGATTACCCTACTCTAATTTTTCCCTTTGTTTGGTGGGAGTGCTTGACTTGGTCCTTTGTTACTTAAAAGATTATCTCCCTCCTCAATGTGATTGGTCTGCCTGGGCCTGTCACTAAATTCTAGTGAGGGTTATTTTGAACCTGTGTCAGATGGGTTGTACGGATGACCTCGATTAAACTATGCAAGTTCAAGTCTGCGGGGATGCAAGGTTTGTGTTTGGGTGGGTATATGCAAAAATTTGGTTGGGCCATTCATTTGTTGGGTTTGGAAATGCTCACCTGATTACAACCAAAAATAGCTTTGGGTTGAGATATTCTGGTTAGGCTCAGGCTGTGGTCATGTTGATGGGCTGGCCACCCTTAATTCTTTCCAATCCAAGAACTATCTCTCAGCACCTCTTAAAGCTCCACTTTCTCCAATTCTTTTATTTTGTTCCCTATAGCTTTCTCTGCCTGAACCATCCCAGGCACTCCCTCCTCTAGTCCCTTATGTGGTGCCACACATAATACCAAGCAATTCCCAAAATATTCTGAAGGTATTGAAAGTTTCATAGAGGTTACGACAATCTGTGGCAAATAGTAAGTAGTAAAGCTTGTTCTCATCACTTGAGAAATCATTGATTATTCTTTATTCTTCTGGTTTAAGCAAGATTGCAAGAAAACCCAAAACAAAGCACAGGTTATGAGTACCACAAATGTTGAGATATATGGTGTGAGAGGAGGGACATAACTTGAAAATAAGCAGCAACGGGCTCAAGAGCCTCCCAATGTCAACTTGCAGACGACACAACCAGTGGCATAAACAAAAGTTTTCAGATATAACAAGTCAAAAACTGGGGTTGGGGGAAAGCACCAAAATTCGTACTCCATGATGCAACCCATACAAATCAGAGGGAGGTAATTGAGAATAAAATCTTTACCTTGAATCAGAATATTAAGTCAAAACAAATGGCACAGAATTTTGAAGCAACCAATGACTGTCAATATTGACCCGTATGCAGATGAACCAACTGCCCTATGTTGTGAGGTGTGAGGAGATTAGACTGAAGAGGATGGTCATAATTCTTAAGTTAACAGGTAACAGGTAACAGCTTGAAGACTGGAGTTGATCACTAAAGAGTAAGATACCAGAGATGACCCAGATGAGTGAGAATGAAAGAGTGAACTGTGTGCGAGTTTGTGAGAGTGATTGTGTTTAGAGAAGTTCAGAGTTAGAGAGAAACAGAGACTGAGTGCGAAATGGGCTGAGGAATTGAGAAAGAATCATGTAATTTAGTTAAACACACACATGAGTCGGGTCAGTCTACCTTTGGGTTGGCATATTAAGACCTGTGACCTGACAGAGCACATTTGGATTGGCTTATTTAGAACCGAAACTTGACTGAATTTCTATTACATCTGAACTGTAACATGAGTATATGGGTCGGGTCGGGTCAGGTTTCAGCTAATTTGCTCACCCCATTTACTTCCATGTTATTGATATTGAGTTCAGGTTCTGTGTTGTCTTATTAAAATTAATGTGCCAAATATACTTTAGTTAGTAAATTATTTTTAATTAAGATAATTATGTTAATAATATATTCTTCAGGTTGAAGGTTTAAAATCCCCTGAGGAGATGCTTATGATACTACAGAGAGTACTTGAAGAAAGTGCCCCAGTTCTTGTTGCAGCAAGGATTGAAGCAGAAGAAAGACAAAACAATATGCGATTGAGGGAGGAGCAAGATGCTGCTTACAGAGCTGCACTTGAAGCTGATCAAGTATGCATTTAGAGTTTTTTTTTATATGGGTCATTGTTGTTTGCTCTGTACTCCAGGGCACTACATAAAACCAAAAAAGAAATCCTAGTCATGATCTTTTTCACTTTCTTCTACCTTTGCAGAAGTCTTTATTTTTGAAAGAACTGGCACTGTTGTTGATGTGGTGGTTTAATGCTATGCTTTATATGGCCAGGCTAGGGAACGGCAGAGGATAGAGGAACAAGAACGTATTGCAAGGGAAGCTGCGGAAGCTGAGAGGAAACGTAAGGAGGAAGAGGAGGCTCGTGAAAGAGCAGCACGTGAAACTGCAGAGAAACAGGCTGCATTAGCCAGAATGCGCCAGGAAAAAGCCCAGTCACTTGGTGACGAACCTGATAAAGGACCTAATGTTACACAGGTAATGTATCTCAAGATTGAGTGAAATTTCTCCCTTGCTACCCTTGTATTTAGTATGATTATGGCTTCATGCATTATTTGAGATATTCGCTCAGCATATATAGTTTTACTGATGCATTTTATTTGAACTTTTTCCTTTACGTTCCATTCTTGTTTCTTACTTTTTCAGTCGAGTTTCATATTTCATTATAATTTGGACTATGCTTGACAATTCTTTTTGGCCCCCAAATCAAAACTAGGTTTTGGTTCGGTTTCCAAATGGTGAGCGCAAGGAAAGGAGGTTCCATAGCACAGTGACAATCCAGTCTTTATATGATTATGTCGACTCATTGGGGTGTTTAGAAGCCGAGAGTTACAGTCTTGTCTCCAATTTTCCTCGGGTTGTTTATGGACAAGAAAAGTTCACACTGTCATTGAAGGAAGCAGGATTGCATCCTCAGGCCAGCCTCTTTGTGGAGCTCAACTCATGAGAGGAAAACTAGCGAAATAATCTGATATATACTTGAAGATGGGACCTGCAAATAGGGAATTCTCTGGTGTTCCGCTTTCCTTTTTCAAAAGTTCAACTTGAGTAGCATTTAGGACATGAGATAAAAGAGATTGTGGTTGTTCCATGTGTAATTTTGATTTCTTATTCCTCCCATTTAATCATTCAATAGCCTTACATGAAAGACGGATTTGGAATAATAATCTGCTTGACCATTCACGTATGGTATTGAGTATTGAGGAGCTCTTGGCTGTTTTCTGTATATTATGTTTCAGATCAATGGAAGTATTTATTTAATTCTCACAATATAAAATTTAAATTATTAAAATTATTGGACTTGATAGAATTAATATATCACACCATTTTATTATTATAAAATAATGTGAGAAAATCATTTTTTATATTGAATATGTTAGAGGGGATGTAAGGTTTTGTCTGCCTGTTCGGTTTTGTATTTCGTTCCCCGTGGTCGTCTCTCTCTGTTCTCGATCATATACCGGCCAGTTGCTTTAGTTCCTTCTTTTTCTCTTTCTTCACCTAAACATCTTTTGTAGACATAATCTCGAGAGGTAATCCATTTCCATTGCCAAGTCAGATGCTCAACTCTATGGTTTTTGTTGGAGGGGCGATTAACTAATTGTTGACAGCTAAGAGTTTCAGTCTTCTAAATATATAGCAAACCGATTTTATTATCTTATTTTTATATAAAATTCACGCTTAATAAATATGAATTTTTTAAATTAAACAAGTTAAACACTTTTATGGCTTCAACAACTACAAGTAGTGACTATTAGTGTCTAGGAAATAATAATTTAAAGTAAACTCGTATGAAAAAATTTTGAAAAACCATTTAACTAATGCATGTGTAAACCATATCTAAATACAAAAGTAAAAGGAATACAATTGTTGCGATTTTTTTTTTTTTTAAAAACTCGGTTTGTAAGCCATGCAGTGGTATGTGGATATTTGGTTATTTTAAATCTCGATATACTGATACTCAACTTATTATAACATATATTGTTTAGAAAGAGTAAAACAAAAAGACAAATATAAAAACATTATCAAAATAAGTAAATTTAAATTAAGTTGTATCCAATACCAAATTCGATTTCTGTAACACTTAAATTTAGAAGAAATTTTAATCTCTCTTTAATACAATATCTTAAAAAATATATAATATCATGTAAAAAATAGTATCAAATAATCAAAGTACTAAATAATCAATGCTACAAGAACACCTTTTCTTTTTTTCTTTTTTTTTAAATTCTTATACAGAGCAGCGTCTGTAATTAGTGTAGGTATCTTATCCGTATTTTAGCACAGTGGTTCTATAATTCTATTACGACTAAAATACCAAGCGTTTATTGGCGTACGGTGCTTCCAGTTCAACCGTCTATAACAGCTGGAGGCGAGAAGACCACAAGAGGCTTCTCTGGTTTGCTTCTTCTCCCACTTCAATTCCTGATCATTCGTTAATCTATCTCTTTGAGCTTTTGAGTGGGAGGGTTTAGAGTGTGAGAGCGTAATTTTGTCATAGATTTTGATTTCAGTAGTGGTCCTAGGCTAAGAGAAGATGCAGATTGAGATATGGGTGAACCTCGGATTGGTATGAGGATGTGGAGCTTTATGGACAAGAGAAACTTTGCTATGGAATTTGAGTCTTTGGATATGTGGCTCCTCGGATGCCGATTCCGGTTTCGATCGGCATTCGATTCGTTTTCAGTAGCGTCTGAGGCATTTTCTGAACAACTTCGTCTCCCTCAGATTCGTATTGGGGCCAATATCAAATTGCTTTGATAGGGTTTGTTAATCCGTCTTGGGGATAAAGAAAGAGGAAAAACAAATTAGCTCTTCTCTTCTTCTTTGGGGTTTTGTTATCATTGATGTCGCCATGAATTCTGGCACTAGTTTGTCGATCGGCAACTCCGAAACCGAGGATGCTGACATTGTGGAGAAAGATCCAACTGGAAGATATGTACGGGTATGTATGATATTTCCCCCAGCTCTTGCCATGATAGTTTTTTAACCCCATGGAATTCAAAGAGGAACTCTCCAATTTTTGAACATTCCTAGGAGTTGGAATAGGATATTGGAGTAACATTAGTTGATGTATCATCGTTACTTCTACTCACCTGTTGAGTACTTTTTCTTAGCTCTAAGTAATGGGCAATTCGTTTTACTTTTTTCTGCTAATTAAATATGTCTGAGTACTCACATCGTTTTTTTTTTGTTTTTTGTTTTTTGTTTTTTTTTTTTATGATTCTAACTGTTTTCTGTCTCTCTTTCTAGTCTCCCAAATTTTTTTCTTGTATTGATATAATATTTACTTCTGTCGTGTCTTTCTCTTCAGTATGATGATATGTTGGGGAAAGGAGCATTCAAGACTGTGTATGGTTTTCAGACTCTTATCATTTAGTTCTCTCTTCTTTTTTTTTTTATTTTAAATACTTAGACATTAAATTCAGCAGAGTTTCAAAAGGGAAAGCTTTACTAACTTCAGATTTACCCTGTATATATATTTTGTTATTCTAGATATAAGGCATTTGATGAAGTTGATGGGATAGAAGTTGCCTGGAACCAAGTGAATATTGAGGATGTTTTGCAGTCGTCACAACAATTGGAAAGATTATATTCTGAAGTTCATCTCTTGAAGTCATTGAAACAAGAGAATATCATCAAGTTCTATAATTCTTGGGTAGATGATAAGAGCAAGACTATCAACATGATAACAGAGTTATTCACCTCTGGGAGTCTGAGACAGTAAGTCTTCTTTAAGTAATAATTATTTAATTATTTTTCCCCTCCTTGTACTTGGAATTTCCATTCATTTATATTATTATTGGTTAATAAAAATTAGATATCGAAAAAAGCACAAGTATGTTGATATGAAGGCCATCAAGAACTGGGCGAGGCAGATTCTTCGAGGTTTATGCTATCTGCATAGTCACAATCCTCCTATTATCCACAGGGATTTAAAATGTGATAATATTTTTGTTAATGGTAATAATGGAGCGGTTAAGATTGGAGATCTTGGATTGGCAATTGTCATGCAGCAGCCTACTGCCCGGAGTGTTATAGGTAATTTGCTTCAATTTCTTCAGTGCTTTGGAGTTTGGATTTGAGTTTAAGATTTGACACTGATGCCTTCTTTTTTATGTCACTTGGTGCAGGAACACCGGAATTCATGGCCCCGGAGCTTTATGAAGAAGAATACAATGAACTTGTTGATATATATTCTTTTGGCATGTGTATCTTAGAAATGGTCACCTGTGAGTACCCATATAGTGAATGTAAAAATCCGGCACAGATATATAAGAAAGTTACCTGTGTAAGTGACAGTCAATTGACTTTGTTAAATCCTTGATCTTATAATTTTTTGTTTATTTAGATTGGATTTTTATTTATGGTGTTTATTATTTCTCCTAAATTTCTTACTTTCAGGGTATTAAGCCTGCTGCCCTTTCCAAAGTGAATGATCCTCAGGTGAAGCAATTTATAGAGAATTGTCTAGTTCCCGCATCTATGAGATTGCCTGCTAATGAACTATTGAAAGATCCATTTCTTGCAACTGAAAACGTGAAGGGGATTAATCATGATTTGTTACAGCTGCCTAACCTCGCCACCAAATTGGTGAATTTACCAGTATCTGAGCCTCGTTCCATGGAGATAGACCCAAACTTTAAGCATATTTCACTTGACTTCTCTGAGAAAATTATTAAAGAAACTTCTCAAGTCTTCACTTTTGATTTCCTAAGGATGGCTGAGAGTAATGAATTCAGGTTAAGAGGGGAGAAGAATGCTGACAGTACAATTTCACTAACTCTGCGCATTGCTGAAGCAAATGGTGAGTGATATTCAGTTTTTTTGGGGGGTTTGGGGGTGGGGGGGGGGGGGGGGGGGGAATTTTTCCCTACTGTGTGCTAAATGTTGTTTTTATATTCTGGTAGGTCGAGCAAGGAATATCCACTTTCCCTTTTATCTTGATTCTGATACAGCAATTTCTATTGCTGTGGAGATGGCGGAACATCTGGATCTTGCTAATGAGGATGTGGCGGTCATTGCTGAGCTAATACACAACATGATTGTGAAGCTTGTACCCATCTGGAAACCTTCATGTCAAGGTTCTTCTGATATATGTGCAGGTTCTCCTGTAGTTCAGGATGGTGGCACATCACACTCAGTTGATTTTGATGCTGAGGCCGTTGTGGACGATCTTGTTCACTCACATATTGTTGAAGAAGATCGAAAGAGGCGAGAGTCTATCATGTCAGATATCTCAGCAGAGTATGGGAATACAATTGCCTCATGTGCCAAAAACTTAGAACCTGATTATTTTATTCTTGATGAATGCTGCGAGGGCTCCAATGGCTACAGTTTCAATTCAGATGTCAGAATATATGATCAAGATGGGCATAAGAGTGAAGCTAATGGCTGTCGCTCTGTTAGCATTAATGAGTCAGAGAAGTCAGCGGTCTCCTTTGTCGTATCATGCTGCGATGGATCCGAAACCTTCGACATGTCAAGCATTTTGTCTCTTTCTCCAGTAGACGAAGTTCACTCTGACGAGCTGAAGTTGGAGCTTGACGCAATAGAGACACAGTATCACCAAGGCTTTCGTGAACTTGTGAGGATGAGGGAGGAAGCTATAGAAAACGCCAAAAGGAGATGGATAACAAGGAAGAAACTATCAGTTATATAACGAATTAGGATGATTTTATGGTTGGATTTTTTAGGAAACAAATAATTTGGTATTCTTTTTCACATCAACTGATTTTCGGCTTCTTGAAACCTAGTATTGCATAATTAGCAATTTCCTTTTCTTTCCCTTTGTTGTGTTGGATTGCAGTAAAATACATGCCTTATCATTTGGCTCGGTGATTGTTAGTAATGCTATTCTTCACAATCTTAGCAGGAATAGTTCGTGGCTGTATTTGGAATATATTTTATTTCAAGTCAATTTTAGTAAGTTAATTATCACTGAAGTATTCGCTGTTTGCACTTTGCACATCATTTAAGCCCGCACACCTGATATTAAAGTTTGTTACATTTAAAAATAGTTACATGTTACGCGTGGAAATGTTATTCATGAATTTTGAATCTCTAAAATATATTATTTATTTTAAAAAATAAAATATAAGTAGATAATTATTAATAAAAATATTAATAATATAAATTATTATAAATTATAAATAAATACATTAAAATTTATAAAATTAAGATAATATATATTATTTATTTTGTATTAATAATTATTTATTTATATTTTATTTTTTAAAATATATGCTACACTTTAAAAAATTTGAATCCAACAATCATGGCCAGTCTAATTAATTTTCTTAAGAATGGAAAAAGGAAGAATTGAAATCGTAGATGATTTGATTACAGAGGCTAGCATTTGCCAAAATAAAATTTACATTAGAAGTTTATTCTCTTATTTCTAAACCAAACAAATAGAAGATAATTTTAGAGTAAGTTATTTTAACTTTTAATTATATATTTTTACATAAAATTTTTATTTTTAAAATTTATATTAATCCCTTTTATATTTTATAAATATATTATACATATTTTTTAGTTATTAAAATTATGTTTAGTTGAGTAATAAATTTAGTATAATTTATTAAAAATATTTTTATTAATTAAATAATATAGTCTTTTTCTCTTAAAATTTATGTACAATCTCTCATGCACAAATAATTTTATGTGTATTTTTTTATAATTTATGATTTTTTTAAAATATAAAAAATATATTTTATATAAAATATAAAAAATAATACTATAAATATATTTTTAATATTTTTTATTTTATAAAAAATTATAAATTATAAAATATATAAAAATTTCTCAAAAAATTATTTCTGTTAAAAGAATTAAATATAAAATTTAAGTATTTTTCACCATTCATAATAATTTAAATTTATGTGTAATATTATTTATAAAATATGAAAGATATGAGTTTTGAAAATTAAAAAAAAAATTATGAAAGAAGTATAAAATAAAAAGGGGATTGAACGCACATAATTTTACTCTACTGCTACTGTGGAAAGGATTTATTTTGAGACTTGAGAGTTTGCCTCCGCTTACCGCCATTTGATGGTTTGTTGTTCATCGATCGCTCAAACAGTGTTAGAACGAGGGGAATGAGATTGGTATATGAGCCGCACTGTTGGATTAGGGTGTTAGAGGAAGCCATAACCATGGAGACGCAATCAGATGGCAACAGCGCGAAGCTCGAATACAGTCGCAGCACAAGACCCAACTGGAGCTGCTTGCTTCTATGCAAACCATAATCCCCAACATCGTCTCCTCCCTCGATCTCTCTCTCAAGGTAGTCTCTTCTTTCAATGATCGCCCCTTTGCTTCCACCCCTTCTCTTTCTGATCCTAAATTCAACTATTGAATGCACTCACCCTTTCATTGCGGCAACTCGCACTAACCCTCTCCGTTCCTTCGACGCTATTCCTAACACCAAAAACCCTAAAAACTCTTCGGAGTCAAACCCGGCTCGCCAAGTCGATTCTGAGAGCGGAAGTCCGTTAGCTGTCATTCGATCACTGGTCGCCGTTTGTCTGTTGGTGCGGATTCCTTTTTCACCAATTGATTCTTCCACCTTATTGAGGAAATTGGAGAATGATCAAACCGTGACACCGGTAGAGAGGGACGCGCTTCAAGAGGTTGGAGGGGATTCGGGGGCTACGCTCGCTGTAGAGCTGGCCTTGAGGTCGATGCCGGAGGATAATGGTGGTGTTGAACTGGAGGAGTTTGTGGTCAGCGGCAAGTCAAGGATTATGGTGTTATAGACCGAACTCGGCTAGTGAGAGAGTTGCCAAAAAGCGCGCAGCATCAGCAACTGGAATCGACTTCTGGAGATGGGAATGTGAGTCAAAATCAAGATCAGCAAATCAGTACCAGTGCCCCTGATGTAAACTGTGGATTGTTTGGAATGGAAGGGCCAGTTCCGAGGCCAATGCCTGATATGTGGATGCCACCTGCGGTACCCGATGTGTCAGGGTTGCCTTCGATCTTTCCAGGGGGTGGACCGCCAGCTCCAATTATGGGACCAAGGGGAGCACCTAGAGCGATGGGTATTATGGGGATGCCCATAGGGATCGGTATTCCTACAATGCATAGACCCCCATTGGGGCCAGATTCACCACCGAGTGGGCCTAATGTAATGCCACTGAAACCGAGAACTGAAGAGGATGACAGGAAGGATCTTGAGGCTTTGTGGAATAAGAAGTCATTTCGGGAGATGCAGAAATCTAAAACAGGTGAGGAGCTTTTGGACCTAATTCATCGGCCAACTGCAAAGGAAACTGCTGTAGCTGCCAAGGTTCGTGAAATTCATTGATTACTCTAATCATAACGTACGGCTTGCCTTGGGTTTCAATCTTTTTAATATCATTAGATTGCTAAATTAAGTGCGGGCAACCACTTTGACAATCCTTTTAACTTGACACTCTGATTTACGTTCTAGGGAATGTATCATTCTTCGAGGCATGTTTCACTTAGTGGCAGACATCCCACTATCTGGAATCCCATGGAAGCAAATTTAGGTGTCTAAAAGTAAATACATGGTAAAATGAGCAGGAGAAAGAAAAGAGGCGAGATTAAGACGAGAGATAGAACATTCACTGATGTCTGATATTCAAACTTTTATGTATCTACGTCTGAACTTGTATTTATATTCTCTTAAAACATTCACCCAATTTTCACATTGATACAACTTTATGCACCCTCTCTCTTCAAATTATGGATTCCACATATCTTGACATGATCAAGTGAACTAAATTGGTCTCTTCCAATGCCAATACCCCATTAAGCCATTACTCGAGGCACCAGAAGCAATCCAAAATTGCCTAAAACCTTATTGACACAAAAATATTATATTGTGGCTTACAAAGTGTCACATCTCATATTTGTTCCATATATGGCTATAGTTTTCTGGAAACTACATTTGCCCTTTTCCTGTTTTCTCTCATGCTCGTTGTAAGCTTTTAGAGCACTTCAGCATTTTAAAGGTTGGTTATGCAGCTAATTCTGCTTATTTACGTCGTATTATTTCAGATCAAAACAAAAGGTGGTTCTCAGCTGAAGGTTTACTGTTCATCTCTGACGAAAGAGGATTGCCAGCGGCAGTCTGGTTCATTTATAGCATGTGACAAGGTTAGTGACAAGGACAGTATGATACTGTTTTCTGTTAATGCCCACAAACACGTATATGATCACTAGTTTATTAAATTGTTTCAAATATGTGTCTTGTGACAATTCCATGCATTTTTTACATTATTAATAAAGCACAACTTAAAACATTGAATGCGTTAACTCTGTTGTAGCAGCCAAAAATCCCCTGGAAGTATGTTTAGCTCTTTCAATTTAATACTATTTAAAAAGTGAAATGGAGGGTGAGAAAGAAAAGGTAGAGGTGAGAAGAATGGTGTAATCTAGTGCTAAATCACATTAATCCAAATTATTAAACTTATTAATCCCTTTTGTTTAAGGAATTGTATACAAATCTTATGTGTTTTCTATCCATATTTGACATTTATAGACTCGTAAGCATATTAAAAAAATTCTCCATTGAAGTTTGTTTGTATTTGTTTTACGACAATCAGTTAATTATATGTCTTTGAAGCAGCTAATTAGATATGATGTTGATTCCAATTCCAGTCAGCACGACCTTGATGAATGATGTAGTGAGTGAGGTTCAGAATAGTACTTTGTGGAAGATTTCCATTTTATGGATCATCTGGATGTTTGAATTAGTTTCACGGCCTTTTGCTGTCAAGTTAAAAGCATGCATTGCTTGATCAATTTGCTTAGTTATAGCTATTGTTAACAGCAGAAATGTGCATAAGTATTGTTATATCCAATCTGTATCAGCTTCTTCGTATTTAATATTGTTGGCTGTTAAAGAAGTATCATTTGCATTTTTTTGTTTTGGGGTTAATTAAAAGGAATATTTAACCATAATTGTTTTAAAATGTAAATTCTTTACGTAGAGAAAGTGAATAACTCAGTTCATTTTTCCTCTTATTTTGATAAAGTTTCTTAAATGATGTGGTCCACTTCGTGTCTGAGCTGCCAGCCTGCCACTCTGTGCACTGTTATCAACATTGACTTGTTATATGTCATGTACCAATATTAAATGTTAACTATAAATTACAGCAACTATATTTGAATGCTTTCATGTTTAGTTCATTAACCCAAATTAAAAATAACTTAAACTTTCTAAACTTTAGTTTCTTTAAAAGAAAATGTTTCACTCTGGAAAATTAAATAGAACAACCGATGCTTATCCAACATTAATTATAGCAACTCATGACTGGCTACCTGGTCTTATGACCAAAGGATTTTAAGTACTAAGGTGCCAGTGTTGTTGACCGTTTACAAGCACTTTTATCTGCATCAAAGCACTTCTGATTTTCATTCGCAGATTCTTTATATGCCCTAAACTCAACCTATATAGTTTGAATCTTGTTGTATGATTAAGAATTTAAGATAGGTCATTTATATTTTAATTAATGCTGACTTTTGGTAAGCACCCTCAGTGGAAAGAACTTGTCCTAATTGGTTGTGTATAGAATTTTAAAATACGGAATTACTTTTGCATGATTGTCCCCTGCCCAACAGTATTAGAATTTTGGATCAGTCATTTACCCCTTTTTTCCTCTTTTTTTTTTTAAATTCATCTATTCTACATTGTTCTAAGCATTTGTATGCTTATTAACATGTGTATACCACACTATGTAACCATAAAATTTGGTATTTACATTCTTAATTATCTTTTCTTGACTTTACGTGGGTGATCCTTTATTTGACAGGTTCATTTTAGGCGGATCATTGCTCTTCATACTGACATAAATTTAGGAGACTGTTCTTTTCTTGATACTTGCCGACACATGAAGGTATGCCCTTTACCTGGTATATATATAATATATATTTGGAAATAGCTTTCAATCAAGGTATCACCAGTTGGAGTTACATTATTCTTTTTCCCCTTAATACACGTGCGAGTATGTTCATTACAAGTATGACCCCACGCCTGATGTGTCTCCAATGATGATGGGGACAGTTCCTCCTCCTCCCAAGCCATTTAAGCCTGAGCGTGCTGAATATTGTTCTGAAGTTGAACTGGGTGAACTACAATGGATCAACTGTGATATACATACTTTTAGAATGGACATATTAGGGCAATTTGGAGTAACAATGGCAAATCCACCATGGGACATTCACATGGAATTACCCTATGGAACAATGGCCGATGATGAAATGCGCAATCTTAATGTTTCCACCCTGCAGACTGATGGTCTCATTTTTTTATGGGTCACTGGACGTGCAATGGAGCTTGGACGTGAATGGTATGTGTTGTCTCCAATCATACATTAGTTGTAATTTTATTTATCATGACAACTCACCTAGTGGGATAAGGATTTGGTTTTTGTTGTGTAATGAGTATAACCACTAGAAAATGAGTCTGCTTGTTACTGCTTCTGAACTTTCTTGCCTTTCATCCGTGTCATAATGCCCTGTGCAGTTTAGAACTCTGGGGATACAAGTGTGTTGAGGAGCTCATTTGGGTGAAAACGAATCAACTTCAACGAATAATCAGAACTGGGCGTACAGGCCACTGGCTTAATCACAGTAAGGAACATTGTCTTGTTGGAATAAAGGGAAATCCAGAAGTAAACAGGAACATTGACACTGATGTTATTGTTGCTGAGGTCCGTGAAACAAGCTGCAAACCAGATGAGGTTTGTATAACATATTAACACAAGTAGCGAGGTTCTATAGTTCATCCAGTCCCCTTGATTGATGTCATCTCTACAAATGGTGGTTCTAACATAATGATAGCCTTGGTAGAGGACAAAGAACATTATAATAGCCATTCACATGATATTTTTCTACCTTTTCCTTTCCACATTCCTGGTTCTTAAGCCTGCGGGTTCCAACTTGTAACCTCTCTATTGGGCAGGGAAAAAAATAATGATAAGAAACTAAGATCTATACCAATTTTTTGTAGTTATTGAATTTGGAATTATACACATGCTTAGTAATGTCAAAGTAGTGAAAATATACTTTTTACAGATGTATCCTATGCTGGAGAGGATAAGTCCAAGAACAAGAAAGCTGGAATTGTTTGCTCGCATGCACAATACTCATGCAGGGTTGGTTTTCTTGACCGGTGTTTGTTTACCTTCCTTGGTATCCTTGGAAATAATTTGATTTAAGATGCTTTCGTGAAATAAGTTTTTATCCTCATGTGAGTGGACACCTTATTTTCATGAGGCTATGTTATAAATCATTTACTCTTATTATGCGATTGTGATTCTTTAACAAAATTTTATTTTGTGCATTTTGGAGCCACAAGTCATGTAGATATAAGTTCCCAAGGCCGGTTGTCGAAGTTTTTGTAATTTACTGGCGTGTACCCTTTTTCTGTTAGTTGGATGTCCCTTGGTAATCAATTACACGGAGTAAGGTTGGTTGATGAAGGGCTACGGGCAAGGTTTAAGGCTGCTTACCCGGATGTGGAGGTGCAGCCCCCATCACCTCCCAGAGCTTCTGCCATGGAAGTTAACTCTAGTGCTGCTGCACTAACGAGGAGTCCATTTGCGACAACAAAATCAAAGTCCACTTCAACACAGTTTGCATACCCTGAGGCACCAGAAACTGCCTATGCATCAGAGATGTCAATGGCCCTGGATGTTGATATCGGCTAAGTTTACATGGAATTGATCATTATTGGTAGAGGCATAGCCGTAATAAAGCTGATAGGAAAGCAGCATTTTTACCTGTGAACCAGTGTTGGGTGTAGCTCTCGTGGCTCCTTTTGTTTTGTTGGCCGGGTGGCAAGGGTAATGAGCTTTTAGCGAAGAAAAGTTTCATTTGGAGGAAAGTCTAGTAAAATATTTGTTGGAGCATGTTGAAACTGATAGTTATTGAGTAGTGTTACAAAAAAATCACATTCTAGTTGTTCTTATGTGTGACCCTGGCATATCTGTCTTTTCATGTCCGGGTATAAATAAGGTAGTTTTGTTATATGGCTGTGTTGCATACAGTCTACTTGATTTTGCATCCGCAGCACATATGGGCATACGAGGCAAAAATCACCTTTGAACACTGATATAAAGCAAATTGTTTTTCCCTTTGGCGTCTGCAATCCAATTTCAGCAAAATATCTGCAATCCACAACTAGGTCTCGAAATCACTAAAGTTGTGAGATTAATCCGAGTCCGTAACGGCCAAAAAAAAAAAAAATCGAGGATTTGCACAGAATAAAGCGCATGCCCACTCTATGCACGTTACGCTGTAAATGGAGTTTACCAGCTTTGTTCTGAAGAAGCAAGTCATTTCCGTCAGTGTGGGAGACTCCGACTGCTGCACTTATGGCTATGGGCTAGGCCTTTAGTTTTATGGGAGGAGATTAAACCTGAAGAAAAAAGGTTTGTTTTTTTTTTTTTGTTTATTTTCCAGCAGAATTTGATAAATATAAGAAAAAGACAATTTAGCCATTTATTAAATAGTTTTACATCTTTTGACTAAGGAGAAACACATTTTATCAGGATGTTATTATACTTATAATTTTATTTTATTTAATTTACATAACTTAATATCTAAATTATTAAATTTATTAAATCTTATAAAATTAATACATTTTAACATCAAAGTGTAAAAATTATGCAACAAAGTAGTTTTGAAAATATTTTTCTTTTATTGGTTCAAGTTTTAGTAAAAATAATCATCTATAATGTAAATTTACCTGATTGCACTCTTCCTATCCTTTTCATATGAAGTTTTAAATTTAAGAGTAAATTAATTCAATTTCTCTTTTTGTTTTGCATTTTTTACATAAATATTCTTTTATTTTCAAAACTTACAATAATATTTTTTGAATTTTATAAATTTATTACAAATAAATTCAATTTGCTACAAATTTTTAAAAATACTTTTAGTTAAGTAGTAAATCTGTTTTTCTTGTCAAGGATACTTATTTATTAAATAGTAAAATTTTCTCATTTTAAAATTCATGTTAGGTCTCCTCCACAAATTTGATCTCGGGTGAATTTTTTTTATAATTTACAAATTTTACACAAAGTACAAGAATAATACTAAACATGTTTGAATTTTTTTTTTTGTATTTTGTGCAAAATGTTAAAAAAAATGTTCTACATTTTGTTAAAAAAATTATTTAATTATAAAAGACTCACATAAAAATATTTTTGTAAAGAAAATCAAACATGAGTTTCAAGAGGTGAATAATTTACTCCTCAACTAATAAAGGTAATTATAACAAATTTATTACTCAACTAAAAATATTTTTAATAATTTATAACAAATTGAATTTATATAACGTATTTATAAAGTACAAGAAATATTACTATATGTTTTAAAAATAAAAAAAAGATTTATACAAAAATTGTAAAATAAAAAAGAAGTTAAAATAATTTATTTAATTTAATTACTATTACCTTCTAGGACAAATTTTAAATAGATACGTTTACCTAAGTGCCCTCCTCCTATCCTTTTTATGGTTGATGCAATTTAAGACAATCCTTATTGGTGTGAGGTAATTCAGGTAATCCCAAGTTTAGTTTATGTCAAAAAGAAATTAAATTATTTACTCAATTTATTTCGAAAAAGAAACGTTTTCTATAAATTTATATTTGACATAAAATCTAATATATGTTACCTTTTGATTGGCCAATAGTTTTTTTAGTATAAAAGTATTATAATATAATAATTAAATTAAAAAAATATATAATAATAAATTTAACTACTTAAATAAAATTTAATTTATTGCCAATAATTAAGCTATGCAACATAGACTGCTTGAAGGGCCACATCATGTCACAATTATGACCCCGGGGAAATGTTCTCAGTATTTGGGCTCAAAGTAAGAAGGTACGAGTGTACAAAGGCATGTATAGATCCTATGATAGTGAATTATGCGGAACAAGCAGTTGAACTTTCTCATCTGATACATACGACAATCATAATTTATGACTGTCACTTTTCAATATAATAAAACGTGACAGTCGTAAGACAGCCATATGACAGAGTGTCAGCGTCGCACATACTTTACTGAAGAGGGTATAAAAGTCCTTCCCAGAATTTACTGTCTCTGACCATCATCCTTTGAAATTGATTTTTCACTTGTAGACAGGGAACTCAGAGAAGGCCGTTTCGATTTGAAGCGACTTGGTTATCTTATCCAACATTTTTTGAGTTCTTGACTTCTGTTTGGAATGCTAATGATCACCTCATTGAAAACATTTAGAAGTTGGGAATGAAAGGGATTGGAACCGGGAGGTCTTTAACCAGGAAGAGAAAATTGCTTGCGAGAAGCAGAGGTGTCCAAAAAGAGCAATGGAGAGGAATTGGAACCATTTGTAGATACGCTGGAGCAAAAGCTACAAAAAGAGCTTGATTTAGTTCTAAATCAAAAAGAAATGGTGTGACATCAGAAATCTTGAGCAGACTGGATTAAAGATGATGATAAAAATATCAGATTTTATCATATTAAAACCATTGTCAGACGACGAGCTGGTAGAGTCTCAATGATAAGAAATGAAGAAGGAAAGTAGATTGAGGATGAAAATATGGTCCAAGCCACTATTGCGAATCACTTCAAAAATCCTTTTACATCTCAGGGTATTTGTCATCAAAGACTTCAGACTGCCACCTTTTAATCCACCATAAGGGTGGTGGACATTCAGCATCTTACAGCTCCAGTGTCAACAAAGGAAATTTATGAAGCCATTTTTGGCATGGGCCTATTGAATGCCCAGGTGAGGATGGATTATCAGCTATTTTCTTTCAAAGGAATTGGGATTGTGTAGGATCAACAATGATGCAATATGTGAGACAAGTGTTTGAAGGCGAAGAAGATGTTGCTAAAATGAATCTGATAGCTCTCATCCCTAAAATAAAGAAATCGAAATTTTTTAATTAATTTTATCTAAATTTTAAATTTTAAACTCTTATAAATTAAAAAGAATTCTTCATTGTATGAGGTCACCTAATCAAGTAAATTTTATTCTTAGAATTATTATTAATGAGAATATTATTCTAGTTGGTGTGATTATCCTTTCTATGAAAAAGAAAAAGATTAGCAGAGAAATAATGGCTATTAAAATTGATTTGAAAAAAATTTATGATAAAATTGACTAGGGCATTTTGAGACATACCTTGGAGGAGATGGGCCTCCCGTCACTCCTGACAAGACTTACTGATGATTGTGTAACCTCACCCACAGTGAACATTTTGTGGAAAGGAAGTAAAACACGAAGCTTTAATCCAAGACAAGGGAGTAGATAAGAAGATCCGATTTTACCTTATCTCTTTGTTTTTTGTATGGAGAAACTCAGTCATCCTATACAAGATACTATGAATTCAAAAAAATGGAAAGCTGTGCAGATTGGGAGAGATGGACCAAAAATCTCTCATAGATGATCTATTATTATTTGCTGACGCTTCTGTGCAATAGATGAGGGTGATAGCTCAAACCTTAGAAGCTTTTTGTGTAGCGTCTGGGCAAAAAATAAACAAATCAAAATCTAGAATCTACTTCTCAGGAAATGTTTCTTCTGAATCTGCAAAATCTATTGTCGATGTTGCTGGATTTCAAATTACTGACAATATTGGTCAATATTTGGGCATATGCTTAACGCCTAAAGAGAGAGGAAAGAAAAGATACGCCAATGTGTAAGATAGAATCAGAGAAAAATTAGCAGGATGGCAAGCCTGTTGTTTATCCATGGCTGGCAGAATTACCCTTGCTAAATCTGTTCTGAGTGCAACACCCCTTTATCAGATGCATGCTGATCGTTTTCCAGAGGGTGTTTGTAAAGAAATTGAAAAATATCAACGTGCTTTCATTTGGGGACATAAAGTGAATAGGAGAATGGCCAGTCCAATATCACGAGAAAAAATTTGTCAACCAAAAGATAGGGGAGGACTGGGTCTTAGAAATTTACAAAAAATGAATTATGCTTGTCTATTAAAACCGGAATGGAGAATTCGCACAAAGGAGGATGCTTCATGGATTAAAGTCCTTCGTGGCAACTATGGTCACAGGGGCACTTGGCCAGGTAAAATATATAGCAGACCCTATGATTCTAAATTATAGAGATCTATTGTTCAGTCATGGCCCAATGGTTAAAGCTAACATTCAATGGGAAATAAGAGATGGAAATAAAATTAAATTCTGGTTCGATCAGTGGCTTCCAGACCAATGCCCCCTTATTCATGAAGCCAAGGAGCCAATATTTGATGACTTGATTGATATAAAAATCATTGAATTTGTTGTTGATAATCAGGGTTGGGATTGGGCAACTCTTTATTCCCTGTTGCCTTCTGATGTGGTTTCCAAAATCAAAAACATTTTTCCTCCAAGAAAAGATATTGGAAGTGATAAATTTCAATGGAAGTTTAGTCCAGACGGTCGATTTTCTGTCTGTAATACTTATCAGTCTTTGGCAGGGATACACTGGAATGAAAAAAATACGAAGGATTCCAGTTCCAAATCGCATATGCATTTTTATCTGGCAAGTAACTCATGGTAGATTATTAACTAAAAGCTATACTAGCAGATGGAATTATGGTGATCCTAATTGTCTTTGGTGTAATCAAATTGAAGAGACAACACTTCATAGTCTTCGGGATTGCAAAAAAGCTCAGCAATTATGAAGATTTTTAGTCCAACCTTCTTGTCTGGGGAATTTCTACGGCTGGTCTTTGGAAGATTGGATGGTTAAAAGTCCTTCCACAGACGTGGGTGTGAAGGAGGATGGCAACTGGAGTATAATGTGGGCAGTCACTTGTTGGTTTATTTGGAAATGGAGAAATCTAGCAGTTCATGACCATGATTTCGCTTGGCCAGAGAATGTCATTCATGTTATTAGCAGGTATGTGAACCAAATTTAAGACGCCTCCAAACAGGTTTCAAAGACAAAACTGAACACAAAGGAGATAAGACTCCTTCATTGGCAGTTGTCGAAATTGGGATAATTTAAATTAAACACTGATGGAGCTAGGAAGGAGGATGGAGAGTGCAGATGTGGCGGATTAATTAGAGATGATAGAGGGATTTGGGAAACTGGATTTTTCAGATCTTGTGGGCAGGTTTCTGCATTCCAGGCTGAAAGTTAGGCTCCGCATCTGGGCCTAAATTTAGCCAAAGAAACAGGATGAAATAAGATTCAAGTGGAGATTCGAAAGCTCTTTTGTCTCCAAATCTCCTAAACTCTGAACCTTAAACTTTTTTCCTGCAGAATTGCATACGTTGCTTCTGGCAGATTCAATGCAGCTGGCCTTTCCGAGAGACATTTTAGTGTAATTTCTTTCTCTTCTTTTGGGACCTTGGGGCCCCATTGTATCGCCCCAAAAAAAAAAAAAAAAAAGAGCTATAAGGGTGCTGCACACGAGAGGAGAGTAAAGAGTATGTTTCTGTAACCTATATATCAAATTAGACCATTAGATTAGCCATAGCATTATATCGGCGATGATTGTTTATAAGGATATAATCATCCAAACTGTATTCCACTGCATTTATCTTTCTTTCCTTTACTCTCATTTGTCTTCCTTTGGACTTCCAGCATCCATCGGCAAAAGCTTACAATGTGATAAGCAGCCAATTGCTTACGAGCATCGGTTGGCAAACATCAAATATTCTCAATTGTCACTTTAAATAAGTAAGCATCAGGATGAGATAAAAGATCCACTTACTTACGAGCTCTTGACACAATGCACAATGTCGCAAACAGCCAAATATGATTTTGATTCGGAAAAGAGTAATTAGACACCTGATTGTGCTCTGCAACAAGCCTAGACTCCAATGCCTAAAAGAGCGAGGAGCTGGCAATGCCTCCCAACATTTAAACTCTGTATTCAGGAGAGTCTTTGGTGATGCAGCTCAAAATATAAGTTACGCAGTAAGTGGCACAAGCCCTTCTCCGGCCACTGAATTTGAGATGAGAATTATGTAGTCAAGAAATGATATAATTTGCTGGAAATGACCATTTGTAGAAGCAGATAATCTTACTGTTTATCAGCTAGAGATCTAACGATAGTTTCAATATCCAAGCAGTATAAAGAATCCAAAGCCAGCAACAGAAAGTACCAAATCTTCCCTTTTCGATATCCATACATACTGACTAAAACAATGGTAGACATTTGGACCCTGCACCCATTCCCCAAACCACCCACAGATAATCCATTGGAGCGGAGTAAGGAAACACCAACAATTCAAAGATTACATTCACTGATAGTCTCCTCCAATCCAAGCATATTGAATACCATTGACAATAAAATATTTTCCACAATATGTACAATTGGCGTGGATTGAAACCAAACATATCATTATCGAGGAATATTACAGAAGTCACTGTCTCAGTTTAATGTCAAAATTGGCCAAAATCCTCTAGTTCTTGCTTTGAACTGCACCTCTTTCTTGAAAGCAATAGTGAAGAATGGAATCATAGCTTTTCAGTACTAGGGCATGCATGTATCCTAATATACAAATAAAAAAGAACAGTAGCCAGAGTAAATAAGTAACTACTACAATTCACAAGCACATAATTGAACTGTGTGCTAACCCTAAGATATATATACATAGAAAGCATTAGATTCATTGATAACAGTAATGGAAACACGGATAGATGGTGACGGTGGGAGAAAATCAAAGAAACTAGAAAGGTAAAACAGAGACTGAAGTCACAGATAGGATAGATACTCACGGAGATACAGATGAAAGAAGACTTCGAAAAGACTTGAAGTCCGACTCACGGGGACTGCTGCGGCAAGACATCGGAACATCCCATTCAACCAAAAATCCCAAAACCTCATAGGGATGGAGCACCGACATTATTTGATACATATAGTAAAACGTAACGATAATACAACAACAAGCAAAATCTTCTACAAAACACTATCCCCCACAACACAAGCAAATCCGAATACTATCTGAACTTGAATTTCATGACATTGCAAGCAGAAGCTGATGGGAATTACAATTTGTACCAGGCAGGCCTACTTTGATCTAGTTCTTAAATCTCTTAACGTCGTCAAGGGCAGCATCCCTAAACAAAGTAATGTCCACACCCCCACACACCATGTCATAACCACGCTTCTTGAGCTCAACAGGGCCGTCATGGGGCATAGCGAAACCAGCCAAATAGGGCCTAATCCCAGTCCCATCGTCATATTCACTCTTCAACTCTAACACCGATTTTTCCGCCATTCTGAGCATCTGCTTCACGCTCTCATTCCCCGGTTGGGTCAAGTAACCCATGCTTGCGCTGAGATCCAGTGGTCCCAACATAATGCAATCCACCCCATCCACGGTAGCTATGTCTTTGACTCTCTTTACGGCCTCCACCGACTCAACTTGGCACATTATCAACAACTCATCCTCGCATTTAGCCAAGTAATTTTGGTCCAACCCGTAGTTGGATGCTCTCACTGCAGGATGAGCCGCTCCCCTCACGCCTTTGGGTGGGTATCGACTGTACAGCACTGCATCACGGGCTGATTCCGGGTCGTTCACCATGGGATACATGAGGCCCTGTGGGCCTATATCCAGGGCTTTCTTGGCCCATGCTGCGGAATTCTCTGGAAGCCTGATGATAGCCGGCGTTTGCGTGGCGGCCAAGGCGTGAAGACAGGCTAGGGCGTTGGGGATGTCGCCATGGCCGTGTTCCATGTCGATTACCACGAAGTCATAGCCCGCATGGCCAGCGATCTCCGCCAAGGTGGGAGAGAAGCTCGCCATGAAGAGCCCGTAGAGGGTTTCTTCACCACTGCGAAGGCGAGCTTTTAGTGATTTGGTGGTGGCTGCTGATGCCATGGTTGGGTTTCACTTTTCGCTGTTGTCTGTGCCTCTAACCCTATCTTAACTAGTGCTTCATCAAATAGACGCAATTCAACCAGGGCAGGCTGTATCTGATACACAGACGTTTGTGCGTTTCAGGTGGCTCCAACGAATTTTCAGCAGTTGAAAAAGTGCACCTTTTTTTTTTTTCATAAGTAGTAATTTTTGAGTATCATAATTTAATAAATATCATAATTTTAATAAATTTTATTTTATAAAAATAAAATGAGTAAATCAGTATTTTAATAAAATTGGGTGCATGCTTTCGATTATCTGAATACTTAGTATTTAGTTAGAGAAGACTAAAGAGAGGAATTTTAATTAAAATATTTTATTTTATTTAAATTTTTAAAGGAGAGGGAAGAAGAAAGAAGGTTCAAATTTTTTTTTTATTTTGTTTCTTACTAAGAATAAAAGAATTTAAAAAAATTTATTAAAAATTTTAAATTATAATATTTAAATCATTATTAATAATTTGTTAATATTAAAATTACTTTTATTTTTATAATTTAATAAGTATTTTTTTAAAAAAAATCATATATTATTTTTAATTAAAATTTCTCTCCTTTTATTAAAAAAGGAGAGGGTCCTTATAGTAAATCAAATAAAATATTTTTTTCGTTCCCCTCCATCCTCCTTTATTTAAACCAAACATAAGTGACACCTTAACTAAAACTATTATTTTGAAAAAAAAGAGAAAAAAATAGCATATGGCGTTTTTATTATAAATCTTTTAATAACATAATCAAAATAAAAATATATTATTTCATGCCAAATTTTGTATTTTATATAAAAATATTTTTCTTGACATGAAAGATCACTTAGTTCAGTTCTTACTCAAATAGTTAAATGATCTATTTTAAATTTATTTTTAGACTTATTTTCTGAAAAAATATACAAGTCTTTTTTATCGACATAATACCTATATGTTTTGTTGCATTCTTCTAATTATTCGAAGGACTTTAGGAGAAACATTACACAGTCTCTTAAAAGCACCTGAACAAGACGGATTTTTGCCCCCCCCCCCCCCCCCCCACCCTAAACCCTAAACATTTATAATTATAGTTACGTCTTAGTTAATTTATAATGTGACTATAATTTTTAAAATTCAATTTATGTTTAAATATTACAAAAACTTAAAAAATTCTAATTTTAATTTCAAAAACCTAATAAACAAAAAGAATTTTTTAATTTTATTCGGATACTTCAAGCCTGTTTGAGCAATATGTTTATAAAGACTAATACTTAACCATTTAAAAGTTATTATATGTGTGATTATTTGAAATGACTATTATTTCTCCTTCTAACAAATAAATTGCAAAATCCAACTTGAACTGAAATTCTCTTTATTCGTCTAAAAAAAAAAATTCTCTTTATTCTATTATAGATTATTTTCTTCTAAATTCCACATTCCAACCCATAACATCAATTAAAAAGTAAAACAACGATTGAATTCCTTTTCGAGAAATTTTGCTTATAGTATAAGCACTCGAATTCCTTTCATTTGGAAATATGTACATGCATTTACTCTTTTCAACAAAAGCTCAAAAGTGCTTTTATTATAAAGTAAATTTTTTCTTAAAAAAAAACTATACATTTTAGAAGTTTGCTCCTAAAACATTTATTTTTCCTCACAAAATAACCATTTTTCACAAATCAAAAAATATCCAAACAATTATTCTGGTAGAAAAAACCAAATCTATACATAGCTCTTGCAGGAGTAGTAACAATAATAATAATAAAATTATAGTCCAATATGTAGGAATATTGTTACCAGGGGTTATATCCCGATAGCTTACTTTGACAACTCATAACGAATTTCATCTGCAAACTTGGTAGGTTGCAGCCTCACACAGCAGACTACAAGCTCATTTACATCTTAATTTGAATGAAAGAAAGAATGAGATTAACCTTGACGGACCATCATTTTGCTTATTTGCACTTGCTGGGCAGATCTTCGCAGAAGCTTATTGAACACAAGGCATGTTAGATCTGGACGATATATTACTCATGAACCATTATCAATATGCATGAAAACAATTCCCCATCAGCAGAGAGAAAGAATGAATATTCAGCATATAGTTTATCAGTCTTGCCTGAATGTACATGCACTTCATTAAAGAAAATAAGAATTCATCAGCTTTCATGCAACTTCCTCCCCTCTATCCCCATTTTGTTCCGAACCAGAGAGAGCAGTTAGCTGTTGTTGCAACTGTTTAAAACGATAAAAGTTCATCTATTAGTTTTACTGCAACCTTTAAACTCTTCAATGTTTAAAATGATTTCTGGGACGTCATCTTACTGCTAAGTGCTAACCAGATGGCTTAAGAATCATAATACAAGTCAAGCAAAAGGCCAACTTCTCAAAAATAAAACAAGTAACTGAGGTTGACTGGATACAAAAATCCTACAGAAGCTTACCTGAATGTACTTTAACTTCTCCGCAGTCAATTCATCTGTCAAATTGATCATCCTGTGACAGAAGTGAGACAGAGAGGGTGCAGAAAGATGGGGTTAAATAAGTTATTAACTCAGGAAGTACTAACCCAAACTGATATAACTAACCTGGTCTGAAGTTCTGATATTTTAACAAGCAGCAGACGCTCCCTCTCTGAAGCTGCTGAATCCACCTATAAACCACTCAAATATCAAGATCATTAAAAATCATGCATGTATTCCACAGGATTATGCAACAAAAGCAGAGGTGTCTAGTACTTTGAAGAAACTTATAGCACAATAGTTAAAAAGTAATTAAGCAGACAAGGGAAAGGGATACATCATATGACAAATTACTCACACTTCCATTGTTCTCTGAGCTACCAGGTAGTGGTGCAAACTTTCCATTCTGAGAAGCTGAAAACATTGAGTGACTCACTATAACATTCGATATCATACATATCAAATTTCCTAAGCATAACCAATGAAAATCCTTCACTCACCATCAACAGCCTCAGCAGGTTGCAAGTTGTTCAACAGATTCATTATAAGATCCTGACATGAAAATAGACTTCCTAATTAGAATATAATTCAGCAAAGGTACATTTAAGTTGGAACAAACTTGCAACAGGCACAAGAAAATTATAAATTACTACTTTAGTTTCCCTCACCTTCTGAATAGATGTCTGCTGGAAAAGATTCTGAAGGTGAGGCATGAGAGGTGATGCAGGAATATTGATATTGGCAGAATCTTTTGGGGACTGACCAATTGGCTGAAGAGAATAAGATAAGATTCAAAGGAAGACAAACAATCCTTATACATGAAATAATGAAGTATACATCCTAGATGCTTTGCAACTACAGAATATTTACTTTTCCTTTTCGGCAACTAAAGATGCAGAAAAGTTGCAAAATACAAGTATAACTCAGTTTATTCAAGGATGGGACTATGGGAATAAACTGGACTGATATGTTTAGAGAAAATGGTGAATGTGCAAACCATTTGTTTGGAATCCAACATCCAATCACCAACACTGGCAGATTTCCGTAGTGGTGATCCCTAAATGTAACACAACAGAACATCAGACAAAAGGATGGACGGAACATAACTGTATAAATAATAAAGAATCATGTCATCAACCAACCTGTGAAGATCGGCGTCCAACTGAACTTATGGGAATATCCTATGGCACCACATCAAGTGAGTCAAAATTAAATTAGAGGATAAATTGATATAAGAATAAAGCATACCTTCACAAGATCTAAATTTTCCGACGTTACTGAGAATCGCCCTTTAATTTGCACTAGATTAGCTTTAGATTTGTCATCCAAAGAATCTCTGAATCCTACCAAGATTAAGGTGAACAAAATGAACTCCCAGAATTATAAGATGGTTGGGTTTAGGAAATACTAGCACTTGACAAATACACAAATAACTGTACAGTGCACATAGGGTAATTAATGTAAATACCTCCAGAAGACTTTATTGGAGCCGATAAACTATTTGCTGAAGCTCGGTTTGGAAGCATCAATGGACCACTAAAGCTTGGAGCTCGTCGGACTTCATGAATATTATTCTCACCTGATGGCTGATTTTCATTCTCAAACCTAGAAATAATAAAGAATTACATGTTTTATCAAGCAAAAGATCATGAAAGTTGAACAGGCCTATGTCTCCTACAAGCACCAAGTAAAAAACAGGAAATAAGTGCACAATCTTGCAGCCATTAATTCAAACTCTGAAGTACAAACTTACTATGATGTAAACCAAAAGGCTACTCAAGAAAGATAAAAGGGAGAAAGAGGATCCTCAAGCATTTATGTCTTTAGAAAGATAGACTTCGAGCTTACTTCAAAATGAATAAAATCAAATGTCAATATGTGTTAGGAACCGAGAAACATAACCAGAGAAATAACCAAGAAAAATGGAGGAAAAAAGGGAAGATTAATATTAACAGTAAGGGAAAAGGATTCTGAGTACAAGTATGGAGGTTCCTTGGGTAAGGACACTCTCCTCAGAGCCTAAACTCCGTCACAGAGCCACTACTCCTAAAACAACTTTTACAAAATTCTCAAAACGCCTTTCCTCAATCCACTCCATCCCCTTTTATTATTCCTACTTGCTGATGCTAGCTGTCCTCATAGTACTTTCCCTAGTAACTAACTCATGATTAACTTGCTGACCTGTCCTTGGTCCCTGTGATATTTCTTCCTAGTACAGACCTTCCAACCCTTTCTATCCCAGACTCCCAGACCCCTCAATGGGCCTCTCTAATTTCCCATATTCTCCTGTGGGACTAACAATACCTCTGCCCTCAGAAACAGCCTTGTCCTCAAGGCTTAAGGTAGAACACTGCCTCTGAATAGTGATAGCATTTCCTTTTAGCACCAACTGTAGATAGTATAGCAATAAGAACCCATGGAGATTTCTCTTTAATTTGTGCAGTTGATGGATGATCACTATGGAGTTCCGAGTGACAAAGACAGCCACCATTACATATTCCAGCTGAAACACAAGAGACTCCCTGAGGAGCCCTATAAGGAGACTGACCATTAGGATGGCAATAATTTCTGAGTGAATTTCCTGTAACACCCATGTCCCCTAATTCTTGATATAAAGCAGTCAATACAAGTTGAAGTTTCCCCAAATAACTGTGTCAGCTGCAATCCTCGCCAGGCGTTTCCTTGCTTCATGTATGTTCTGCTGCCTCAACACTAAAATGTCCAAAACCACAAAGAACACCAGTTGTCCCTCTAACTGCTATGAGAGAATTCATTACTCCATAAATTTGTCCAATTGAATCACGCAGCTGTGATTTATTCTCTGTGGACTTTACTGCTTCATTGTAATGAAGAGAAGCTTCTTTATAACTGCCAGCAGAATATTGCCCTCTAAACATCTCAGCAATTATAATAACGGAGCCTAGACAGCCAACACAGTGATGTCCAACTTGCTGATGCATTCTATCTCCTATCACTTTCCTTTCTCCAAAAATACATTCATTGATATAGAAAGCAAAATCGTCCATGTAAGTAAACAAATCAGTGTTCAGCATTAATCTTGAAAAGCTTAGTAACACCTTAGATGAAATGAAAAAAGAAGTGGGATCTTGGTCAATTAGATGGATGCCACAGAGAGAGAACAGCATTATGTACCAATCTTCATAAACTGACTGCCCAAAGAAGCCTGTAAAAGCTTCAAGATAGAACATGGTCAGGCCAAATGCTATATTCTTGTAAAAGAGATAGCATACCATTTGCCCAATTTTATTGTAACTGCAATGGCAGTGGGCTTCCAAAAGCTACTCCAAAAATCAAAATTGGGCAATGGCAAGGTCACTAGCCATCTCAACCCGTATATCTTCAATCCCACTGATACCAAACCTAATGACCGCATGAATCAGGCTGACATCATTTGCACCAGAACACATTACTAAAGTGTAAAGTGGTCTGCCCAGTTCCTTCTTTAACTAACCTTGTTAACACACAACAGCACATGCCAAAAGCACAATTAATAACCAATTCCAAAATCTGATTCTTCATTATATCATGTTCTAAAGCATATGTCACAGTTTTCCCATCAATAATTAAAGCAACTGCAGCTTGTGCACAATTACCAAGCATTGTGCACCAAAACAACCAGTGGGGCTTGAGAATTTTGCCATGGGGTCTGCACCTTGAATCGGTATTATGTGGGTGATTCTTTGAAACATGCCAGTCGAAGAACTCGATTGAGTTGGTCCCTTCTCTATGACATTCACCGAATTGAATGAGCTCCCTATATTGGTTCGAAACACACCGTTTTGATTACTACTCCCATTCCTTGAAAACACACCATTGTTATTCCGTCCTTCAGCCCCATAGATCAACCCAATCCTTCCTTTATTGGGCCCAATTGACCCAAATCGGCCCAAAAGTGTCTGAGTTTGGCTAGGATGCTGCTAGTGTGAAGGGTCGGCCAGGGATGATCATGAGTTGCATATTCATCCCCTTTGCCGCTTTCCAGAATTTCCTCAAAGCTCATTGTGGGGCGTTTCTTCTTTGAAACTAATTTCTTAGTGATGTCTGGCGGTTTCTTCCATCTTCCCACTGGTTTGTTCTTACTGGCGTGATTTTCAGAACAACCCACTGCATCTCAGTATGTCCTCTTGCTGCCGTATAAAATCGCTAGACCTTTTATATTGACCAATGAAAGTAGTCTCACACCCCCTTCTGTCATCTCTTGGATGGCATTAGGTATTGACTCTTCATTTGTAACCTCCGAAATAGGCTCTTCATCATCTTCCACTTCTTTGATGAAGCTGCATTTTAGCTTTCCATCCCCAACCATTGTAGATGCCTTAGATACTTCTTCAACTGCAACTTTAGTTTTAATCCGCTGCTTACATCCCTTAACGACTTGCTCAATTGTTTCCATTTCAACAACTGGCCAATTGGGTGGTAGTTTGATTGCCACACACCACATCCACAACTTCAACAAAATTCACTGGTCTTTTAGTTTTTCTAAATTTCTCTGATCATCTTCGCTCAAATTTGTGATTACCTTCCATGGAGCTCCTCGTTCTGCTGCAAAGGCCATGATAGACTCTATTTCTTTCTCCAAAGATTCCAGCTCAACATCTATAGTCGCGGGGTATTAGATCCGGCAGGTTGGACCAATTGTTAGGAACTAAGAAACAGAACCAGAGAAATAACCAAGAAGAATGGAGGGAAAAAGGGAAGATTAATATTAACAGTAAGGGAAAAGGATTCTGAGTACAAGTATGGAGGTTCCTTGGGTAAGGACACTCTCCCCCAGAGCCTAAACTCTGTCACAGAGCTACTGCTCCAAAAACAACGTTTACAAAATTCTCAAAACGCCTCTCCTCACTCCACTCCATCCCCTTTTATTATTCCTACTTGCTTATGCTAGATGTACTCATAGTGCTTTCCCTAGTAACTAACTCATGATTTACCTGCTGACCTGTCCTTGGTCCCCCATGATATTTCTTCCTAGTACAGATCTTCCACCCCTTTCAACCCCAGATCTTCCACCCCTTTCAACCCCAGACCCCTAAATAGGCCTCTCTAATTTCCCATATTCTCCTGTGGGCCTAACAATATGTCACTAAATATTATTAATTTTCATTATTGTTACCAATACTCCCTACTTTTTTTCCATCAACTATATATATGATAGATGAATTATTTTTCACATCAGTAGCAGTAATCCAGCATGAAAAACATACTCAAAACATTCATTAAAGTTTCATCCTTGTTCTCAGATCATCTTTATTCCTTCCACATGATGGTAAATTACCTTAACAAGACAACCTAGAAATCCAAAATCCCAGGCATCACTTAGCTCAATAATCCTTCTTCCCATAATGTTCAAGTGAAATACTATCTAGCCAATAAAAAATATATTTAATCAGAAAAATGATGGATTGAAACAATTAATAATGTTACATAGGAAATATAGAAATAGTAAATCAATTTTCTTCAAATTTTGTCCATGATGATGAGAAATCAGTTATCTCAATTTTCTGGCCCCAGCACTTCAACAATCTAACTGAGCTTATTAAGCTTCCCAGTTCCATCTGCGAGGGTAAGATGGAAAGCATCTCAAAAGCACAAGTTTGATATATAATAATCAGTCCTATGATTACTCCAGAGTATCATATGTGGAAAATAAACAGGTAATCAGATGTTTATTTATTTTTTAAAAGAACCATATTAACCTGCCATTTCAAATCTTTCCTCAACTATATGAATATAATCAAAGATATACTACAAAAATATGATGTACCTTTCAGACATACGCCCTCTTTCTGATAAAGAATGACCTACAACAGCACCTGGCACCAATGGCCCACTCTGGGTTTGCCAACTTTTCACTGATTGAGTTCTAATTTTGCTTGTTCCCATTTCCTTCTCTGAGATACGTGCTGTTGCCTCAGTAATTGATCCATTTCTCTTCCAAAGATTATTTTTGGGGCATCCAGAATCCCAGAAATCACTTTCAACAATCTTTCCCTTCTTATTCAAGCACTCACTTTCTTGTATGTCATTACCAGTTAGTTGTGATGTGAAATCATCCTGCGGTGTTTTGTCCGATTTCTTTTTCTCCACACCAGAGTGGCAATCAGTTGCATCCTGTCAAGACAAGCACCAAAGATGGGGATCAATTAATTAGCAGTAAAGAATGAAGAACAGATGAAACAACTGGAATTCATTAATAAGGTCCTTCATAGAACCTTATAATTGGTAACGAATCTGTTTTCATCTTCTTCTCTCATCTCCACAATATCATCAACATCCCCCATCTTGCAAAATAAGAAGACATCGGTTCTGACTAAACAAAAGAAATTAATCAGTCAAGCAAATAAAATCTGAAAACATAATAATCCATACCAATGAAGCTTGGGCTTTTAGATCATCAATATCGAAGTTCCATGCACTAACTCCTCGCTGGTATTCACTCTGAAAAGGGATATACATAAGTAAATTAGTTTTAGTTATAGAAGTAGGATGTCCCTTTTAACCTTTATTATAAAATTAACCTTTAAAAGGTCAAGATCCAAGAGAGGAAAAAAGTTTTTTGTTAATCTTATTTGAAAGTATGTTGTTTTCGTCATTTGAGGAAGGGGGAAGGAAGACCAATTATGAAAGGAAAAAAACCTACCATTTAAAATCTAGATTACGAAACCAATTTTACAAATCTTCAAGTTCCTCTTTTCAGATCAAATTGACAATTGATTGGAAATATGATTAACAAGATATCTGCCATTCCAAGTACTAACTGCACTTTCTCCCAGAATTGAACCAACCAAACTCACTACCGCTAAGGTTTCACATGAAGCAGAAAACCAACATCAACAACCAGAGAAAAGAAAAAAGAACTTTGGTTGCATCAGTTATATATCTATATAAATGTTCCTAGGAATTAATGATCATATGACATTGTGGATATATTATAAATTTGAGTATTAGCTTTTACCTGTGATATTGCTTCTTGTTCCGCAGAAGGCATTTTCTTCAGTGCTAACTGAGCTGCATCTTTAAGCTGCAGAATTTTGTCAAGTCAAGTCAAGCAATACTAGGACAAGAGAAATCACCGAACCCACAACAAAGTATATGTGAGAGCAAACCTGGAGAGCTTTTACACGATTCCAGAGGGGTGGTAAGTCAGCAAATAATTTCTTCACAGAAAGTTCAGGAGGCTTAGCATGTTTGAAGAATGAGTGTTTCAATAACTTCTCCACTGATGGCCTCTTTGTTTGATCTTTCACCAGGCACATGGCTACCATTTCCTTAAAAGACTGATAACAACTGGAAATACTTTAATTAAACTACTACGGCCCAATAAACACATTAGAAAATAGCAATTAGATCTTAACCCCTTGTCATTGTCACCTTATATATCAGGACTACCAAACCAAATTAAAGAAGAAATATAAAAATGGTGTGTCTTGTGTAACAATCTAGTCAGAAAGAACAATGATACCTTGGAAAATTTTTTGTCACGATCATAATCAAGTCCAGGAGGGGCATTTTGTATGGTCATTAGAAGAACCTATTCATAAAATAGAAAGTAAGTCATCATCCTATGTTATGAGCTATGTTACAAAAAAGAGAATAAAAGGATTTCCAACAAGTGGCCAAATATTGTTGTTAAAAGCCCATGAGAAGTAAATACCTTCATTGGCGGATATTTTGAAAAAGGTGCATGACCATGAGCCAACTCCAGTGCCGTAATTCCAAAAGACCAAATATCAGCCCTGTCCAACATTCATGCAATAGAGAATCTTAGCAACCAGAGCCAATAATTCAATCAAGACAACAAGACAAAAGATGTTCCACAGTTAAATGATTAAGTGAATGAGAAAGAATTGCTCCTAAGGGGAAAGTCTATTAAGTAACATCCACGCATGGATCTACAACTTGGCAAATTTGCATTCCAATCCTAAGATTCCACTCATGCCAATATCTATATAAGCAATGCATAAATCCTTTCAGTGAAGACTATCATACCTAGACTACTATAGCACAAACCAAATGTTTAGAGTTGGCACTGTCATAAATAGCAAAGTGATTTCGTTGAGGCTTATTAGATAGCAATAAGTGCATGTGACACTCAAATCAAGCTAAAACTCTATGGGGAAAACAAAAAAGTTGCATGCTTAACACATACAAGGGTCTTTTTTTTTTTGGATTCCATTTATTACATCAAGAATCAGGTGTATGACTCACTTGGAATTATAGCCACTTCCTGGTTGCAGTACCTCTGGAGCCATCCTGCAACAGAAAGGGAAGAAGACATGTGTAAAACAACAAATATTAGAGAGAGAGAGAGAGAGAGAGAGAGCAGGAAACATCACAAAAAGACAACAAGATACGGAATTTATCATTAGAAAAAGATAGTGCCAAAGTAGAACTTTGACAGCATAGATTACCAGCAAGGAGTCCCCACAAAAGTGTTTCTTGAACGCTGTCTATCACCTGTATCAAACATGCAAGCTGAAACACCAAAGTCAGCAAGCTTTACAACCCCATTATTATCGAGTAATATGTTTCCAGCCTGTAACCACAAAAATAAAAAGATAATAAAAGAAAGAGAAATTGTATCACAGGTTTGACAATACAAGGAAAAGGAGTCATCATCTGAAAGGGAGCAACATGGCAATGTTGGACTACATTAATGATTTACCTTAACATCACGATGAATATGCCCTTGTTGATGAAGGTACTCCAATGCCTTAAGAGTTTCTTTTAGGATAGATCCAATAGCCACCTCTTCAAATCCATTAGGATATGCTATCTTCATAAGGTGCAAACAAGAACCCTCAGCCATGAAAGGCATGACCACCCAAAGGTTTTGTTCGACAACAAATGAACAATATGCCTTTACAACATTAGGGTGATCGATCAAACTCATAGTTTGAGCCTCTCTACGTATGTCATCCTGTTAAGTTCCACAATTCAACAAACAAAGCAACAAAAGGAAAAAGAACAAGGCCCATGAACAGAACAGTCAAGATAAAAAAAATTAAACTGGCCATGTATGTAATAACCTCAACAGCAGAAAAAAAAATAAACATATTAAAACACAGAATCTTGATGGGATCTTTCGTAAATATGGATAAATAAAGGTTAAATTATTTCACAGGTCCCTATAGTTAAGCCAAGTTTTCAAGTAGATTTTTATAGTTTAAAATCATATAAGAAGGTCCTTACAGTTTCCTATGTTTATGCCTTAGATTCCTACTGTCACTCCCCGTTATGATGTCATATGAACGTAAAGACTTACCTGCAATGCAAGTAGGTCCCTAAAGTTTCAAACAGTATTTAACTAAGTCTTTATAGTTTGATATAATAATACTAAAGTTCCTATAGTAATTATAAGGACCGACTTATAGTTAGCTATGTAAAGCATTTTTATATGGCGTCATAACGGGAAGTGACAATAAAGACTTAAGACATAAACAACAAAAACCATAAGGACTTAACTTATACGGTTTTAAACTATAAGAAACCACTTAAAAACTCAATCTAATTATAGGGACTTACGAAATAATTTAAGCATAAATAAATAAACAAATACATAACACAATTTTGAGCCTTAAGCTATCTATCTCTAACACTTACTTTTCTTCTTTTTACATGTCCCATGGAGATGCAAAAGATATATTGATAAACAAAACTAGTTCATACAAAGATGCTTGAATCAGCATGGTGGAGTAATCATGTTCTTAAAATGCAAACCACCAGTGTTGCAGGCCATGCAACAATCTACACGATTTGTCATCCCCCATCTCAAATTTGAAAGCGTATATACACACACACTCACATGTAATGGTATACTTGTGTGTGTGTGTGTGTGTGTGTGTTTGCCAACTTTTAAAGAAGTGGTGCATCACCATGATCAGTAGATCTTTCTTTTTTAATACATGGATCTATTTTCCATCTCCAGTATGCAGCAAGTCCGGACAGTCTTGCAATGTGCTTGGGCTTCTCTTTTTTTAATGTTTTTGGAGGATATCTTATGTTCCCCCTAATTGTACTTGGCCTCTTTTCACTCAAATATAATTTATGTTTCCGTTTGACTACCTATATAAATTACATTGAGAAGCAAAAAAGATCAAGGGGAGAACTGGTGTGAGATAATTAGATAGAAGACAAGTGGATAATGTAGAAGACTTATAATTAGACCAAAAATGAATGCCATGGTGAAGGAATAAGGGTTGGCAATAGATTCCAGGTAGGGCTTTTTTTGCAATTAACCCAGAACAGTTTGGCTCATGCTTGAGTCAAGTTGAGTTACTAAAATCCAATTCAACTTTGGTACAAATTGGGTAACGTTAATGTAAGATGTGAATTTCCAGGAGTTAGAGATACTGTGAGTTCTTCATCCTCTATTCTATTCTTACTAATTATGTTAAGCACGCAAATCCAAGGGAAAATTTTTTAGACATAATCACTAACAACCAACCGCTTGAAGTTTCTTACAACCATTATTACTAACAAAACCGGTCCACATGACACCTAAAGCAAGCAAAACTCTTAGAAAACTATTTCTAACATACTCAGTAACAACCAAACACCTATCCAGCTTCTTAAAATGGTATAATCGATGAAAACATGATATAACTTCACACTTTATCTAAGTAATCTTCATTAGATTCCATACTTGATTTTTTTTTTTTTTTTTCTGGCTTGCTTGCTCTGCTTCAGTGTACACATTCGATTTTCAATTAAGTTTTACGTTCCTTTTTTATGAATTAGTTTTATTCATATACATTCTTAGCTCCCTTTTATAACTAGCTTCCCTTTTCCCCCACCTCGGTGAGAAGAGGTAATCGCCTTTAGGGGTTGCAGTAGCATATATCAGCTCACCCAATCAACTGCCCGTGGCGTTAAAATTTGCCCGAAATAAACTTGCCCAGAATAGAGTGCGCACCTGAATTGAATTATCCTATCCCAATAAGGAAAATGAAACATCTTCCAGATTTCAAACTTGGTCTTATCTAATAGTTAAGCTCATTGTCTCACTTCGAATACAACGACACTACAACAAAACGCTAACATGTTCACGTTTCATTTTAATCACTGAATTGATTGATAAAAAGTCCCTGTAAATCTAAACTGAAGGAGATCGAGCTCGAAAGGAAAAAGAAAATAGATTTAAAAAGAGAAGGGAAGTTGGGGGAGCAAACCAGATTACTATTGCAGCGATCGAGATCCAAACACTTGACAGCGACGACTTCATTGAAAGGGAGATAGTTCGCGCGGTAAACGGTGGCGCTGGCACCGTAACCGACCTCTTCGAGAAGCCTGTAGTCAGCAGAAGAAGCAGAATAAGTTCTATGATTGGCTCCCATATTGCCCTAAATTCGTGACGCAAAACTGTTAAACCGATCCCTCCGCGTATTTTGAGGGATCACTGTTACTAAAGACTGCAACTGCACTATCTCTGTGTCTGTAAAAGCCTCTTAGTTACATAGTGTCTGAACTGAATAATAAATCCAGTCGTTGACCGCCATGAGAAACGATGTAGAGCGAAGAAGAACTAGCTTAGCTCGGACAGGGACAAAGGGCAGGGGGTCTATGTGCCGACGTGTCGCCGGTTGCTCGATGGTGAAGATATTGACACGTGGGAAGGTTTTCACGAGGGCCGACTGAAACCCTCAACTCGACCCTGGCTCACTTTTACTAATTTCTGGACAAACAAAAAATGAAAATAATAACAAATATTATTATTTTTATATTTATAATTTTATTTTTATTTAATATTTATAATATAAATTATAAATAAAAAAAAAAGTTACCCCAACAGTTTTTCCTTTTCAATTTTTGGCTAGCAGTGGAATTGCCTCTTGGGAGAGGGATTTGAATATCCTACAATTTTTTATTCCTGACTTTTACCCTATCTTACATTTAAAGCGAGTTAAATTTTGGAAGAGCAGTGAAACAAGGCAACCCGTGGGAGTATGTCCATCAAGGTTAGATGGCAACGGCTAGAGGTTTGTCAGTGAGCATGATGATTGGAATCATGTGCCGCGTGATAGCCATGAAGCTGAACCTCACAACTGGAATGGTTCCTAATCTCAATATCTCGATTGCTCCCATTGCTTTTGTGTTTGTCCGGAGCGGGTCGAAAGTGCTCCACAAGGCTGGTTTTGTATCCTAGCCCTTCGCCCGCCGAGAGAACACCATCATACAAACTTGTACTGTTGCATGCTACAGCATTGCTGTTGAAGGAAGATTTGCTTCTTATCCGTTGGGACTAAACCGGAAGACCCATGACTATGAGTTGTCAGCAGTCGGCACAGAGGGTAATTAACAATCCAACCCGTGTCAAACAACCTGGAATTTCCTGGATGACTGCCCTCCTTTTTGCTGTTCGCTTTGTTGGCCTCTTCATCTTGATTCCACTAAGAAAGGTAATTCACACAGATACAGTACCATCCCTTCAATATATTCTTCTTTTCTAACATTACTCCATCAACTTCTTAGATTCGATTTCTACAATTCGTTGAAGAAAGTTAATTGTTACTTATTAAGTCTAATTAAGTATGCCACAGAGGGCTCACTCATAGAGCTGCACCTGATCTACAGTCCATGATAGTTTACCTCAAACAAACATGTCCCAGTGGCTTGGCAACAGCAGTTCTCATAAACGGTTACCATACTCACGGGGACAAAATGGCCAAGTACACAGCTCAGTCAGTCATCCTTTATCTACTGCAATTACATATGGAAACCAAAAACTCATCAACCTCCACACAACTAACATAGCGGGAAGCAAGTGCTTGGCTTCATGAAGTACTTTCTCAGTTTCTTATTCGGTTTATTTAAGTGGTTCTTCTCAGGGATAGAGGATTGTGGATTCGCCCTGTTCCCTACGGTTTGTTTTGCAAGCTAGGAGGCAAATGTATATATTTTTTTTTTCAACAATATTCCCTTGGAAAGGATGCTTCAACGAGCTCCGACTGCCACTAATTAATTTATCCAAATTAATGACCGTACATACGTTTGGCAGGTTCTATTTCGATTTTAGCATGTTTTTGTGGGATCAGATATGATTTGCTCCTACATGGTGAATTTGTCTTTGCTTCTTCGACCCGTGTTGTCTTTTGGAGTAATGTGGCCGCTCGTTGATCGGCTTCAAGGAGATTGATTCCCTACAACTTTCGAACAAAAGTAACATGAAGGGTTTTATACTGTTACAAGGTCTGCCTTCTTCCCCCCGTCTTAAAGAGAGAGGAGAAAAAAACAAAAGGAGAAGAAAGTTTACTTGTAGTTTTTGATATGATTCAAATCGGAAAACACAAGAAAATGGATCGAGATTTTGGATTGGAGGGAGCTTCCAGCGGGTTCTCTCTATGTATTTAGTTCATGATTTTAGAATGCCTACATAATATGACACTCGGCCCTCATATAGATTTGGGTGACCTAAACAACTTCTCTAACAGACTTCTAACTAGACCTAAGGCTACTGCCGGAAATTGATTGTGAGCTCCTCCCACATCCTGGCTCAATAAGTTTTTACAGAGAGAAAATGGAAGAGTGAGAATGTGAGACAGTGTACAAAGATTATGTAGAGTTTACGTGTGTATCTATAGTTACTTAATTACTGCCATCTGGCAGAGGTAACAAACTTACATCACGCACACTCAAATGGTGTTGTTCTACTAACTTGGACACGCACAACAATCGAACAAACTGATCACATCGATTTCCACCCACCTTACTTCTAAATTCCACACATATCAACCCCCTCCCCTAAAGCATCCTTGTCCTCAAGGATTAATTGGCACTATTAATTATGGATTCTGCTTCATTGCTTTTCCTGCTATGTAACACTCTAAAAAGGTCATTGATAGCCTCACTGATGCAAATTTGGCAAGATTTTCAGTTTGAGGTGAGGGACGTATTTCAAGTTCTATTATCCAAGGCCAGGTATGATCTGATAGTATCAATGAGCAATAGTACATTGCTGGCTGAGGGTGGTTGATACTCGAAATTTTGGTACTCCTTCATAACTACTTCCTTGATAACAGAGAACCTGTCAGCTATAACTCTGCACATGGCAAGCTTTTCAACTATAGTTTCAAGTAAAATCCTTAACTTGTGATTGTACCCAAGGAGAGTAACCTGAAAACCACTATCTGCGAGGCTTATACCATAAGCCAACCTCGCCACCTGAGCATAATAGGCATATTCATTCTAATAATCCCTCAATAACCGTGTGAAAATATCAGTTATAACTTCAGCTTCAGGGGAGTTGCCAGCATTTGGGCAGTTGAAATCTATCTTCACAAAAGCCTTGGGAGTGAAGAGCATTGTGTCTGGCTAGTACCATAAGGATGAATATGATGAACTCTTGAATAAACTGGAAGGTTGACCTTCTCTTGCACAATCTGAAGTGGTAAGTCAGCAGGAATGAATATGTTTGGAGCCGGAAGATGCAGATTTTCGTTAGGAGCAGAAGCACCCACCTCTGAAACATGGAGCTAGTAATTTTTTAATGGAATATGCAGTTCCATACCGTGGCTCCACCTTCTTCAAAACTCTTCGACTCCCAAAAGATTCGGACATTGTTTGGAGGAGGCTGATCCAGAATCATTTGGATAACATTTAGAATAAATTTAGGGAATATAACTGCGCATTTCATGCAATATTAACAACTTAATCAATAGGAGGAATTTAATCATGATAATGGAACTGACCTGACAAACAGCTAAAAGTGCATCAATTATCCATTTGCAACCACCAGACTGTATGTAGAAGCTCAACGTCTATGATACCTTGTATGTGCTCATGGCCAGCATCAAGAGAAATCCAAACTCCATTCTGCCTCACCAGCGAACGATTCCTCAACTTGTAGTTGATTGGAAGATAGAACTCCAATTTCATCAGCAAAATAATCCTTCTCATTAGCCACAAAATAAACTTTATCACCTTTCCTTATAGTCCCATCAACGACTCGAAAGGATGCAATAACACCCCGATATGGATCATAGTAACTATCAAATATTAAAGCACTCAGTGGCCTTTCAGCTGTATCAACAGGTGGGGGGATTCTTGCAACCATTGTTTTGAGAATATCAATTATACCTATTTCGTCCTTTGCAGAGCAGAGAATCGTGTTGCTACATGAAAACCAACAATCTCTTCTATCTCCTTAATAGCTCCATCTGGTTCAGCACCTACAAACGATCGAGAAACCCCATAAGAGAAATCAACATGCCCCGGAGTATCACTTATATTTAAGCAATATGGGTCATTCTCAAAACGCATTTAGAGTACCTGAAGTTCGATTGTAATGCCTTTTCCTCTCCGCAAATCATTGTTACCGAGAAATTGATCCGTCATCTCTCTCTGATTAGATACAGAGAGACGATCCTGGACAACTTTTGGCAGCGAATTTGTGAACGGGGTAGACTGGTGATAACTGGTGACACAAATAACCTTTTCCTTCCAGACCCTTGAGGATTGCTTTGAGCATCTAACCTTCGGAAACTTGTTCTAACTCAGAATCTACCCCGGCAACACTATAAAGAAAATGGATCCAGACTTTGGATTGAGGGAGCTTCCAGCTAGATTGTTGGTTCTCTCTGTGTATTTAGTTCATGCGTATATCACATGACACCCGGCCCTCAAATAGATTTGGACGACGACCTAAACAACTTCTCTACAGACTTCTAACTGAACCTATAAGCTACTGCCATCTGACTGTGGCAGAGCTAACAAACTGCTCAGACTACATTACACTCAAACGGCGTTGTTCTACTAACTCAGCCATACACAGAACTTAATAATCGAACACACTGACCCTAACGACTTCTACCCACCTTACTTCTAAATTCCACACATACCAGTTTTTATGAATTTTATGCTCTTCCATTTACTCTTCAAGTATTCATTGGCAGGGTTTTTTTCATTATTAGTACCCCTAATCCTAGGCGATGGCATATAAAATTGCCTCAAGATCCTAATATCCACAATCGTTAGTGTACCGGACAGATTGAAGAGCAAGAACCTTCCAAATGGCAGGAGCAGTCATTATTTATCCCACACCCTCCCCCTCCCCCCTTCCCTCTTTTCTTTGCTTTTTTTTCTTATTCTATTTTCTTGTGATTGGGAGAAGCGGGTTGGAGCACTAGTTCTCAATCTCCAGCTGGCTACAACTTCAAGAATTTTAATGTCTGTAGGTGGTCCTACATTCCTACGAGACAGTCATACTTTATATATAGACTGGCTTCCTACACTACTTGCGATGTTCTCTCATTGAAGTCTTTTTCTAGCCGCAGATGTGGCTGCTGATCGGAAGGGAAATCCCTGTGCAGACCTTAAACAAAATGAAAATTTCCTCTGGGAGAACGTTCCCATGTGGATCGGAATGATTGGATACATTATTCGCCATTATGTACATAATTATAATCCCACCTGTGTTTCCTCAGCGGAAATGGTACTACGTGGTGACATACATCTTTCCTCCATCTCTGGCATTCTATAATGCTTACGGAGTGGGTCTCACCGTACCGATATGAACATGGCACATGATTACTGGAAAGTTGCACTCTTTGTGCTAGCAGCTTTGAGCGGAGAAGAAAATGGTTTGGCGGCAGGATTCGTTGTTGTCTCATTAAATCTGTTGTCTCGCTGTCTTGCATTATGATGCAAGAATTTAAAACTGCGCAATACACTTGCACCTCTCCCAAAGCAATGTTTATTTGCCAAATAATAGGCACTGCAATCGTCTATATAACAGCCCCTCTCAGCATCTTCCTATTTACAAGCATTGGATGTGGGAAAGCCGCATGGAGAATTCACAGCTCCTTATGCGCCAATTTACAGAAACATGGCAATTATAGGCGTTAAAGATTTCTCTGCTCGCCCACCATTGCTTGCAGCTTTGTTATGGGTTCTTTGCAGAAAATATGGTAAGATATCTTTAATCCCAAACCATACGGAAATGGACGCCTTTCCCTATAATTATGGCTGTACCATGTCTGGTTAGGGCATACTTTGCAATCGATATGTGCCTAGGGAGGTTGATCGTGTTTGTGTGGCACAAGCTGCAGACTCAATGGTTCCAGCAGTTGCATCTGGACTGATTTGTGGGGAAGGACTGGACACTTCCTGCTCCAATACTTGCTCTGGCGAAAATTAACCCACCTAACCGCATGAATATTTTTTACTTCGCGGAAGTTGATAGACTACACAAAGCAACAATGGCTCAAGCTATTCCATGCTATACGAATTAGTAGACGTACGTTGAAGCAAACATCAAATGACACAATTGCTACAAGCTCCTAGCATACCCATTGGTTGGAGGGAAGGGAAAATGGAAGGTTCAAAATTTTTTTCAAATGTCATTTTGTGAAGTCTATTATTTTTCTTTTCATTTTTTTTTACGTCTAAGTTATTACTAATTTTTAAGTCAAATTGAATATAGTCTTGTTTTTGTGAAAAATAAAAAGAAGATATATTAAAAAATAATAATAATATATTAATTTTTAATTAAAATCTCTTTCCTTCTTCTCCTCTCCTTATATCAAACCAAACAAAAAACAATTTTTTCTCCCTTCTTTAAAATACCTCCCCTCTCCTCTTTTAAACTAAACACTGCCTTCTCCTCCGTTGATCCACCGCGTAGGTGTCATTGCATACAGTTGTAACTAGGCAACAAACTACGATTCCACCGATAGAAATAAGAATGCACGTTTCCTGGCCACAATTCTTGTGGGTACTTAAACCCTTCTACCCCCTCTCCTCTTAAATCCCTTCCCTGTCAATTAACGTAGTAATTTTTCTTCTTTCCTGGATAAGGGGTAAGAATGCAACAACCTATCAAAAAATCATATTAAATCGGACGGTGAATCAGACAGGTAAATAGGCTCCCCTACGCAAGTATGAAAACAAATACAAGTGCAACACTCACAAAGTAGTTTATCAAGTAGTTGAATACTTTACACCACATGAACTTGGGTACATGGCCAAATTGGCTAATTCTTATAGAAATGATTGGGCGAAATGCAAAGAGCTGCTTTATGAGCAAACTCAGAATTTTAATCGTATCAAAATGATTTCATACAACACTCAAATATTATACACAATTTTGATCTCAACAACTAATACTCAACCTATAGCATCTACCTTATTAAAAGATGAAAACAATAATCTCAACAGACTGATCAAATTTGTGATACATTTGACAAACTGATATATTCATCCTGTTATTATACCAGCCAGTACATCACTTTTGCCTCGCACATAAATTGTATACACCAGACGAATTGCATCCAGCCATCCATCCAATGATTCCCATGAGTCAGCAACCTTGACAATCAGAGGAAAAGTGGAAAAGGTAAATATAAATCAGAGTTGCATATTCTAAAGCCAAGAGAAAGATTCTCACGCTTTTGTCTGAGAGTGGAGCAGAGTTCAAACACAACATCAAGACTTACAAGATCTACAACAGATATAAGATTGGCCAAACAATCTTAAAAATATTTTGGTGGTGAGTGGAGCAGAGGCTACTCTGAAAATGCAATTATTAATTGGCCTTTCATACAAATTCAGAGTGGGCTCAACTCAAAGAATTAAGAAGGCGATGGCATTTGCTTCTTAAGTCTTAACTATATCCTGCACTTAGACAAAGGCCACATATTTTTCACAGCAACACAACTCATGCCGGGTACATACTACATTAATATCAGTCCACTTCTTATGTAATTTGTTTTTTCCATATAATAAAGTCAGTAATTTTATCATACAACCAAATAAATAGTCTATAAAGCAACAAAAAATCCTCTCTTCAGAAGGTGGCAACAGAATTGACCGTAATATTATTTAAGAATTCCAGCTAAGATGCCACAGACTATTGTTGTAGGATCAAGGGTGCAGAAGTCGTTTTCAAAAATAGAATGTGAATACTTGGTCATGAAGAGCCATGGTTGTTTTATTATAAAAATGGTTGTGTTGCACTCAATCCAAACCTCTCTAAAATCATTGTGTTTCTAAGCGAACAACTTATGATTTAGTGTGAGGGCAGGAACCAATAAATCTTAAATCTATGACATACGGATAAACTATAGAGTGAATCTAATGATGCTCACCAAGAAAACTGGTCCATTAACTGTATCTATGCAGAGGCCTGCACCAGGTGGTAAAGTCAGGTCGGCACATGCTGATACAGAAATAATATCTACAATATCAACTTTGACAGTCTTCTTGTCCCCATTCACTGCATCTATCAATCTGCCTGAGAGACTTTGTGGTACTTGTCTCTGCTCACCTTTGTATATCTGAATGAAAAGAGGAATGCAAATTAATCAATTAAAAAATTGTATTTGCAGTTCCAGAGGTTTTCAGTGCTTCTAGCACCGCTTGCAAGTTGCCAATACAAGGAATTCAATAAGTCAGCCAATCATATTTTACCTGTTGAAGCTTTTCATGATTCAAAAGGAATTCTGATCGTTTCCAGTCATTATGAGGTGCAATTGGTTTCCCCACAGGAGGTGCAGTTAAAAATCCAACTTTAAGGTGGGGCAGTGGTAGCTGTAAAAATTGAGTAACATCACTAGCATATACAAATTCTCACACATACCTCACACCCTGATTTGTAAGCCACTGGAGTCTGGATAGTAAACTTATTTCTGAATAGTTCATATTGTCCACGGCCCTCACACTGGCTATGCAATAATCATTATTTTACCAAATTTTATTGTATAAATAGACAACTTCATCAACTAACACTCACATTTCAAAGGTATGAAAATAGCTTCACTCACTTCAAGTACAACAAAAGGGGATGAGGCCTGATATAACAGCATCGCTAATTCATGTGAAAGAAGATTTTAGAATGCTTAAAATTGGAGCATGTTTTCCATCCAAAGATGATAAGTTCTTTTTCATATTGTAACTTCTCCAAGAATATAATTTAGGAAACATTGTACTCACCATAGAGCGCACCAACCGCAAGGCACTGCTATAAACCTGTCATATAGGTAATCAAATAAAAGCTTGAGTACAATGTTGAAATGGGGAATGAAAAGTCAAAGGAGAAATGAACAGAACCCATGGAAAGAAGTGAAACTATGAATCCAAGAAAGAGGCACATCTAAGCTTTTTGTTGACATGAACATGCTAGAACTTAACAACAGTTTTCAATGAATATAACTGCCAATAAGAACTTACCAAGGAAGAAAAATATACATTGATTACTTACTGAATAATTTGGTTTCAATGCATGAGCAGCTGCAATATATATTGCAGATTGGCTGTACAATTCATTTGGCGAAACTTCTTTGGCACTAATGGATCCCCCAGTTCTTAAAGTGTCCTCCGCTAATCCATACTGGAAAAAAATCAAGGAAAGAAATCGGTAAGTACTCAACTTATACCTAATTCTGTTACAAGTCAAGACATGACAAAAAATTCTATATGTTGTCAAATATATGTAAGAATAACAGGGGATATGACCAGAACAGTTCCCAGATTGTAAATTGCCCGATGGAAATCAAACTGCAACTGAATAGCTGCACGGAACTACATAGAAAATATTGGAAAAGTTAAAGTCAAGTAGAGAATAAATTTAATAAAGCACACAGCTGACATGAAACCACTTGCTTGTCACTTCCATCCACTTTCCCTCAGAAAATTTTGTACCTTGCTAATAGCTGTTCTTACAATTTTCTGCTTTTCTCGTGCTGGAACAATGGCACTGAGTTCCTAAATTTGAAAACAATTTAAAGACAATATAAAATAAAAAAATTAAGAATTTCGCACAACAGAAAATAAAATTTAAACAATTATATAGCTATTTTAAACGAAAGGTTAACCAAAGAACTCTCCAGCTACGGGGAATTATATTCTGAAGGATGAAAAATGACTTGGATATGGTTAGCAGAAGACTAGGCTCTGAAAACTTAAATCCCTGTAGGAAGCATCCAATCTTATTTTAAGGTTTTATTTCCAGCTCATTTTTATTATTCGTATATATAAAGAGTTTCCAAATTCAAAATTATTACTTCAGAGCCATATTATATTAAAAATCACCAAAGAGATATATAGTGAAACAATCAAATCCCATATAATGTCAATGACAGTAATTTAACTCAATAAGAAATAGTTTTGAAAAAAAGTTTGATTGATCACCCAAAAAAAAGTTGATTATGAAAATGTATTGACAAGCTTCTTGGATAGACATTAATAACTATGAGACCTCCAATTATTTTCTATTAATTAATTAATAACTGGACAGAGTATTTTATGGTGGGTGTAATACTACACACTGCAGTTTAATTTTATAAGAGTTTGATTCCTTGTCGCAGAGTAATTGACTTATATTATATATGTAAAACGTCTAAAAATAACAATGAAGTTGTTATAGGCTAATCTTTATAAACTAAAGTAACTTATATATTCAACATATAGACAAACAATCATGTAATTATAAAAACAGTCTTACTATTCTCACAAACTCAATCTTATTAAATACTTAAAAAAAATCTGAACCATTAAATATATTAGACTCCACAGATTGAACTGAGATTCAACAAATCAACTACTCTCATTATTTTAAGTAACAGTTTAGTAAACTTCCTTCAGTGGGAGTTCCGTTTTCCTTATAAAAATGTATGTATGGTTTTCTTATTTGCATTCTATGAAGTGGTGGAAGGCTTGCAAATTGTCAACAGGTATCACGTAGTACCTATCCTATTATAGGCATATCTGTCTGCAGTTACAGCTAGTAGATATCATCCTAAGTGGTTTAATTCATCTAAAATTAATCTATCATGAGTCATGGCTGTAGGAATTTATCTTTATCAGGTTATTAGATAGTTTAGTTCAATCACACTATCACGTTGAATAAGCCACAAGTCAGTAAGCTCTCAAGCTCTAAAACTCTGTTTCATTGAGTATCTGTTTATCATGAATTCAACACATAGACAATTTGGTACAAATATATACCTGAAGAGCAAGTCCCCAGTTGTTAAGTGCCTGAAATAGATTCCATGCGAGTTAGTAACAGGATTCAATATGCAAAATGAACATGCCAATAAAGTATTTAAAGGAGATTGAGGAACAGAGCAGATAAAGGATAAACAAATATTTATCACAAGAAACAGGAAATAATTGCAACTCAAGGTCATGTTCTGACTCCATGAGAAGTCTACAGACACAGTTTCAACAATTAATTAAGATGAACCTGAGGACTATTCCAGTTGAGTTGGACTGCTTTTTCATAGTTTCTAGTTGCCTGCAATCCAAAATGAAGATTCAACAAAATTAGGTTATTTGGTGCTAAGCCTCTTTCTCAGATGCATCAAGCTTCATAACTATAGGCTTCAAGGCAACCAACTCTAAGCAAATTGACAATTAACACAATAGTATCGTGCCAGCAAGCTGCTGGGGCAGTATTTTGAATTAGATGAATGTCAGGGTGGGATCCACTTAAGGATTCCCTCTCTTAACCTACTTCAGAAGAAATACCCAACATTTTTTCCACGTCAGTAAGAACTATACATCAAGCATCATCCGCCATCAGATTGACACAATAGCAGGGGCTGCCAAAAACCATATTAAATTCTTCCCTTTTATGAACAGAAAAACAATATCAATATCTTCAGTGTTCAAGGTGGGTCCACTTAAGGATTGACCTCCTAAGTCCTAACCTTCTCAGATTAAGGAAAAAATAAAAACATAACATTTTTGTTTTTACATTCAGTAAGAATTATGCATCAAGCATCATTCATCATCAAATTGACACAAAAGCACATGCTGCCAAAAGCCATATTAATTTTTCCAATGCCTCAATTTACATGGAAATCATATCTTGAAGGAAATTATTTATTAACCTGTTTCCATAGCTCCTCAGCTTCCTTTGTGCGACCTCGCATTTTTGCCCTATCAGAGATTGCTATAGCCCAATTGTAGAAAGCCTGGATCCAATCGGGTAAAAAAATGGGAAAAGGTTTTTTTATATAAGAATAAATACTTAATTGCAAAAAGGAATTACTTTGCACTTTCCTATCATATTGATCTGGACACTCATGACAAATGGATTACTCAAGCATCATTACAAGACAGTGGGTATTGATCCTGCATATGGGTTGGCTACCCAGACTGCAGCGGCTGCTTGGTCGCAGAGGCAACTGCAACCCCTAAATTGGAAGACCAATCTGGAAGAGCAAGCCTGGAGATGCAACAGCTCTCCATATGGAGAATTACAGGATTTTAATTTTTAAGGCCAGGAAACTCCAACGAGATCATGTGAGAAAAGAGATGAGCAAAAAATTTTTACTTCCTCATTTTTAAAAAAAACAGAAGGAAACACTATACCTTGGACCTGACCAAAAGTTGGTGATCTTTTTCTACAGTTTCAATAAGAGAAAAGATATTCAATTATCTGATCTGTTGTAGGTATTAATTGCATGTATGAAGTTGGACTACATATTAATTTTAGTATTCCATCTTCCCAGTTTAGCAGTCATTCAATAACATACCACAGAGAAGGATACCCTTACATACATCATGAAGTGTGGAACAAAGACGGGTGGCCTCATCATATTTTTTACAAGCTTCCTCAAGCAAAGCATCTTTAGAAGGTGAAGTGGAATCTGGACTAACATTATCTGCACTTTCCTGCACAGAGAGAGGATTAACTAGGGAGTTAATGCAATAAACCATTGGCGCTATGAATATCCAAGGGATTTTACTATGTAGTGCAAATCAAATTACAATTCTGTTTTATGAGAAAATGCACTTTAGTTATATTGAAGCTGAATGTAAATACCAGCAAAAATAGCTCTCCAAAGAAATCACAAGAAAAAACAAAGTGCACTTATGCACAAAAATGGAATATCATGCTAGAATAACTTAGAGTGAATAATCGGTTGATAGCATCCAAGCAAAGTGAAAGAAGAAAATAGTGAACCCAGCAAGCTTAAATTATCATAGAACCAGAATGAAACAGTTGCTCAGACCTGAAGTACCAATGCCCAATTGTACAGTGCATCATAATCCTCTGGGTTTCTCTCAATTGCACTAGCATACCTACAAATTCAATCAAAAGTTATTATATTGAAATAAAGTTCTCCATGAGAAGCACAATTGAAAAGGTAGTCCCAACATTTAGCTCCTAGGATTTTGAAATATATTAGAAGACGATTATATATTTTACAAGACTCTTTCTTCATCAGGTGTTTCTATAGTTGTATGTGAGAAGTGATCAAGGTACCTCCTGGCAGCAAATGTAAGAATTCGTTGTCGGGACCGGCCTTCCTCATCAACACCTATAACACTGTTTATCAAATCCATAGCAGCATTGCTCTCATCTGTGTGTTGTTGCTGATGAATATCTTGGCTGTATTTTTTAAAATACTAGAACGTATAGTTAGATTCCAAGTGTATGAGAAAGATAACACTCTCAAAACCTTTAAATTTGTACCCAATTGATGTATCATAGCTGCATAGAAAGGTAGGTAATAACTCAAACAGAATACAGCAAGCAAAACTTACAGTTGATAGTGAAACCAATTAAACAAAAAATGAATGAACCACACAAAGGTCCATGTCAAACTAAAATTTTGTAATTTTTTAATGTGACTTCCGCTGACAAGAGTGATCCACTTGATAGGTGGTAAAAAATTTATAAGTTTCGATGTAAAGTTTCATATTGCAGTAATGAATGTAAGGAAAAAATTCCATTTTGATGCGACTTTGTTGCCAAACAATGTTTAATTGCATCAAAGAAATTGAACCCATCAAATTCAAGGTTAATAATCCATATGTAGACTAGAAATGCAAAATTTCTGGCAGACGCAGCTAAGGTTAAATTAAAATAATATTAGTAAAAAAAAATATATTAAGTGATACAAGGTCATACAGCACAGCCAGTTGTCAAGACAAATTGACAGTGTCTGTTGTCTTGAGCACGTTTAATTGATCGCAATATATCCAAGAACTATGGTAATGCAATAAGTTTTATTGCCACTATAATGTACTATTTTTGTTTTCTACAGCAACGCTAAATCATACAAATACTATCGTACGATGCCTAAAAGATCATTATTGCGACAATTAGTAAATATAAGGCACAATTCAAAAGAGGACGCAAACCTGTACGGAGAATTGCCATCTTCTCTCTCGGGTTCAGAATCATTTTTCAATCCATTTAGCAGTTCTCTCATAGTGAAAGTTCGACTTCCTTCATCTTTTCGCAGCTCGGGATGGGAAGTCCGCTCATCAGAGGAAATCTTGTCAGCGTTGTTAGAGTGGATCGAGGTTTCTTTGGCTTCATCGGGTTTGAGATCTGCACCGGTCACTACTGGCTCAGCTTCTGCTTTACTTTCTGATCCCGATTCCAGTTTGGGTTTTGATTCCAATTGTGCTTCCACCGTTGGCACTGGCTCAGCTTCTGCTTTACTTTCTGATCCCGATTCCAGTTTGGGTTTTGATTCCAATTGTGATTCTGCAGTTGGTAGTGGCTCTGTTTCGGATTTCGAATCTGGTTGAGATTCAGTTTCAGGTGCTTGTTGGAGTCCGTTGTGCAGTTCGGGTTTAGACATTTTGAAACGTTAGGGTTTTAGATGAAATAAACAGAGAATTGTGGAGAAGGGCAAGGCGTAGATGAGACTTTCGGACCGATCCAACTAACAGAGAACGTCGGGAAGGGGAGAAATGGCAGCGCTGAGGCAAGGGAGAAAGAAGGCAGAGCACCGTTTTCTTCTTTTTCCTTTTTTTTTTTTTTTTTTTTTTAGTTAGAGCGCTGTTTCCACTTGGACGGAAACGGAAGAAAGAACGAGTCATTTTACATTGTTTTAGAGAAAGGAAATGGAGAGGTGTCAAGGGGAGGGGATAAATTTTAATTGAATACTTTTATTGGGTTTAAATTTTTTGAGGGGAAAGAAAAGAAGTTTAAAATATTTTTTAAAATTATAAATTGTGATTATTAAATTATTATTAATTATTTTTAATTATAAAATCATTTTTATATCTATAATTTAAAAATTATATTTATTTATAAAAATATAATAATATATTATTTTTTAATTAAAATTCTTTCTTTTCATAAGTCATCTATAACTCTCTTCCTTTCATAATGTTCTTTAGAGAGCGGGAAGTTGTCATCCTCCTTCCAGCAATCCCATCAATTCTCCCCCCCTTTCACTTGTGTTTTTTCTTTTTTGTTGTCTTTCTTATTTTAGTATTGTTTAAATTTGTTTAGATCTGGTTTAGATTTGTTCAGATTTTAAATTTTTTTTTTGCTTGCCTTTTTGGCATATTAAAGAGTTTTAATTCTTTTTATAAGATATTTCATCTTTTGTTACGGTTTTCTTTGATCTTATAAGATATTGAAAATATTACATCATCTCTAAAAGTAGAGATAAATTAATTTATTTAAAAATAAAAATAAATTAATTGATAAATTATGATATAATTTATAAAAATTACTTAATAAAAAAATGCATTGACATGGATAATGTTTGAACAATAAGATGGCTGCATTATAAGTAATGTTTAACTTGTGTTGATTGTATATTGATTTCATTGCAAATGCTGCAAAACTATTTTATTAACATAATTTTATTTTTTATTTCAATAAAAAAATTCTTCCCCTCCCAAACCAAACAAAAGGAGAGCCCTCCCCTCTCCTTTTACCAAAAAAAATGTAATTTCTTTTTTCTCCCTTTCATTAAAATTTTTCTCTTCTTCTCACTTCTTTAAACCAAATTAATACATGATTATTATAATTCACATACATAATTATTAATAGGTGAGATGTAGTTATTAATTTCCACACATCAATAATTATAAATACAAATTATAATAATTATGTAATAAATTAAATATGACAGTAACATATCTCATTTTGAGATGTATTTTATTATAAACATTTTATAAAAAAAGATTATATTTTTATTTAAAAATAAAATAAATAAATCTATTAAATGTTATAGTATACGGTTTCTTTTTCCGTGCAAAGAAAAATTGAAGACGATGAGATGTGAGTTATCTTTAAAAAAATTTTGGTACAGAGTTATCTTATTAAATTTAAAAGCCCATAAAGATTCATTTTGGTAAACCAGTTTTTTTTTTTCATTTTCAATTGGAATTACAGAGTATATATTTTGTGGCTCTTTTTTAAGTTATATTACAAATTGATACATTTTGCATGTGAAAATAGTAATATTTATCCTAAAATATTATAGCTCGTTAAAAATAGTAATAAGATACTTTTTAAAATAAGTTTTAGTATCTAATAAACTTAATTTAATCAATAAAATAACGAGGTTTGATTGGCTCTGATTTCGAAGTTTATGCTCCTCGTACTATAAATTTTTTTTTTTTTTGGTGAATGAAGGAGGGCTCAAAAGACCCCAGACACAAACTAACTGCGACTATTTTAGGATTAAACAGTTATCTCTATCAGCTTTAACCAGGCCATACATACCTGGCGAAATGCCATGAAGGATCTGCAGGTTTTGGATCTCCCTTGCCGCTTGCTTTGCCAACCAATCTGCATTTCTGTTGGCTTCCCTAAACGCATGTCTGAAGTGAAGACTCCAATCTCTATTTATCCAGGTTTTGATAAGAAAAAGAAGGTGGCTTCCCGCTGTAGCTCTCCTTTCATTCGTGGTTGGGAAATGATTTTTTCTGAATCATTTTCTATTATCACTTTCTTGTACCCACGCTGCCATACAAATTCTATTCCTTTCAAAATTTCCCAGAATTCTGCTTGATAAGCAGAGCAGCTTCCAACATGATACATAAAACCTCCTATCCGCCTCCCTTCAGCATCACGGGCCACACCTCCAACTTGATAACCAAGCATCCCCTATATTTTATTTTTCCATTTAGAAACCTTTATGTTATTTCTCTTCATTTTGTATACAAATTAGTGTTTTTATCAGTGAGGTGCATGGGAATTTACTTGTTATAATTACATAAAATAATACTTTGTATTTATTGTAATAAAAATTAGAATATACTTCAAAAGTGTATTTGCTTCTTATATTGACAATAATGTATATACTTGTTTGTGGGTAGCTCTTAATTTAATAGATATATAAGAATTATTATTCACACCATAAAAATTATTTATTTCACTTACAACGTATAATATGTAACAATATCCTGCACTATTGATGATAAGAAAAACTTCATTTGTGCACTATGTTAATAATTTCATTATTAAACAAAAATATAACGTATAAAATGTGTTTATTAACATAAAATGGTCATTATGAATAAATAAAAGGGAACACCATCATTTATCTCCATTAATACAATCTTTAAAAGACTTTATTGCACACAACATGAGTTATGGTCTTTGATATTGGCCGTTCGTCATAAAGACTCAAAACCTTTTAATTCCTATTTAGATCTCGCTTTAAAATCAACCATGTAAAGTTATCCATAACTAAACATTGTTGGGAGAGGTAGAGTTCAACATGTGAGAATGTTTAATCTTGGCTCTTATCGATGGTCATAACAAAACAAATTGAAAGAAGGAATTGTCTACATTGCCACTTGATAGAAATCTTATAAGAAGTACTCTCAAGCAATATCAATAGATAATTGTAAGGTCATAATGTTTAGCGTATCTTTCATATGATATCTTTACCACTCAAAATATATTACTTCATTTCATAGCCACGATGTTGTTATTGACAATGATTTATGTCATTTATGTTTTCCTTTTCTATCTTATGGAGGCTCCCCTTGTTTTAAAACATGGCCACCATATTTTGTTTTATCTTTCATTATGTCAAAAGCAAAGATTAAGATTTCTTGCCATGGTTATTTTAAAGATGAATACAAATAGTCTAGTACTTTGAACACTCTTACCATTTGGTTTATATTGAACCTCTTTTAAAAGTTCTAGATCTAACTCTTTCAACTAATTTAGAGACATTTTGAGTGCATAAATACTATAATTTTAGCAATGCTATCAAGAAATTTCAATGGTTAATTTAACAAATCAGTATTCTTGTATTATATTCAGCAAATGAATTACAAACAAAACCTTTTTTGAATTATTTTTTGTTCAATTTTCAATGAAGTGAGTCAAATACAAATATAACCTAATATGTGATGATTTCATAATCTTTTAACTACACTTATTTATTAATAATTTTTTGTTGCATTTCAATTATGACATTTGTGGATGTCAAAGCCCTATTGTTGCCAACTCGTTGCCAAATGGCAAGTATAAATCATCAATCACCTTATGAACAATAATTGGCAAAAACTCGAGTAGCATTCTACACATGCAATGACGAATGAAAAATATACAAGATATAACATAAATATGGCAAAGATAAACAGAATAAAAGAGTAAAAAAGTTAAATTATAACTTCCAAAAACAAAGAAAAATTGCCCTAAAATCATGTGGATTTAACTCCCATATGTCTAAATTTAAATGCTTTTGGAAGTTTGAGATAGTTGAAATATCTTAATCCTTATAATGAAAAACAACAAAAATTAGAATTTACACATAATGTCCTAGACATTATATTTGTATTTTCACAACCACCCCACATAATACTTCTGTTAGTCATTCTAAATATATGTCAATATTTAACAGAATATCATTGTTGAAAGAAAAAAAAAAAAATCTATAGCAAAAACCCTAAAAATTTTAATTTGCATATACAATGACAATTGGAAACACTCAGTTAGTAAACATATTAGTCCTTATAGTGAAAAGCCATTGATATTTGAATTTGCACATATTGTCCTAGACTTTGAATTTTACTTTTCACATCCCCAGAGTTATTCTAATTAATAATCATAACCATTAATTGTTGAGTCCTTAAATTTGAGTTATGAGTCTCATTTTTTAATTGATTTTTTATCTTTTAATTTTATTTTTGTCTTTCACTCATTGCACTTCAATTTTTTTTAAAAAAAAAAAGTTAAAAGATCTTTATCCATCAATAGGATCCAAATATCCTGTAAATTCTCTATTGTTCGTACTTGAACTGCAAGTTGATTTGAGATAAAACAATGGAGAGTGTGCAAATTTTTTTCAAAAAGGTAAGTGAATATAAGTTTCACTCTAAATAATCACCAAATAACTATATTTTAAAAATTATTTAAAATTATAGAAATCAATAATTTTGAGCTGCATGTAATTCATTTGTGTTCATGTGAGATATGAGAGGAATAACTATAAGCTATTGGATTAAAACCAAATGTCATAAATAAAGTATTAAATTATAGCAATAATAATAAATAAAATATTATCTCATTATGTAGAATAGATGGCATGAAAATTAAAGATTAAATTATTCAAATTTTTATAATTAAATTGAATCCCTATAATTTTTGTCATACTTTAAGTTGCTACCTATGTTATAATGCCATGTTTTATTGTCTTATGTTCCTTACGGAATACTTACATGTAGAATAGAAGTGCAGGTTTGTCCATATCGTCTTTCTTCCTCTGCCATTGCTTCCACTGAGTATGGCTATGTTAGCAGTTCCGAAGTATGAGCTACACAGCTCACACCTTTACTTTGCCTTTTTCTATTTTGATAATCAGCGTGGTCTTTGTGTTTATTCTCAAAAGAAGAAGCAAAGCCAATCCACCAAAACTGCCAATATTTATGGGGCAACCTTCATCAGCTAGGCGCACAGACACATCGCTCATTGATAACAAATTCACTCTAATGCACACACTGGCACACCCCAAGAAATAATTTGAACACAAAGTTTTTCGATTTCCATAATTTTAGGACACGTTTGTGGGAGGAAGCGACACTACTTCAACAGCTATGGAGTGGGCCTTCGCGGAGCTTATGATAAATCCACGGCCATGAAGAACGCCCCAGACAAGTATGTGCTGGAATTTCGTTTGCAGTTGCTTCCGCTGAGTATGTGCTGGCAAATCCTCTGCTGTCTTAGGTTTTGTCGTTGCTACTTGCCTTCATTGCTTTGCCCTCGCAGTAGTTGCGCGAAAGAATCAAACAACATAATAGATTATTGTAATTTCTCCACAGTTTCGTTGCGACAACTTGCGAAATCGGAAATTTTCTACTGAATCGTGCGAGACAGTGCGATAATTATTTCTTTGATTAAGATTAGAGGGAACACATGAGCATAATTAGATTTAAACTATTTGTTTTCTCTGTTGTTCTACGCATCCATCAGAATTTACTCCATTTTGATGGTAGATATATAATTGAGCAGCCCCTCAAGCCTTCACTCTCATAAGCTTTTCCAACTCCACCAAAATTTGGTTATTCAGTTCTGTTCTTTTCTTCTTCATCTGCAACCACAAATTTTGGGGTGCGGAGAAGAAGAAAGACGATATGGACAGCAGAGGAAGAAGGCATGGACAAACCTGCATCTTCTATTCTTCTTTTGCCAGAACGCATAGCTTGAGCATGTGCTTTGCATTTTATTATGATACAAACAGTGTCCCGTAAGCATTTCGTTAGTCACATCAAATAATAAGACTTATATTATAATAAGTTGTGATGATTAGATATAAATAATAAAAGTTATAAAAAATTTATGTATATTATTTTAAATTATAAAAATTTATTCAAAAATTCAGTTTAATTATTGAAAATTTTAAAATAATTTAATTAAAATTAAATTTTTAAAAATATTATAATTAAAAAATATTCAATAATTTAATGAAATATTTATTTTAATTTTTTTCTAATTTTTTATTAAATTATAAATATTTAAATAAATAATAAATTACATTTAAAAAAACTCAGTCGATTTTTTTGTTCTCTTCTCATTCTAGTCGTAAGTATTAACGCTTAACGTCATACTCAATTTGTGAATCATGTGGCTGATATGAATTCGTTGTTTTTGAGAATTTAAAGGTAGAGGTGATGTAAAAAATAAATAAATATGAAATTAAGAAAAAATTTTATTAAAAATAAAATATATAAAATATATTTTAATATAAATTAAAAAATAAATAAAAATATCAAAATAATAAAAATTTAATTCCCTTTAATTATCTGGCAGTCAGAGTGAACCAAATTCCTTGTCCACTCTCGCGGCTGGGTCAGCTTAGAGTTATCACTCTTGTCCCTTGCAAACATCGTCGTTAATTTATGGTAGCATGCCAACAACTCATCCGTCCCTCAATTTGGGAGCCCCTTTTCTACCTGTTTTCTCCCAATTATTAGGCCTCCAGTACTCCACCAGAATACGATCAGTCAATGGCACATTCGTATGTCTTGAAATCTAAATAGGAATTATTTTTAAACAACAAATTGTTGTGAACAGATTTTATCTATAAGTTAATTTGATTGAAAATTATGCTGTTTCGTTTGTATCGAAATAATCATGGGCCATCGCATCTTAGAATGCAATCACACAATAATTAAAAAAGAATATGATTAAGAAAATGACATTAATTTTTTTTATATTTTTATAATTATTATAGATACATCAATTCATTATCAATATTATAAATGAAAAATTGTCCCGTATGCCTGCTAATACTATATATATATATATATATACACACACACACACACGTAATTAAGCACATATACTAAAATATAAGAAATTAGTAATGTTATTGTATTATAAATGTACTTTTTTTATTAAAAAATTAATTTAATTAATAAAATTTGAAGTACGTTATTTATATATAAAGATTACATTAAATCTTTCTACTAAGAATTGCATTAAAAGACATTATAAAAATATGTTGTGAGTCTTCATTAACATATGTCACATGTTTTGACCTTGAAATGGAACCATTTTCTACTATACTAAATTTTTTGTTTAAAAAGAAAGTGTTTTTCTTTCCTTGAAGAACTAATTACCACTAATTCGAGATACAGACCTCCATTGCTCGCATTTTGTTCAAAGTTAGACTATGGATGAACCAAAATTCTAGCAGCAAACGTGTAAAAATCCTGATTTTGGTCTTTGTACCTTTAAATGTATGCTTTATATCCTCTTTCTCTTCTTTTGTCTATATTAATTAAACTGTAGTGACATGATATTCACATTATATTGATTTGGCTTTTTTTTTTTATATACAATTAAAAAAGAATAGACAAAATTTATGCAAGATCTCAAATAATTAATAGATAGTAGTGGGAAGAAATTATATAAAAATACATGTTAAAATAGATAGAAAAATGAAAAATAATATATAAGAGTGTGTGTCAAATCAATAATTTGGATTTTATCAGATTAATATGATATGTAACAAAATCTTACTCATGACTAATAACATAAATATTAATACATTAAGCACAAACTAAAAGTACCCTAAAATGACCCAAAATTAAATAATAAATCATGAAATAACCTAAATTGGGGTTTGGAGTTTAGAGTTTAGAGTTGGAGTATGATGAATTGAAAGAGGAACTAATGATGACTGGAGACACGTTTATTGTGGCATATCCTGGGAATAACTTGCGTTTAGTATACAGATTTTTTTTTTTTTTTCTCTATGTCAACATTGCATTAGTATATGTATAGAAAGCGATGAATAACGAGGAAAGCTGCTCCAAAATAAGAAAGAGTTCCTACTATTTTGGACGTCACATTCCTGAAGGAACACGATAGACAATATAATTATTTTCACAATTTCTTATTTAATTTTTAAATATAATTTTTTCAAACATAAAATTTAGACTATTAAATTTTATAAAAATTTTAAACTACTAAATTTTATGAATTAAATTATAAAATTTGATAAATTTAAAAAAATTACACAAATTATGAATATTTAGTGAGATAAAATGCTTCCGCTTGTAAGTTTGGATTTCCCGTGGAATTCAATTCTAACCCTCAGAATCAATTACTGCAATAAGTTGGGTTGTTTAGATGCTTAACTCTTTATGATCAAAATCAATTCTAATATGATCAATTGATTATGAACAAGTGAAAATCTCACTCTTACTTTTCCAAAATCAATTCTTGCGGTTAAATCAAATATTTTATATATAAATAATTTTTCATATCTAAATATATTTATTTTTCTAACATTAATTTTAAAATAATACATTTAAACACAAATTAATTCTTATCTAATTAATTTTTTAATATCAATTTTATCTAAAATTAATTTTATTTATAATTTCTCCAAACACACATAAATATTAGTCACTTCAACGTGCTTTATGAAATTAGGTTATGAAAGATAAATTTAAAAAATATTAATATTTATATAAATTAAAACAATATAAATAATATATAATTTTTCATATTCTTTCTCCCCACTAAAATTTTTCTCTCTACACAATAAACATTACTCCTTAAAGAGTGTGGCTGGCAGGCAGGCCACTCGCTTTTATAGTTCAAGTCACGTCTTACCCGCAATGACATGGCTCCAACGAAAAAGTTCTTTGGATGCTTTGTACATTATGTTACGCTGATCGCCGACAAACATGTCTTGTTCGTTGTAGATGAATTATAATACGTATCCAGGCCCAACCCAAGAGTATGCAAAGTGCCATGTGTATCCATGTGAACATCACTAAGCCATTAATCGGCCTGCACATGAGTCTGTAATTATATCTGTGTAATGTGATCTTGCGCACTTTAGTCTCACCCCCCCCCCCCCCCCCTTTTATGTGGTAATGTGCTCATCATCCTCTTTATTTACTAATTTAACGCCACAAGCACATGAACACCAAAATCTATCTTGAGTTAGAGCAATACTATTCATCACCAACTGAACACACAAACTGAACTCTAACTCCCTCTCTGTATATATGTATACGTATTTGCATCCTTGCTGTTATCTAAGCTATAGTTGTGGTTTTAAGAGTATATAATGCGGCTGGCTCTAAACTTGCGAGCGCCTCGTAGTCGGTATGTACCTACTTTTTTTGCTTTAAGTACATTGCCAAGGTAAGAAAATTATATATATATATTTTACAGTTTTGTTATTTATATGATTTTATTTTTGTTTAATTTTTATAACATACAATTTAAATTATTAAATTCATTTAATTTTATATAAATTAAATTATAAAAAGTTCACACAAAAAATATGAACTTTTTTAAAAATAAATAATTCAAATCATCTTTATTGTAAATTTTAAGGTGAATCTATTGACCATTTTTAAATCTCCTTCTAATAAGGAAAATTTCAACAAATTTTTCAAAATGAAAATTTAACAAACCAATATAATTATATAACAATGAGTTTGAGCCTCTTACATTTTTTATTCTTTTTATTTTAATACCCTCATTTTCATCTTTTTCTTTTTTAAATTTAATCTAATTTACTAATCTAATTTTTTCTCACATTAACTTTGTAAGTTTTTAAAAAAAAGTCATCTCTCACTTGCTTTACTATGGATCACCAACTACTCCTCTTCACAAGAAAAAATGCAAGTTAATTAATTTATTTTGCATGTGTGGATCCTCCTTCACTCTTATAACATCATGGTATTTCTATTTATATATCCTAATTTTGCATCGAAGAGCAAGCAAGAGAGAGTCAAAGAGCATGAGTGAACGGGAGATGAGAGTGCGAGAAAGAGACAAGAGTAGAAGATGAGAATGTTAACTCTTAAATTTTAAAGTTGTTACTGACTTAAATTACTTAATATGATATTGAACACTTAATTAAAAATAATTTATAGGTTTGAAGATTGGTTACGTTTTAGGGAATGTGTTAGTACCTTAAACACCTTTTCGATATAAAAAATGATTTAATTAATTACTTTAAATTAATTTGCATTGGTTTTTTAAAAAAGATTTTTAAAAAATAATTTTTGCTCATTTCAGATTGAGATTTTTTTAAAAAAAAGTAATTTTAAGAAAATTTTTTTTTTCTATTTCAAGTTTAGGTTTTAAAAAATAATCTTAAAAAAATTTTCTTTTTATTTCAAGTGGGGATTTAAAAAATAATTTAAAAACAATAAGATAAAAAATACTTGCATCAACCATGTGATCATTTAATTTTAATTTATTTAAAAAGTACATAAACTCTTAGATACATATACTTTTGTCAAATTTTAACTTTAAAAATTAAAAGAGAAAAAAATACTAAACTCAACCAATAATTTATTTCTATTTTTCCCTTACAAAAATGCAGAATTCACCTATTAACTAAACCAAAATTGTAAAATCCACCTACTTCTTTCAAGAACAAAATTCATGTCTCTTTTCTCCATTGCATTTTCATTATGCCATGAATACTCAACGAAAATAGGAACTAAAAATAATGACTTACAAACAATATTACAGTGAGAACTAATAAGACTCATAGCAAATGCTACATAAAACAATTTCATGCCTATACCCAAAAATTTAATAACTCATGAAATCTGCCAAAAGATAGCACCACATACTTCTTGTGGGCCGTGTAGGTGAAGTGCTGGCGTTTGAACGACAGAGCCAAGGAGCAGTTCAGCTGGCAACGAGTTGCAGGTGAGTCCCAGGTGCAGGCTTACGACAACGATAGCATTCCTGGGCAGTGGCTTCCGTAGGGGTAAGCAACGGCGAGACTCTAGCAGCAGCCTGGTGGACAGCGACAGCTAAGTCCTTTGACGATGATAACAAAGGCGCAGTGCTGGTCTTCAACTTTTGGACTCCACAAGCAAGAATAGTTCTTGACTTACAAGAGTGCAGTATCGGAGGGAGAGTAGCGCGGCTCCTTTGGCAGCAAACGGGTCTTCCAACGATGGCGGCAGTAGCGAGACTTCTCGGTGGAATCGACTCTGGCCTTTTACTGCGTACAACGACGGAGCTGCTTGATCTGGAACACCAGTTCTTCGAAGCAAGGAAAGGACCTCAAGCTTCAAATGACGCTAATCCTTAGCTCGAAGCAGCGGCATGATTTCTCTTGGCAACAGGGCTTTCCTCGGGTTGAATCGATAGTCAACTTGTCTTACGAAAGTTCTGGGCAGCTGCACAAAAGGATTGTCCAACGACTGGAAAGCAGCATCTCACAAACGTGCTGGCATCTTGGGTTGAAGATGGAGCGGAGATATGTTGGCTCTTCAGTAAGAAAGTCGTAGTTCTAAGGTCGAAGAAGAGTTGTGTGTTTTGATGTTGTTTTGGTGCAGGGAATAAGGATTTGTCTTTTGTGTAGGTAGACTTTCGTGTGGGTATTTTTGGTGTGTATGGGTGTTGTTTTGGGTGCAGAGGGTGAACAGCTTTCCTTATTTATTTTTTTCTGTTTGGGTATTGGCTGCTAGAAGGGATATTGCAGAGGTGTTTTAAGGGTAAAGAGTGACGAGATCAAGGCTGAAGTTCAGCAACTGAAATTGTGTCTTTTTTGACTCTTTGGGCTGAAATCTTGGCTCTAATTTTCTTCGGTCCATGAACTCCCTTTTCTCGTGTAAAGTTAATTTTTTTTAATTAAAATTTTATTTTTTAATTTTAATTGTATTTTATTTTTTATTTTTTTATCTTTTAATTTATATATTTATCTTATCATCTCTTAAATTTTTTATCTTATTATCTTTATTATTTTCTATCTTTACCTTTTATTATTTTTATTAATTTTAATATCTTATTCTTTTTTTTATTTTTTATTTTTTTATTTATTTTAATCTTATTTTAAAATTTTATTCTTAAATTTAGATTTAATTTTAAATTAATTTTATTTTAAATTTTTTTTATTTTTAATTTAAATTTTCAATTTATAATTTAAATTAAAATTTTAAAAAATAAATTAGAAAAAATTTTGTCTATAAAAAAGAAAATAATTTGATTTTTTTTTTTTAAAGTTGAGGCCACATAATATGAAAACGTGGGTAAAACGTAAGTGTAAAATATGAATATAACATTTGTCTTATTACTAACTGTGTGTCGAGACAACATAACATTCCAATAGCATTTATTGTCTTTATTTAACAAAACTAATATATTTTACATTTTATGAGTAAAACTTGTGAATATTATTATTGCACGGAATAAAAATAATTTTAAACAAAATTAAATCTAACTATTTCATTATGGACAGTAATCATTTTATTGCAAATGTAATTTATGATTATAACGGTTATTTTCTGCGCAGCATGATTATTTCACCCGAAAAAGAAAAATGGTTAAAGTCGTGTACATGATGATTTTTTCTTAGGAACATATACGTCACCCTCTCATTTGCAATCAGTTTCGCTTTGGCAATGGCGGCTTTTACACAAATTGGAAAAAATTGTGCACAATCTCAACAGTTACGGTTGAAGAAGAGTATTTATTTGCAGTATGACAAATAAAACAGAAGAAATAAATGAATAAAATTAGCAAAGTATAGAAGCACCATTTAGTCTAGATACATATTTTTGTTTTTTTACTGCGTCAAAATCTTATTATAAAGTTTTAAGATTTTAATTATATAACTGTAGCATTTCCGTCCTGAATGCATATGACATCAGTCCGAATGAGCAATGGCAGCCGGCAGGGGCTCTATGCGGGCCTGCAAGCCTAGTGAATTCCATGATGGACATGCACCCAAGGGGCCTGATGCTTCTGGGCCCGACTATGAACGCCAAGGTGGCAATTGAGTTGTCAGAGAGAATGCCCTACTTGGGCCTCAGAATGAAAGGGCACCGTCACCGAGCGTTAGAGTTTCCGACTAGGCTGAAGAGAGAAGGATTCAAGGTGATCTACCCAGGTCTTGAAGATCACCCACAGCATGTACTGTTGAAATTAAGGATTGTGGGTTTGGTGGACTTCTCTAAGTTGACATGGAACCAGAGTAGAGAGCCAATCGGTTGATGCACCACTTGCAAGAATATGCGCAATTTGGTTTCACCCTCATGTCCTGCTCTGGTGGTAGTAGCCCTTGCTGGCATCTCACCAGGTCTCGTAAGGATGTCAGTCGGCTACATTGGGACATTGGATCAAAAGTGGACACAGCTGGAAAAGGCACTTGTTAGACTTGATGAAATTGGAATCCCTTCCAAGAATATTTGAATCTCTTGGGCACCCAGTATATCCTTGCCGCCTTTTCTAGTTCATGCATGTACAAATACATACTTTTCTGTCTTTCAATCTAACCTCAGCGCTTTGCACTCTCTAATATTCGGTCTGTATTGCGGGGTTGGTTACTACGCTGGCTTTTTATTATGTACTGTTGAGCTTTTAAGTTATCTATCTACATCTACATCCATGAAGGTTATCATGCCAATTTATTCCTATATATATAGTTGGTTATCACTCTAAGCAATTAGAGTCATGAGTCAGCTTCAATCCAATTTGTTATCCAAGACTTAATTACATCAAAACATCAAGACAACATTAATAAATTTGTCTTTAATGGCAATGAGTAAATCAAGAAAAATATCAAAAGAAAAATTAAAGGAAATTAGATGACAGTCAAACATTTAATGATAATTGAGACAAAAATAAAGACGTTTTGAAATATTTAATAACAATTAAAAAGAAAATCAAGAGAGCTTAAAATCAAATATTTATTGACATTAAAAGATTAAAATTTTAATATCATATTTAAACTATTAAGTAATAATTTAAAAATAATTTTATACCTTTAACAATTATGTTATAAGGTTTTACTTTAGCTAGAGGACAAGAGGACAAGCCTGCAACAATTCACATAACTCTTCAACTAATCCACCCATGTGAGCCTTAGTTGAGAACAGAGCCATGAAGCCAGCTCCCCTTAACATCTCTGAAGATGCCTCCACAACCAGCACGAGGGCCTCCATTAACACATAAACAGCTAAAGATCCATATATACTTTGAAAAATGCTAATGGTATACGTGCCGTGCATACTTTGATGATATGCACTAATAGGAGAAATGAATGAAATAAACTGTTTCATTCATCTATACTTTCAGACTCAACGTTCTTGATCTTTTTTTTTTCTCCTTCTTCTGCTGGTCCTTCTTAAGGCCCCAACATTATCATTGTCACCCTTGTACATAGTTGGTTTTGCCATAACCGCAATTAAGCTGTAATTTATTCAATCTCTAAAACTATATTAACTAATTTGCTGTGTTTGAGGCTATTTCATTTGTAGTCCATCTGTTTGTTCATATTTAGTTTTATATGATTATTAAGTTATTTATTTTATATAATTATTAAATTTTCAAAGATTAAATTACAGACATAAATTAACAGGACAAACGTTTTAAGAAAACACAATTGTGAGAATAGCTTTTTAGCTTTATTTGTGATTAATTTGTTTTGGTCTCTGACAATTTTTTTTAAAAAATATCTTATTTAAAAATTTTATTAAAAATTAATTTTCAAACAATTTATATAAAGTATGTTCAATGTAAATGATAAATAGCAATTTTTCTTAAGATTTTGGAATTGTCCTTAGTCAAATTAATCAATTGAAGGGGGTCTGATTTTGAATATAATTGGAATCATAATTATGTGCACATTATTTTCTGTGCACCACTTGCTTACCTTGAGATTCGGCAATTTTAATTACCATCAAGATTATGTGGTTATGGATCACAAAAAGAAAAAAAAAATTATGTGGCAATAAGTACTTATTCATGATGCTTTGTGCTGTTTTCATATTTCGACTTCTTTCTATGACAAGTTGTGCAATTTATTGTGTAAAACAAAACAACCAAATTTAAGAGTTGATCAAATTTTAAAGGATGAATTTACCAATTTCGAACGAGAATATTTAATTTTTGGGGCGTGTTTTGTGGGCAAGCACAAATTTAAGAGGCGAGAAGAGAGAATAGTTAAGGTTTGTGGAGTAATACACGTTCAAATGTGAAAAGAATAGGCCTTTACCATCAACCAGAGAATAAGCCTTTACCAAATGGCCTACTATAAGTAGTGAAGGGTGAAACATAATTATTACTATTAGATGGTAGAAGTTTGAACAGGTGTACGTATAAGACAGCACCGTTGAAAATTGGAGTTTAAAGAATGGAATCGGATTCTTTATATAGGGATTTAAATATAGAAAAAAATATAAAATTAAAAAAAATAAGACATATAAAATATATTTTAATATAAATTAAAAAATAATTAAATTTGTCAAAATTAAAAATAAAAAACAATCAGATCCAAATCCTTGAAGAATAGGAGGTGGCGAGGTGCCCAGGTGGTCATCGAGCAACTCTTAAAAAGTAAAGAGCACGGATACAGCGCCGAGGAGAGTGTAGGGCGGTGCGAAAGACTACAAGTGGGGAGAGTGGGAAGAGGGAATAAAGTGAATGCGGATTTCAATGCGTTGAATTGAGAAGCCAAGAAGCCGTAGCCGCCCACGTACATCATGCCTTGTTAGATTTATCCAATTTGATTGGCTTTTGTTCAAACGAATTGAATTTATTAATTTTTATTTTTATTTAACATAAATAATTAGGTTATGAATTTTATTTTTTTGTGAATTTTTTAAATTTTATTCTTATTTTTTATTTAGATTATTTTAATTTTTAATTTTAAAAATTAAAAGATTCAATCGTTGTTCAAAGTTATAAAGTTAATCTGATTGGTTTAGTCGTTACGTTCACACGTCGGATTACAAGCATTCAGATTTAAGAACAAGAGTGTTGCACGTAGCTGTTCAGCATAGAGAAAACTATTTTTTTTTGTCTTTTACTAAAAAATATGATTAAAATATGTATAATATATTATAATAAAAAATTATTAACAAATTTTATATATTTAATTAATAATAATGAATTATGCACTCATATGTTTTTTTAATAAACAATGATTATTATACATAAAAAAATTGATATTTCTTTACGTCTATTTATAAGGTATTTTTTAAATAAAAATATTATATAAATATAAAAATTTATATATAATTTAAACGAATAATGCTGCACGTCTATTTATAAGGTATTTTTTAAATAAAAATATTATATAAATATAAAAATTTATATATAATTTAAACGAATAATGCTGCAGCTACACCGCTGCAGACGTGATCTATTTCTTTGTTGTTAAAAATAAATATAAAAATTAAAAAAAATAATAAATATAAAAATAAAAATAATAACACTCAACTTAAACAATTAATAACAATATCTTTTTCAATTCAAATCCTAAAACTACTGTACAATTTCTTGGAAAATCGCAAAAAGGGACACCTAGTAATTTGATAGTATGATCGTCAGACGCCAAGCATTGAACTGTCTGTAATGGCACGCGCTTCCAGCATCGCCTCTACCCGATGCTTTCGCCTCGTGGATTTGGATGTTTGCTGCTAAGATTTACAGTATTTGAGTTACATACGTTATTAGTTAAAATGTATTGAATTTTTTTATATATTAAGGTAATTTTTTTTAAAAAATTAAATTTTAAAATTTTATAAATAATTTTTTAATTATAAAAAATATTTTATTAAAATTTTTATTAAAATATGAACAAAAATTTCCTTTTTAATCAAACTTTTGATTAACTTAGGAAAAATAACGTAAATAACCTTATGTGAAACGAAAAAAAACTCAACTATGATCTGACTGTTTACGCAGTGAACTGTGAACTCAATCAAACGGCTCATGAAAACTGTGATCATTCGTTCGTTGGAACATTTTTGTTTTTTGGTGAAATCGTGGGAACATTTTTTACTTCTTGGACAAGGGAGGAGAGAGAGAAAGAGAGATTACTCATTCAGTCACTATTGACGAGCTTCATCGCTTTCCTGTGAAATAGAAAAAGAAAACAAACAAAAAAAAACTTACACTTGTTTTCCCGAAGAAACGCTCTTCCTCCTATTTTCCCCTTTTCTATGGAAGCTCAGTGTTGACGATTTCCAATTTTTCCTAAATAGAAAAAGGTCTTTTTCTTTCTTCCTTAGCGTGATAATTTTCTCCTGGCACTGTGCTTTCTGGGAAAGAAAGTTGTCCCCACGTTCGGTTCCGAGCCAAGTTGAAGTGCGTCACCGTCAACGACTCCTCCTCCTCCACCACCGCCGATGAGGTCAAGGCTTTCATTGATGATTACATCAATGACTTCTCCAATGAGGAAATGAAGGATCTGCTCCTGGCCACGAATTACCTCGGTACGAAGGAGTTTCTTGACTCCCTCAACCAGCCTGTAGCGGATCGCATCCAGAACAAGAGTGTGGAGTACGTTCGTAATTTCTTTGGGATTAAGTACGATTACACTCCGGAAGAGGAAGAGGGGTCATTTTCGTCATTTTATTTTAATCAATTTAGAATTTGATAAAGTTTTCGTCTATCCCTTAATAAAAATTTTACATATTTTTTATAAGTTAAAAGGATTATTTATAAAATTTAAAAATTTATAAAAAATTTTAAAATTAATTTAAAATTTAAGTAAATTTTATATATTTTAATTTATATTTTTATAAAAAAAATTTTAAATTTATGAAAATTTTTTAAAATTAACTTATATTTTTATTTTTATATTTAAATTAAGAAATATTTTAAATATTTTTTAATTTAAATTTTATATTAAAAGATATTAAATTTTAGATACCTTTATAATTTTATATATATTTTGTATGTTTTTATATTTTATAGTTATATATATAATGCACAAGATTTATGTACACATAATATTTTTATATAATGTTAATAATTTTATTTATGTTGTACAAGTTAAAATATAAATAATTTTACTCTATATCTTTAGAGATTTTTTATGTATTTTAAAATTTTATAAAAAACTCTACTGTATTCAAAAAATTTAATAAAAAACTTCATACATTCAAATTTTGTTAAGAATCTAACCGAAATATTTTTTAAAAATAAAAAATTTAAAATATATAACTTGAAGTACAGGTAATCCATAATTTCTAATGCATTCTTCATATTCAAACTTTAAACTTGAATTTTTATCATTCTAAATTTTAAAATTTTAATTTTAAAATTCTTAAAATTTTAAATTTTAAATTACAAAGTTACAAATTTTAAAGTGTGAAATTTTAAATTTAAAATTACAAAATTTAAAATTACAAAACCTGAAATTTTAAACTATTAAACTTTAATCTTTAAATCAAAAAAAATCTAAAAACTTAAATCTTAAATTACAAAGTCTCAATTCTTAAATCTTAAAATATAAAACTTTAAATTTTAAATTGCTAAACTTCAAATTTTAGAAACTTAAATTTTAAATCTTAATTACAAAATTCTAAACCCTAAATCTTAAATTATAAAAGGCTAAATACTAAATTATGAAATCTTAAATCCTAAATTATTAATTCTTAAACCTTGAACTGTGAAACCTCAAATTTCAAATATTAAATCTTAAAATACAAAATCTCATACCCTAAATCTTCAACTGTGAAACTTTAAATATTAAATTATAAAACCTTAAATCTTAAATAACAAAACCTTAAATATAAAACTTAAATCAAAAATTTTAAATTCAAAATCTCAAACCCTTAATTATTAAACTCCAAACCCCAAGTTATGAAAACATAAATCTTAGATTATAAAATTTCAAACCTAAAACTCTAAATTATGAAATCTTAAATCTTAAATTATAAAATACAAAATTATGAAATCTTAAACCCTAATCTTAAATTGTGAAACTCCAAACTTTAAACTCTATGTTGCAAAACTCTAAATTTTAAACTATAAAATCACAAATCTAAACTAAAAATTACAAAATCTTACATTTCAAATTGTAAATTATAAAATCTTAAATTTAAATTTTAAATAATAAAATATTAATTTTTAAATTATAAAATTTTAAATTTTAAATTTTAATTATAAAATTTATAATTTTAAATTTTAAATCTTAAAATCTTTACCAGTTATTCTTGAGAATTACTCTTTGCTCCCTTTGATTTGACCTTCATTAATGCAGGTGATTGTCTATGTGGTGGCCTATCACTTTTATCATTGCCAACTTTCACCTACTGTATCTACATCGTCCGATTGAATTCCATTCCTAGCTTCCCTGTTTGCCACGTTCCCTTCATCGAACAAGTTTAGCAAATTTTCAAATTTAGAAACGGCTCCTTCAGAACTGATCACGTGGCCTACCTTACGGATAGGATTAAGTTGTTTCCCGTTGTCAACTTTCTCTGCCCTCCGGTCACCGGACGTCGTCCTCTCCTTTGCTTGGAAACTACCACCCAAGAACCAAAATGGTTGCACTGTGAGGCATCTACAACTGCCTAGACTTCTTCATTCTGCTATTTTCTGAGGAGGTCTCCCCGGTGCAGTTTTCTTTAAAATGTCCATATTTTCCAATGCAAAACAAACAAAATGTGTCCCTTCATATTCTATCTTCTTTAGCTTCCCATCTACTTTATTCAAGGATTTCAAAGGTTGAGCCAAATCTAACTATACGCAGACTCTTGCAAAACGGCCTCTACTATGAGTAGCTGTAGTAACATCAATTTTTAACACTCTTCCAATCCAGCACCCCACTTTTTTCAGGAAAGCAGTATCATGGAGTTCCATGGCAAGATCCGGGAGTGTAATCCATGCAGCTATCTTGCTGATGCTAGCTTGATAAGGATCAAAGTTAGGCTGCCAACCTTGAATGGAAAGGTAGTGATAAAAAATGATCCATGGTCCTACTTTCGAAGCATTACTCAGATCTTCTTCACAGTCACAATGAACTGAAAAGAAGTCATTTCCCAAGTCTGCTACAGCCACATTACCATGCTTCACCCAAAGACTCGTGAGCTTCTTTCTCATAAAGCCATAAAGGATCTTCTTACCTAGTAATTTAACTAGCAAAGTTTTCCTCCATGGTCGGCCCAACCATGCTTTCTCCTTCTTTGAGATCACAAAGTTAGCCAAACCATTTTCTTCTAATTCCATGGTAATTCCAGACCCTGGATCGTCTTCATCACTTGGTTCGCTGTTCGTGATTTCCTCCACATAATGCCCCGAGTCCTCTAGAAGCTCCCTGTTGTGCTTAAGTAACATTTCATGGAACGTTAACTTTCTTCTAGGTTGCTCCCATCCTCCATCTTCCTCCATCCATTCTTCTGCCCTCGTGGCGTAATGACTAGATTCTTGCCCATTGAAGGAGTCTCCTTCGACTTTGGACTTCTTTTTGCTTCGTTGAATCAAGTCTAGTTCCTCAGTTGATCCGCTGGTTCTCTCCCATTTCTCGTATCTTTTGTTTTAAAAGTAATAGTTATATCTTTTTTGTTTTAAGATAATTGTTATTTAAAGAAAATATACAAAGATTATACATATAATTAAATTATTTTGATCTTAAGAAGTTTTTTTTATCAAAATAATTTTGCATAAAAGTACTTAAAACTAAAATTAATAAGATAATAAAGGGATCAAACCTGGAGCCTCGTGGCCCAATGGCATCAACGCCTGCTTCTCTCTTAGGAGAAGTAGGTTCGAATCTAGGGTTGCCCCCTTCCTCTCCCTTAGGGTTGTCAAAACGGGCCAGCCCGCCTTGGACTGTCCCGACCCGCGAAAGCCCGCAATTATGCGGGGCGGGATGGGCCGGCCCACATAATTGGCGGGTTGGAGTTTACCTAACTCAACCCAACTCGCCCCGCGACGGGTTGCGGGTTAGGCGGGCCAGCCTGCCAATAATTAAAAAAAATAAAAAATTTATTAAAAATTCAAATTTATGAATGATAGTAAATGAGTAGTTAAATTTAATATACTAATTTTAAAATAATTACAAATGAATACAATCAAATTTGCCTTTTAATAATATACCTAAAAGCATAACCTGGATTTAGCTTGTAATGAATTATAAAAACCTCGATTCTACTCATAAAATTGCTAATATACAACATTATTTTCTAGGCAAGGCTTCAATAATATTACTAACATACATCCATAACAAAACATGTGCCTACAAAGACATAAAGGTCATGTTTCTATATGTGACAAGTCTAACATTGATGTTGTTTAAAATAAACTACATGCTAATTGAAAATAAAGTTATGCCATTATACATTTATAACATTATTTCTATATATGCAATGCTTGAGTTTTACACCTTAAATTATGATAACATAAAGCTGAACAACTCAATACAAATATAAAGATAATATTTTCTGTTTCAAAAAATAATATATAAATGTGATATTGATGATAGCTATGTAACAACACAAGTTTTATACTATTTTCTAAATGATTCAGAATGAGTTGTTGCATAGTATAATAATTTGTCTTCTCTTTAAACTCATCAATTTTTACTTGCCTTTTAACTCGAAACCTTTTAAAAATTTTTTTGTCTCTATGGTCACCTATAAAATTACACATTATACATAAGATATTCAAAACATAAGAAAATTATATCTAAACTGCATGAGGATCCTGCCTAAATTGCATAATCCAAATTGGAACCAAATGAGAATTATTTGAATTGCCCTCCTCTTCCAATGCATATTCATTGATCTTGTTGTCATAATAGTATAACTTACAGCAATTTCTTAAAAGTTGAAATCATTTTAAATGATATGTCATTTTAGAAAAAAAATTAAAATTATGCAGGTTCAAACCCGCAGGTTCAACCCGCCCCAACCCGCATTGACCCGCAGGTTATGCGGGTGCGGGCTAATTTACCCGCGAATAAATGGGTCACCTATATAGTAACCCAACCCGCCCCGCATAAGGGGCGGGCGGGCTAGTCCAGCGGGTCAAGCCCATTTTGACATCCCTACTCTCTCTTAATCCCTATCCCCTTCTCCTATGTAAGGGCTTTAGCCCTCCCACTGTTATCAAAAAAATAAAGGGATCAAAATTAGTTGAATCTTTAATGAAGAATAAGATAATTAAAATAAAATTTAAAAATAAATTAATGGAATTTTAATTTTAAGAAAATGAGAGCTAAATTAAAATTTTTTAAATGATAAATATTTTAAAATAGATGAAATAACATTTAATAGAGAAAAATGATAATATTTTTAATCAATCAATTATTTTTTTAATATTGAGAAAGGAGTTGAATTTATATAAAAAGAAAGAATAAGATTAAATTTGGGATAGTGATAGGATAAGTTAGTAAGTTATCACTGATGTGACTCAAGATGAAATTTTTAAAAAATAAAAAAGTTTAAAAATAAAAATAAAAGATATAAATAATAAATATAAATAAAAATATAAATATAATTTAAAATAAAATTTTTAAAAATAAAAATTTTTTAAAAAATAATAAATAATAAATAAAAATAAAAATATGTAGATGTAGTAACTCTTCAACTTGGTTAAAGTCCTGCAATGATATCAATTTTGATATAGGTACAAGATTGATGTCATGATAGGTACGAGGGTTTGGATAATTAGGTAGATGGTGTAACAATTAATAAGGCATGTTCCATGTGGCGTTGTTTGGGAGGTAACGAGAGTGGAAGTGCGTAAAGAGGACGGATGATGACGACGGCATTGACGAGGACAATGTCCTTACTTGTCTTGATGAATGAAAATGGGCGAAGGTTCATGCATGTGGAATACAAAGTCATAGCGCTCCGCGCGTGGTCGATCAGTTTATATATCATATGCGGATCACGATTTATTCGTTTTTATTTGCTTAATTTGATAATATTTTATTATTTTTATTATGTATTTAAGTTTAATTTATAAATTTTTTTTCTCATTAATTCAGTCTCTTTTAACTTTATTTTTATCTCTCAAACAATCTTCACCCATTTCTTGCTTATGAAGTTTGGAAAAAGCTTTTTTTACAAAATTTTTTATATTAAATACTCATAAAAATTATTGTAATTTATTAATTTTTTAAATTTTATAATTTAATTTATAAAATTAATAAAATTAATAATTTAAATTTTTTAAATAAATAAATATTAAAATTTAATTTATAGAAATAAAATTATATAATAAAATTATCTTAAAACCCACACTTCAACATCACGCAGTTGATATTGTTGTAAGGAAATATAATTTCTACGCTGAATAAAACAAAAATCTATAATTATTTTCCACAAAAAGTCAAGATCTAGTGTTGTAAGCTTTAGAATTTATAAAGATTTAGACTTTTTTGTAAAAATTAAATAAAAATAAATTTATGAAAATAGTGTAATTGAATTTTATATCCCTTGATGAATTAATTGACCTTGACAATCGGATCCGTACGGATTCATAATATATATATATATGTATGTATATGTGTGTCTATATATATATATATATATATGCAGTTGTATATACATGCATCAAACCATTCTAGAACTAGAATGATTAAAGATCATTTTATCCAACAAAAAAACGTGTTGATGCTTGAGCCTTTTCTGTGAAAAGGCCAGCTAGCTACGATACATGCACGATACATTCCGCCCTGACCCGGCTACATGCATTCCCTCTCTGACTTATTTTGGTTCCACACATGAAACTGCTGCGACATTAGTTCTTCTAGTTCCCCCTCATGTCTCAGATTAAAAATCCTTACCCTTTCCTGCTACTACCACTAGCTAGCTATATACTTTCTTAATTAATTATATCTGGCAGCTGGAAAATTAAGCTACTCGGCAATCAGTAACAGTAACTCATTCTCTAGTTATTTATTGGTTGTTTAGTTTTTATCTAGACTAGAAAGAGGTGATTATGTCTTATTCATCTAATGATTCATCGTCATGGCTTCTCTCCGCGGGCCAAGAATGCCCACCCACTCTTCAGCAGCGTCTCCAATTCATGGTGCACGGCCGTTCAGAGTACTGGTGGGTTTACGCCATCTATTGGCAAGCTTCTAAAGATGAGGACTACCGTCTTTTATTACATTGGGGCGGTGGCCACTTCCGTGGAACTGTTAGCTGCCGAGACATTATGATCTCCAGCAAGGAGCAGAAATCGGATCAATCGAATGACTCGAACGAAAAGATGACGCCGATGGCCGCTGGAGGCAGCTTGGAGAGCTTTTACAGGGTATCAGTAACACAGTCGTTTGGGGCAGGGGATGGCGTGGTTGGGCGTGCATTTGGCTCAGGGACTGACTTCTGGTTGGCGGGAGAAAAGGAGTTTCAGCTGCTGCAGTCTTGTGAGCGAGTTAGACAAGCGGGGATTCATGGCATCCAAACTCTAGCGTTCATTCCCGTAGCGAGTGGGGTGCTTGAGTTGGGCTCGTGTCACTTGATCGAGCAAGACAGAGACCTGCTCCAAAAGGCCAAATCACTTTTTGGCTTTGAATATCCAAACCCAGTTCCACGTACTCGTAATTCCTTAAAGCATCTAGAGAAAGGCATGGTCATCAAATCAGACAAAGACAAGCAATTAGAGGAGGCCGCCGCGGGGGTTGATGACCGATTAATTGCCTCTGATCATGACCACTCAGATTCCGACACTCACAGGCCTAATAAGAGGTCTAGAGGCAGAAGAAAAGATGTAAAAGATGTTGATCATCATCATCAATTGCCTCCGAATCACGTTGAGGCAGAGCGGCAGCGACGGGAGAGGCTCAATCAAAGATTCTATGCTCTCCGTTCCGCTGTCCCCAACGTGTCTAAGATGGACAAAGCATCTCTACTTTCCGACGCCGTCACATATATCAATGAACTCAAGGCCAAAATTAAGCAGCTCGAGGAACAGCAGGCCCACCCCAGCTTCCACATGCATACCTTCAATTCCAAGCAGGTTGAACCCACCCATGACTATACTAATATCCATAGTCATGCCATTCAATCTTCTTCTGCACCTACTACCATGGGAGTTGAGGTCAAGATTGTGGGAAAAGAGGCCATGATAAGGGTCCAGTCCCTGGATGTCAATCACCCACCTGCAAGGTTAATGGACGCTCTCAAGCACCTTGGTTTGAAAATTCACCATGCCAGCATATCGAGGGTCAAAGATCTCATCCTGCAAGACGTTGTGGTAATTGTTCCCCAACATCTCATGACCGAGGAGGCTATGAAAATTGCCATTGTGCAAAGGTTACAAAATTGAAATAACTTTGCATTTATACATATCAATGTCAGTACTCTAGCTAACTAATCATTAATTCCCTCTACACTCCACCCTATTTTCTTCCTTTTTTTTGCTTTTATGTTTGATCTAAACATTAACAATTAAAGCAAAAACTTCTTGGAGAATCCAGATAAATCCATTTCTGGAGTTTGCTAGAGCCTAGATACTGATAACCTATTACCACATGACAAATCCATTTCTGGAGTTTGCTAGAGCATAGATACTGATGACCTATTACCACATGTTTCAGAGTTAGCCAATGTGTTTGTTATTTTGTTTGTTCTTTTAAGTTTTTGTGTTTTTAAAATTAAAAAGTTTAGAATGAAGGAAAACTCTCTCCGTTTTAAGTTTAGAGAAGACTTATAACCTTAATGAGGATTTACAATAAATTTGTAATTTGTCTATTAACCAAGAATTCTTAAAATCGAATTGTTTGTTCTTTAAGTTGATATGGTGAGACACTGACAATTATGAAACCTTCACAAATAACTTCATGTTTTCTCTTCAAATATTTGAACATCTGATAATTTTTTGAGTTTCTAAGATATATATTTGACTTAATCACATTATCATATTGATGTTTTCTTATTCTAGAATCCACTTGTTGTAATTAGGAGTGTATATTTCGTGTCGATCGATCAAGTTTACTACTTTTTGTCAAGATTGGAGAATTCATGTTTTTTGTCTTGGGGGTATGAGAACGTATATATCAAGTCTTTTAAACTAAATTAAAATAGATATAATATTTATGAAATTTCAGATCGATTATATAATTTTAGGATAAGTGATAATTAATGATCTTATACAAATTAATTCATAAAAAAATTTACCTTCAAATAAAACTATTTTAATGTGGGTTAACGATCATTTAATTAATCACGTTGTAGTTTTTTCAACAACAACCGACCATATAAGATCTGCTTTTTGTTCTTTAATTGTAATTGTTGACACAGTTGTCGATGTAATATCTCTTGCATGATTTCATATAAGTACTAAAGTACATAGACTTGAAGGTAAAAAAATAGTTATTGTGTTAGTAAAAAGCTTTATGTAATTCATATTTTTATACCTATTTAATTAGATGTTTTCTTTAAGTGGCACAAGAATATAGACATACAATTATGATTGGCGAAGATAGTAAGTTTGATATGAAACCCAAATGGGATCTTGATATACTTCGAACGTACATCAATCATAGTTTAGTTCGTATATTTAACAGGTATTGCATGTCTATATATCTAATCGGTTTCCTTAATAAACTAATTTATAAACATTGTAAATCAAACTTCACCTTGCCTTATAACTCTTCTTTTATAATATATATTGTCCACAATTTGTTATACGATAAATATATACATACATATATATATATATATATATGTGTGTGTGTGTGTGTGTGTGTGTGTATGTATAGGAACTTCAGCTTTCGGTGTACAAGAAAAGACATAAAAAACTAAGTCCTAAGAAAGACGATACCAACGCTATCAATAATCCGCAAGTAGTTGTGGCACAGAATCAATTGGTTTGGTGCACGTCTCGTGGCGGGGTTTGGTTGTATACATGAAAGCGCTAATCTTCCACATTAATAGCTTTAATTTTAAGCGACAAAGAGAGAGAAAATGGCACTTGTTTCATTCAGGCATCACCATTGGGCAACAGATATTTACTTCCCTTTCACCTATTGGAACAGAAGTCGTGCTTGGTGCCCATAACCAAATTTTCTCTGCTTTGGTTCTCGGCTTATGAATAATAATCGCCAAAAGTATAGAATGTGATGTATATAAATAAACAATACTGGAATTTGATTCCATCTTCAGTTATTTGATGATTAGAATGGGATGTATATAAATAAATAATACTCCTAATAGCCAAGCATCGCAATGGCGCATACTCCGATCCTCCGATGACACAGCTAATTAAGAGCATTAATTAATATTAGCCGTTGCTGTTTGAATTGCTCCAAATCTCCTCCAGTTCTCGAGCAAAAGTTTTCTGTCTCCCAACAACTATGGTTATGTGATCTTTGTTGTCGATGACTTTGACACGGGACCGAGGAATTCTTCTTTGGACCTCATAGCTGCACTCAACTGGGATAAGCTCATCGTCTTTGCCGTGGAACATGGTTACTTTGCAGTTGAGGTTTTCTCTCACCGCCTCCAAATATGATTCAATTTTGCCCGCAGTTCCAAAGATTATGTTGTGTAGGGTATGCCAGGCCGCGTTATGGGTGTGGCAAAAGAACCCTTCCAGCAAGAATGTCCTCACCCTGTGTGTCACGCATTAAGCAATATACAATCATGGAATTCGCTTAATAATTAATTCTCTGTCATCACTCTCAACTGTCAGCCAAAACACATTCAAATGAATCTCATTCATGGCTACCAAACCCTGTGCGACTCTATGAAATGAAGGCTAGCGTCCAATTAATGCAACCATTAATCATCTGTCTCCATCTACTCATCAGAACAGACACCGTTGACTCAAGTCATAATCCCCACCCCACCCAAACAAAAAGAAAAGAAAAAAAAAAGTAAATTGTAAACATGGTTGAATAGAGTCAATGTTGGTCCACACGTTGAGCTAAGACAAAGAGGGCAAGTTTTGTAGAGTAGATTACCTGTTTCGGATGAGGAGTGCGGTTAGAAATTCCCACAATCGGTGGTTCTTGCAGATGAGCAAGCAAACCAGCCGAGTTATGTGCTCGTACCAGCACGCAATGGACGCGCCGAACGCAATGAGTGGCCACACGCGCCGCGGGGCGACCTTCTTCATCACATACTGTGTGGCCTGTGGCGCACCTTTTGGTACCGGATAAAATGGCTACGAAAGGAATAGTACAGTATAAGTGAATGAATGTATGGAGGCAAGTAATTCTACTAATAATAATTACGAATTATTAAAAAAGAAGCAACTTACAGGGGCAAGCAAGGTTAGAGACTTTACAGAATGAGGGTGCTTCACGGCAAGTGCGAGAGCCAAAATGCAACCTAAAGAATGGGCGACAATATGGAAAGACTTCACCTGGTGAGCCTCCAGCACAGATCTCTCGATCATCTCTAAATGCTCTCTTAAGGTGTACAACGACTCACTTGGCTTTGGACTCCTTCCAAATCCAAGCAGATCAACCGCAAATAATCGATAACTGGACTGGGCTGCACTCGAGAAATTTGGGAACAGTGTTTCCGTCCAAAATGATGACGAGGAAATGAACCCATGTATGAATACCACATCTTCTCGTGCTTTATCTGATAGATACAGTAAATGTCATGGGAGTGTATACGTACATTTATCTAATTAATAACTTTTTCTCACTGTGATTAGTGTTAGTACTATTAGAGTAATTTAGTGGAGTGATTCATTAGCTAGTACGAAATTAATTAATTACCTCTGCCGGGGCCTTGAGAGCTTACAAAGAGGGTGTTTTTAGTAGAACAAGAAGAGATCCAACAAGCGCAAAGCTTGCAATCACAGTCAGACCATCTTGGAATAATGGGATAGGATTCCTGCCTTCCAATCTTGTCCTGAAGCATTTCAACAATGAAACTGGAACCCAGGCTCCCTGCTGATCTTTTGCTCATCTTTTTCTCCGAACTACAAGATTGTATAATATCGGAATTAATGGAATAATATTGGTCCAACTTGAGCCTCTTGAGCGCATTCAGGGTCAACTTTGAGACCTCAGAAACCAGAGAGGGACGAAAATAGAGGGTGTCAGAAATATCCTCGAGCTCTAATTTGGTGGAGCTGAGGGAAACGATCTTGGATTCGCCTTCCTCCGAAACCAAGATCTTGCCGCTGCTTGTGATGGCTTCCTTTGCGGGAGAGCAATAGCAGGGCTTCCACTCTGCTTCTAAAAACTGGTCCACCACTTTGAAGATTAAACACAGCAGAAAATCAACAAGATCTAGAAAGCAGAAGACCATGAAGCTCACCGCCTCGTTTATAACCCTGCCACTTAATGCTACAACTACAAGCCATGATCTGATTTTCATCATTTCAGCCATTTGCATGCACCCCCACATACTTAGACCAGCAATGTTTCCACCTGAACTATTTATAGATATATAATGAAAAGGCTACTACGGTCGATGTGGAATAATTTGTAAAGTAAGAAACAGAGTAAAGTAGAGATCAGAGACAGAGAGAGAGGAAAGAGAGGACAAGAATAAATGGCTGGCCGGGTCAGGGTGCCAAAATGAAATTGTTCTTTACTAATTCAATGAATAGGCTTGACAATGTTTATAGGAACAATCGATAGCCGGGTGCTGATCGTTGCTTGTGTGTTTAGAATCAATCCAAAGCCTATATGGTTAATTGGTTATGCTGCCAAAGAAATGCGAAGGCAACAGATTATGGGGTTGGCATTTTTGGTATCTCATAGAAGGGAAGTGGACTCTCCACTCGCTAGTTTTTTCTCTCGCTGTCTCGTACACACTCCAATTAAGAACGACCCACTCCCTCAGCAGTATTTGATTTGAGAAAGCGTGTAGGATTGCTAGCAGATAAATGAATTGATGATTGTTCATTTAACACTATTTGTTGGCCAAGAAAAAACAGGTCGTTGGTTGTTGAACCCCCAGTGACAAAACAATTTCCCCTTAGCTTGGCTAATATTTAGGTTTACACATACTGGTATAAACAATTAATCCAGGCCACTTTAGTCCTCTCATAGTCACTTTCTTGCCCATACAAAATTCTAGGCTGCTTTAGTCCTCTCCGGCTCATCCGCTTGGCTTACAACTCATCCAGTGTTGTGGGAAAAGCCTACCTCATTAATGTGCATACAATCCATATATGAAGTAATACGCCAATCTTGCATTTAAGGCCATCTGTCTTTGCCATATGAGGCACATGCTTTTAGGCTAACTAGATACTACAAATTTACCAACCCTTCTCAGGCCTCTGCCAATGTATTTAAGACGTATAGTCAAAACTAGTACTACTATTTCTTGACTTTTCTGGCCTATGTTTTACTACTCGTAAGCGCGAAATACGAGCAGGCTTCAAATTAGGGGAATTCTTAAGAAATTTTGACCAGAGAGAAACGATAGAGAAAAAAAGTGTAATATTTATTTCACGTTTTTTTTTTAAATTTATTTATATCTGATGTGAATAAATTAAAAAAATATTGTTATTCTAAAAATATAAATAAATAAAAAATAAAAGTTATTATTATTTTGAAAGTATAAATAAATTATAAATGTAAAAATGTAAAAATAATATTATTAAAAAAATGTAAGAATATGTACAGCCCTCTCTATCATAATACATGAGAATGGTTCAGATACAAGACACCGTCCACACAAGCTACTCAACGTCAACTTTCTTTTCTCAACCTAAACAATCGGAAAATGATATAAATTTTTAATAATAATATTCTTATATTTTTATATTTATATTTTTATCTCTATTTTTTATTTTATTTTTTAAACTTTTTATTATATTTTAAAAAAAATTAATTTAAATTACGTCTATTATTTGCTTACGAGCGTAGACACAATATTAACGAAAATTTTTTACAATCATTTTAACATATTATTTTTATATTTATTCCACTATAATTATTAATTGAGTGGATATAGGACTTAACAAATTAAGAATAAAATTAAAAATATTAAAGTGTGTAAAATGTGTATAAAATAAAAATGTTTAAGTATCATTACTATAAACAACCTATTCATATATGAAAAGAAATAAATACGAAGAACGTAGCTTCTTCCCACAAAACCAAAATGAACAATCAAAATAAGTAAGGTAAGAATATAAAAGGCGAAAGTAATATTGTTAAGGGCTGAAATCAGAAAGTTGCATATAGTTAGATATATATAATTGAAAAAGGGAAAGTAAGATGCTGCATCCTAATCAGATGAGGAGGATTGCCAGAATTTCCACGTGGGAAGTCATGTAAAGCACTTAGGAGATCAACAGAAACAAAAATAGAGGAGAGAAAAAATGAAATTTATAAATTAAATTTAAATAAAGAATAAAAATTAATTAAAGTTGAAAAAAATTAAAATCCTGATCCCGTCCAGGGAGTATGGAAAAGACGGTTGATAAATGATATTAATCCAATAAGACAAATTAAACAGTAACAAGATTTATTATTTTCTGAATTTCTCGAATTTTCATATGAAGAAGAACGTGCAATTTGTGTCTTCAAATTAATTAATTCGCCCGCACCAAAAAAAAAATAGTTAATTAATTCGCGGCATGCTTTTGATAATTTTTTAAAAAATGAAGACCCCATAACTATTATGCATATATTACGTTGCAGCGATATGGGTGGACCTAGCTCCGGAGGGAAAAAGACCCGTTCAAAGATTTTGTTACCTGCTTTGGCAGGCCACGCAAATTGTGTTTGTATACCCAATTTGTCATGGATCCGAAAGTACTCAAAGCCAGCCATTTTTGTCTATAAACGTCCATGTCAAGTTCTGAGACTGTGCTTCAAAGTCAATTGGAGCAAATGGAGGCAATGGGATTTTTAGGGTGCTGCCTTTTCGTAATTTTGCTTGTGGCTTGTTGCTGCTTCCATGCAATGCCTTCTCTTACTTTTACCACCTTTGTGTTTGGGGACTCTCTGGTGGATTCTGGGAACAATGACTATATTTTTACCCTCTCAAAAGCGGATTCACCCCCTTACGGCATCGATTTCAAGCCATCCGGTGGGAGACCCACGGGAAGGTTTACCAATGGCCGAACCATATCAGATATAATTGGTAACAATTTTTTCACTGCTTCATTCTTCTTCTCTCATATGAATTTAGGTTGAAACTTGAAACTTTGCAAGTGTGAGAATTAGGGAATGGTGATTCGTCTCACTAATACTAGATCAAATTATATTATACACTGGATGGGCAGCTTACCAGTTCCCAGCTGCTCCTCTAATTGATTGATTACTACTAGCTACTAATGTCAATAATATGCTTTTTAATAATCATTTTTATTCCGTGGTGCTAAACATTGTGCAATGATCAGGTGAAGCTCTTGGAGCCAAGTCATTTCCTCCACCTTATCTTGCCCCAGATACTACAATTCAAGCCATTGATAAAGGAATAAACTATGCTTCAGGTGCCTCAGGCATACTCGATGAAACGGGAGTCCTATTTGTAAGTACTTAATTATCAGCTTTCACTACTCTCTTACTTGCAAAAAAAGAAAAATTAGTAAACGCAGAATATATTTAGTATAGGCTCTCTGAGTTTCATGCTAGATATTAAAAGGAAAAGAACAAAAAATCACGGAGGTATATACATGTAATTGCGAAAAAACAGATTGGAAGAGTTCCACTTAAAGAGCAAGTGATCTACTTCGAGCAAACCAGAGCTTACATGACAAACCTGATTGGAGAAAATAGTACAAAAGGAATTTTCAAGAACGCAGTCTTCTCCGTAACGATTGGATCCAACGATATTCTAAACTATATTACACCGGATATTTCTTTTTTGGTACGTGACAAACCTCCTCCCGATATGTTCCAAGATTTCATGGTGTCCAATTTGACCGTACAACTCAAGGTAGTATACAGTATATCAACTCTGAAACTCATTCACATACACACACACACACACACACACACACACACACACACACCCCTAGTTAATTGCCTAGCTAGTTGATTGATGATTTGTGAATGACGACGCCATAAAAATATGAGTGTGAAGCGGCTGTACGAGCTGGGGGCCAGAAAGTTCATTGTGGTAGGTCTAGGGCCTCTGGGCTGCATACCATTTGTCCGAGCACTTAAATTTCTGCCAAGCGGAGAATGCTCAGCGGTGGTGAACCAGTTGATCCAAGGCTATAATACCAAACTGGAAGTGGCCCTTCATCAGTTAAACCGAGAGTTGGGACCCCAGGCAATCTTTGTATATGGCAACTCATATGATATATTCTTGAGGATCATTGTTAATTATCATCAATACGGTCTGCTTCTGATTAAATCCTGAATTTCTTATCAGACTCCTTATTTGATAGATTATTTTAATTAATTGACACTACGTTAATTTTGGTAGGTTTCGAAAATGCCGGTGACCCATGCTGTGGCGGATACTTTCCGCCATTTCTTTGCTTTAAGGGACACAAGGCCAACACAAACTCGGTTTTGTGTAACAATCGATCCAATTATGTGTTCTGGGATGCATATCACCCGACGGAGGCGGCCAATCTCATCGTTGCAAAGGAGTTGCTCGATGGGGATGATACCATTAGTTTTCCCATTAATATTCGTCAGCTTTACCTGTACTAGTATTAGATTAGATGCATATAGATAAATAGAGATAAATTGTATATCTCGCTAATTTTACCAACGGGCTATCAAACATATATGTAAGCTGCCCTTGTACCTGCTTTCTCCATAATTCCTGTGTATAATCAGGCCATTCCTCCATGTAATATTGGTCTATGTTCAATATTTATCCTAGTTTTGTATCTAGCCATCGCATATGGAGTACACTGTATGTTTTTTCTTAAAGATAAAAAGAAGAGCCCCCAACCAAAAAAAAAAAAAAAAATGAAGAGCCAATCTTCCATCACACAATACGATGTAAAATTAATATAGCTTGCATCGTTAACTCTCTTCTAATAACTTCATGGGAGTCTGATTTTAAGACGAGCTCTTGATCTATGAATAACCCAAAAGTTAAGAACAGTATAAATCACCCAACAAAAAAACATAGCACAAGTCAATCCCTATATCAATATTTAGCAGTTTCTCCTACAAAAATATATTCTCCACTGTAAATAGGTCATGAAATGAAATGATATAATTCAAATTGTGTAAGTTTTTTGGGTAAGTGTCAAATGAGTATTTCCTGTGCCGGCAATCAAAATGGCATCATAACATAAAAAAAGAAATGCTGATATAAGTTAGGTAAAAGAATAGATAAATTCATGCATACCTTTGAATAAAGTCAGGTGATACGCAGGCATTGTTTGATAGCATTAATTGTGACCTGTTATAGCCAGCCAAGGTCAACTAGAGAAAGTAACCTGCAGTAACAATAGATATTAAAGAGGGTTAAGTTTGTTGGCCGACTTATCCTACCATTTTTAAGGGGAACGATTACATATCTACGTGGTTAAAGGCATACTTCTTATACAACTAAGAGAGAGGAAAAAAAAAAGTCAAATATTTGGTATATGAGTTTAATCACATTGCTTTAGCATTTTTGTTTTAAGAAGTAAGTTAGTATATTTATATATAAAAATTATTGACTCACAAATTGATTTAACTTACTCTACTAAAGATATGAATTAAATTAATTTTTTTGATTTATTAGAATTTCTAATTGATTCACTTTTATCCTATTTAATTGTAAATTAGGCCAACCCACTTTAATACTTCTAGTAACAACTGCTTGGGATAGATTCTTAAATTTGTTCAGGGTAAGTTAAGGCACACCTACAATACTTTTACATAATTTTAGACACTTTATTTTTACATAATTATAAGAGAATTCTTAGATTGTGAGTTTCACATAATATAATAAACCTACATTATCTAAGAATTTTCACATCAGTATGTAAGAATAATATATATAAATTATATAAGAGTATTGTTATTCACTGATATTTACTCTACCTATGGCAAAGTAAATGATGTGTGATACTCAGGTGATGACTGCTACCCACTCAAGCCAAAAGAGCCGAATTTCATATATAAAAACTATAATTCGTTCGGCCGAGGCGAGCTGGCCAAACCCTACGGTTTGCGATCAGATAGTGGGCATTGTCCCACAACCACGACAACTGCAGGTTTCTTATCACGTAAACTTCTACTTTCCCAAATTCCTGATACAAGGTTTAATTTCAAGTAGAGCGAAAACTTAGGGCTGCATTTCCATAGTTGTTTTGGCATGCACAATGACGATAAACACAGACGCCAAATCTAGGCAGCAAGTTGGTCCAAATTCAAAATACAGCTTATTACACAAGTTCCTTCTTTTTGGGTTCAAAAACAGGAGGATCAACTTCTATTCCCATATTTGCCGCAGTGCCCGCTATGACTCTCATCGCTGATTCGATACTGGAACAATTCAAATCTGGCAGCTTTTCAGTAGCAATCGTACGCAATTGGTCAATTGTGATCTTTCCTACTTTTTCCAACTTGGGGTCTTTCGAACCCTTTTCCAGCCCTACAAAAGTGATCAAAATCATTAGACAATTTCCCCCAAAAAATTTAAGATAAAATACATTTAATTTGTTAGTCGCAATGCAAGGAAAGCTCAGATAATTTTTTCCAATTTTCTAATAATCTCTATTTAATATATATAGTAATCCATGCTACACCAACCTAAATCAAAGAAATCCACCTATCCCGGTTTCTTGAAAATAAAGCAAATACCTATACTTTAACCAAAGACAGACACAAGCGTTTTCCGGATGGTAATAAACAATGCCATACAACTTAAACGAACCAGATATTGTTTAACTTTAGTAACATAATAAAATTAATAAGACGTTGAAATTCAAACTAAATGGCCGCTAAATTAATTTATGATTTTGACCCTCAAATTTATCCATTTTCAATACTAAATACTGCTGTCTTTCAAAGTTTTAAACTTGTGCAATTTATTATAATCAATAGCAATACAGTGTTAAATATAAATCGCTTATGCGGCTCATTAATGTACTGGTAGACTTAGTTTCAGTCAGGATACATATATGCTGAACTGGCAGCATCTCACCATCTGGTTAAGTAGAATTATCCCTTGCAATGAAATTCAAGGTTCAATGACTCTTATTCATATACAAGCAGGAAAATTTGGGTCAAATGTGTTAATTAAGCATGCATTTGTGCATAAGAGTCCAATTTGAATTTAAGGCTATAACCTGACTTGGAGCTTTAACCATCTCTGCTCACAGAATGGAAGGAGGCTCTCATACAAAATCAAAATCATTCTGTCATTGAAAGTGGATGGGCTGAAGCAAAATTCTGAATCTCAATGAGTGAGAAAGAGAAAGAAGTAAATGAGTCCCAACAATCACGTGTAAGTTTAATGTTTGTTTGGGCAAATCAATGTCAAGCTCTGTTTTTCGTTGTTTTCAACAAAACAATAGAACTTGAGGTCAGTCAAAGTGGGTACATACTACATAGCTTTATTGGATTTATGTAACAATTCAAGACATTTGCAATGCTGGTTGACCAGGAATTGTGCGATCATAAAGTCAGACGTCAACAGACGGGGTGCATGGGAAATGTGTGGTTTAAAAATGTTTGGCCACTATATGAGTATTTGCATTACTTGGTTTTTTCGGTTCAGCGAAGCTGAAGCTAAAGCTATTCACTTAGAAACCATTACAGAAACTGAAACACGATATAGAAGAGATTTAATGATTTAAGTTTTAAACAAATTTCTTTCTGATATACGGTTGTATGTATCAGTTTACTGAGTTGTTGGCGCCGACAATTGTGTAAGGTTCCATCAGTACATATTATGGAACGGCTTTGCAAATGGGTTGTTTGAGCAATACGATTTTTAGGTTTAAAAGTTTTTGCTAGGGCTGAGACCTGGAAGAGGGTTTTACGGAAGTAGTTGCTAAATATTAAATAATGAAAGTCGTGTTTAGCCATGGCCAATAGTTTCTATGGCAGTTGATCTCAATAAAAATCGGAACCTGAAGCTCATTAGTAGAAGCCACTAACGATTAATGAAGATGTAAACTAAGTTGCTGTGATGGCAAGGCTTTGCTAGCTAAGACAGAAACAGGAAAAGTAACTGTGCGTGGTTTACTACCACCAAATAGGAAAAGGACCTCGCAGAGCGCATGGTCATTTACGCTAATCCGCATAAACAAGTATGAATATTGACACACAGTATAAAGGACAGATTTACTAATGGAAGAGTACTACATTTTTCCTTTAGGCAAAAACGCAAGATTTCATGACATGAGAAATAAAACCAATACAGACAGAAAAGTGCGAACTGCATGTGCTGTCCATTGTGCAAACAAGAGAGAACTACTACGTAAACAACAAATAACAGATATTTTAGCTCCCCTCTACCAACTAAACGATTGAGGCGGTCACAGTCGCATGACTTCACTACTTTCGTTGCTTTAATATATCTCAAGATAACTCTTAGGCTATGCTTGATCAAGGTGAAATGGACTGGTGGAAAGCGGGAACGATCTAGACTTAATTGTGTGTAAATACATAGTCATCTTTCAGCACAATTAAGCATAGCACTAAAATCATGGTTCATGCGCATTCCAAAGGACCATTTTGTATCAAGCTTTGACATCTAACTATTTGTAGTCGAGACAGAGCACATCCACATCACCACCCTCTTTGAAATTAGATTAAGTTTCTAGACAAACAAAAAGCCTTTAAATAATAGAATATAATACACTTCACCCTCGTGAAGTTATTGCCTATAACAAAAAAAAACAAAAGAATTTTGAAATGCCACACTATACATCCCTTGTGTTTGGATTAAGTTGGAATTATGAAATGCCCAGGCCTCCTATGTTTCAAACCCAAAAACAAAGATCTATCATGTCTCAGACACACATTCTCTTCCTATCATTGTCATAGAGGAAGGCAATCATCTTCATCTGTCAGCAAGCGTGTTGAATTTTTCAAAGTCAAATTAGCAGCAGAAGGCCATTCTTTGGAGTAATGGTATACACACAATCATTTTTCCGCAATCTATACACAAACTGCCATAACAGAATTTAAATTCAACCGACCCTACTTGAAATTAATTCTGAATTTTTAGAATGGAAAGTTTTTCTGTTGCATGCAACTCTCCTTCTGTTGCGTGCAACTCCTCTAACACGTCCAAGGTCCCACCTGATAACATCCCACCTGCATATGGAACTCCCTCAAGTGATTCAGCCGAAACCAACGCCTCTTTCCACAACACCTGTAATGTCATGCATGGGTCCCCTCCAGAAAGCCCTTGTTCAAGGTACTGTTGCATGAGACCCAGTCCACATCACCTCACCCCAAGCCTCTTGTATGGATGAAGGAGTACGTGGAGTGAGCAGGAATTGGTTTCCCTAGCTCATGGTGGCCTCTTGCCACAAGCCCTTCCTCATTTAGTTTGTATGTTTGGATTTTGTTCTCTTGTATTCAGTCATTCAGTTATTTTGTATTTGCATTTGCTTCCATGCATACAGTTGTACTTAAAGGGGTAGTTGTTCCCTTATTTCTTAGGCAATGAGAATTATTCAGTTCCTTTCATTTGGTTTATGATGTGGGAATTAGTGATCACTCAAAGATCACCCCAAACTTGTATCATTGGTGCGTTCTTTGAGAGAACTTCCTCTCAAAAAAAAAAAAAAACCACCATGGAAGAGCAAGCAAAGCCACATGATGAACTTGCTTATTATTGGCAAGTCTCTAAGCGATGTTATGCTGAATTGCAAGCAGAGAGCAAGAAGTTATGGGCTGAAATTGTAAAACAAGGGCAACTAATCGAAGCAAATCTCACTAAAATGAATGGAAAGATCGAAGATTTCCATCAACTGTTCTTCACCAGTTAGCAGCGAGTTATTGCAAACAATCCCCCTCCGCTGCCTAAGGCCAAGAATTTTGCTCTTGGGACTCAAATGAGTGGCACCTTGACTATAACCTTTAAGGGTGAGAGAAACCCCATGCAATGGGATCCACCATGGCAGTGTCTAATACCATTGCTTGAACGTGCAGGAGTTGGCAAGTCAGACCAGCAAGATGAACTCCCAACTTTGGTTTTACTATGGGACTTCCAAAGCATTTCCAAGCATGCGAAGATTCTTGGAAGAATGACACTACCAGGTTTGAAGCACTATATGTGGAATTATTTCCCATTTTTTCTGCAGTTGCCCCCACCATGATTTCTGCCAACTACCTCATCAAGGCCTCCTCCAATTTTAGGCACAAAACTCATTTGCAGCACCAACTTGAGAACAAGATCACTTTCGAAGAGCGGAGGAATGTTACATGCAACTCCTCTAACACGTCCAAGGTCCCACCTGATAACTGAACTCCCTCAAGTGATCCAACCAAAACCGACACTCCTTCCACAACACCCATAGCATCGTGCACAGGTCCCCTCCAGAAAGCCCTCATTCGAGGCACCGTTGCATGAGACCCAATCCACATCACCTCTCCACAAGCCTCTTGTATGGATGAGAGAGTACGTGGAGTAAGCAGGAATTAGTTTTCCTAACTCGTGATGGCGTCTCACCTAGAGTTGTTAATTGCGAATTACGCACTTATTGTGCTAAGGGCCACTGCGATATTGCACAAGGCAATTTGAACAATTGCATAATTATATAATATATAAAAATATATTCTTATATATGTGATATAATCTCAAATAATAATATATAATATTACAAAATAATACATGACATAACCTATAATAATAGTGGAAGCATTAGATAAGTCTAGTATGACATCATATATGACAGAACCTATTATTTAGTGGAAACATTAAATAAGTCTAGGATAATATCCTACGTGACAGAACAACATTCAAAAAGGATCTTGTAGAACAGAAGAGAAGTACAGAAGATAACGAAAGCGATCGTGTGCAGAAGAGAACAGAAGCCATCGTCCAGCAGCAGAACAGAAGTGCAGGACAACTACTGTCGTCCACCTTGGGTGGAGAGTTGGAGAAGGGGCGAAGAAGGCAGAAAGGAGTGGAAACAAGTTAAGCATGGGAATCAGGAGCTAAAATAGGGTAAACTTTATATTAAGTCCTTATTGCGCAAAATTGCGCAACATTGTGAGTGCAATGCTAGGCAATATGAACCTCGCCACGCAATTGGGGTCTTATTGCACAAAACCCCATTGCACTGCACAATATGTAAGTGCCACTACAATTTTGCACAATTAACAACTATGGTCTCACCACAACCCCTTCCTCTTTTATGACCCCCAGTTTGCACATTTGGATTTTGTTATCTTATATTCAGTTATTCTATTATTTTGTATTTGCATTTGCTTCTATGCATCCAGTTGTATTTAAAGGGGCGGTTGTCCGCTTATTTCTTAGGCAATGAGAATTATTCAGTTCCGTTTATTTAGTTTATGATATAGGAGTTACAGATCACTCGAAGATCACCCCAAATTTGTATCACCTTCATATTTCATTAGAGCCTCTTTGATAAAGTGATCTAAATTTGTCACCTTAGCACAAAGTGCGCTGGGCTGTACTATGTCCACCCTTCAAGCTCAAAAAACTTCCTCTGGTACATCCTAAGTTTTACAAAATTGGCGTATTCTAGTATCAGGTACTTGGATGGTTAGTTTGTTCACATTAACAATAACTTCAAGGAGTAACGTGCATTTTCCACTAAAATTTTGAAGATGAACCCAATGTACCATTCCTTCGAACTTCTCTCTCCTACAATTTCATGTGTGTGTCAAGCATTGAGAAGAAAAAGAAGGGAGCACTTCATGAAAAAGTCGCACACCAATGACAAATCAAACTGCTAATTCTTTGGATAACCAATGTCAAACAGTTTCTGGGTGCCGCTAAACAACATACCTGCTGCTTTAAGTAGCAGAACCGACGCAGGTGGAGTCTTCAATATGAAAGTAAAGCTTTTATCCTGCGCGAATATAACAAAATCCACGAAGAAATAAGTATGAAAAGATTCAGAAAAAAACGTTTTATTGGGAAAAATCAAAGCTAAGGAGCAAAGAACACACATCGTAGACTGTGATTTCCACAGGAATTACATAACCGGCCTTGTCTGCGGTCCTAGCATTGTAATCCTTACAGAAAGCCATAATATTGACACCTTTAGAACCAAGTGCAGGCCCAACGGGGGGCGCAGGTGTAGCCTTCCCAGCTTCAAGAGCCAGCTTGATAACTCCAACCACTGCAACAGAGAGGTGGGGAGCATTATTAGCATTTAGAACACATACTTTGAGCGAATTACGCAAGGAAAATCAGTCCTACCTTTCTTGGCCTTTCCACCGGGCTTAGGGGGAGCCATTGCAATAACATTGAGACGCCTTGGAACGGGAGAAAGAGACGGAAAACGAAGTTTGTTATTAATGAATTGGAGGGAAATGTTACCGCGATTTAAAGATAATCTGATCGATGAAGAGAAAATGGAAGAAGAAGAAGAACACAACGACGGAAAAGACTGTTGATAGGTGAAGAGAGTTGACGCCATTGAATCCTCAACGGAGACGACGGAGGACGGTTGACACTCCAAACCCCAACAAACCAATCCAAAGGATAAAAATTCGGAATGGGATACAACGAAGTATAGAGTTAACTTTTAGGATTTTCCAACGAAGTAACATCGTCGGTCATTCTCAAAACCGGCCAACCTGGCTCACCGGCCCAGCCCATCATGAGAATAAGCTGACCCGAATTATTAGACTCAATTCTGCGCTCTATTCCAAATTTTGTGCGCTGGCAGGTCTAAGGGGGCCAATTTTTCAAAGCGGGAGCATTTTGATTTATTATTTTTTTAAGAAAATAATTTGACTTTTTAAATTTTAAATTAAATAATTTAATTTATTTATAATTATAATTAAAATAATTTAATTTTTTATAAATATAATTAAGATAATTTAATTTTTTTATAAATATAATTAAGATAATTTAATTTTTTTTATAAATATAATTAAAATAATTTAATTCTTTACCCTCATTAAATTTTTTTTTCTAACATGACATAATTAATTATTTGTGACTTAGATTTTATTTTTACTAAAAAAATGTTAACATTCTTTTTTTGAAATAAAGTTATTTACTTTTTTTTATTAAATCTTAAATTTTAATTTTAGACATCTCAACAGCTATTTTATTTGAGTTAATTTAAAGGGTACTGAATGCTCAAACAAGAACAGAATTACAACACTCTAATTACTCTTGAAGACTGAATCCCTAAAATATTAGCTAGATACAACGGTTTGAGAGACAACGGCATGTTGTTGAACCATTGGAAACCCTCCTCACCCTTAAAAGCTTGATCAGCCATATAATTTGCACATTGATTTCCTTTTCTAAATGTATAGTTTAATTGGATCTCCCACCCTCTGTGCATTAGTGCCTTTATACATTGCAACAAATGCGAACTACATTCTTCTCTGTTCTTTTCTCTTAGTTTGGCTAATGCAACTTGAGAGTCTATTTTAACTATAATATTTGTAAAACCATAATTCCAGGCGGCTTATAATCCTTCGAGAATTTCCCATAGTTTAGCTTCTACATTGAACATAAACCAATTGTGTATGAGTATCCTCCCATCCATTGCCCATTCTCCCCTTTAAAAATACCTCCACACCCAACACGAGGTATCTCCATTTAATAGCTCCATCAAAGTTTAGCTTTACCCAGTTTCTAGGTGGAGGAACCCAGTAATTTGAATAGTTTCGTACTCCTTAGGGTTGGCCTTAAAATGCCTATTTTTTTCTACTTCCTGCACTTCACACATTAAGCAAAGAATTTTCATGTAAGAGTGGTTTCAGGTACACTTAGTTGCATTATGCACTAATAAGTTTCTCCATTGCCATATTTTCCAACAGGATATTAGAAAAAAAATCTCTCTAATTGTCTTCTTTATTTTTTTCACTTTGCTCTACCAGGTTAAAAACAAGCCACTCCCTTAATTTACCTTGGTAGAAATTAGGCTTCATCTGGCTGTCTAAAAGAGGCTCCCTTATCTTTTGTACTTCTAAGCAGTCACATAAACAATGGAGAATTGTTTTGACTCCATTGTTACATGCAAGACAAACGTCAATGGTATTGGCCCACTTGCTTGTTCCATCATGAGTCAATAAGCTTCCATGAGCAATCTTCCACATGTGATTTTAATTCAGGGTGGTCTTTTCCATTTCCAAATAACACTCCATAAATCAGATTATTGTTGATGAAACCACCCTATTAGATAATGGTAGCCTCTTTAACAGTGCAAGCTTCCTCTTTAAACCCATTCTAAATAATTTGGTTATTACCATCACAATTGGTTGGCGGTATGGTACCTCAAGTGATTAGTTTATCCATGGGACTAAGGAAAGATTCCAAATGCTGAATATTCCATTCTCCCCTATTATTAACATTAAGCACCACTATAGAGTTCAGTTCATTCTTATTCAAAGGTTTGCACACCCTATTACATAAAGGTTCTCTTCTTGGTGTCCATATATCCTTCCAAAAGAGAGTGGATTTGCTGTCTCCTAACTCTTTTCTAATATTCTATCATAGTGATGGCCACAATTCATGCATGCTGTGCCATAATCGATAGTCATTTAACCTTGTCACTAATGCACCATTATTAACGCATCTATTCCCAAACTTGGCTTCTAGAACCTTTACCCAAAGCTCATCTTTGTTCTTTAGAAATTTCCAGTCAAGTTTTAGCAGAAAAGCCTCATTCATATTTTGAATATGATGAATCCCTAAACCCCCAGAGGCTCTTGGTTGACAATTAACATCCCACTTCATTAAATGGGAACTTCTTTTGGTCTCAAGGTCACCTTATATAAAGTTCCCTTGTAATTTTTCTATCTCTTTACAAACCCTATGTAGCAACTTAATGTGTTGCATATGGAAACTAGGCAATGCTGATATTATTGATTGAGCTAGTGTTACCCTCCCAACAAAGGACAACACTTATGATTTCCAACCATTTAATTTGGATTGCAACCTATTCAATACATCAGAGTATAGATCATTTTTAATTTGGCCACATTGCATTTGAGCACCCAAATAACAGCCTAGATTGTGAACTCTTTTAAATCCAAATTTCTCAATTATTTGATGCATCATCTCTGATTTAACATTCCTATAGAAATACACATTAGTTTTATGTTGGCTTATTTTTGCTCTAAAATATTGCAAAATAATTGAAGGCAATGCATGATGCATTCAATTTGACTCATATAAACTTTTGCAAAAAGTAAGAGGTTATTTACAAACATCAAGTGGGTAATTAGTGGACCCATCCTTCCCACCTTAAGCCTCTTTTAGGCACCATTCTTAACACAATGCATAATTAAATATGTAAGTTTTTCTATGCAAAAGACAAATAAATAAGGAGATAAAGGATCTTCCAGTCTAATTCCTCTTTTTAGCTTGAAAACTTTTGTCTTCTCACCATTCCATAAAACCTAGAAAGTAGCACTAAAGATAATATTCATGATGATCTAAATAAGCATTTTGTTAAGTTATTTTCATTCAACACATTACAAATGAAATTCCAATTCAACTGATCATATGCTTTTTCAAGATCCATTTCTATAGCCATATAGGCCTTTTTTCCTCTCATTTTCTGCATTCAGTGGATTAGTTCTTATGCAATAATAATATTATCATGAACATGGCGAGCAGGAACCAAAATGACTTGAAAAGGAGAGACCCATTTGCTTAAATGTGGTCTCAACCTCTTTACTACAAGCTTATTGACTGCCTTCAATATTGCATTACACAAGGAGATAGGATGCAATTATAATAAAGAGCTTGGGTTAGACACTTTCAGGATTAAGACAATAAGTATCCCATTGATTTCTTTGAGCCACTTTGGATTATGCTAGAAATCCTTAATGGCCTAACAAACATGGAAACCAATCATGTCCTAATTTTTTAATAAAATAGTGACAAGAACCTGTCCTTTCCAAGGGCTTTAAAAGGCCTTATTAAAGAAAAGATTCTAAAGATCTCTTTACTCATGATAGTAGGATTCAAACAATCACCTTAATTAGGATTTGGAAGTGGCTGGCTATGGGTGGTATCAATCCACTCCCTCTGATCCTTTTCTTTAGAATAAAGACATTTATAAAAATCTATAGCCATTCTTTTGAGTGAGTCCTTTTGTCTAATCCATGCACCTCCTGGATTGGGAGTGCTAAGATCTTGTTGCTTTTTCTTTTGATAATAGTCTTTGTGTGATAATATTTGTTATTTCTGTCTCCTTCTTTATCCATTACGCACAAGATTTTTGGAACCAAAGCAATTCCTCCTGCTCCAAAATTTGATCCAATTCCCTTCTTAGTTGTTTCTCCAATTCTTCTAAATAATTACTTCTTCTATTTTCCAATAATTTTTGTAAGTTTTAAATTTGGTGTAATAGGCTAGACTTCTTTTGGAATATGTTTCCAAATACATGTTTATTCCAAAATTGTAAAGGTTGCACAATTTCCTTTAACATTGTCTACATTTCCTTGTCATGTCTCCAATGATTTCTCAAAAAGTTTTTGAAATGATCATGACACTCCCAAGCAGCTAAAAACTTGAAAGGCCTATCTCTCCACCTCCTTCTTCCTTTATCCTAAAGATGAATTATCAATAGGCAATGGTCAAAAGAAACTTTAGGAAGGACCATGACTGAGGCATCTTTAAAATTTGTTCTCCAATTGGCATTAGCACATGCATCATCTAATCTTTTGAATACCTATTCAAGTGCAACCATTTTGGTCCCTACCATGTGTGAAAAGGTCCATTTGCACCCAAATCAATTAGTTAACATTTATTTAATATAGAGGCAAAATAATGGTATGTAATAATATCAATAGGTGCACCATTTTTTTTCTTGTATGGACATTATTTCATTGTAATCACTAGTTGCCAACCATGGGCTTTGACATCTCTACAAATCTCCTCTAGTTGTTCCCAAAGATGTTCATGTTGCTACCTTTGTGGGCTCATATAAGTTACAATAAATTCAAATCCCTCAATTTCAGGAAAAGCTACTTTGGTGTGAATTAATTGATCCCCTTATCTTACTAATTAAACCAATAATGCATTCTTGTTCCAAAGAATCCACAGTCCACTTGAAAAACCCTTTGCATCTTGGATAATGCAAGAGTTAAAACCAAATTTGCCTATCACCTTACATGCTTTCAATTCACTGATATGTGGCTCCAATAAGATTACCAGTGCAACATCATTTTTTTTAACAAATGTGCAAAGGGTGTAAGCAAACCCTTTTTTTGGTGTACCATGAGTGTTCCATACAAGTATGGACATATTTAAGAACAATTTGTGTGGTTTACCCCACTATCATGCCCTTATTTGCATCTCCTTCTTGTATTAATTCTATATGCTTATCCATATCCATGTCATTATGGTTCTCCATCCATTCCCTTCCTTGGGCTTCTTGGATTTCCAAGTCAGGTAGTTTTGGCAGTTTCAGTTTGTATTCCTTTTGTAATAGTGGACAAGTATTCTTGTTTTGAGCTTGATTAGATAGCTTCTTATCCACGTTTATAACTTCATTTCTATTGGGACTAGCTGACCCTATTACTTTCTTATTTTGTAATCTTTGGCCATGTGATTTCCCTTACTAACTTTCTCTACCACCTGCTCATTATTTATGGGTTCTAGCTATCTAGAAATGTTATTCTCTTGCACAAATTCCCATGCTAGTTTGTAATTTGTTTTATTTGAACTATCCCTGCCGTTTTGGCAAGTAATTCCTAGTTCTAACCCTATAAATGCCTTGTCCTTCCTATTCTCTTTAAATGCTAGCTTCAATTGCATAAATGAGCGTTGCTCTTTATTCTCCCTTAGACATTGGTCCTCTTGAATTTAGTCTAAGCCCTTGCCATTATTATCTTCATTAAATGCTTTTTCACGGCCACCTTCTTCTTCTTTGATTTCCATTTCTTGCAACACTTCAAATCTCAAAGATCTGCCCATTACTTTCTCTGATGTGTTTTACTCTGAATGGCTCCCTCTCACATCACATGTTAGAACTTGATTGCGGTAGAGTGTTGTGCCATTCCGCTTGTCTTCTGCTAAAATTCTCCTTCCACGCCATGGCTTGGAAACTAGCATTCATGGGCCATAATTGCCCTCCATTCCACCAATAATAGTTTCTTTTGGCTTCTTCCCATTAGTCTCCATTGGTGCCTACTGTGAAGGATGCAAAGGATAGTTTTCTTTTGTATGCCTATATTTTCCACATAAGAAACAAACTAAGTGTAAGCCTTCATACTCCAATCTTTTTAATTTACCTTCAATGTTGTAAGATGATTTTAATGGTTTTACTGAATCTAATTCAACACATATTTGAGCATATCTTCCCTAACTTATGGTTTAGGCATTAAGATCAATGTTAAGAACCTTTCCTAGCCATTTGCCTACCTTTTTTAGAAAGATTAGGTTAAAATATTCCATTGCCAAGTCTAGAAGTCTTAGCTAGGTAGCAATGTGTGAGATGTTTCTTTGCTAAGGATCAAAATTTGCTTGCTAAATTTGAATAAAGAGATAGTGGTCAAGTATAAGCTATAGTCCCCATTTCAACACAAAGCTCAAATCCTTTAGCTTAGTAAACCTTACTGAGAAAATTCATTTCCCAAATCATGAACTATAACTCGCCTTTTCCTCGCCTATATTAAAGTTAATTTTCTATTCATGTAGGCATAGGTAACCTTCCTTCCCAATAACTTCACTATAAGGATGTTCCTTCATGGTCTCTCCATACAAGCTTTTTCTCTTTTAGTGAAGGTGAAGTTCACACTACCATTTTCTTCTTCAATAATAGAAATGCCATTACCAAGTCTTCATCCTCTGTGCCTATCTCATCCATTACCACACTTTTTCTCTTTTAGTGAAGGTGAAGTTCACACTACCATTTTCTTCTTCAATAATAGAAATGCCACTACCAAGTTTTCATCCTCTGTGCCTATCTCATCCATTACCATTTCTCCATTGTCTTCTCCATTGTGCTTCATGAGTACTTCTTAGAAAGAAAGCTATGAGTTCACCTTTATGCCCTCCTCTGGCACCATCCAAGGCTCTTGGCAAGGAATTTTGGACAATCCTTCCACAAATTCACTCTTACCTTTCTTAGATTTCTTTGTGTTACATTTGAGTAGGTTCATCTCTTTAAAAGATTTGCCTTCTTGCTGAGTCAAGGTTGATGGGTTGCTCATGGCATTTCTCAATAGCTATTTTAATTAAGAGATAAATTTAAATAATAGGCACATCACATTATAATGGAAAAAATAAAATTTATGTCACCATTGATGAGTCATATTATACCAAAAAAAGAGAATTCAAAAGATGAATAAAGTTATGAAATGAATCAACCTGGTTTGATCTCATGCCTATTAGGTTTGGACCAAAAAAAGCCCAAATTTTTTTAAGCAAAAAAATTCAAACTTAATCCAAACCTTATAAGGTTGATAGTTAAGCAGATTGGTTTTGAACTTAAATTTGAAATAGAACTTGAATTATAAATTAATATAAATTTTTGTATTTTAAATTTCTAAATTTAAAAGATAGTTATAAATTTATAAATCTTTTTTATATATTAAATTTTTATATTTTAAATTTTATATTTACATAATTCTTATATTTTTTTTACATATTGAAACAACAACTAAAGAAAGATTTATTATTTAAATTCTAAATATTTATTTTTCTATTACTTTTTTTGATTATGTACATGTTTGATGTGAATGTAGAAAAAGAGGCCGTGAATTTTAGAGAAGAGAGAGAGTTAAAGTGAAAAAAGAAAAAAAAATTAGCAAGCCGACTTAGGACCAAATTGGACTGGGCCAAAAAAAGCCCACTCTGATTGATTTTTTTTCCCTAACCCTTAATTTTTTTAAGACAATTTTAAGAGGGCCGGTCGGAGACAAAATTGATTGCTCTAAAGATAAGGGACTAAATTATCTTAATTATAATCATAAAAAGACTAAATTGCTCTACTTAAAAGTTGATAAAATAAATTAATCTTTTAAAAGTGGGGAATCAAAAGTGTTGTTATTCCATTTTATCAAAAACTCTAATTTACTTATGTTGAGCTTCGCAATCTAACAATAATTTAACAAAGATAAAATAAAATGGCCAAACAAAACAAATTCATATAGGTTCCATAAAATTGGTTTTGGCCCATTTGCGGTCCATACTACATTTTCTCTCTTATAAATTTTTTTAAAATTAGCTTACCAGGTAGGGTTGGAAAATTGGGATGTTACAAGTCTTTACTCTTTGTAATCTAATAAAGAATGAAATTGTTAAATCACAAAAAAAATGAAAATGTTAATTGGTAGAATATTGTAAGAATTTTATTAAATTTTTATTTACAACAAATTTAAAAAAGTAAATTTATTAAATTTCATAATAAGACTTATACATTGAAGAGCTTGTCGACCCTTTGCTGAGTATTCATACTCTCATAATTTCATAAGAGCACAAATACTCTATCAACAAGATGTTGATATAATATAAACATGTTAACATGGACAAATTTTAATTGTTAATGTGCGAGGATTTAAATTTTGAAGATAAACTTTATTAAAAAAGAAAAAAGTTAATATTCTAATTCTAAATAATTGCCCATTTAAGTATCGTTGCGTTAAGTAACAAAAAGAGGTCTCTAATTAGTATATGACTTGCCTCCTATTTATATATACCCAAATTCGGACATGAGATGAGTAATTAAGTTGGATATTCAAATAGTGATCATCAACTTACTAGCACCAAAAAAATAAAAAAAAGAAGAGGATCTTGGTTGGTGCACTATATTTGTAGTGGCGATCCATGCTATTTGGAAATTTCGGAAGACGTGGTATTTCATAACACAGACCCTCAGTCTCAAGAACTCTGGAGGTTTTGATTCAAATTCTAGTTACGGCCAGAGAAATAGAGAGAGCCAAAATAGAAATGAAACTTGTTAAGTATCTGCAGCACAACTGGTAACTTGGGTCAATACAAGTTTCCATTGCGTCCCCCCCCCCCCCCCCCCCCCCAAGGGGTGGATTAAACTAAATGTGGATGGCTCAGTCAAATTATCTTCGGGCATCTTGAATTGTGGAGGAGTTGCTAGAGATGAGGAAGGAAATTTTATACGGGATTCATTAAAGGCCTGGGAAGAAGCAATGCCCTTGAATTTGATTTAAGGGCAATCTTAGAAGGCCTTAAATTTGCTTGGAATATCAGACTCAGAGCATGCGATCAATCTTATTCAATGTCAAAATCTGCAGTATGATCAACTTTAGGAGCTGATTGAGGAAATCAAAGAATTGATGGAGAGACCGTGGGACATCAAGGTTAGACATATATATAGAGAAGCCAACTGTGTGACAAATGCACTTGCTTCCAGATTTGGATTACCTGGGAACACTTTTATGGTTCTAAACCAGCCCCCACCAGAGATCCTTAGCTATCTCGAAGAAGACAAGTTAGATTTTGATTATCTTGTGTAGTTTGTTTTGGTGTTTTATTGTACCCAAAAAAAAAGGTTTAGATTTGTTTTGGAAGCGTTAATTAATAATTTGGTTCTGCTATATTTATAATTTTATTTTTTATTTAATTTTGTTAATATAATATAGATCATTATATTTAATAATTATATATACATTAATATGGGACTTAATTAATTAAAAGGCTAACACATAAGTTATGAGATTTTTGTGAAAATAAAATGTATTAAAACATCTTTATTTAGTAAGTGTGTTTGTTTTGCAACATCAAAGATTTCTATTTCTATTTTCAAAAATATTATAATGAGAAATAAGATTCTCAAAAATATGAATTATTTTATTCATTTTATTATTATGATAATATCAATCAGTATTTATATAAACATAGATTTTTTATATTTGATTGAATATTAATATTTCCATGTCTTACTGATTATTACTGTTGAATTTGTGTAGATTCATTGTGTTTGTCCCATGCAACCAAATTGATATTGCATCAAATGCTTAATGTTTTTCTATCCCTTTGGCTAATCCACATTAAGGTTAGTATACATCTTAAAGTCATTAACGAATCTATATATATTCATTCCATACAAATTCAACTGTCAAATCATACAAATTAAGTTATATGTAAAGTTAAGTTTTTATCATAAAATGGTATAGAAAAAAGTTTATTAAAAAATCAATTATTTGATGAAACTATTATTTTCATCCTAAAATATACACCATTTATTAATTTTGTCATTAAATAATTTTTTTCTCAATTAAGTCATTGAAAGAAAATGTTCTCTAATTTTGTCCGAACGTTAACTACACCATAAACTTGCAATAAAACGCTAAGCCGAATGTGAAATCTTGATAAATTGGTCAATACCTGTGCTGATGTGTTCAACGCTCAGGTTTCTCTCTTCCACATTAAGAAAAAACCTCCAATAAAAACGAAAACGATGCTGTTTGATTTTTGAGAACTGAAATCTTCAAAAGAAAACAAGATATGAGCACAATGCTAAAGCTTGAATTGAAACTTTCGAATAGCCCGTGAACAATATTGTGCCCTTTCCCCTTTCCACCATTCCTGGCAGAGGACCATGACGGAAGCTAGATTTTTCGGTGCCGAAGAGGCCGTACAAGAGGAAGATCCGTTTGCATACATGATCCAAATGGTGATAATAGCGTTTGGCTTTGAGGAATGATTCAAGGTCAAATTTTAACTTGTCCTTCAGATCGAGTTCCATGGCGATGGTGTCGAACATTGATGGGTGGGTGAACGGAAGAGATCTGCATCGTCCATTCCGCTGTCGATTGGGTCAAAGTTTATGAATAGCTTTAAATTGCGTTTTTCTGTTGCTCGACTTCTTTGGCGACTATGTGGATGTGCTGGAGATGAGGACGAAGCATTCGCCGCTTGTCAGCTTTTCTGATTTTTAGTACAAAAGTTTTGGAACTGTTGAAATTCGATTAGGATTTTACGTCTCCTTCATTTTCGATGTTTTGTTTAAGGTCCAGTTAGAGAATGTTATTTTGCTTCTTCCTGGTCATGAGGGGGGTAAAATCAGAGTCTTCAATGGAAGGTAAAGAATGCAGATATAAAGAGACCTTCTTATATAGTTGATTCTCCTGCATGCTCTCATTGAATTTTGGCACTTTGAAGAACTGGTAAATGTGAAAAGAATCTTGAATGGTTCTCCATAGTCAATCCAATTTTGAATAGAATCACCCCAATAAAAAAAATACTAGAATAATGATCACAGTTATGAGAAGAAATGGTTTGCAAAGATTTATGACGGTGACGGAATATTCAAAGACAAAAACTCAATTATAGAATTGGGTAAATCGCGGCTGAAGTTTCAAAAGATTTGATTTTCTTTGGACAAAAGTATCGACCTTTTCTTCTTATAGAGGAAAAAAACCATGCTTGGATTGTGAGAAAATCTGAGAGTAAAAAAAAGAAATTGATGGAGACCCAAATAGGAGTTGGGTTCAATAGGAGGCGTATGGAAGTGTCAGACCCAGTTGCAGAAGAATTTGACGGGAAGAAAACAAAGCAAAGCAGAGAGGTGAATTAGTGTGAATATTTCCAGAAACCCATGGTGCTGTCGGGAATGGTGGAAAGAGGAAAGGGCACAATTTTGTACTCGGAATGTTTGAAAATTTTAGTTCAAATTTTAGCATTATACTCTTTTTATTTTGTTTTCTTTTAAAAGTTTTTGTCTCCTAAAATTAAACGGCATTATTTTTATTTTATTGGGAGTATTTTTTTAATGTGGAAGAGAGAAATATGAGTGCTGGCCACATCAAGCTTGCTCATCAGGATTACACATTTAGCTCAGTATTCCGTTAGCAAGTTGATGGTAGTAGGATGAAATTGGAGTGAACTTTTTTTGGAGGATTTAATTGGAAAAGATTTATTCAAGGATAAAGCGATGTGCCTTTCAATAATAAAAATGGTACTTTTATCCTTTTATTGATTTGATTTTTTAAAATGATTTTGTTATAGTTGTGAATGTCGCAAAAAGTTGTAGAGTAAGGATGACAATCGTCTCGCAAAGAATATTCATAGAGATTTCTTGATTTCGGTGATAAACAAGGATATCTTTTTTTCATTAGGTGAAATGGTGATAAAAGTTTTTTGGCTAAAATGCACAGAATTCTCCTGAACTTTAGGTCGATGTTAAAAAATCCTCCTGAACTTTAAAAAGTTCCAAATGACCCTTTTGAACTATGAAACATTTGCAAAATACCTTCTTTCGTCAAGTTTTCCGTTAAAATTTAGATATTTTTTGGTCAACTTCCACTTTGACTTGATAAAAAGACAAAAATACCCTTCAAATGCACATAAATTTTCAAATATGCCATAAATGCAAAAAAAAAAAATCTAATGTAAATTTGTAATTTAGGGTTTAGGGTTTAAGAATTTGGAATTTAGGGTTTAGGGTTTAGGGTTTAAGATTTATGAGTTTAGGATTTAGGGTTTAGGATTTAAGATTTAGGATTTAGGGCTTATGGTTTAAGATTAGGGTTTAGGGCTTAGGGTTTAGGATTTAGAGTTTAGAGTTTAGGGTTTAAAGTTTTAGGATTTAGGGTTTTAGGGTTTAGGGTTTAGAGTTTTATGATTTTAGGGTTTAGGATTTTAGGGTTAGGATTTAGAATTTAGGGTTAAGGTTTAATGTTAAAACTCTAAAATTTTACTATTCACAGCTTTCAATTTCTTAACTTTACAATGAAGGTCATTTTTGTCATTTTCTTAAATTTTGACGGAAAATTTGACGAAAGGTATTTTTTGCAAATGTTTTATAGTTTAAGAGGGTCATTTGAAGCTTTTTAAAGTTCAGAAAGATTTTTTAAAATCGACCAAAAGTTCAGGGGGGTTCTGTGCATTTTAATCAAATTTTTTAATTAAAATTTCGGATATGAAGTGTGAGATTTTTGAAATTATAAGAGATATTCAAATATTTTTTATTTTATTATTTAAGTAAATTTTAAATGAGAAAAAATTTATAATTATATATAATTAATAAAAATATAACTATAAATTATATCTATTATAAATTTTTGGCTAAAATGCACAGAACCCCCCTGAATTTTAGGTCGATTTTAAAAAACCCTCCTAAACTTTAAATTTTTTCAAAGAACCCTCCTGAACTATGAAAATTGTGCAAATCGACACTTCTGTTAGAATTTCTGTTAAAATATGTACGAAAATTCTGTAAATGACAAAAATGACCTTCTGTCAAAATTCATCTTCCTTCTACAGACTTGGTGGCTTCTCTTCTTGCAACCAATGTCTAAGGTAATCAAGCTTTGGTGGTTTAGGCAATGGCTTCTCTTCTTGCAAAAAATATTTGGGCTGGTCGGTATTATATAGCACTAGTTTGTTAATTGATTTTGGTAGTTTGTGCTGTGGTAATGGCTTTCAAGCTTTGGTGGTTTAGGCAATGGCTTCTCTTCTTGCAAAAAATGTTTGGGCTAGTCGGTATTATATAGCACTGATTTGTTAATTGGTTTTGATAGTTTGTGCTGTGGTAATGGCTTTTCTCATTGTAAATGGTGCCTTGGGTGACCAGCCTCTTGTGGAGGCTTGTGCTCTAGGGGTAGCTTCTCTCCCTTGCCCTTAGGAGGCTCCTCAATTGGCGTTGAAAGGTTTTGGCCAAGGAAATTGGCAAACTAAAAAATTTGGTTATGGTGGTGTTTTTAGAAAGAAGAAAGAGGATGGCTGGGATGGCTGGGAGGTTTTTTGCCACCTTAGGTTACTGCTAAGTTGCTGAGGTAGAGCCATGGAGTATTTAAGAGGCATTGAATGTGCGCGCAAACATGGATGGCAACTCAAGCAAGATGCACAGGGGCAAATGATGAAAATTTAAATATATTTTAGGGGTATTTTTGTCAATTAACCAAGAAACGTCTAAAATTTAATGAAAAATTTGACGGAGGGGAGTTTTTTGCACAATTTTCATAATTCAGGAGGGTTTTTTGAAAAAATTTAAAATTTAGGAAGATTTTTTAAAATCGACCTAAAGTTCAGGAGGATTATGTGCATTTTAACCTAAATTTTTATATAAAAATGTTAAAATTTCAAATGTTTGTAAAATGTCCACAAATATTCGTTCTCCCGCTTTTAAGGTGAGGATAGGAAAAGTTTTTTTTCCTCCGATTTGAAAAATGAGAGATTATTTCATTCTGCGCCGGTGTCCCACCTCCTTGCCGTTCTTACTTTAGACATTATAAATTAAAAAAAAATAAAATAAAAGGCAAGCTGTGGACAACTCCGCTGCGGGGATGTGGAGACGCTATCCTGGGAACGTTTAAGGGCCGCCAAAAAAAGACCATAAACCCAAAACCATTTCGACGCCATTACAGCTTCGCTCGTTCGTGGTTCCGGATTCGTAGGTGTCAAACCCAGTTTCGTCTGTATGGATTGGGAACTCCCAATTCACGACGGAACCCTTGCCTTTCCCAATCACTATTTACGACTTTCCTTTCTTTGACGAACCAAACTAAATAGGCTCAGGGCGTGTCGCGTCGTCTTCGTTTTTATCATCTATAATCACATCAGCAGGCGGTGCAATTCTTGCAGGTTCTGTATTTATTAGCCTGAATTTATGCTTTTAAACCCCAATTTGACGAGAATTGAAGACGACAGATTCGTGCGTATTAGATTTGCACCGAGTAATATTTGTTTTTTGGATGAGGATTTAGGCTTGGGATATTTGTAGCTTTGTGGATATTGAAATCGCTGGGTCGCTATATCTATGTATTTTGTTCCTAAGTTGTAGGTGGATCGCATATAATAAATAAAGCCATGAAAGGGCGGTCGCACCGCCTTCAGAGTTCTGACCCTCCAGACGACTGGATAGACGGTTCTTGGACTGTGGATTGCATATGTGGTGTGAATTTCGACGATGGGGAGGAGATGGTGAAATGTGACGAGTGCGGTGTATGGGTGCATACCAGGTGCTCGCGATATGTCAAGGGAGATGATATGTTTGCTTGTGATAAATGCAAGAACAAGAGTAATCGGACCGATACTGAGGAAACAGAGGTTGCCCAACTGTTGGTTGAGCTGCCAACAAAGACCATGAGAATGGAGAATACATTGGCATCCAACGGGCCTTCTCGGCGTCCTTTACCAATGGAGGAGAGGGTACACGTTCAAGGGATCCCAGGCGGTGATCCTTCATTGTTTGGATGCTTGCCCTCGATTTTTAGTCCAGAGTTGTGGAAATGTACTGGTTATATTCCCAAAAAGTTTAATTTTCAATATAGGGAATTCCCTTGTTGGGATGAGAGTTTTAGGATGGAGGAAGAGAATGAGAATCCTATTGATAAAGGGGCGGGAGTTCTGTTCTCCTTTTCTAATGAGAGTATATTGGCCACCCCCGTTGCAGCCGTAGTTGATATGAGTGCAAGGAAGGAGGAAGATTTTGACAGGATGGGATCTTTAAAGGAGTTGAAGCGTGATAGTGAAGATACAGAAGTTGTAAGGAGTGACCAGAATGGCATCAAGAAGGAGAGAAGCTTACTTCGGCCAGCTGTTATGCATTCTGGTAAGCAGAAGAAAGAAGACTTTGGGACATCCAAAGATCGGAGTGGGAAGAAGAGGGTTAAAACTTCTGAGAAAGAGTTAGATGCCAAGAGGAGAGGTTCACATTCTTCTAAAGCAGGTTATTTAATTTACTTATGTATTTTGTGTGATATTTGCTATTGCAATAGTAGGTGTTGTTGTTGTTCTAATTATTGTTATTATTGTTGTTGTTGTTATTAACTTATTATTATTATCTAGTAGTAGTAGTAGTAGTAGAAATGTAATCCCTCTTTCTGATTTCATATTGCATCCTTGGGAGAATGGCATTAATTATGGCAGTGGTTCACTTTTTGCCATACCTGAAATGTTGTTGACTCCAATTTTTCTTTTCTCATTTGTATTGCTAGATTTTACATCCACCAGTGATGCAAAACAATTTGAATTTTTTGAAGACAGAGATCTGAAAATTTTCAAGGCTAACACTAGAAGTATAAAGAGTAAAACCTCGAAAGACATTGTTCTTCAGGAACACATTTCAAATGATCCTTTTTCTGTGGATACTATTTTGGAGGAACCAAATAACAACTTGGCTACTACGGACGACTCTTCAGATGCCTTACATCCTGACACAACAAGACAAAGTTTTTCTGTTCAAGATGTAATAACAGACGAGAAGACTGGGCATAAAGTTCTTACTGTTTCCTCCAAGACTGGTGATGCTGTTACATCAGTTTTGAAGCATAATTATGTTGAAAATGCTTCAATTGAAGGACAGGTGTGTTATACTGATAGTTGCATTATCAGAGTTGGCTCTTTAGCGGTAACATGTGTTTTTGCATTTTTATGTAAACAAGTAGGCGGATATTAGAGGAGTTTTAAAACCTACTTATGATCCACAGAAAAAGAACCAGCTATTCTTGAGCTCCTACTTTTTAGGATGAGTTTTGTATCTTGAGGGGATCAATTACCAGATCCATGTTTTACTAAATTATATTCGTATATAAGTATGAAAACATCAATTAACACGAAAAGTACCCAACATATGTTTAGAACCTGTTAAAACATGCGTAGAAAGAATTTAGGGAGTGTCAAATGTCAATGATGAATAAGATATATTTAAATTTTTCAGAGTATTGTTTTGAGGAGTTGTAGTGTCATGTTGAATGTTAGTGTTGAAAGATGGATGTTGGTCCTTTCTTAACTTGTAGTGCTTCCTAGAGCATCGTATAATGCACATTTGCACTTCTTCCACCCAATGCTTACCATACTTATCCCATAAGCTCAGTCTACAACTAAAAAGGTTAGCAATGTTAAGTTGATTAAGAAAGGGCCAACATGGTGTGGGAATGGATATGCGTCAGCAATTGCTTCAAAGAACTTTGGTAATACTTCAAAATTTGGCAATACATTACAGCAATTGTGAAGCTGGATGAGCAAAAGTGCATGGAAGATGAAGGAGGAAACAAACTTTTCACCTCTGTTGCCCTTTTATCTACTTCTCACTCTTAATGTGGCTGGTCATAAAACTATTATTTTAACCTATATGAATAGGGTCTTGAAGTGATATATTGTTTTAGTACTTAAAGCTTGTAATCTTTTCTACATTATTAGATACTTAATTTCAGCTTGGGAGACTTCACCTGCAGGATATTACTAAGCTAATAATATAATGATCATTATTCTTTATTTTTGAGCGTATTCAGAATAAATTTTGATGTAGGATAGGACTAAACCTGTAGGAATATTGGGAGAGGAAAGAATGCGCAAAAGCAATCCAAAACACTGCCAAAGGTGGGCTGTTCTTTTGGGTAACAATCAGGGAAATAAAAGGATAACTTCTGTTATTAGAACAAAACTGATCTGTCCCTGTTATGACTTGCAACCCTCAAGCTGCTTTGTTATTGGATACAACCGCTAAAAAAAAATCCTTGCTCTTAAGTGTCATCTTAGACTTAGTTGTCTAAGGTTACATGATAAAAAATAAAGTAAATGACTTAGTTGTCTAAACCACGTTCTTTTTTATCTGATTTGTTTTAACAGCCACAAACTGCTTCTGCACACAATAATTAGTTGCAACAAAATCATCTCATTTTAATTTTGAATATTGTGAAGGATTGTAGATATTGAACAGTATATTCTCTCTTTGAAAATTTATATATGGAAAATCTACCTGAATATCGATAATTTTTTTTTTCTTCTCAAACCTTAATTTTGTGCACCATCTCATTGATGAACAATTTCTTGTGTGATCAATTGAGAACAATTTTCTATATTGAAACTTTTAAGAAAGAAACTTGGTTTCCGCTTGATTGTCTTCTTGATTGCCATCAAATTAGTCTTCATAGTTTGGAGGAGGATTTCATAAACAATAGATACTTCTAATTTATCTCATGCCATCTGATTATTGGGACCATTATTGTGAAATAAGTTTCCATGATCTCCATATTCAAATTTGACCCCTAGACAACCTTCTGGTATGTCCAAGAAATTGTGGTCACCTTTGGAACAGCTTGATCTCTATGAAGGTTTCTTACCACTTGCTTAGGTTTTGCTCCAACATTCTGTCTTGGCTATCAATTGAGCTTGGGTAAATCTAGGAACTGTTGCTGTGGGTGCTCTCGTAACTAATTTGGATTGAATTTGGTTTTAATACCAAATTGATGTTTGAAAATTCCAAAGATTAAATTTGTACACTTAAGAGATATTGAGATGGAAAAGATATTTGAAATAGCTAAATTGGACTGGTCTTCTGGTTAACAAGTAGGGAAACATGGAAACAATAGAATAATATCTGTTATCAAAATAAAATTAATTTGTTCCTGTTTCAACTGTTAAACCCCCTTAATATCAGTTAGAAACTGGATGAAAAATTCTAATCCTTGCTGTCTAAGGTAACTTGAGGAAAACAGAAGTAAAGGAAATAAAATTAGTGAAAACAATGCTTCTACAGGTGTTGTGCTATTGTAGGATGGACAATCTACTTTACTTTTACTAAATCTATGCATGCATAGCTTTTCATATCTCTTGTCTTTTATGCTTTTAGACTTAATCTTGCACTTTGTTGTGATGACATTTCTTGTTTGTACCTTCAACAAGGAGGGGGATTGCCTAGCAGTTGAAACTGCAGATGAGAGTGTAATAGTAGGAAGCATTGTGAGTCTGCCTTTGGAAGGTATTTGTGGTTCTGCACCAGAACTCAAGGATAACCAGGCTGGTCAAGATTTTGACAGTGCTGCACAATTTAATTCTAAGGTAAAGAGAGAAGGAGATGATGATAATTTTAGGAAGCTCTTGAATGGTCATTCTTCACCTATCATTGATCATAAAAATAACGAGAAATCATCCGACCACATCTCTGATGATGTTAATGTCAATGACACTACAGTTTTGAACTCACCATCCTGTGAAAATAAGGTGGAAAATGTTCCCAGAAAATCAGAAGTAGTCATTGATTATCAAGCCTGTACACCTGATAGATTATCTGGTGATTTTTGTCTTGCAAAACAAGAAATGGAGGGGTCTGAAGGTTCCATGGGAACACAGAAAGGTTGTCCAGAAATAAAATATGGTTTGGGCTCTGCTGAAGAACCATCAAATTCAGGAACACTGGAATGTTCGCATAAATTGTTGCATTGTCTTGGGAAGTCTTTATCAACATCGACCTTGAACTCCAAATCACTGGGTAATGACATTAAATTCGAAGATACAGAAATCCCTAATCCTCTTGCAAAGCATGGAGTGATGGCTGATTGCAATATTCACATCAAGAAAGAAAGTTTTCCAACTGATGTTGCAAGGGATGACGTATCAAGGAAATCTGTAAGAGAGCGTCAAAAATCCTCTTCAAGTAATAATTTGAAAGCATTTCATTCAAGTAGGAGTGTACAAAATACTGTCTCAAAGCAAGGAAGTTCAGAGTCAAAAGATTCCATGCATTGTTTATCTTTTAAAGCATCTTCAGTTCATCAGCCTGCAATTAATTTAGGCTCGAGTGAGTTTATTTCACACCATCAAAAGGCTTTGCAAGCGCAGAATAAGAGTTCATCTTCTGTACCACAGAGAGCTGAAAAGTTTAGCCACACAAATTTCCAACCATCCTCTAAGTTGAACCAGAATCATGTGCCATCAATCAGTCCTTCTCCAACATCAAACTCTTCTGCAATGCTGAGTGATGAAGAGGTTTGAGATGGACCCCTATTTCTCCAGATTAAGATTACTAGAAGTATACCTTTTGTTTCATCTTTTTCTCTTCTAATTTTTTTTGGGTGTTTTGTTATTGGTAGCTTGCATTACTACTGCACCAAGAATTGAATAGTTCTCCCCGAGTACCTCGTGTGCCCCGAGCACGGCATGCAGGTAGCTTGCCACAATTGACTTCTGCTAGTGCTACAAGTATGCTAATGAAGCGATCATCTTTTGTTGGAGGAAAAGATCATTGCATGGTAGGACTTTGTCTATCTTCTTTAATTTATAAATGTGGCATTTTATGCTGATTTTCTTTCTAGAAGTTAGCAATCTTTCGCAACAATCATGGTTACCTTGGCACTATATTGGTGACTAATTTCATTATTAATTTGCATAGATCTCTAGACGAAAATATAAAGACACATCTAGAGATGGGCTTTGCAGTTCAAATGAACTTGATGATGCAGCTAAACCAATGGAGAATGTTTCATCTTCCTCTGATCAGAGGAAACCAGATATGGCATACATTGAAGATACTCCTGAAAAGGAAGAAGGCCGCACATCTGTGGCAGCCATAAATACTATCAACAAGAATCTTGCTTCTGCCTCCTCGGCCACTGCAAACAGTAGTCCTTCCTCCCCTCCTGAGGATCAAAATTTTTCATCTATACGCACCTCACCCGAGAATATATCTGATAATGATACAGGAACAGCTGGAAGGCCAGTTCATCGCACTTTACCTGGTAGCTGCCTTTTGGGAATAGTTATAATTTCATAGTTGTTGCCTTTTTTTTGTTAATTATATAACCCTCTTGTTTTCCTCACCTTATCTAAATTATGGATTAATTACTTTCTGAAATGAAAATGTTGATTTGAGATTGCTATGTCTGGCCTTTTAAAACTCATCTATTTATCTAAGATTCGGTATCAGCTCTCCATACCTTGAGGAATATGAAGATTAACAAGATCCCTTTTGTACTGCCTATGCTTGATATGCATGTAGTTCTGGTACAGTCCACTCTTATAGTTTGTTGGCAAACACTGAATATCTGAAGTTTGTTTTGCTAAAAATAAAATAAGAGAAAATGAAAGACAAATCAGTGCTTCTGTCGGTTGTTTTGTCTGTTATTTCTCATTATCTTTATTCAATTGCAGGCTTGATCAATGAGATTATGAGCAAGGGTAGGCGTATGACATATGAGGAACTCTGTAATGCTGTGTTGCCGGTATAGGTTTTTATTGAGTGTACTATTTGTAATGAGTTTAAATTTGATCCACTTGACAATGTAAAGCTATTACACTATCAGTAAACAATTGTCACATCGCTAGGGCAACTAAGGTATATCACTTACAACAAAAAAATAATTGCATGTTTGTGGCATGTCAACACATGGTTGATTGATTATATATAACCTTTTACATTGATGGTAGAACAAAATTTTATCTTTTCTGAATTTCACTTCTTTTTGTACATCTGCTGAATTTTTTTTTAATTATTACTTTTTAATAAACATGTTTGTTTTAATGATTTGTTGCAGCACTGGCATAACTTGAGGAAGCATAATGGAGAGCGTTATGCATACTCAAGTCACTCTCAGGCTGTTCTTGACTGTCTGCGGAACCGACATGAATGGGCAAGGCTGGTTGATCGTGGGCCAAAGGTATAAGCATGTTATTGTTGTCATCAGTCATCAATTATATATATTGCTAATGCTTATTGAATCATGATGAGGACTCCATTTTCAAAAAAATTATTACCTGAACTATTTGCAAGAATTTGCATTATGTGTTTCAGTATTTGAGACATTACAGCATATTATGAATAAATAGAACCTTGTATTTATCTATTTTTTTATAATTCCCACTATGACCCAAGAGAGGTTGAAATGGCTTATTTTATCATTATTATGAATTTCTTCTTAATATCTATACTAATGTCCAAGTCATTGTGGTCAAATGATTATAGAATTGGGAGAGGTTTGACTATGGTTCACCAGTTACTTATGCAGCCCATGAGGGCCCAGTGCAAGATATTGTTGCTTTTCTAGAATATGATCTTCATTTTCAAGTTTGGGAAATTTTAAAGGTCTGGATAAGATTGGGTCATAAACAGTGTCCCATCTCCTTTAGTTAGTTTTCTTAGTTAGCTGGCCTTAATGCATGCTGACATACTGGGTCTTTCAAGTAGTTGTGGCCTTCCTGTGATTTCACTTGGTGGCATGTCCTTAAAATAATGTCATTATGCATTAAAGATGGTGGTTAATAAAATTTTGCTTTCATATGAGTAACAGTGTTAGAACTACAGAAAATGGAGATAAGAATCAAGGCGGAGTATGGAGAGTGTATGTCAAGAGAAAGGTGTGGGAGAACTAGGCAAAAAGGGGCAATTAAGGGATTACAGGAAGAAAGGAGTCAGCAGGGTAGTTAGGCAGTTATGGTTGTTGAATGACAGGCCAGCTAAAGTAGTTAGGCAGTTAGAATCTGTATGACAGTTAGAAAAGGCTATAAAAGTAGGAGTTACGCAAAGGAAGGCAATCTTAGAGAAAGAATGTAAAGGGGGACATAATTAGTCAGCAGCAGCCCAACAAGAAAGATGGCCCAAGAGGCCCGACTTGGAAGGTCCAATGTTGTCAAAAGTGAAAAGCGGCATGAAACTCTAATTCTTTAAAATGCTTAAGTGGCAAAGTGGTGAAGTGGCCAAATTAAAATAACATGCAGAAAATAATATAACTTCAAAATTATTGTAAAAATAAAAATAACTACAAAATAAATCCTAATAAAGTATCAAAATCATAATAAAAACACATAACATAAAAATTATGATATTATATATAATTACTATATTACTATATAATTATAGTTACAAAATTCATCTTATAATATTTTATATTATAATTATATATTATATTCTTTTTGTAATGCCCAACAAAAGGAAAAAAAGGAACCAAAGAAAAAAAATAGGCATTAGCAAACTGAAACCACTTACTATATTATATTATATTTTCAACCTCTTAATGTACTCACCGACTCACATAAAACAGTATTATATATTATATTACTTTTACAACCCAGCTACCCATGCTGCAATATATTATATTATATTATTTGTATTGCATTTCCACCAACCTGATGCAGTACTTCACTACTTCTGCATTCTATTTTTTTCCTTTGCAATTAGACAACTCAACTTTCAAGGAAAATGTAACACAAATAACTGATATCCAACCCAGAAAACAGTCACAATATGCTCCATTTGAGAAGGCATTGTCCGCTTTAAGCCTCTCTACTTTTGCTTATATGCGGCGCTTCATAGCCGCATATGGCAAGCTGGGCACTTCACAATCATGTGAAGTGCCCAGGCTCAATTCCACGCTGCTTAAGTGGTGTACTGGTATGCTTTTGACAACATTGGGAAGGCCTATGAGAGAAGGAAGGTGGGGACAAATGGGAAGGAACTGCTACAATTAGGTAATGGAGGATATATGTCAGCTGGTGGGATGAGTGGGAATGATTGTAAGACGGGGGAAGTGAGCATAGGAGAGGCATTTGGTTAGTATCACAGAAAAGCAAGTGCTTTGGGCCAAAGAGTCCCTCTTTGTGCTTAGTTATTTTATTTTCTGTTATCTGTTATTGCTGTGATGGTGGGGAGAGTTTTCTCCTTTTGTCTGTAAATATATAAAATCTGTTGGTTTGAGTTCTTTATTCTATCAATTAGTTCAACCTGCCGGATGACCAAAACCAAAGTCGGAGGAGGAATGGATAATTGTTTGTAGTCATTGGAGAGGAGTGTGGAACTGGTGGGAAAGTTGATGGCGGAAAGGGAAGAAACATGAAATCTCATATGGATGATATCAAGGCCATGTTTGCAACGATCATGAACAAGGAGCAAAACTCAACAGCAACCATAAGCGGAACAAAGAGCAAGAGACCAGCATGAACAACATTGGGAGAATACCTGATGAAGGCTATTGGCAGCAGCCTTTAAAGACTTATAAAAGACGTGGGAAAGCTGTCCAAACATTAATTTGACACATGCCCAAAGAGGGAGATCCATTTTGGGAGCTTAATTAGGAGTAAATAATTATTAGGGGTATTTTAGTAATTTTGGCAGTAATTATTTTAGAATTTTCGCAGCTTATTTTATGTATTTTCATAGGAGCAGACTTTTAGTCTATTTGGGTTTGTTTTAGGGTATTTTAATACTTATAGGATTAGGATTACCATGTGGATTCTAATTCTTGTCCATATAGGATTAGGATTCCTTTTTCTTTTAGGATAAGTTGTAGTAGGTTTATTTAAACACTTGTATATTTCTTTTCAGAGAGAGTAAGAGTTTATGTTTATGAGAATTATTCAGAATTTGCTTTGATTGTGTGATGCGATCAAACCCTAGGTGTGACTCCTAGGTTTCTTTTTCTTCTTCTCCTAATTTTTCTCACTCTTACTTGCACAAAAATCCTAATCTCGCAGCCCCTTTCACAGCCCTAAACACTAGTCCAATTAATCCTAATAACCCATTCTATTGCCATTAAAGCATTCATTCCTTCATACACAGACCCTAGCCTACCAAGTTCTTAGCTTTTCTACCCTTCCATAGCCCCAAAACCCTAATTACAGCAAAGTCCCCCTGCTGTCCTACATCAATACCACTCTTGAATCAAAGAGTATTGTGGACGGTAAGAAGAAGCACCCTAAACTTGAAGAAATGAATTGGATGGCCAAGAAGGTTCAATTGCCTAATTTCGATGGTAGTGACCCAACGGGGTGGTTGACTAGAGTTGAAAAATACTTTGAGGTGCAGGGCACTAGACTGGAGATAAGGGTGCAGATAGCCCTTATAAGCATTGAAGGGCTATCAGTTCATTGGTTCCAATGCTTGAAACATAAATGGCAGATTTTTAATTGGGAGAAGATGGAAACAGAGATGCTAAGGAGGTATAGTGGGCATAGAGGAGGGAATGCCTACGAGCAATTAGCCACCGTGCATCAAGTTGCGACGGTGGACAATCATGTGCAGGAATTTGAGATGGTAGCAGCGCATGTTAGAGAGATGCCAAAGGAGCAGTGGCTGGGCTATTTTTTAAACGGTATGTGTAGAGAGATTAAGTGCCGAGTGTGCGCCCATGATCCCCTAGATGTGAATTGGGCAATGGAATTGGCTCGCAACATTGAAGATGAAATCATGGAGGCACACGGTGGTTATGGTAGCATGTGTTCCTTTGTTGCAAGTAGACACAAGATGGAGAAGACGACCCCCACTTACTGAAACATAGACAAGGGTGTCATTTTGGGCCAAGGAAAGTGGGGGAATGGGCCGTTAGGAGTTAGAGTTGGGGTGGTTTCCTAAAAGGGTCAAGTTGTGGGTTATAATGGGAAAACGGGGCAAGCAGAGCAGGGCATCCAAACGAGTAAAATTGTGACCCAATACCCACTCAATGCAGTTTGCCTTAGCAGAATCGAGGTGTTTGCTAGCTTCCATACCAGGAATTTCTTCGAAGAAGAGAGGAAGGAAAATGTTTTTGCTGCGAGCTCAAATTTGGACCCCTACATGAGTGCCCAGAACGCTAAATGTGTGTTTTGCTCTTGGGGGGAATGAAGATGCCACTATGGATGGGGAGTTCATCATGGTGGAGGCTGATACTGAGACCGATGGGGTAGAGGAGACAGTGGAAGGAGAGCTTGGGAGTTTAGAGGTGTCACTCTATGCCATGGCTAGTGTGCCAGATCCCAACACACTAGGAATGGTGGGGACCATGGCAACAACTTCAGTTTTGCTCATGGTGGGCAGCGAGGCCAGCCACAACTTCTTATCGGAGGAGGTTGCTCAGTGAATGGGAATGCAGGGCGATGAAGGGGAAGTTTTTTGGGTCAGGTTGGGCAATAGTAAACGATGGCCCACTGCTAGTGTATGCCGTGGAGTGACTTTGAGACTAGGTGACATAAACATAATTGCTGACTTTCATCTATTTTCTCTAGGGGGAGTAGACGTTATATTAGGTGTTTCATGGTTGAGAATGCTGGGGAATGTGACTGTTAATTGGGATTCGTGACCATGGGGTTTGGCCATCAGGGGAAGAGGGTGCGAATGCAAGGTGATCCTAATTTGGGACGAAGTTATGGATCCCTAAAGATGATTTTAGGGGCTGCAGAAATAGAATTTTGAGGGCTTACTCACATTGACTCCATCACAAAGAACCGAATTTGATCTAGGATAGCAAGATATGTTGGTGTTTGAAGAGGGTTAGGTGGATGCATCCACGGAGCAACAAGTGGGATTAAAGGAGTTATTAACAAGGTTTGGCACTATATTTGAGGATCCTCAAGGGCTCCCACCAAAAAGGGACCAAGAGCATTCAAAAGAAGGGGTAAACCTAGTTAATGTGAGGCCATACAGATACACTTATGTCCAAAAGAATCAAATGGAGATGTTGGTGAAAGAAATGTTGAAGGTAGGGTGATTAGGTTGAGGCCACAGTCCTTATTTAAGCCCCATTATCTTGGTTAAGGTAAAAGACAATATTTGGCAATTTTGTGTAGATTATTGTGCTCTCAACAAGGTGATTGTGCCTAATAAGTATCTAATACCAATGGTGGAGGAATTGTTAAATGAACTTCACGGTCTAAGTTCTTCTCCAAGTTAGACCTTAAGTCGGGTTATCATTAGATACAAGTTTGGGAAGTAGATATTTCGGAGATGGCATTTCGAACACACCATGTGCATTTTGAGTTTCTAATCATACCCTTTGGTTTGATGAATGCTCTAGCCACCTTTCAATCTACGATGAACAATGTCTTTAAACTGCACTTGAGGAAACTTGTGCTCATCTTTTTTGACGATATCTTACTATATGGAAGCACTTGGAGAGATCATTTAGTGCATATTGAGGTGGTTCTCTCAACATTACATTAACACTTTTTTCGTTGATTTTAAAAAATGCAGCTTTGGCAAAAAATTGGTAGAAAATTTGGGGCATTTGGTGTCAATAGATGGAGTGGCTGTTGACTAGAACAAAGTGAAAGCATTCTTAGAATGGGCCCCTCCAAAATCTATAAAAGGACTGCGAGGACTTCTTGGCTCGATGGGGTACTATTGGAAGTTTGTAAGATACTACGGCAAGATTGCTGGGACTCTCACAAATTTGTTGAAGAAAGGGGCGTTTGGATGGAACCCTAAAGCGCAACAAGTTTTTTATTAACTCCTACTCATGGTCACCCAAGCACTGGTCCTTTCATTACTGATTTTTCAAAGCGTTTTGCGATTGAGTGCGACGCCTCAAGGAAGGGAATATGGGCAGTATTGCTACAAGAATGCAAGCCAATAGCATACTTTAACAAGGTTTTGGTTGATAGTACGCTGTCCAAGTCAACGTATGAGAAAGAATTGATGGCACTTGTGTTAGCTATCCAACATTGGAAACCTTACCTCTTGGGAAGGCGATTTATGGTGTTTACCGACCATAAAAGCCTCAAGCATTTGTTGGAGCAAAAGATAACGGCCCAGGATCGACAAAATTGGCTGTCCAAATTATTGGGGTACGAATTTGACATTATTTACAAGATAGGAAAGCAAAACAAAGTGGAAGATGCGTTGTCTAGGAGTGAAGATGCAGAACTGATGGGTATTACACAATCCTTGTGGTTAGAGGCTGAACAAGTAGACTAGGAGGTAAAGGACAACCCACTCTTGGCTAAGATTATCTTAGATTTGCAAGGCAGACTAGATTCCCTCCCACATTTTACCTCAGAGCAAGGGCGGTTATTCTATAAAGGCAGATTAGTTTTATTCACCAAATCTGCATGGATTCCTAAATTGTTGCAAGAATTTCATACTACCCCAGCTGGAGGCCAGTCCAGGTTATATAGAATTTATAGGCGCCTGGCTGCAAGTCTGTATTGGGTTGGGATGATGGCCTAAATCACTATTTTTGTAGCTGAACGTCGTGTTGGTGTAAATACCAAGCTACTAGTCCGGCTGGACTTCTCCTGCCATAACCCGTTCTTCTAGTCGTGCGGGAGGAGGTAAGCATGGATTTCATGGTGGTGGATAGACTCCAAATATGGGCATTTTGTACCCATAAAACACCCTCATACAGCTCAGTCCATTGCTGAAATATTTGCTAAAGAAATTGTGTGCCTTCATGGTATTCCAAACTCAATTGTCAGTGATTGAGATTCTACCTTCATGAGCCATTTTTGGACTGAACTTTTTCAGGTTGCAAGGCACTACTCTAAAGATGAGCTCATTTCATCATCTGGAAATGGATGGACAAGCGGAGGTGTTGAATAGGTGCTTGGAGACTTGACTTACATGTTCCGCCATAGAACAACCGAAAGGATGGCTATCATGGGTGCATCAGGTTGAGTATTGGTATAATACCTCATTTCAAGTTTCCAACAAAACTACTCCCTTTGAAGCAGTCTATGGAAGACCCCCCCACCCCCCAAAAAAAAAAAAACCCGCGTGGGGGGGACCTTGCTTCATTATTTACCTGGGGAGATCTTAGTGGAGGCAGTGGTGCAAGACTTAAGGGATAAAGATGAAGCTCTAAGGTAGTTGAGATATAATCTCCACAGGGCACAAACCAGCATGTGTAAATATGCTAACCAAAAAAGGAGAGACCTGTCTTTTGACTGTGGAGAATGGGTGTATTTGAAATTGAGGCCCTATGTCCAGCAAACCGTGGCAAGTAGAATTAATCCCAAGCTAGCTGCCAGATTTTTTGGGCCATTCATGATTGAATCAACAATATGAGTGGTGGCTTATGAGCTCAAATTACTGGAAAAGTCCCGTGTACACCCGGTGTTCCATGTGTCTCAATTAAGGAGGGCAATCGGAACTGTTTAGGCACAACCCTCAATCCTTGCTGACTTTGAGAGTGACCAACCAGACCTTTACCCTGAAGAAATGTTGGCTTATAGGACTGTCCAGCAACAAGATCAACATGTCCCTCAAGTGCTAGTCAAGTGGCATTCTAAGGGTGCAGATGAGGCAACATGGGAAGATTTGATAACTATGAAAGATTAGTTTCCCTCTTAGCCTTGAGGATAAGGCTCTTTTTCCAAGGGAAAGTAATGATAGAAAGAATGTAAAGAGGGACATAATTAGTCAGCAGCAGCCCAACAAGACTAATGGCCCAAGGGGCCCGATTTGGAAGGTCTATGAGAGAAGGAAGAAGGTGGGGACAAATTGGAATGAGTTGGTACAGTCAGGTAGTGGGGAGTACATCATGTCAGCTGGTAGGATGAGTGAGAATGATTGTAAAATGGGGGGAGTGAGCGTAGGAGAGGCATTTGGTTAGTGTCGCAGAAAAGCAAGTGCTTTGGGCCAGAGCGTCCCTCTCTGTGCACAGGATGAGTCCTAGAAGCCAAGGGTAATCCTTATGCTTATTTATTTTATGTTATCTGTCATTGCTGTAATGGTGGGGAGAGTTTTCTCCTTTTGTCTGTGAATATATAAAATCTGCTGGTTTGAGTTCTCAGTTCTATCACAGTCAAACCCTTGGTTAGAGAAAGATAGTTGCAATGCTAGAACTTCTGGAAGTCTGAATTCTCAGACTGAGTTTACTAGCTCTAGTGTTACTAGTGTAATAGATCCTATCTCAATAAGAATTTCTTTTCTACAATCTCTATTCTCACTCTAACCTAATTGGTCGGACTTGCTGGATCTTCAAAACCTGGGAAAGCCATGGATACACAGATAGAGGCACTGGAAAAGTCAATGGAAGAGCTCAAGGAAGTATCTTGCAAGCATGATGCTTGACTACGTTTAGTAGACACAAACATGATTGAGATGAGAAGGCAATTGATTAGGCTTTATGCAGTGTGTTCCTTGATTGACTTGTGGATAAGTAGGGTATTTGTAAGAATGAACCATTAAGCTGATTGCTCTTTCATGGGGCAAATGCCCAAATATATACACTTGAGAGAGAGAATCAGAGATGAGCCTACAACAACAAACCAAGCCTTTCTATAATGTTGTATAGAATTTCTATAATTATGCTTTACCAGAGAAGGAAATAAAAATAAAATTGAAAACAACAAGAATAATCAATCCGCCAAATAATCAGGGATTTTAACAAACAATCCTAACAAAGGAAACAATATATTCTAATAGAATAATCAATCCCTAATAAACAAGGATTATAATAGACAATCCTAACAAAAGAAACAATATCTTTTGATATTATCAATCTAAACCCAAGATCACCAAACTCTGATTCACTTGAGAAGTGAATCTCATCATCGAAGGATGCTCTAATGGAGGTGCCATCGGAGGGTTTGAATTTTTATTAAAGGAGAATGGTAGATGAGGAGTTCAGGTTAGCAGTTAAGAAGGTAGAATACCTAATTTTGATGGGAGTAATCCATCAGGGTGGATTGCAAGAGCTGAAAAGCATTTTGAAATGCAGCTAGTTAGGCCTGAGGTATAAGGGCAGCTGGCCTTCGTAAGTATAGAAGTGCCTGCAATGCATAGGTTTAGGTTCTTGAGGAAGAAATCACCTCAATTAACATGGGAATAGTTGATAGCAGAGATGATTCGTAGGTAATGTGGGTGAAAAGTTGGTAACACCTATGAACAGTTAGTAGCACTTAGGCAAGAAAGCAAGTTGGATGAATATAAAGTTATTGATATGCCAGAATGGCTTGAGGGAAGAGGTGAAGAGAAGATTAAGAACCTATAATCCCAAGGAGATGACACGAGCAATGGACTTAGGTTGTGATACTGAGGATGAAATTGGAGTTAGCAGGGGAGGGTACTCTATGCCAATGGGCTACGCTAATGGGAGCAATAGAATAAACATAGGAAATGGGGTTAGCAGAACTAGGCTGAGTAACAATCCTTAAATTGGCCACCTTACCCTCTTATCAAGTTCAAGCTCAGTTACTCCGAATAGATGGATGAATCATGCTCAAGGCCAAAGTCAACCATTTGGTTCAAGAGCTCTAACAACCTTAATTGCCAATGGGAGGGGGAATTCGTTTAGGAGCAAGGGATCTTGCCACCTTCCATACCATGAATTCTTAAAAAGGAGGGTGATGAAGGCTATTGGCAGCAGCCTTTAAAGACTCATAAAAGACGTGAGAAAGCTATCCAAACATTAATTTGGCACATGCCCAAAGAGGGAGATCCATTTTGGGAGCTTAATTAGGAGTTAATAATTATTAGGGGTATTTTAGTAATTTTGGCAGTAATTATTTTAGAATTTTCGCAACTTATTTGATGTATTTGGTACTTTTAGTCTAATTGGGTTTGTTTTTAGGTATTTTAATACTTATAAGATTTAGATATGGGTTTTAATCCTTGTCCATATAGGATTAAGATTACTATGTGGATTTTAATCCTTAGCCATATAGGATTAGGATTCCCTTTTTTTTTTAGGATAAGTTGAGGAGGCTTATTTAAACACTTGTGTATTTCTTTTCAGATTAGAGAGAGTTTATGTCTATGAGAATTATTCAGAATTTTGTCTCGATTGTGTGATGCAATCAAACCCTAGGTGTGATGTCTTGGGACCCTAGGTGTGACTCCTAGGTTTCTTCTTCTTCTTCTCCTAATTTTCTTCACTGTTCCTTGCACTAAATTCCTAATCTCGCAGCCCCTGTTCACAGCCACAAACACTAGTCCAATTGATCTTAACAATCCATTCTATTGCCATCAAAGCATCCATTCCTTCATACACAGACCCTAGCCTACCAAGTTCCTAGCTTTTCTACTTTTCCATAGCCCCAAAACCCTGATTACAGCAAAACCCCTTGCTGTCCTACATCAGAGGGAGGAAGGAAGATGTTTTCAATGTTGTCAACCATTTGGACCCCTACACCGTTGCCCATAAAAACATATAAGAATCACCATTTTGGTGGTTTAGATATCCCTCAAGATGGTGTATAGATATCCCTCATGCCCATGTTGCTAATCATACAATGGAAGTCTTTACTAGGCAACCCCTTTGTAAACACATTTGCAATCTAGTCTTTAGATCTTACAAAGAGTATTTTCAAAAGTCCGCTAGTCAACTTCTCCTTTATGAAGTGTCTGTCAATTTCAATATGCTTTGTTTTGCCATGTTGTATTGGATTGTGAACAGTATTTATTGCAACTTTGTTGTCACAATAAAAATTGATTGGTGATCCATTATATAGGCTTGATTCTCGGACTAGCTTCCTCAACCACAAAGCCGTAGACAACCCTTGTGCCATTGCCCTATATTCTACTTCAACACTAGACCTAGAGACAAGTGATTGCTTCTTGTTCCTCTAGGTAACTAAATTTTCCCCAACAAATGAGGCATACCGAGTGGTTGACCTTTGATCATCCTGAGACCTAGCCCAGTCGGCGTCAGTATAAACTTCAATCTTAAAGTTTTCACTCTTTGAGAAGAGCAATCCCTTTCCTGGAGCAGATTTCAAATATCTCAAGATTCGGAATACTACCTCTAAGTGCGGAGCACGAGGATCATGCATAAACTGACTTATAATGCTAATTGCATGGGCAATATCCGATCGAGTGTGTGAAAGATAGATTAGTTTGCTAACTAGTCTTTGATATCTTCCAACATCAACTACCTCTCCAATCCTATATCTTAGTTGATGATTTTGTACAATGGGAGAAACTGTAGGTTTGCAACCTAACATCCCTGTTTTTTGAGGAAGATCAATCACATACTTTCTTTGACAAATGAATATGCCTTTATTGGATCTGGCTACCTCTATCCCAAGGAAGTAGTTTAACCTACCTAGGTTTTTGATCTCAAACTCTTCAGTTAAGTGAGTCTTGAGTTTGTTGATCTCAACCTTAACACTTCTAGTTATCATAATATTATCAACAAAGACAATGGGGACGGTAATTAGTGCACCACATCTCATGAAGAACAAGGTGTGGTCAGCATTGCTTTGACAGTAACCAAGGTTAATAATGGCTTTGTTAAACTTGTCAAACCAAGCTCTAGGGGATTGTTTAAGCTCATATAATGCCTTTTTGAGCTTGCACACTTTCCCTTGGGTCTTTTAACATTCAAATCCTGGGGGAATATTCGTAAAGATTTCCTCCTCAAGGTCTCTATGAAGGAAATCATTTTTCATATCCAATTGTTGTAGCTCCCACCCTAAATTTACTGCACAAGAAAGGACTTAGATTGAGTTCATCTTTGCTATAGGTGCAAACATCTCCTCATAGTCAATCCCATGGGTTTGTGTATTTCCTTTTGCAACCAGCCGTGCCTTGTATCTCTTAATTGATCCATCTGACTTATACTTGACAGAGAATACCCATTTATATCCCACAATTTTCTTTCCATTTGAAAGGGAAGTGAGCTCCCATGTGTCATTTTTCTTGAGCGCTTTCATCTCTTCTATCACAGCACTCTTATATTTAGGATCTTCAAGAGCTTCTCTCCAATTATGCGAAGTTTTAGTTAAGGACACGGTTGAAACAAATGCTTTTTAGGAGGGAGATAATGACTCATAGGAAGCAAAATTAGATGTAGGATGGTAAGTGTAATTCCTAACACCCTTTCTAATAGCAATAGGAAGGTCTACATCATCAATAATGGGAGCAACAAATGAATTTGACTTACTAGTAGATGGTGAAGGAGAAAGAACTGGTTTCAGTGTTTGTGATTGGTTATGGAGAGTAGATGGGCTAGCTTCATTCACCAAATTTCTTTTCCTTTTGGAGTAGGTCAAGAATTTAGGTTTTTGCTGTGAAGTTGCTTCATTTCTCATAAGTTCTTTAGGTTGTGACCATAGTTGTTAATAGTGAATAGCGTACTTATAGTGCTTGGGATCATAATGACATAGTGCATAGTATTGTACATAGCGCATTGTTCTTTGAACTATAATCCTAAATAACAAGAATATATAAAAAATAACCTTCAAAATATGACAAACATTTAAAAAAAAAAATTAAGCATAACAAGTTTAAAATTCATTTTCACTGTCAAAAATAACATTGTCATAACAATATGGAGCATATCATGGAGGAACAGAGTGACAGCTAGTGAGGGAACAGTTAGTGGAGAGAAGAGAATATTAGCAGAAGTTGATAGGGGTATGGGAAGGACAGAGTGACAGGTAGTGAGGGGATAGTTAGTGGGGAGAAAGAAATGTTAGCAGTTGTCAGGGCTGTGTGCATTATGAAAGACAAAGTGGCAATCAGTGGGGTGACAATTAGTGGAGAAAAGGGAATGTTAACAGTTGACAGTCAAGGGGTGTGCATTATGGAAGGGAAGGTAAAGATGTTGGGCATTGGTTTTTGGGTATTGAGGGAATCAGAGCTGAGGCTTGGGGCTGGGATTCTCTTTGCAAGGGGCAATAGCTTTGGAGAGTTCTAATTTTTGGTCCTTTATTTTTTGGTGTAGCTCTCATTGAATCTTAAACAAATTTCTTTCTTTATACTGTGCGCATTCTTAACTCTAACAAATATAGTTAGAGTTAGAGTTGTTACTAAACAGCATTTGAAAAGAATAAATTATTGATATAAGCTGTCATCCAAAAATATAACGAGACAGAGCATTGAGCAAAAAATTGAAAATATATTATAAATAGTTTAGGCCTTATAATACTTCACATTTTACTATAAATATGGCCCATAGTAGTGTGCTATGTGCTATAGCTAGTGCTATTTTGTGCTATTAATAACTATGGTTGTGACAATACCCGAAGCTCCTCTTCCTCTCCATCACTTTGACCTCATTACGAAGTGAAAGTGGGCTATCTGCCATGCCTTTATCTTCTTCTCTATCACTTCTGGATGGGAAGATACAAAAATGGGAGAACATATCTTCATTGTTGCTATTCCCCTTCTCTTTGTTCTGAATCTTCCCTTGAAGAGATGTTTGGCCTTGTGAAAAGTAAGCTTTATCTTCTCAAAAAGTCACATACATACTAACAAGCACTTTCCGAGTAGGCGGGTGGTAACACATATCCTTTTTGAGTAGGAGAATAACCAATAAATACACACTTAAGAGTCTTGGATCGAATTTCCCTACATCAGGTTTGTGCTCATAAACAAAGCATACACATCCAAACACTCTCCGAGGAACTATGAAGGATGTTGACCCCAAGAGTAAGTCTAATGGAGATTTAAAATCTAGAGTTCTCAAAGGCATGCTATTGATGAGATATGCTGCTGATAGAATAGCATCACCTCAAAAAGTTTTCGGGACTTGCATGGAGAATAGCAGAGCTCTTGCAACTTCTAGTAGGTGTCTATTCTTATGTTGAGCAACTCCATTCTGAGCAGGAGTATTTATACAACTAGTTTGATGAATAATTCCACACTCATCTAAACATTGCTTAAACTCATTATTTACATATTTCAAACCATTATCACACTTGAGAATTTTAACTTTAGCATTGAACTGGATACAAACCATTGTATGAAATGTCTTGAAGCAAGAAAAGACTTCATTCTTGGAGTGCATGTAAATGTAACAAACCACCAGTGACTAGACAATGACACAATACGACTAAGACCCCATGCTTTAGAGTGAATGATCGCAAAAGGAGAAAGACTTTTATTATCAATTGCAGGATATGAGTTTCTTGTGTGTTTTGCCATTTCACAAGTATCACAACACAAATCCTTATCATTGCATGTAGTATTCAAGGCTGGAAACAATCTTTTCATGGTCATAAAGGAGGGATGTCCTAATCTCCTATACAAGACCCTAAGGCAATCCTAGCTACACATTCTGTCTTACAACAAGGTCAATGGGTGGAGCAAGTGTTTGTTGAATGGCACTATAGGCCACCTGAGGAAGCTACATCAGAAGACTCAGCCACCATTCATCAACAATTTCCTACCCATAGGCTGTTATGAATGGGGAAATATTGTTAGAACGACAGAAAATGGAAAAAGGAATAATGGGGAGTGTATGTAAGGAGAAAGGTGTGGGAGAACTAAGGGTAGGAATGGGCAGATAGGGGATTACAGGAAGAAAGGAGTCAGCAGGGTAGTTAAGCTGTTATGGTAGTTGGATGACAAGCCAGCTAAAGTGGTGAGGCAGCTAGAATGGTTGCAACTGTATGACAGTTGAAAAAAAGCTATAAATGTAGGAGTTAAGCAGAAGGAAGGCAGTCAGACCTTAGAGAAAGATAGTTGTAGAGAATTTCTTTTCTACTATCTCCCTATTCTCACTCTAGCCTCTATCAAAGGGTATGTGACCTTAAACTATCTTTGTCTGCCACGTGTGTAAACAAAAAAAAGGGTTAGACTTTATGCTTACTGACATTTATTTAGAAAGGCTAATTAAGTGTAGCTTGGGTTTAGTAATATTTCTCATTTACAAAATTTAATGGGTAGTGGACACAATTGTGGGGGAACTCCAGAAGTTGAAGGTACTGGGGAATAGTTGATGTTTGTGAAGTTTCATTTGTTATTATATTTGGTAGTTCAGTTGCATTTATCTTAAATGTGATTCTCCACTTATTCAGCTGGTCATTCTGTTACCTGCTTTGGACGTGCTCATCTACTTTTCATGTTGTCGCTATTAAATTATATTGTGTGTGTCTCTGATTCTGAATGAGTTAATGTTTCAGACAAATTCTAGTAGGAAAAGGCGCAAGCTAGGTGCTGAAGAATCCGATGATAATGCATATGGCAAGTGCAGAAATGCAAAAGAGGTTGAAGGGAAGAATTTTGAATTGCAAAAGGAAGAGTTTCCTAAAGGCAAGCGTAAAGCTCGGAAACGCAGGCGTCTGGTTCTTCAAGGAAGAGCAGTAAAGGATGTCAGAAAGAGACAAAAAGCCGATCTGCAAACAGAAGACGACGTTGGTCCATTCTCCAACTCTAGCGAGGAGAGCTTGTTTAGCGAGGAAGAAACACAGCGTGATAGTACATGTCGAGTAGGTGAGGCCTTCGATAGTTCAGACGAGGCAGGAAGTGCGTAGTGTCTGCATGTGGTCAGGTTTATTTTGCAAGGATTTGCTTTTATCGAACAGTTCAGCTCTTCAGATGCTTAATTCATGCAACACAGGTGGCAGGCTATATGGGCGAGTTTGGCTCAAATGTTTACTTTGAAATCCCCTAGCTTCACTTTGTTGTTGTCTGACCTAAATTCAGCTAGATGAATTGCCTGGCCAAATGTGATGTCAGATTGTATCAATAGTGTATATAATTTACATACTTTGGGGCGCCTCTTTTATGCATGAGACATAACCGTATTGATTGTGTGGAATATGTAATCAACGAAGGATTGAGTTAGAGAGCAAGAAAGATTGTGCAACTGCATTCCATTACGAATTTCTGATTTACTGCCCACCCTTGAATGCTTCTGGAACGTTGTATCTCTGTATGTCACTCGGGGTTGTTCTAAAATTGTTTACTATATTTTATAAAATCTAAATTTAATATAATTATATATATTTACTTGTAAATTTTTTTATCTGAATATCGTTTGGCCCCATTACATAATTGACCGGGTGAGCCTTACAAGTTACAACAACTAGAATTTTATCTAATAATATCAAATCGAACCCAATTAAATCTATCAAATAACTTAATTTGATCGTCATTCTTTCTGCTATAGGTGGTTATTTTATTAAAATTATTCTTGTGTCTTCTAAAAAATTAAAAGTTATTTTTATTTTAGCAAATGGTGGACGTGGCATCGCATTCAGTTATGGCCAATCAATGTCATACAGTAATTTTATAAAAAAATTACATAACCTAGCAGCTATATTTAACAATAGATAAATAACTCGATCATAAGTCTTAAGAAATATTGTAATTATATTGATCCTGGTGTTGTATACTGAGAAAAAGAAATTAAGAGTATGTTTACATAAAATAATAGTTATTATACACTCACGATTATTATGCCAATAATATACTCACATTGTAGAAATAGATAAAAATCAAAACAATGCATTTCACACTAAAATGCATTATTTTGATTTTTGTCTGTTTTTATAATGTGGGTACATTATTAGTGTAATAGCATAGAGTTAACAACGTTCAAGACAATACTTTCACGAACTTCTTGTATTCTACTTACATTTTCTTGTAAGAATTATGATAACAACCAATAAATTTAAATTCTTTTCATATAAAAATGGATAATAAAATGATTATAAAAATGAGGTGAACTGTATTACATTTCATAATTTAGTTTATAAAATATAATAAATCTAATAACCTTATTTTTAATAAAATTTTTAAGCTAAAATACACAGAACCCCCTTGAATTTTAGGTCGATTTTAAAAAACTCTTCTGAACTTTAAAAGTTTTCAAATGACTCTCTTGAACTATGAAACGTTTGCAAATAACCCCTTTTGTCAAGTTTTCTGTCAAAATTTTAAAAAATAACGAAAATGACCTTCATTGTAAAGTTAAAAAATTGAAGGCTATGAACAGTAAAATTTTGGAGATTTAACATTGAACCTTAACCCTAAACCCTAAAGCTTAAACCCTAAATTCTAAATCCTAACCCTAAAACCCTAGATCTTAAACCCTAAAATCCTAAAATTTTAAACCCTAAACCCTAAATCCTAAAATCCTAAACCCTAAATCCTAAATCCTAAACCCTAAACCCTAAGCCCTAAACCCTAAATCTTAAATCCTAAACCCTAAATCCTAAACTCATAAACCCTAAACTCATAAACCCTAAACCGTAAACTCTAAATCCTAAATCATAAATTTCTAAACCGTAAACCCTAAATTTCTAAACCTTAAACCCTAAATTACAAATTTATATTAAATTTTTTTTTTGTATTTATGGCAGATTTGTAAATTTATGTGCATTTGAAGGGTATTTTTGTCTTTTTATCGGATCAAAGTGGAAGTTGACCAAAACACATCCAAATTTTAACAGAAAACTTGACGGAAGAGGGTGTTTTGCAAATGTTTCATAGTTCAAGAGGGTCATTTAAAAAATTTTAAAGTTCAAAAAATTTTTTTAAAATCGACCTAAAGTTCAGGAGAATTCTGTACATTTTAACCAAATTTTTATGATTTTTGATGAAGGGATTGTTATATATGCATATATATTGGCAAAATGTTTTATATATTTAACCAAAAGAAATAAAACAGTTTAGTCTTGTATAGCACAAATTATCTATTTGTGCGGGCATAAAGAAAAGCAGTTGCTTATGAGACAAGTGGCCGTTGAAAAAGAGTAAAGATTTCTCCAGTTCGTTTCTCTCGGATCATTACTCCCTTCCTGCAATCTAGGGTTTGTCTAATATCTCTCAGACTTACAATTCTTATTTTTCTGAATTTGTTCATTTCCCGGAGTTCTGCTCCCCGCTCTTCGATCTCCTTCAATTTGCCTGTCGCTGAAGTACGTTGCATCCTGCAATTACTTCGTATGAATATTTATTAGACTCCTTATTTGAACTTTTTTCAAATCGAGTTCAATTGACGCTGTTTTTGGCCAGCTAATCTGGGCGGATTACGACTTGAATTCTAGATCTTTAATCATGTTTCTTAATTGTTTGTAGGGTCATAAATTTCGCCATGACAATCGCTGATTCAGCTTTGTTGATGGACAACGAGGCTAGTTGCTTACCGTATCCACCGGAGGAAGAAAATCAGATCATAGCGGAGATGATGAAAGAATCGGAGCGTAATTTGAAAGAAGGCAACTTATACTACGTTATTTCCAATAGGTCTTCTGTCTAGTTTATGTTAATCAAGCTATACAAGAATTTGTATAGGATTAAAAGGTTTTTTTTTTTTGACTGGAGGATTATAAAGTTTCTTGCTCACTGTAGGTTTTGGCATTTATATGTTATATGAGCTGATCGTTCTTTAGATGGATATCTATGCATTTGTTTATTACACGTTGTAATAAGGCATTTAACAGCAACTTCACACGTAACCAATTTAACCTAGCTCTGCTTCATGTGCAGGTGGTTTTCGAGGTGGCAGAGGTATGTTGGCCCTTGTATTAGTATGTTCTCTACTGATGAGCAATCTTCCGATTGTCAGCAGGTGACTGCAGTACGCTCAGAGAATGCAGATAGACCGGGGCCAATTGATAATTCTGATATTATTTCAAATGGCAATGATTCTGAATGCAATAATTTAGATATTTATAGAATGTTGGAGGAGGGGTCAGACTATGTTTTAGTTCCTCAAAAAGTTTGGGAGAAATTGTTTGAATGGTAATTCTATTACTATCAATGAGATTGTTGTTTCTTAATCTGGGGAATGTTATAGCATATCTGTATGAAAGACTAATCTACTATTTTGGAGTTTGAAAACGAGATGGATACCCATGCCTTTAAACTTCATCTTCTGATCTTATTTGAAAGAAAGGGCCATTAGTCCTTATTGCTATGCTGAAAATCCAGTTTGGATGGGGGCATTTTTGTTTACCCAAATATTTGCCAGAAGTTGTGTTTCATGAAGCAACTGCCTTATAGGTTGTATCAAATTGACCTTCAACTTTCTGTGCTCTGCTTTTTGTTCATGGTAATCTAGTTTCTCATACAGGGTATGATGGTGTTATTGATAAGCATGTTGTAACTGTTAACTTCTGTTTTTTTGTCTTTTTTTTGGATGTCTTAAGTATTGAGTGTCAAGTTTGTTGTAATAAACTGCAATTATAGGTTGCAGAGCGCTTGTACTTGAACTTGTTGTTTGGTAAGCTTTTGTGTGGAGGACATTTACATTAAACCTAGCTATTGAAATGTCTGTTGGGATTCAGGCAATGGATTTCTTTTTACACCATGGTTGAGCATTATCCAATTTTCTCATCAGATGTCATAGAGTGCTTGACTTGTAGAGTATCAAATTTTACAGCTTTCTGGATCACAATTGTTTAGGTACAAAGGAGGGCCAGCATTACCTAGGAAGTTGATTTCACAGGGTGTTGAACAGAACCAATACAATGTTGAGGTTTACCCACTTTGTCTAAAGGTGACTGATTCCAGAGATAACAGCGTGTCAATTGCTAAATTAAGCAAAAAGGTACCAGTGCATTGAAGACTCTTTAGTCTTAGTTAGCTTCACGACAATGCTGATGCTTGGGACTGTATGGTTACCCTTTGATTCTCTCTGCATGAAGGGATTATATGATTTATGGTTTCACGTGATGTTAAGGATGAAGCAACTATTTTGCTGTACTTTTACTATTCAAGTCAAACAAAGTCATCAAAATCTGAATTTACCCATAGAAATCTTATGGTAAAGTCAAGTATAAAATCAGAAATATATGTCACCAGTGTGAAACAAATTAAACTTCGCACTATTGAATAACTTCTTTGAGGATGATTCCGACAACCAAGCTTTGGAACAAAAGCCCCCAAATAGTAGATTATGCTTATTTATTTTAATTTAAAATTGAAGCTGGTGTGTACCCTGTAAATCTTAAGTAATTTGAAATATACTTTTTGAGCACAGGAAAGTCTTAACTTTGTGCTTAAACACGAATTGATGTCTGACTTTCCTGAAATTTGGCTTGAACTATTAACGTCACTACTTATAAGAAGTTATCGGATGGAATTATATATAAAGCTTTATACAATTTCATGGAGTAATTGATTTACATAAGAAGCATCTGTTCACCTGGCAAGCATTTATATACTCATTGATATTTCATCTTGAGTTCACACAACTAAAACCTAAAAACTGAAAAAAAAAACACACACACAAAAAAAAAAAAAACAAAAAAAGGTAACATGAGCTTAATTGAAACACGACACAATTAAGTCTTGATTACTATTTCAACACATTATCCTGTTATGGATGAGGTTCTTTTATTCTTTCCTTTGAGCCAATGTTTCAAGGTCACTAATCTTGTATCGAAATGTTGAATTTTGAAAATTTCCTACCACTATCACAAATGCAGAATTTGGATCAATTTAATCTGGATTTAGCACTAGTTTTGGTTGTAGTGTAATTTGATTAATGATGGAAAAAGTGAGACCATCTGTCACTTATATGCTTGTGTTCTATTCAGGCAACTGTACGTGAGCTTTATGAGATAGTGTGCAAATTAAGAGCAGTAGAACGGGAAAAGGTGCTTTAAAAAAAATTGTTTATACTCATTTGTTTTTTTATTCATTAGTTATGAAAATTTACACTAACCTTTTTGTTGGTTCTGATTTATATCGATTAATAGGCCATTATTTGGGATTACTTCAATAAGAACAAAAATTTGTCACTGAATGTCTCAGACCAGACATTGGAGGATGCAAACTTGACGATGGACCAAGATGTGAGTAACCTGGAGATATGGTTTTTTCTTGGTAGTAATTAATTGAAAACTTGAAGTTGCAATGCACATGGTGCAGGTTATACGCTTAACTTATAATTGGTTTTTCATATAAAGTATGTAATCTTTGGGATTTTCTGGCTGTTCAGTATTCGGCTTTAGTCTGACCTTCATTTCCCACTAACTGGATCTTCTTATGCTTCACTTTGATTTTGGCTTTGTTATGTCCAGTATGTGGTAGCGACATGGTGTGAATTACTGATATATGTGTTTTATAGTCTCGCAGTATTCTTCTGGATGTATAAAGTTCAAATGTGAAGATCTCCAAATTTCTTTTTTGGAGTTGGTTCTTCTACAGAGTGTTCTGATGCTTTTGGTTCATCCTTTGCTCACAGATTCTTCTGGAAGTACAACTTGATGGAGAACGTTCTTCTCATTTTGGCTTGAATTCAATGGGAAATGAGTTAGCTTTGGTTCCGTTAGAACCTTCAAGGTCATCTGTGTCAATCGCAGGGGGACCTACCATGTCCAATGGTTATTCAACTGGGTCTACTTTCAATTTGTACCAGGGAAGTTCCTTAAATTCAGCATTGATGGATATAGATGATAAATATGGCGTTCACAGAAGAGAAAGGGTTGGTTTGGCGGGATTGCAGAACTTGGGGAATACTTGCTTTTTGAACAGTGCTATTCAATGTCTAGTCCACACACCCCCTCTTGTTGAATATTTCTTACAAGATTATAGTGAGGAGATCAATATAGATAATCCTTTAGGAATGCGTGTAGGTGACATGTTTCCACTGTGTTTCTTTAGTATTCTATGGTCTCATATGAAGTTGAATAAACTATGACAGCTTTGCTTCAGTGACATTTTACATTAAATTTTAAGTTCTAACATGTATCTGATGTGCAGGGTGAGCTAGCACTTGCATTTGGTGACTTGTTAAGGAAACTGTGGTCCGCAGGGCGAACTGCTATTGCACCCCGTGCATTTAAGGGCAAACTGGCTCGATTTGCTCCACAATTCAGTGGTTATAACCAGCACGATTCTCAAGTTCGTTTCTGCTCATTGTTGGGATTCTTAATTTTTGGTATTGATGTCAAATGAACTTTATTTAAGTGATGCTGTTATAAGAACTTCGTCTGTCGATACAACTATGACAAATTAAGAACATTTCTGGCATTCTTCTGGAAGTTCTTCTTTGTTATCAAATGCTATCCATTGACCATTCGTAACTTTCTTAGGTTGTTGGGCACTACCATTGTCACTGATATCCAACCTTGTGTTGCCTAGCATTTTTTTTTATTTTTATTTATGTATGTATAATTCATTATATCAATAATGAACAAGAGCATGATAGTATATATTTTAACTGGCCCCCTTTTTGTATGAATCAGAGCATGAAAGAATAATGTGAAAAGTCAGTGGCCTCTTCATTTAATCAATTTCCTATTTCAATGTTTCATCGAGAAGCATAAAGATCTTTTCTCAACATTTTGTTTGTCCATCAGGATTCTGGTGAAAGGCATTTTCTTGATAAGAGATGCTTTTTTTCTGCCATCTGGTGTTCCTAAAATTGGAGAAGATAGTTCTTGGGTTTGATGCCTTTTTGAATCATTTGTAAAATTTATGACTGAATTTATCGATAATTACATAACTACTGTTTACAAGTTGTAAGCTGTGATATGAACTTTTATGTGTTTATACATGTGCGTGGGAAGAGTTGCAATAAGTTGAATGGTAGAAAATTTAATAATGCTGTTAGAACTCCTAGTGCTATAGAAAGAACAGAGGCAGAATGTGTGACCCAAATCCACAATCAGCCTATTAAACTGGTGGTTTGGAGGGTATATACCAGAAGGGGGACATGTGGGAACAGCGATGATGAAAAAGGGAAGTTAGTTAGAGGAGAGGGACATGTGGAGGAAGGAGGCCAGGGGAATATAGCTGGTCCTAGGATTGGATGATGGCATTTTTTGCATTTTGGTGTTAAGCAACATCGTGCTCATGGAGGACTGAAGGAGGGGCACTCCCCATTCTTTAGTAACGGGTTCATTCTTGGGATGAGAGAGCTGTGAGGTTCTTTTCTTATTGTTCTGGTTGTTTTCCAGTAATCCAAAGAGATTAGGGGTTCCATTGTAACCGGGTAGAGGTTTCTTTTTGGGAAGGATACCTTGAATCCTTGTGGAATCCGTTTGAGAATATTTAGCAATAAAATCCCTTGGCTTGTTTTTCCAATTTGAGTCTAACAAATGCTTTAAGTCTAGTCCACATACAACTCAAGTATTATTTTTTTCCCTATATTCTCAAGTATTTCCTAGACAGGAATCAATCAGTTGCTAGATCCACTTACAAAGGATTAGCTATCTTGTTTTGGAAAAAATTGCAAATTTTCTTGGGCATGGATATATTGTGCTTTAAGGTACAATGAAGGATGCTATCTCTGTTAGATGTTGTTGGGCGAGTTGAGAACTGTGAGTAATTCAATGATATATATCGAGAGTTGTTAATCTTTGGCTTTTACAGTCAAAAAAACTTGCACTGGAATATGTAAGATAGCAGTTCTTTTGAGAACCTTGTTTGCATTAAAAAGAAACTGGACTCAGGGAAACTATGACAATGACTCAATTTGGGTTTTTCTTTTTTTCTTTTAAGTTTTTAAATATTCATTAATTGGCTGATCGAGAAATACTTACATTTAGAGTTTCCTGTTAAGACATAACAGAAATTTTAGAACTGAGTTCTTTTATTTGATTGATTGTAATTATTTTTATTAATTTTCCTTTTGACCATTCTAGAAGCCATTGGATTTCTTTTTGCCATGTTTGTTGTATAAGCTCTGAGTAATGAATGACTTTGTTTAGGAATTGCTTGCTTTCTTATTGGATGGGCTGCATGAAGATTTGAATCGTGTGAAACAAAAGCCATACATTGAAATGAAGGACTCAGATGGGAGGCCAGATGAGGATGTTGCATATGAGTGCTGGAAAAATCATGTGGCCCGAAATGATTCCCTGATTGTTGATGTATGCCAAGTAAGTGCTTATATATTTGTGCATGCTTTTTTGATATAGTTACATACCATGTGGTTCCCAATTATCTGCCCCCACCCCCTACCCCCTTCACACACATGCAAACTGAAAAAGGAAGCCAACGTTTTTAAGTTATTAAATTGCTAAGTATTTATTTTTTATGCTCTTAATTATTTTCTTGTTATTTTTTTATTTAACAGAATCTTTTCGCATTTGTTAAAATATATTCTTTATTTAGTTTTCTCCCTCCTTGGTAACTGTGATTTTATTTGAGTCAATAAGCCTTTTGTGATTTCAATTATACTTGTGTCTGTGTTTGTCTTTCTGTAAAAACAAGATAGATTGAGATGTTATGGGTTACCTTGACTGAGTACGACATTTCTGTTTAAAAAAAAATGTGTTTGCTATAAAATTCTCAGGGTCAATACAAGTCAACACTGGTTTGTCCAGTCTGTGGCAAAATTTCCATCACTTTCGATCCCTTCATGTACTTATCTTTGCCACTACCTTCCACCGTCACTCGCACAATGACAGTGACTGTCTTTTATGGTGATGGAAGTGGTCTTCCCATGCCATATACTGTGACAGTTCTCAAGCATGGATGCTGTAGTGATTTTAGCCATGCATTGGGCACAGCATGTTGCTTGAAGAGTGATGAAATGCTTTTGCTTGCAGAGGTAAGTGCATATTGAAAATTTGTGTTTATTTTGGCTTTTGGTTTGATTTCAGTGCCTGATGTTGTATAACTCTCAGGTTTATGAACATCGGATATATCGATATCTGGAGAACCCTTTGGAACCACTGGCTTCAATAAAGGATGATGAACATATTGTGGCCTACCGTCTCAAGAAAGGAGCAAAGAAAACAAAAATAGAAATAAGCCATCGCTGGTTGGACAAGTAAGCTTGTATTTTTGGTGTGTGATTAGGTTATCCTGTTCACAAGGAAAGGCACAAAGCTCTATTCAGTCTACCGATCACAATTTTCTTTGTTTGAGATAAATTTATGGTGCCCTTTCACCAAAATTTGTTGGTAGATTTATATTTAGTTTGCTTTCAACAGAAAATTCTCCACTTGGTTCCCAAGCATGTTTTATGTTGTGATAGAATGTGATTATCTAGTTATAATAAATTTGGGTCACTTTGTTGTTTAAGAGTGGTTAGGAGTCATAGTGGAATATGTTTTTCCTTACATGGAACTGATCTACTTTGCAGTCATGTTTTTATCAGTATGTTTTGTAATGTACTAGCATTTTCTACTGCTTTGGTCATTTTTCCATTATTGGGTGTTTCAAGCCCTACAAAATCTTGTAGGTGCCATAGTATCGATTCAAGTTGGTACTTGCTACTAAGGATATCACATAAAATGGTTACCTCAACCATTTGTTATAGCAGCTAAGGGAAGGTGGAAAAGAGTTTGCCCTAGCATGAATGCACAACTGATTCTAGAGAGACGTCACTGACTTGTTCGTCTTGCATTGACAAAGAGCATGACAATACTTTAATTTCTCTGTTCTTAGTTGATCTAATGTTTCAATTATCCAGATGTTCACCGGACAATATGAAGGGTGGAGAATGGAAACTGTTTGGAACTCCTTTGGTTACTTATTTGGCAGTAGACCCTCTATATGGAGCCAACATTGAGGCAGCTGTTGATAGAATGCTGTCACCGTTAAGAAGATCATATTCTTCAACTGAGTCTCCAAGTGGGAAGGAAAATGGCTTCATCTTGGTAGGCAGTGAATCAAACATCTCCAACATTCAATGTAGACCAGGGAATTGGGCAATTGACGACAGAGAACAAGAGGGTACCTCAAGCGGGGAATCATTTTTCCAGCTTGTTTTAACTAATGAAAGAGGTTTGAGCTGTAATCGCATTGAGAAGGATTTTCTTTTAAAACCTGCTCAACTAGTTAGAGTCTTTCTTGATTGGACTGACAAAGAACATGAAGTATATGATGTCAGCTATCTGAGGGATCTCCCTGAGGTTCACAAGACGGGAGTCACTGCCACAAAAACCCGGCACGAAGCTATTTCTTTGTTTTCATGCTTGGAGGCTTTCTTGACGGAAGAACCTCTTGGGCCTGATGACATGTGGTAAGTGTTTTGTTGCCCTTTCAATGGATTTCATACCAGACTACCATTGCCTTTACATTTTTGTGAACAATTTTACTTATAATCTTTATATATATATATATATATATATATATATATATATGTATATATATTTATACACGCACACATTTTATCAGGTACTGCCCTAGATGCAAGGAACACAGACAAGCTACCAAGAAGTTAGACTTGTGGAAATTGCCAGAGATTCTTGTCTTTCACTTAAAACGATTCTCATATAGCAGATATCTGAAAAACAAACTTGACACATTTGTGAATTTTCCTGTTCACAATCTTGATTTGACTAATTATGTGAAAAGCAAGGATGAACAATCCTATATATATGACCTTTATGCCATCAGCAACCACTATGGTGGTCTAGGTGGAGGGCACTACACTGCATATGCCAAGGTAAAGCAATTAATATGTAATGTAAAACAATCTCTGGTTTTTCATTCTAGTGGCTTTCATTCCTGGGCTCGATTTTGACAATAATGTTATTTTTGTTATTTATATTCGTTTGGAACATTGTGTATTTATTTTATCAATTTTGTGCAGTTGATTGATGAAAATAGATGGTACCATTTTGACGACAGTCATGTCTCCCAAGTTTCTGAAGAAGAAGTCAGATCTTCAGCTGCATATGTGTTATTCTATCAAAGAGCTAAACGTAAAACACAGTCGGAAGGAGAGACGTCTCAGGTTCATACAGGTGCTTGAAGACGATGGACTAGCACAATTTACTTTGCAATGACAAGCAGGCAAGTTAGAAACTGGAGACACAAAGTCAAGTGTCAGAAATTAATGACTTGAGTAATAAAGGTCCTGAAAAACATGTGATGGGAGAAGAATTGGTTCTTTATCACCTGGTGATTATGATCATTTTTTGAGAGAAATTTTGGCAGCTAAAGAATTAGATCATAGATATCTGATATTTTCTCTTGATTGGAAGAGTTAAAACATTTTATCTTCGTCATTGCCGCTTGACTGGTAAATTTTATTCAGTGATATGGTATAGCGCATTCCTTCTGTGTTTGAGAAGAATTTGCAAAAATGTTGTAGTTGTTGTAGGGTGTCTAAGACCTAATGGATTGTAATGGTTTGCATAAAAGAGAATTTAGAATACATGAATTATCAATATAGATTGGTTACAATATCTG